>OX422210.1:702269301-703548746 GCA_949130495.1 Sambucus nigra | reverse complement strand
AATTTGCTTATTTCCACACTTAGGCTTAAAAACATGGCGTTAGAGGGCGAAAACTCGAAACAGCCCCCGAACGGCTCCGTGGGTGGCACCAACACCTCCAACGGGACCAACGTAACTCGTAGGAACTGACCCCGCAGCCGCGGGTGTCCCGGTTTGAGAGTACGACGATAATTTGCTTATTTCCACACTTAGGCTTAAAAACATGGCGTTAGAGGGTGAGAACTCGAAACAGCCCCCGAACGACCCCGTGGGTGGCACCAACACCTCCCACGGGACCAACGTAACTCGTAGGAACTGACCCCGCAGTCGCGGGTCTCCCGGTTTGAGAGTACGGCCGTAATTTGATTATTTCCACACTTAGGCTTAACATGGCGTTAGAGGGTGAATACTCGAAGCAGCCCCCCAACGGCCCCGTGGGTGGCACTAACACCTCCCACGGGACCAACGTAACTCGTGGGAACGGACCCCGCAGCCGCGGGTCTCCCGGTTTGAGAGTACGACGGTAATTTGCTTATTTCCACACTTAGGCTTAAAAACATGGCGTTAGAGGGTGAGAACTCGAAACAGCCTCCGAACGGCCCCGTGGGTGGCACCAACACCTCCCACGGGACCAACGTAACTCGTCGGAACTGACCCCGCAGCCGCGGGTCTCCCGGTTTGAGAGTACGGCGGTAATTTGCTTATTTCCACACTTAGGCTTAAAAACATGGCGTTAGAGGGTTAGAACTCGAAATAGCCCAGGAACGGCCCCGTGGGTGGCACCAACGCCTCCCACGGGACCAACGTAACTCGTAGGAACGGTCCCCGCAGCCGCGGGTGTCCCGGTTTGAGACTACGACGGTAATTTGCTTATTTCCACACTTAGGCTTAAAAACATGGCGTTAGAGGGTGAGAACTCGAAACTGCCCCCGAACGGCCCCGTGGGTGGCACCAACACCTCCCACGGGACCAACGTAACTCGTGGGAACTGACCCCGCAGCCGCGGGTGTCCCGGTTTGAGAGTCCGACGGTAATTTGTTTATTTCTACACTTAGGCTTAACATGGCGTTAGAGGGTGAAAACTCGAAACAGCCGCCGAACGGCCCCGTGGGTGGCACCAACACCTCCCACGGGACCAACGTAACTCGTAGGAACTGACCCCGCAGCCGCGGGTGTCCCGGTTTGAGAGTACGATGATAATTTGCTTATTTCCACACTTTGGCTTAAAAACATGGCGTTAGAGGGTGAGAACTCGAAACAGCCTCCGAACGGCCCCGTGGGTGGCACCAACACCTCCCACGGGACCAACGTAACTCGTAGGAACTGACCCCGCAGCCGCGGGTGTCCCGGTTTGAGAGTACGATGATAATTTGCTTATTTCCACACTTAGGCTTAAAAACATGGCGTTAGAGGGTGAGAACTCGAAACAGCCCCCGAACGGCCCCGTGGGTGGCACCAACACCTCCCACGGGACCAACGTAACTCGTGGGAACGGACCCCGTAGCCGCGGGTGTCCCGGTTTGAGAGTACGACGGTAATTTGCTTATTTCCACACTTAGGCTTAAAAACATGGCGTTAGAGGGTGAGAACTCGAAACAGCCCCCGAACGGCCCCGTGGGTGGCACCAACACCTCCCACGGGACCAACGTAACTCGTAGGAACTGACCCCGCAGCCGCGGGTGTCCCGGTTTGAGAGTACGACGGTAATTTGCTTATTTCCACACTTAGGCTTAACATGGCGTTAGAGGGTGAAAACTCGAAACAGCCCCCGAACGGCCCCGTGGGTGGCACCAACACCTCCCACGGGACCAACGTAATTCGTAGGAACTGACCCCGCATCCGCGGGTGTCCCGGTTTGAGAGTACGATGATAATTTGCTTATTTCCACACTTAGGCTTAAAAACATGGCGTTAGAGGGTGAGAACGCGAAACAGCCCCCGAACGGCCCCGTGGGTGGCACCAACACCTCCCACGAGACCAACGTAACTCGTGGGAACGGACCCCGCAGCCGCGGGTGTCCCGGTTTGAGAGTACGACGGTAATTTGCTTATTTCCACACTTAGGCTTAACATGGCGTTAGAGGGTGAAAACTCGAAACAGCCCCCGAACGGCCCCGTGGGTGGCACTAACACCTCCCACGGGACCAATGTAACTCGTGGGAACGGACGCCGCAGCCGCGGGTGTCCCGGTTTGAGTGTACGACGGTAATTTGCTTATTTCCACACTTAGGATCAAAAACATGGTGTTAGAGGGTGAGAACTCGAAACAGCCTCCGAACGGCCCCGTGGGTGGCACCAACACCTCCCACGGGACCAACGTAACTCGTCGGAACGGACCCCGCAGCCGCGGGTGTCCCGGTTTGAGAGTACGACGGTAATTTGCTTATTTCCACACTTAGGCTTAAAAACATGGCGTTAGAGGGTGAGAACTCGAAACAGCACCCGAACGGCCCCGTGGGTGGCACCAACACCTCCCACGGGACCAACGTAACTCGTAGGAACTGACCCCGCAGCCGCGGGTGTCCCGGTTTGAGAGTACGACGGTAATTTGCTTATTTCTACACTTAGGCTTAAAAACATGGCGTTAGAGGGTGAGAACTCGAAACAGCCTCCGAACGGCCCCGTGGGTGGCACCAACACCTCCCACGGGACCAACGTAACTCGTCGGAACTGACCCCGCAGCCGCGGGTCTCCCGGTTTGAGAGTACGGCGGTAATTTGCTTATTTCCACACTTAGGCTTAAAAACATGGCGTTAGAGGGTGAGAACTCGAAATAGCCCAGGAACGGCCCCGTGGGTGGCACCAACGCTTCCCACGGGACCAACGTAACTCGTAGGAACTGACCCCGCAGCCGCGGGTCTCCCGGTTTGAGAGCACGGCGGTAATTTGCTTATTTCCACACTTAGGCTTAAAAACTTGGCGTTAGAGGGTGATAACTCGAAACAGCCCCCGAACGGCCCCGTGGGTGGCACCAACGCCTCCCACGGGACCAACGTAACTCGTGGGAACTGACCCCGCAGCCGCGGGTGTCCCGGTTTGAGAGTACGACGGTAATTTGCTTATTTCTACACTTAGGCTTAACATGGCGTTAGAGGGTGAGAACTCGAAACAGCCCCCGAACGGCCCCGTGGGTGGCACCAACACCTCCCACGGGACCAACGTAACTCGTAGGAACTGACCCCGCAGCCGCGGGTGTCCCGGTTTGAGAGTACGATGATAATTTGCTTATTTCCACACTTAGGCTTAAAAACATGGCGTTAGAGGGTGAGAACTCGAAACTGCCCCCGAACGGCCCCGTGGGTGGCACCAACACCTCCCACGGGACCAACGTAACTCGTGGGAACTGACCCCGCAGCTGCGGGTGTCCCGGTTTGAGAGTACGACGGTAATTTGCTTATTTCTACACTTAGGCTTAACATGGCGTTAGAGGGTGAAAACTCGAAACAACCCCCGAACGGCCCCGTGGGTGGCACCAACACCTCCCACGGGACCAACGTAACTCGTAGGAACTGACCCCGCAGCCGCGGGTGTCCCGGTTTGAGAGTACGATGATAATTTGCTTATTTCCACACTTAGGCTTAAAAACATGGCGTTAGAGGGTGAGAACTCGAAACAGCCTCCGAACGGCCCCGTGGGTGGCACCAACACCTCCCACGGGACCAACGTAACTCGTAGGAACTGACCCCGCAGCCGCGGGTGTCCCGGTTTGAGAGTACGATGATAATTTGCTTATTTCCACACTTAGGCTTAAAAACATGGCGTTAGAGGGTGAGAACTCGAAACAGCCCCCGAACGGCCCCGTGGGTGGCACCAACACCTCCCACGGGACCAACGTAACTCGTGGGAACGGACCCCGCAGCCGCGGGTGTCCCGGTTTGAGAGTACGACGGTAATTTGCTTATTTCCACACTTAGGCTTAAAAACGTGGCGTTAGAGGGTGAGAACTCGAAAAAGCCCCCGAACGGCCCCGTGGGTGGCACCAACACCTCCCACGGGACCAACGTAACTCGTAGGAACTGACCCCGCAGCCGCGGGTGTCCCGGTTTGAGAGTACGACGGTAATTTGCTTATTTCCACACTTAGGCTTAACATGGCGTTAGAGGGTGAAAACTCGAAACAGCCCCCGAACGGCCCCGTGGGTGGCACCAACACCTCCCACGGGACCAACGTAACTCGTAGGAACTGACCCCGCAGCCGCGGGTGTCCCGGTTTGAGAGTACGATGATAATTTGCTTATTTCCACACTTAGGCTTAAAAACATGGCGTTAGAGGGTGAGAACGCGAAACAGCCCCCGAACGGCCCCGTGGGTGGCACCAACACCTCCCACGGGACCAACGTAACTCTTGGGAACGGTCCCCGCAGCCGCGGGTGTCCCGGTTTGAGAGTACGACGGTAATTTGCTTATTTCCACACTTAGGCTTAAAAACATGGCGTTAGAGGGTGAGAACTCGAAACTTCCCCCGAACGGCCCCGTGGGTGGCACCAACACCTCCCACGGGACTAACGTAACTCGTGGGAACTGACCCCGCAGCCGCGGGTGTCCCGGTTTGATAGTACGACGGTAATTTGCTTATTTCTACACTTAGGCTTAAAAACATGGCGTTAGAGGGTGAGAACTCGAAACAGCCTCCGAACGGCCCCGTGGGTGGCACCAACACCTCCCACGGGACCAACGTAACTCGTCGGAACTGACCCCGCAGCCGCGGGTGTCCCGGTTTGAGAGTACGACGGTAATTTGCTTATTTCCACACTTAGGCTTAAAAACATGGCGTTAGAGGGTGAGAACTCGAAACAGCCCCCGAACGGCCCCGTGGGTGGCACCAACACCTCCCACGGGACCAACGTAACTCGTGGGAACGGACCCCGCAGCCGCGGGTCTCCCGGTTTGAGAGTACGACGGTAATTTGCTTATTTCTACACTTAGGCTTAACATGGCGTTAGAGGGTGAGAACTCGAAACAGCCTCCGAACGGCCCCGTGGGTGGCACCAACACCTCCCACGGGACCAACGTAACTCGTCGGAACTGACCCCGCAGCCGCGGGTGTCCCGGTTTGAGAGTACGATGATAATTTGCTTATTTCCACACTTAGGCTTAAAAACATGGCGTTAGAGGGTGAGAACTCGAAACAGCCTCCGAACGGCCCCGTGGGTGGCACTAACACCTCCCACGGGACCAACGTAACTCGTGGGAACGGACCCCGCAGCCGCGGGTCTCCCGGTTTGAGAGTACGACGGTAATTTGCTTATTTCCACACTTAGGCTTAAAAACATGGCGTTAGAGGGTGAGAACTCGAAACAGCCTCCGAACGGCCCCGTGGGTGGCACCAACACCTCCCACGGGACCAACGTAACTCGTCGGAACTGACCCCGCAGCCGCGGGTGTCCCGGTTTGAGAGTACGATGATAATTTGCTTATTTCCACACTTAGGCTTAAAAACATGGCGTTAGAGGGTGAGAACTCGAAACAGCCCCCGAACGGCCCCGTGGGTGGCACCAACACCTCCCACGGGACCAACGTAACTCGTGGGAACTGACCCCGCAGCCGCGGGTGTCCCGGTTTGAGAGTACGACGGTAATTTGCTTATTTCTACACTTAGGCTTAACATGGCGTTAGAGGGTGAAAACTCGAAACAGCCCCCGAACGGCCCCGTGGGTGGCACTAACACCTCCCACGGGACCAACGTAACTCGTGGGAACGGACGCCGCAGCCGCGGGTGTCCCGGTTTGAGTGTACGACGGTAATTTGCTTATTTCCACACTTAGGCTTAAAAACATGGCGTTAGAGGGTGAGAACTCGAAACAGCCCCCGAACGGCCCCGTGGGTGGCACCAACACCTCCCACGGGACCAACGTAACTCGTAGGAACTGACCCCGCAGCCGCGGGTGTCCCGATTTGAGAGTACGACGGTAATTTGCTTATTTCTACACTTAGGCTTAACATGGCGTTAGAGGGTGAATACTCGAAACAGCCCCCGAACGGCCCCGTGGGTGGCACTAACACCTCCCACGGGACCAACGTAACTCGTGGGAACGGACGCCGCAGCCGCGGGTGTCCTGGTTTGAGAGTACGACGGTAATTTGCTTATTTCTACACTTAGGATTAAAAACATGGCGTTAGAGGGTGAGAACTCGAAACAGCCCCCGAACGGCCCCGTGGGTGGCACCAACACCTCCCACGGGACCAACGTAACTCGTAGGAACTGACCCCGCAGCCGCGGGTGTCCCGGTTTGAGTGTACGATGGTAATTTGCTTATTTCCACACTTAGGCTTAAAAACATGGCGTTAGAGGGTGAGAACTCGAAACAACCCCCGAACGGCCCCGTGGGTGGCACCAACACCTCCCACGGGACCAACGTAACTCGTAGGAACTGACCCCGCAGCCGCGGGTCTCCCGGTTTGAGAGTACGGCAGTAATTTGCTTATTTCCACACTTAATTTTTATATTTCTACTTGGTTACTGATAATTTTAACTCATATATGCAATTTTTCAGCTTGATTAATTTTTTTGTAAAATTACTTGGTTACTGATACTTTTATTTTTTGTATCCTATCATTTGTAGGATTTTTGCGCGTGGATCAAATGAAGGAGGCAATGTTTTACAACATGATGATTATTTATATGTTGTGGACATTCAGGATAATGTTTTTTATGTGTTATAGCCGTGCAGGCTTTTATTGTTTAGTTTTATGGCCGTGCGGGCTTTTATAATTTGATTGTTGAATTTTATAGCCGTGCGGGCTTTATAATAAGCAGGTTTTTCATTTACAGGTTTTGGAATGTCAAGAAAATAGAGGAAACTCTTCCCAATTTTTTGTTGGTCTGTGAATTATTAAGACGTGTAATATTTTTATGTTTGTATATATATTTGTTTATTAACAACATTCTCAATTCGCAATTTGTGATTTTTTTTTATTGTTTTGCCTATAATAAATATTTGTAACACCTCGTAGCAACCGATGATGCACTCACAGGAACCCCAATTTTAGGATTGGGCAAAAAAAAATACATTTTTTTTAAATTACAAATAAATATGGTCATGGACTTTGTCCATGACCATTTTTACTTTTTTTTGTCGCGCTTAAAAATGGTCGCGGCCAAAGTCCGCGACCATTTTTTTTATTTTTTGTCACGGTAATGGGTCGCGGACTAGGGCCGCGACCAATTTTTTTTAAATTTTTTTTGTCACACACATGGGTCGCGGCCAAAGTCCGCGACCAATTTGTCACGGTCGTGGGTCATGGACAAGGACCGTGACCAAATTTTTTAATTTTTTTTTGTCACGCACATGGGTCGCGGACTTTGGCCGCGACCAATTTGTCACGGTTGTGGGTCATGGATAAGGGCCGCGACCAATTTTTTTAATTTTTTTTTGTCACGCACATGGGTCGCGGACTTTGGCCGCGACCAATTTGTCACGGTTATGGGTCACGGATTAGAGCCGCGACCCATCACAGCATGGGTCACGGCCTAAGTCCGCGACCATCTGCCGTGACCCCTCTCGGCCGTGACCATTTTTTGGTCACGGACTTGGGCCGCGACCCACGAAAATGGTCACGCCCGAAATGGTCACGGCCCAAGTCCGCGACCCACAGGTTTGGTCAGGGATTTTGGCCGTGACCAATCGCCAGTTTTGGTGTAGTGTCAATCATTAGCAATACAATTTACTAGAGGTTATCCCCTTTTTATCTTCTCGCGGCGTTACATGTCCCACTGAGCTTCCTACCCCTTGTTCCATGATCCCTACTACTACGTCCAAACCCAAGAGTAATGAAACCTCTAAGAAATCTGCCCCGTCGACCAAAGCTGCTACCGATGAACCTTCAGGCCAGAAGGCAAAGAGCGGGTCTTCTTCCAAGTCCAAGTCCCAGAGTAAATCTCAAGCTCCTAAGGAGGCATTAAAAATTTGTATAATCGAGTGACCATATTTTATGTGACCAATTATGCCTATTGGTAAGCTAGTATGAGGTCAGTCTTAAAATCCATAGATGAGCGAGTCTGGTTAGTTTATTAAAGAGGGTGGATGATAAGTCACGAATATTGATTATTCGTGCCCGGTATCTTTACGCATTCTAGAAATTTTGTGTTACTTATGCCTATATTGGTGCTCGTTAACCAGACAACCTCTATTATGTATGTTTTTATGATTTTTGGGGTATAATTCAACTTTTGTAGTTATGGTAATGCCTAACAAGTGGATTGGTTGAATTTTGAGGAAGTTCCATCGCCAGACTCAAATTCAAGGGCATTTTAGTCATTTCACACTTCATCTATGGCTCAATGGAATTCCAAAGAAGTATAGTTCATTCTGAGAATGGTGGGTTCAGATAGGACCATAAACGTCCTTCGCATCTATAAAATTTAGTTCCTCAAAGTCATTAGGGCCAAGGGAACAATGGGAAAGGCCAACATGGCCAAAATAAGAGGCAGGGATATTTTTGGTCCAATGTTTCACTTATGGGTGCATAAGTCATAAAAGAAGGAATGGCCAAAGATAAGGTATGGGAAACTATAAGATGAGATACTGGATGTACAACCACTATAAAAGAATTTTTGAATAAAATTCCTTTTTAACAATATCAAAAATTAATCAGATATCCCAATCCACAATTAATGAATCATGAGTAATAATCATCACAACTTACATTACTATAACTGGAATAAAGTCTCTAGTTTAAAACATCTCAATACAATAAACCAAATAAATTAATTGTATCCAGAATCGACATAAGTACAACCACTGTCTGCGATAGAATGGAAATGACTAGAATCCTTTGGCAATAGGCCATAATAAATATGACTACATAGTACATGAATAAAACAAATGAAGCGTCTAATGCAAAGTCAATCCTCCAAAACATCCATTGCGAATGAATATGCAATCCTCTAGATTGGGTTCCTGTGTCTGGGCAACTGATATAATATATATATACAAGAGAGAAGAGAGTAAATACCCCGTTGTGGTCCCGACTATGCCTCAAAATGTCCCATGACCCGTTTACTACCCCGGAGTATACTTTACTGATTATCTCGGTCCATCCGAACTCAACTGTACACTCAGAATTGGCATCCGAATTAATTTATAGAAATCCTTATCTCACACTCAAATTAGTCTATACCGATTCCCGGCTGAGATAAATACATGCCCCGTCACTAATACCCGAAATGATGTAATTAAATTATTACTATTCACTTACTAATTAAATTTCCCTAAATATTAACCATTCACTTACCGATTAATATTTAAATAAATATTACCGTAATTAATTCAATTAAAATTATTCCCGAATTAATTAAATATTAAATGCACAAAAATGTGGGGTGTTACACAGATGAGACACAATCCACAGAAATGTGTCTTCGGCGTTACAAAGGGAAAACTCTTGGGATTCATGGTCAGTGAAAAAGGGATAGAAGCAGATCCTGCCAAGCTAAAAGCTATACTTGAGATCCCACCTCCCCGAACGAAGAAAGACTTTCAAGGTTTCCTTGCGAAATTTTAATACATCAGCCAATTCATCAACAAGCTCACCTCCATTTGTGAACCAATTTTCAAACTCCGCCGAAAGGATTCAAACAAAGTTTGAAACGAGGCCTGCCAAGAAGCCTTTGACCAAATCAAGCAATACTTAACTCAACCTCCGGTACTCATGCCACCACAGCCTGGTCTCTTGTTGCTTCTATACCTAACCATAATCAACACTACATCTGGGGCTTTTCTATCTTAATACCTTGAAGATTACCGCAAAGAAGGATCCATCTATTACGCCAGTTCGAAATTGGTCGGATACGAAGTCAACTACACCTCTCTAGAAAAAGCATGTGTCGCGCTTATCTGGATCACCCAAAAGTTGTGACACTACATGCTCGCCTTCCATATTAAGTTTATATCCCGAATAGACCCCATCGATTACTTTCTTGAGAAACCTGACTTATCCAGTCTAATGGCTTGATGGTTGATGCTCTTAGCCAAGTTTGAAATCGTGTATGTCACACAGAAAACCACGAAAGTAAGAGCTATCTCTCACTACCTCGCTAACTACCCCATGGAAGAGGCTAATGACTAGATCACCGAATTCCCAGATGAAAACATCTTCTACGCTACTGAAGATGACCTTCGATGAAAAATGTTCTTCGACGGCGTGAACAACGAAAAGGGATATGGCATTGGGATACTTTTGAACTCCCCAGATGACTCCCACTTTCCCATCGCCATTAAATTGGATTTCCCCTGCACCAATAATATGACTGAATACGAGGCGTGTATAGTGGGCCTCAAAGTTGCCCTCAAGAAAGCAATTCAATGCCTAGATGTCTATGAGGATTCTGCCCTCATCATTGGTCAAGTTCTCAGTCAATGGAAAGTCAAGGACGGGAAACTCCAACCCTTCCATGCCCACTTAGAATAACTAGCCTCGTACTTTCGAGAAATCACCTTCTAGTACCTACCTCGAGCAAAGAAATAACCTAGTCGATGCCCTTGCTACCTTGGCCTCCATGGTCGACATGCCCGAAGAATTACCAATGGCCCCCTTCCTGGTCCAAAAGTAAGATAAACCAGCCCACTGCTACCGCATTGATCTCACCACCAAAGAAGATCCCGAACTATCCAACTGCTGGTGTTATGATATCTGGCACCTCCTCAAGCACGGAAAGTACCTCAAGGGTTCTAATAAGAAAGAGAGAGTAACCCTCTAAAGACTGGCCACCCAGTACATCATCTGTCACAAAGCACTATTTAAGGGAAACTTTGGTGGAACCGATCTACACTGCATCGCAGGGGCTGACATTGAAGAGGTAATGCAGAAAAATCCACAGCGGGGAATGTTGACCCCACATGAATGGTCACATGCTTGCCAAAAAGATCATTCGACAAGGCTATTACTGGACCACCACGATTCGGGATTGCAACACCTATGTCGGGAAATGCCTCAAATGCCAACAGCTCTCCAACCTTCAATACCTGCCTCCGCGAGAATTACACAACATGAATTATCCATGGACGTTCTCCACCTGGGGCATCGAGGTCATAAGGATGGTTATACCCAATGCTTCCAATGGCACTATGTTGGCTAGCCATGTGGGATATTCGATCATAGAGAATTATACAACATGACTTCTACCTGAATTAGATCAAGGTGTAAAGAATTCAGATTTTCACTCTTTTGGAAAATAAAAACAAATAACCAAATTTTAAACTTTCCAAAATCTTATTAGTATACATGTAAGATGAATTTGACTCCACTACCTTTAACGTTGATCTCTCTTGTTATTCCAATCATTCTATTCCAAATGTATTATTAGTACACCTATAAAACAAAGGAAAATTAGTCATTATATATAGCTTTCAACCAAATTTAGTGATAAAGTTGACATGTATAAAAGAAGAACAAATATTGAATGTTGTTTGCGTGTCATGTTTGCATAAAAAAATGTCATCAAATAGGTCATGTTGAATTCTACCTCCCTATTAAGATTAAATAGTTCATCATGACGAATTTGCATACGATTTAAATTGCCAACATTATCTTAGGAATTTGAACAAACAATCCAGTAAAACTTCATAGAACCAATAACTAAAGTCAAACATCAATATGATTAAATACCCAATGCAACTCACATTGATAACATCTCATGTTGAATTATAATCCAGTGGAAAGGGATAAAACAACAAAATGAAATTAGATCAGTACAGCATATAATAAATATTAACATTTTTGAAACCTAAAATCGATTAAACCTAAAATAGATTAAACCTAAAATTGAAACCATTGTAAACCTAAAATCGAAACCATTCGAAACTTGCCATAGAAAAGCAATGCTTTTAACCTAAAAACTTACCCCATAATCTCCGCCAGATGCGATGTCAACAAACATACCCAATGCTTTTCACCTTAAAAACAAAGAGAAAAGCAACAATAAAAAAAAGCATGTATTTATCAAAACCGGACAAAAAAACTGATTTCTTACTACAACATCCATTCAATTTAAAAAATCATATAAAAGAACAAATTATATAAAAAGAAACAGTACAATACCATATAAAAAGAAACATCAACATCCATTCAATTTAAAAAATCTACAGAAATCAGTACACTCCCAAAATTGAGAATCAGGAGATATATTTCAGGTTTAGTATACCTCAAAGTGACATTTTCACCATCCACTTGCATTTCTTTTTACACAAATTATCAACCCGCATACATAAAAATAATATTAATGCCACAATTCTAAATTCAGACCCAATAAAACATATAATGCAAGCAATTGATCAAAGAATGAAAAAATAATTTCAGCACCAAATAAAAAATAACATCACCACATAAATAAATTAAACGCAACGTATTAAATGATTCTAAACCTTATTAAAAGATTGTGAGCCTTATTAAAACAATAAAACAAAATAAAATTATAAGAAAAATATTAAAAGAAAAAAAAATCAAACAATCGAACTTAAGCATAAAAAAATCGAATGTTATCAGAAATATTTCAAGATTCTGAACCTACACATTCAAAAAATAAACCAAAAATATTAAATTCGAACCCAATATTATGAATACAACAACATTCAAATTTGTCGGATTTGAAACCAATAACACACTTTCTATAATCATACCTAAGTAAACCCTAGTTTTCTATGGGAACCCAAATTTCAGATCTACATCATAAATGAATATAGAAACGAAAGGTAAAAGGAGAGATGAAACCTATTTATATGGCATTCGTGTGTTCTATGTCGACAGCGTTGGAGGTCAAGTGGGAGTTCTAAGTGCAGAAACATAGAGGGTGAGGGTGTAGCCATTGAAAGGGAGGGTGAATCGGGAGACAAAAGAGAGTTTTGTGTGTCAAGTTTCTTGGGGGTGTCTTGTGTAGTTGAAAAGTATGAGAGAGATTTTTGTTTAGGTAAGTTTACTACCTTACCCCCATTTTGAATTTCGAAGTAGATGGGGAAATAAATTAGAATGTGTCAAAAGAGGGTGAAATAAAAAAATTTAGGGGTATAATAGGGAATGAAGGAAAAATATATCTCATGACATCAGAGTTCAATCTTATGTCATATATATATATATACTAGGGTGTACCCGTGCCGATGGCACGATTATAAAAACGATCCAATTATTTCCTCATAGTGATTACATCCAAGAACGGTTGAAAAAACATTTCGAATTGGGATTATAGCAACCTCAAACCGATAAAATACAATAGTTAATGGATTGGGATTGTGTTGACCTGCTACAATCGTCAATATCCATTAGGACCCATTAATTGTGGTAAAACAAAACAAAAAAATATTGGAGCTCTTACTATTTTTTATAACTTATCCATTAATCTAAATGAGCTAATATATAAACCTATATACGATTCAAAATAATTCATTACCGTAATCCGTAATAACGGATTAATATGACACTACACGACACATTAAGTTTACTTGTGCCAATGACACAATAAAAATAATCGTGGATGAAAATAAAAGCATGATATTATTAAAATTTTATTGCCCTGAAACAAAACAATTGCACAAAGTATGAAATTATTTTGGTATAACATAACAATAATATTAAATTATTTTGGTGCAAGTCAATAAGAAAAATGGTTATGCTTTTTCAGATATAACCCCATACAGAGGATGTTATCCCATAAAACGTAAGTGATATGAAGAAAGGTTAGAGGGCCTCTATGGTAAGGTGATTGCCTTTATTCTGATCAAAGCAAGAGGTGTTCAGACATGGTGATTGCCTAAAGTTGGCACACCCTAACTCTATGGTAAGGTCATGAATAATGATTATATTGAAATGATTTGCAAGAAATAGGATGAGATAGGCTTTCAAATCTTTCGCAGATATGGTGATTGCCTTGAGCCACATATCCTTTTTGTTTTGTCTTGTCCATCATTTTGTATACAGTTGGCCACGTTTATTGTGGCTTGTTTTGTCTGAATAAATTTTCTTGAGCCCCACATTGTTATATATATGTATATATATTTGACCGTTCAGACCCCAACCACTACGTGTACTGTTTCACTAATTTGTGTGGAATCACGCCATCATATATATATTTTTAACAAATATATATATTTTAAATGAAAAAGTTTTAATTCTATTAAGCGAGTAACATATTTTTTCTAAAAATAATTTTATTAAACTAAAATCAGTTTTATTTTCATACTTTTTTAGCTAGAAATTATTTTTTTTCCTGAAAATATATATTTTATGTTCAAATTTATTTTTTTATGTGGAAATTTTTTTTTTTTATTGAAAATCAATTTTTAAAAGTCATTTTATATATTTATATATATAAATATATAAACAGAATAAAAATCAATTTATCTATTTTTAAAAATAAGTTTATATATATTTTTAAATGTATAAATAGTTTTTTATCAATAGTTTATATATATTTTTAAATGTATAAACAGTTTTTATAAACAATTTATATATTATTTTTAAATCAGTTTATGTAACTGTTTTAAAAATCAGTTTATATAAACAGTTCTTTCTATAAAAAAAAATCAGTCTATATTTTTAAGTTTATTTTTTAAATCCATAAACACGTTTAAATAGTAAATCCATGAAAATATTAGGATGTTTAAAAAATTGTAAACCCGTGAAAATTTGTGAGGCATTTAGAAAATAAATAACATTAAAAATCAATACCAAAATTCTCCAAGAACCAAAAGCTAAACTAATATTTTTTGCTCTGTACCTGTTACAAAAACCCACCTCACGCTGTAAACCCAACAGATATTTGAACTTGAGACTTGAGTGTAACAGGTACAGAGCAAAAAAGTGAAATGCTTTTCATTCACGTCCTAAATCATCATAATGCTCTTGAGTATAACATGTACATTAGCAAAAAAGGGAAATGCTCTCGAGTGTAACAGGTACCCATATGTGTTTGTTGAAAGTTAACACAAAGAGGGTAGTTTAGTTGAGTCTGATGGAGCATAAGGTGAGGATTGTTTAGAGTTAATCGTCCCAGAATAGTTATCTCGAGACTCGTGATAAGTGAGCTGTGATTTTCTCTTGAGCCTTGTGCGCTCAGACTGCAAAAAACTAAGACAACCATTATCAGGATAAATGAACAAACAAAATAAAAAAACAAACCACGTCTCCTCGTTGCAAAAGACAAACTTTTTTTTGCTATGTACCTGTTTTCTTCGTTGTAAAATAATCCATGTCCCCCCACACTCCATTTTTTTTTTCGTTTCGTGAGGTAGCAGGTCGTCCCCCATGTTTCGTCTTTCTTTCCTATTATTCACTCGCCCACCAAACTGTAAACAACATAATGGGTGAAAATTATCTACCCAACCCAAACCTTGCAGCCCCAACACCTCGTGATCTGTAAATACAAAAACTGAATCAGAAAAATCCAGGGCCATACGAAATACAATTTTTCCATCCTCCTCCCCTCACAAAATCATAAACAGATAGAGAGAGAGAGAGAAAGAGAGAGAGAGAGAGGGAGAGAGAAATGAAATAACTTACTATTAAACATAAATCCGCATGCACCTCTAGATAACCTATCAAATCTGAAACCCTACAACCATTTCAGAACATCTTCTCCACTAAATCAGATATGGAATCTACTACACCCATATCCATCAAAACCCAAACTCAAATGTTATCATCTAAACTCCAAAGGAATAGACTTTCGTAAACTTCAATTTAACTCAAAACTTAAAATTTCATCATGATTAATCTAGGTTTTTGTAAAAGGCATAAATTAGTAAAACAAAATATATATAAAAAAAATACCCTATAAATAATTTCAGATGCGGGTTTTTGTAAAAGGCATAGATTAGTAAAATAAAATATATATAAAAAAATACTCTATAAATAATTTCATATCAAAATCATAGAAAAGAAAAACAAAACTCAAAAAATACACATTTGTATGAAAAAGAGAGAGGTCATGTTTTGACAATAGCAGAAATCGGGAAAACAAAGTGGGTTTGGATCACCCAAACAAATAAAACATTTGTACGAAAGAGAGAGAGGTCATGTTCAGATAATACCAGAAATTGGGCAAACATAAATCTATCGTGGGTTTGGATCACCCAAACATAAACCAACTCATATATTCCAAAATGATAAACTAAAATCCTGTAGAGTAATATATCTACAAACAAATCAAACCTATAAAACCTCATCAAACCATAGATTTTTTCCTTTCACTTGAAACCATAGCATACCTGATATTGCTATAAAAGTGAAACCCGGATCCGTGGGTGGCTGAGTAATCGAAATCGACCGAGACAACCTTGTCACTTTCGAGGAGCTCGGGTCTATGGAAGTTGATCAGACTTGGTGTTGGGTTATGATCAGTTGGTGTTGGGCTATGTTCAGTTGATGCTGGGTTTTTCTCTTCAATTCCCATTTCATTTTTTTCAATGCTCTCTTCCTGGATTGGTTGCACCAATAGAAAGCGAGAGAAGCTCTTGGTTTGAGGGGAGGGGGTGTGTAAGAGAGTGGGTATGGGAGAGGCCTACTGTCATAGACGTGGGAAAGGCTCAAGGAAATCCTATTTCTTGAGCCTCGTTCTTACCAATACATCATATTGATGGTTGTACAGAAAGGCTTGAGGCAGTTCTATTTGCAGCTTAGTCAGTCTTAATCAGCTCACACGTGTCTTAATTACAACCGTGAGTTTGGGGAGATCAAAACCCCTCAGATTTAATCCCAGCCGCTAGTTGATAAACACCAAATCCCTCAAGATGTAATCTCAGCCATTAGTTGGTGAGGACAAAAAGTCCCTCCTCCTTTATTTTATATATATATATATATATATATATAATTTAAAAAAAATGGTGGGATGGGGTATTACATCACATACTTTGAAGTCTACAACCCCTCATGAACGTTCTTATTGGTTATTAACCTAGCCACACACCCTGGCTCGAGTCATCAACTGTGATGAATCATATAATAACCATTCATTCTTACCAGATGAAACCAACCTACGAACCTATATTCCTCTGGGAATTCAAATAGTGGGCTTCCCTCCTTATGAGTAAGGCTTCCCCTTTTTACTTCCTTGAGTTATACAAACTATTCCGGGGGGTGAATGCCTAACGCCTTTGTCAATGCCAACCTTATCTACCTTTCTACTGACATTTTGATGAACTCCTTGGTTGCGGTCGATATTATCATTCCCTGATTGTGTCCCAAATCCTCCTTAGGAAGTATCCCATTAAGTAAAACATTCACCTTAGAACATTATTTACCTACATGGGGTTGTTACTGAGCTTACATCCACATTCTACCCAAATTGAATTTGCGTGATGGCCACCCAAGTCGCCATTGGCATTCTAAGGGTACCAAGTACCACATAGGGCGACATGTCCTAATCCATACTAGATCGGCATGATGTGCCAAGGGCTAGCCCCTTATGCTGCCGACACATGCCGATATCCTAATCATATTTGGTATCCCTCTTAGGGTGCCATCTCAAGTCTTTAACATGACATCATTAATATAAGTCACGAATACATTTACTAGGACTCCCAAAATCAAGTATTACACTGTGTACACTAGTTATCTCATGATATTCAAGCATCATGCCTAACAACGGTATAAGCTCCCAATCTTTCTTAGAAGGTTACATAACCCATTTGTGCCAATTTGAATGATAGTAACCGGTACGTGCACTATTCGACTATTTTTAAATCTTTACCAATAACCTAAGGTCATAATGTGATTCCCATAACTACCATCATTGGAACAATAGCACTCCACAGTACTAAAATTTATTCGTTCTCTAAGAATGTCAAGCGCACTCAATATAAAAGTCTTAAAAACTTGACAAGATCTCATCGTTTATATGATTCTCTCATCATAGGTGCATTCATTAAATCTCTCAACATATACATAATGAATATCAAACCCTTGCAACTTCACTAGTCTACAAACCTCTATGCATGGAGCATTTTATCCTTTGAACACCCCAAGGCATCACAACAATTTAACTTCCATAAATCATACCCGCACCAAAATTTCCTTTCATCCAACCATCACTTAAAATGCTAAAGTGGGCTATGATGTTTAAACAAACAGTATCGTTTCCCATTTTTGTACGAAACATCGACATATGTCTAACCTATGAACCTCCTCTCGAGATCCAATAAAGGTCTGAAAACTTTTTTCAAACAACTGGTGCTCTAAACCACGCATCTGCCCACATACTGACACCACTAAGAATTTTTTGAGGATATAGGACATAGTGTATAACCTGTAAGTATTTAGGTCCACTCTACCGATGTCTCTAGAGATCCTATTTGTCAAATGTTACATCACACTTTCCAAACTACAACATAGAAGGCTACCTAGGGTCATCATTGTTACACACATGACATGTTTACCATCAATGGATCCTAGTTCTAATCAAGGCTTAATGGATATGTCTATTGGTTGATAATTACTAAGGCACTCACTCACAAGGATATCATCTTATCAACTAAACACTGAATGTACATATCCCCAGGTATAGACCAACAATGCCCATCGAGCTATCAATTACCTACAATATGACACTACCTCAAGGATCAAGTTCTCCTGATCATATGATCAATGTTAATTACCCATAAGTACCGCAACGCAACACTTAATGCATCATTATCATAAACCAATACTACTTGGGCATTCCACTCTAGTAACCTAATCTCCATAATTAACTTCACACAGTTCATATCCCTAATTCAGTGAACATTATTTCTCTCTATTAATCATCTTAACAAACTCGTCATATCATCATGGACTAACACATAATCACCTCACACTAAAAACCATGATGTTGCCACTATCGTCTCGTACAAACACTCGCAAATCACTAGCATGCCTAATTATAAGTGCGGAAGTGATTAATGACAACCAACTTGGTCGCATGACACATGGTAATGAATTACTCATCGTTTTAATCTCTTTGACTCCACCGTCGAGAACATGAATTAAGTCATCACCAATCTAGTGTGACCCGCCCAAAATTAATGTCGACGTTCAAGGATCCAGTACCAACCTCACTACGTCAATCCCTAATGGAACCTTGAACCTAGATCTCTGATACTATTTATAACCCCTACTCAAATTTTGTGGATTACTCAGGGTTAACTCGGTCTAACCTAAGCGTTAGGTGTGAAGTGTAATGAAAAACCCGAATAATGTTACTAGTCCAGTTCTATTAATTGAAGTTTCACTTGTTTATCATGTGATTCCAATTTAAATCAAACTAAATGAGGGAGTCGTGGCAAGCGTTCCCATAATTTAAGCATACAGCTCTACTAACGTAAAAATAAAAAGAGAACACTTAGCTCTACAATTCTCTCAAATTACGAACCTCCACCCAACCTTCCATAACAAAGATGGAGGAATGATTCGACTTCCAGAATTGAACAGTGTTCTAAAAGGTGCACCTCGGCTTCAGACTTGGGATAAATGCCCCACCTTAAGACTCTTATACATTATTCTTGGTAAAAGGCTTAAGGTGATTTTTTTTTAAATTAAAATTCTTTAGTGAAATGATATTGCCTTTTAGAGACTTTTTTACAAATCGAACCAATATCTCCTCCAAAATAATCAAAGGACAAACAATATCCCAAATCCCTCTGTCTCTCGTAAAAAAATCCTAACGTTGCCGACCGACTTCTGACCAAAAGTCTATATGTTTCATTTGAAAGGTGTAAAATACATTTCTTATATTGAATCATTTGGATTGATTATCGATTATTGATATTGATTATTGAATTATGAAAAATACATTTTGTATATTACTTATTAAATGTTGAGAAACACATTTTATATATTGAATATGGAGCATGCATATGAAAAATATGGCTACCAATCCTACGGATATATTTTCAAAATTCAAGGTATGTATTATTTTATTATATTATTGGACTTAGAACAATTAGACTAATAAAAAAGAACGTTTTTATTACATTTTATACCCCTAAGCATCGCCTAGGCGCACTTAGGCTACTAAAGATTGAGGCTTGACCTCTATGCCTCAACCATACCTCTCGCCTTTTATAAACTTGGAATCAAACGATAGAAAGAAGGCTCTAACACGTAATATCAACGAGCACATGATGCTATCTTTTATATATACACACATATACACTTTAATGTATGAATTTGTTTTTATTCAAAAAACGTTACTTGTCCCAATTAATTAACCTTAATCTTATAAAATAACACCTTTTTACATGAGTTGAAATTTATTTCTTGATTTATCACACCCTTTTAAATACTTTAAACAAGTACCATTTGTTTAAGGAAAATCATTTCTTTTACCGAAATTATCCCTTTGTTCATACTAATCCACAATAATATTTTCATTACACACAAGCACTGTATTAGAAAGTATTTATTTTTTTATTAAAAGCCTTTCATAAACACAGTGTGTCTATCCCTGAGAGAATCTCTTCCCTTGTCTTTTTCTCCCCTCTCTCTCTGCGTGGGTCAGTTCAGTAGGAAAATGGAGGGAGGAAATAAAAAAGGGTCCCGCACCCCGTCATTACTCAATGGGGTTGCTTCGATCGTCGTCGGTGTGGGGTGATGTAAAGAGATGAAGTTCTTAGGCTATTTTGCATAAAATAGGCAAAAAAACAAGTCACCGCCTCAAGAAAGAGGCATCAAAGACTAACTGATGCTTATGAAACCAAGAGTTCATAGGTTCGGGGCTAAGTTATAGAATGGAAAGGTTTTAGGCACCCATCACACCCTTTCGGTCTCTCATGTTATTTTTTTCCTTAATTTCTCCATGATGTGTGTGTGCATGTATATGTAAGTGGTGATTGTAATCGCTTGACTTGCATCATTAAAAAGATAGAGTGAGATCATCTGAAGGAATGTTCCTAAAAAAATAATTAGAAAATATGATGTGTGCGCTTATCGGGACATTGATTGTTATGATGAAATGATAATATGTGGTAGATAAGGTGCACAAGGATGAATCATAAACATGAAATATATGAATAATATATATATATATATATATATATATTAGATTAAATATGAAAAGGTGAAAAGATGAATATTGGACTCGAGTCTCGAGTTTTATCTCGAGACGCCTACGTAGCTTATAAAGCATTAAACTCCACGTAGTTTGAATGTGACACAAGGGTGGGTTTTATCCCGTAGATTCAAACGGGAGTTTATTATATGTGTATGTGTTGAAAGGTTATTTTTAGTTTTGAGAAAATGTGATGAAGAATCCCGTTGGATTTTATAGGCGTAACCCTTTTTTTCTTGTTTTCGGTTTTTTATAGAAAAAAAATTCCGTGCAACATAACTAGTAAATGATGGGGGATTAATGTATGAGATCTAAAGTAAAAGTTAAATTGAGAATTTACGTAACTAATATGAAATTAAATAAGTTTAAAGATAGAGGGATGTTTATACCTTCTTCGAAGACTTGAAGCTTGACCTAGATCCTTAATGAGCTTCCTTGGAAGTTGAGATGAATTTAGGATGAGAGAGAATGATATTTTTGCTAAATTGGGATGAGAATGATGGGAATGAAAGGTGGAAAGTAATTTCACACAAGGAAACTTCGTTGATTACAGAAGAAGGTTGTTGAGATCATCGATATTGGTGGATATGAGGTGTGCTTAGGAAGTGAACTCATGCACTCCTTATATATGGTAGGGGGACTATCGATCATCATATCCTTATCCCTGTCAATTGGTAGGTGACCCTACACATGCTACCGGTAGGCAGGGAAATGGACCTACCAATTGGTAGTCTCATGTAGATTGTTACGAAAAAATGGTCAAAGAACGCAATTCGTAAATCCAAATTGCGCACGGGGCATACCCTTTGAAATTTAATTCAGATACCTTTGAGAATCCTTTGAGATTCTCCTGGGTCCGGGGGTTGACTTTGGGTCAAACGGGGCTCAGAAGCTCTCGTTGATCCTTTGGACAGAAGATCAAGGAATGGTAAAGGTCCCTTTTCTGTACCATAAGTACGAATCGCACACGGGGTGGACCTTTGGAAAGGTTATGTGAGTAACTTTGATGTTCCAAAGATCTTCGATTAGTTTGGAGAGTTAACTTTTGTCAACCGCGGCCTAGAAGCGCCCGATGACCTTTTTAAGAAAAATGGATCATTTGTTCCTACCTGTAAGGAAGATTTGTGCAGAGGGCTGATCGTTGGATAGGGAATTCAGATCCCTTCAAAGATTTATTGATCTTTCACTATGATGATGAAGTTAACTAGAGTTAAATGAGGCTCAGTAGCACTCGATTGCCTCTAAATCGGTACTTAGAGTATGCCTTACGTTTTTTATGAAATGGTGAGGTGTTAAGGACCTAAGGAAAGACTTAGGGGGTCCTAGAATAAGGTGTCTACAGAGTCTCTCAACGATTGAGCTTTGAACAAGTGAAAGTTGTTGAATAGAAACCACATGATGTTTAGGAAAGAGATCGATTCTGAGGACTTAAAGGGATGAGGATGACCAATTCTAAGGGTCGAGGACAATTATGAGGACCTAAAGGGATGAGCATGACCGATTCTAAGGGCCTTAAGTAGTTGCGACCAAATCTGAGGGTCAAGGGTAATTCTTAGGGCCTTAAGTAGGGGCGACCAATTCTGAGGGTCGAGGTCAATTATTAGGACCTTAAGTAGGGGAGATAAATTTCGAGGGTCGAAGTCAATTCTGAGAACCTTAAGGAGGTGATGATTAGGGGCCGATGTCAATTCTGACTTAAAAGAGGTGATAACAGGGGGATGAGGTCAAATTTGACCCAAAAGGGGTGAAAACCGGGGGGGGGGGGGGGCAAGGTTAATTTTGACATAAAACAGGTGATGATCGGGGCCCCTGAGGTCAATTCTAACCTAAAAGAGGTGATGACCAGGGGTAGAGGTTAATTTTGACCTAAGAAGAGGTAATGATCAGGGGCCGAGGTCCATTTTGATCAAAAAAAGGTGACTACTAAGGGGAGAGGTCAATTCTGACCTAAAAAGCGGTGAAGACCAAGGGACGAGGTGAATTCTGACCTAAAAGAGGTGAAAATAGGGGGCCAAGGTAAATTTTGACCTAAAAGAGGAGATAATCGGGGTCCAAGGTTAATTTTAACCTAAACGATAGGTGATGATCGGGGGCCAAGGTTAATTATAACCCTGAAGAGGTTACGATTGGGAGCCGAGGCTAATTTGACCTAAAAATAGGTTACGACTGGGGTTCGAGTTCAATTATGACCTAAAAAGAGGTGGGGACTGGGGGTCGAGGTCAATTCAACCTAAAAGAGGTGATGATCGAGGGACAAGCAAAATTCTGACCTAAAAGAGGTGATGATCGGAGGTCGAGATCAACTCCAACGAAAAAGAGATGACCACTGAGGGCTGAGGTCAATTATGACATAAAGGTGGTGACGAAAGGGGGTCGAGGTCAATTCTAACCTAAAAGATGTGACAATCGGAGGCCGAGGTAAATTTTGACCTAAAAATAGGTGAGGACTGCGTGCCGAGGTCAATTCTTAACTGAAAGAGGTGACGATTCGAGGCCAAGGACAATTCTTACCTAAACATAGGTGACGATCCGGGGCCCAAGGTCTATATCGACCTAAAAAAGGGGATGACCGGGGGGCGAGGTCAATTCTAATCTAAAAAGAGGTGATGATAAGGGGCCGAGTTCATTTCTGACCTAAAATAGATGACGACCAAGGTAAATTATAACCTAAAAGAGGTGATGACTAGCGGTCGAGGTCAATTTTGACCTAAAAGAAGGTGATGATCGGGGTTCGAGGTCAATTCTGACCTAAAAGAGGTGACGACCGAGGCCCGAGGTTAATTCTGACCTAAAAGAGGTTAGTACTGGGGCCCGAGGTAAGTTTTGACCTTAAAAGAGGTGACTATCGGGGCCCCAGGTCAATTATAAACTAAAAAAAGGTGAGGACCAAGGACCACGGTCAATTCTGACCTAAAAGAAGTGGCGACTGGGGGTCGTGGTCAATTCTAACCTAAAAGAGGTGACGACCAGGGGTTAAGGTCAATTTTGACCTAAAAGAGGTGACAATTAGGGGCTATGGTCAATTCAGACCTAAAAAGAGGTGATGATCGGGGGTCGTTGTAAATTCTTACCTAAAAGAGGTGACAACCGATGGACGAGGTCAATTCTGACCTAAAAAGAGGTGACAACCGGAGTCCGAAGTTAATTTTAACCTAAAAAGAGGTGGGACCGAGGTCAATTCTGATCTAAAAGAGGTGACGATCAAGGTGAGAGGTCAATTATGACCTAGATTTGAGGTGTGGGGAGTAGCACTCCCAAAGATTTTAAATATTTTTAGGAATCTACTGGAGAAAAGATAATAGTCTATGGATTATGTAGATGGATTGGGAATAACTTTACGTAATCGTACTTAGGAGGCATTTAGATTTCTACAAAGGATTTTGGCTTCCCATATGGAATGTGTTTCTTGGAGACGCCGTCGAGAGTTGTCCGATTGGCTTATAGCTCCATTGGGGAAGTTAGATTTGGAAAATATTCTGGGGATATAGTTTTGGGATTCTTTTAGGTAATTATAGTGTTTAAGGTGGGGATAAAACATGGTATAAATTTGAAAAATAATTTTCTTGCTGAAGAAATGTTCCAATGTTTATTTGTCAATTTTAGGAATTGTTTAGGAAATTCATAGAATTTTCGGCGTTCTTTAAGATTTTTTGTATGAAATTTGAGGGGTAGTACCAACTGACATGTTGCAAGGGTTTCCAAACGGTAGTTACATGGTCTTTTAGGTTACCTTGGGAAGTAGAAAGGAGAGTGTCGATCGGTAGGTGTCAGGGGACTGATGATTGCCATACCCCTTAGTCTCCTATAAAAAGGGTAAAATCTCTTCATTTTTCATAGCTTTTAGCTTTTCTATCTTCTTCTTCTCTCTTCTACCATCTACGCTTATGTTCTTTCCTCATTTAAGACTAGAACATGGAAAAAATTTCAAGTAGCGATACCCACATGACATGGTTGTGAGTTGATGATTGGGCGAACTTGGACTTGGTAGAGAGGGTGCCCTTAGCGTTGGGCAACTAGAATGCTTTCGATTTGTTCGAGCCTATTGTTGACGATCACACTTTTCTTCATGAGCCTTTGCACCACCGATCGTCTCAGGTGATGAACCATAGTGTCCATGTAAGTACTTCATGACTTTGGGCATTCCTTTTTGCATATTTTTGGGCATTTTCATGTTTCCTTGAATTTTGACAAAAGGTTTCTCTTCTGTTATAGCAGACTGATGTATTTGCTACGAGTATTTTCTCCTAGGGGGCTATAGGTTTTAGAGATGTGTTGGAGCACCTCCCTGTAGTAGTGCACTGGGTGGTTTCTTCTGCATGTTTTGGTCGCTTGGCATCGCGCTCTGGATGAGGCATCGCGCTCTACACCATACATTTTGGATTAAAGGAAATGGCAGTAACTCCCATTGATGTTCAGCAACTACTAATGATAAACTATGAGGGGATGTAGAGAGAGGTGGATCGTATGTTAAGGGTGACGCCGAAGGCAGTTGAGGAGGCATTGGGGGAAGTGGGTGACCTTACACTCTTGTAGTTTTTCCTTTAAGGGTCATAAGGGCTACATATATGCAGGTGTGGATAAGGTGGTTACTGGCGCGTGAGTTCGGGTATGTCTAGTACCTAGGGAAAAAGGTGGTAAGGCAGATCATAGAGGACGGGGTAGTAGTTCCACCAGGGATGCCCCGAATTTATATTAGGCAAGTTCGAGTGATGTCCGAGGATTATAGGGTGATGACAATGGTTGGAGAACCCTACTCATCGTCTATGTACGTGGTGGTGAATTATGATTTTCTGGACTTGATGATGAGTTGGATGATGCCTCCCAATGATTACAACTTGGTGAATATGCCTCCGCCCCCTATGGTTTCAGGTAGGAGTGCGAGTCAGCCAGTTGGGTCTGCCCACAACACTAGCGGTGCATTGTCATCAGCGATGATGAAGGTTCCATTCCTTTAGCTTGCTCCTCCTTCCTGCAAAATCGGATTGCCTGTAAAGGGATCAGTGAGTATGCAGAATCTTCCTAATGCGATGGACCCGGCAGTATTGTAGTTAATTGAGGATGTCCTTCAGCTAAAAGTATATCTTATCTTCTCTTTATTTTTTATCTTTTCGATTTCTTCTTTCGCTTCAGATTAACTGATTTGCCCTTTTATTTTTCTTGCAGCTTGTTCAGTTGTCGACCACCTGGCCGAGGGAAATTTGAGATTGGGTATCGTTTGTGACTGCCCATATTCGATATTCGATCACGGTTCCTTCCTTCTTCTGAGGAGGAGGGATATGGATCAGGTAACAGAAGTTCCTCAACTCATCGCTAGGGGAAGCGCGCACGTCATAGAGACCAAAGATTAGAGAGAGAGAGAGAGATTTCGGGCTGAGTCCCATTGTTTTTGTTCTTCCTTTTTGCAAAAAATGTAATGAAGGAAAATATATGTTCAATGAATGGGATTTTATTTATCTTTGCTTTAAATGACTTTAATCTACATGGACTTTTTACTTTGTTGCTGAGACCATAAAAAGGATTAGAATAACTCAAGAGAAATTTATTTTGAGAAAGGATAAGTAAAAATATGTAGAATGCGTATCCTTAATTCTTTGAAATAACTACATATTATTTCTTTTACTTTTTCAATTTTGACAAAAAAAAAGATGGAATTTTCCAAAATGAGGGAGGTACTGATTAGCATGCCCCTTGTCCTGCCTATCGGTAAGTTAGTCCAATCAAATCACCCTAAAGCTTTTATTACATTTTCTTCAGCTACTTGTACTTAATGGGGGTAGTCTTTCATTTGGAATTTGCAAGATCGTTGTCTTTAGCCAAAATTTTCAAGTATAAAAGGGGGGAAAGTGGAGACGTTTCTTCACCCACTCACATTTTCTTTCTCTTACTTATTTCTTAATTTTTATTTTATTATTTCTGAAATGGATCTTTCCATAAGTGAAGAATTGAGAATTTAGAGTCTAAGTGTACGTACAATTTAGACTATGATGACTTGAACCTATGTAGGGTCTCTTTATGGTGAAACTAATCCATTGATTGGGACATGGTGAGGGGGTAGAATAATTCTGGTACCCCGAGGATCATGTTTTTGTTTTGGTCTTGGATGAGGTCTGCCCGACCTATAAAGAGTTCTCTTTTATGTTGGGTTTAAATCTCAGTGTAGTGTCGGCCATGCCTGAATTTTCTCGATCTTCTCATGAGTTGCTAGCAGGATTTCTCTATATTTCTCCCTTGACATCTCAGCCTTTAGCCATAGGATGAATGATTTCTCTCTCAATTTTACTATATTGTGTGCTTCTGCGAGATGTTAATGATGCGGGCCATGCTGTACCAATTGCTCTCGGCTTAACTTCGAGGCTCTTGCTGGTGATGGGGAGCTTAATGATGTACCCTTAGTTGGTTTCCATTATAAAGTCAATGTCATATCGTCGTAATCCTGTAGCAGTGATACAGGCAGAGACCTTAAACAGTCTCTATGCTTGGCAGGGAGGCCATTCTGATTTTTAGAGAGGAAGCTCGATTATGCTATTAATGTTGGTGTCTCAGAGATTTCGTTTGGTTGTTCGCCTAAATATCCATGGCAGGTGTGTCAAATTTCTTCACTCGCTATTTCATCAACTTTGGCATGACTATAGAGAACTGGGTAAATTGGTTTTTGGAGCATGGAGCTCGATGTTTGTGATGGTCGATGCCCTACTGAGGGGGAGTTCCAGTCTATTTTGGATCTGGGGGAATATCAGTATGTTCGATTAATTGGCCTTTGACATACCTCATTGTATTTGTCCTGGTGTCTCATTCTTCAAGTTGGATGGGATCATATCGTTCCTTCCCTTACCTTTTCCTGTAGAGGATTCCACTAAAGGCTTTCACATGTGAATGGGCTATCTATGAGAGAATCGTCGGCTGTCAACCTGGCCTTCTCAATTTTTTGACAGGGTTTGGCATGTTTCTAGAGACTATATGAAATGTTGTGGAAGAGGGCAGTGGCAAAGATATTGGCAAAGGAGATTGGGTAGAGATGGTTTTCCATGTTTGACATTATATAGGGGGCTTAGTGGTTTTCTCTAGGCTAGTTCGGGATTATCATTCCATGGAGAACCTTCGGTATACTATCTAAGCAGGGGAAGTTTGGGGGCCTCAAGATGATAATGGGGCTGGATCTTCTTGCTGCTACGAGTAGGGTCGTTTTACGGAGCTGGTGTTTATTTGTGAAGATTTTATGTGATAGAGATGTGTTTTATTATTTTTGGTCTCTTTATTTTTTATTTTTGTGGGAATTTATTTGGTAAGGTTTGGTTAGGTTATTTTAGTGGTAGTTTTGTTAACGAGGGTAGTTGTTTGACTCCCTACGCAAATACTTCATGTAACTGTACCCAATTTTCCCTTTCATGGAATAAAAATGATTTTAATTATATTGTTGTGCCTCTTGATGAGTTTTACAGTTGAATTATCTATACTAATCTCTAAGGAGTACATAATCATCTTATTTACGTAAATGATAGAAAGAAATGTTGTTCTCAAAAATAAGAAAAGAATATCATTTTGGGAAAAAAAAGGGATTGGTCCCGTGTAAAGCGTATGAGCTGCCTATGTACCTCTGGGGGTTTTGACAATTTTTTGAGTTTTATTTTGAAAGAAAACATTTTTATAGGACCATGACCCATATAGTTATGAGTAGAGGGAAATGAAGAATTTTTTTACAATAGAAGGGGAATGAGAGGAGTCATAGCACATTCAAGATTTCGAACTAAGGGTAGAACTATGAAGATGTAGGATCATCGTTTCTGTTTGAAAGACCTATGAAGATGTATTCACTACCACACTTCTACAGTTCTAGGATCATCATTTCCATCTGAAAGAAGCGAAAAGAATTTGAGAGTATATCTAGCAGCGCAACACTGGATGTAATGGTGCCTTTGGGGCCCCATAATAGGACTAGGGAAGACAGCATGAGCGAGATAACCAGTAAGGGGATTCGGTTAAGATAGCTAGATAAGGAAGATTTTTAACAAGAGACTATTGATTTAAGTAGGACTATTAGGGCCAAAAGGGCCAAGAGAACAATGGGGGTGGCCATAAGTGCTCAAGCCATAGACTAGGGCAGCCTCGACATGGCCAACTTGTTTAGAGATAGATGGTATTCATAGGTAGGTTCTTCATATGTGGAAAATAAGTCTGTATGTGGACAACTTGGTTATAACGAGCCAAATGACAATAATAGGGTGCCCAGATGGAACCACATGTTCCATTATTGCCTATAACACCACTGGTTCCAATAGTCCCACTCCACCAGGGAAATATACAATATGGACTTGTGTATAACGTCCAAAACACTGTGGTTAGAAAAGTGCCACCAGCTGAAGAGGGTATGTTTTCTTTCCTGGAGCATAGGGGTCGGGTTTTATTTGACACTGGGTCGTCACATTCATTTATTGCTTGAGAAGTACCCCAAAGTGTTTAAAAAAACTCCAAATAGACAATTTTTAATTGCTAATTCTTAGTAAGATGGATCTTATGTGCATATATGTTAATCTTGTCGGCCAAAAGCCATTTACGAATTCAAACACTTCAAATGAAGGAAAAATACGATACATATGCAGTTAAATGAGCTAAACCCAAATCCCCATACCTGTGACCCTATCACCTAACTGAGCCCAAACCTCCCTAATCAAGTCCCGATACTCATGTCTATTTAGTTTGCACCTTTTAATTTTTTTTATATTTTCATTTGAGTAATTTAGTAGTGTATGGGGTAAAAAGGTAATTTTCTAGATTTCTCAATAGTTTTTTTTTTTAATTTGTAAACATGTAGTCATGAAACATTATTACTATATCATAATTTGATAGTGATGATGAAGTAAATTGCATACACAAAGCCTTTGATGAACTCTATGGAGCGTCATTAAACTTATAAAGCAAAACATCAAACTTTTAAATAAAATGAAAACTTTCTAAAGTGAACATAATGACAAAGATTAAAATACTAAATGTGTTTAATTAGAATGTTTAGAACTCAAAAAGGAGGTTAATATTGTGAAAAGGGGATAAGATTCTTTCAAAATCCAAAATTAGGCCATTTTGAAAGAAAAAGAAGAAATGGAACTTCAAAATGAAAATTCGAAAAGTTAAAAAATGAAGTACAACATGCCAAAGAGTTAAAAATGGAGATGCTTGATAAGACATGTATTATTTATTCTATTTTTTTTAAGAAAATTAAACTCTATAGGGAAATTGATCAAACATGTAAATTGTTAATCCCGACAACGGCGCTAAAAACTTACTTCTTGTTAAAATGTGTTTGTCAATGATCCAAGTGCAAGCCACAAAACAAGTAGTAAATCCCAATAAGTACGGGGTCGAATTGCATGAAGATTGGTAAAACTATTGAACAATTACACTTATAGAGACATTTGATCAAACATGTAGTATAAGTATGAAATTTGATGTGAATTTGGTTGAATAAAATGAAGGTAAATGAAGAGTAAACAGAAAAACAACAAGTAATTGAGAATTCAAATGAGAGTGAAAGTTAGGGATCATGAATTCAATATGAATCTTAACACAAATGATTGATTGACTATATAGATGTAATAATTTGGTGAATCCTTACTTGAAATCAAATATCAAGTGTGAAGGTATTAACCAACAACACTTGATTAGGATTTATAAAGAATAAATAAAACCAATTGAATTAGAATTGTTGAGATCCACCAACTATTCATGTTGCTGTGACACCCCGACTAATTAAATACCGGATAGCTACTCCTTTATTAAATCAATACAAAATGCCAAGTTGGTTCAGTCAATAGCATCACTGTCGAAAACATTTTAATAATTTCTAACCACCTAGTATTTAAAAAGTAAGTTGCCAAATTTTAAGTTAAGTCTGATTAATATGCAATAAAAGAGTAATGGAAGAACAACATAATCCATTCACCATAATGAATTAATAAATTACCAACGAAGAAATAAAAGTCCGGAGGAAAACTCCTCACAACAATCCCACATCTGGAAATAAAATGACAAGTCTGAATCCTGAATTAATACATGCCATAAGTCTGAATAACTGAAATAAAAGAAAAGTCTCTAAAGAAATGGGCGACATGCCCTACAACTGATAAATGCTAAATATAGAGTCAATGTAGATGAAGCATCTACAAGCAAAGTCCTATAACTTCCACAAACAGCTACAGCTCATCACCTGAATGAAAATCCTAAGCATGGTGTCCTTGTGGCTGGGCACCTAAAATAGTTTTTACAAAAATAGATTTGAAAGCAAATGGGTCAGAGCCCGAAAGTGGAAATCATTTTAAAAACAGCAAGTGTTTTAATAACATTAAAACATTAAATGCAAAATACATGTTAGGACGTGCACTCACATGAAATTCTCACCTCTCGACTACATGTGCACTCCTAACGTACCGTACCCATCTAAATGACATACATATCTAACCAAACCGTAATAAGTTCTACCCCTTACTACTCGATTCCCATATTACATTCTAGCGTTATCAAATAAATAGAGGGCCTCCCTTGAACTCAGATTCTCAATTAGTAATACCATTCACTATCAGTTAACCTGTTATGTTCTCTCACTACATTCCCATAATATTATTCGCAATACCAATCATGAAAGTTCCCATTAGTTAAGTGTATATTATTCACGTCATAAATATACATTACAAGCACCCCGAGACTAGCTGCGGTGCACACATACTCTGCTATCCATCCCGGTACATCACGTACATAAGGATCACATATTTCGAATCTCTCAGGAATAATTCTCAGATAACAACATCACAAATAATGGAGGCGAACACAGTCACATCACATGGGTCACGCACATACCTGCGCTCCCACGATCAGCAGACTTATTAATATCCCAATAAGTCCTTCTCTGACCTATGTTCATCGAGGTAACCAGTCTAAATCCGGGCAACACAAGGATTAGAGGGCCATAAGCGAACGTAAACCTCCCGTGATAGCAAGTATGGTAGGTACGTCATACACATAAAATCAATACATATACTAAGTATGCACACGTCTTAGTAATCACCATAATTTATTGGTGGTACACTTCTCAATCTCGTAACGACATATAGAGCTACACAATTTATATATTCCTGGTTAATATAATTAATTAGGCTGCCAATAATTCTCGCATCGTAATAGACACTCACGTTCTACTCCATAATTTCCCCTTGGTTCGAATCACACTTCTAGGTTTTTCTCCTCATTATACCTCAAATGTCCCTACTATATCAATTTATCATCAAGGGAAGGTGATCTCTACCATTAAGTAAGGTTACGGGACATGCAAAATCAAAACAGGCTAAAAAGCCTAAACTGTCAGCTCGTTAGAAGTCTCGTTCGAACGAGGCTGTTCGAACGAGAGTTCGTTCGAACGAACTGGGCCTTCTAACGAGATCTCGTTCGAACGAAAGTCTTCGAACGAACATCCCTCTCGTTAGAACCCAAACTGTCAACTCGTTAGAAGCTCGTTCGAACGAGCTCGTTCGAACGACCTGGGTAGGTCTTCTAACGAGTGGCCAGATTCAAGCCCAGAAATTTCTTTACTCGTTTTTCAAATTTCTCTACACTTCTAATCTCCTCTAAACATCGTTCCAACATCAATTTAAGGTTCCTAATTCGTACTAAACATACATAGGTCACCTACTAACGTTTTTGTGGGGATTAAATCACTATAAACATCATCCAAATATCAAATCCATACATTTATCCCCAATTTCAAGAACATGAACCCTAAAATTTATAAATCATCAAAGAGTCTAAATAAATCCATTTTTATTTCATCCAAAACGTATTAACATCAGATTATTCACCTACAAATAGTTCTACATGCAAATCCTCATCACAATACAAGTTTCTAATTCCAAATTAATGGGTTTTTATCAAACTCCCAAGAACAATAAGATTTTTATAAATTCCTACACATGGAAGAAGCATTCTCTGAAATTAATTGGAATTAAACCACTTGACTTAAGGGTAACTCTGGATTTGATGACGAATCTGATGAATGGTTCTCTCTCTCCTCTGCAGAATTCCTCCTCTCTCTCTCTCCAAGCTTTCTTCTCTAATGGTGGTAATGGAGGCTAGGGTTTGTACTTTAGAAACTCTTAGGAACAAATTTCAATAACCTCCGTAGTTATTTGGTTATTAGTGGGCTTAGTGGGTTAATGTTAAATCAGATATTAATTCCCAATTTTCGTAGGTTTTAATTCCCAAAAATCCAAAATTACCAAACTACCCTTTTGGGTTGCCGGTATGGCCTAAAAATACCCCGGGACCCAAACCAAATCCCCGCCTAGTGTTTTCTGACTATTTCGACCCTTCCGGACGCGTTGGCGCACTCAAAATGACCATACGGTTAATATAACTAAAATTCACTTTTTAATAATCATAATATAAACCTGACGCGACTGTCACACGCGTCTCAACAAAATTTTGAAATTGCCGTATTTCAATCTCACGACAAATTTCATAATTCACTATTCATATATAATCATATATGCACATATAATCAAATACCAACTCGCATCTCGCTAGTATTTTTAACCCGGATTAATTTCCAATTAATACGCATTTAATTTAATTAATCCCATAAATAAATATCACAAAAATATGGGGTATTACATACTTCCCCCCTAATAACTGAATTTCGTCCCGAAATTCGGAACTAGAAAGTACCTGGTAAGAACAACTCTGGATAACGTTCGCGCATCTCATCCTCGCGCTCCCATGTGGACTCCTCGACATTATGATGTCGCCACTGAACACGCACTAACGGAACTATCTTTGACCGCAGTTTCCGCTCACTTCGGTCCAAAATAGCAATCGGCCCCTCCTCGTAGGAGCTATCCGGCTGGAGATCGATGTCCTCCAAAGCAATGTGCGACTGAGCCAAATCGTCTCTAATATATTTCCTTAGTGAGGAAATATGAAATACATCGTGAATCCGATGTAAATGCTCCGATAATCCAAGCCTATACGCAACCGGTCCAATCCTCTCAATAATAGGAAATGGTCCCACATACATTGGTGCCAACTTCCCTTTCTTCCCGAACTGCATAATCCCCTTCATAGGAGATACTCTGAGCAAAACCTGGTCCCCCACTTGGAACTCCCTGAAGAACCTCTTCGCATCAGCATAGCTCTTCTGCCGATCCTGAGCTACCCGAATGCGACTCCGAATCAATTATATCCTCGCCGAAGTATCCTGAATCACTTCCGGCCCAAGTAGTTTGTTGTCACCCACCTCCAACCAACATGCTGGGGAACGACAAGGCCTACCGTACAAAGCCTCAAATGGATCCATGCCAATGGTGAACTGGTAGGAGTTATTGTAAGCAAACTCCACCAGTGGAAGATACTGCTCCCATCCACCCCCAAAATCAATGATACTCATACGTAGCATGTCCTCCAACATCTGGTTTGTACGCTCAGTTTGCCCATCGGTCTGTGGGTGATATGCCGTACTCAACCGCAATTCCGTGCCCATGGCCTCTTGAAAACTCTCCCAAAACCGTGAAACAAATATCTTGTCTCGATCAGACACGATATTTAGGGGCACACCGTGAAGTCTCACTATTTCTGAAATAAAGAGCAGGGCATACTGTCCCGCAGTGTAGTCTGTCCTTACGAGTAGAAAATGAGCGACTTTGGTCAACCTATCCACAATCACCCAAATGGAGTCGTGACCTTTCTGTGACGCAGGTAACCCCGTGATAAAGTCCATGGAGATGCTCTCCCACATCCACATCGGGACCTCCAACGGCTGTAGAAGTCCTGCCGGTCTCTGATGATCCACTTTTACTAGCTGACAAGTGGTGCATTTTGAAACAAACACGGCGATATCTCTCTTCATTCCTCTCCACCAATACTGTTGCCTCATGTCTTGGTGCATTTTGTCCCCACCGAGATGTACCGCGAACCGCGAGCCGTGCGACTCTGCCATCACCTCGTGCCGCAATTCCTCCCCTTCTGGAACTACCAATCTCCCATTGAAGCGTAATCCCCCGTCTGAGCTAACGGTATAGGATTCGGCTCCCTCTGCTAGTAATCGAACTATTTGCTCCTGACAGAACGAGTCATTTGCCTGTGCCCTTACTACCTTCGTGACAATGTGAGGTGTAACGGTCATCACAGACATGAACGATCGGGCCACTGCATCCTGGTGTCCCAACTCCTTCCACTTAGCCTTCCACACTTATGCCACTTCATCTGCTGGCCTACGGCTCAACGCGTCTGCTACCACGTTAGCCTTCCCCGGGTGATACAGGATATCAAACTGATAGTCCTTCACAAACTCAAGCCACCTTCGCTGCCGCATATTCAACTCCTTCTGCGTGAATAGGTACTGTAGGGACTTGTGGTCCGTGAACAATCAAAATTTCTCCCCCAATAGATAATGTCTCTAAATCCGTAGGGCAAATACCACTGCCGCCAACTCCAAGTCATGAGTAGGGTAATTCTTCTCGTGAGGCTTAAGCTTACGGGATGTATAAGCTATGGCCTGACTCTCCTGCTGCAATACACCTCCAAGTCCTTGTAAGGACGCGTCGGTGTAGACTAGATACTCAACTCCCGGTCTCGGTAATGCTAACACAGGTGCTGAGGTCAACTTATCCTTTAACTCATCAAATGCCAACTGACAGACATCACTCCAGATGAATGGCACACCCTTATGAGTCAGATATGTCAAAGGACCCGCTATCTTCGAAAATCCCCGAATGAACCTCCTGTAGTATCCTGCTAGACCCAAGAAACTACGGATCTCTGTCGGTGTAGTGGGCTGTCCCCACTCCCTCACCGCAAATACCTTCCCCGGATCAACAAATATCCCCTGGTCGGAAATAATGTGTCCCAAAAACTGGACCTCCTTCAGCCAAAACTCGCACTTCTCATACTTTGCATACAGCTCGTTCTGACGTAGCGCCTGCAAAACTTACCTCAAATGCTCGGCATGCTCCTCCTCTGTCTGGGAGTAAACCAGAATATCATCAATAAAGACAATGACAAACTGATCTAGGAAATCCCTGAACACCCTATTCATTAAATCCTTAAACATGGCTGGAGCATTGGTCAAACCAAAAGGCATAACCCGAAACTCATAAGAACCATATCTCGATAAGAACGCAGTCTTCGAGACGTCCTCCTCCCTGATACGTAACTGATGGTATCCCGATCTCAAATCAATCTTAGAAAAGAAAGAAGCTCCTCTCAACTGGTCGAATAAGTCATCGATTCGAGGCAACGGATACTTATTCCGTATCGTGACCTTATTCAACTCTCGGTAGTCCACACACAATCTCAGTGAACTATCTCTCTTATTCACGAACAACACAGGGGCACCCCATGGTGAAGTACTCCTCCGAATAAACCCCTGACCCAACAACTGCTCAATCTGATCCCGTAACTCCCTCATCTCAGCTGGAGCCATACGGTACGGTGCGCTTGCTATAGGTCTCGTATATGGTAATAAATCTATAACAAAGTCTATCTCTCGACTGGGGGGTAGGCCTGGTATCTCCTGAAACACATCGGAATACTCCCTGACAACTGGGATCGAATCTAAAGGAATCACAAAGTCCTTAGAGGTATCCTCCTCTATGTAATACAAATGAGCGGTCGAGCCTCCCTCTGGGCGAAGCATCGCCACTACAAACATCTCTTGCCCCGGAATGGCAAAAACGATGCTCCCACCGAAGCAATCAATCATGTCTCTATAATCAGCGAGCCAATCCATACCGATAATTACATCGTGAACATGAATATCTAATACCAACATATCTGCAGGTAATACTAGACTACCAATCTCTACCCCCACTCCCCGGCATATAAATAAAATAAGTGACCCACTCCCCAATGGTGAGTCTACACACGTCACTGTGATCTCTGCCATATCTAATAACCCTAAGGCTTTCGCAAAATATGTAGCTATAAAACAATGCATTGCCCCCGTATCAAACAAAACCCGACCCATAGTACCATGGATAGGAAACGTACCCTCAATCGCGGGTGGTGCCTGCGGAGCTGCTGCTTGGTGGACGTTATAGACACTTCCATACTGCAACTGTCCCTGCTACACAGGAACTGCCGGAATGGATGGAAGAGCTGGCACCTGGGCTGGAGCTGGGAGGGCTGGTGGAAAAAGTGGCCTCTGTGGCTCATGTCGAGCACCCTACTGCTGTTGCGGGGCCCTGCCCCTATCAGGACAGTCCTGGCATTTATGGCCAGTCTTGCCACAAACGAAACACTTCCCCGAGAAGTTCCCCCCTCTCTGTCCCTGCTGCCCCCGGCCCTGGTGGCCGTTACCGTTCCTCCACTGGCCCTGCTGAAACTGATGTTAACCATTCTGACCCTGCTGGTTCTGATGGCCATTCGGACCCTGATGGCCCTGCCGGAAACCTCCCTGTCCCTGCCTAAAATTCCCTGACCTGAACCTCTTGTGATCCCCTTACTGGGAACCCTGATTACCCTGTCTCTGCCCCTGAACAGATTGTGCCCCACTGGCACCATTTCCCCCAGTCCTGCCCTGATGGTTGGACTCTCCTGACCTCTTGCCTTCAGTCATGTGAAAGCGATGATCCTGGCAATGGAGCAATGCAGCGTTAACCACATCAGAATAAGTGGCTAACGAGAGGTTCCCTAACAAGTGCTGACGAATCCTCCATGTCAACCCATCCGTGAATTTCTGTATCTTCTTTTCCTCAGTCGGTATCTCATCCGGAACAATGTTCAGAAGATCAGTAAATTCGGCCTCATACTCGGCCACAGTCTTATCCTCCTGTCGAAGGCTCATCAACTTCCTCCTCATTTCCGGGTGAACTGCTGACGGAAAGTACTTGCGGTCGAACCGCACCCAGAACTCCTGAATAGTGAGAGTATCTCTCTCCTCCACGGTGGTAATAGACTCCCACCACTGCAGTGCAGACCCCGCTAGCTTAAAGGTAGCTAGTATCTGCTTCTGGACATCTGTGCACTCATACATCCTCAAGTGCCGCTGTATATCCTTCCTCCACTTACTCGAAACTACCACATCGGAGCTACCTGCGAACTCCGGAGGGTGTGCTTTCTGAAAAGCATCACGTACACGTTCCCAAGCAGACGGGAATGCATGAGCCTGAACTGGCGCGGCTATCGACGCCTGAGGTGGTGCCTGCTGAACTACAGCTAGTGCGGCATTTACCGCCTGGGCCACAATTGCTGCAACCTCGGTGGCATTCATCGTGCCCTGAACTGGTGCGGGCTGTGGTTCTAGCGTAGCATCCCTGGGAACCCTTTGTGCACGTCGTGGAGGCATATGAAATAAGAATGAAGTTTATAAGTTCTCAGTTATAAACTTAAAATAGCTGAAGAACGTAGCATATACAAAAGAATACAACAGTCCTAAAATATAGGGCTCTACATCAAAGAAAGCTCAGCGGAAACATAATAAGCCGTACAGATCCTAATGGACAGTAGAACCTGATGCTCTGATACCACCTGTGACACCCCGACTAATTAAATACCGGGTAGCTACTCCTTTATTAAATCAATACAAAATGCCAAGTTGGTTCAGTCAATAGCATCACTGTCGAAAACATTTTAATAATTTCTAACCACCTAGTATTTAAAAAGTAAGTTGCTAAATTTTAAGTTAAGTCTGATTAACATGCAATAAAAGAGTAATGGAAGAACAACGTAATCCATTCACCATAATGAAGTAATAAATAACCAACGAAGAAATAAAAGTCCGGAGGAAAACTCCTCACAATAATCCCACATCTGGAAATAAAATGACAAGTCTGAATCCTGAATTAATACATGCCATAAGTCTGAATAACTGAAATAAAAGAAAAGTCTCTAAAGAAATGGGAGACATGCCCTACAACTGATAAATGCTAAATATAGAGTCAATGTAGATGAAGCGTCTACAAGCAAAGTCCTGTAACTTCCACAAACAGCTACAGCTCGTCACCTGAATGAGAATCCTAAGCATGGTGTCCTTGTGGATGGGTACCTAAAATGGTTTTTACAAAAATAGATTTGAAAGCAAATGGGTCAGAGCCCGAAAGTGGAAATCATTTTAAAAATAGCAAGTGTTTTAATAACATTAAAACATTAAATGCAAAATACATGTTAGGACGTGCACTCACATGAAATTCTCACCTCTCGACTACATGTGCACTCCTAACCTACCGTACCCATCTAAATGACATACATATCTAACCAAACCGTAATAAGTTCTACCCCTTACTACTCGATTCCCATATTACATTCTAGCGTTATCAAATAAATAGAGGGCCTCCCTTAAACTCAGATTCTCAATTAGTAATACCATTCACTATCAGTTAACCTGTTATGTTCTCTCACTACATTCCCATAATATTATTCGCAATACCAATCATGAAAGTTCCCATTAGTTAAGTGTATATTATTCACGTCATAAATATACATTACAAGCACCCCGAGACTAGCTGCGGTGCACACATACTCTGCTATCCATCCCGGTACATCACGTACATAAGGATCACATATTCCGAATCTCTCAGGAATAATTCTCAGATAACAACATCACAAATAATGGAGGCGAACACAGTCACATCACATGGGTCACGCACATACCTGCGCTCCCACGATCAGCAGACTTATTAATATCCCAATAAGTCCTTCTCTGACCTATGTTCATCGAGGTAACCAGTCTAAATCCGGGCAACACAAGGATTAGAGGGCCATAAGCGAACGTAAACCTCCCGTGATAGCAAGTATGGTAGGTACGTCATACACATAAAATCAATACATATACTAAGTATGCACACGTCTTAGTAATCACCATAATTTATTGGTGGTACACTTCTCAATCTCGTAACGACATATAGAGCTACACAATTTATATATTCCTGGTTAATATAATTAATTAGGCCGCCAATAATTCTCGCATCGTAATAGACACTCACGTTCTACTCCATAATTTCCCCTTGGTTCGAATCACACTTCTAGGTTTTTCTCCTCATTATACCTCAAATGTCCCTACTATATCAATTTATCATCAAGGGAAGGTGATCTCTACCATTAAGTAAGGTTACGGGACATGCAAAATCAAAACAGGCTAAAAAGCCTAAACTGTCAGCTCGTTAGAAGTCTCGTTCGAACGAGGCTGTTCGAACGAGAGTTCGTTCGAACGAACTGGGCCTTCTAACGAGATCTCGTTCGAACGAAAGTCTTCGAACGAACATCCCTCTCGTTAGAATCCAAATTGTCAACTCGTTAGAAGCTCGTTCGAACGAGCTCGTTCGAACGACCTAGGTAGGTCTTCTAACGAGTGGCCAGATTCAAGCCCAGAAATTTCTTTACTCATTTTTCAAATTTCTCTACACTTCTAATCTCCTCTAAACATCATTCCAACATCAATTTAAGGTTCCTAATTCGTACTAATCATACATAGGTCACCTACTAACGTTTTTGTGGGGATTAAATCACTATAAACATCATCCAAATATCAAATCCATACATTTATCCCCAATTTCAAGAACATGATCCCTAAAATTTATAAATCATCAAAGACTCTAAATAAATCCGTTTTTATTTCATCCAAAACGTATTAACATCAGATTATTCACCTACAAATAGTTCTACATGCAAATCCTCATCACAATACAAGTTTCTAATTCCAAATTAATGGGTTTTTATCAAACTCCCAAGAACAATAAGATTTTTATAAATTCCTACACATGGAAGAATCATTCTCTGAAATTAATTGGAATTAAACCACTTGCCTTAAGGGTAACTCTAGATTTGATGACGAATCTGATGAATGGTTCTCTCTCTCCTCTGCAGAATTCCTCCTCCTCTCTCTCTCCAAGCTTTCTTATCTAATGGTGGTAATGGAGGCTAGGGTTTGTGCTTTAGAAACTCTTAGGAACAAATTTCAATAACCTCCGTAGTTATTTGGTTATTAGTGGGCTTAGTGGGTTATTGTTAAATCAGATATTAATTCCCAATTTTCGTAGGTTTAATTCCCAAAAATCCAAAATTACCAAACTACCCTTTTGGGTTGCCGGTATGGCCTAAAAATACCCCGGGACCCAAACCAAACCCCCGGCTAGTGTTTTCTGACTATTTCGACCCTTCCGGACGCGTTGGCGCACTCAAAATGACCATACGGTTAATAGAACTAAAATTCACTTTTTAATTATCATAATATAAACCTAACGCGACTATCACACGCGTCTCAACAAAATTTCCAAATTGTCGTATTTCAATCTCACGAAAAATTTCATAATTCACTATTCATATATAATCATATATGCACATATAATCAAATACCAACTCGCATCTCGCTAGTATTTTTAACCCGGATTAATTTCCAATTAATACGCATTTAATTTAATTAATCCCATAAATAAATATCACAAAAATACGGGGTATTACAGTTGCTCCAAACACTATATATATATATCAGCTAACGAATCTATAAGTCCCAACAAATCCCATCACAATCGACACTATCTTTGTTATTGGCAACATACACCCAAACGCTACGAAACACTAAGTAAATTGTGTTTCTTATGAGAAAATCATAAAAAGTAAGCATGTATTAATATCTTAAAGACATCAAAAAGAACAAACTGAATACAATAAGTAAACTACGATTTCTTATTATTATTAAAGAATAATTAAAATTCTTAATCCAAAATGAACAAAGAGGTAGCTTTACTAGATTTACTGGAGGCTTCGGATTTGTCATAGTCGGGTGATATAATCTTTGTAAAAAATACACAAAAAAATAAGCATTAATACATATACGTGTTGAGTAACTACAACCCAAAATACACAAGCCATTATAAATGGAAGAATCGTTATGACCAAACCTAAATCAAAGCTCAATAATTTTAAATGATGAATTGTATAAATTGAACTCAAAAAGAGCAATAAAATGAAACACGCACACACACACACACACACACCCACACACACACACACACACACACACATATATATATATATATATATATATATATATATATACTGAACTAAAAACATATTGTATGAGAGAATGTACACTTTAATTAAACAACAACAAAAGAGAGAAAAAATCAATACTCAACGTTTCTACAATCGAGAATTATTACTCAAACATAAAATATCAAAATCCATGAAATCCAATAAGAGAAGGAAATTGACAGTTCAACTAAATCTAAAACCCATTATAATAAGTAAAACTTCAATAACATACCCTGGTTTCAATGTTCTCCACATCATCGATTCGCGACACCCACAACCTGGTTCCTGCTAAAATGAGTCTTTTACATATTACATACTATTTTAATATTTAAATTAATTACCCTAAAACTTTGAAAGTATGATCAACTAATTGTCAAAACATCATTATATTAAAATTCAAATAGATGAAAAAAAAAAATCTCAAATAGAAGACGCTACACTAAATGAATCATTCAGTTCTAATGTATAATCGAGATTGAACTATATTAATAAACCCTAAGAAGAAAATGAGAGATCTAACCAGTCAAAAACTTTATTTCCACAAATCAACCCTGGAATGTATTTCTTCTAATGGTTTATTATGGCTGTGATGAGGTTTGAAGAGGGGATTTGGTCACGTTTGAATAAGGGCAGTGAAATGTAAGAGATCGGGGTTGGGGTTTGCAAGCTGAACGATATATATATATATATATATATATATATATATATATATATATAGAAATTCTCTAAAACGGACGTCCGTTTTTGGGCTAAAAACGGACTGATTTTTAAAAAATAGTAAAATGTATTTTTTTGAGTTGATTTTCTTCTGGTATATATAGACATACACGGGTACCCCAAAAAAAATCATCTCAAAATGAATTTGTTTGCTATTTTAAAAAAATCTTTCAAAATCTGTCTATATATGTCAATATATGTTTGGGTTTGCGCCAGCAAAATCTGACAGATTTTGAAAGATTTTTTTAAAATAGCAAACAAATTCATTTTGAGTTGATTTTTTTAGGGGTACCCATGTATGTCTATATATCTAAGAAAAAAATCAACTCAAAAAAATGCATTTTACTATTTTTAAAAAATCGGACCATTTTTGTCCGTTTTTAGTCCCAAAAACGGGCGTCCGTTTAAGAGAAGGCCTATATATATATATATATATATAGAGAGAGAGAGAGAGAGAGGTGAAGCTTAGTTTTTTTTTCCCGGGAGAAGGGTGTGAGTCGCGGGAGTATGAAAAATAAAAGCGTTTCCTAGTGCCAAATGAAAATTACATCAGTTTTTTTTGGTTTCCTCCTTATTTTGTTTTTGTATCACATGTGTTTCTTTACATTATGTCAGCTTTTTTCCCAATGAGAAGAATATGGGGATACATATGTCACACTTTTATAAAATCAGATATAAATTGTATTTTTTTTATCTCACATTTATTAATTATGTTAAAAAAATACCATTTTCATACTTAAATTGTGATAAATAATATTATGAAAATGTTATTTATCTCATTTAAACCTTATGTGACATAACGTCAAATTTAAAACTAACATAAATGAGTGCTTTTCTTGTAATGAATATGGATGAAGAGAAATTCCTATAATATTAACTCAACTTCACCAATCTATATATTTTATAATCAATCTATGACTGATTAAACATGATTCATATTGAATTCACTACCCTAACCATATAAGTCTAGCAATTCATAGTTGAGAATACACAATAAATAGAAATATAAATCAAGTCAAAAAAGTAAGCCACAAATCTTGAATGAAAATAGGGCTTCAATCTTTAATTATCTTCAAATTTGGTACATATCCTTTATTTAGTCCTCTTTCTCTCTCTAGAAATCTTTACGTACAAAGTATCAACAATCCCCAAGCTAAGAATGATGTAAAAAGTCATTCCAAAAGCTAAAAAATATGCAATATTAAAACTAAATCCCGTAATGGCATTGTTGTCATTTTCTAGTAAAGCAAAATACATCATGCCAGGGAAAAATACATTCTGGTATAGGCAAAATACATCCTGATAGGGGCAAGATATATTTTGCTCTGTGTTGTCCAAAATGCTAAAAAATCATCCTGAACTGCTCTAATCGTTATTTGAAGAGTTGGACATCCTCTTTTAAATCTAGGAAATGACTTTTGGTGAGAAATAAGTGTCGCTTCGCATGTAGAATGCTTCCTTAACCCTACTAAAGTATACATTTATAATGAAATAACATATAACATTCAAATAAAATATATGCACATAAAAATAGTTCAAAGAATAGGAATTAAGACATCGGGGAAGATGTATTACCCATATATATTATTATATATATGAAATATTGAGCTCTAATCATAAGCCTCATCTCATCTGGCTGGATTATTGACTGTCTCGCAATCTTCAACATCATAGTTTTATGTTTTTTTGGGAGGTTTGCTCCGGTTATGGTGCGGGTGGTGGGGGATATTGGGGTTATTATGGGTGGCGGGTAGTGGTTGGGTTTGAAGGTTTGCGATGGTTGAGGGTGTGTCATGGCATGTTTTAAGTTTGGTTGTTGAGTGTAAGGCTCTCCAATGGGTCGAGTCGGGCCAACCCAACATGTTTAAGAGTGGCCCATGGGTTGTGACGGGGCCAGCTTGGTGGACTAGTGACTCTTAATTACCCCGGTCGGCCTGATCCGGAGTATAAATATTAAGGCACAAGCCCTACCTGGTACCCAGACTATAAGGGGATAAATCGTCGAGTTGGGCTCAACGGATTAGAAAATATTATTTTTTAGGGTAAATTACACCAAACTTCCAGAACTATCTAGGACTTACGGGCACCCCCTAAATTATTTTACCCGACGAACTCACCCTCTAAATTATCAATGCATTATAAATAACCCCAAAAATCAAGTTACAACTTTTTTTCGATCTAAATTGACAAATATACCCATCAACAAATTTTAAAAAAAAAAGAAGAAAAAAAACACCCATTTCTAGGGGTGTTAAAAAATTGACTGGATCGAGGAACCGAGCCGAACCAACTCTTTTTTTCCGATCTTTTTTTTAATTAGTCCAGCTTTGGTTTATTTTTTTGGCGGACTGACCTAATCGGTCTGGTCCACGATTTACAGTTTCAAAACTCCTGTTAGGATCGACTCTATATAAATTAATATATTTTTACATATATATATGTATATATAAGATAAATAAATAGTAAATATATATTTTAATATTTGATTAGTTTAAATTATAGTTTAATCCAATACTAGGTTTGCTTTAATTGCAAATTTTGATACTTTATAGTTTTTAATGTTTAAAAAAAATAGAGTTGGGTATATTTTTATAAATGATGTAATTCATTAATGTGAGGAACGACGGATTAGACCAGACTGACCCTATAAAAAATCGAATCGACTAGGGTCGGTTAATCGACATTATCGGTCCGAGCTCGGTCCATTTTTTTTAGAGGACCGATTCGATAAAAAAAGGCTCAAAATCGAACCGGACGGGACGACGGACATCCCTTTCCATTTCTCTCTTCACAAACCTCCTCCTCTCTCCAAAAACTTAAACAAAACTTGTATCTCTGCTTGCACCATCTCATCTCTTCCACGCACTCTCTTTTTCGGTTACTCCAACTTCCCCCATCTATTCCGGGTGATGTAGTTTAGTTCTGGCTGGCGAGGTCAATTCTTAGAGTTCTCCCCAAGAAGGTAGAAGGTAGAAGGTGAAGGCTTCTCCGACCCATTTTTGAGTCTAAATGTCTCAACCCCACTTTAGGCTATGGCTTCACCGACCCATTTCAGGCGACGAGCCCGGTTTCCCCTTCCCAAACACGAAACACCACTCTACTGGGTTCCGACTTGCAGATTTTGGCGGTGGTCCTGGTGCTGAGTTTGACTCAGATGAGTAGATGGAGAGCTTAATGGGGTGGTCATGATTTGGGATATGGTGGCTAGTAGTCTCTGTGATTGTCGGCTGGTGGTGTAATTGTTGTAATCCGTTTGTATTAGAAAAAAAAGGGATCTTAAGTATTTAATCCTATTTATAATGATTTATTAGTCACCACTTTCATGTTTTTATTTTTTTAGTTGTTGGTCCTATATGGGACAAGTGTCGTTGTCTACAAAAAGAATGATGGGTAGTTACATGGAAGTTAAAGACGGTTTTGGGTGGTTACGGGACCTTTTACAATTTTGAAAATACATGAGAGTGGAGCCTAAATACATCTTTGTAGACGGGACTAAAGCCAAAAAACCTTTAAAAAAAAGTGGAGCATGATGTGGGTCTCATATAAACCCACTTCCTTTGGTTCTCCATTTTCCCTTGAGCTTTTCCTCTCCCGATTTTGCATCCCTCTTGTGTTGAGATAAATGGATGGAAAAATTGGGTTTCTTTTGTTTTTTCATTCGAATCTTAAATCTAAAGAACGAATCTGAATATAAATTTAAAATCTAATGAAAATGTTTGTTTTTCATACTTCAGATTCAGATTTCGGATGTAATTTTACTTTTCATTATTAAGAGACAAATATAGTCGTTAGCGTCTTAATCATTTAAAAAAATAAACACTTTTGACACCTCTTAAGTCTGAATGGTTTAAATTTAGACTTAAGAGGTAAAAATAAACAACACCTTAGCCTCCCGGTAGCAATAATTGTTTTTTGTTAATCACAACCTTTTTCAAAGAAATGAGTATCAAGAAACAAAATAAAAGGAGCCAACTTCTGAATTTGATTGAGATATGCAATTTGTAAATGATATTATGATATATAAAAGGGAGAGAGGCTCTTGTGCTGGAGCGCAAATACGGGACTCCCATGTAAGATGATTTTTAAAAATAAAAAAACATTATATTTTATTTTTTTGTGGGTTATAAACATTTCAAGGTATTCCTATAAAAAAAATCAACTCAAAATAATATTTTATGGTATTTTAAAAAATTGGGTCAATAGTTGACAGCTTTTAAACAGCTGAAAAAACTATCAAATATTGAACCATTTTTTTGAAATACCAAAAACTATTATTTTGCGCTGATTTTTTTATAGGGGTACCCTAAAATGTTTTTAATCCACAAAAAAAAACTTTTTTTTTAATAAATATCTTGCACGGGAGTCCCGCATATGGGCTCCGACACAGGAACCGTTCTCATATAAAAGGAGCTTGAGCTTGAGTTTAGTTTGGGAGGAAAAGAGAGAAAAATAAGATGTTTTTGGCTAACACAAGGTGTTATACATACTTTTGACGTCAATATAAAATCATTAATATAGTCAATTTGCCTAGGCCCCTCATTCATCCTAATGGATGACTCACACTAGACACTGCACATACCGTAATGCCCACATAATCTATCAATAATACCTATTTTATATGTTAAGTATTAATTATCATTTAATTATCATATTTTTATTAATCACAACTAGCTCTCTCTCAAAATAATCCGGACATCATGACCAAAACATTCCTAGTCCCATACGTAGAGATCCCCAAATAATAAAAATACCTAAAACCATAATCTTCCACTAGTCTCATGCCAATGATGAAACAATGTAAAAGCATATCGCCTAGTCACATACCTAGGAAATACCTAAATATACAAGTGAACATTCCCTAGTCTCATACCTTGAAAGTGTCAACAACAATTAATATGTCTACTCGCTAGTACAATACCTAGAAAGTGCCATACTAATAAGATGGGTGAAAGTACAACTACTTATATAAATCCCAACGTCCCAACGACGTCATTTTATTAGCACTTACAATTTCTACATGAATTACATTCTCCAATGCCAAATTCCATTATTTCACAATTATACAAGTCCAATTTCATGCGTAATAAACCAATTATATCATGTGATATCTCAACAAATTGCCAATATTTCAATATTTTAAAACATGTGGTAATTGATCGAATTGAATAAATCGGTTAAAACATGTCTATACACAATTTTCAACAACATAGTAACATATTTTATATCCAAATAATCATCAAGGTGATTTCATAAACCAAAATATAATAACAAATTCCATATTTTATTTAACATTCGATTTATCCCAACACCTAATAGTAACAAAGTCTAATACTCAAAGTACGTTGTATTTCAAGTATTTAATTCAATTTTATAAGTTTATAAAAATATAATTATAATTAGGTTATCACCTTCCTTAATTAGGTTGCTAACCATCTTTATAAAACATACATATTTAATGTTTAGGCAACATTTAAATAAAAGTACACTGGAGGAGAAAAATAGATATCTTCTTGCCTCAAAAGTAGTATTATGAAAATCTGAGTGTTCCACGGCATTCGTCTTGTGAAATTAAGCAACTTTGATTTTATGGCATTCTTTAAAATATTAGTGCAATGCCTCATAAAATAAGGTTGAAGTTTCGTTTGGTGGTGTATAAGGTGTAAAACAATGGGTTTGTAGCTTAATGTTTTGATTTGAGAAAAAGAGTTATAAAGTATGCGTGTAAAAATCTCAATCTTAAACCCTTTTTAAAACAGATTAAAAACGTCCCATAAAAGAGTCCTAAGAAAAAAAATAGCATACACACACAACTAACTAACCCTCCCTCGCAAGGGGGTCATTACCCACTACTACCTACCACCAAAGCGATTGCATGAGGCTACTATAACGGGCCTGGTCCCCGAAACTCGTGCGCCTCTTATTTATTTTAAAACAAATCCTAAGTAAACTAGGTTTCAAACAAGTTTGAAACTCTTTTAAAATGCTATATGTTTACCTAAAATCAAGTTCTTTTTTGAAGTCCAAGTTAAAACAAAAGAGTAAAAAAACCCTAAGCTTTTTACAAAAATCCCATTTTACACGATAATTAATTAAATGCTCAAAATATTCATTTAATTTACCAAAACTCATCAAATTCATTTAAATCAACTCTTTTTAATACAATTCAAATTTCAACTAAAATGTATGGTAAAATCCTATTATTATAGAGTCAACACAATTGAAGCCGAGCACGGTAAATGATCACAACACAATCACACAGAAACACAATCTATATGTTATTCGCTAATGCGCTTACATCTATGAGGCGTTTCTCTCTCTTTATTGTACAATTTTTGGTAATAAATATTACATGCCCCTTTTTCCAGGGGTATGAGTTACATTTATAAAGAAATAAAGTTAAGTCGTGTAGGACTCAATGACCATAGATAGTTATCATGGCTTGATTGGCTACATTTCATTTTTATATTTCCTTTGATCAACCTCAATCCCTCCTTATCTCATTAAGCCATGATCGTTGATCATGCCTAGTTGGATGATTCCCCCATAATTTTCCCCAAATCTTTGCAACTTGATTAGGTGCATAGGTTTGTTCGGCTGCTTAGAGTAGTCTTAATTATGATCGGTAGTGAGACATGGTCGCCCATAGAATCTATGGTTGGAAGGTGCTGACACTTGGTGCTTTAAGTTGTGAATTTCTTTTGTTTTTCCCATTAGACTTGGAGTGTACACTCATTATTTACCATGGTATTTCAGGAGCACATTGGTAAATATGTGTTGACTTAGCCCAAGAAGCGGTAGCGGCTGCCAACTGCCATTTGGGGGCGTGCTCATAGTGATGGGATTGTCGTGGAAGTTGATCCTCCCACTAATGATCTTGTTACCATCAATTTGGAGCATGTTCACTTTTAATGCATTTTAAGAGCACTTATAACTTCATTTGCGTTCTTTATTCTCTATAAGCCCTCTTCTCTCCCACCTTTCATTTTCTACTACTTTTTTCTCTTACAAGTACTATTTTATATATTCATCGTCTTTATTACTTTGATATGAAAATGATCTATCCGATCAGTGATGAAACAATTGAGGAGTTTCGAAGACGTAATATCCCAGATTGAGTAATATTTGAGTTAGGTAATGGCCCAAGGATTTTTATAACATTGAGGGAGGGCATTGAATGTTTTCCCAATTTGTTACAGAATTCGGTGTCACTTTCCCCCAAAATTAACTCATTTTAGAGTTTTATGAGTTTTTCAATGTGGTTTTATCCCAATGTTATCTGAAACTTAGAGAATAATAGTAAACTGATTCCTTAGGATCAATGAGTTGTAATGAACTAGGTTAGGATCCCAGATATCCATCGTTGAATATGTGGGTCAGGTCCAGCGAAAACATTTATTATTTAAAGAAAAGGAAAATTGAGAGGGTTCTTGTTGTTAACCTACCCGATTCCAATAAGGACTACTTATCTCATTGTTTCGTAGTGAATTAGTGGGGATAGTTGCTCATTTCACACGACGGTGAACCCTATAGAGACTATAGATGTCGTGAAGGGTGATATGTGATAGGTATAGCACTGATTCATTATTCATTCTTGTTCACCCATAACTTGTGTAATTTTACTGATGTTATGGTTATTGTCTGTGCAAAAAGTCAGAATAAGAAAGAGCCCGACCGAACATACGTTAAGTTTATTGAGTTGAGGAAAGTTTGAAAGCTTAGGAAACCTATAAATACTTTCAAATATCATAGGTCGACTTTATTGCTATTGAATTACACTTCCACCAAAACACCATTCATCGTTGTACCAGTCGATAGGGAGCGAAGGATCCCTGAACTGTGAGGCGAGGAAAATTTTTCTTCTGCGAGCACCTCAGACTCGTTTGAAATTTTAGACATCACCATTATCCCCACTGTCACTCCTTATTTTGAAGAAAATATGCCACCAAGGAAGAGGATTCCTAATTTAATGGATGGGTACTTTTCCCCTAGTTCACCAAAGGAAATAGGGGTCCTGTCTGACCCAGTAAACCTGGGAGATTCCCCTTAAAAGTCGCAAGCTAATCTTGCGAAGAAGGGCAAGACTGGTTCAAGTCTCACAGTTAACCTTCCCGCCCAGAAGAAGGTGGATTACCCCATAAGGGAAAGTGTAAGGACATTGTCTGTCACAATTTAGTATGTCATATACCATTACAAGTTGCTACAAGCCGTCGAAGAATTGAGAAGATTAAATCTACAAAGACGAATCCGAATTTCAAGAAGTCTTCAATATTCAAGACCAACAAGGATTAATTTGGTAAAATGTGTTTAAGTTCCATTTACATTTTACATTAAAAGTGTTGGGATATTTTTTATGAAAGATAAAATAATTTTTGGAATCTTAATAAATGGTTTTTATTTTTCAAAAATATTTTATCATAAAAGTTTTGGATAAATATCTCCTGTGAACAGTTTTAAGATTTGAGGATTCCAAGTTATTTAAAGCTTTAAAAACCTTTTTTAGGGGGATTAGTGGCAGTCGTTCAAACGACGTCACAACTCGTTCGAACGAGATGGATGTTTGCTCGAACGACATCGCATGTCGTTCAAACGAGAGTTGTTTAAGCTGACACGTCACTGCCTTGATTTTTAATATAAATAAGGCAGTCAGGCTTCTGATTTTCGAGTGGAGAAACACTGGTTTTAAATAGAATATGATTTTGAGTGTGTTAGTTTATTCTCCAATAATTTGAGGGTTCATAACTTTTGATTTACAATTCACAATCCCAATAGCTTTTGTGTGAGTTGTTTTGTGGAATCCAAAACATAGTTTGTTATTGTTCATTCTTTGTGGGGAGATCTCTACAACCGAGAGCTGCGTACTATTGTGGAGTGAGTCGCTATGAAGTTTATGACTGCATGTCATTTAGGATATTCTGAGTGTTGATTCTTTGTTGAAGATTGCGTGTTCTTGTAGTATAGCTGCGTGTGAACAAGTTGATTTCTAGCCAACGCTTTGAAGGTTTGACGAAGACACCGTGCATTACACTTGAGGGAAGTTGTATGTAAGTCAATGGTCTTGTAAACTTTTCAAAGTTCTAGAAATAAAAAGGGTTTTCCGTGAGGGAATTTTTCCTGAATTTTGTGTCACATGCTTTATTTATAATGGTTTAACACTACACGCACATAGTTAGTTGTGTTTATGGGCTGAATTGATTTGATTCATAAATTGACACTAATTAAATAAGTTTATAATGGGAATTTGTGCAACTATTTAAATCTTTATCACACGTAAGGCATTCTCAAATTGGTATCAGAGCACGTTACGCTAATTTATTGTGTATTCCTTTTTTCCGCAAAATTGTGTGATATTAATTTTTTTGAAAAATCTATTTTGTGAAAAATCGCAATTTTCCAATGGAACACTTATGTAATTCGATGCCCCCTCCTATTGACACATGTCAAAGTTTTAACGATTTAAATAGTTTGAATTTAACGTTTGCGAAAAGATTGAAGTTTTGAAAAAATAAAATTCTCGTTTTAAATCCGCGATGGATCATTTGCAAACGGTTTAAAATCAAAGAGATTTTTATCGTGAAAAATTTATTTCTTTGGACCAGGACTTTAATGCTTTAAAATTTTCCAAAAAGGAGAGTGATGATAGAGTCCTTGTTTTGGAAAAAGAGTTGGAGGACTTTAAAAATTCTAGGGCTCCTGTTTGTGCCGTTGAAGATAATAGTTTAAATAATGATTTTAGAGCAAGTGAAAAGACTCTTAGGGATAAATTTATATTAAATTAATTAAGAGTGAGCGAGATAACCTTTTAGGTTTAATTGATGAATTGAGAAAGGAGTCCCTAAAATTGGAAGAGTCTAATTCTGTTCTTGAATCTAAAATTTTGAAGTTAAAAAATGATTTAAAATATTCAAGTAGTGATGGTTATGGCTCCTCTTGTTCTCATCCTTCGAGTGTTAAAGCCAAAAGCATAGTTTGTTTTAGAGGGTCAACCATTTCCAAGTACGTTAGAAAAGGTCAACCCATAGGTGTCGTTCCTCCCGTTTACACATGTTCATATTGTGGTAGGAAAGGTCACCTTAGGCATTTTTATTTCGATCTTCGAATAGGTCCTAGGAAGTTTATGTCTAGTATCCCCTTGGTTCCCAAAGCCCCCACACGACGTTTCACATCTGTTTGGGGTTAGGAAATCACTTTTGGATACGCTAGATTTACGACGTGTTGATTCTAACATGCTTGCACATGATTCGTCTCTTGCTATTTCATATCATTGATTGCTTACATAATTTTTGTCATACACTAGTTATGGTTTCATGATTTGCTAGTGTGTTGACATGTACTTTTTGTATTGGATTTTTGTATGAAAATTTTTGAAAAAATACAAAAAGATTTTCGGTTTAGAAAAATCTTTGAAAAATCCAAAAAGAGATTTGTATTTTGTTTGCACCTTATATGAATTATCTTTTAGGATGACCAAGTCACAAATTCATTCCATATTCATGTGACTATTTGATAGTGTTTTGAGACAATATATTGTGTCATTCATGTGCTTTACAAAGTTTGGAGTCTTTGAGATGATAGAGTGTTACTACCTGCATGATTGACTTTATTTGTCATATATTGCACACATGCACGGATTTGTTTGACTTTTGTGCTTTTCTATCACATGTTGGTTGAGTGTTTCCATCTAAATTCTGTCTATACAATGAACCAAATGTGATAAAACTTGATAAAAAGTAGTGCATGATATAAACCGTTTGTGAGTTTGTGTGTTTTATTTTGAAAAATAGGGATGGGCTACGAAAGGTACTCATATATCCTTTGCTATTAATCCAATGTTTAACGGGCCTAAAAAAGCGAGGAATTGAAATTTATTCGGGATCCAATGAGGTTTAAAAGAGCCCGAAAAAAATTGAAACGCAATAAAAAGAAAATATATGCTAAATATGAGCCAATAGGTTTTTAGTTTCATCACCTTATAATAAAAATAAAAGCATTGTCTTTTAGTGAGGGAGTTTGGATGGAATTTTCCACGGTTTGCACGTCCTTGAAAGTCATGAAAAAGCATTACATAGTTTTGGACATTATTGGTGTGGAAATTATTTAAACTTTGATTTGTTGATATGATTAAAACGATGTCACCTAAATTCAACAATTTTGACACCAAATGACTATTTTTAATGTTCATTCGTTAGCAGTACACTTATGCATCTTGCACATATGATATGATTGAGTTGATTTTCCTATCGAATTTATTCAGACCCATCCATTCTGTTTCCACGATTTGGTTGTCTTAGTATAAATTCATGGTATGTGATTTTTTGTAACATCATTTTTGTTTTTTTTGTATAAAAAAAATTGAAAAAGTAAAAAATAGTTTGTTTGCCTTGGTTTACCGTGACACCCCGATTTGCTTTATGTGATTTATTCTTTTCCTTGTCTATTTCGGACAAATAAAAAGGGGGAGAATGAATTATGATATTATAGGGGAGTTTAAGTATGGGAAAGATTTGATTATGCTTACATGTTTTATGTTTATATCATTTCAAACTCGATACGCCACGAGGCTTTTGCTTTGTCTCATGTGTGTAGGTACAATTAAAGATTTTGGGTTGCACACCCCGATGAGAAAAGCTTGAAGGTTTTGAAGAGTTGATTGTTGAAGCATTTTTTGCAAAGTTTGAAGACTTACAGTTTATCTTTCCACGTTTGAGTTTATGGGAGGGTAGATTTGTATAGGTAATTTGATTTTGATAATTCGGATATTTTTATTTTGTATCGGCATAGACATGGGGGGAGATTTGTAAGGACATTGTCCGTCACAATTTAGTATGTCATATACCGTTACAAGTTGCTAAAGACGTCGAAGAATTGAGAAGATTACATCTACAAAGACGAATCCGAATTTCAAGAAGTCTTCAACATTCAAACCCAACAAGGATGAATTTGGTAAAATGTGCTTAAGTTCTATTTACATTTTACATTAAAAGTGTTGGGATATTTTTTATAAAAGATAAAATGATTTTTGGAATTTTAATAAATGGTTTTTATATTTCAAAAATATTTTATCATAAAAGTTCTGGATAAATATCTCCTGTGAACAGTTTTAAGATTTGAGGATTCCAAGTTATTTAAAACTATAAAGGTTTTTTTAAGGCGATCAGTAACTGTCGTTCAAATGACGTCACATCTCGTTCGAACGAGATGGAGGTTCGCTTGAACGACAACGCAAGTCGTTCGAACAAGAAGCGTTTTAAGCTGACACGTCACCGCCTTGATTTTTAATATAAATAAGGGTGCCAGGCTTCTGATTTTCGGGTGGAGAAACACTAGTTTTAAATAGAATATGATTTTGAGTGTTTTTTTTTTATTCTCCAACAATTTGAGGGTTCATAAGTTTTGTTTTACAATTCAAAATCCCAATAGCTTTTGTGTGAGTTGTTTTGTGGAACCCAAAACATAGTTTGTTATTATTCATTTTTTGTGGGGAGATCTCTACAACCGAGAGATGCGTGCTATTGTGGAGTGAGTCGCTATAAAGTTTATGACTACGTGTTATTGATGATCTTCTGAGTGTTGATTATTTGCTGAAGACTGCGTGTCTAGAATGTGTGTTCTTGTGGTATAGTTGTGTGTGAACCATTGTTGATTTCTAGCCTATGCTTTGAAGGTTTGACGAAGACACCGTGCGTTACACTTGTGGGAAGTTGTATGTAAGTCAATGGTCTTGTAAACTCGTCAAAGTTCTAGAAATAAAAAGGTTTTACCCTGAGGGGATTTTTTCTGAATTTTGTGTCACATACTATATTTATAATGGCTTAACACTACACGCAGGTTGTTAGTTGTGTTTATGGGCTGAATTGATTTGATTCATAAATTAACACTAATTAAATAAGTTTTTAATTGGAATTTGAGCAATTATTTAAATCTTTATCACATGTAAGGCATTCTCGCGACCTGCTAAAGGGCCAGTGTCCAAAACTGTCGACATAGCCCTTGGATTGTTGAGGGGGTCTTGCCTCTCAACTGATGAGACAGTGATCAAGAGCTTGTCCATCGACAACGTCATCTCCCATGATGCCCAGACAATTTCTCTTTTAAGTCTTGGTATTTTCTATTAGGATTTTCACGCATTCAATTTTTTTTGTACAAACGGTTTTAGTCGACCTTTAATTTTGTAGTTTCTGGTGGACTTAGTCGATCCCAATGTTGACCTAGGCATGGCTTTGGATGAAGCCTAAAAGGCTTTAAAGGTTTACCAAAATAAAGAGGAGAGATTTGACGTTAAAATGAGGTCCAAAGACCTGGAGCTCACTACTTTAAGGTACAAGGCTGAGCACATGGAGAAGGTCGTCGAAGAGTTTTCTCAGTCGTTGTCCACTGCACTAGATACCAGGGATATGACTTATGACAAAGGTTGGGATAAATCTTTCTGTTTTACCAAGATGAAGCTTCACTACATTCGGAGGTCCTTCTTTAAGAAGGACTGGGATGAAGCTCTAACCAAGGCAAGGGTTCTTCCTAAGTTTGATATCTTTGATGAGCGTGCATCAGGTTTTCCTCCAAACCTTGAGGAAGATGGTGAAGAAGAGAGATTCGAGAAAGATAATGAGTCCACGAAGGAAGACAATGTTTTGGTCAAACAAGATAAGGTAATAGAGAATAAAGAGACCCCGACTAATTTATTTTAGGATTTTATTATATTCTTGTTTCCCTTATTTTTTATGGATGTTCTACTATAAGAGATTGCCCCCACCCGCTGTTCAATGAAACAACTTAACATTTTTGGCTTTATTATGATTTGTCTAGCTTCTATTGATTAATTTCTTATATATACTTGTTTGTTTGTCTTCAATTTCTTGATGTCTCCGTTTTTTTTTATTTTTGTAATCTGATGAAAACTTACCCTTGGTGATAATGGCCCAAGAGAGTGAAGACCCGAACTTCATTCTTGGCGGAGATGGTTCTGAGCGAACTCGATAAGACTTTTTTATTATTCGTCAAGCTCTTCAAAATATAACAAGTGCTTATGACGACCAGACAAGTTTGGTCTCTACAATTTAAGTCGAGCTCAAAGACATCTTAAACATTGATGGTCTGTTGCGGAATGAGAATAATTATTTATGGGAGTAACTCGACAAGGCCGAACAATATTTTGAGAAAAAAGAGGTGATCAATTAAGGTCTACATTTCCTAATCATGAAGCTAAGTATCACTTTAGGAAGGTTCCTTCCACATTTTGGTCACCGACTATGACGAATGTTGGATGTACGCCCCCTTACACTTAGATGGAGCTAGTCATATGGCTCATAAGCACGGTTATCTTAATGCCTTGTCCATTTACAAGTTTCCCAAGGATTCTCAATTTTGGAACTAGTACCATATATATTGTACCTTTTCTCGACTTCATCCTCTTAGTAATGACGATTGTTGGATTCCTACTAATGTCGTCCTTCTTCAACTGGTGAATAATTACCCTTTGTCCCACAACAGCCAGGATGAGTTTTAGCTTAATCGCGATGATGGTCGTTGAGCTGCCATAGCCGAGATGGTGACTCGCCAAAGATGATGGATACTTTCATCATTTTTGTGTCCTTTTATATATTCACTTTATGATTCTATCGACCTAGTTACTTTTTTGTAATTAAGTGAATGTTTTTGAATGAAATTACTAGTTAATTCCGTGTGTTTCATTTTCCCCATTTTTTATGTCGAGCAAGTTTTATTACATCAAGTGAGAGCGGTGGTTCTGACGTTAAGAGAGAGGTGGGGGAGGCGTGTTCAGTGGCCGCTATTGATAGTGAGAGTGAGCGCGTAGGTGTGAGTGGGGGAGAGAGGTTTGATGAGAGCGTGAGAGAATATTCGGAGATCGAGCCAGAGAGAGAATTAAAAGATATGAGCCTAGAGGACTTTGAGAAAGAATTTGGGTCGTTGGATGAGAGCCTCAATATTGAAGCCCAAACTCTATTAGACTCATTTAGCCACTTAGAATAGAGTGAATGGAAACATGGGATAGATGAATTCCTTCTTTGTGACCATCCACCCATACCACGTGAGTTTTCGGATGCGATCGAGGAGAGGATGTGACACCCCGACTAATTAAATACCGGGTAGCTACTCCTTTATTAAATTAATTCAAAATGCCAAGTTGGCTCAGTTAATAGAATCACTGTCGAAAACATTTTATTATTACTATCCACCTAGTATTTAAAAAGTAAGTTGCCAAATTTTAATATAAGTCTGATTAACATGCAACAAGTGTAATGAAGAAATAAGTAACACCATTCACCATACTGAAGTAAAACGAATAACCATCACATAGTGCAAATAAAGTCTGGAGGAAAACTCCTCACTACAATCCCATACTGAAATAAATAACCAAATGCTAAAACAATACAAATCAAAGTCTGAAAACTGTAATGTAAAAGATGCCTCTAATAGAAATGGGCAACATGCCCTACAACTGATAGATAGTGACTCTGGAATCCAAAAGATAGAAGCGTCTACAAGCAAATCCCTGTAGCTTCCACAAACAGCTACAGCTCGTCACCTGAATGAGAATCCTATGCTTGGTGTCCCTGTGGCTGGGCACCTAAAATGGTTTTACAAGAAAAAGAGATTTGAAAAGCAAACGGGTCAGAGCCCGAATGTGGAGTTATATTTTAAAAACCTGCAAGTGCTTTAAAACATTTAAAACATTAAATGCAAAGTACATGTTAGGACGTGCACTCACATGATATTCTCACCTCTCGTCTAACTGTGCACTTCTAACGTAAGTACCCATCTAGAGTGATACAAACTACTAGCTAAGTGACAACATATCTAGCTAGACTATCATAGGTCTTACCCTTATTACTCGGTTCTATTAACATAATAACGCTCGTAATTAAGTAGGGGTTTAACGTAACTCAGATGTTCAATATGCAATATATATAACTATCAGTTAACTTGCTATATTTCTCGAAGAAATACCGTAATTATATTCACAACATTAACATGAAGGTTCCCATTAATTAAGTGTATATTATTCACATCATTAATATACAATATAAGCACCCCGAGAACTAAGCTGCGGTGCACACATACTCTGCTATCCATCCCGGTACATCACGTACATAAGGATCACGTATTCCGAATCTCTCAGGAATAGTTCAGATAACACAAATCACAAACAGTGGAGGCGAACATAATTCAACATATCCATGGTCACGCACATACCTACGCTCCATAGTCAGCTGACTCAATAACTCACAATCAAGTCATTCTCTTGAATTATGTCCTCTAGGTACCAATCTAAATCCGGGCACACAAGGATTAGAAGGTCCTAAGCGAACGTAAACCTCCCGTGATAGCAAGTATGGTAGGTATGTCATACACACAATTCATATACCAATACTAAGTAAACACACGTCTTAGTAATACCGTAGTTTAATCTTAGTACATATCGCATTCTCGTACTAACTATAATTATCACAATTTATACTATTCCGGTTTATAATCATACGCACCATAATTTTCTCACGTCGTAGTAGACACTCACGTCTCAACCTAAACGGTTCATTCTAATTTAACTCACTTGTATATAATTTCCTTCTCATAAATACCCAAATGTCCCAAACCTATCACTACATCATCATCGGAATGTTAACTATATCCTCGAACAAGTTTACGGGACTTCAAAAATCAAAACAGTCCAAAAAGAACCAAACGGTCAACTCGTTAGAAGTCTCGTTCGAACGAGACTGTTCGAACGAGATTCCTCTGCCAACTCGTTAGAAGTCTTGTTCGAACGAGGCTGTTCGAACGAGATTCCAGTTCGTTCGAACGAACTGTACCTTCTAACGATATCTCGTTCGAACGAGATATCGAACGATATCCCTTCTCGTTAGCAGCGACTGGTCAACTCGTTCGAACGAGTTCGTTCGAACGACCTGGGTAGGGGCTTCTAACGAGCTGCCAGTTTCTTCCCAGATTTCCTAAGTTACGTTTCTCACCATTTTTAACACCTCAATCCTTCTCCAAAGTTCGTTTTAACAGAGTTTTAAGTCCTCTAATCATACTATAACATGCTAAGGTCATATACTAACATCGTTTAATACATTAATGCATCCTAAACATCATTAAATCACAAGATTTTATACTTTTCCCCAATTTTATCAAGAACATGAACCCTAGATTTATATCATCATCAAATCCCAGAATTTAATCCGTTTAATTTCTCCTAATCACAATTATCATGAGAGAAATCATCTACCTATCATTCTACATGCAATTCTCTTCAAAATTTTCAAGTTCTAAACTCCAAACTACATGGGTTTTCATTCATCTTTCAAGAACAATTAAAATTCCTCAATTTCTAACATGGAAGAGACATTCTCTAAAATTAAATGGAATAAAGTCACTTGCCTTGATTGTCTCTGAGTTTGGTGTAGGTTTGGTAGAACTTTTCTGCAGAATCTCTTCTCTCCAAGCTTCCTCTCCAATGGTGGCTTAAGGTGGCTAGGGTTTTGATTTGGGAATTTAGAAAACCTAAATGATAACCTACGTAGCCTTCTAGGTTAATATGGTTTGGTTATGGGCTTAGTGGGTCAAATCCACATCAGATTTAATTAACCAATTTTCGTCACTTTTAATTCCTCAAAATGTAAAATTACCAAAATACCCTTTAAGATGCCGGTATGGCCTAAAAATACCCCGGGACCCAAACTACACCCTCGGCTTGTGTTTTCTGACTATCTCGACCCTTCCGGACGCGTTGGCGCACTCAAAACGACCATACCGTTTATAGATTTTAAATTCACTTTTATTATCAAAATATTACACCGTGACGCGGCGGTCCCACGCGTCTCAACAAAATTTCTAAAATGCCGTCTATCAATCTCACGACAAATGTTATAATACTAAATACATATATCAAAACACATATGCACATAATCAAATACCAACTCGCATCTCATTAGTATTTATAACCCGGATTAATTTCCAATTAATACGCATTTAATTAATTAATCCCAAAAATAAATATAGTCAAAAGTACGGGGTATTACATACTCCCCCCCTAATAACTGAATTTCGTCCCGAAATTCGAAACTAGAAAGTACCTGCTAAAAACAACTTTGGATAACGATCGCGCATCTCATCCTCGCGCTCCCATGTGGACTCCTCGACATTGTGATGTCGCCACTGAACACGCACTAACGGAACTATCTTTGACCGCAGTTTCCTCTCGCTTCGGTCCAAAATAGCAATCGGCCCCTCCTCGAAGGAGCTATCCGGCTGGAGATCGGTGTCCTCCACAGTAATGTGAGAATGAGCCAAATTATCTCTAAGGTATTTCCTCAGCGAGGAAATATGGAACACATCGTGAATCCTATGCAAATGCTCCGGTAGCCCGAGTCTATACGCAACCGGTCCGATCCGTTCAATAATAGGAAACGGCCCCACATACCTTGGTGCCAACTTCCCCTTCTTCCCGAAATGCATAATCCCCTTCATAGGAGATACCCTGAGCAAAACCTGGTCCCCCACTTGGAACTCTCTGAAAAATCTTTTTGCATCAGCATAACTCTTCTGCCTATCTTGAGCTACCCGAATGCGACTCCGAATCAACTCGATCCTTGCCGAAGTATCCTGAATCACTTCCGGCCCAAGCAGTTTGTTGTCCCCCACCTCCAACCAACATGCTGGGGAACAACAAGGCCTACCGTACAATGCCTCAAACGGAGCCATGCCAATCGTGAACTGATAGAAGTTGTTGTAAGCAAACTCCACCAGTGGGAGGTACTGCTCCCATCCACCCCCGAAGTCAATAATGCACATGCGTAGCATGTCCTCCAACATCTGATTGGTGCGCTCTGTCTGCCCATCAGTCTGCGGATGATAAGCCGTACTCAACCGCAATTCCGTGCCCATGGCCTCCTGGAAACTCTCCCAAAATCGCGAAACAAATATCTTGTCTCTGTCAGACACGATATTTAGGGGCACACCGTGAAGTCTCATAATCTCCGAAATGAAGAGCTGGGCATACTGTCCCATAGTGTAGTCAGTCCTTACGGGTAAAAAGTGAGCGACCTGGGACAACCTGTCCATAATTACCCAAACGGAGTCGTGACCCCTCTGCGACGTAGGCAACCCCGTGATAAAGTCCATGGATATGCTCTCCCACATCCACACCGGGACCTCCAATGGCTGTAGCAATCCTGCCGGTCTCTGATGATCCACTTTTACAAGCTGACAAGTGGCGCATTTTGAAACAAACTCAGCGATATCTCTCTTCATACCGCTCCACCAATACTGTCGTCTCATGTCTTGGTACATTTTGTCCCCTCCGGGATGTACCGCGAACCGTGAGCCATGCGACTCTGCCATCACATCGTGCAGCAATTCCTCTCCTTCCGAAACTAGCAATCTTCCATTGAAGCGTAATCCCCCGTCTGAGCTAACGATATAGGACTCGGCTCCCTCTGCTAGTAATCGAACTATTTGCTCTTGACAGAACGAGTCATTAGCCTATGCCCGTACTACCTTCGTGACAATCTGCGGTGTAACGGTCATCACAGACATGAAAGATCGGGCCACTGCATCCTGGTGTCCCAATTCCTTCCACTTTGCTTTCCACACCTCTGCCACCTCATCTGCTGGCCTACGGCTCAACGCGTCTGCTACCACGTTAGCCTTACCCGGGTGGTACTGGATGTCGAACTGGTAGTCTTTCACAAACTCAAGCCACCTACGTTGCCGCATATTCAATTCCTTCTGCATGAATAGGTACTGTAGGGACTTGTGGTCCGTGAACAGTTGGAACTTCTCCCCCAAAAGATAGTGCCTCCAAATTCGTAGGGCAAATACCACTGCTGCCAACTCCAAATCATGCGTGGGGTAATTCTTCTCATGAGGCTTAAGCTTACGGGAAGCATAAGCTATGGCCTGTCTCTCCTGCTGTAATACACCTCCTAGTCCTTGCAAAGACGCATCGGTGTAAACCAAATACTCAACTCCCGGTCTCGGCAATGCTAACACAGGTGCTGAGGTTAATTTGTCCTTCAATTCATCGAATGCCAACTGACAGGCATCACTCCAGATGTACGGCACACCCTTACGAGTCAGATGTGTCAAAGGACCCGCTATCTCTGAGAAGCCCCGAATAAACCTCCTGTAGTATCCTGCTAGACCCAAGAAACTACGAATCTCAGTTGGTGTCGTGGGCTGTCTCCACTCCCTTACCGCTGACACCTTCCCCGGATCAACAGATATTCCCCGGTCGGAAATGATATGCCCCAAAAACTGGACTTCCTTCAGCCAAAACCCGCACTTCTCGTATTCTGCATACAACTCGTTCTGACGAAGTGTCTGCAAAACCTGCCTCAAATGCTCGGCGTGCTCCTCCTCTGTCTGAGAGTAAACCAGAATGTCATCAATGAAGACAATGACAAACTGATCTAGGAAATCTCTGAACACTCTGTTCATCAAGTCCATAAACACTGCTGGAGCGTTGGTCAAACCAAAAGGCATAACCCGAAACTCGTAAGAACCATATCTCGACAAGAACGCGGTTTTCGAGACATCATCCTCCCTGATACGCAACTGATGGTATCCCGATCTCAAGTCAATCTTCGAGAAGAAAGAAGCTCCTCTCAACTGGTCAAATAAGTCATCGATTCGAGGCAACGGATACTTATTCCGTATCGTGACCTTATTCAACTCTCGGTAGTCCACACACAATCTCAGTGAACCGTCCCTCTTCTTCACAAACAAAACTGGAGCGCCCCAAGGTGAGGTACTCCTACGAATAAAGCCCTGGCCTAACAGCTGCTCTATTTGATCCCGTAACTCCCTCATCTCGGCTGGAGCCATACGGTACGGTGCGCGTGCTATAGGTCTCGTACCCGGTAGCAAATCTATAACAAAGTCTATCTCTCGACTAGGTGGTAAGCCTGGTATCTCCTGAAACACATCCGAATACTCCCTGACGACTGGGATAGAGTCTAAAGGAATCACAACCTCCTTAGAGGTATCCTCCTCAATGTAATACAGATGAGCGGTCGATCCTCCCTCTGGGCGAGGCATCGCCACTACAAACATCTCTTGCCCCGGAATGGCAAAAACAATGCTCCCGCTGAAGCAATCAATCATGACCCTATATTCTACGAGCCAATCCATACCGATGATCACATCGTGAACATGCATATCTAATACCAACATATCTGCAGGTAATACCAGACTACCAATCCCTACTCCCACTCCCCAGCATATAAAGAATATAAGTGACCCACTCCCCAATGGTGAGTCGACACACGTCACTGTTCTCTCTGCCGTAGCTAACAATCCTAAAGCTTTCGCGAAGTGTGTAGCTATAAAACAATATGCAGCACCCGTATCAAATAATACCCGACCCATAGTGCCATGGATAGGAAACGTACCCTCAATCGCGGGCGGTGCCTGTGGAACTGCTGCCTGGTGGACGTTATAGACCCGTCCATACTGTAATTGTCCCTGCTGTACAGGAACTGCTGGAATAGCTGGTAATACTGGCACCTGGGCTGGAGTTGGAAGAGCAGGTGGGAAAGGCGGCCTCTGTGGCTCATGCCGGGAACCCTGCTGCTGGTGCGGTGGTACTCCGCTCTTATTAGGACAATCCTGACGTTTGTGGCCAATCTTATCACATTTGAAACACTTCCCTTGGAAGTTTCCTCCTTGTTGTCCATGCTGACCACGGCCCCGGTGAGCGTTATCATTTCTGCCCTGGCATTGTTGGCCCTGTTGAAACTGTTGTTGACCATTCTGCCCCTGTTGCAATGGAGCTACTGAAAAGGTTGGTAGGGCTAGTACTTGAGCTGGTGCTGGGAGAGCGATTGTAAACAGTGGCCCCGGTGGATCATTATGGGCACCCTGCTGCTGGGGAGCTCTAACACCCTCTGGGCAATCCTGACGTCTATGGCCGTGCGTGCCACACCCAAAACATCGGCCTCTGAAGTTACTCCCCCTCTGACTCTGCTGTTGACGATGTCGCCCTTGCAGACTTGGAACTTTATTCCCCTTTCGAAAATGCTTCATTGTACCACGTTGTTGATTAGAACCGACTCGGTCTTGGGCAATCTGTAGTTGAATTTTCGGGGTCCTCGCACATTTGTCAGCCTTATTCACATGCGCTTGGCTAACCTCTCTAGGTCTTTTGCCTCCTTCTATTTGTATGTTGCGTTCTTGGTATTGTAAAACTGCAGTGGTAACTGCTTGTGCCACGATACCCGCTAACTCGGCGGTTGGTATTCTCTCCAGGGATACCCGAGGTGTGAGTCGATCTTGCCCGTTGATTCCCTCAACCGTTCTAGCTAGTTCTTCTTGACGATCCATCTGAAAATTTAAGTAAATTTGGATGAGTTCATCATTCAAATAAACAAACCGCGGAAGTACGAATTCCCAAAGTACAGACATGAGTACAACATTCCTAATATTTAGGGCTCTATATCAAAGAAAGCTCAGCGAAAAACATAATAAGCCGTACAGATCCTAAAGGACACTAGAACCTGATGCTCTGATACCACCTGTGACACCCCGACTAATTAAATACCGGGTAGCTACTCCTTTATTAAATTAATTCAAAATGCCAAGTTGGCTCAGTTAATAGCATCACTGTCGAAAACATTTTATTATTACTATCCACCTAGTATTTAAAAAGTAAGTTGCCAAATGTTAATATAAGTCTGATTAACATGCAACAAGTGTAATGAAGAAATAAGTAACACCATTCACCATACTGAAGTAAAACGAATAACCATCACATAGTGCAAATAAAGTCTGGAGGAAAACTCCTCACTACAATCCCATACTGAAATAAATAACCAAATGCTAAAACAATACAAATCAAAGTCTGAAAACTGTAATGTAAAAGATGCCTCTAATAGAAATGGGCAACATGCCCTACAACTGATAGATAGTGACTCTGGAATCCAAAAGATAGAAGCGTCTACAAGAAAATCCCTGTAGCTTCCACAAACAGCTACAGCTCGTCACCTGAATGAGAATCCTATGCTTGGTGTCCCTGTGGCTGGGCACCTAAAATGGTTTTACAAGAAAAAGAGATTTGAAAAGCAAACGGGTCAGAGCCCGAATGTGGAGTTATATTTTAAAAACCTGCAAGTGCTTTAAAACATTTAAAACATTAAATGCAAAGTACATGTTAGGACGTGCACTCACATGATATTCTCACCTCTCGTCTAATTGTGCACTCCTAACGTAAGTACCCATCTAGAGTGATACAAACTACTAGCTAAGTGACAACATATCTAGCTAGACTATCATAGGTCTTACCCTTATTACTCGGTTCTATTAACATAATAACGCTCGTAATTAAGTAGGGGTTTAACGTAACTCAGATGTTCAATATGCAATATATATAACTATCAGTTAACTTGCTATATTTCTCGAAGCAATACCGTAATTATATTCACAACATTAACATGAAGGTTCCCATTAATTAAGTGTATATTATTCACATCATAAATATACAATATAAGCACCCCGAGAACTAAGCTGCGGTGCACACATACTCTGCTATCCATCCCGGTACATCACGTACATAAGGATCACGTATTCCGAATCTCTCAGGAATAGTTCAGATAACACAAATCACAAACAGTGGAGGCGAACATAATTCAACATATCCATGGTCACGCACATACCTACGCTCCATAGTCAGCTGACTCAATAACTCACAATCAAGTCATTCTCTTGAATTATGTCCTCTAGGTACCAATCTAAATCCGGGCACACAAGGATTATAAGGTCCTAAGCGAACGTAAACCTCCCGTGATAGCAAGTATGGTAGGTATGTCATACACACAATTCATATACCAATACTAAGTAAACACACGTCTTAGTAATACCGTAGTTTAATCTTAGTACATATCGCATTCTCGTAACAACTATAATTATTACAATTTATACTATTCCTGTTTATAATCATACGCACCATAATTTTCTCACGTCGTAGTAGACACTCACGTCTCAACCTAAACGGTTCATTCTAATTTAACTCACTTGTATATAATTTCCTTCTCATAAATACCCAAATGTCCCAAACCTATCACTACATCATCATCGGAATGTTAACTATATCCTCGAACAAGTTTACGGGACTTCAAAAATCAAAACAGTCCAAAAAGAACCAAACTGTCAACTCGTTAGAAGTCTCGTTCGAACGAGACTGTTCGAACGAGATTCCTCTGCCAACTCGTTAGAAGTCTCGTTCGAACGAGGCTGTTCGAACGAGATTCCAGTTCGTTCGAACGAACTGTACCTTCTAACGATATCTCGTTTGAATGAGATATTGAACGAGATCCCTTCTCGTTAGCAGCGACTGGTCAACTCGTTCGAACGAGTTCGTTCGAACGACCTGGGTAGGGGCTTCTAACGAGCTGCCAGTTTCTTCCCAGATTTCCTAAGTTACGTTTCTCACCATTTTTAACACCTCAATCCTTCTCCAAAGTTCGTTCTAACAGAGTTTTAAGTCCTCTAATCATACTATAACATGCTAAGGTCATATACTAACATCGTTTAATACATTAATGCATCCTAAACATCATTAAATCACAAGATTTTATACTTTTCCCCAATTTTATCAAGAACATGAACCCTAGATTTATATCATCATCAAATCCCAGAATTTAATCCGTTTAATTTCTCCTAATCACAATTATCATGAGAGAAATCATCTACCTATCATTCTACATGCAATTCTCTTCAAAATTTTCAAGTTCTAAACTCCAAACTACATGGGTTTTCATTCATCTTTCAAGAACAATTAAAATTCCTCAATTTCTAACATGGAAGAGACATTCTCTGAAATTAAATGGAATAAAGTCACTTGCCTTGATTGTCTCTGAGTTTGGTGTAGGTTTGGTAGAACTTTTCTGCAGAATCTCTTCTCTCCAAGCTTCCTCTCCAATGGTGGCTTAAGGTGGCTAGGGTTTTGATTTGGGAATTTAGAAAACCTAAATGATAACCTACGTAGCCTTCTAGGTTAATATGGTTTGGTTATGGGCTTAGTGGGTCAAATCCACATCAGATTTAATTAACCAATTTTCGTCACTTTTAATTCCTCAAAATGTAAAATTATCAAAATACCCTTTAAGATGCCGGTATGGCCTAAAAATACCCCGGGACCCAAACTACACCCTCGGCTTGTGTTTTCTGACTATCTCGACCCTTCCGGACGCGTTGGCGCACTCAAAACGACCATACCGTTTATAGATTTTAAATTCACTTTTATTATCAAAATATTACACCGTGACGCGGCGATCCCACGCGTCTCAACAAAATTTCTAAAATGCCGTCTATCAATCTCACGACAAATGTTATAATACTAAATACATATATCAAAACATATATGCACATAATCAAATACCAACTCGCATCTCGTTAGTATTTATAACCCGGATTAATTTCCAATTAATACGCATTTAATTAATTAATCCCAAAAATAAATATAGTCAAAAGTACGGGGTATTACAGAGGACTCGAGTCTCATCCGATTTAGAGACCAATCCATGCATTTCCGAAGTTACGGCAGATCGAGGTGTAATGTGTCCTTCCAATTTTCATCGAGATGTTGTCTACAAGTCGGGACAAGTATGTTACGATTAAATTGGGCACCACGAGGTTCTCATTCACCCCAGTCATCACGAGCGTCAAGGTGTCCCCTTATCTATGGGGCTAGTCCCAACTTATTCCGACAATTGCTTTACAATGTGAGGAAGAGGGAGACGAGGAGAGCATCAAACCACATACATGGGGTCGGATAAGATTTTAGGGTAGAGAGGGAGGTCGTCACACCCCCGACGCGTATGGGTGGTATTTTTGAGTCGTGTGTTGATGTTATATAGTGTCATATTGCATTTTAATATTTATTCGTTTTATTTTCGCACTTATTCTTTTTCTTCCTTAGATTTTAGTCCTTTTGATTGAGGACAATGCAAAATCTAAGTTAGGAGGGGTGATAAAAGCGTCTTTTAAAAACTTCACAAATTATTAAAATCCCCCGCCCCCCAAAAAAAAAAAAAAAATTCCCCTAAGAAATGAAAAAGTCAAAAATATTTTTCTTCAAAATAAATAAACATTGTAATTTAAAATCTTCAAAAATGTCACGAAATTATTTTTAAACTCTCAAATTGTAAACATTCAAATGCACAAAAACGAAATTGATCAAAGATGGAAATTGAGCTAAAATTGATGACTTAATGAATAAGTGTGGAGAATATTAACCCGGTGAGATTTCGAGCCTATCACTTTTTGCGAGTATTTAAATCAATCCGAGTTAATGGTTAACTCGACGTTCTTTTCAGTGTTTTAATAAGTCGTTGAGGATCTCTATTCTTTTATTTTGATCGGTTATGGGAAATGAGTGAGATGTCGTCCTGAACACGTGCTCAAAATATCTCTAAATTAAATTATTCTCGGGACGCATTTGGTAAAATAATTAGTAATTCGGATAAATGAAGTTAGACCATCGTTTGTTTACCCAAAAATATTAACCATAAAAAGTATTGAAAAATTATCCTTTTGCTAGCCATTTTGAGCGTAATAAAATTTTTCACTTTCGTTTGATAACCCGAAAATAAACCAATTGACTCGGAATTGTGAAAATTGAACATTCATCAATTAAGTCCAAATGGGGCAAGAAAAAAAACATAGAATCATGCTGAACAAAAATAGCAAGAAAAGAAAAATGTGAAAAATAAAAAAAATGGAAAAAGAAGAGAAAAATAAGTAAAATCCCGAAAAGACACTAACGGATATCATAAGAACATTTTTCAATTCCGAATTTTCCAACCATTTTCAATTTTACCCATTACACCTTAAACCCCAAAAAATCCTAATCGAGTCTGAATAATGGTATTAATTACCGCGTGGAGAGCTAAGACACAAAAAGATAAGATGAGAGTTTAATTGATGTGAATAAGAGGCGATATTTCCCGTTTTTCAATGACTGTATTCCGTTGAAGAGATCTTTTCACCTCAAATAATTTTGTCATTCAAATTCGTATGCATGAATTTATGTCCCATTATATTTACTCTTTATATAATGTATACCGAGAGAATTAGCCACATTCCGAGTGATTTGTTTGTGAGAGAATCCATGAGAAATTGAATTAAAATGAATTTTCAGAAAAGTAACGCAATGATCAATCGGTGGAAATTAGCAGTTTGTTTTTTTCGGCTTCGCACACACACACAATAAATTGAGACTATTGAATATGAATTTATAGTGACTATTTTTGGGAAGTTAAATTGTACAATTTTTAATTATTTTAAATTTTCTTTGGGTCGAAAATGAATTTAGGGGGTATATTCACTGCAAACCCTCACAAGACACCACTCGTTCTACTCGGGTAGCCTGGGGGTTTAATGACTTGTTGCATACGCTAAATGCAATTACTTACCCGCGAAAGTGGTATTCTATCCTAATAACATGTTTTCTAAGAGTTTTGACCTTGTTTTGATTATTTTACATTGCTCGGGATAATCAAAGTTCTAAGTTAGGAGGGTTTGATTAGGCATAAATTCTTCATATTTATCCCCGTAATTTATAGGCTTTTATCACCTCGTGTGGTGTAATTTGAGTTGATTTATCTCATATCATTGCTACTGACATCTTGTGACACCCCGCCTAATAAAATACCGGGCGATCACTCCTATATCAAATTATAACAAGAGTCTCATATGGATCATTCTTAGCATCACTGTCGAAAATCCATTTTAATTACTAATAACCTATTAGGCTGACGTCAAAATTTTACTTAACTACTCTTTTTAAACAACTACGATTAAAACATCCACACAGTTTGCGTAAATGAAACTGAAATGAAATAAAATAACCGAACACTCAGTCAAAATGTATAACCATATCGAATGCTGCTACTAAAAGAATAAATAAATGCAATTGAGCCATTGGCCCGAATATTTATACAGTACCTCCTATCTGGAGTACAAGGATAGAAGCGTCTATCGAGAACCTGCATGCATCCACAGCTGTTGCAGCGGACGTCTGACTCGAAAGATATGTCATCCAGGCGTCCCTATGTCTGGACACCTATATATATATATATAGCAAGAGAGGAAAAGTAGATAAACGGGTCAGAGCCCGAGTTTTAAAAATATTTAGCAAGCGCATAAATGCCTTATTTTTAGAAAAAATATTTTATCTCATATTTAAATTTGGTATCGCACTCCCATGAGATACCCCTCACCTCTCTTCTAACAGTGTACTCCTAGCGCATCCCTTTAAGTATCCTAGTCAAGCTACTTTGCTAAACTAGTCTATCACCCAACTACTATCAACCCTAGATAGTCCAAGTACTATGGGCTAAACTTCTCCCCAATCTCAACACTATGCCATGTTCGTGCGTGGGGTGTCTCGCAGAGCGAAATCCAAATAAGGAAACCCCCGATACACTACTACGCGCAAGGTCGATCGTCGAGATCCATTAGAACCTCACTACACGAAAGATATATATATATATATATATATATATATATATATATATATATATATATACATATCATATAAGAAATACCAATATTAGAGCACAAAGGGTTAAACTTCTCCCCAGTCTCAACACTAAGCCATGTTCGTGCGTGGGGTGTCTCGCAGAGCGAAATCCAAACAAGGAACCCCCTCCCCCCCATACACTACTACGCGACAAGGTCAATCATCGGGATCCATTAGACCCTCAATACCCAATTTATACATATATACTCATTTCTCCATATACATCCGGATCTATCTCCTGGAATGATAAATTCATTTTCATTTGTATCTTAAAACTTTCCATTTCCCTTCTTATATCCAGGAAATGTATATAAAAGTCAATTCATTATCATGAATTGCTTCAACATATCATATAACTTTTTAAAAGCCAGTTTTATTATCATAAAAATGCTTGTTCGTTTTATAACATCCCATTTCCCTTCTTCCATCCAGGAAATGTATTTCAAAGCCATTTTTATTATCATAAAAATGCTTTTTCATATCACATGCTTCCATTTCCCTTTTTCCATCCGAGAAATGTATCCGAAGCCAAATCGTTTATCCCATTTCCCTTCTTCCATCCGGGAAATATATTTAAAGCCAATTCATTATCATGAATTGCTTTAACATATCTAAGACCGTCCCTCCAGGTTTCCCCACTGGACGCGCCCCTAAATGACTATCATCTTCCAGGGCCTATCAAACAAGACAACTTGGGAACCTACCAAACCGTCGGGAAGCGGCCATATGCCTGTGGGAGAGTCATAACCACACCCAGAATTACCTCACCAGCCCAGTAAAACATAAAATAATCGCCCATATGGCCTAGGAATATATCCACCCTACATTCATTAGTCAGGGGGCTTCCTCTCACACGCGCAACTTCCCTTATGATAGCGATTTAGAGAGGTGTGTATCCATAAATCATCATTTATGAAAATCATTTCTTTTTCCATTTTGAAAACATTCATTTTTATATTTTCAAAATCCATTTACATCATATCGTATATATACTTTATTCACATAGTATATATATATATATATATACCATATATTTCTCCCCGAATATATATATATATATATATATATATATATATATATATATATGGCCATAATTGCCAATCACATCCAACTATGACCAATAATCCCAAAGATTCTCTCAAAGAATCATAATCATGCATTCATATACGCATGATACTAAACCCAAAGTATTTCCTTACTTTAATAATCAATACATACCTTAATCCCATCTACGGATTTATTGGATATCTCCAATTATAACACTCCACACTAAATTAATATATATCTATATTCCCAATTTATCCTAATTATCTCGTAGGATATACTCACTCCCAATCGATTATAATTATGCTTCCTATACGCAAAATTATATGGGCCTAAATGCCCACAAAAAATATCCTAGGGATTTATCTTTCCCAAACAACCTTAAATTTAATGGGTTATGGATTTCATTTCCATGAACCCAAGGACTACATCTTGTCCATATAATCACTTAAAGGTCCCCACCCTAAGTTAGGAACCCTAAACCTTCAAACTCTAAATTTTTCTATTTTCCTCAAAAATATAGTTTAAGGGTTATACAGTTAAAACCCTCATTTAAGCCTCCTAGATTTCCCTAATTAGAGGATCAAATAATCCTAAAAGGTCCCCCATATTAACCCACAATTAGCCTCGAAGAAATGTGAATTGGAATATATCCCATCCAAGTCACCCTAGAAAAATTGTCAATCTTTTAGCAGGGGTCGATCGATCGACCCATGGCCCTCGATCAATCGATGGTTCGATCGATCGAACCCCCATGATCGATCAATCGATCATGGCGAGCAGCTTCTTCCCCGAGAAGTTGTTTCGGCCATTAAATCTTCTCCCAAGCTTTTGTCGCCTCTACCGACATCCTACAACCTCAACCAACAACATCTACACATATAATACGAGTTCTAAACGTCCTAGAACCCAGAATCACCAATTAATTTAGGTTAAAACCTTAGTTTCTCCGATTATGAAATTTTAGGAGTTTATTTGTTTTAACTCCACGAAAATCCAACCCAAAATCTCTAGGGTTTATTAATACCAAACTACGATATGAGATTTATGCTCAAAATTAAATAAAGCAAGTAAACACTTGCCTCCTGGATATAATCCGACCACCTCGAGCCGAATCCCGCGAAGTTTGGCCGAAATCTCCCCCTTTCTCCTCTTTTTCTCTCCTCCTCTCTCTCTTCTTTCTCTTTTCTCTCCTTTCTTTCTCTTTTCTCCCTCTCTCCCTCTTTATATAGAAAGAATTAAACCCTTAAAACCCAAAAATGACTCGTTTACTCAATTACGAGCCCTTTTAACTCTAAAATTCCCCGAAACTCAATTTCGACAATCGGACACTCTTTTTCGACTATCTCGGCCATTCCGAGACTCACGGCGCAGTCAAAATTTCCATCTGATGTACTTGACCGCAAATCACTATTTTAACCCAATATAACTTAATGCGGGTTTTTCCCATTAAAATAATATCTCGTGTCGCTTTACTCAACGGCGACATATAATTAAAATACCTCGACATATTTACTTAACCCCAAAAGTAAATATTTCACCCATCGACAATTCTCAAATCCTTAGAAATCCCAAAATTTACTATTCTGAGAAATTCCCCAAATCTCCAATTTATACCCAATTGTGGAATTTAATTGTCTCCAAAAGGACGGGTTGTTACACATCTTTTATCTAGAAAATCTCGTTTCATGTATTTCTCTTATGTTTTACAAGAATTTGGTGTAAGTGAAGGAAAGAGAAAACGCAAAATCAAGAAAGAAAGAACATAAGAAAAGTCAATCACAAAAGACTAGGGGTGTTCGCGGTCCGGTCCGATCCGATTTTTAATGAATTTAAGGACCGGACCGATTATACCGGTCCTAATAATAAAAGGACCAAGGCCAGACCGATTAAACCGGTTTTTCGAGCTTAGTCGGTCCGATTTTTTATATGGTCGGTCCGGTCAAACTTGTCGGTCCTAATCTTATTGAAATAATCTTTTTAAAAATAAAAACTGCCCATTTTTTATTATAAAAAACTGCTCAAAATAATGCAACCATCCATAATGCTGCCCAAAACAATCTCCTCTATAAACCTGAAAATGATCATAAATAATTTTAGAATAGATAGAAAAATAGTCCAAATAAAATGCAACCATGAATATAAAAAAAACAAATTATTCACTTTACCTCAATAATACGAACGAAGTCATTGTCAATCCACAATTGTTGATGTTCCCAACAAATCTGTAAAAATAATATGATAATGATTTAAAAAATAAATTACACCTAATAATTTAATAATTTAAAATTATGATATATGTCAGTTACCTCCATCCAATTGCTCAAGTTGTTCCACCTCATCCATGGAATCTCTAAGGCTAATTGATTTTGATGAAGACTTGAGCCAATTTTGGGTACAAATAAGCGCTTCCACCATGTTGGGGGAAAGTGAACTACGAAATGGGTCAAGGATACGACCCCCCGTGCTAAATGCCGACTCGGAGGCCACGGTTGACACCGGAATTGCCAATACATCCCTTGCCACACGAGAAATAACTTGGTACCTAAATGAATTACTCTTCCACCACATTAATACATTAAAGCTTTTGTTGGTTGCATCGTCATTAATCTCAATCAAGTACTTCTCCACCTCCGACTTACTACACCCTAAACTATCTCCCGACTCTAAATATTTTTTAAATTGGGTAGCTAAAAAAGCATGCCCATCAACATCATCATCTCCACCATCAACTACTAATTTAACGACGTCACGTGGTGATGCATTTTGTGATGAACCATTTTGCACATTATTATCACCATACCACTCATACAGACGCACAAGTACATTTTTTGCTCTCCATGTCATCTCTTTTGCCACACTACTTTCATACATGCTATCAAACCAATATGACACATACCCCAATTTATATCTAGAGTCTAGGATGACCGCAACAAGTAACAACAAGTTTATCTTTTCAATATTCCAATATTTGTCCATTTTCTTAACCATGTTATCCGCCATCGAAGATATGTGATAATCCCCACTTCTTTTCAATTGGTTCAAATTGTTTTGTATTATAACAAGATCATTGAAAAACAAATTTGAAGTAACAAATAATGAACCCGAAAATCTCAAAGTTGCATTGTAAAATATCTTTAAAAATTTCACTAGTGCCCTCACTTTCTCCCAATCAACACTCAAAGGAGGCCCTAAGATAGTCCTCCCGCCCCTAACCCTCCCCCTCACTTCATCATCCTCTTGGATTTCAAATTCTCTATTAAAGTAAGAAGCATAATTTTTGTCCTCCTCCCCTAACCTTTCAAAAGCTTTCTCAAATTTTTCGGCTACATCTAGCGTTAAATAGGTGGAGTTCCACCTTGTTTGAACATCCAAACACAACATACCCTTATTCTCAATTTTCTCTTTATCTACACACATTTTGAACATTAACAACCTAGAAGGGGAGGACCTCACATACCTCACCGCGTTGCGCACTTTAACAACCGACTCATCCATTTCTTTTAACCCATCACCCACAATTAGGTTTAAGATACGAGCACAACATCGCATATGCAAATAGTCATGTTCTAAAATAGTACCTTTCCAAGATTTGGTTTTCCTTTGCAAATATTTAATGGTACCATTATTAGAACTAGCATTGTCAACGGTTACGGTGAAAATGGTATCAATCCCCCAATCCACTAACAATGATTCAATAACCTTCCCTAGCATCTCCCCCTTATGACTTCGGACTTGACAAAAGTTTAAAATCTTTTTTTGTAACTTCCATTCATCATCAATATAATGAGCCGTGAGGCACATGTAATTGATATTTTGAATAGAAGTCCATGTGTCCGTTGTGATGAATATTCTTTTTCCCTTCAAATCACTTTGTAACTTTATTTTCTCATTCAAATATATTCTTGCAATCGTAATACGACTTGGGATTTTTGTAAATTTCGGTTGAACAATTCTCATAAATTGTCGAAATCCTTCACCCTCAACAAATCGAAAAGGCAATTCATCAATGATTAACATCTTAGCAAGAGCATCATGACAAGCTTCTAAATTAAAACCAATTGCTACAAGACTAGGACACTCCCCATCTTCTTTTTTAAATGACAAATTTTTTTGTTTCTCATCACACCTTCCCGGAAATTTCTTACACTTGTTGATGTGGGCCAACATATTTTTAGTTCCATTTTTATTTGGATCACAAGCATATGTTAAGGGACAATAATTACATTTTGCCCTACGTTTGTTTGGATCACAACCTTGAATTTCGGTAAAATTCTCCCAAACATTCGATTTTCGTTTCGAACATTTAACTTATGGATTTATAGGGGGTTTAGGAGGGACATTTGTACCTTGCGTTACAGCTTGGGTAGAGGGAATCCCACCTTCATTTTCATCCATTTGGGCGGCCATTATCTAACAAAATATACCATATAAATTTAAACAAGTTATACTATATGAATTATCATATAAATTTAAGCAAGTAACACTAAAAAATATACCAGTCAAATAAGCAAAACCCATATTGGCATTTTGTATATCAACCTCTAAAACTTTCAAAGAATCAAAACAAAATAGTTTTTAAAAACAGTTTTTTTTGTAACAAATAGTTTTTAAAAACAGTTTTTTTTTATAGCAAACAAACAATTACAGATTTTTATAACAAACATTTTTTTTATAATCAAAACAAAATACAGTCAAATAAGAAAAACCCATATTAGCATGTTGTATATCAGCCTCTAAAACTTTCAAAGAATCAAAACAAAACAGTTTTTTTTGTAACTAACTGTTTTTAAAAACAGTTTTTTTTATAGCAAACAAACAATTACAGATTTTTATAACAAACATTTTTTTTTATAATCAAAACAAAATACAGTCAAATAAGCAAAACTCATATTGGCATGTTGTATATCAGCCTCTAAAACTTTCAAAGAATCAAAACAAAATAGTTTTTAAAAACAGTTTTTTTTGTAACTAACTGTTTTTAAAAACAGTTTTTTTTATAGCAAACAAACAATTACAGATTTTTATAAAAAACATTTTTTTTATAATCAAAACAAAAATACTAACAGAAACACATCATACAGTCAAATAATCAAAACCCATATTAGCATGTTGTATATCAGCCTTTAAAACTTTCAAAGAATCAAAACAAAACAGTTTTTAAAAACAGTTTTTTTTGTAACAAACAGTTTTTAATAACAATTTTTTTTATAGCAAACAAACAATTACAAATTTTATAACAAACATTTTTTTTTATAATCAAAACAAAACAGCTTTTTTATATACGAGCATAAGCCGTCGCGACAGGGGAAGGTACCAGTAGCAGCGACGAACGGAGAAGGGGAAACGGCGTCGCGGCAGGGGCGTCGCGGCGAAGGGACAACGGTGTCACGTCGCGGCGCTGGGGAGAGGGGAGGTGTCGGTACAGGGGAGAGGAGATCTGTCGGTGTGGTGTGGGAACCGCCGGTCCGCCGCAGATCTGTAAGGCTAGAGAGCAAAGCAGACTATTCTTGTCTTTGCCAAAGAGAGAAGAGAAGTGTGCGTGTAGTTTGATTAGGGTTTTTCTTTACTTACGTCCTTTCTTTTTTTTGGACCATCGTACCCCTAATAACTTAACTCTAAATTCATATAATATACTATATATGTATAAATATAATTAAATGCATATATATTAGAGTAACCGGTCCGGGTCGGTCCAGACCGGGTATTTATTAAGGGAGACCGAGGACCGGACCGTTCTGTAAAAAAAAACCAGGACCGGACCGATTAAAAAAAACAGAAAAAATTATGACGGTCCAGTTCGGTCCGGGTCAGTCCATTCGATTTTCTGAACACCCCTACAAAAGAGTAATTTTACATCCAAAATTTGGATGCGAAACCTAAAGAGAAGTAAAAGATCCTGGGTCCACAAGCACATAGAAATAAACAACATCCAAATTCGAGCCCCAATTGAAAAGTTATTTAGATTGAAAATTGAGAAGAAGTCAAAGAAGGAAGGAAAAAAAATTTAGAAAAGCTAACCGGTTCTATCAGAAGGGAACCGGTTCTACTCACTGGAAAAAACAAACCGAACCGATGGATAAGAAGCAAAATCGATTCTACTAATTAGAATCACTGAACCGATTCGCCTAGCAAAGAAGGAAATTCCGAGCTAGTTTGACGAGACGAAATTTTGAATTTTTATTTCTTAAAGATAAAGTTGTGCAATGTACAGACACTTAAAAACGTGAGAGTTTTATTCAACTTTGTTACCAGGCATTGGAAAGTTTTTTTTACATAGTTTTGAGAGGATCTTGAAGGTAAGAACCCTATAATTAATCTTCTTTAACAATTGTTCATCTTTTACATTGATTTCAAGGGTTTTTCATCAATCCAAGTATAGTTTCGTTATTTCTTTCAATTTATCTTTTCTTTTGGTTTGTAATTCATTATTTCCTCGCTAGAAGTCTTTTTGTAACAACCCTCGATTTTGGGAGGCTCATTTTTATATTAATTTTACCGCATAAGGTAATTATATAAAATGTGGGGACTGGGGTAAATATTAATTGAATGAATTTGAAGTTAATATTTACTATTTTGATGCATATTTACTGTAGGTGAAAGTAAATATCATCAGGTTGCATGTTTTATAGTGTCATGTATTTTAAATGACATTTTGATTTAAATGATATTGGAACTCGAAATAATTTATAAAATTTTCGGATGCCGGTTTAGAGGGTGTAGTTAGTCTTGGAAGGTGCGAGCCAGTCAAAATAAGTGTCATACTGTATTTTTGTGTTTCGGGCACTTTTACCTGGTTTTAGCTTAAACGCGTATTTGGGGGTCATTTTAATGTGGTATTAATCATTTAAGTTGGGATCTTAACCTAAGCCACGATTTAAGTCTTCTAAAATCCCCTAATTTCCTTATTTTATGTCTTACACTTAGAGAGAAAGGAGAGAAAGAGAGCTTGGGAGAAAAGTGGAGAAAGAAGAGAGAGAATGAAGATTGGAGATGGATTGTTGCTGCTACTCAAGGAAATCTGAATTTACAACCATAAGGCAAGTTTTCTACTTGCTAATATGTGATATAAGTTGAATAATTTGTATGATAGTTGTGTATTTGCATTTATGGATCACAAATGGAATTCATGGGATTTAAACCCTAATATTAGTTTTGATGATAAAATGGTGAGTATTAATGGTTATAAATCATGTAGGATAATCTTTGGGTAGATAAAAGTTGATGGTTGTGTTCAAAATGATAGAGATTTGAGATTTGGGTTTAGCTTTTGGAAGAAGGAAGAACCCTAGGTCTGCTACGACCGGTCGACCGCGGTCTCGGGACCGGTCGACCGGGCCTTCGTGGGGGGCTTACTGCTTTCCTACAAAGGCATAAATTTTGAGCGCGGTCGACCACGATTCCTTTACCGGTCGACCGGCCCCTCTATTTTAAGCTTTCTGCTTTTCTTCGTAGGCAAAACCTTGAGACGCGGTCTTGAGACCGGTCGACCGGTCCCCTGTTTTTCACCTTTAAAATCTTATTTTGTTTCCTAGATTTATTTTCTTCTATAGGGACTAGGATCCTTCTTGAATGAAGTAAATTTAGAGTTTTAGAGTCCTAGATGGATTAGCTATCCACCCTACTTTAGAAATAGGATAGGGGGGGGAACATTTCCGGGGTTAGGCCTTTTAATGATAGGGCATTCTTTCTTCTAGTTGATTCCTTTAACTAGGGAATGCATTATTATGTTTGGGAGAACTTAGAAGCTTATTGGAGCTATGTTATTCTTGATGGTTTATTATATCTATCAACGAATCTTGGGAGAATAATTGAAAGTCTATTTATTCCTTGAGGTCAAATGTCAATGTAAATGTGTACGGCTCCGAATTTTAAAAAGGGGAAATATTTACATAATGTAAATGATTATGATCTCGGATACTTGGAATATACATTTGCTAAAATGTGAATGGAACTGAGTATAAAACATGCATTTGCTCAAATGGAATTGGATACGAAAATGATGGTAAATGATAATTTACTTAATCATTAACATGAAATGGTAATTTGGTTAAACACACCTCTCTAAATGACATCATAAGGGAAGTTCGCGCGCTTGGTGATGCCCCCTGGCTAGTGAATGCAGGGTGGATATAGTCCTAGGCCATATGCGGGGTTTTATATGTTTTCTGCGCTGGTTAGGGGATTCCGGGTGTGGTCCTGACTTTCCCGCAGGCATATGGCCGCTTCCCGACGTTGCGTTATGAGCCCAGGTTGTCTTGTATAGATAGGCCCTGGAAGATGATGGTCATTTAGGGGCGCGCCCAGTGGGGAAACTCGGAGGGGCGGTCTTAGAATCGTTGTATGCATATGAATATAACCGTTCTAAATCAAGTGGGACTTGATGTATGATTCTTGCCATAAAGAGCATTAAATGTTGATTATATTCCTGATAAGGAATGGTAATGCCAGGATGGGCACGTAATATAAATAAAAGCCACAAAGAGCTTAAAATTGAGATAAAAGCCATAAAGAGCTTATAGTTATAGATTTATTTTCCTGTTGAGGTATAAACTATGACAGGAATCGGGGTATATGATAGAAGTTTTATTTATGTTAATCTTTCCTTTCTCCTGCTTAGTTAAAATTAAACTCATGCTTTTCTTTACTGTCTTAACCTATGTTTTAGAATTGTGTAGATAGAATTTATTCTTCCTAGCGTGATAATATTCATAATTGTCATACTCTTTATTCATCTGGTAATCATATAGAACCGGGCCCTGACCCGTTTACACTTCTTGTTGCATATGCATCTTGTCTCTGCTCAGGTACTCCTCCGCAGGGATGCCTGATTTGAATTCCTATTCCGATGTCCTCGGCGAGCCATGATGCATTGCGGGTATTACGGGTCACAATTGGTATAGACGTTTTCATTTTTTTGTATTCTAGTTAAGATCAAGTCTTTTATTCGGGCAAGGTTCCCAAGCTTTTGTAAATGTCTAATGAAATGTAATAAGTAACTTATTGAACTTGTGTATGATTGGAGTTTCAGTTGGTGACCGGTATCATATTCGGTCTTTCTATTATATTCTTGTTGTATTATTTATATATGTCTTGGGGTTTCCCTTATCTTTCAGGAATTGGGTTGTTGTTTTCATTTATTTACTTTCAAATCAAAGTTTTTTTTTGGCAACCCGTTTTCTGAAATATTGGGTGGTTATCCTGGATACTCTATATTTTTATTGTGATGCTGAGAATGATTCCATCCATGATTTCGTTATATTGGAGTATTGGGCTGGCCACCCCCTATTTTGGTGAGCGGGTTGTCACAGATGGTATCAGAGCATCAGGTTCTAGAGTCCTTAGGAATCTGTGTGGATGCCTTAAGTTTCAGCGTTGCTCTTGATTTGGCATAAAGCCTTAGGATTAAGGTCGTTGGTTTCTTTGGTGAGATTTCGTTCTTCTGCCATGAGGTAGAATCTATATAATCTTCTGCGCATTCTTGTGAGAACAGTGGGTTGATTGGAGAAGGGTGTCATGAGCAGGAACTACGAAGGACTGTAATTTGTGGTCGGGGATAAAGACCGCTTTGGAGGTCGCTCCCTTTTTGTAGCATTTTCTTGTCTTGCTACTACGGCTACTAATTTCAGTTGATGTAGTTTTCCCATGTACCGCGAGAAGTAGAAAGTGGTACTGAGCTTGAGATTTCAAGTGATGCTAAATCGAAGTGGATAAGTGCCCTGAAGTAGGATTGAGGATAATCCTTCACCCGTAGGAGTAGTGTTGGGATGGTGAAATGTGGTCGCCATATTCGTGGGTGCCGGAAGTTTGGCCCATAGAGAAGCCCGGTGGATACTTGCAATGGCGAGTTTCTCTGGGATAACTGGACTGAGGAGAAGGTGGATTCTTGAAGGTTCACAAATGTTCGGATAAAGACCGATGGTGAATAAGGTGTTGTACGGTTAGGGAGACCGTGCACTAGGAAATGATAGGCTCCAGAATAAGTGTCGTTAACACTTCTAATGGAGTAAGATTCATGAAACCCCGTTGGTGGACATCCGCCTGGGGAGATTTCATTGAACTAAGGAAGAGGAGGCCGAGAGTGTGTCCTCTTTTACTGAGGTAGTAAGAGGGATTGTGTGGGCAATTGTTGTTAGCCAGATGGATCAATGGTTAGGATATGGAGTCTGAGAACCATTAGTATTGACCCGGAGTGATTGGCATAAATGGTTGGTGGGAATTCTGCCTTATTAGTGGGTGGTGTATTCCTTAGGATAAGACTTAGTAGTATTATATCTACTGTAGATTCGAGTGTGTAGTTTGAGCTCGTTGTAGTTTTGATGCGATTATAGAAGAGTAATTAGATGACTTCCGTAGTAGGGGAGTTTTATGATTCCTTCACTCGTTATGAAACGAGTGATGATATTGTAAAGGTATATGTGTTACATATAATGTGTGGTATGAGTGTTCTATTGCTTGTTGCATTGTATGTGGTTGTTATGACTTATCTCCACGACCAACAAAGTTAAGTAGTAATGCATAGGAGGGGTTCCTTGTTTGGATTCCGCTTTTGCGGAACGCTCCACGCGTGAACCTTAACGGCGTTGGGAGTGGAGAGATGCCGTTTTCTTTTCTTTTTATTTATGTATTATACGCGAGTAAAGGTATTTTGGTTGGTTTGGGGTGATAGCAAGCAAATAAAATTGTGAGGCTATCTTACTTCTAGTTCAAAATGGAACTAGTTGTTCTATGATTTCTCCCCTGGATACAGGTTGAAACTTTATAGAGGTGAATCGAGGTAGGTAGGAGATTTTGTTATTCATTTTATTACCTTGTGTGAGTGTTTGATTAATTGTTTGTTTGTCTTGTCTATGCATGTTACGCTTATCTCCATGATCAACTAGTTAAGTAGGCATGTGTCGGAGGGGTTCCTTGTTTGGATTTCGCTTCGGCGAGACACTCTGCCGCATGAACACTTAACGATGTTGTGATTGGAGAGACGCTATTCTTTTCCTTCTTGTTTATTTTATTTATTTTGTTGTTAGATGTGGGATAGGAAGGATTAGCCGAGAATCACGTAGTAGAATGATTAGGGGCTATTGAAGTGCGAGATAGAAGCATTGTATATAGTTCTCTCCTCTGATCGATGTGAGGGAGACTGAGATACGAAGTCGAATTTAGACTTCGGGTTATGCCTTGATAAGAAGGCTATTTGAAAAGATGTATATATGTTATGGGATAAAATTTGTGAGACTTCACAGGAAGTGAATGTCCGATCAGTTAAAATCTTTACCAATGCTGTGGTAAGACGTAGAAGTAGAATTTTGTTGATATGATTGCAAGTTAAAATTTATTGATCCCGATTATGTGTTTTAGACCATCACATCTTAATGACCGACAATGCGAGGTAGTAGTGTAACGGGAGGGTTCCTTGTTTGGATTTCACCTCGGCGAGACGTCCCACGCATGAAACCGAGCGAACGTTGGGAGTTGAGATAGGTCTTGGACACTAGGGATATACTTAATATTTCATATATATACGACTTAGTTAGGATATCTCTAGATAAAGCTTAGAATTCATTAGAACTTTAGGGCTATTAGGGTAGGTGATGTTAATTCAGGAAGGTGGTGAGGAGTGGACCACGAGTTAGACGTGGGTTGGGATTAGATCCCTAGGAACGAGATTTATGGGGTCTCGAGAGGTTTGGTAGGTTTGGCCGTAATAGATGAGGCCTTTCTTAGAAATAGTGTTACGTTGGAACTTCTCTTCTGGGGAGTTAGAAGGACGGGTGGATCCTCACTCTTGAGCCCATGATAGTGAGCCCGAGAGTGGTTGTAATGGAGAAGCTTCTGCCAGGTCGGGGAGTAATGATACTGGAGCATAGACCCATTATTTATGCATCTCACAAGCTTAAAAATGTGGGAAGTATTATTCCATGCTTGAATTAAAATTTCATCGTGGTAGTGATCACCTTAAATGGATAAAGCACTACTTCCTGGGCAGGAAATCTATTCTTTCTCGCTAGCAGCGAGTTGTTGCAATATGTCGTGGGAGAAATCGAGTTGGTGCTCGGAGTTCAGAAGGACTAGTGATTGGATATTTTCTCATTCGCTAAGGAAATGCGATTTGGGGTAGTAGATGTGTCGAGTAAGAGAACCGTCAGAGATATTTGTGTTGGCTTGGAAAGCCAAATGTAACGAGCATGACTCAGAAGACTCTGTAGCAAGGGCATTCCGGTCTGTGATCGACCACTTCACCTACTCGTGCGAAGAAGAGTATCGGTGGAATGAAGAAGGGTACATTCATAGGCGTTTGGATTGAATTGTCAGCTGCGTTCTGGTCATGATCCTATTAGAGAAATTGTTGGTCGTTTGACCAGACTGTTGCATTTCCAGCCTTTATGAGTGAACTTCATGTGAATGAATACGGCCCGCTCTTTTAAGAGGAATGGCTGAACCGTGGGAGGTGCCTATTAAAATAGGGTAGACCGAGACTAGATTTTCGTGTCGGAAGTTTGGTACAAATTTCCATGAAGATGGGAACCGGATGGAAATGGAGTATACCTTACCCCCCCTAACACGGATGAATGAATGGAGGAGGCCGGCTTAATGTTGAAAGGCGTATCTTTATTGTACGCCTTAGAGTACATGACTGACGGAGCAGTAGTGGGTATGGATGGAAATCCCTGTACAACCTTAAGGCTTTTGAATGGCCTTATGGATCATTTCCTAAGGCATTGGCATTGTGAGTGGCCTAGCGTGGTCGGGTGAGTAATTCGTTTACTCGTTGGAAGGAACCAACGGGTAATATGTTCCTTGGACTTGGAGTGGTCTCGGGACATTTCTTTAAAGATTTGGCTTTTAAGCCATACACCTTGATGAGATACGTCAATGTGAGGATGAGTTGAGTAGCGTTGGGGTTAAGCCGCTTAGAGTCGGTATGGGTACCCCGAGGGGAGATGTAACATGATTCTGGAGGTTGGGCGATTTGTGCTGAGTCATGTGGGCATCGTCTTCCGCCGTAGGAAGCTAAAATCGATAGTTAGTGAGGAACGCTTTGTGCTATACTAGAGCACAATTGCTGTAGGCTGAGATCGATAGGGTCGATCTTGGTCCGGGTCCATTTGGGACGTTGCGTTAACCAGGGGTTTGTTTAGGATGGTAGAATCCTAGTTTAGAGTAGTATACCCTTTATGAGAGTTGGGTATGCCCGAATTTTGGGGGCAAAATTCCCTCTTAAGGGGGGGAGTATGTAACAACCCTCGATTTTGGGAGGCTCATTTTTATATTAATTTTACCGCATAAGGTAATTATATAAAATGTGGGGACTGGGGTAAATATTAATTGAATGAATTTGAAGTTAATATTTACTATTTTGATGCATATTTACTGTAGGTGAAAGTAAATATCATCAGGTTGCATGTTTTATAGTGTCATGTATTTTAAATGACATTTTGATTTAAATGATATTGGAACTCGAAATAATTTATAAAATTTTCGGATGCCGGTTTAGAGGGTGTAGTTAGTCTTGGAAGGTGCGAGCCAGTCAAAATAAGTGCCATACTGTATTTTTGTGTTTCGGGCACTTTTACCTGGTTTTAGCTTAAACGCGTATTTGGGGGTCATTTTAATGTGGTATTAATCATTTAAGTTGGGATCTTAACCTAAGTCACGATTTAAGTCTTCTAAAATCCCCTAATTTCCTTATTTTATGTCTTACACTTAGAGAGAAAGGAGAGAAAGAGAGCTTGGGAGAAAAGTGGAGAAAGAAGAGAGAGAATGAAGATTGGAGATGGATTGTTGCTGCTACTCAAGGAAATCTGAATTTACAACCATAAGGCAAGTTTTCTACTTGCTAATATGTGATATAAGTTGAATAATTTGTATGATAGTTGTGTATTTGCATTTATGGATCACAAATGGAATTCATGGGATTTAAACCCTAATATTAGTTTTGATGATAAAATGGTGAGTATTAATGGTTATAAATCATGTAGGATAATCTTTGGGTAGATAAAAGTTGATGGTTGTGTTCAAAATGATAGAGATTTGAGATTTGGGTTTAGCTTTTGGAAGAAGGAAGAACCCTAGGTCTGCTACGACCGGTCGACCGCGGTCTCGGGACCGGTCGACCGGGCCTTCGTGGGAGGCTTACTGCTTTCCTACAAAGGCATAAATTTTGAGCGCGGTCGACCACGATTCCTTTACCGGTCGACCGGCCCCTCTATTTTAAGCTTTCTGCTTTTCTTCGTAGGCAAAACCTTGAGACGCGGTCTTGGGACCGGTCGACCGGTCCCCTGTTTTTCACCTTTAAAATCTTATTTTGTTTCCTAGATTTATTTTCTTCAATAGGGACTAGGATCCTTCTTGAATGAAGTAAATTTAGAGTTTTAGAGTCCTAGATGGATTAGCTATCCACCCTACTTTAGAAATAGGATAGGGGGGGGAACATTTCCGGGGTTAGGCCTTTTAATGATAGGGCATTCTTTCTTCTAGTTGATTCCTTTAACTAGGGAATGCATTATTATGTTTGGGAGAACTTAGAAGCTCATTGGAGCTATGTTATTCTTGATGGCTTATTATATCTATCAACGAATCTTGGGAAAATAATTGAAAGTCTATTTATTCCTTGAGGTCAAATGTCAATGTAAATGTGTACGGCTCCGGATTTTAAAAAGGGGAAATATTTACATAATGTAAATGATTATGATCTCGGATAGTTGGAATATACATTTGCTAAAATGTGAATGGAATTGAGTATAAAACATGCATTTGCTCAAATGGAATTGGATACGAAAATGATGGTAAATGATAATTTACTTAATCATTAACATGAAATGGTAATTTGTTTAAACACACCTCTCTAAATGACATCATAAGGGAAGTTCGCGCGCTTGGTGATGCCCCCTGGCTAGTGAATGCAGGGTGGATATAGTCCTAGGCCATATGCGGGGTTTTATATGTTTTCTGCGCTGGTTAGGGGATTCCGGGTGTGGTCCTGACTTTCCCGCAGGCATATGGCCGCTTCCCGACGTTGCGTTATGAGCCCAGGTTGTCTTGTATAGATAGGCCCTGGAAGATGATGGTCATTTAGGGGCGCGCCCAGTGGGGAAACTCGGAGGGGCGGTCTTAGAATCGTTGTATGCATATGAATATAACCGTTCTAAATCAAGTGGGACTTGATGTATGATTCTTGCCATAAAGAGCATTAAATGTTGATTATATTCCTGATAAGGAATGGTAATGCCAGGATGGGCACGTAATATAAATAAAAGCCACAAAGAGCTTAAAATTGAGATAAAAGCCATAAAGAGCTTATAGTTATAGATTTATTTTCCTGTTGAGGTATAAACTATGACATGAATCGGGGTATATGATAGAAGTTTTATTTATGTTAATCTTTCCTTTCTCCTGCTTAGTTAAAATTAAACTCATGCTTTTCTTTACTGTCTTAACCTATGTTTTAGAATTGTGTAGATAGACTTTATTCTTCCTAGCGTGATAATATTCATAATTGTCATACTCTTTATTCATCTGGTAATCATATAGAACCGGGCCCTGACCCGTTTACACTTCTTGTTGCATATGCATCTTGTCTCTGCTCAGGTACTCCTCCGCAGGGATGCCTGATTTGAATTCCTATTCCGATGTCCTCGGCGAGCCGTGATGCATTGCGGGTATTACGGGTCACAATTCGTATAGACGTTTTCATTTTTTTGTATTCTAGTTAAGATCAAGTCTTTTATTCGGGCGAGGTGCCCAAGCTTTTGTAAATGTCTAATGAAATGTAATAAGTAACTTATTGAACTTGTGTATGATTGGAGTTTCAGTTGGTGACCGGTATCATATTCGGTCTTTCTATTATATTCTTGTTGTATTATTTATATATGTCTTGGGGTTTCCCTTATCTTTCAGGAATTGGGTTGTTGTTTTCATTTATTTACTTTCAAATCAAAGTTTTTTTTTGGCAACCCGTTTTCTGAAATATTGGGTGGTTATCCTGGATACTCTATATTTTTATTGTGATGCTGAGAATGATTCCATCCATGATTCCGTTATATTGGAGTATTGGGCTGGCCACCCCCTATTTTGGTGAGCGGGTTGTCACACTTTTCCACATCTTTGATTACGCTTTTAACGTAAAAGTGATTCATGTAACGTAGATATCATGATTAGTCGTAGTTACACCATGCCAGGCTAAATTTCTAAAGGGTTGGGGTACATGAACGCAACCTATTTAATGAGTTGGGAATAAAATTGAATAAAATTATAGAGATAATTTAAAGGTTTGATATTTTATCTCAACAAGTATTGTAGATATCTTAACCCCGTTTGCCCTAGGTAACCGAGATATTTGAGAGTATAATAGGCGTGTGGGAAATCTCATTATTCAGGTTAGAATTATCAATGATTAGTTATTTTGCGAAGTTAAATCCTCATATAGTTAATGCTTTGACAAGATTTACGGTTTTCTTTGAATTATTAATATAATTTTTGAACCTTTCATATCCAACGACTTTACCAATGGTGCGGGGGAGTGTATCTTAATCCCATTTTCTCGTATATTTCAAAACCAATTCATTATGATTGTTTGCATAGTTAAGTTATTAGTTTAAATTTACTTTCTTTAGTTAGTTTGCGGATATCAAATCAATCATCTTTTCCTCTTTTCTATAAGTAGGGTTATTCTCTATCTTATTCGTCGTCACGATTCTTCGTCTTATTCCATGTGTTCGATACCCATTTTTACCGGAATATTACTTGAGCGACCGACTTACACTTGAGTCGATGGAAGCCCCCGCTAGAAACACTTTTGAAGTCGTGTATCTTGGTCACCTAAACATGTCTCAACACCCTGATATCTTTGGAAAATAATAAAAGGGTCTTTGGGATCCTTTATATCTCACACCAATTCATCGATAATCATAGTAAGAAAGAGTGATAAAAAGCTTGGGAAATATCTTAAGAAGGAGTACTATAAGTTTGAAGATAAATTCATCTCATAGATTAACGTGTGATCGAAGACATAATATTTATAATTTCGAACCTTTATTTTAGGTGAGTACTCTATGCCATTTCTTGCGCGTTTTGATTATATTATATTATGAAAATTATATATATTTTGTGAAATGCTTTTATTCTCAAAAAGCATCTGATAGCGATTATTCCGTTGTTTATTATATATTTTTATCTCTCTATATAAACATCTGATTTGAATTCTGAGATTTTTTATTCGGCCTATAGGAACTCTCTTACTATATTGGTCTTGACTGCCAAGTGAAAATATTCGGGTGATACCTTCCCAACTGATTTATCGCTGGTGTGCCCTAAACGGGGTGTTGTTCTATAAATCATGCTTCTCCATCTGTGATGTTATCGGGTGAAAATATTTGGTAACACTATATGTCTAGGTATTAGAGCGTACATGACCGTTAAAATAAAATTGAATAATTGACATATTGCTCAACTGCTTTATCTGTTATTAACAGTTTATTCTAAAAATATATATTGCCCGTTACTTTATATATATCACTGAAAATTCCTATCTCTCTCTCTATATGCCTTATGTTCTAAATTGAGTAAGTATCAATTTTCTAAAAAATCCTGGAATATCTGGAGATTGAACCTCATTCGGATTTTAGCTGATGTTGTATAAATAATAATTTTTTAATAAATAATTAGGCTTGTGGATGGTACGTAAAAGGATTATGTTGAAGATTTAGCTTTTGGAGCTCTTTTTGTTATTTTAAGTAAACTTGTTTTTTTATAAGATAGAGCATATTTGGCTCTCTAGTAATAGGTTTTAATTTTTTTCTTAAGTTGTAACTCATTGATACTTTTAATATATATGAAGTTTCCTTTTAGAAAGCTCTAATGACGCAATTCCTTCATTTTCAGTAGTTTGCAATTCATAACCATGTAAATGTATTTTCGTACCTATATTTTAAGAGAAATTTTTTAAGTCAGAATATTTATGGCCTTGGTGGCATATCAAGACACTCATTCCTTACTACCACTGGGTCAGGGTTGTAACAAAGGTGGTATCAGAGCATAGGTTATGAACCCGTAGATTACTGAACATTGCCTTTGAACGTCATAGATTTTAAGGTGATAGTATTAATATTCGACTTATGTGATAACCCTTCATATGTGTTATATTATTTATAATTGGTAATTTAGTTTGGAATCTTGAGATAGTTTAGTACATCTTACGTTTGGCCATGACTATAGAAAATGACCGAGACAAGACAACGTACGGGAACTAATGATTCGACTATGAAAGGACTGAAAGGTGCATACAAGGCAATTGAAAGTCTAGCAAATATTGTGGAGCATCAGGTGAATAATGGAGCATCAAGGAAACCTAAACTAAGTAAATCTACTATTGAATAGTTCAAGAAGTTCAATTCGCCATCTTATAAAGGTACTCCCAACCTTAGTGAAGCATAAAGTTGGGTGATGTAAATGGAAAATATACTCGATGTTCTTAAGTGTACCAATGAATTAAGGGATCCATTTGCAACATTTATGTTAGAAAGTGAAGCCTAATAGACGAACTTTTGTGTATTTTTCGTCGTTGCTTGAAAGTCCTCTAATAAAAAATCTCAAATACCTACAAAATATAATAAACTAAAGTGTAGTGGTAAGTGAGGTATCAATCCAAATCAAAGGAGTGAAACGAGAGGAAAACACATGTAATTCATTAGTTTATTATTCTTTTTTTCGATTTTTGTATTTTCTATTTTTTTTAGCTTTTTCAAATATTAAAACAATTTTGAGATTAGGGTGAAATAAGACTACAAAATCAAAGATATAAATAACTAACTTAAAAGTAAGTGAAGATGCTAAATAAATCTATCTAACTAAAAATCTAAAATATGAGAATGGTGAGGAAATAAAAGTGAGGACTAACAAGGGATAGGATGACACCATATATTCTAGTTAATTAAAATTAATAAATTCATTAAAATTAATTATCCCAACTTAGTATCAAAATTACAAATCAACTCTCGTTGTAAATCTAATTTTAATAATAACATTTTAGAAAAGGATCAAAAACCAAAAAGTCCCTCAAACATTTTTTAATTCACATTTAGTCCAAGCCTTTTATTTTGTACCAAAAAATCTCTTAAAGGTCCGCGCCAGCGGCATGGTAAAGCCTTTTTGGCATAGTGGAGGACTTTTTGGTGCAAAACAAAAAGGCTTGGACTAAACGTGTATTAAAAAAGTTCGAGTGACTATTTGGTATATGCCCCTTTAGAAAATTAATTTTAAAACTCATATAACTCTTAAAAAGTAGATCCAACATCATTTAACAAATCACCCACTAGGATCGATCGATTAAACTAGTTGAAATCATTAAAGTAAGCCTAGAGTTGAAATTAAAGGAATAATACCACACTTGAGAAACCCATATCTCTAGTTAGAATCTAAAATGGGTATTATAACTAGAATTTCGATTTTATCTCGAAAATTATTTAGCCTCTCTCGAGGCTTAAACTAAAATGTAAGAGTGCAAAATTAATCATCAAAGGGACATTTAATGTAAATAATGTAATTAAAATGGATTAACATCAAATAATGGGTCACCCCACCCATGAAAGGGGTTTTAGCTTAACATTATATTTAGCATGATGAATAAATAATCAAAGGCATATAAAATAAAATAGTAGAGAAAGAGAACAAATATTTAACAAGTCTCCTTGAAATTGGAAATTTGAACTCTATCTTCTTCAATACAATTCAATCACTCACAATTAAATCTCACCAAATCTCTAAAAAAAATAAAAAATGAAAATAAAACTATTTACAAAATATTTCTCTTCCTAATTTATTTCTACTCTAAACTATTTCTCTTGTTCTCCAAGTATCTTCTAGATTATCCCCAAATGAGTTTTTGGGTCTTCATTTATAGTGTGGCACATGGAGCTAGGGATAAAACTGGGAGGACAAAGGTGTGCAAGTGGTTTGGGTAAGGAAGGAGTGAGGGAATAAAAATTTGTTTTGGGTGAAGGTAATTAAGGAATAAGGGTTCTAATAAGGTGTTTGGGGGTATATTGGGAAAAGGGGGTTAAAAGGATTTTAAAACATGTGGGGTAAATGACTTGGTCTTTCATTTGGAGTTTGGTGATAGGCCGAGTTTCGTCGCAGCATCGCGTCACCGACGCCGGTTGTCTGTTATATTCGGCTCATTAACTCTATACAAAAATCTAAACTATGACTACACTCTTTTAAAGGAGTATAGCGGCTAGTCCGGGTATCGAATGCACAAAGACGAGTTGTTAGAATTTAATTGATTTAATATTCCTAAAGTAAAAGTGTAAAACATAATTTCTAACAAAAAGGAAAAGATTAAACTAGGCGGGTGTATTTAAACTAAATTAACAAAGAGAATAAAAACTATAGGTTGCGTCGAATATCCCTCACCCGAGTTAATTAGTATAAAATGGTTACATGGGTCGACGAGTTATTAAGACTGCATCTCGTTTCGACAGTTAATTAAATCAAGAGTTGTCACACCCCTAAATTCGCATAAAAGTCTAATACATTTTTGGCATCAACAAATACCCTAAAAATTACGCACGCAAGGTCATAAGTACAGAGCATGCATGATATACCCCGTCAAATCTCCTAGGTGTAATAATTAGGACAACCCACTCGAAATAAGCCCATAAACTCCATCACCAAAGCAAAGCAACATGTCAACCCTAGGTGAGTTCAATCCGACACAACCCAGACTAAACTAGCTAGAAAGTATGGTAAATGACATGTATTAAAAGAAAGCAAGTAAACCTAATTATGAAAGCAATAAATAAATGAAATACAAGTTAATCGAGGCAAGGGAAATTAATGGCAATAATGGAAACAAAGCTAGAATAAGTAAACTGCAACAAAGAAGATGAATGAATACTATATTAACTTACGAACAATGGGCAAAACACCCAAAATGGAGAGTAGGGCTTAACTCTCTCTACAAACCCTAAAATCTAAGACAAAATGTAGATATTTGATAATAGAAAGCTAAATTGGTTTATATAGTAAGTTAGAATAAACATTAAAAGAAAAAGGAAAAAGAAAAGAAAAGGAAAAGTGGCAAATATCTGGTGATCGCGATCGACCGTGCTTTTAAGTTAAGCCACACAGTCTCCGAACCAAGTCAAAACTCCAATATGTGGTCAACCGGCATCAGAAGTGCAATCGACCGATACTCTGTTTTCTGCAATCCTTTGGTCTTCACATGGGAGGAAAGGTTCATTACGGAAATGGAAATAACTTCTTCATCCGAACTCGAAACGACGTGCCGTCACGCGATGCTAACTCAACAAACTACGCATCCGTGGAAATTACATGAGCCGGAGATGAAGTTTGAATTGACTAAAATTCCCTTAAAGTAGCGTACGACGACGAAACTTCTCTGAAAAGCAACGGATCCTCACTTTTAGCGTTCCAATACCTACAAAAGCACAATTAACCCCTATAAAGCATGTATATATCCAAATACGAGGTTTTTTGGTTAATGAGCATGTATATAGGCAATAAGGACCGTAAAAGTGCTAGAATGCATAAAGATATAGGGTGAAAATATGCAATTAAAATGACTATGAAAATTTAAAAAGTAATCTAGTTTAGAATTTATGAGAATAAACAAGAGGTGGGATTACACCGCGTAGTCAATTTAATTTAATGCCCTAATTATTCAATTGAATAGTTTGAAATAGTATTGAATTTAAAACTTAACTCTCGTTACAATCCTAAATTCAATTTTATCCTTTTCAGCAATTAAATCAGGAATTGTCACCTCATATAAAAAGTTAAGATTCATACTTGTTCTTACAAATTATCCGCTAAGATCAATTTATAAAAAAATGTACAGATCTTTGAATTGCACAAAAGGAATTAATATTTGAATTTAAGAATATAACATATCACTAAGTCAAATCCAAAAATCAAATATCAATTTTCATCATTAATTATTAACTCTCGTCACATAAATTAATGTGTGATTTTTTTCCAATTTAATTAGCCTGGAACACATCAATGAAAAATTAGTTCATTAAGAACAATTAACAAACAAGAAACTAAAGAGAAAGAGAAAGAAATACAATACGCAATAATTTCCTGTGTCAACTGTGTGCATGAACACGCATCCTAAACTCGTCACAAAAATTGACTGGATTGAAAAACTGAAAGTAAAAATTGTACTTAACAATTTTTTCTAATCCTAAACTAATTTTTATATGATTTTTTTTTACTATTTTTCTACCCTTTGCAGTCTTTTTTTTTCTTTTTTCTGTCTCTCACGTTCTCTTTGTGTGTCGCAGATCTGAGAGTTCTTGCCTTGTTTTATAGCCCACAACTTTGGTTTTGGATGGGGAGATTGCTTTGGGATTCATTTGGCCAAGTCAAGATATGCACATGGGTCTTTTGTTTTGAGATTTGCAGGTCCGATTTTTTTGGGATGGCAATGGCAAGTAGGTTTTTAGTTTTGGTTATGGGACGAACTCGGGTTTGTGTTGGGTTCGGCCAGATGGGTAGCGGGTTGGTTCTCGATTTTGGGTTGAATGGGTTGAGATGAGATCGGGTTGGGGGTAAGGTCGAGAGGGGTATGGATCTCGGGTTTAGTTTCGAGTTTTAGGACCGGGGTCGAGCTCCGGAAATGGGTTGGCTTATGTCGCGGGTTGATGATGCTGGGGCAGGTCCAGCGGGTTCAGGCGCCAGGGGGTCCGAGTCGCAACGAGTTGGTTTGGGGTTGGATGATGTCAGGGGGGTTTGGAGTGGTCTCGGGTCGATGCGGGCTAGGGAACTCAGGCAGATCCGTTGACACCCGGGGCAGGTTCGATTTTCGGTGATGGTTGCAGGTGGTGAGGAGTGGTGTTGGGGGAAATGGGTTTAACATGGATGTTGGGTTAAAGGTGGTGATGGTGGTTGTTAATGGTGTGAGATGAGAGAGAAAGTGGAAGGTGGGGAAGAAGATGGGTAGGGGGCAATACGGTGAACGAGGGTGTAGGTTTGTTTGGTGTAGGTGTGAGTGAGTTTTTTGGGTGTAAGTGTTTTATGGTGTGTGTGTGTGTGTGTGTCATTTGGATCCTAAAAAATTAAAAATTAAAATAACTAAAATCCTAAAAATATAAAATCAATAAACACTAAAATTAAAATAAAATAAAATTTTAATCTATGAAATAAAATTAAAATAAAAGAAATAAAATAAAAACTAAAATAAATCTAAAATAAAAACTAAAGACCTAAAAAAATGTAAAATCTAATAAAACTAAAAATAAACACCTAGACTGATCCTTATAAAATAATATAAAGTAAAGACTAAAAATTAAATACTAATAAAAATCAAAATCAAAATAAAGAAATATAAAACTTATAAAATAAATCCTAGAAAATTCTAAATAAATCTAAAATAATCCTAAAAATAAAAATGACACGAACTAAAAACTCTAAAAAATGATATAAGTACAAACACAACACACACCGGGCTCGGAGTAGGCTCAGGTTTGGTACGGGAAAAGGCTCGGGACTGGGTTCAGGACATAGGTGCACCGTTAAACTGAACTTATGACTTCGTAGTCACTTTGATTTCTTTGATGCATGCTTTTGACCGCTACATTGTCGCAATTGTACTAGATTAGCATTATTTGTACCGCAACTGCGTACTGACCTGCAAAGTGATAGAATACGAACATAAGGCCATTTTTACTTAAAATGAGCGACTAAAATGCTTATATTCGGGTATAAAATAGACACTTTTGGGTCCTTATCAGGTATCGAATCCACAAAAACGAGTTGTTAGAATTTAATTGGTTAAATATTCCTAAAATAAAAGTGTAGAAGATAATTTCTAACAAAAAGGAAAAGATGCACAATAGGGAAATATTAATTTAGGTGAGTGTATATAAACTAGATTAACAAAGCGGTAAAAACTATAGGTTGCGTCGAATATCCCTCACCCGAGTTAATTAGTATAAATGGTTACATGGGTCGACGAGTTATTAAGACTGCGTCTCATTTCGACAGTTAATTAAATCAATAGTTATCACACCCCTAAATTCTCATAATAGTCTAATATGATTTTGGCGTCAACAAATACCCCGGAAATTATGCACGCAAGGTCATAAGCACGGAGCATGCATGATATACCCCGTCAAATCTGCTAGGCGTAATAACTAGGATAACCCACTGGAAATAAACCCGTAAACTTCGTCACCAAAGCAAAGAAGCATGTCAACCCTAGGTGAGTTCAATCCGACAGAACCTAGACTAAACTAGCTAGAATGTATGGTAAATGACATGTATTGAAAGAAAGCAAGTAAACCTAATTATAAAAGCAATAAATAGATGAAATACAAGTTATTGTGAAAGAAATAAATAGTTAAGCCACACTATCTCCGAACCAATCCAAAACTCCAATACGCAGTCGACCGGAATCAGAAGCGCGGTCGACCGGTACTCTTTTTTCTGCAATTCTTTAGTCTTCACATGGGAGGAGAGGTTCATTACGGAAATGGCCATAACTTCTTCGTCCAAACTCAAAACGATGTACCGTTTATGGCCTCGCGATGCTAACTCAACGAACTACGCATCTGTGAAAATTCCACGAGTCGAAGATGAAGTGTGAATTTACTAAAATTCCCTTGAAGTAGCATTCGGCGACAGAACTTCTTTGAAATACAACGGATCCTAACTTTTAGCATTCCAATACCTACAAAAGCACAATTAGCCCTTGTAAAGCATGTATATATCTAAATACAAGGTTGTCTGCTTAATGAGAATAAATATAGGCATTAAGGACCGTAAAAGTGCTAGAATGCATAAAGATATAGGGCAAAAATATGCAATATTCAATACGAATCATTTGGCTTTTGGTGTATGTTTATTGGCAGAAGGTAAAAATCATTTGTCTTGAAAAGGAATTGGGTCAAGGTTGAATTTTATTTGGAAAGTGGGTTTGGAAGAGGTAGTGGGTCAAGTGGGTATCCGGAACGGAGGCAGGTGCACTGGAGGTGGCTGTGCCGAAGCTAGAGGGTTCAGATTCCGACGAGTTGGGTCGAGGCTGCTGGGGTGTTCTCGAGTTGAGTTGGGTATGGTAATGGGGGTTCCGTCGGAGGGATTCGGGCTCGGGGTTGATGACTGTTGGGTTAGGAGTGGTTCGAAGCTGGCTTCGAAGGTTGGGGTTGCGATGTGGTATTCGGTATGCAGGGGTAGGAAGGCAGGTTATTGAGTTGGGTGTTTGTGATTTGGTTTGAGTGAGGTTCTTTAATGGAGGGTGGAGAGAGAGTGTGGCGTGGGTTTGGAAGATGAAGGTGGGTATGGTTGTGTGTAACGAGGGTTTATGGAGGAAAGGTGTGGGTGAGTGAGTGTTTTGAGTGTGTTTAGGTGTATGAAATGGTGTGTGTGAATGGGTTGTTTGGGGTGTTGTGTGTGTTTAGCTTGTGACACCATTAAAATGACACTATCTAAAAAAAACTTTAAAAAATCAAACTAAACTAAAAATAAAAAAATAAAAATAATAAAATCTATTAAAACTTAAAAATTAAATTCCTAATCCTATAAGCTAATAAAGGACACAGCTAAAAATAAAAATAGAATAAAACAATTAAGATAAAATAATTAAAAATAAACTAACTAAAAATTAAAAGCAAATAATTATAGAAGAAAGTAAAGAACCAAATACTCGACACACAAAAATAAAACATAAAAAATAAATCATCAAAAAATAAATAAAATCTATTAAAAATTATATTCCTAATCTAAAAAATAAAATTAAAATAAAAACTACAAAAGAAGTAAAAATAAAAGCTAAAGTCCTAAATATATAAAATTTAGCAAAACTAAAAATAAAGAGTAAAATTTAAAACTAATAAAATATAAAATAAAAGAAATATAAAATAAATTCTAAAAATTTCTAAATAAATCTAAAATAAAACCTAAAAAATAAAATGACTCAAACTAAATATCTAAAAAGCACAAACTACACACACACGGGCTCGGGTGAAGGTTTGGGTTAAGTTTAGGCTCGGTTAAGGTTACGGGATTGGGGAATTATCTCCATATGATGCGTGTTTACCTTGAAATAAGCGTCGAACTTTCGCAAACGAGCATTTGATCTACAAAATAAACATTAACGCGCATAAGACCCATTTTGTTGAGAATTAGCAATTAAAAATAGTCTATCCGGGGTATTATTTAAACCCTTTTGGGTGCTTATCAAAGCCAAACATTGGTGGAGAATGACTAAGAGAATACACAAGGAAATCTATACTTACATGGGTTGGCATAACTTCTTAGTGATCTTTTATGAGAAATATTTCCCTGAAACGGTGAAAGATGAAATGGCAGCAGACTTCATGAGTCCAGTGCAAGAGAATATGGCGATTAGTCAATATGAGGCAAAGTTTATTGAGTTATCCCATTTTGCACCACATGTTGTGGTAACTGATGTTTTAAAATCCAAGAAGTCTGAACGTGGGTTAAGGTTGAATATTCGTAGTCGAATTTCCATCCTGAAGTTGACATCATATATTAACGTCGTGACTAGGGCTACGATAGCTAAGAGGGATGGTGAGGAGTACAATAGAATTAGAGATGGTAAGAGGAAATTTGGGGAATAAATGGGGAAGAACTTGAATAATAGAAACAAATTTAGAAGTATACGTCCAATGTTAGGGGAGTTAGTGATAAAAAACAGTATAATAACAAGATATGTCAGCGATGTGGAAAAATGCATGGAGGACGACCTTGTTACAAGGATTCGAGAGCTTATTATAGATGTGAACAGAAAGAACATCAGATAAAAGACTACCCAACCCCATCAAGGGTTCTGATAAATCCTTTAGGTGAAACAAAGGATCAAGGCAGACAGAGTTGAGTTTTTACACTTTCTGATACCCAAGCTTCTAATGCAGTAATGTCAGGTACACTTTTTATATGTGCACAACATTTTCAAGCTTTGATATATCCTAATTCCACCCATTCATTTGTATCTATACATGTATTAAATCGATTTTCATAATATTCATGAACCCTTGAATCGTAACACACGTTTCTACTCCTCTGGTGAGTTATTGATGGGTAAATTAGTATACAAGGCTTGCCCCATAGATATTGATAATCATAAGCTATATATTAATTTGATAGTTTTAGACATAAGAGATTTTGAAATTATTTTGGGGATGGATTGGTTAGCATCATATCGTGTTAAGGTGAACTATTTTGAGAAGAGTGTTACTTTCCAAATTCCTCACCAACTAAAATTTAGTTTTGAAAGAACTGGCATCATATCTCTGATGTGTATTATTTATGCAATGCAAGCCTATAGTTTTATTAAGAAGGGGTGTCAAGGATTTCTAGTAACTGTTACCAGTTTGAAGACAATATATCCTGGCTTAGAAGATATTCCTATTGCTAATAAATTTACGGATGTTTTTCCCGATGATTTACCCGGTCTACCTCCAAGTAGAGAAATATAATTTACCATTGACCTTATTCTAGAAACTATACCAATCTCAATACCACCATATCATATGTCACTTTTAGAATTAAGAGAGTTACAAGTTCAATTAGAATACCTTTTAAACAAAGGTTTTATTAGACTAAGTATATTGCCTTGGTGTGCTTTAGTGTTATTTGTTGTAAAGAAGGATGGGACAATGAGACTATGTATAGATTATCGTGACTGAATAAGGTAACCATCAAGAATAAATACCCCTTACCTCATATAGATGACTTATTTGATTAGTTATAAGGTGCACAAGTATTCTCTAAGATTGACCTTAGGTCAGGCTATCACCAATTAAAGATTTAGGAAGATGATATTCGAAAATTTAATTTTTCATACTAGATATAGTCACTATGAATTTCTTCTAATGCCATTTGTACTAACTAATTCACCAACCTCTTTTATGGATATGATAAATACAGTGTTTAGAAAATATTTAGGTCAATGTGTTTTTATTTTCATTGATGACATTCTTATTTATTCTAAGAGTATTGAAGAACACAAGAAACATATGGAGATAATATTACAAATCCTTAGGAAAGAGAAATTATATGCAAAATTAAAGAAGTGTGAGTTTTGGTTGCTTAGTGTATCTTTTCTAGGATATGTCATATCCAATATAGGACTGTCAGTTAACCCTCAAAAGATTGAGTTTATACTAGATTGGCCAAGACCCACTAATGTGACTAAGATTCATAGTTTTCTTGGATTAGCCAATTATTATTGAAGATTTATGGAAGGATATTCTAGTATTGCCAAACCACTATATAGGTTAACACAAAAGAAGGTGAAATATGAATGGTCCAAGAAAATTGATAATAGTTTTCAAGAACTTATGAATCGATTAGTAACTTCCCTAATTTTGACTATTCATTCAGACACAAGGGGATTTGTGATTTATAGTGATGCTTATAAAAATGGTTTGGGATGTGTGCTAATGTAAAATGGAAAAGCAGTAGCTTATGCTTCGAGACAGTTAAAACCACATGAGAAGAATTATCCAACCCATGACCTAGAATTAGCCGCTGTAATTTTTTATCTCAAGATTTTGAGACATTATTTGTATAGTGAGACTTGTGAGAGTTATACCGATCATAAGAGTTTGAAATATATATTTACTCATAAAGAATTGAACACGAGACAAAGGAGGTGGTTAGAATTGATGAAGGATTATGTTTTAAATATTCATTATCACCCGGGGAAAGCTAATATAGTAGCTGATGCTTTAAGTAAAAATTCTACACCAAATTTAGCATGTCTTATTACAAACCAGTAAGCTTTGTTGAAGGATTTGAGAAGTATGGAAATAGTTGTTCGTATTTACAATAAAGGAGGAATAATCACAAACTTACAATTACGACCCATGTTAATGGAAATGATTAAAATTGCACAAGTAAATGACCCACAACTGAAAAAGATTAGAGACGAAGTTATTGAAGGGAAGAAAATATAATTTACGATACAAGATGATATATTGAGATTTGGAAATATAGTGTGTGTTCCATATGATGCCCAACTGAAGAGGCAAATTTTAGGGGAAGGTCATTACTCAAGATTCACATTTCATCATGGATGTACAAATATGTATAGAGATCATTGATAAGTATTTTTGTGGAATAACATGAAGAGAGAAATAGCATAATTTGTATCTCAGTGTTTAGTTTATCAACAAGTAAAAGCTAAACATCAGAAACCATTAGGATTATTACAACCTGTACTATCCCTGAGTGGAAATGGGAACATATTACTATGGATTTTGTAACTAGTTTACCTAGGAGTTTAAATAGTTTGATTCTATTTGGGTAATTATTGATAGGTTAACTAAATTTGCCCATTTTCTTTCCATTAAGATTACCGATTCTTTAGAAAAGTTAGCTAAGTTATATGTACGGGAAATTATTAGGCTGCATGGAACCCCAATTTCAATTGTTTCTCTTCATGACCATAAATTTGTGTCTCGCTTTTGGAAAAGTCTACAAGCAGCCATGGGAACAAAATTAAATATCAGCACTGCTTTTCATCCTCAAACAGATGGGGAATTTGAGAGAACCATTCTAACCTTAGAGGATATTCTTAGGGTATGTGTACTTGATTTAAAGTGGAATTGGGATGATTATTTACCATCAGTGGAATTTTCATATAATAATAGTTATCAAGCAAGTATTCAAATGGCTCCGTATGAGGCACTCTATAGTAGAAGGTGTTGTTCTCCTGCATGTTGGGTAGTGGTGGGAAAAATAAAATTATTGGGATAAGAATTGATTTAGATTACTACAGAGAAAGTAAAATTAATACAAGACCGACTTCAAATCGCTTAAAGCCGTCAAAAGAGTTATGTCAACAATCGACACCAATAGTTAGAATTCCAAAGAGGAGATTATGTGTTCTTGAAAATATCACCAACAAAATGAGTAATTCGATTTCAGAAGAAAGGGAAGTTGAGCCCAAGATACATAGGACCATTTGAAATCCTTAAAAGGATGGGAGTTGTTGCATATAGAATGGCTCTACCACCTAAACTATATGGTATACACCTGTGTTTCACATGTCAATGATGAAGAAATATGTCCCAGATCCAACACATATATTAAGTTATAAACCTCTTCAAGTTTGATAATATTGGGCATACATTGAGCATTAAATAGAAATTTTGGATCATAAAGAGTAAAATATTATGAACGAGTGTAATTCCACTAGTCAAAGTATTGGGGCGTAATCTTTCTCTTGAAAAAGCAACATGGGAGAGGGAAGATGAAATAAAGAAGCGATATCCATACGTGTTTGAAAATTAATGTAAGTCAAGTTTGGGGACCAAACATTTTATAAGGAGGATAGGACGTAATGACCCTAATTTTATATGCTCATATATAGTTTGTTTTTACAATTGTGTGTTACTTACTATATGATAAATGTTATATTTTTACATATGTGGTATTCTGAGTTATTAATATGACAAAAACCATTTTTCAATATGAAGAATCAACTATAAATTGGATCAGATTGAAGTTTTATAACACATCATAAGCTAAATGATAAGTTTCGGGGTAATAACGGTAATTTTATGAAACTGTATGGACTTACTTTTAATTAAGAAAGTTCGGGGACCAAATTGGAAAATAAAAAAAAAGATCTTTTTGTAAATAAAATATTTTATGGGACTTCTAAGAAATATTGAAAATATATAGTGTGAAATTACCAAAATACCTTTCACGTCCAATGACCCTAATACCCTTAATACCTTTCCACCTCGTGCTTGAATTGCCACCACCACCTTACACATGTCGTCCATATAGATAAATCTAAAACACATGTTGCCATTTGGTGAAATAAGACTGCGAGACCCCTCTCTTACACAACACCTCAATGTTGACTCACCGTAGTAAAAGCTTGGTCACCTAAACACGTGTCAACACCATGATATCTTTGGAAAACTATAAATAGGGCCTTTTGGATCATCTAAAACTCACACAAATTCCTCGATAATTATAGTAAGAAAGAGTGATAAAAGGCTTGAGAAATATCTTAAGAATGAGTTCTATAAGTTTGAAGAGAAATTCATCTAATAGATTAACGTGTGATCGAAGACTCAATATTTGTAATTTCGAACCTCTATTTTAGGTGAGTACTCTATGCCATTTCTTGTGCATTTTGATTATATTATATTATGCAAATTATATTTATTTTGTGAAATGCTTTTATTCTCAAAAGGCAACTAATACTGATTATTTCGTTGTTTGTTATATGTTTATATCCCTCCATATAAACATCTTATTTGAATTCTAAGATTTTTTATTCGGCCTTTGGAAACTCTTTTATTATGTTGGCATTGACTATCAGGTGGAAATATTTGGGTGGTACCTTCCCAGTTGGTTTATCGCTAGTGTGCCCTACACATGGTGTTGTTCCAGAAATCATGATTCTTTGTTTGTCTGGGTATTAGAGCGTACATGGTCGTTAAAATAAAATTGAATAATTGACATTGCTCAATTGATTTATCTACTTTAAATTATTTATTATGAAAATATATAATGTCTGTTACTTTATATATATTACTGTAAATTCCTATATCTTTATATATATGCATTATGTTCTAAATTGAATAGGTATCAATTTTCTAAAAAACCCTGGAATGTCTGGAGATTGAACTTCATTAGGCTTTTAGATGATGTTGTATAAATAATAATTTTTCAGGAAATAATTAGGCTCGCGGATAGAACATAAAAGGGCTATGTTGAAGATTTAGCTTTTGGATCTCTTTTTCTTATTTTAAGTAAAATGTTTGCTTTATAAGATAGAGCATGTTTGGATCTTTAGTAATAGGTTTTAAATTTTGTCTCAAGTTGCAACTCATTGATACTTTTAATATATATGAAGTTCGCTATACATTCTAAGAGAAAATTTCTAAGTCGGAATATTTGGGGCCTTTGTGGCATGTGAAGACACTCTTTCTCTACTACTACTGGGTCGGGGTCAAGGTCAGGGTCGGGGTCGGGGTCGAGGTCGAGGTCGGGGTCGGGACACGACTAGAATCTTTTCCACATCCTATTTGGCAATCCTGAGGGTGATTACTACCTCGCCATGATGCGGACATTTGACTTCGACCAAGTCTTACTCAGTGAAGACTATACGCTTGTTATAGTCAACAGCCTCTAGTCATTGACATCTTCCCCTTAAGGTCTTAGCATGGTTAATTTGGAAAACCTCAATAATCATAGTGATTTTCTTCAACTTTATCCGCACAACATTGCCTTGAATCTAGTTTGGATTTAAAGTGCAATAAATAACTGCAAACTCACTCCCCATATCATCATTGTATAGGATATTATTTGGTTTGTGGTTGCTCTCCACGGGAGCATTTTCATTCTTATTTTTCATGTAATAGTCCAGATGGCCTCCTTAGGTAAGATCCTCTAGGTGTGACTTCAGTGCTTTGTAGTTTATTTTCATGTGTTTGTGTTCCTTATGATAGGACCATCTCAGGGCAGTGTTCCTCTTTGATGGGATCCCTGTCATCTTATTCGAACACTTAGAATATTATTGATCCTTAATGGATTTAGCCCCTCGATGAGTAGGGTGTTCATTTATCTCCTGCTGGACAAGATTTCGGTGGTCCTTCTTATGGAAATCTCCTTCACGATTTCTTCTATTTGGTAAGAAGCCTTGTCTGGAACTAGCCTAATCGTGTCGTGAACTCTTTTCTTAGCTACGAGTTTTGCTTACCTGTGGGCTAAGGGTACGGGAGTGGTGTTTGCATTTGTCCCCATGGACATCTTATTCCATTATTATATAGACGACATTATAAACGAGAATTATTTTCTTGTTGAAGTCACGTGGCATCCTCTTGTTGACAGAATTATCGCTTATAGGAGTCTACAAGTTATGAGATTTGGTTAGATCGTGGAGGTCCATTTCTTTCCACAGTTGTTCCTTATGTGGTCGATAACGCAAGTTAGAATATAGACTCATGCTAGGATGTATTTCAGACGTAACCTTAGAGGATTTAGGTCCATTCTAATCATTTAAAATCGTTGTCATGAGATGGAAAAAATGATTGTGTGAATGAGACACTTTCTCATTGGTTTTTCTTGGGTGAGAAAAGGAAATCGTTTCCCATAGACAGTGCCAATTGTAGATAGTAAAATCCTACTATTGTAAAGTAAACATAGTTAAATCCGAGCAAGGTAAGTATTCCTAATCACACAAAACATAGTATGTACATTATTCGGCCATGTGCCTACATTCACGAGGCATTTCTCTCTTTTTATTAAACGATTCTTGATGACAAATATTATATTCCCCTTTTCCCAGAGGGTTGGTTACATTTATAGAAAACATAAATATGTAGAACCATGGGGGACTCCATTACTTTGTATAGCTATCATAAATTGATTGACTACATATAATTTTGAGGGTTTTGTTGATTGGCCTTAATTTGTCTTCATCCCTTTGAGTTATAATTGTTGACAGGTTCAGCGAGCACATGTCATTTCCTTATGCCTAGTCGGATAATTCCCCAACACTTATCTTAATTTATTAACCCAATTAATTAATTAAATATGAATTCAAAAAATATGGGATATTACAAGTACTGTTGGACTGGATTATGGGGGATACATAGGCTTGACTAGGTATTTTTTGTATGTTTGCTTAGGCCGAGGGGTAAGTATCCTTTAGGGCCATGTTTTGAAAATGTTTAGATAGCATTTTGGTCATACTTAGAGGTCTTAAGTTATGATCATAGGAGACCTATGGATTTAAGGGTTTAAAAAGAGACTTAACCTTCATTAAACATTAATTTTACACATAACACAAAACCAATAGAGCAGAGAAGTTTTGGAGAGATCAGAAGAAATGATTTTTTGGAGAACTTGAGGAAAAATGAACAAAGGATTCAATTAAAGAGACTTCATCCTTCATATTCAGACAAGAAATGACTCGTTATACTATGTATTTCATGTTCCTTATTTGTGATTAATATCCTTTATTGTTTATTTGGAGATTTGACACATGTTAACCCTGTGCATGTGATACAAGCAAAACATTTCTGGACAAAATGCTATGCGCGCAACCAGAAATGGGACCGTGCGCACGTAACCAGGTAGAAAGACCATTCCTTAATATTTTTATTAGATCCTTTCTAATTCTAGTTTTTTCATGGAGTTTATGGTTGCAGTATTGTGTTATAGTTCGGGAGACATATGTTTCGATATGTACGTATAGGATGGTATAACTTATCAGTTTACACGGTTAAAGTAAAATACTGTATTTATATATATGTATGAGTAGGGGTGATAATACGTGTTTTGGGCGAGTCACGGGCCGACACAACACGTTAAACATGAGACGAATTTGTGTTTTCTATCTGAAACAAACACGACCCGAATAGAACCGACACAATTAACATGATTTTGTCAATTCTATACTAAATTAAACATAAATAGATGCAAAGGCACAAATAAAACACGTTTAATTCGACAAGACACAGTAACATGACTAACATGACTCATAATTTTGACATGAACGTGACATGACACAAATTCCTATAAAAAACAACAGAACACGACACGAACATGAAGTATCGTGTCAATTTTGGATAAATTTCTTGTCGTTTCTTGTCGTGTTGTTTCTAAAAAAAATCCCCTTATGTATGGGTGATATATATATATATATATATATATACTTTGCGTATTATTTGTGGACATACCAAAGAGGTGCATATTCATGAAGAGTCTTTCGAAAGGTATTATGTTGCTGGATTGCGAACTACCACCCAAGCTCATGACGCATGTTATTTATAGGCCTATATCTCGATCCTACGTTTAGTTGCTCAACCCTATCATGAGTGGGATGCAGAGGAAACTTGATACATAGTGCGAATCTTGGTATGCAACTATGCGGTGGTGCGATTGCATAGTGATATCCCATTTTATTTACGTGTGGATATTCTGCAATTCGTTAGGGCTGGACTTCATACGGATTGACTCAATAAAGGCACAAGAAATGTCCCCATGTGTTAGAGCCTTTGTGTGTCATTATATATATGTAACTGATTCGTAATGGGCGTATTCATCTATGGATTTGGTTTATGATACTATTATTACTGTAATGTCTTTATCATTGGTTATGAGGTAGTATATGGGTATTATATACAGTTTATTACACTTATGACATTGTTAGAGTTACGATAGTATATTGGATTCTTATAGTGATATCGTGTATATACTTTTATGATGCTTAATAGTTACTGGTATAGTGGATTGTTGGGTAGCTAGACGAGTGATGGGAAATGTTTTGCGGGTGTCATATATCACTAAACTATTGCTAGGTGTGATGTAATGCAATATTGGGCAGTATCGCAGTGAGTCTGGTGATGAAGAGAGCTTACGCGAGTACTGTGTGGGATAATAGTTAGTCTTATTAAATCACTTATTCTATTTAGACATTACGTGGGGTGTGGATACTACGGGTGGTTAAAATTATACTCTATTACAAGTTATGTAGTATGAAAATTAGAGGGTCGCTCTTGGGACTTAAATTCTTACGTTAATAGTTACACCTCGAGTAGGATGAGCAAGTAGGGCTAGGGTTTTTAATACCTCATATTAATTTTTTACACTGATTTAATGAGAATTAATTGTATATTTCTAGTATTTGTTTAGATTTAAGACATATTACTTGAGTACTATTATTTGAATTATATTATTGATTAACATATTTAATTAAGTGAATTATTTGTAATATATGTAACGAGACTTTTGGGGTTTATTTAGAGAATTTTGATGGAGACTTAATTTGAGGACTCATCAGTGAACAAAACAAACTCAAAATAATAAAATAAGTGCGTATAGGTTATGAACCCCTTTGGGCTAGTTATTAGTTGATAAATATATGTATTTGGAGTCCATTTGTATACCTTAGTGGAGTCTCATGTGAGAAAAACGAAATTGTTATTTTTAAAATCCTAGTTTTCACCTTATAGTATAAATATGTTATTTTTTTGCCTAGGGTTTGGCAGAAGGCTGGAGCCTACATAACGTTATATTCAAAGAAAAAACCAAAGGAATGTGATATATGTATGTGTGTATGTACGCATATATATATATATATATATATAGAGAGAGAGAGAGAGAGATTTCTACAAATTTAAAAATTAGAGAAGAAGATGAAGAGAGCAAAAGAGGGGTTGAAATTTTCAGGAATAAACATGTCACTTTCAAGCCATATTATGCATAATATATCTATTAATATGACTTTTTGGCTAACTTAAGGCCCCAATTAAATCGAATTAAGTATGTGTGGTCACTCATTTCATAATTTTTGGAGCTTCCAAAAATATCTTATGAATATTTTCCGAACAATGCATAGGGCTAAAATTTTATGGGACAAACTTATCACTTTTAGGACATTTTCAACATGGTAAATTTGTAAATCCTACTTTCTCTCATACTAGAGGTCATACTTTAATTGAATAAGTAATGCGTGGGCACTAATTTTTTAGTTTTCGGAGCTTCCATGAATATTTTATGAATTTTTACCTAATACACACGACTGGAATTTATTACAAAAATTTGTTGAATTATTTTGCAAACTGAAGTAGATTCGTTCTCCTGTGGTTATTTTATGTGCTTTCACCCTTGTTTGCATACAAATATTCCATATTATGTGTTGCATCTTTATATGTTATACTTATATGTAATTATCATTCTTGTTGCACGTATGATTATTTGATATTTGTTTTATGTTGAGTAAATGGGAAATTTGTAATTAAATGACATTACGCATGTGATTGGGTTATATAATTGGGTGGAATAATAATTACCCAATTTTTATAAATATTGATAAAGATGATATATTGCGAGATTGATATTATTATTATTATTATTATTATTATTATTATTATTATTATTATTATTATTATTATTATTATTATTATTATTATTATTATTATTATTGTTGTTGTTGTTGTTGTTGTTGTTGTTGTTGTTGTTGTTGTTGGAGGATGTTAAGGCATGCTTTAGTAAAACCACCCATTGGACAGGGTGTGCTTTCGTGATAATTTATTATCTTTTATCTCGTGTACCATGTCATGGACCAATTGACTATTAAGTCGTTTGTTATGGGCTATTAAACCATTGTGTTGGTATGAGGATGAGAGAGATGCTATCATGCCCTGTGATTGTGATTGTACTTTTTGGGGACCATGGAGTGTTGGGAGGTTAATTGACAAGAGAGTTGATGGAGAATCCACACTGTAAGGAGGAAAATGAAACATGGATTTGATATATTGGGGACTTGGGATGTGTACTGACGCATTGAGATTATAGAATGTGATATTTTATCTTGGATTGCTAGTTAAGTGTTCATATGGATACACCCTTATATACGTGGATGCACGAGTATATGTAGTTCACTTGGAGAATTTATACGAACCGATTGAGTTTCCCTCTCACCCAACTGCATTTCATATATGCATTACAAGTTTTGATCCGAGCATGGATTTATACGTTGATTATTGCGACGCGATAGAAACGAGTTGGGACACCCCGCCTAATTAAATATCGGGTGATCAGTCCTTTATTAATTAATTCAGAATATCCAGTTGGTTCAGATTATGCATCACAGTCGAAAACTTATAATTATAACTAACCACTTAATATTTAAGAAAAGTTGATGTCAAAATTTTATCTTTTCAATTAGAATAACACCAAGTAATGAAATAGTTACACATTCACCAATTAACCAATCTCACAAGATATGAAATAACAGCCGTAATATAAAAGAGCTGGAGTAAACACATCCAGTCAAAATCCAATACAGCAATCCAACTAAATAAAACCAACAACTACAAAGAGTAAGGAATTAAATCTCAAATCTATGAATATAAAACTACGAAGGGACGGCATGTCCAACTGAAGTAAATAACCAATAGATCAAGAGGAATAGACTATGAAGAGTCTAGTAGCAATGTCCTGTATCTTCCACGATAGATATAGTTTGACAACTGAATGGAATCTCCTAAGCTCAGTGTCCCTGTGGCTGAGCACCTAAAATAAAGGAACAAGAAAAGAGTTTTGCAGAAAAACGGGTTAGAGCCCGAGTAGAAAATAATTTAAATATATCAAGTGCATAAATTGATTTAATTAGCGCATATATTATTCATGTCAACTTAGCGTACTCACTTGAGATGCTCACCTCTCATCTAATGTGCACGCCTAACGAGCTTAACTACCCATACTAGTTATGATATTTTGCCTGACTATACGTAGTATAACCACTATGCTAGATAAAATATCTAAATAACTCGAAGACAATATATTGATATTATTGAGGAATAGATTTAAAGATGCTTCAACTCATTCTCATAACATTTTAATTCTCAAATGGTGACCCAATAAGTATATACTATAATAAAGCGACCAATATGAAACACATAATAGGAACTCCATATACATATATAAAATTTCAATATGTATATATATATACTGCACCCATGGTTAAGAAACCCCCTGGTGCTTGGCATACTCGGCTATCTAGTCCCATTGCAATGCTCACGCATGAAGGACAACAGGTTCAATCTCTCAGGAACCAATAAAACATATACACATATTGGAGGCAAACATAGTCCCAACCGATGGGCTACGCATATACGTACGCACCCGTACGATCGTCACCACTATCGTTCTCACATATAGCCCGTACCTAGGTTCCATGCTCTAGTGGTACGACTCAAAATATCCTGAAGGCACACAAGATATGGTCGTCCACAATGCGCTAACCTCCGTTCGATAGCCAGTAGCTAGGTATGTCATACACATAATATTCGAAGCAATAAGCATGCACACAACTTATATAACTTAATAGGCATCCACGCAACCCAATTCCCATAATACGTAGATAATATTATCATTTCTACTCTCACCGTTGTTCATTTATATATATCCTCTCTAGAACTCACATTCTCTCCTAGGTTACCATAAAAGTTAAATACCTCGAGAATCATCACACCTTCAATTTCCTAAAACTTTGGAATTTAAGTCACCCGTTACTCACGTAGGTTAATACACTCACTTGGATAAACCTAGGATGGGTTTTAACTAAATAGGGCTCAAAAATCAAGTTCTGGAATCTTGTTCGAACGAGGACATTCGAACGAACTTCATCATCTCGTTAGAGGGGTCATTGGATTTTTTGTTAGAAGGCTCGTTCGAACGAAAAATTCGAATGGACCCCAGTTCTTCCCCAAAATCGTTTTTTTTTTCAAATTTCCAACTTTGAATTTCAACTCAATACTCAACCAACTTCGAATTTAAGGTTTCTAAACTATTCCTAATCACAATAGGGAACTTTTTAATACAATTTAAAGATCAAATCTTCACATACTAAAAGGGAATCTACACAATTGCCTCAATTTCTAAAATCCTCTTTATAATGAACCCAACATTTTTAATCAATCAAAATCCTCAATTTAATTCGTGATTAAAGCATAAAATCTCCAGATTAAATAGTTTACAAAAAGGTAAATCCTCTACATGCATACCCATCTCCAAATTCTAAAGTTTCTTTACAATTAAACTTAATTAAGACCAAGTTTTCATTGTACTAAGTTTATGTCATCAAACCAAAATTAACAGGAACAATATATGCTATAAGAAGAGCAAGATAAACACTTGCCTTGGGATGAATTTCTGATTCTCAGATTGAATTTGATATGTAGATGATCCTCTCGCCATGATCTACACTTTGGTGTAACTATTTGTGAGAAATCTCCAACTTTTAGCTTTGTTCTCCAATGGGTCTCCTTCCTCCTTGGTTCTCTCTCTCTCTCTCTTTCTCGCGTAGGTTGCAACTAAAAGACCACTAACCCTCGATGTTCCTATTTTAATCCTATTTTTGTCCATTTAATTACTCAAAAGTCCCAAAAGATTAAAATACCCCCCCCCCCCCGGGGGGTGTCATTTTGGGCTAAAATGCCCCGGACTCCAATTAAAACACCCGAGTAGTGTTTTCTGACTATTTCGATCCTTCCGGACACACTGGCGCACTCAAAATAGTCATTTGAGTTATGTAAAAATAATTTACCTTTTTAACCCCCAAATATATACTAGTGTTAATTGCCGTGTATCTCCTCCATGGACATATTCTTATTGTCGTAACCATCTGTTACGTTACTTACTACGTAATGTTCAACATAGTTATTACTCAACATGATTTCAACATAATTATTTTCGATAAATACTAACTCTCGTCACGGTAGTAATTATTACCATTAAATCGAATTAATTATAAATTAAATTTTCTCCCTTTAAATTAATTAATCCCAATTTCTATAATGTCATAATAAAATAAATATGCGTAAAAATACGGGGTATTACATACTTCCCCCCTAATAACCTAATTTCGTCTCGAAATTCGAAAAATAAAGCATATCTGGTAAAACAGTTCTGGATACTTTATCAGTACACAAAATGATTAAGGGTGAAAAGTAGCGCGTGTCAAACGCTGATCGTAGTTTTCTGTTCACCACTTTAATACAAAAATCTAAACTTATGACTATACTCAAAAAGGGAGTATAGTGGCCAAGTCCGGGTATCGAAAAATCCACAGAGACAAGTTGTTAGAATTTAATTGGTTTATTACTTCTAAATAAAAGTGTAAAAGATAAATATAAACAAAAGTAAAAGATGCAAAAAGGAAAAGATTATACTAGGCGAGTGTATTTAAACTAAAATTAACAAAGAGAATAAAAACTATAGGTTGCGTCGGATATCCCTCACCTAGAGTTAATTAGTATAAAATGGTTACATGGGTTCACGAGTTATTAAGATTGCATCTCATTTCGACAGTTAATTAAATCAAGAGTTGTCACACCCCTAAATTCGCATAAAAGTCTAATAGGATTTTGGCGTCAACAAATACCCCGAAAATTATGCACGCAAGGTCGTAAATACGGAGCATACATGATATACCCCATTAAATCTCCTAAGCATAATAACTAGGACAACACACTCGAAATAAACCCGTAAAATCCATCACCAAAGCAAAGCAACACGTCAACCCTGGGTGAGTTCAATCCGATCAACCTAGACTAAATTAGTTAGAAAGCATGGTAAATGACATGTATTGAAAGAAAGCAAGTAAACCTAATTATGAGAGAAATAAATAGCAAGAAACAAATGTTAACTAGGCATGGAAATGAAAGGAAGCAAGTAAAGAAAGCAATACAGAAATGAAAGAGACAAAGAAAATGAAGCTTACATACATAAAAATGGGTAAAACACCCAAAGGAAATGGACAAGGGATAAATCTCCTTACCAACCCTAAACCTAATGTAAAATGTAAGATAATGAGAATAGAAACCAAAATAGGTTTATATAGTAAGTTACAAAAGAAATAAAGGAAAAAGAAAAGAAAAGGAACGAATTGCCAAATATCTGGCAGGGTCGATCGATTGACCCAAAACGTCGATCGATCGATCAATCAGGGTCAAACCTTATGTCTGCTTCGCAAGGCAAGAACTCAAACCACGGTTGACCAGGGTCCCAAGGTCGGTCGATCGGTACTCTGTTTCTTGGCCTTCTTGGTCCATGAAGAGGGGGGAAAGGTGTGCAAACGAAAATGGCCATAACTCCACCATCCGGACTCCAAACGACGCACCATTTGCGGCCACGCGATGCTAACTCAACTAACTACGCATCTGTGGAATTTCCATGAGCTAGAGATGAAATTTGAATTGACTAAAATGCTCTTGAAGTAGCATCCGGTGAAGCAACTTCTCCGAAATGCAACCGATCCTCACTTTTAGCATTCCAATACCTACAAAAGCACAATTAACCCCTACAAAGAATGTATATATCCAAATCCAAGGTTGTCTGGTTAATGAGCATAAATATAGGCATTAAAGACCATTAAAGTGATAGAATGCATAAAGATATAGGGCGAAAATATGCAATATTTGTGTTATGTCACACCCCTTAACTTAGACATTACTAGTCCCTAGTGATGAAACAAACAAAACCAGTTCACAGAAGGTGGTACAAAACGTATATATGCATCGAAATATAAATGCCATTTTCGTAGGGAGCATGATTGCATTTAGCGTATGCAATAAGCCGTTAAACCCCTAGGTTACCCTAGTGGATGAGTGTCGTCTCGTGAGGGTTTTCAGGGATGAAACCCATAAACATCATATGGTTTCCTTCAAATATGCCGAATCACATGCGACACATCCAATAATTGTGAAAAATATTTCATACACGTTATTAGCACAATGAACAAATTCAAATGAAAGTCCGTATTATTAACATTATAGAATGCACCTCATAGAATTGAAACCTTAAAATGTGGGAGGGGAGCGAGCACATGCAAAGTGTGATTTGGCAAAAACTTAAATAAATCGGATACTAAATAAAATAAGCACATATTCAATCCTCACGGGCATTACACTCATCAAGTGAATTCACTAGAAATAGGGAGTTTACACATGGAACATGTGGGGATAAAGAGTAAATGTAAATGGAAGCTAGGTCGTACGTATGTCACAAATAAAGAATGCTATATATAAAATAAAAAATTAGAATCTCAATGAAAGATATCGCTCATTAAAGGAGGCGAAATGCATTTTCACAGATTATCAAAACTATTTTAACTTTTAAATTGAATGCACCCTAGGATCACATAGGACTTGATAGGGTTATAATGTATGTTTGGCTAGGGTAAAAAATGAAGGATATGTATGTACGGATTCAAAGTGTTCAGAATGAAAACTTAGAATAATGGGAAGAATGCGGGCAATATCAAAAATTGGACAAATAACTTCCATAAAAGGTATTAAATATACAAATGGGGAGAGTAATCAAAGCTTATTGAACAGTATACACAACATATACAAATTTCTCTTTCTTTTCTTTTCTTCTTTTTCTCACTTTTTCTTTTGTTTTCTTCTTTTTCTTTTTCTTTTTATTTTTATTTTTCTTTTTCACTACACTTTCTTTTCTTTACTTTTCACACTCTCACATGCCTAAATTGCAACCGCAACACAACAACATCATTCAATCCTTGGTAACATTCCAAACAAAGGCATGGAAGGTAATATGTATGGTTTAAAACTCTAATTAGGAGTTGGTTATGGGATTTTGGACAGTGAAACGAAAGGCTAATATTTAGGCTCAAAGGGTTTGACGAGGAAAACATATAAGGTGAGGTCAAGGCTAATATGGGTGATAAAACAACGATTGCCTATGATCATTTCCTAAAGTTTACACAATTCTCGAGTCAACATAATATATGAAAATCAAGCTCAAGTAATACATGTCAAGTATGTAAACTCAATTAATGAATGATCAATGAAAGAATAGAGAGATTACCAATGACTGTAACGTTTTCAAAGAGGAAAGAATAGTGTATACACTCACAAACAACGAAAGATACAAAGCTTACTCGGTGTAAGTATATACAATGCAGCAAAATATTACCGAGTTATAAAAATCTTAAACCAAAGCGATAAAACAAGAAAATCGCATGTGCTCATGGGATTAAAGTTTAATTCATGAAGTTATTCATAATATAAATAATTAGGACTAAAGTCTAATAACTTCTAAAATCGAGAACATGCATCATTGGGTTGTCAATTGGATCGGGCAATTATTGAAATTTATCATCGAAAATAAAGGCAAAATGCCCAATAAAGGATTAAAAAGAAAGAAAATCTTTTTGAAAATTTTCAAATTTTTCTAAGAAAGCATACTTAGTAACTAACATGTAATCAAATCAAAGAAACTACCAATGAATGGATAAAATATCCCACACCCCCTAACCTAAAACCTGATATTGTCCTCAATGTGAATTAAGAACGAAGTTAAAGAGAGAAAAAGAGTGATATTACCCATAATGGAGCGATATCGTGAAAGTACAAGTCCAATGATTCTACAAAACATGTTAGTACGAAGCATAAAAAACGAAAGAAAATAAATTTTTTAACTAATTACACTATACTATAAGTAAGAATAAAGAAGAAAAATAAAGAAAATAAAATTAACTATTTACAACCTACCATTTTAACTTCTAACTAACTATACATTAGAAGTTGAAATTTTTGAGGGTTCACCCAAAACACGATTTGACTTTGAAAGATCCACGGGGGACCCTCCCTTTCATGCATGCCTCCCAAAAAATTAATAATTTCGTTTGAACAACAGAAGGCATGTGTAAGGCGAAAGAAATTAACCATCCCCAATTAAAAATTTTGGAGGGATGATGGGGGATTTGGATAAGACGGGTGATAAAAACACAAGAGGTCCAAAAAACTAAATTTTCTCCCAAGTATTTTGAAATTGGAATGGGAGGGGCGCACAAGGAGGCAAAGATGCCTTCATGAAGAGCAACTCGAGCAAGTACTCCTCGTCGGTGAAATGGTTAAACGTTTTAAAGTTCAGCACCAATTCACCGGGTGCTTGTGACGGTGTGATAACGGAGAATGAAAAGGGGGAGGAAAGAAATTCAAACTTAAGAGATGAGTTATCATCGCTCAAAGTTGGAATTTCAAAGGAGATGGGATCATTTTCAATGAAACTTTCTTCTTTGGGATCTAAAGACGAAATCATTTCATTGCAAATGGATACTACATCCATTTCATCCTCACTTTCATTCTCTATTAAACCATGGGTCAAGTTAAGAATGGTTTGTTCCAAAGTAGGCATAAAGTCCTCATTTGGTTCAAAACATTCCTCGACTTCAAAAGTCTTGGAAGCAAAATCATCGTCAGATTCAAATAATAAATCCAATTCATGTTCCCACAAATGATTTTCTTCCCGATAATGGTCTTCATACCTCTCATTCTCAAGCATGAGCAAACCCTCGCCGAAAGTCATAAGTCGAGGTGCGAATTCTTGGAAATGAGAAGTTTGGAAATTATTATCGGAACTATACTCAAACTCATTATAATAAGAATTTTGAAAACTACTGCAATTTTTTTCAAAATTCCTATTATAAGGAATTAGAGGCCCAAAATCGTTATCATCTTCCTCAAAATACACGCACTCCAAAGCTTGACTTTTGTAATACTTGTCCAAAGTCATTTTTGAATTTGTAATTTTTTGGAACTCTAAGTATTGACCGAAAATCAAAGGGGTATGGGGATTTTGAAAATTATCATAATGATTACCGAAATGATTAGAATAAGACATGCTTACCCCAAAAATGGCTCGAAGTGGCGAATTCCACAAAGTGATGCGCACGCGAAAAATCAAGCGTTTCTTAGCGCTCAAATGTAGAAGTCCTACAAAAATGTTAGCAAAAATACAAATAGAAAGAAAATACTACGAAATACTAAATCAAATAAATTCTAAAACAAACTCATCCCCGGCAATGGCGCCATTTTGATTAAGAATGAAAAGTAGCGAGTGTCAAACGTCGATCGTTGTTTTCTGGTCACCGCCTTAATACAAAAACCTAAACTTATGACTACACTCAAAAAGGGAGTATAGCGGCCAAGTTCGGGTATCGAAAAATCCACAAAGACAAGTTGCTAGAATTTAATTGGTTTATTACTTCTAAATAAAAGTGTAAAAGATAAATATAAACAAATGGAAAAGATTAAACTAGGCGAGTGTATTTAAATGAAAATTAACAAAGCGAATAAAAACTATAGGTTGAGTTGGATATCCATCACCTAGAGTTAATTAGTATAAAATGGTTACATGGGTTCACGAGTTATTAAGATTGCGTCTCGTTTCGACAGTTAATTAAATCAAGAGTTGTCACACCCCTAAATTCGCATAAAAGTCTAATAGGATTTTGGCATCAATAAATACCCCGAAAATTATGCATGCAAGGTTGTAAATACGGAGCATACATGATATATCCCGTTAAATCTCCCAGGCATAATAACTAGGACAACACACTCAAAATAAACCCGTAAACTCCATCACCAAAGCAAAGTAACACGTCAACCCTAGGTGAGTTCAATCCGACACAACCTAGACTAAATTAGCTGGAAAGCATGGTAAATGACATATATTGAAAGAAAGTAAGTAAACTTAATTATGAAAGCAATAAATAGAAAGAAATAAATAAATGTTAACTGGGCATGGAAATTAAAGGAAGCAAGTAAAGAAAGCAATACAGAAATGAAAGAGACAAAGAAAATGAAGCTTACATACATAAAAATGGGTAAAACACCCAAAGGAAATGGAAAAGGGACAAATCTCCTTGCAAACCCTAAACCTAATGTAAAATGTAATATAATGAAAATAGAAACCAAAATTGGTTTATATAGTAAGTTACAAAAGAAATAAAGGAAAAGAAAAGGAACGAATTGCCAAATATCTGGCAAGGATCGACCCAAAACGTCAATAGATCGATCGAGCAGGGCCAAACCTTATGTCTATTTCATAATAAAAAAACTCAAACCGTGGTTGATCGAGGTCCCAAGGTCGGTCGATCGGTACTCTATTTCTTAGCCTTCTTGGTCCATGAAGAGGGGGGAAAGGTGTGCAAACGGAAATGGCCATAACTCCACCATCCGGACTCCAAACGATGCGTCGTTTACGGTCGTGCGATGATAACTCAATGAACTATGCATCCCTGGAATTCCCATGAGTTGTAGATGAAATGTGAATTGACTAAAATACCCTTAAAGTAGCATTTGACGATGAAATTTCTTTGAAATGTAACCGATCCTCACTTTTACCGTTCCAATACCTACAAAGGCACAATTAACCCCTGCAAAACATGTATATATCCAAGTCCAAGGTTGTCTAGTTAATGAGCATAAATACAGGCATTAAAGACCGTAAAAGTGCTAGAATGCATAAAGATATAGGGTGAAAATATGCAATATTTGTATCGTATCACAAAACCAACTTTCGAGTATGGCGTTTAATCACTATAGCCCCCACCTCGCAGCAAGCTTGTTTAACTTTCTCAACACTTTTTTTTTAGTTTTAGGGTCATATCTCAGTAACGGCACTTCACCTTGATCCTATCCGACGAAATTCGAATAAGATGAGCCTATACATCATTGTCCCCCATTATCTCAATATAATTGGGAGGTCGTACCTCACTACATGTCAACTACTCGTATTTATCTAAACACAAAACTCCCACCCTGAGAGAAACCATATGAACATCTGACTAGTCTTGTCAGTTCTTCAAATCTTAATTCCTGACGACGTAACTCTTACGATAGTTAAAAGGTTACCTAAGACAGTATGTGTTTATTCCACTTTAGTCATCAGATTCTAACTCGACCAATAAAAAATTATGATTATTCGCTCGCCTCTAAACAACTCGAGGGGTAATTGTTAAGGTTCTTTGCACAAGGCCTCAATACGTACCTTGTCCACCATAAACAGGTACGAGTTCTTACACACAACTCTACCATTAGGTAATAACTTCTCCCAATACCGTAGTATACTTTACTAACCAGCTATAATTACTGCGGATATGAAGTGACCATAATGAGTTCGAAATTACTTTCATACAGCTCCACTAGTCATTAATCACCTTTCTCCTACTCCTCGGCTATGGGTGATACAACCTGCTCCCAAACGAAATGTTATCCCCACTGCTTCTTGAAATCCCATATTGAAGGTGGGGTTCAAGAATCTCATCCTAGTTTAGAAAAATGTCGGGCAGGACCACGTATCGGCGCGATTCTTCTTTTCAAAGGTAGACTTGGCACACTATATAATATTATGAATCACCCCAAAGGAATATCAATCGCTTTCTTCTTGGTCAACTTATTCCACACATTCGAAGAAACTATTAACCTTACTTTGAGGTTGGCAACCCATAAATGAAATTTTATCGACTTGACTGCCCTCTTCCATTACCGGAATCATCGGCTTGATACAAAGTTTTCTGGATGAACCTCTTGCTCCAACCAAATTCTATTTATGAGTGGTTCACGCGGAGACTACTCACTATGTCCCACTCAACATCGACTTCCACTTGTAATGTCTCACATTAAGTGATACTTAATACTGTCCTTCTTTCCTCGGCGTATACCGAAAGTTCCAACCCGTGCACTTTTCTCCACGATGTGCACTTCTGAACTTTTTATACCTTACGAACGTCATCATTCTACTTACGCACAAGTTGCTCTCAAAATTTGATTAGGTAAAACTTCACTCCGAGTGTTTTCCATAATAGTTAAATTTCACCCTTCTCAAGGAATACCCCTTTTTAAATGGCTTCCCACAGCCTTTTAACCAAATTCGCGTGTGCTATTCTAATTGCACATGTATTTATGGATTATCATCTTCTCACATGATGATTAATCCACTTTACTATTTCTACTCGGTTATATTAGTCCCTTAGGCATATATTTCACACATATATTCCCACATTCCTTTAACCCAGATGATTCTGACCTCGGCTAACCAAGATGCCCACATAGCCTATAAACTGTGCAAAGTGGCATAAACATCACATACGCTTCACACATAACACCCAATTCTTTATTTCCCATTTGCTCACAACGTGGTTACAACACTTGGGCACTCTCAATCACCCTAGAAATTGAATTTCTAAATCCTCCTTAACATCGTTCCACACTTTAACTCGTGGTGATAAGACAAAATTTTCAATGCCTCCTCACCTCATGATCGGCTCCACTAGCCTTATATCGTCATTAAACTATTTACAGTCATAACTACATACTTCTATAGCGATCGAGGCACCGGACTTATGGACGAATGACCAAACATCAACCTACTTCCAACCTTACACTAAGTTTCATGCGTGGGATATCTCGCAAAGCGAAATCCAAACAAGGAACCCCCCCGATACACTACTACCTAGCATTGTCGGTTATCTAAATCCGTTTGGCCCACAGTCCATAACATGTACCCCTATATTCCCTTCTCTCTACATAAATGTCATGTCTCTTTCTGTAATTACATTTAAGCAAATAACTTTTCGCTAATTACACTATCGTTCTGCATTGGTGGTAATCACATTCCATAAACCTCGTACACATACAATCAGGACTCTCGAGATCCTGTCCCCAACCATACGAATCTAAATCTTAACTCCCACGTCGATAAAGGATCGATATAACAATGCGCTTTTCCTATCACCAAGTTCCTGAGCACTAAACATGATAATGGGTTTAAATCTTTCAGCTCAACAATAAGCCCAATACACCGAATCATAACAACAAAGTCCCTACACATCCCGAGATTAAACATTTTGATATCACTATACTCTTTGAAGTCTCTATAATATATGATATACATGCGAGCCCTACCATCTTTTAGGTGAGGCCTCGCCAAAACAAAACATCCCACACTACGACTTAACCTCGATAGACTTGTGATATTCGCCCACTATCGGTCTAATTATTACTATAAAACCATAATCAAGATAATATCATACTCGTACAACACATCACTAAAATGAGTAACCACAATAAGGTGCATATCACTATCAATACATCCATTCATCCTCCATGGGTAACACTAAAGATAACTCCGCTATACCAGGAAAAACATTCACATAATAGTAACATTAACGGTATACGCATTAAGCTCGTCTCACATGCGAATATAGCAATAATCAAAATATAGGGACTCGTTCGTGTCATATAAAACACGCCTCATCCTCCGAGGGTAAAACTCATACTTATACCTTGCTAATCACCTTGGCAGCTCAAATGGTTTCCGTACATAACATGCTTGTCTGAACTAAAATAAAACTACTTTAATCATTTCCCTTTACTAGGAACCATACTCTTGTCCCTTTACTCGCTTCGAGAAAATTTTTAACGCATGGGGTTTCACCCTCCGCAAAATACCTCTATGCATAGTCCACTTATCACCGGTCATACTGACCATATTAGGGTTGTCCTTCTCTCAGACTTTGGTAGGATCGATTACTGATGGCTACCACCATTGTTCTCTTAGCTTTTTTGGCCCTAAGGTACATGCCACTGGCTTCAATAGCCCTCACTGAATTCACCATCGCTTGGTAAGAATTCAGCTATCTGAATCATTTAAATGGATCCCCTGATGATTTCCCCTTATGACGTCTCACAAACTGCGTCATCCAGTCTTACTCCCCAACTAAAATTTTCAATTTCTATAACTCCCTTCATAAAGAAGCATTAACATTTCTATGGACAATGCGTGATATTGTCACCATATGGATTGACTATCCAATAGGATTCCCTTTAAATGTTATCAACTTTTCTTACGAGTCGATTTATTACTTGAAATCCTCTTCTCCATTTGTATCTACTTCAGCTGGCATAAAATTCGTTAAATAATTAAATTCCTTTTCACACATGGACCTCTGTCCGAACTTCCTGTGATGAGTTCAGAACAATATTCACATCTTAACCTGAACATCTGATGAAGGAACTTGCGGTCAAACAGTAAACCGTACTTAAGATTCTTTCATTGACACAACATTCCACTTCTAAATGTGGTGGTTGACTCCCACCATTACAACTTTGCTCTGACAAGTCAAGAAAATCTTTCCCCATATTTTCACTCCTCGTTATCCACTCCGCCGTAAGTCCAAGCCTTTGTATGTTTTACCTTCGTTGGTTAACACACAATTTCTGCATTTCTAGATCTTCCACTAATGGTTCTCTTCAATGCTTCGTCTGACTCTCTCCCAATCCTACCACGTTGGGTGAGTCTAATTTGGCACCACTTTCGAATATAGCAGCACTTAAAATTCATATGTTGTGCCCTATCCGTCTTTACAGACCTGGCCTCTCGTGCCATAATAGGGGCGACCTCAACTACGGTCATTATCCTCGAATATACTCTATAACCTCAACTAAGCCCTGCCTCCTGATGTACGCCCAACGGCTCTCGCCTGTTATACTTTATTATTCAAACACGCCCGAACGCAAATAAGATTCACTAATATATATACTTTGTAGCAGGAGAACGTAATCTCACCATAGAATTCAACAATCCAAAACATAGGGCTCTATATCAAATGAAGCAATGCTGGAAGCATAACAATCCACACAGATTCTAAGGACACTAGAACCTGATGCTATGATACCACCTGTGACACCCTGCTAAGATGATGGGCTACGCAAATACCTACGCACCCATACGATCGTCACCACTATCGTTCTCACAGATAGCTCGTACCTAGGTTCCATGCTCTAGTGGTACGACTCAAAATCCCCCGAAGGCACACAAGATATGGTCGTCCACAACGCTCTAACCTCCGTTTGATAGCTAGTAGCTAGGTATGTCATATACATAATATTCCAAGCGATAAGCATGCACACAACTTATATAACTTAATAGGTATTCATGCAACCCAATTCCTATAGTACGTAGATAATATTATCATTTCTACTCTCACCATTGTTCATTTATATATATATCCTCTCTAGGACTCACATTCTCTCCTAAGTTTCCATAAAAATTCAATACCTTGAGAATCATCACACCTTCAATTTCCTAAAACTTTGGAATTTAAGTCACCCGTTACTCACGTAGGTCAATACACTCGCTTGGATAAACCTAGGATGGGTTTTAACTAAATCGGGCTCAAAAATCAAGTTCTGGAATCTCGTTCGAAGTTTTAGGATTCTCGTTCGAACGAGGTCGTTAGAATAAAGTTCCCACTTCGAACAAACTTCATCATCTCATTATAAGGGTTGTTGGATTTTTCGTTAGAAGGCTCGTTCGAACGAGGTCGTTCGAATAACCTGGGCAGGTCTTCGAACAAAAAATCTGAATGGACCCAGTTCTTCCCCAAAATAATTTTTTCCCAACTTTCCAACTTTCCAACTTTCAATTTCAACTCAAAACTCAACCAACTTCGAATTTAAGTTTTCTAAACTATTCCTAATAACAATAGGGAAATTCTAATACAATTTAAAGATTAAATCTTCACATACTCAAAGGGAATTTACACAATTTCTAAAATTTCTAAAATCCTCTTTATAATGTACCCAGCATTTTTAATCAATCAAAATCCTCAATTTAATTCGTGATTAAAGCATAAAATCTCCAAATTTAATAGTTTACAAAAGGGTGAATCCTCTACATGCATACCCATCTCCAAATTCTAAAGTTTGTTTACAATTAAACCTAATTAAGCCCAAGTTTTCATTATACTAAGTTTATGTCATCAAACCTAAATTAATAGGAACAATATATGCTACAAGAAGAGCATGATAAACACTTGCCTTGGGATGGATTTTTTATTCTCTGATTGAATTTGATATGTGGTTGATCCTCTCGTCGCAATCTACACTTTGGTGTAACTATTTGTGAGAAATCTCCAACTTTTGGTTTGTTCTCCAATGGGTCTCCTTCCTCCTTGGTTCTCTCTCTCTTTCTCACGTAAGTTGCAACTGACAGACCACTAACCCTCGATGTTCCTATTTTAATGCTATTTTCGTCCATTTAATTACGCCAAAATCCCAAAAGACTAAAATACCCCTCTGGGGTATCATTTTGGGCTAAAATTCTCCGAACTCCGATTAAAACACCCGAGTAGTGTTTTCTGACTATTTCAACCATTTCGGACACACTGGCGCACTCAAAATAGTCATTCGAGTTATGTAAAAATAATTTACCTTTTTAACCCCCAAATATATAATAGTGTTAATTGTCGTGTATTTCGTCCTCGACCATATTCTTATTTCCGAAACCATCTATTACGTTACTTACTACGTAATGTTCAACATAGTTATTACTCAACATGATTTCAACGTAATTATTTTTGATAACTACTAACTCTCATCCCGATAGTAATTATTACCATTAAATCGAATTATTTATAAATTAAATTTTCTCCCTTTAAATTAATTAATCCCAATTTCCATAATTTCATAATAAAATAAATATGCATAAAAATACGGGGTATTACATGACTATGTACTTTATTTTACAAAGCATAATACATTGTTATTGTAAAAACGCTTGTAAAATGACTTTTTGTGATTTAATGAGAATAAAGAGTTTGTTTATTCATTGATGCTTCCGCAAAAGTTTTATTAACCCGTTGGGCTTTGTTAAATGATTTTGGAAAATGTTTTAAATTTGACGCATTTTTACATTTTTAGTAGTGCTCTGGGGATTTATTTTCTTAAGGTGTTACAGGGTTATACATGTTTTCTTTGTCATAGCCTTTTTTAAGATATTGTTGTTGTCAGAAAGTACATCATTCCTCGTCACCAAGTGGATGGTCTGAGTGGTCACCTCCTTCATTGCCTTTGTAATACAAAGGAGACTAAATAAAACTTAGCATGGTACTAACAACCCATAAACTATGGAATTTACGTGGAAACAAGACGTATCAAGAAACTATGACGGAGCCCTTCCCTGTGAAGGCATTCCAAAGAAAGTGTACTCAAGGCCTCCATGGCAAACGACAACATGGTGGCCTAAATCATCGAATACCTAACCTTCAAATCACGATAGGTTGAGGCTTCGGTTGTCATGGACTCTTTTCCCTTCATAAAACTAATCACCCAGAGATGAATCGAACTCTCTCTCTCTCTCTCTCTCTATAGATATATATATATATATATATATATATATCCCTCTCTCTCCGTCTGTTACTCCAGATCAATGGCCTCTTTCTCCTTATGGGTTATCACCCTCTTTTTAGTGCTGACTACACCCAGAGTGGTATGTCCGATCTGGCCGCCCTGCTTCTTTTGGTTAATATGTATGACAACAATGTTAATTATTTGGCATGGGAAGTTGGTCATCTCCTTAAGGTTGTTTGGAATAGGTGGGAATCATAATTCTTCTAACGATAAATCCCCTTGTTCCTACCAAAGTCGATCTGATATGTCGACCTCTTCGTAGGAGAAAAAGGTGTCAAAATCGTCAAATGAAGGATCTTTTTCCTCTCTTATTTCTTTCTACTCAACGCTCTATTTGTCCTCCTCGTCACTCTGTTCTTCCTCCTCCTATTAATCTTCATAAGAGTTAGTTGATACATTGTAGATGGGGTACAAAGATTCACCACAGTAAACACCCATTGCTACTTTGATTTGGATGAAGGTAGTTGTTGGGATTAAAGGTTTACCGACCATAATTTAGTTAACGATAATAACCCCTGGAATGATAGTGAAATTCTCGATTGAGGTATTGGAAAGGTCATAGCCAAGAAGGACATGATATGCTCTCCAGTAGGGACTAACATCGATCGAAGTTCGCCTATTCCAAATGATTTGATGGTTTTTCAAATTGACTTCGGAGTCTTTGGGCTTTCTTTTATAGTAAGGATATGTTCATGAAAAATAAGCCGACCAATAACAGAAGTTAAGCCAATATAATTTATTTATAAATATGGTGGATGACCTACTAGGAGATCCGGCTTGAGCAGGTGTAAGAAGGACTGTGTAATCTTCCCCATACAGTGACCTATAAAATAACAAGACATCCTTGTAGGTATGTTTTTGTGATCCTAGTATCCTAGTCATAAGACTGTGTGACTTGTCTCTAGCTGAAAAATGGTAGACATCAAACTTGGGAGAACTCCTTAAATCATAACAGTCTCTAATTTCGTTCATGACCAGATCTTTTCCACAAAACTATACCCATTACAATACAAAAGAAATTTTTATTTGCTTGGATTGGAAGTATTCCATAAAAATAGAATACTTCTCTTAACAATGGGTGAAGTGGGAAGCGAACTCCCCATTCAATTATTGCAATGACCATAAAAGAAGCTTCGTTATCAATGTAGAGGATATCCTCTCAGCTAAGTTCTAATATGAAAATTGATTGGTATAAGGTACTTAGTATGAAATGCCTTAATTTTCTCTAAGCTAACTTCTTCTAAGATCACTTCACACTTTCTAAGATGCCTATACATGGTGTGAGAATGTAACAGAGGAAAAATAAAAAAGAATGAGAAGACTTGGGAACTATGGTTTCCAAATTTTAGGCAGGGAAGGAAATTAGAGGGTATATATGAAAAAGGAGATGGACGAAAGAAGGTGTAAGATCTTTCCAAACCTTTATACCTTTTTCTATCAAGGAAGCCAAAGTTAGGTCTCACCTTGGGCAGGGAGCCCCACTCTAGTTGCCCTTAGTAACGCATCCCACGTGCAATAATTACTGAGAGATATAATTTATGACTCGTGTGATCCCATATATATGGATTACATGCATCGATATAATTGATTGCGCTCTCATTTGCACAAGTGGTGTGCGTGTCAATTTGATGGCAACGCTTGAGGAAACCCATGTCGACACATGCATAATTAATAATACAATTAGTTTGACTTGGCTTAAAGATCGATCATCCAAATCTTAGAGTAAATTGAAGGGGCTTTGGGCCGATTACACCACGTGGCATGACACGTGTCTTATGGAAGTCGGGGCAGTGTAGTCGACTGAATATCGTGGAATCATTAACGAAGAATAAAGAATGATCATAGCCTAACACTGTAGAATTAAGTTAATCACAACTCTATTACTCTTAAGATGATATCAAATAAGAGAGACCTAGATTTTTAAGCAACTTTTACTTATAAATAGGGAAGACCCCAGTTGGTCGGGGTTACATCGATTTTATTCATATTATAACAACCTGGATGATAAATGCGTGATATCAATTATTTATGGGATTCGTTAATTTCTAATTTTTAAACTTATTTAATTAGATTCAGTCTTCAATCCAAATTAATTAAACCCTAACCATGCATCTATGTGAATAAATTAAGCATGTAATCACAAATCAAACGACAAACAAGATTATAAAAAAAAAACTTTCGGGTAATTTTTTTATTTCACTATCTAACATAAATCTTAACTTACAATTACATAATGAATTTTGCAATGAACCTCCCGCAGCAAATTCATATAGACCACAACCTAGCACCAGTGAAGATTCCCTCAAGAACCGCAACTCCTCCTTCAACAGTGAATACCCTTGAGTATCCCCAATGACCACAGTCGTCAGTAAATAGCCTCCACAAGAACTATCAATCCAGTAGTAGAGAAATCTTCTCTACAAGATAAATTTCAACAATAAGTGTTTTGGGTTCCAGACGATTCACAAACGTATATGGGATCTTTTTTGTGAATCAAAAATAAGATTTTGTGCCCTAAAAGTGAAGACTAAAATTCTGCAAATTTGCAGCTTTCATTTGGCAAGGGTCTTAATGTAATAGTCTTCCAAAATAGGTATTTATAGCAAAGTAAAATACTTGAGACGTCGCATGTCGTTAGAACGACATCTCAATGTCATTTGAACGACATTAAATGTCGTTAGTAACGACCTAATAAATGACCTATAAAAACACAAAATAGTATGTGGTCGTTTGAAGTAATAAAGGAACGATCCTTCTCGCGAACTATCAAACGATATGTGATGTCATTAGATGGGGTCGTTTGAACGACATGTCATTGTCGTTTGACCAACATTGCCTTGTCGTTTGAAAGACAAAAGTGAAACATTAATATTTTAAAAGGCTCGCCTACAGGTCTTCCAAAAAATATTTTTACTTAGAAAAATGCCTCATTTTGAAAGAAAAACAGTTTCAAAAAATATCCCAATATAATCGTAAACCAAATTCGAAACTTAAAAACATAATTCTTACCAAAACCAATCTTGTAGATGTCCGTTCTTGAAGAAACTTGATATTCGAATTTGTCATTTTTAACGAATGATCGAGAGTTTCCTTTAACGGTTGTAACGGTATACGACATACTCTATGTAACATCAGAACTATGGAAATTATGTCCTTAAAAATCGAATACCCTCCCATGAACCCAAAAGTGGAAAGATATTAAAAATGCAAGTAAAAAATCTTCAACTTTAAATCTCTTTAAATCAAATCTATTTTCGTTCCTTGCACTTCTTTTTGTGTGCTTTCCAAATGATCGTCAAAGTCCTACACATAATAAACAAAATAATTACCTTCGTGACGTATCGAGTTTGAAATGAGATAAGCATAAATGAAATCACGTAAAATCTCAAATTTCCCCCAAAATTCAAACTCTCACTCCCCCCATAATTCAAAATTCGTTCTCCCCCTTATTATTTGTCCGAAGTAGATAAGGAAAGAATAAACAAAAATACATGCGGAGTGCCACGACAAGCATTGCAAATATATGTCAATTACGCTCATGCAAGGATATACTCAAAAGGCTTTCACAATCTCTTTTTGATTTTTCAAATTCTTTCAAGCAAGGATAATTTACAAAAACAACACACACCATGAATTTACACTAAGATAACCAACTTGTGGAAAGGAAATTAATGGATGTGAACTAATTCAATAAGAAAATTAACTCAGACATTCATATCATATGTGCACGATGAATATGGATACTCCTAACAAATGAACTCAAAATCTCCCTTAGGTGTAAAAATTATAGAATTCAAATGACATCGACTCAATCTAATCAACAAATCAAAGTTTAAAATGATTTTCACACTAATAATTTCTAAAACTACGTAATGATTTTTCAAGACTTTGTCAGGACGTGCAAACCCGTTGAATTATTTCCAACCAAACTCCCTCATTTATAATAGTGATCATATTTTTCTATTCAATTCTTTTCTTTTGAATGATCATATCAAACTAAACTAGTTTAACCTACAAAGATTTTTATAATGCCACACTTTTTTGGTTCTTTTCAAATGGTGACTTTCACGCAAGGGTTATTTGCTCCTTTCGTAGCCCTTTTTCGTATATACACGTCATTTTTTTATATTAAACAAATTCCTCACGGGCAACAGTTCTTACATGCACTACTTTTATTGTCAAGTTTTATCGCATTTGGTTCAATTTAAAGACATAATTGATATGAAAACACTTCAACAAACATGTGATAAAAAAGTACAATAATCAAATAAATTCGTGTAAGTGTTCATTAAAGGAAATCGTGAGTCAAACATGTAGAAAGTAATCTCAAATCTCATCTTAATGACTCCAAACATTATAAAGCACATGGATGAAATGATGTATCGTCTCAAAACACTATCAAATAGCCACATGGATATGAAATGATGTTGTAACCTGGGCATCCTAAATGTCCATCTATAAACGGTGTAAAAGAAATACAAAAATCTTTTTTTCTTTTTCAAATATTTTATCAAAATAAGATCTTTTTCAAAGTTTCAATTTTTCTTTAAAAAATAAAAAAATATTTTTGTATTTTTCCAAAAAATTCAAAAATAAAAACTTTTTGAGTTTTTCGAAAATTATATTAAAATGAAAAAAAAATAAATAGAAAAGTGGTACACATTATCAATAGGCATAAAATATCATCATGAAAATCATCATATGCTAGCAAACAAGTCTAAACCTCAACCATTAGGTACAGGGGTGTTTTCAAAGGTGGTGAAATCCTATAAAAAACATCCATCAAATCATGTGAAGTTGACTAAATACTCGACTTTCTCTCAAAAGTAATCAAAACATCTCATGTGATGCACAGGAGCATGTGAAGTATCATGTGTGGGTGTTCATATGGGAACACATGTAGTAGCATAACGTGGTAAAAACCTATGAGACACACAACCCAACTTAAAGAAAAATTCCCTAAGGTGTCCTCTCTTCTTGTAATGGGAACAAATAAAAATGAGTCTAGGAACACCTATCTCAAAAAAATTAGGGCGCGCTCTCCTACAAAGAAACGGACGCCTAAGTGGGCTAGTTCGTGAGCCATATGGATCTATCACAAACTTGGGAACCGGCTCGAGTGTAACATGGGAATTAAACGCACCGTCATAACCTATTCCTAATATTTCTACATTACCCAGAGCATGACCAAAGAGCATCTTTCATACCTTCTTAGATGTATCCTCTATAGTAACCTTAACCTCCTAGGCACGTTCGAGATCTCTCTCTAGTTGGGACACACGGGATTCAAGTTCACTCTTTTTTCGACCTAAGATGATCAACTGTTCACTTAAAGAAACCTTCAACTTCTCGAGTTGACTCGCTGATGCCTCACATTCCCTCAAAACTTCTATCTCTCTCTCCAAATCTAACACCCTAAGACCTAACTATTTATTCAACTTCTTTATCTTTAAGGTCTCGGTGTATAAATCTCTAAACGCTTTTTGGAGATCGCTTTCACCCTCACAATCATTTGCACCTTCACTGTCACTAGAAACACTCAAATCATCGTGGATCTCATGTATATAAGTGTCGTCATCGTCATAGACAAACTAGATATGCTTACATGACAAGCCATAAAGGCAACACACATACCATGTGATGATTCATCATCGGAATCATTCACCTCATTATCACAATCGCTAAAAGTGGTTGGCATAGAAATTTTCTTGCCCTTTCTCTTTAGTATAGTGGGGCATTCAAATGCTTTGTGCCCTTTGCCCTCGCACTCAAAACATCTTGCCTCTTTTTCTTTCTCACCACTCTCTTTGGCCTCTTCTTTCTTTTTATTTTTCTCAAACATCCTTTTATTGGAAGAATTTTCTTTGAAAATTTTAAGAAACTTTTTTAATTTTTTAGCAAACATGGCCACATCATCAAAATCAAACTCTCCCTCAGACTCGGACTTACAAACTCTCTCTTTCTTCTTCTTCTTATAAACTTCGTCACATTTTTTATATTGTGCCCTAAGTGTAATCCCTATATCCTTAGGATTAACGGTGTTGGGAAACATGTCAATCTTATAAGTTTGAAGGTCTCTTATGAGTTCTTTTAACCTAAGTGTATCTAATATCACCACAGAATTTAAAACGGTGACCTTATGAATAAAATGGGATGGGAGTGACCTCAAAATATTTTTAACAACTCTCGCCTCCTCAACTTTCTCACCCAAATTAAAACTCATATTGACTATGTCCGAAAACCTATCATAAAACTCGTCAAAACACTTGAACTCTGACATGGTGATAGTCTCAAACTGAGTGGTCAAAATTTGTAATTTAGACGCCTTAACCGTGTTGGTACCCTAATGTGTCAATGTGAGGATATCCCATGCCTCTTTTCACGTGGTGCACGTCATAATATGACGGAACTCGTCAGGGATGACGACTTTAGAAAAAATGCTAAGGCCACGAAAGTTATAGGTACTCCATTTATAATCATCCACGGTCCAGTTAGACACAGGTTTGAGATTGGTGACATTTTCAACGGTGACAGTGGGAGAAGTCCACCCTCTTTCACAAATAAGCCAAACACGTTCATCTATAGCCTTTAAACAAGATCTCATGCGGGCTTTTCAATAGGTATAATTTGTGCCATTAAATACGGGCATCTGATTATATAAGCTATCGATCGAAAAAAATTGAGAAAATTTTTCAAAATCAGATTTAAAAAAAATATATCATAAAAAAATTGCGAAAAAAGAATCGCTCGATAGTCTAGAGCAACCAGCTCTGATACCAATTTGAGATGTAAAAATCCTGAGCTAAAGCTCTGAAACCAATTTGATCAATGCGTGATATCAATTATTTATGGAATTCGCAAATTTCCAATTTTTAAACTTATTTAATTAAAGTCAACCTTCAATCCAAATTAATTAAACCCCAACCATGAATCAATGTGGATAAACTAAACATGCAATCACAAATCAAGTGACAAATAAGATTTAAGGAAAAAAAATATTTGGGAAAAACCTTTTATTTCACTATCTAACGTAAATCGCAACTTATAATTACATAATGAAATCTGTAATTAATCTCCCATGGAAAATCCACGTAGACCATGGCCTAGCACCAGAAAAGATTCCCTCGAGAACCTCAAGAACGATAGTTCCTCCTTCTGCAGTGAATACCCTCGAGTATCCCCGACAATCGTAGTCGTCAGAAAAAATCCCCCGCAAGAACTTTCAATTCAGCAATAGAGTAATCTTCTCTACAAGAGAAATTTCGACAAGAAGTGTTTTGGGTTCCAAAAGATTCATAATTGTATATGGTATCTTTTATGTGAATAAAAAATAAGGCTTTGTGCCCTAAAAGTGAAGATTAAAATTCTGCAGATTTGTAGTTTTCGTTTGGCAAAAGTCTTACTAAAAAAGTATTCCAAAACATGTATTTATAACAAAGTAAAATATTTGAGACGGCGCATGTCATTGGAACGACGTCTCAATGTCGTTTAAACGGCATTAGATGTCGTTAGTAACGACCTATAAAAACACAAAATAATACGTGGTCATTTTAAGCAATAATGGAACGACCCTTCGCGCGACCTATCAAACGACATATGATGTCGTTGGATGGGGTTGTTTTAACGACATGTCAATGGTGTTTGAATGGCATTGCCTTGTCGTTTGAAAGACAAAAGCAAAAAATTAATATTTTAAAAAGCTCGCCTACAGGTCATCCAAAAAATATTTTTAAGTAGAAAAATGCCTCATTTTGAAAAAAAAACAATTTCAAAAAATATCTCAATATAATCGTAAACCAAATTCAAAACGTAAACACAATTCTTACCAAAATCAATCTTGTAGATGTCCGTTGTTGAAGAAACTATATATTTGAATTCGTCATTTTTAACAAATGATAGTGAGTTTCCTTTGACGGTTATAACGGTACACGGCATACTCTATATAGCATTAGGACTATGGAAATTATGTCCTTACACTGGACTCTCAGCTAGCAATCCTAGTACTCCAATCGTCCACCTTTGTTCTCAGTTAATATATAGCCCCCCATTTCCACTTGGACGTAGACGGGGCGATCTACCGAACCACGTAATTCTCTATTTGTTTTCAAACTGCATTCATATTTTAAGGTAGATTAGTAACATTGTAATTATTGTGGGTATCCCCTATAATCATTATATTATTTGACCCCCAAAACTACCCTATATAAGCTATATTGTTGTATAAATATAATTTGGAGGCTAAATTATTACACTAACTCTATTTCTTTAGTCAAGATGAATTCAGTTGGTGCTCATCAAAACAATCGGTCTAAGCAGATTTTATCTATTTTTTAATCCAAAAATTAAGTCATTTGACTGAGTATCTAATTAAATTAACTTTGGTCAATTTTAATTTTGTGTCATGTTTGTTTAGTCATCCCAAACTTTTTCCCTTCTTTTTTTAAAAATAGTAATGCTATGAGTCCCCATAGCATATAAATAAAGTATCGTACTCTGTCATTATTATTGTATAGTATACAATATTTATTGCAATGATATATTATTTGGAGATTTATTTGGAACTCATATCACTATTCTTTTATAAAAATTAACACCATATTATCTTCCATTTAAAAACGGGGCATTTGTCCATAGGTCTTAAATTTCTTACATTTAAAGCAATAAATTTTATCAGAAAATTTTCAAACTGATAGGTCCTACATATAATTTATTTGTTTAAGGAAAACTTATAAAATCATTACTAAAATACTAATAATCTTCATTAGTATATTTTAGAATACATATTATTATTTGTTTAAATAATCATTGCACCAAAATAATAATATGCAAAAAATAAAAATAAATTAATGGGCTCAGATAAATTGACCATCTATTTAAAAATCATCTACATGCCTTATTAATAAGAGATTAATCTCTCTCTCTCCAAACGACCTAAAAACGGACCAATTTTTTTAAATGGTAAAAAAAATATTTGGAGTTGATTTTTTTTTTGTGGTAATTAAACATTTTAAGGGAGTCCCCAAAAAAATCAACTCAAAATGAGTTTTTTTGCTATTTTTAAAAAATCAGTCAATATATGTCAGTTTTTAACAGCTTAAAAACTGACATATATTTGACCGTTTTTTTTAAAATAGTAAAAAAAACTCATTGTTTGCTGATTTTTTTGGGACTTCCCTGAAATGTTTAATTACCACACAAAAAAAATCAACTCCATATAATTTTTTTTTACCACTTTAAAAAAATTGGTCCGTTTTTTAAGTCCTCTCTTTGAGGTTTGTTTTTTATCCTCATTGTGTATATATATATATATATATATATATATATATATATATATATATATATATATATATATATATATGTGTGTGTGTGTGTAAAAAAAATACAACTTCAACAATTATTTATAAAATAACATTATTCAAAATTATAGTATATTGATAAATTTATCGTGCCAGGACCTATCGGAACAAAAAAAATAAAGTCCAGGACCTATCGCATAAAAGTCGCATACTTTTACAACATATGAGCCAAATTTAGGAGTATTTTTAATTTAAGAAATGAACTTTAATAATATATTTAGAAAAAGAATGTTGTTTTGAACATATTTATAAAAATATCACACTTTGTAAATTCGCGACTGACAATCGCGTTTTCGACCTAAATTCGATGTTGTCACCTGCGAATTCAAGTGAGATTAAATACTCCAATAATTCGAATGAATTAATTCTATTAACCTAAAACCATTGTTGGGAACCGCCTATTCACCAAACATTTTAAATGAATACGCTATTGATAATGATGATACCAGAAATGGTATCGCGAGGTCAAGGTGTATAAGAGCTCAAACCAAAGAACAATGGAGTATAGTAAATATAAATATATAGACCAAAGGAGATGAGGCAAAGTCGGAGATTATACCAAATATAAGTGGTCCGGTCGGAGCCTACGTCCTTAGTTAATTTTGTTTTAAATTGGGTTATGTGTCACACTTTACACCTACGCATGCTCGCACACATAAACCCACTCGTGATACTTTGCTTGCACTGATAGAGAATTTGCACATATTCGCGAGCAAGTAAAGTTTTTGGTCAAGACCTCACATGATTTGATGAAGTTATTTCAAAAGATGTCACCATCTTTGGTGAACTCCACCGCACCTACCAGTTGAGGTCTAGACATGTTTGCTAGCATAGATTATTTTGCATGATATTATCTTATGCCTATTGCTAGTATGTACCATTTATTTTATGTTTAATTAGCTTTTTGTTTGCTTTTCGTACTTTTGGTACTATTTTAGCACTGTTTTGGAACTGTTTGCCCATTCCAGGAACTGTTTTTATGATCTTTTCCCCACTGGACAAAACGGCATGACATTTTGAATAATCTAGGAAATTTGTGCTTTATCGTTCTAACAAGATTTCATCTCACGCGAAATTTTCTCGCGAGATCGCCTGTCGTTCAAACGACACTGCGAAACCTAAGGATAGAGGCATAGCGCTTAAACCCCAAGATAAGAAAAATAAAGTGAGTTTTCATGAGTCCGAGTCTGAGGACGAGTCTGAGTTTGACATGGCCCTGCTTGCAAAGAATTTGAAAAAAAATCTCCAGTTTTAGAAACAAAATTCTTCTAATAAAAGATTTTTGGAGAAAAACAAAAAGAGAGACAAGGCCAAAGAAAGCAGTGAGGAAGAGAAAGAGGGTGAAGAAAAGTTTGAAATTTTAAAATGTTTTGAGTGTGAGGGGAGAGGGAACAAGTAATTTGACTGTCCCACTAGACTTAGGAGAGAGGGAAAGAAAGTTGTCATGCCTGCCACCCTGAGTGATAATGAGGAAGATGTGAATGATTTCGAGGATGAGTCTTCACAAGGAAAGTGTATTGCCTTTTTATCCAGTCACGAGAGCACACCCACTTTGTCCCCTGACGATGAGGACACTTGTGCACGTGATACCCCCGAGAAGGTTTTGAGTATTTCTAGCGAGTCTGAGAGCAAGTGCGATAATGATGATGAGAGTGAGCTCCAGATTGCATTTCGAGAGTTATACGTCGAGACCTTAAAGATAAAAAAATTGAATAATAAGTTGGGTCTCAATGTGAAATATTTGGAGAGAGAGATTAAGAGTTTGAAGGATTTTGAGGCAAAAGCAAGTTAACTCGAGAAAGTAAAGGTTTCTTTGAGTAAGCAATTGATTGCTTTGAATAAGGAAAAGAGTGAGCTTATAGCCCGCGTGTCACAATTTGAGACAGATCTTAAGCACGCCCTGGAGGCTACAGTCACTTTCGAGAATGCATCTAAGAAGGTGGGAAAGATGGTTATCAATCATGTTTTGGGGAATGGTGAGAGTTTAGGGATAAGTCATGACGGTGCGTCTACTTCTTTTGTTGCACCCGAGCTAGTTCTTACTTTCGAGTTAGATTCACATGACTCTCAACTCGAACCATCTAGGCATCCCGTACCTGTTAGGAGAGCATGCCCTAGAGCTTTTGAGAGAGGTGTACCTAGGCCGATTTATGTTTGCTCCCATTGCAAAACGAGAGGACACCTTAGGGAATTTTGTTTTAAATTGGGTTATGTGCCACGCTTTAAACCTACACATGAACCCACTCATGATACTTTGCTTGTACAAAATGATAGATAATTTTCACATATTCGAGAGAAAGTAAATTTTTTTGTCAAGACCTCACATGATTTTATGGAGTTATTTCGAAAGATGTCACCATCGTTGGATAAATCCACCGCAACTACCGGTTGTGGTCTAGACATATTTGTTAGCATAGGTTAGTTTGCATGATATTATCTTATGCCTATTGCTAGTATGTACCATTTGTTTTATGTTTAGTTATCTTTTTGTTTGCTTTTCTAAATTTTGGTACTATTTTAGCCCTATTTTGGAACTGTTTGCCCATTCCCGGAACTGCTTTTATGATTTTTCCCACTAGACAAAGCGGCATGACATTCTGAATAATCTGGAAAATTTGTGTTTTATCGTTCTAACGAGATTGCATCTCGCGCGAAATTTTCTCGCGAGATCGCCCATCGTTCAAATGACATGGCATCTCGTTCGAACGACCCTTGGAATTTTGCTTACAGTCCCCTGTTTCTTCCTATTATATGTTATTGGTAATACTGGGTTGTTTTCTGAACAGTTTTTAAAAAATTCAAAAAGATTTTCAGTTTAGAAAAATTTTGAAAATTTCAAAAAGAATTTTGTATTTTGTTTGCACCTTATATGAATTGTCAATTAGGATGACCAAGTCACAACTTCATGTCATATCCATGTGACTATTTGATAGTGTTTTGAGACAATATATTGTGTCATTCATGTGCTTTACAAAGGTTTAAGTCTTTGAGACGATATAATGTTACTACTTACATGATTGACTCTATTTGTCCCTTATTGCACACATGCGCGGATTTGTTTGACTTTTGTGATTGTCTATCACATGTTGGTTGAGTGTTTACATCTCAATCATGTTTATACAGCGAACCAAATGCGAAAAAACATGACAAAAATTAGTGCATGATATAAACCGTTTGTGAATTTGTGTGTTTTATTTTGAAAAATGGGGAAGGTCTACTAAAGGTACTCATTTATCCTTTGCGATTAAGCCACCCTTTAAATGGACCTAAAAAAGTGAGGAACTGTAAATTATCTGGGGTTCAATGAGGTTTAAAAGAGCCCGAAAAAATTGAAAGGCAATAAAAAGAAAACTATGCCAAAAATGGGCCAATAGGCTTTTAGTTTTATCACCTCATAATAAAAATAAAAAGCATTATCTTTTAATGCGGGAGTTTTGGATGGAATTTTCAACGGTTTGCACGTCCTTGAAAGTCATGAAAAAGCATTACATAGTTTTGGACGTTATTGGTGTGGAAATCATTTATACTTTGATTTGTTGATATGATTAAGGAAATGTAATCTAAATTCAACAATTCTACACCTAAGGACTATTTTTTATGTTCATTCATTAGGAGTACACTTATGCATCTTGCACATATGTTATGACTCAGTTGATTTTCCTATCGAATCTGTTCACACCCATTCATTATGTTTCCACGATCTAGTCGTCTTAGTGAAAATTCATGGTGTGTGATTTTTGTAACATCATTTTTGCATTTCTGTATAAAAATTGAAAAATAGTTTTTTTACTTGATTTACCGTGACACCCCGATTTGATTTATTTGGTTTATTCATTTCCTTGTCTATTTCGAACAAATAAAAAGAGGGAGCACGAATTATGATAGTATGGGGGAGTTTTAGTATGGGGGAGATTTGATTATGCTTTCATGTTTATACCTTATATCATTTTAATCTTGATACGTCACGAGGGCTTTGCTTTATCTCAGATGTGTAGGTACAATTGAAGATTTTTTGGAAAAGCTTGGAGTTTTTAAAAAAGTTATTTGTTGAAGCATCGTTTGAAAAGGTTGAAGCCTTGTCAGTTTATCTTTCCTCATTTGAGTTTATGGGTGGGTAGATTTGTATAGGTAATTTGAGATTGATAATTCAAATATTGTTATTTTGTACCAGCATAGACATAGGGAAAGATTTGTAAGGACATTGTTCGTCATCATTTAGTATGTCATATACCACTACAAGCTTCTACAAGTCGTCAAAGGATTGAGAAGCTTACATCTACAGAGACGAATCTGAATTATAATAAGACTTCAACATTCAAGCCCAACAAGATGAATTTGGTAAAATGTGTTTAAGTTTCATCCACATTTCACATCAAAAGTGTTGGGATATTTTTATAAAACTGTAAATGATTTTTGAAATAATTTTAAATGATTTTAATCATAAAAGTTTTGGATAAATGCTCATGATCCCGTAAGCAGTTTTGGTTTTTAATGATTCCAAGTTATTTAAATATTTAAAAGTTTTTAAGGGTCAGTGACTATCGTTCAAACGATGTCACATCTCGTTCGAACGAGATGGAGTGTCGCTCGAACGACATCATCAGTCGTTCGAACGAGAAGGTGTTTTTAGACGACATGTCACCACCTAGAATTTTTATATTTAAAGGGTGTCAGGCTACTAAATTTCATGTGGAGAAAATGTTCTTTTTGGCATAATACGTTTTTTTCTATTCTCCAACCATATTTGAGTGTTCATAACTTTTGTTTTACAATTCACAATTTAGTAAGAACATTGTCCGTCACAATTTAGTATGTCGTATACCGCTACAAGTTTCTACAAGTCGTCAAAGGATTGAAAAGCTTACATCTACAGAGACGAATCCGAATTATAAGAAGACTTCAACATTCAAGCCCAACAAAGATGAATTTGGTAAAATGTGTTTAAATTTCATTTATATTTCACATTAAAAGTGTTGGGATATTTTATAAAAGTTTAAATGATTTTTGAAATAATTTTAAATGATTTTAATCATTAAAGTTTTGGATAAATGCTCCCGATCTCGTAAACAGTTTTGGTTTTTAAGGATTCCAAGTTATTTAAATATTTAAAAGTTTTTAAGAGGATTAGTGACTGGCGTTCAAATGACGTCACATCTCGTTCGAACGAGATGGAGTGTTGCTCTAACGACATCGTCAGTCATTCGAACGAGAAGGTGTTTTTAGCCGACACGTCACCGCCTTGAATTTTGATATTTAAAGGGTGTCAGGCTACTGAATTTCGTGTGGAGAAAATCTAGTTTTTGACAGATTACATTTTTTCTATTCTCCAACCATATTTGAGGGTTCATAACTTTTATTTTACAATTCATAATCCCAATAGTTTTTGTGTGAGTTGTTTTGTGGAACCCAAAAGCGTAGTTTTGCTACTGTTCATACTTTGTGGGGAGATCTCTACAACCGAGAGTTGCGTGCAATTATGGAGTGAGTCTTGACAAAGGTTTCTGACTGCATTTCATTTGGGAGTGCTGCGGTGTTCCTGGGTTGAAGACTGGACTACGGTTCATGTAGGTTCGCTGCGTGTGGACTTATTGCTAACGACATCGACCGACACCTGTGGGTATTCAAGTGTCAAACTGTATTTCCACTACACCAAAATGATGATTTTGTAACTGCCTTTTTATGACTGCTTATGGGGGTGACAAACTTATCACTCCCGAGAGCAGTCACAAAACCATTTGTAACTCCCATTAGGGGTGATAAAATCAATGGGTAATAAAATATTTGAGTCAATTAGTTTGTCATCGCTAATAAGAGTCACAAATGTTACCATATAATTAATTTGTGACTCCTATAAGCAATCACAAATTTATAACTGTCACAAGGAGTCATAAATTTATCAGTAGGCCTAAGTTATGACTCTTATGAACAGTCACAAAATTATAACTGCTATGAGCAGTTACAAATTTTGGTCTAATACTAAATTTATGACTGCCATCGATAGTCATAAATTTGCAATCGCTCTCAGCAGTCACAAATTTTAGTCTAATACTAATTTTGTAACTGCTATTGACAGTCATAAATTTGTAAGCGCTCCCGACAGTCACAAATTTTGGCCTAATACTTAATTTGTAACCGCTATTGGCGGTCATAAAATTTTCGACCTTTAACTTTAATTTCCCTCTTCTCTCTCTTTTCCCACTCCCGCCCCTTTATCTTTCATTTCGCTGGAACAATTTTAGTCTCTCTTCAACCTCAATCTCTCTTCACTGGTAAGCCTTAAATGATATTATTCATTTCCATTTTGGTAAGCCCTAAAAATTCTTATACGAAAAATGATTTTGTCAATGTTTTTAAGCCCTAAATACAATTATACAACGATTTTGCTAACAGGGATACGTTTGGATTCAAACAGCTTGAACCATTGCTAATAAGGGAACATTTTTTATACTTTTTTATGCTTTATGGTATTTTGCCAAGTGATATATGAGAGAGTTATAACTTTAGTTGGATTTGTATGCTCTATTTGTTTTTACACTTTTTTAAAAATGTTTGTATGCTTAATGGTGTTGAGATTCAGTCGATAGTTTTCTGGCACAATTTTATAATTGTAAGTTTTTTTATTAGTTGGTCTTATACCTCGACGGGACTTATTTGTTTGTAAGGGATGTTTTAATAAGCTTGGATCAAGGAGTTTGGATTATCATTCCTGAATTTGTTTGATGTTGTTAGGGTTTTTTTGCAAAGTACAATATATCAGCTTTTGGATAAGATGTTAGGACATTTTTGTGCCCTTTATATATAAACTTTTTTATGCTTATGTGTCTGTTAGTAGATAAAAGTTAGTAAAAATTCAGCAGTTGTGCTCTAAGACATAGATTCGAACTAGGTTTATATTTGTATGTATGTTTGTATTGTGTTAGCTAAATTCGAACTATGTTGATATTAACGTGCTGCGAGTACGTTTGACACTAGGTAGATTCGAACTGAGGCATAATTTTCATATGACCCTCAAGTAAAGAAACGATTAAGAATGCATTATGTAAGGACGTCGAGAAATTATGGGTGTTTTTGGCCCTTGCTCTGTCTTTGCCTTAAGTGATCCGGAGTAAATTATTTTGAACAATTTGTCAAAGTGAACATTTGGTATTGTTGGGAACTATTTTAGTGTTTTGTAATCATTTTTTAATGTATGTTTCTATGAACGTACTCTGGTTTGAATGCATGTTGCTCTGACAGCATGTTATAAGGATCAATATGTTACAACCGGTAGGCTTAAACACTACACCAACAATTAGACTTATTAGTAGGCTTAAAAAATGCTATTTTGATTTTGTTGGATCAATATCCTATGTTGTTCAATTAATGAGTTTATCAATCGGTTAGGTATATATCGTTTATTGAGTTTCTCAATCACTTAGCCTTAGTTGTCTTAACGATAGCTAATACACTACTCTATGTTTGGTTATTTTCGATTATGGATATGTTTGTGTTTCGTCTGTTTTGTCTTTGTCGGTTGGCTATTGATTTGTGTTGCCATGAACCTGGTCTCATCGGTATAGTTATAATGTGGAGGGTTATTGCATTTGGCTCACAGATTTTTTACCGCAGCGCAGATTTTTTTTATGACAACTGGTTTATATAAGAAGATCAAAGTATTTCAATATGAAATAATTGTAAAAGAAGATCATGATATTCCTTACCATGTAGTTGAGATGGCTACTAAATCAAAGCTAAGTAGTATATGTCGGAATGGCTATATCAAAAGCCAAATTTCTTCAAGTAACTTTGAAAGTGTAGTGCAGGTAGGTCATGCCCTATAAACTCATCAACTTTAAGCTCCATTTGCTTTGGGGCAAATTATTCTTCACCTTGATTCATCGTAAAATGGTAATTTTTTCACACCTAATAAGAGTTTAAATTTTTTATTCAGATAAAATTGCAAATAAATGTACACATTATAATTATATGTTTGGACAAAATACTAAAAATTCTAAATAGATGAAAGTTCCATTCACTCTAAACTAGAGGAACCTGAATTGTTAAGCTTTCAATTACTTACATAGGAAAAATCAGTTGGTTTGTTTAAAACTTGTTCAGGTATGGGATGTTACGAGAAGTCAAGTGTTCATAGAAATGAGGGAGCATGAGAAGCGGGTATGGTCCACAAACTTATTACTAGCGGATCAACATCAGTTAGTTTCTTAAAAAGTAAGGTATTATCCTTTTAAACATTACAACAGTGAATAGTTATATTTTGTTCTAGTATTTGGTGTTACAGTTCTTGCTAGAATTGTGGAAACAACTTATTGATATACTTGTTGAATTATTACTATAGTGCAGAGGCACTTCATAATCACTTGACTGCCATCTAGAGGGACCACGAATATAGATTCCAAATAGAAGAAAGAAGAATAAGGGATGATGCCGCTGTTGAAGATGCTAAGAGAAAAGAGAAGGCTTTTCAGGAAGAAAAAGTGCGCCAGGAGAAAATTAAAGCAGAAAGAGAGGTTTATTTACTTTGGTTATCAATTTTATTGGTACTATTTGTTAGGATTAAGACAAGAAAAAGTTAAATCAGAATCAGAGGTTTGTTTAATTTGTTAGGGTTAAGACAAGAAACATGCGCCATGTTAACTCTTTTACCAATATAATGGGTACTTTGCGGTGACTAAACCATGGTCACTCACTGCCTTTTTGTGGAGTGCAGTGCAGATGAGGTTTCATAAATGCCAAATAAATAATATGTTACTTTCTCATCTATGTAATATACTGATCACATTTGTTTGAAGTTTTTCTGCCCTTTTGACTGGTATTTCTATTTTTAAGCATAAATGGAATGATTCTTTTACGGCATGGGATATCTATGATGAGTTTACTGCATAAGCCTCCCCCATGTCATTTTATTATGTCGTTGATTAATAAGAATTCTTTTGCGTCTGTGTTCCTTCCTTGATTACTGCACTCCACTTCTTTCCATATAGATCTGACTATAGATAGGCTTTCTTCCTTCTCCGTCCAGAATTTTAAAAAAGAAAAAGATTTTGTTGGTCATGAGTCAATCCTATAACTTATTGTGGAGGGAATCTTCTAAAGCAATTAGTAAATAAATGATCTTGTTAAAGGGGCGATAGTGATGAGGAGCTTTATTATGAGCGTATGAACATAATAAGTCTATTATGATCGATAATCAAGATGATTGAATAATAAATCATATTCGACCATCTGTCATGGCTGAAATGAGAGGGCTGAGTGATAATCATGTCTCACCATTCATAAAGTGGATCATCTGTCATGATAAATCTGAATAAGAATTATCTTAACCATCCATTTATTGGGGTTAAACTAAACGAGGTCGATTATTAGTCGTGGAGAAATTGAGGAGTTGGATGATTAAGATGATGACCAATTATTCCTCGGGGTGAATTTAAAAAACTGTCTGAATAATATATGATCATGACCGATGATATTTTTTCTAATTAAAAGTAAGTTCCTTATACAAACGGGGAGAATAATATCTACACTTGACCGAGCATAACCGGAACTTCAGTGCCAAGATTAAATATCATGCAGATTATTTACTAGGACTGAGATGACAAGATCATGTAGAAAAGATTTTATGGAGAGATAATATATGAAATACCATGTTATCATTTTATTTTTGGAGCATATTGACAATGAAGAGGACATCGACCTCATCTTCAAGGTTTCAGTCGGTGGTTTCTAAGACCTTTCATTTCATGAATGGCAAAGTTAACTCTATCGATTGGGATTTAATTCACGCATTTGAGTGTGGTCCTGTGACTGCCTATGGAACTGGTGTGAATTTCAATTTGATATCCTTTACATACATATTTGTGCGTATGAATTTTTATGATATGTGTGGTATAACGCAGGTACTTTTGAAGAGCGAAAATGGTGGAGAAAACCAAAGGAAGAAAAAAGGAGGTTGTTACCAGGGAGTACACCAACAACCTTCACAAGCGTTTTCACGAATGGTAATATCTCTATTTACCTCATTTCTTAACAAAGTCTCGTGAACAGTGGTTTTGGCTCATTTATCATATGCTTTCCTACATATCAACTAGTTGTTATTTATATTTGTATGTCTCGTTGGCCTTCTTGTTGGAACCATTTTGTAAATCTGATCATAAACTGAGTCTGGCACCATTTTATCCTAGTGCTTCATTTATTCATGATGTTTCCATGAAAACATATCTAATGAAAATTACTTTTAAAGTAACTAGTTTATTCATGTAGAGTAATGCTAGACTGGCCTAAGCAATTGACTATGATTCAGAAAATGCCGATGATTCAGATAATGGTACACTAGTTCTTTAAGAGAGGCTGCAATGGACTGTGATTCAGAAAATGACTCCATTGAAATGGTCTGAGTTGATAATTTAACAAAAATGGTGCAAGAAGACACATTTGCATTCGATGGTGATAAAATATCAAAAGTGGTGCACGTAGACACAGTTGCAAGTGATGAGGATGTCGGGAGGGGTTTAGATGTTGATCATGTGGATGATGTTAAAGAAGTTCAAAAATAGTCTAGTCATAAAAATGTCCCCTCTCAAGTGGTAAGTAAAATTGGAATCCCTATTTATCAAATTGACTGATCACTATGAAAGTGCTTGATTGATAGTTATTTGGAGATGTCATATATATAAATTAAAATATAGACAGGTATGCTTATGTTATTATCACGTGGTTTAACACAAATGTATTTTGTTCGGCCATAAGATTATATAGATACTGAACAAAGATATTTATAGAAAACAACATGTGGGATATGTTACTCATTACGTTTGATTTTGATAGCTAAGTAGAAGCATAAGTGTATACTTTTATCCTAGTTCTTCCTTTATTCATGATGTTTCCATGAAAATATATCTAATGGAAATTACTTTTAAAGTAACTAGTTTATTCCTATAGAGTAATGCTAGACCTGCCTAAGCAATTGACCAAATGTTGTGTGAGAAACGCATTGATTTGGTTAAGCTTGATTTGCCTTTATAGACTTTCTCCTCACGGACAAATAACTCATTATTTGGTCATATAATTTGGTGTGTGAAGCATTTCTCAGTCATGTACTCTTGGCGAATTATATGGACAGTTTTTTAAGTAGAAAATTATTTTTAATATAAGGGTATGTTTGACCTTTTTGATAGAAAGGATGATAGAATACTTGACCATATAATCCTACCCTTTTACGCTGGATGATTATATTTCACAACTTATGGGATAGATCATTAGTAGCTTGTCTAGAGAGCTTATCCCATCTGGAATACCACAAGACATGGGGAAAATTACCTGTCCCACCTCCTTATTCCTTGCTTCAAATGGAGCCTAAATTCATATTTTAGAAGCAACTGGTGGGAAAGCCTAAGGGTGCTCTTGATTTTAGGGGTATCTAATAACTTTAGTTAGAGAATTTTGGCCAATTTAATTTTAAACCTACAGTGTTTGCTCTGAAACGCCCTACACATATTACATGTCCCAACTGCTTTTTTTAAGTCTCCTTTATTTTCTCTCCCTTAAAATCAAATAATAAATCTTAAATCCTAGTCTATTGACAATTTTTTAAAACATGATTGAGGCTTACGCTTCAAGCCTTGACTTGAGGTGGGGCGTGGTAAAATATCTTGAAGTGATGTACTTGTAAATATACCCTGTAATTCATGTTCTATAATTAATGTACTTATAGTCAAAGAAATTTTCCTACATAACTTAGGAAATCAGAGCATGGAGAAAATCAAGGAAAGTGGTGTGAGAAAACATGATGCAGAGATGAAAAGGGAGAGAGCTCTTGCTTATGCTTTTGCCTACCAGGATAGTTGGTCAATATAGTTAATTGTGTGTGTATGCGCTCAATTTTTACAAATCCCTATATGGTTTAAATTTGAATCAAAATTTTCATCTATAGTTATGTGACAAACAATCTTGAAATTATAGCAAACACTGAGATTTCCAATCCGAGACATAGGATATGTGTTTGTGAGGAGATTTCCCATATTTTATAACTCATTGTGAGGGGAGAAACTTGTACTTAGTAGTGGTTATAACAGTTATGTTATATAACTTATATAACATAACTGTTATATAAGTTAAAAAACTTATATAGAAGTTATGTTATATAACTGCTATAACAGTTATGTTATATGAGTTATATAACATAACTGTTATATAAGCTATAAACTTAAATAACAATATGTTGTATAAGTTTTATAACTTATATAACAATTATGTTATATAAGTTATATAACATAATTCTTATATAAATTATATAATAGTTATATTGAAGAAATGCTAGATCTATACATCGAATAATGAAAAAATTGGTATCACTCAATTTTTTGCATGTACTTTTGAAAGGTTTCCACACTGAATTGAATTCCATTAGCACATATTACGTTGACTTGTTGCATAATTTGTATCTCAGAAAGTCAAAACGGAAAACATGGAGGAAAGGAAAAAAAATATGTTACTGTTTACCGTGCAATAAATTGTAGCATATTTTTTCTTTGCCTTTTTATATTTTGTGAGATTCAAACATAATGGTAAAGGCGAGAAGAGGTGATTTCAACTGGGGGTTAAATTTGGCATGGTGAGGGTTACCTAGTTCACACCTCTGTTGTTGACAATAGTTCTATATATGGAAATGTATAAAGCAACCCCAATAGCAAAATAGTATGTAGACTAGTTACTCGTTAGTTTTGTGTACTTTAGCCATTTCGTATTTGCGTTGGTGTAATTATGGCATGGAATTAATTATGAAACTTATTTCTATTAGGGTAATTGTTATATTGATGAAACCCTAAACTCCATTAAACCACGGTTGTAAAGAAGAAAGATTTCGCGGTTGGTGTAGCATTGTACGATAAGGTCAGAATGTTTCACTTATATATGATATGGTTTTGGTTTTCAGAAATCGTGTTGAATTCAAATTGTTGACAAAGCTCAAATAACCCGCGGAATCTAATTTCTTATGTGTTGAATATGCGCATATCTCAAATAATATGAACTAGATTTGGTTTGTGGGTGTGGGGGGGTAGGGGTATTGTGGTGGGATAAGCTCTTAAATAATGTATGTATCTAATTTATGGAATCTAATTTCTTTAAGTTTTGACTGAGCATCATTTTGGAGAAGAAACGAAACCACGGTTGGGCAGAGGGGCAATGTGGCCCCCTCCAAGCTTTCCGAAAATATTTAGTCTAATGTTATACAAACACGTCCCTAGTGTTATATGCGTCAACACAACTTCAGCAATATATGTATATAATCACTGATCTGTTTTGATATTCTATTTTGATATTGTACCACACATTTTTTATGGTAACTAACATAGTTACATTTTATTGTTTGCAGGCATACACATGGCATACTTGGCATACATAGTTTTTAAAGGCCTAAATCCAGGTGTTTACACTTCGCGGCAAGCAACACAAGCACACGTCAATGGATACCGAGGCGCCGTATTCACAAAATTTGAGTCCATTGAACTTGCTCAACAGGCGTACTTCGAGTACACGGGAGAGGATGTCACCGTATCAATACCCGTTGCAGCTGATATACCTAGACTTCACGAAGTGTATCCACCGCGTGGTGACTCCTGGTCTTGATTTAGAATGATTTGTTACATGTTCATGACATTTCCTGCCATCGAAGTGTTGTGTCGTTATTTTTTTAGTTTATTTTTTATTCTATGTTCATTTTGTACTTGGCGCCCACGAAGGGGTTGTATGATGTTAAATTAAGTTTAAACAAGTTTTATGTGTACTAGATATTTGGAATATCATAAATATAAATGAAATGTTGTCAAAAATTTTATATTTGTTATCATGATATTTATTTTACTTTCATTATTTCATTATTTTGTGAAAATATAAAGATATTTATAATAGTTCTTATCACATTTAACAAATTCAATTTCGTAACTGCTAATAGCAGTCATAAATTTGTCACTGTTATCAATTTTGTAACTGCTAATAGCATTCACAAATATAAGATTCGTAACTGCTGTCAGCAGTTACGAAACTAATATTCATAACTGCTAACAGCAGTTACGAATCTTATATTTGTGACTGTTGTTAGCAGTTACAACTAGCAGTTACAAATTGGGGTCACCAGTCATAACCCCCGTAGGGGTTATAAAAATTTGTGAATGCTGTTAGGAGTTACAATTTTTCTTTTATCACCCCCTAAATTATGACGGTAAATAGCAGTTATAAAGGTCATTTGTGACTACTAACAACACTCACAAATCTCCCATTTTGGTGTAGTGTTCATTGTAATCCGATGTAAGTTACGATTTACAATTATAGCAAAATAAAAAGGTTTTGCCCTGAGGGCATTTTTCCTGAAATTTGTGTCGCATCTTTATTGATGTTGGTTTGACACTTTTACGCACGTTGCTATTTGAGTTTAAGGGCTGAATTAATTTGATTCATAAATTGACTCGAAATAAATAAGTTTGTAATTGGAATTTGCGCATCTATTGAAATCGATATCGTACACGGCATTCTCAAATTAGTATCAGTGCAGGTTACGCTAATTTATCGTGTATTCCTATTTTCCGCAAAAGTTGTGTGATATTGATTTTTTTTTAAAATCAATTTTTTATCTCAATGTTTCCAAATGAAAACTTATATAGTTGGTTGCCAATTTTTTACAGGTCTAATTACGACTACTAGAAAGCCCGAATGAAATCCCATTTAAAATAAATCGATGAGAGAGTTTGTTTAATTTGTGAAAGGGGTTAACTCCTCCCACTGTCACCGCAAATAATGTCGTGAATTAAAAATTTGTGTCAAACTTTACTGAGAAAGAGTTTAGGTGGAGCACTTACCATTCGCGGGGGCTTAGTGCAATTTTCGGACACATCACCCCTGGCAAGTTCCGACGAATTATGACATGTACCACGTCTAAAGAAGCGTGGGATGTTTTTCAACTCACCCATGAAGGCACTAACGCGGTCAAAGAGTCTAAAATTCAAAATTTGCCCACTCAATTTGAGACAATCACTATGTTAGAGACTTTTTTTATAACTTTTATGCACGATTATCCCACATTGTCAACACTAGTTTTAATCTTGGTGAGCCGATTCCTGATGCACGAGTGGTTAAAAAGATTTTAAGATCTCTGCTAAAACGTTCAATCCCTAAAGTAACTGTTTTAAATAACTTAGGAAATTTGAATCGTCTGAAATTAGAAGAGTTGGTAGGAGACCTACGGACGTATGAAATTGATATGTTCCCCGACACTGTCAAACCAAAGGATAAATGGATAGCGCTTAAAGCCCAAGATAAGAAAAAGAAAGTTAGTTTTGTGAGTCCGAGTCTGAGGACGAGTCTGAGTTTGACATGGCCCTACTTGCAAAGAATTTGAAAAAAATTCTACAGTTTTCGAAACAAAATTCTTCCAATAAAAGATTTTTGGAGAAAAACAAAAAGAAAGACAAGGCCAAAGAAAGCGATGAGGAAGAGAAAGTGGGTGAAGAAAAGTTTAAAATTTTAAAATGTTTTGAGTGTGAGGGGAGAGGGCACAAGTCATTTGAGTGTCCCACTAGACTTAGGATAGAGGGAAAAAAAGTTGTCATGCCAGCCACCCTGACTGATAGTGAGGAAGATGTGAATGATTCCGAGGATGAGTCTTCACAAGGAAAGTGTATTGCCTTTTTAGCCAGTCACGAAATCACACCCACTTTGTCACATGACGATGAGGAAACTTGTGCACGTGATACCCCCGAGCAGGTTTTGAGTGTTTCTAGCGAGTCTGAGAGCGAGTGCGCTTGTGATAATGAGAGTGATCTCAAGATTGCGTTTCGAGAGTTGTACGTTGAGACCTTAAAAATAAAAATAAAAATTGAATAATAAGTTGGGTCTGAATGTGAAAGATTTCGAGAGAGAGATTGAGAGTTTGAAGGAGTTTGAGGCACAAGCAAGTTAACTCGAGAAAGTAAAGGTTTTTTGAGTAAGAAGTTGATTGCTTTGAATAAGGAAAAGAGTGAGCCTATAGCCCTCGTGTCATAATTTGAGACAAATCTTAAGCACGCCCTTGAGGCTAAAGTCACTTTGGAAAACGCATCTAAGAAGTTGGGAAAAAATGGTTCTCAATCCTGTTTTGGGGAATGGTGAGAGTTTAGGGATAAGTCATGACTGTGCATCTACTTCTTTTGTTGCACCCGAGCCAGTTCCTACTTTAGAGTTAGATTCACATGACTCTCAACCCGAACCATCTAGGCGTCTCGTACCTGTTAGGAGAGCGAGTCCTAGAGTTTTTGAGAGAGGTGTACCTAGGCTATTTATGTTTGCTCCCATTACAAAAAGAGAGGAAACCTTAGGGAATTTTGTTCTAAATTGGGTTATGTGCCACGCTTTACACCTACACATGAACCCACTCATGATACTTTGCTTGCACATAATGATAAAGAATTTTCACATATTCGCGAGTAAGTGAAGTTTTTTGTCAAGACCTCACATGATTTGATGGAGTTATTTCAAAAGATGTCACCATCTTTGGAGAACTCCACCGTACCTACCGGTTGAGGTCTAGACATATTTGCTAGCCTAGGTTAGTTTGCATGATATTATCTTATGCCTATTGCTTGTATGTACCATTTGTTTTATGTTTAGTTAGCTTTTTGTTTGCTTTTCTTATTTTTTGTACTATTTTAGAACTGTTTTGGAACTGTTTTCCCATTCTCGGAACTGCTTTTATAATTTTTTCCCACTGGACAAAACGGCATGACATTCTGAATGATCTGGAAAAATTTTGTTCTATCATTGTAACGAGATTCCATCTCACGCGAAATTTTCTCGCGAGATCACCTGTCGTTCAAATGACATGGCATCTCATTCGAACGACCCCTGGATTTTTTCTTCCAGTCCCCTGTTTCTTCCTGTTATATGTTATTGGTACTTCTGGGTTATTTTCTGAACAATTTTTAAAAAATTCAAAAAGATTTTCAGTTTAGAACAATTTTGAAAATTTCAAAAAGAGTTTTGTATTTTGTTTGCACCTTATATGAATTGTCAGTTTGGATGACCAAGTCACAACTTCATTCCATATCCATGTGACTATTTGATAGTGTTATGAGACAATATATTGTGTCATTCATGTGCTTTACAAAGGTTGGAGTCTTTGAGATGATATAGTGTTACTACTTACATGATTGACTCTATTTGTCCTTTATTGCACACATGCACGGATTTGTTTGACTTTTGTGCTTGTTTATCACATGTTGGTTGAGTGTTTCCATCTCAATTATATCTATAAAGCGAACCAAATGCGATAAAACTTGACAAAAAGTAGTGCATAATATAAACCATTTGTGAGTTTGTGTGTTTCATTTTGAAAAACGGGGAAGGGATACGAAAGGTACTCATTTATCCTTTACGATTAAGCCACCCTTTAAATGGACCTTGAAAAGTGAGGAATTGAAAATTATTCGGGATCCAATAAGGTTTAAAAGAGACCGAAAAATTTAACGGTAATAATAAGAAAATTATGCCAAAAATGGGCCAATAGTTTTTTTGTTTCATCACCTCATAAGAAAAATAAAAAGCATTATCTTTTAATGAGGAAGTTTTGGATGGAATTTTCAACGGTTTGCATGCCCTTGAAAGTCATGAAAAAGCATTACATAGTTTTGGATGTTATTGGTGTGGAAATCATTTATACTTTGATTTGTTGATATGATTAAGGCGATGTCATCTAAATTCAACAAATCTACACCTAAGGACTATTTTTTACGTTCATTCGTTAGGAGTACACTTATGGATCTTGCGCATATGTTATGACTGAGTTGATTTTCCTATCGAATCTGTTCACACCCATTCATTCTGTTTCCACGATCTAGTCGTCTTAGTGAAAATTCATAGTGTATGATTTTTGTAACATCATCCTTGCATTTTTGTATAAAAATTGAAAAATAGTTTGTTTACTTGGTTTACTGTGACACCCCGATTTGATTTATTTGGTTTAATCATTTCATTATCTATTTTGGACAAATAAAAAGGGAGAGAACGAATTATGATATTATGGGGAAGTTTTAGTATGGGAGAAATTTGATTATGCTTTCATGTTTATACTTTATATCATTTCAAACTCGATACGTAACGAGGGTTTTGCTTTATCCCATGTGTGTAGGTACAATTGAAGTTTTTTTGGAATGCACACCCTGGTGAGAAAAGCTTGGAGTTTTTGAAAAATTTGATTGTTGAATCATCGTTTCAAAAGTTTAAAGCCTTGTCAGTTTATCTTTCCTCGTTTGAGTTTATGGGAGGGTAGATTTGTATAGGTAATTTGAGATTGATGATTCGAATATTTTTATTTTGTACCAGCATAGACATAGGGGGAGATTTGTAAGGACACTGTCCGTCACAATTTAGTATGTCATATACTGCTACAGGTTTCTACAAGTCGTCAAAGGATTAAGAGGCTTACATCTACAGAGATGAATACGAATTACAAGAAGACTTCAACATTCAAGCCCAACAAAGATGAATTTGGTAAAATGTGTTTAAGCTTCATTTACATTTAACTTAAATATGTTGGGATATTTTTATAAAGTTTAAATGATTTTTGAAATAATTTTAAACGATTTTAATCATAAATTTTTTGGATAAATGCTCCTGATCCCCTAAACAGTTTTGATTTTTAAGGATTCCAAGTTATTTAAATATTTAAAAGTTTTTAAGAGGATCAGTGACTATCATTCAAACAACGTCACATCTCGTTCAAACAAGATGGAGTGTCGCTCGAACGACGTCGTCAGTCGTTCGAACGAGAAGGTGTTTTTAGCCGACACGTCACCGCCTTGAATTTTGATATTTAAAGGGTGTCAGACTACTGAATTTCGTGTGGAGAAAATCTAGTTTTTGACATAATATGTTTTTTTCTATTCTCCAACCATATTTGAGGGTTCATAACTTTTGTTTTAAAATTTACAATCCCAATAGCTTTGTGTGAGTTATTTTGTGGAACGCAAAAGCATTGTTTCGCTACTGTTAATACTTCGTGGGGAAATCTCTACAACCGAGAGTTACGTGCTATTGTGGAGTGAGTCTCGAGAAGGGTTTCTGATTGAGTGTCAATAGGGAGTGTTGCGGTGTTCCTGGGTTAAAGACTGGACTACGGTTCATGTAGGTTCGCTGCGTGTGGACTTCTTGCTGACGACATCGACCGACACCTGCAGGTATTCGAGTGTCAAACTGTATTTCATTGTAATCCGATGTAAGTTGTGATTTACAATTATAGTGAAATAAAAAGGATTTGTCCTGAGGGGATTTTTCCTGAAATTTGTGTCACATCTTTAGTTATGTTGGTTTGACACTTTCACGCACGTTGCTATTTGAGTTTAAGGAAATTTGATTCATAAATTTACTCTAATTAAATAAGTTTATGATTGGAATTTGCGCATCAATTGAAATCGATATCGCACACGACATTCTCAAATTGGTATCAGAGTAGGTTACGCTAATTTATTTTGTATTCCTATGTTTTGCAAAAATTGTGTGATATTGATTTGTTTTGAAAAATCTGATTTTTGTCGCAATGTTTCCAAACAAAAACTTATATAGTCGGTTGCCAATTTTTTACGGGTCTAATTATGCCTATTGAAAAGCCCAAATGAAATCCCATTTAAAAGCAATCGATGAGAGAGTTTGGTTAATTTGTGAGAGGGGTTGGACTCCTCCCACTGTCACCGCAAATAATGTCATGAATTTAAAATCTATGTCAGACTGGACTGAGGAAGAGTTTTGGTGGAGCACTTACAATTCACGAGGTCTTAGTGCAACTTTCGGACACATTACCCCGATGAGTTCGGACATATTATGATGTGCACCACGTCTAAAGAAGCGTGGGATGTTTTGTAACTCACCCACGAAGGCACTAACACGGTCAAAGAGTCTAAAATTCAAAATTTGAGCACTCAATTTGAGACAATCACTATGTTATACGAGAGTACAGGTTGGCTTAATAACTTTCGGCCTTTCATATGTAGACGAGGCGTGATGCTGGGCAAGCCAAGGCTGCCCGCCACCTCAGCTCCTAGTAGAGACAAGATGTACTGGCCGAAGCGGGCTAAACCAATTGCATAAGATGACTCGAATCAAGGATGATTCGTTGAGTCTACTAGAATCGAGCTTACTCTAAGTCAAGTCATTGTCTTATTACGTCATGACAATCACCCCTTATCCCTTTGTCTTTTGTGTCGATAGAAGACTGAGGGGAAAAAATATCAGTCTGCGCAAATGAAGATACATCTCTGAGTTGTGAGATACTGATGCATGAATGTGTATGTGTGGTGTTACCTGTCATCCATCCCTTAGCCTAGCATTCTCCCCAAGTTGTGGAAGCTACACGTGTTGATTTTGGGAGTTGAGCTTTAATGATGGGCACCTCAAGAATTGAGCCCCATTATTAGTGAGATTTGAAAATATTTTACCCCCAAACCCTTTCATTTTCTCCTTTCATACGCGTTATTTTCTCTTTCTAGCCTTCTCAGTTTCCACAGCTCTCTCTCTTTATATTGCACTACCCGACATCTTCTAGCCTTCTTTTAGCTTCTCCGACGATATCCAGCTTAGGGAACCCTTCCAGGTATTCCTTTCTTCCTTTCTTGCTTAGCATTTCATCACTTTGCCATTTTTGTGCATGCAATCTCTTTTTTGGTGAGCTTATTATTTTTTCGACGACTATTTAGGGTAGCTTCTAGGTGGTTTTAGGACTGATAACATTGGTTTGGGGGTGGAGATAGTGGTTTATAAGTTTTGGTGGTATTTTTAGGGCTTCCTCCCTCTATTTTGCCCTTATTTAATTTATCCGGTGGAACACTCAAAACTGTTCTTGAGTGTCCTTGGCTCTAACCCTTCATATTCCTTTCCTTATATCTTTTAGTCAAAGCTAAGTCAAACTATTAGCTATTTTCCCTTTTTTATTATTTCCACCAAGTTGAAGGTCATCCTTCCGAATGTTAAGGAAACTGTATGAACTAGCCGACCAATTCCCACATCTTAGGGAAAGAATCTTTAAAGATATATGTCAATATGAGGCCGAAGTTAAGTCTAGGCACCAGGACAAAGCCTTTCCTCTGCATCCTATATATCCACCTCCATTGGCTATTATCTATCCTCCGACAATTGAGAGACGAGAGGGTCCTTTACCATCTCATCCCCCTGCATCTGCAGGACGAGACCACCCTTCTGTCACTTATCCTCCCACTATCATCTTGAGAAACTCTAGCATGAGTGACACTTCATATTCATACGATGGTGTTGTAGACATCTCATCTTCGGAAGGCTATAGTCCATCGTCATCTAGGGTCTCGGCCCCTGTTGGCTTATATAAACACGCTACGGAGGTTCCTAACTTTCATACAATTGAGATTGGTGCCACCAAGTCTAACGAGGTGGAATTATCTTCTGATGAGTCGACCTTATCTGAGCCGAGAGTAACTTTCGCTCAACCCCCAATCCAAATGTATGTCCATGTTACTGCTATGACAGATGTTGAATTCCAAGAGAGGTTCCTAACTGGAGCATCGGCCCTTAATGACACAGACTCCGAGGACGAGGTCGATGAGCCTCTAAACACTTCTATTGCCCAATGATTTAAGAGTACTGTGACTAAAATTGACCTCTTATTTTGGAGGCACTTGAACAACATTATCTCTAGGATCACAATGAGGGTTCTAGAGGAGTCTGAGAGGGCCTACGATGGTCATCCAAGAGAATTTATAGTTTATGAACAGATGTTCAAACTCGACTTTCGCCTTCCCGTACACCTTATTATACGCATTGTTCTAGCTCATTTTGGTTTAGCTCCTACCCAACTTTCCCCCAATGCCTATAGAACCCTTATCGACTTCATAGTCCTTTAGAAATTCTACCATGGTACTGACCTTCTATTTAGTGTGTTCTCGACTTGCTACAACACTTTTTATACCAAATCTCAACTTTGCTACTACCATTTGTGGCAAGGAAGTTGACCAAGAAGATTATTTTTGTCAATCAAACGTCCAATCATCACTGGAAGCTGAGATTCTTCTTTGTGTCCAGTGCATGGGAATTTCCACCTAACCACGTCTCATCCTCTACCGAGCCGAGAGTACCCAGCGATGGGCTAAGGTGTCGATGTCTACCAAAATTTATCCGAGTCTGACCTTAAACGATCAGGATAAGATTAAAACCTTAAGGACCCAAGGTGAAGGTGGTGATATTACCACATATGAGGATCTATTGACCCCTCATAACCTTGAATATGTTGATCTTCAGAGGTTTGTAAGTTAATCTTTTAATCTGGTTAACTGTAGGCTTGTCCTTTTAAATATAATACCAACTCGTATATTTTTGGAACTAACCTTTGGCCTTTAGCAGGTTGCCTAAGTTATATTCCTAACGTTATTCGGAAAATGGTGGCCCTTAATCTTCTGAACGTGGTCAATAAATTTTAGAAGAGGCAATCGGCCCCAACCGGATAACAAAGAAAACTACTGGTGGTCCCAACCGAGCCGAGGATACAAGGAAGAGGAAAAAGAGAGTGAAAGATACCACTACTTCCCGTCTTGCAAAGTCAGGTCGGTCCACCCAAGGATTGGACATGGCTATACCAATTCATTCTACAGACGTACTTACTACCCGTCTTTCTCAATTAAAGTTGAGCGACGACAGCATTATGGGAAGGTCCAAGAAGTCCATTGAAGGTATCGAACAACTAATGTCTGAGACTGACCAGCGATTTCTTCAGTTTATAAGCCCGTTCCTTCTTACTGAATTTTCCCTTCATAAGGTTATCCCTGTATTCGTTCGAATTTTATTTTTTTCTTTTTACAAAGTTTAGTTTCGTAACAACTAGGCTCGGCTTTATTTTTCAGTCTCTGTTCTATTTCTATCATCTCGAGAGTTGGGTCCAGAAGAAACTTCCCTTAATCCAGAAGGGAAGGGATGCTGAAAAAGTTGAACAAGGTCTGAGGGACGGCCTTGAAAAGTCTTAGACAGACGAGAAGGAAGATAGAGAGGCTTTGGACAAGATGAAAACCGAAAATGCTGAGGCACTAAAGACATTGGCAAAAAATAAATAAAAAGAGATTTATGTTGTTGTTCAAGTTGCCTTGAATATGGTGAAGGCCCAAGTTGTGGTTGAATTCAAGGAGTCTAATGAGTTCGGCGGCTATACTTTTGATTATCTGGACCATGGGATCAGAACAGCCAGTCGATGGGCAGCGCTCAGACATGCCGAGACTAGGGTTCGAACCCCAAAAGACTTTGAAGGCCTTAATTTTAGTGACCCTCTTCTTGAGACTACTCTGGACGAGGTTGAGATGTCGGCCCAAACTACTGAAGTTAACCCCATAGAGTTCATCGAGAATGCCAATGAGGTGGCCGGGAATGGTGCCAATGATTACGAAGCTGAAACTCAGGCTCGGGTCGATGCTCAGACGACGGCCAACATCTATTAAGAAGTCGTTGATGCCACCAACCTCTTGGAACAGTCTGATGTGTAGAATACAAGAACTCTCTCTTTTATTTTTTGCTTGGTCGGCCGCTTGTGGCCTGATGCCCTTTCTTGATTGTAAAATCTTCTAACTGTTTTGACAAGTGACATTATAGCTACTTTTAAACACTCCTTATTTTATGTTTTGAATGGGAAATGCCTATAATCATTTATTATCGTACTCTGAATAGATGACTAGCATTTATGATTTGCTTACATTTACTTTGCCTCATTTCGATGTTAAGTTAACTAACCATAAGATGGTTTACAACCTTAATATCACCATCTAACCGAGTAATGCCAGCATCGCCCTATTTTTAGACGAGCTTGATATAGGCCACATATTTCATATTTTAAATATTGCCTCTTTCTTAGCCGAGACGTTAATGATGTTTAAAATGAACCACATCTGAGTGATTTTTAATCTGATTATATATAAAGTCCCCTCTCGTCATTTTGAGAGTTTATGGATGAGAAATGTTTCGTCCATACACTGTCATCTCGATTGAGAGAGTTTATCCACCAAGTTAATGATGTTTAAAATGAACCACATCTAAGTGATTTTTAATTCGAGTTCACCAAATTATGGTGTTTGCATCACAAGTCCCCTCTCGTCGTTTTGAGAGTGTATGGTTGAGAATCGTATCGTCCATACATTATCGTCTCCGTCGAGAGAGTTTATCCATAAAGTTAATGATGTTTAAAATGAACCACATTTAAGTGATTTTTAATTCGAGTTCACCAAATTATGATGTTTGCATCACAAGTCCCCTTTCGTCATTTTGAAAGTGTATGAATGTGAATCGTCTCATCGATACACAGTCGCCTCGGTCGAGACAGTTTATTCACTAAGTTAATGATATTTAAAATGAATCATTTTAATTGATTTTTACCCCTCTCGATGTTATTGAGAGTCTATGGATGAGGTCAACCCCTTCTGGACTGTCATGTCATCAAGAACAACTTAAAGCTACTTCACCGCAAAGGATGTTTTATAGCTTAAGATGAGTTGATACATACAAGCAATAAGTGTTCACACAATAGACAAGGTAGGAGAGAACACCTGGAAATTTTCATACATAATATGATTCTCATATACATGGACGAACGATACTAAAATGAAATTCATAAGAGAATCAAAATTAACATGAAACTTTATCATGAATCTTCTTACTGATAATATTTCTTGAGATAGACATCATTCCATGGATTGGATAATGGTTGTCCATCTAGATTTTCCAGTCGATACATTCCTGGAACCATTTCTCAACCACCCTATAATAACCATGCCAGTTACGATGAAGCTTGTTGGGCTTCTGCCAAGTCTTTTTTAGGACAAGGTCTCCTATTGTCAGTGGCCGAACTTTCACCCTCTTATTATAAAACTTTGTTGTTCTTTATTGATAGGCAACTGGCCTAACCTTAGCATCTTCTCTTCTTTCCTTTATGAGATTCAAATTCACTCTCCTCTCTTCCACATTCTGCTATGGGTCGTATGTTTGGACTCTATGGTTTGGGAGACCTATCTCTGTTGGCACCACAGCTTCTGAGCCATAGGCTATTTTGGTTTTCTATTTTGGTCACCAAACTTTTTTTGGGCAGATATAACACTGTACTTTCATTTTATTGCCAGAAAGTTAACACCGTCAATGAATACTAACGCAGTGCCGACGTGTCATCCAAATGTACTATTGATATGACATTAATGTGATAAAACTTTAAAAAAACATAATATTTTATGTAGCAACAAACGCTGTTTTTTTAAATAAAAAAAATAAACCACTTTATCTTTGAGATTCAACTCACCGGAGCGTAAAATCACCAAATTCCATTGAAATCCGTTCGAAATAGAGCCGCCAAAACTTCTGCTACCTCAACCCCTGCAACTTATCGACATTGGCCATCCCCTAAAATCGCAGACTCAAACGTCCCAAAATTGCCAACAACACCCTTCCCTAACTCCAAGCTCAAATAAGCTTCGAATTGGCTGGGCACCAGTGGTGACACCCACTTTCTGGAATCAAACATAAACCTCAAACCATTTGGAACCAAATGAACCACAAGCGAAAAAAATCAAAGACCCATTTTGCACCCCTTTTTCATGGTATGTCGCTTTTATTCTTGGAAGGGTTTCAGACAACTAGGCTAGAGTTTGAGATGTGGGAAATGGGCGTTGGGGGAATCTGAGAGCTTCTCTAACTACATACATGTTGTTAAATAAACTTTTAGGCAACGTCGTATTTCTTCGGTCAGAGCAGGTGGTGGTGGTGGAGATTTAGAGGCAGAGGCATAAGGGGCATTGGAGGTAGTACAATATTATATGTGTAAAAAAAAGTTCAGTGACCAAAATGAAAAATCAGGTAAATTTCATTGCGTATATACTTAATTAACCTTACTTTAAATTACGTTTAATATTACTCTGTTTACTTCGTTGATATCTTCAGATAATAAATTATTAAAAAAAAATATATCAGAAACATTGTGTAATTCTAAAACTTGTTATTCCCCATCCAATAAAGTTCAACCTTAAAAATATTACAACAAATAAAATACAAAAGTACATCAATGAGAATCACGTAAATTAATTCCTCGAACAACACACTTGGTCGGCACAAGAACATTTACCAGGTTATTTTGGGCGATGCTTAAGTAGCGGGCCGTCCAGTTAGGCATGAATTTAGAAACGTCTTTGATAATAAAAATGAGTTTGACTACGATATGGTTCACATATTTGAAGTCTGTAAGCAGGACCTTGCAGTGAATGGACCCGCCGAGGGTACCCATTGGATCCTTCAGCTCAATGATCAGGTCACTCAACCTATTTGGGTAGAGTGACTTAAGTATGATTACAACCTATTTCAAGATATTACTAAGTTATGATAAACAAACCCAAAACAAATGTATTAATCATATTGTACAATACTTACAAAGGAAACCTTGCAGCTCGAATTTAGGAGATTTTATATCTCTGTGAGGGTTGTGTGGCGGAACACCATGTAATCAGGCTCGAATCGACGTTCACGAATGAATTGCTTTGTTGAGGAATGGGGCACCTATTGCTTTTCCGACGTCCCTCTCTTTCAGCGCCTTTTGGACCTTACCTACAGGTGTAAAACGATCAAAATGATTGTTTTTTCTTTCTCGTAATTGTTCATTATACCGTTAGAAAATATCATCCAGATGTGGTGTTGTCTCCAATTTCATTGCCTTCGTGCTTAATGATTAATCAGATACATTTTTTATTTTGTAGATTGTGAAATTGATCGGAGTCACAATTATAATATGTAAAGATAGTTAGAAATGTTTTAGTTCTTTGCTAATTTCAAGTGATTAAAGAAGTTGGGACAATCCTCTACATTAAAAATATTTAGGATTCCAAAAATTATAGAAAAATAAGGTTCTAAAAAACGCGGGGTGTGATCGAGGCGTGGAGGCCAAGCCTTAGAAGCTTAGGCGGGCCTTAGGCATAAAAAGGCATGAAAAGGCGTTAAGGCCTTCTTAATATATTTTAATATTTTTTTAACCATAACAAGGCTATTAAAATACTAAAATTGTACATATCATAAAAGTATGTCTGAATATATGCAAATTAAAATACTATTTGATTATTTTGGATGAGATAATGGTCTAGTTAGTAAAAATATTCCTTAAAAGGCGATATCGTTTCACTAAAGCATTGTTGTTTTTAGAAAAAAGTGCCCCTTAAGGGTTTTATCAAGAATAAGGCGTAAAAAATTTAAGACGGGGCATTTTTTCCAAGCCTTAAGCCTAGGCAGGTTTTTTAGAACAGTGGACAAACAATTAAATTTTTTTGAAATTTGAAAAATATTTTCAAAATCTAAAAATCACGAAACTAAATATAAATTATAAAATAAATTTTAAAAATATTTCAAAATTTAAAAAAAAAATAGAAAATCATTTTAAATAACAAAAAACTTATTAAAAATAGGGGGAAAACCTATAAATATATTTTTAAAATCTTAAAATTATGAAAATAAATTTAAATTATGGAAAAACGTTTAAAATATGTAAAAATCTGTAAACAATAGAAATGCATTTTAAATTACAAAAAAGCTTATAAAATAGAGGGAAAAACTTATAAAAAATATTTTTGAATTTGAAAATCAAGAAAATAAATATAAATTATGAAAAATATCTAAAAATAATAGAAAAACATTTTGAATTACAAAAAAATCATAAAAAAAGGGAAAACTTTAAAAAAACTTAACACACTTATTAAAAATATTAAAATAAAAAAAATTAACACGCCTTTTTTTTCTGTTTTCAGTTTTCGTGTTTCTGGAAAATAATTAACATATAAGTCATTTTTTAATGTTAATCATTCTTAGTATTTTTCGAATAATTCCTAAGATTAAAAAATAGGAAAAAATTAGTATTTTGTGCAAATCAATTTTTAATCCACATTCATTATAAATTTATAAGTATTATTTTATAAATAAAAATAAAGAATATTTATGAATGAATAATCCTGAATATTTTGATTTTCTTTCCTCACCTGGATAAAAATTTGAACGTGTTTAACACTTCCATGAGCAACCATTTGGATATATTCTAGCCATTTTTTATATGATGGATAAATGTTTTGAGTTTTGATGTTGTTTCCAGCACATCAACATTTGTGTTTCTAATTTGAATCCAACACAATACCCTTTCGTTGGATTATAGAAGAGTCCCAATTGTGAGGAAGCGTCTCAACATTATTTTCCTTTTTCCAACAATATCAGAATTTGGAGAAAGCTAACAAGAAATCAAAAACATAAACCTATATAAAAATTATTAGCGAATAGCAAAACTCAAGATTTTAAATATTTTTTGGTTTTCTTCTGTAATCTTTGAAAAGCTTTTTTCTATTATTTCCGGAATTGAGTGAAAAATAATATTTTTAAATGTTTATTTCTTAATTTATATTTATTTCCATGTTTTTTAAACTTTGAAATATTTTTATAAGTTTTTCCCTATTTTTATATTTTTTTGTAATTATTTTTTTCTATTATTTACAGTTTTCAAACATTTGTTTGGTAATTTATATTTATTTTCATGATTTTGAGATTTTAGAAATATATTTATAAGTTTTTCCCTATTTTTTATAAGTTTTTGTTATTTATAATGATTTTTCTATTAAATTTGGATTTCAAAATATTTTTGAAATTCTTGTTGCAATTTATATTTATTTTTATTATTTTTAGAGTTTAAAAACATTTCTCTAATTCTAAAAATTTTTATCTGTTTTTCTATAACTTTTGAATTTCTAAATATTTTTAATGATTTAATTATAATTTTTTTTTCAAAACTTTTACATTGTTTGAATTAAAACATGGGTAAGATGGTCTTTTTTGAAAATTTTGACAGCACCTAACGAATTTTACTAACGGTGGGGTGCAAACTCAAAGGATTTAAAATGTGGGGCTTAAACACAAATTTCGATATAAAACGAGAGGTGGAAAGTAAAAAAAAACAAAACCGTGGTTTCTACCATAATTCACTTTTGCCAACAACGAATTCGAATGATTAATTATTACTGCGTAATGTTAATATACTGAAATCGTAGTTCATAACGACAATTTTAACACGAACTCGTGGTTATAAACTGCGATTTCAATAGATTAACGTTACGCAATAATAATTAATCATCCCATTAGTCCAAGGCGAATTTCGTGTAGGCAAAAAAGAATTCTAGTAGAACCCGCGGTTGTTCACCGCAAATTCTAAAAGTGCAATATTATTATAAATATGTTCACAAGTGCACTATTTTAGATGTTAAAAATTCAATTCTAGCCATTTCGTTAATTCTAGCTTACCTTGGTGGTGGGTACGATCCGGAGGAGCTGGTGACGAAAAGGAGGGAGAAGAGAGCAGAATATTTTTATAAGAGTAATGCTATACTACCCGGGAGTTAACCCCCGGTTATTACATGGAGGGAATTTTTTTTTTCTTGGTTTTTTATGTGATTTATTAGCATTACTTGACTTTTTTTTATTTAAAAAAAACGTTTTATTAGAAAATAATATTTTTTATAAACTAAAAAAAATGTATTGTTAAAAAACACTATTTTAATATATTTTTTTTTTTGAAAAAAAATGTTTCAAAAAAGAAAAGTTGTTTAATATAATTTCAAAATAAAAATAGTTTAAAAATAAGGGGCATATACTAAATAGTCCCTCGAACTTTTTTTTAATACACATTTAGCCAAAGCCTTTTTATTTTGCACCAAAAAGTTTTTCACCATGCCAAAAACGCTTTACCATGCCGTGGGCGCGAATCTTTAAAGATAAGAGAATAAGGGACTTTTTGGTACAAAATAAAAGGCTTGGACTAATTGTGTATTAAAAAATATTTGAGGAACTTTTTGGTATTTGATCCTTTATAGAAAGAATAATACTAGACCACCCGGGTGCTAGTACCGAGCTAGTAGCGGGTTTTCTAGTTGGCAATCTCATTGATCCTCATTTGTCCCTATTTATCTAGTTGTCACCTCATTGATTTAGTTGACACCTTATTTTTTGAAACAGTTTTTTTCAAAAAAATAAATATAAAATCCTTATTTTCAATAAAAATATGTTTTTTAAAAATAAAACTATAGTTTTTTGTTTTAAAAATTATTTTTAACTCATTTAGTCCCTTCAACACCCATTTACCCAATATTCTCTTATTTTTACAGGTCCGCACCAGCGGCATCCATTATTTTTAAATTTATTTTTTTTAATTAGCCCGACACTATCTCTCGGGTTGTCTAGCATTATTATTTTTTGTTTTTTTTAATTATTTTAACTCATTTCGTCTCTCAAATATTCATTGACTCAATATTTACTTATTTTTAACGGTTCGCGCCAGCGGCACCCCTTTGTATTTCTAAAATATGTTTCGAACTGTAAAAAAAAAGTTTTTTATTTATATTAAACTAACTTTTATTTTTTGAAACAGGTTTTTTCAAAAAAAATATAAATATGTATTTTCAATTAAAATATGTTTTTTAAAAATAAAACTATTCTAATACGAAATTTCTTTTTTTTTAAAAATATTTTTAACTCATTTAGTCCCTAAAACACCCATTTACCTAATATTCTCTTATTTTTAAAGGTCCGTGCCAGCGGCACCCATTATTTTTAGGGGCATATACCAAATAGTCACTTGAACTTCTTTTAATACATGTATAGTCCAACCTTTTTATTTTGCATCAAAAAGTTCTTCACCATGTCGAAAAGGCTTTACCATGCCACTGGTGCGGACCTTTAAAGATAAGAGAATAAATGACTTTTTGATATAAAATAAAAAGTTTGGACTAAATGTGTATTAAAAAATGTTTGAGGAACTTTTTTATATTTGATCATTTTGTAAGTGCCCCAAAATTTTGTCTTAATTGAAGGGCTTATACAGTAATTTTACTCCACATATAAACTTATAACGTCCAAAGTAACCTTGGAGAAACCCCTCTCCATCGGGGTTTACTTATCTATCATCACAAAAATCCTCTCATATTTCCTCTAAAAAGACATCACTTAGCTGCATCTCATGGTCCCAGTTACTCAATCAAATGTACGTTTTAGGGTTTCAATTTAGTTTTCTCATATCTAATTCTACCAAAACAATTAACAACACCCACTTCTAATTAGCTAGGGCTTCATCATACAAACTTAGGGTTTCTCATGTTGCGTTTTGAGAAATTGAATTGATTTTGTTAAAATTAGGGTTTCTACGAAGCAGGAGAAGAAATCAGCTGATACTGAAAAATTTAGGGTTTTTGATGTAGATATAGATGGAGATTTAGCCGTGAATATAAAATCCCAAGATATTTCAGTTTCAGATAAGGATTCAAATTCCAATGAAATTGAATCTTTATCTGATTATGGATTTGAGATAGGAGATATGGTTTGGGGAAAAGTGAAATCTCATCCATGGTGGCCAGGTCATATATATAGTGAGGCGTTGGCATCGACTTCGGTTCGGAGATCGAAGCGCGAGGGTTGTATATTGGTGGCGTTTTTCGGTGTTAGTAGTCATGGCCGGTTTGATCTTCCCGAGCTTGTTCCGTTTGATTCGAATTTTGTGGATAAATCGAAGCAAACGAGTTCGAGGGCGTTTGTGAAGGCGGTGGCGGAGGCGGTTGATGAGGCAAGCCGGAGGTCGGGGTTGGGGTTGTTGTGTAGGTGTAGAAATGCGTATAATTTTCGGCCGACGAATCTTAAAGGGTACTTTGCGGTTGACGTGGATGGTTATGAACCGGGTGGTGTTTACTCGAAAATTCAGATTGCGAAAGCGAGAGATGGGTTTCGGTCGAGAGAGATTATTGGGTTTATTAAGAAATTAGCGTTGTCACCTACGAGTGATGAACATGTGGGGATTCATTTTGTTAAGAATAAGGCTAATGTTTTTGCGTATAGGAAGGCGGTTTTTGAGGAGTTTGATGAGACTTATGCTCAGGCGTTTGGGTATCAACCGGTGCGACCTTCCCCTGGACAAATACAAGATGTGGCTCCACAATCTCGAGTGATATGCCCAAGTATATCCTCGGCCCAGGGACACCTACCTCGGCCGAGATGATGTCCGAAACATTGATCGACCCTATGAAGGCCAGGATCCAGCGATACCATCCCTCGGCCAGACCTACCTCGGCTCAGGCCGACACTACTATCTACACTGCCAAGGGGCGCCGCGCGCACCACAGGCACCAACAGCACTATGGGTATGGCAACCTCGGCCAAGGGTGGGCCGAGGTGACAGGGAGCCGACCCTCAACTTGGAACCGGTTCAACCTCGGCTTGGGACGAGGTCACAAGAGGCCTTAGTATTCACCATCATGGGACTATCCCTACCTCGGCCGGGGCCGACCTAGCATAATGTCTCGGCTGAGATCAGGTCGGGACTCCTTATGACACCTCGGATTGAACGGACATCAAGCCTTTACAGCTCGGCCTCTCCCAGGCCGAGGTCATTCACAAACATGACTGCCGAGCATCTGTTGACATTTGGATAAGGACACCTGGGCACAAATCAGTTGTAACAAGATTATTCTCCACATGTGGGAGAATATTTCATCATCATTGCTTACATGTGATAGTGACAGATGGCATTCCCACATTGGTGAGGATATCACACACATGCTCATTGCATGCATGGGGGGTACACTACGCCCCCTAGACACTATATATAGGGGTCATCCCCTACCTTGCAAAGGGGTCCAATTATTCAACCCTAGCCAAAACTCTGTCTAAATATACAGTAGAGAGAGAGAGAGCTTGAGAGAATTGTATCCATGGCCATTAGTGCCTTCATTCAGTGATATTACTCACACACTCACTGTGGACGTAGGCCGGATTGGCTGAACCACCTATATTCCGGTGTTCATTCCTCATATCCTCCCCTCCTTCTCTTATCTCTCTATATAGCTGTGCTGCCATTGTTATACTTCTATTGAGCTTGGAAACACCATACCTGGTGGTGCTGATTCTTAGCATCATCATTTTGGCGCCGTCTGTGGGAATCGAGAGGCTATCTCTTCCTCTTTTTCTGCTTTTACCTCACCGGAGACTCTGGTGGTGAACCAGGAACCACCCCTTGTGTGGAGTTGTTTCACCATTGAAAGAGGTCCTTTAAGGTATTAAGCTCACTTACTGTTCAAGCTCTTTATTATTAACACATGGCACCAGAATTACCACCGCCTCTTCCGCCGCCCGGAGGTGGAAGGGCTAGCTCCAGTCAGGCTCCTCCTTAGTCCGAAATGGCGGAGGTGGCAGCAGCTTTGAAATCTTTGGCTGCAACACAACAAGCCATGAAGGAGCAATTGTCCCAGCTCATCCAAACCATGATGATGAGGCCACCTGGAGTCTCACCGGATATGATAACTCCGGCGGTAGTTCAGCTTCATCCTGACGCCAGGGGACCACCCCAGGCGCCCATGAAGGAACAACCTGCACCTCGGCGGAGGAGGGACGTTGCTGACCCTAGGCGCTTGCGCCTGGGGAGGCAGGGAAACCCTTGCCCAGAGGACAAGTATGATGACCTAGAAGCTGAAGAGGCCCCGGAAGACTGCTGGGAGCCGTATGAGGTGTCAGATAACACCATACGACCTCTTAGGCAGAGCCAAGGATGTGTCGGCCGAAGAACAGACGAGACCCAACAAAGAGGGTCGACCTTTGATAGGCAGAGTCAAGGATGTGTCGGCCGAAGAAGAGATGAGGCCCAGCAGAGAGGGTCGGCCTTTAACAGGTTGAGCAGAGGGTCGGCCTTCGAGAGGCTGGGCCCAGTCAATGACCTGAGGCAGAGGCTATCGAGGTCAAGGAGCGCGACAGGCTCTCAAAGAGGGAATAGGCAGGCTCGGCCAGATCAAGGCCGACCCTTGGAGAGAAGAGCCAGGGAGCAGGAAGAGGTCAACAGTCAACGGGTCGTGGTTGGGGAACCCTCTGTCCATTGCAGAGAGGTGGCAGGGGATAACCTCGGCCAAGTTGATGAGAGAAGACCCTGGAATGACTCAATCTAACGTCTCGAGGAGAAGATAGGGGACCTCATAAAGAGAAGGGACCCATTACAAAGGGGCTACTCGGAGGGCTCCCCGTTTGTAGCTAGAATAGTGGGGTTCCCAACCCCAGCTAAGTTCAAGCCTCCTACAGTGACGCCTAAGTATGATGGCAGCACTAACCCAGTGCACCATATCGAGATGTATCAGTCGGCGGCAGATATTTACTCGATACCCGATGAGATGAAGTGTAGGGCCTTCTCAGGAACCTTGACAGGGGCAGCGCACAGCTGGTTCACCTCTCTTCCGAAGAACTCGATCGAGAACTTCAAAGGCCCAGCTGAGCAGTTCATCCACAACTTCTGCTTTGGGGTAAGACCTCAAAAGAAGACTACCCACCTCCTATATGTCAAACAGGCTAAGGGTGAAAGCCTAAGAGACTATATAGCAAGATTTAACAAGGAGAAGTTGGAGGTAGAGGATTACGAAGAGAGCATAGCCATGACCGCCCTGATAGGAGGCCTCCAGAAGGGGAAGCTATTGTGGAAGCTGGCAGAAGACCCCCCCAAGTCTATGGCAGAGCTGTTGTCCACCGCAGGGAAAGTGATGAATGCGGAAGAGGCAATGGCCGCCAAATATGAGGAGGAGAACCGTGGTAGCACTGGGAGGTCACAGGGAAAGAAAGAGGGGAAGAAGAGGTCAGCAGATGACAAGTTCACTCATTACACTCCTCTGACTGTGAGCTGTGAGCACATCCTTAATGAGATCAAGACTGACCGGGCTCTGAGGTGGCCAGAGAAATTGAAGGCCCCACCACATAAGAGGAATAAAAACCTCTGGTGTGAGTTCCATCAGGATTACGGCCATGTCACAAATAGATGCTTCGCTCTGAAGGATGATATTGAGAAGATGCTGAAATTCGGGAAACTGAGAAAGTATGTGGATGGCAAGGCCCCAAAGGGTGGAAGAGAAGACCCTAGGAAGAGAAGAGATGACAGGTGTCATGGCGACGTCCCGGCTAGAAGGCATGATGATTCAGAGGGAGATGATGGAGATGACCCAGATCTCCCACCTAAAGATGACAACACCCCAGTGAAGAGGGTATGAATGATCTCCTTTGGTGTTAGCACCATATGTGGAGGATTCGCAGGAGGTGGCTCTGAGGTGGCCGACAGGAAAGCTCATGTAGCGGAGGCCAAGTCAGTGGTCAAACCTGAGGTTGTGAATCTAACGTCTTCTGACGCAGTGCAGAAGAGGAAGAAGGTGGACATGGACACCCTCATAGTGGGGTTCTCCAGACTCGACTTCAAGGGCATCTTAACCCCCCATGATGACCCTTTAGTCATAACAACAAGGGTGCATGGGTGCGATGTAGGAAGAATCCTCATAGATGGGGGAAGTTCAACAGATGTGATGTTCTGGCCTTGTTTCAAGAGCTTGGGTCTTAGCAGGGCAAGGCTGGTGCCCTACCATCACCCATTGATAGGCTTCAGTGGAGAGAAGGTACACCCATTGGGCATGTATGAAATGGATGTACGGATGGGAGATGAGTGACCTAAGAGGCTGAACAAGAAGATAAACTTTTTTGTTATGGACGAAAATGTCTTCTCGGCCTACAACCTCATCATCGGAAGAGTGGCCCTCAGAGAGTTTGAAGCCGTGCCGTCAACGGTCCACCAGATGCTAAAATTCTCGACTCCTTATGGGGTAGGGGAAGTGCAAGGGGACCAGACCACGGCGCGGGATTGCTATTTCAACTCGGCCAAAGAGCGAGAGGCCCATAAGAGAGCAACCGCCACTTACAGCATTGACACTCTTGATCCCAGAGACGAAACAAAATTGAAGAAGGGCGAGGCCGCGGAAGAGGTAGAATCCATCGTCCTCAATGAGGACGAGCTGAAAAAAACCGTCCAGGTCGGCAAGGCCCTGGAGCAAGGGATCAAGGAAGAGTTGATAAACTTCCTTAGGAGGAGGCAGAGTGTCTTCGCATGGAGTCATGCAGATATGCCTGGTATCGACCCTGAGATCATGACCCACAAGCTCAACGTAGACAGAGATGCTAGGCCTATTAAATAGAGGCGAAGAGTCTACTACAGAGAGAAGTATGAGGTCATCCGGGAAGAGGTGAAAAAGTTGGAGGAGGCCGAGTTCATAAGAGAGGTTACTTATCCAGAGTGGCTCTCAAATGCAGTCATCGTGCCTAAGGCCAATGGAAAGTGGCGGATGTGTGTAGATTTCACAGACCTGAATAGGTTTTGCCCGAAAGACAGCTATCCCTTACCTAGGATAGACCAGATGGTGGATGCAACGATAGGGCACGAGCTTATGAGTTTCATGGATGCTTATTCAGGTTATAACCAAATCTTCATGGATGCCGAAGACTCTGAGAAGACAGCCTTCATTACTGACAAGGGGACGTACTGTTACAAGGTGATTCCCTTTGGTTTGAAAAATGCGGGTGCGACCTATCAACGTCTTGTCAATAAGATATTCGAGGAGAAGATAGGTAAGACCATGGAGGTGTATGTGGATGATATGCTTACGAAGAGCCTGAAAGCATGTACCCACGTAGCAGACCTTGAGAAGACCTTTGATGTCATGGACTCGTACAGGATGAAGCTCAACCCGGCCAAGTGTGTCTTCGGGGTAGGAGCCGGGAAGTTCTTGGGGTTCATCGTTAATCAAAGGGGGATTGAAGCAAACCCAGAGAAGATCATGGCCTTGCTCGACATGAAGACTCCTAGGAGTATCAAGGATGTCCAAAGACTCACCGGAAGAGTGGCTTCCCTTAACAGGTTTGTTTCCAGGGCAACGGACAAGTGTCTTCCGTTCTTTAAAGTTCTGAGAAAGGCTTTCCAGTGGGACGAAGAGTGTGACAAAGATTTTGACCAACTCAAGTCTTACTTGGGATCTCCATTGTTGATGTCTCGTCCCATCACGGGGGAGAGGTTGTTTGTGTATCTGGTAGTATCTGAGTCAGTCATCAGCGCAGCCATCATACGAGAAGAGGATGGAATTCAGAGGCCTGTATACTTCAATAGTAAGGCCCTTGAAGGGTCTGAACAAAACTATCCCCGGATGGAGAAGTTGGCTTATGCCCTGATACACGCCTCAAGGAAGATGAAGCCTTAATTCCAAGCTCACTCCATGGTAGTCCTCACTGACTCCCCACTAAGGCAGGTTCTGCACAAGCCTGAGAAGTCCGGAAGATTGATGACCTGGGCCATCGAGCTAGGAGAATATGATCTCACCTACCAGCCTAAGACAGCCATCAAAGGGCAGGCTCTCGCAGACTTTATCGCAGAGTTCACCTGGGAAGAGGCTGATAGAGGTTTGGAAGAGGCCGAGACAGAGAAAGGTTCAGAGGACGAAGAAGAGAAGAACCGTAGTGTCTTCCGAAATTCGGAAGAGACTGCCCCTAACGTCTTTGAGGCCGAGAAGAGGTTGTACCAGGAAAAACCCGGAGCAGAGTGGAAGAGAACGAAGAGGATCGGTACCTCTTTAAGAAGGGGGTTATGAGAGAAGGGGTCTTCTCATCCGATGCGGACGTGTGGAGCCTCTTCGTTGATGGCTCTTCTTGTGATAATGGAAGCGGCGCGGGGCTAGTACTCTCGGCTCCAGATGGCGCCAACATTGAGTACGCCTTGAGATTCAACTTCAAGGCCTCCAACAACGAGTCTGAGTATGAGGCCATGATAGCGGGTCTCTTATTAGCAACAACTCTTCGAGTAAAGCGACTCCTACTCCATAGCGACTCAAGGTTGGTTGTCAATCAAGTGTTGGGGGCATACGAGGCCAAAGATGAAAGGATGGCCAAATACCTAAAGAAGGTAAGAGGGTTGCTAGAGTATTTTGAAGAAGAAAAATTGAAGAGAGTACCCCGGCTGAGCAACAACCACGCTGATGCATTGGCAAGACTGGCCTCAGCAATGAAGACAGATTTGGGAAGGACCATTCCAATCGAGGTCTTAGGAAAAGCAAGCATCGAGGAGGACGAGGTGTGTAGCCCTTGTCACAATGTGAACCTAGGAGACTTATGGATTGACCCGCTTGTCAGATACCTAAGAGAGGGGGAGCTATCCGAGTCCAAGATGGAAAGAAGAAAGTTGAGATACAGGGCTACAAAGTTCTCATTGGTAGGAGATGTCTTGTACAAAAAGGGGTTTCTACTGCCTCTCCTCAGATGTGTGCACCCTGCAGAAGTACCCCAGGTCTTAAGGGAGGTTCATGAGGGTTCTTGCACTAGCCACATTGGGGGAAGACCCTTAGCTAAGAGGATCATCACTCAGGGATACTGGTGGCCTACCCTGTCTAAGGACGCAACAGACTATGTGAAGAGGTGCGACAAATGTCAAAGGTTCGCCACCATCCCTCACCAACCTCATCAGCCTATGACGTCGATCTCTTCTCTATGGCCATTTGCGGTATGGGGAATTGACTTAGTAGGACCTTTGCCAAGAGCTGTCAACAACTATAGATTCTTGATAGTTGCCATTGACTACTTTTCAAAATGGGTAGAGGCAGAGCCGATGATAACAATTACAGAGCAGAAGACCTTCCAGTTCATCTGGAAGAACATCATATGTAGATATGGCCTCCCGAACACGCTCATCTCGGACAATGGGACCCAGTTCAATAATGCCTCCTTGGAGAAGTATTGCTAAGTGTGGGGATCAGACAGTTCTTCTCATCTCCTGGTCGACCTCAGGCAAATGACCAGACCGAGGTCACGAACAGAACCATCTTGGATGGAATCAAGAAGAGGTTAAAAGACGCGAAGGGGAGATGGATAGAAGAGGTCTACGCTGTGCTATGGGCTTACAGAACTACGACAAGGACACCCACAGGAGAAACCCCATTCATGCTGGCACATGGCTCAGAGGCAGTCATACCAACGGAGGTAGGACTTCCAACTCATCGGATTCAGACCTACGACCCTCACAGCAATGAGGAGAAGAGAAGGCTAGACCTGGATCTCATCGAAGAAAGAAGGGAAGACGCAGAGGTCAGAAAAGCAGCCTACCAGCAGAGGGCAGCAAAATTCTACAACCAGAGGGTGAAGTCAAGACCCATTGCAGTGGGAGGCCTAGTTCTAAAGAAGACACTACATAAGGAAAACAAGCTACACCCAAACTGGCATGGCCCCTACAAGGTGACGGAAGAGGTTATGCCTGGCACTTACAGGCTAGAAAACCTAGAAGGAGAACCTTTCACTAACCCGTGAAATGCTGACCATCTCAAGAGATATTACATATGATGTATAGAATTTTATGAAAATGTACTATATTACTAAGAGGAGGTTATTAATAAAGATCGGTTTCCATATCAAGTTCTTGTTTCGTTGTTTAGACCAGAAGTTTATTATGAGGCTAACCTCTTAGGTGATGACCTCAGACCCTCATAACATCACTCAGTGGTGACGAGGTCTGAGCTCAGACACCTGGGTTAGATGACCTCAGACTCTTAACATCATTAATTTGGTGATATTTATTATGAGGCTAACCTCTTAGGTGATGACCTCAGACCCTCATAACATCACTCGGTGGTGACGAGGTCTGAGCTCAGACACTTGGGTTGGATGACCTCAGACTCTTAACATCATTAATTTGGTGATTATTATGAGGCTAACCTCTTAGGTGATGACCTCAGACCCTCATAACATCACTCGGTGGTGACGAGGTCTGAGCTCAGACACTTGGGTTAGATGACCTCAGACTCTTAACATCATTAATTTGGTGATATTTATTATGAGGCTAACCTCTTAGGTGATGACCTCAGACCCTCATAACATCACTCGGTGGTGACGAGGTCTGAGCTCAGACACTTGGGTTGGATGACCTCAGACTCTTAACATCATTAATTTGGTGATTATTATGAGGCTAACCTCTTAGGTGATGACCTCAGACCCTCATAACATCACTCGGTGGTGACGAGGTCTGAGCTCAGACACTTGGGTTAGATGACCTCAGACTCTTAACATCATTAATTTGGTGATATTTATTATGAGGCTAACCTCTTAGGTGATGACCTCAGACCCTCATAACATCACTCGGTGGTGACGAGGTCTGAGCTCAGACACTTGGGTTGGATGACCTCAGACTCTTAACATCATTAATTTGGTGATTATTATGAGGCTAACCTCTTAGGTGATGACCTCAGACCCTCATAACATCAGTCGGTGGTGACGAGGTCTGAGCTCAGACACCTGGGTTGGATGACCTCAGACTCTTAACATCATTAATTTGGTGATTATTATGAGGCTAACCTCTTAGGTGATGACCTCAGACCCTCATAACATCAGTCGGTGGTGACGAGGTCTGAGCTCAGACACCTGGGTTGGATGACCTCAGACTCTTAACATCATTAATTTGGTGATTATTATGAGGCTAACCTCTTAGGTGATGACCTCAGATCCTCATAACATCTGTCGGTGGTGACGAGGTCTGAGCTCAGACACCTGGGTTAGATGACCTCAGACCCTAAACATCATTAATTTGGTGAGATTTATTATGAAGCTAACCTCTTAGGTGATGGCCTCAGACCCTCATAACATCACTCGGTGGTGACGAGGCCTGAGCTCAGACACCTGGGTTAGATGACCTCAGACCCTAAACAGCATTAATTTGGTGAAGTTGGTTATGAGAACAACATATTAGATAATGACTTCAGAGCTCAATAGCATTCAGAGGCATTCAGATATAAAAATAAAGGAAGAGATTGGCATTCAGTAAAAATAAGAGATTACAAATATTCATTACAAAGCACTGAGGTTACAAATTACAAGCTCAGTTACAAGTCAAAAATTACAAATTACAACTTAAAGGTCTGAGGGGAGAGCATTGACAGTATCGGCTGGGTTGACCTGATCAGCATTGGTCACCTCAGCCACATCATCAGCAGGGTCAGTCCCTCCGAGATCAGTCCCTTCCAGAGTAGCAGTCTGACCAGGGGCAGCAGCCTCGTCTTCTACCTCTTGCAGTGCCTGAGCAAACTGAGGGTCGGCGAAGCCGAGGCCCACAAAGTCGGAGGCCTTTATAGTGCCAACCTCCTTTTCTCAGACCTCGGCCCATTTGGTAATGGCTTTGATACCTCTTTCGAGGTATTCAAAACCAAAACCTACGAACTCCTCAGAGACTTTGTAGTCAGAAATTATTCTCTCTGAGGCATCTGCAAGGGCAGCCTTCACAGCCGCACTGACCTTCCTCTGCAGAGCATCATCCTTATCCTTCAGGGACGTGGCGTGGCTTTGGACGAGCGCAGAGATATCTTTTTCCAAACCCTGATCCTTATTTTCAGAGGTTTGGGCCTTATTCTCGGCATTCTGTAACTCTGACCTCAGACGGTCAACCTCGGCCTTCAGGGCGCTCTCGACCTTCTCAACCTCCTGCCCCTTCTGAATGAGAGGAAATTTCCTTATGGCCCAGTTAGATAGCTGGTACATGGCAGTCGCACCCTGCACAGTTAATGAAGAGGTTAGGTGAGAGAAAAATCAGACGTTGCACTTATAAAATTCTGACAAAGGAACAATTTATACCTAGACGACTCTGTGAAGGCCAAATTCAACCATCATAGGGGTTTCCATGGCCCTGTAAAAATGCTTGTCGGCCTCGGTCATCATGTTAGCAAGTGCGTCCATGGCCTGTCTGCTATGGCCGACCACGCTATCGGTAAGTTTCAGCTGGTCCAGACGAGCCGACAGGGTGTCGGCTGAGATGGGGATCGCAGCGTCTGAGGTCTTCTTTTGCCTTGAGGTCGGCCTCTGATCCTCAGAGGCCGGGACCTCAGGGGCCCTCTTCTTGGACTTGGATGTTTAGGGAGCTGGAGGAGGAGCGTTCAAACCAGTCCTCTTTGCAAGTCTAGCCAAACTCGGAGCTGCCATCTCCCACAATTCGTCCGGGATACCTGGTGGTCTCTCTGCAAAAGTGAAAAGATAAGAGTCAGAAATCAAACATGAATGATCAGAGGTTAGACTTGGAACAAAAAGAAAAATCCTTACCAAAGTCAACAAGGGGACTTCCACCTAGGCTCGTCCTTGAGAGAAACTGAGGGGTCAGCAAATGCTTGAACTTAACGAACAAGCCGTGTGCCCCTTGGTCTTGCAGGGCCTTCACCTTTTTGCTATTTTGAAGACTTAGGCCAAGATCAGCCCTTGCAGACATGGTGACTTTACCCCATCTGATGGGTATTCTCGGCTCAAAAGTGAAAGAGGGAACAGATGAGCCAAATTCCCATGGCCCTGAGGCAAAAAAAATACCGGGGCTTCCAGTTGTGATTCGAGGTCTGAGTGACCTAAAGCATCTTCTTCTCAGGCCTCCGAGCCACGAAGTGATAGTAGCTCGGATGGTTTTTGGCCGAGGTAGGGACATAACAACCGGCAAAGATCTGAACTGGGAGGTCAGAGTGGTGGACTGCCCTCCACAAGATGATGGATCCAATAATGACTCTCCAAGCATTGGGAGAGAGTTGCGAAGGGGCCAAATTGATGAAGGAAAGAATGGACCTGATGATTGGGTGAATGGGTAGACGAAACCCTAACTTTAACATCTGCTCGTACAGGCAGGTTTTTCCATCTTGGCCGTGGTAGGCCCTCTCTTCCCTCAGAGGTCTCCTTTATTTGATTGAGGGACCAATGGAGTATAAATATCTGAAGTGCAATAGATCCACCTCAGTGACTGTGCTCTCGTACTCGTCCGCCTCAGAGACGTCAACATCACTTTCAGCATCTTCATCATCGTCGTCAAGCTCAACGTCGGCTGGAGCAGATGTAGACGGGTGACCAGGGAACCTCTGAGAAAACTCGGCCCCGGTAACGACCAGCAGAGGGATGGCATCTAGAATGGGTGGCACAGCCACACTTGGCACAACAAGTTCGACCTCTGAAGAAGAATCTGAGGTACTTGAGCCATTCTGGGACGAGGCTCGGCTGGAGACCTCGGCCTGGTCAGCAGCCTGACCAGGCCGAGGTGTAAAATCCATGGCTTCTTGGAAAGAGTCCACAGACATGGGGTCTGAGGTGGAGGACTCAGACTCAGACATCGGCAATGGGTTAGCAGAGAGGTCTGTCTGATAAAAGTTCTTAGGAGGATCAGGGTATACCACCTTCAGAGGTGGGGGAAAGATAGGTCTAATAGGAAACTCCTGTGACCTACGAGCTTCCTCCTGAGCTCTCTCTATTTGCCTAATTTTTTCTAAAGTCTTCTCTCCAAGAGAGGGGAAATCCTCAAGAAGCTGGTAGAGGGGTCTGAGCATCAGAGGACGACCCAAAACCTGAAGACGACCCTAAACTTGGGCAAAATCTCTAAAGCTACAAACACGTTTGGCTTATAAAACATAGAAGGCTAAAGATCAAACTAAGAAGTTTTCAAGAAAACCTAACTTGCCGAAAAACTCAAATGAACCACCGGAAAACTTAAAAGGTCACCGAAAAATGCAAACCAAATGTCAAAAACAAAGGAAATGGAAAAGGAGGAGTACCTGGAAGTGAATCAACGAATGAAACCAAGAGAATCCACAAGAAACTCGATGAAATCCTCTGCGAAAAGAGCGCTAGATTGAAGAGGCTTTAGAGAGAGGAAATTTGCAGAAGCTGTGTACGCGGGAAAGAAAAGTGGAAGAAGAAAGAGAAAGGAAGGGTTAACCCCTTAAATACTTGGGCACACTTCCCAAGGCCGATCATTGCCTTGGGAAACCCAAGGGACAACTGACAGCGCACGCAAGCCAAGTGGGCACACCTTAGCCTGGGACAGGTGTCTTGCAGGTGTTGGCCTTGGGACGGATAGGCCTCGGAGGTGAAGCAATCCCCTAGCCACTTGCTCTCGCATATGACTAAGGGCTGGGGGTGATTGATATGCCCAAGTATACCCTCGGCCCAGGGACACCTACCTCGGCCGAGATGATGGCCGAAACATTGATCGACCCTATGAAGGCCAGGGTCCCGCGATACCATCCCTCGGCCAGAACTACCTCGGCTCAGGCCGACACTACTATCTACACTGCCAAGGGGCGCCGCGCGCACCACAGGCACCAACAGCACTATGGGTATGGCAACCTCGGCCAAGGGTGGGCCGAGGTGACAGGGAGCCGACCCTCAACTTGGAACCGGTTCAACCTCGGCTTGGGACGAGGTCACAAGAGGCCTTAGTATTCACCAGCATGGGACTATCCCTACCTCAGCCGGGGCCGACCTAGCATAATGTCTCGGCTGAGATCAGGCCGAGACTCCTTATGACACCTCGGATTGAACGGACATCAAGCCTTTGCAGCTCGGCCTCTCCCAGGACGAGGTCATTCACCAACATGACTGTCGAGCATCTGTTGACATTTGGATAAGGACACCTGGGCACAAATCAGTTGTAACAAGATTATTCTCCACATGTGGGAGAATATTTCATCATCATTGCTTACATGTGACAGTGACAGATGGCATTCCCACATTGGTGAGGATATCACACACATGCTCATTGCATGCATGGGGGGTACACTACGCCCCCTAGACACTATATATAGGGGTCATCCCCTACCTTGAAAAGGGGTCCAATTATTCAACCCTAGCCAAAACTCTGTCTAAATATACAGTAGAGAGAGAGATCTTGAGAGAATTGTATCCATGGCCATTAGTGCCTTCATTCAGTGATATTACTCACACACTCACTGTGGACGTAGGCCGGATTGGCTGAACCACCTATATTCCGGTGTTCATTCCTCATATCCTCCCCTCCTTCTCTTATCTCTCTATATAGCTGTGCTGCCATTGTTATACTTCTATTGAGCTTGGAAACACCATACCTGGTGGTGCTGATTCTTAGCATCATCATCGAGGTATAAATTCCTTTGCTATACTTTGATTTAATGGTGATTGTTTTGATGTATTTCCTTTCATATTTTTCACCTTGTTGTTGCGTGTAATTGATTAAACACTATGGAATTTATGCATTTAGAAAATAAATCCTCATAGAGCCACCATGGATGGAACTTCTGCACAGTTAGTATCTCCTCATATTGCTTTTATGGGGAACGAAAATGCCATCTCCAATTTTAATATTTAATTAAGTCACGAATAGTATTCTATATAGAAAGATTTTGATATCTGTCTTTTTAAGATGGAAAAATAAATATATTTTTGTATTGATATATTAACATCGATGTTTTAATTATTAAAAGAGTCTCGGCAATGTGTACCCTTAGGGCAAACCTAATAGTAAGAACACCCTTGTAATGAAGGATCTGATCGAACGCTGTTGGATTTAAAAAGATCTCTCAAACACCCTGATGCTATCAATGATGACCTATGAAGCACCGATTCTTCAAAAATAGCCTCGAGTCCGAATCCGATTCTTCTGAGGTGCGGGTGGGGCACGATTCGGCCTGATTCGGCCCCGATTCGCACCCAAGAAGAATCGGTGGGGAAAAAATATATATTTTTTTCGATTCATTTTGGATTCGGCAAGGATTCGTTTTTGGATTCGTTTTTTTAATAAAAGTAAGTTGTGTGAAAGTTTTGGGCATGCTTTCAATACAAAATAAAAAACTTAAGTTGAGTTATATGGCCAATGAAATGGTGTTAAAGGGTGGGGGTTATTTTTTGTTCTTGTAAAACTATCTTTTTGTTATGATTCACCTAAGAAGTTGACGATGCATATATGGTGTTTTGATTTGTAAATCCTTCTACTAAACAATTGGTACATGAATCATATGATGTTTTTCTTGTGGTACTTAGTTAATGCTCCTGCTAGTTTACTTTTCAATTATAATATAATTATTGTTCATATTTAGTTGTTGATTTTATTATGGTGCATGTTTTCTAACTCTAAAAATTGATACATATAATAAAGAATAATAATTTATATATTATATTAATTTATTTTTCTTGCCGCACCCGCACTGGCACCCTATTTTTTCAAAAAATTTCGAATCGCCGCACCCGCACTCAATCGCACCCTCACCCCGCACCCGCATCCGTGCTTCATAGATGACGACTAATAAATGGATCAAAAAGTAGCATGATGAGTAATAAGCCTGACTGCTCGTGAACTCAAACCAAGTCTCTAATAATTGAGAAATAAAGGTTATTTGTTTTGAACGAGCTGTTGTTTTTGAATTCAGTTAGGCTCAAGTTATCTGAATGAACATAACTTAATGGAAAGAAAACACCATGTATTTATAGGGGTAATGGGCATTAAATGCAGATTGGACTATCAATAAAATAAATGAGAAAGGACAGATAAATTTATAGATGGGTGTTTTGGGGTAGAAAGAGTGACCCCATCTTTGGTGGCTCAAAGGGCACTGGCAAAGGAATTTGGTTTGTGACATGGCTTAAATTATGAGTTTTCTTATAAGGAAATGAGGTGAATGTTCATAAGTAGTACTAGGTTACATGTGGCTGACGAGCAGGTTAGTTATATTTTTGTCAGAATCCAAGCACCCAGGGGTTGCCACTTGAGCTGGCAAGTCTAAAATACTTCTTGAGGCTTGGCCATGGTTCAAAGTCTCAATACCGGTATTGGACACCCGATTTTCAATTCAGTCGCGGTATCGGGTGATGCGCTATTTAGAGAATGCAAAAAATTCCAAAAAAAATATAGAAAATTAAAAAACTAAAATTAACAATGTGGGTCAATCGAATACGTTCAAAACCATCCTTTAATATGCATTGCATTGTACAATTGGTTATACTGAAGCGCGACGGACTTGTCAGATTTAATATTCCATAATAAACCAATATTAATATAGAAAAACAATCTAATGACACATAAAAGGGCAAATCCAGTGCACGAGGTATCTAGTTGCAATATTAATCATACGAATGTGGATAAGGATAATCCTCCAGTAGGGTAAAGGAAGAAATATGAATTATATTGCAGCTCAAAGGGTTGGGATGACTGACTGGATGACCCATAAATTGGAATTTGTGGTTGATGATCTCCCGGCTGACTTGGAATTCTTCACATTTTTGTTTTTTTACAAAACATTATTTCTTGGAATTTTTAGAAATTCGAAACATTTTTTTAAGAATTCTAAATATGATTTGTACAAAACATTATTTTTAGGAATTCTTAGAAATTCTAAACATTTTTATTAAGATTTCTAAACATTTTTTTGTATAAAACATTATTTTTTGGAATTTTCAGAAATTCTAAATATTTTTTGTGCAAAACATTATTTTTATGAATTATAAAAAATTTATACGTTCACAATCTTTTTAAGAATTCTAAAATTTTTTTTAGGAATTCTAAATATTAAAGTTTTTCTACAAGCTTCTTTGTAATACCGAAACAATTTTTAATATTCCATAATAAAAATAAAACAACCTTATTCTTATTTTCACCACTAACGACCTTGCTACAGTAATTGCTGACTATTCTTCTTATATCCACTAAGAGCACTTTCATACTTCCGACTAATATCTAGATTAGGAGTCATTTTAAAAATATATAAATAATACACGTGTTTTTTTTTACAATTAATCTTTTTTTTACATAAGTTATTTTTTTTACGAAAGATATTTTTTTTTTATAAATGTTGCATCAGGTAATTTTTTAGGAATGAAATGTAATTTTTCTACAAATGTTACTTTTTGACCATATCTTATTTGTTTACAAATTTCCATTAACTAATGCATTTATAAAAAATGAAAAAACAAGATTTTAAGAAGTTTTGACAACATAGTCTCTTCAAAAACTTTCACTTTTTTCTTTTTAATCAAAATAGTTTTCTTTTTAAAAAAATACGTCACACAAAATAATAGGGTAAATTTTATTTGTACAAAACAATGAGAAAAAAGGTCTTAAGAATTATTGGCAACATATTACAAAATTTTTATTAGCACAAAATAAGAGTGTCGAATTATTTGTACAAAAGAAAAAGAAATCTAATATAAGCGTGCATTTTTTGTTTTAAAAAAACTGATCAACTTTTAAACACAACACAAGACAAATGGGGTTTTAAACATTATAACAAATATATGAGGGTTTCTCTTCACAGCCTCCTAAACTCCATTGTCACGATGTTACGAGGGTTTCTTACCACATGACCCAACAAAAGAAAAGAGATGGAACTCAACAACAGGTTTCCTACAACTTATTTTATAACTTGTTCGTTTTTTTTCTTTTCAACAGAAACAAATCGTCCGATATCTCATCCGTTCTTGTTTGTATCAGCCGATATATCGGGTTATATCTTGGGATCGTCGAGAAATCTTCGAGATCTTGTTATATTTTGTTGATTCATATATTTTTTTGAATGTGACGGAATCAGAACGATACGCCTCGAGATCGAGTCAACTTGACTGATACGGAGTAAACTTGGCCGATACTTTGAACCATGAGCTCGACACAGACACGTTCACAGAGTCAATGATTCATGAAGAGGGGCTTAAAGAACCGCTTCTTTAAAGAACGAGATTGGTTGGCCTTTACTTCTCTCAGGTGAACTAAAAATTGAAGGATTCCATAACAAACAACACCCCGCTTTCTATTAATCACATCTGGTTGTCCATTGTATATCAAAGATTTAGGCAGAGCGTGGGGATTGTGAATATTAATTATATACGGGATTAGCTTCTCTCTCACTTTCAGGACCTCTAAACCTCCCTCTCTCTCTCTCTACTTTGTCTTTTTATTTTTTATTTTTATCATCAGAAACAACACTATTTATTGAAAATCAAAAGAAAAGAGGATCAGCAGTTCATCTGAACAAAAACTAAACTTCATACATTGAAATCCACAACTTTGACAAATGTCGGGATCACCCGGAGATTAATTCATATAAATTAATCTCCAGTGAGGCTTTTGGAGTCACCGCAATCCATAGGCTAGATGGTCATTTCTCAGGGGTGGATCCAAGGCATCATCCTCTTCCTAATCGAGATCATCCTGGGCACTAGTAGTGGCAAAATGTGGCCCAAATAATAAAACAATCCATATTAGCCCAAGCATTTAAATATGGGGGCCATGTTTAAAAGCTATGAGTTAAATATGGGGCCCATATTTCAAAGTTATGAGTTAAATATGGGGCCCATATTTGAAAGCAAAAAATTAAATATGACGCTCAATTTTAAAAGATACAAATCAAATATAATACTCATTTTAAAAAGTTATGAGTAAAATATGAGTTTTTTTATATATACCTCGAATTGTAATACTTAATTTAGTAGAAAAATAATGGGTTGACTCAACCCATATTTGGTCCGCCCATATTTGGCCCGGCCCACATTTAACCCAACCCACATTTGGCTCAACCCACATTTGGCTCAACCCATATTTGACCCGCCCAAATTAGGCCCAACCCATAATTTTGCCAGTGCTACTGGGCACAGACATGGGTGCTGGGGGTAGGACCTTATATGGGATCGACATCTCATCGATCGGGGATGGGTAAGCTTCTTTCAGTTGTCTAAAGGTGCCGTCATCCATCTGGCAACTCCTCATAGCATAAAAACAATTGTAATCCTCCACTGAAGCAAATGGAGTTATCTTTGGATTTAAGGAGTCGAAGGGTGATAAATCCGTCCATGGGTCCTTGGCCATCCCCGTATAGCGATGCGTGTGGAGGTTGCAAGCAACCACCCCCATATAGCGACATAATTGGATACGAGGATGGAGGGTAAGTGGTTGTTGAGGCAACCCCTTGACCATCGTAGGGGTCAATGGGGTGGTGGCGGACGAATGGGTGTCGAGCAACAAGACTTTTTTTTGTAGGTTTCAGCTGGGAACATGTGGATGGTTAGAGGTTGGGGTTAGGCTAGATCTAGAGTTTAGAGTTTAGAACCCAATCTCAACGATCATGGAATCCCAATCCCTTCACACAATAAATCACTCTTATGTTCTTATGTACTTAGCGATGCCCGAGTTATGCAAGCTTGATAAAGCTCCTCGTCCACTTGAAATGCCTGGACTCATTCTATGGAAAATGCTAAATTTATATGTTGTCATATAATTATTATAAGAAACAAGAATTGCAATATGTATTAATTAAAACCTGCAAGAAGGGGGTGGAACCCCGTATACGACCCATAAAGGAAGGACATAGCTACAATTAAAAAATGTTCCACAAATGACTTGGCCAGTGCAAAAAAAAAAACCCTAACCCCATGCAATCTGTTCCAGCCTCGTAGGATATAGGAAAATCTGGAATAGCTTCAACTACCCAGACATGATCATAGTTAACTCTAAAGGTCGGATCCAGTGCACAAGGCTCCCGCTTCACTGCAGGTCTGGGAGAGGTAGATGTCAGCTTGCCTTACCTTCATATTGTTTTATAATATGAAGAGACCGCTCTCAAGTCTCGAACTCGAGACTAACCGTAACTTGGGCGAGGGCACTTACCATCGCTCCAAGGTACGACCATCAACCTGGAGTTAGGTTTTGATTGAATTTGGGAACTCTCTATCGTAGTTACCCGTGTTTTAATACACTAAAATAGTGATCTCATATATTTTTTTCCATTTCTTCCCTAGACTTGTCTTTTACGATAAGAAATAAAAAAACACAGTGAATAACATAGGCGATGCTTATTCAATGCTTGCATGAATAATTATAACATACAAAATCTCAAATGTGAATCGTAAATTTCTGAATCTTACAATATTTTATGATATTAATCGTTTTTTACTATTAATCACTCTAATAGTTAAAGGTTGCCCCTCTCATTTACACAATATGATCAAAATAATTATATCCCCATCATACCATATCTTAGAGTGTATGACGTATTGCATTCCTGTTTTTGTTCCACGTACCGAAACGATCCTTGTTTCGCTGTAGACCAAGAGGCATCAAGCAACTCCAAAGCATCGTTAAAAAAATGTAAGTTTACCCAAATACTAGTCTTCCATGTCTGCATCACTAACCTGAACTAGGGCCTTTCCTCTTATCCCGGTGCTTCAACTCCCTCTTCTGATTAAGAAACTCAATGACTTGCTGTCCAATTCCTCTTTAAAATCCTAGTAATTATTCCCACGTCCATCACTTCTCAAATTTCCCAATTTGACCAGAACCGGAACATTGTCGCAGGAAAAATCGTCCCCACTCCACCTTCACCATCTTCCACAAATGCAGGCCCTCTGGAAATGGAGCTAAGCAACTCCTCCTCATCAACAAATTATTGCTAGCTTCTCCAGAATCTCCACCTACTTGCTTATCTACACTACCCTCAGCTAAGTCCTACTAGAACTCCCAACAACGTATAAGGGCAACTTAGAGAAGTTCCTACTCCTCGAGGAAATACTTTAGGAATGAAACAGGTTTTTACATTTATGATTATTTTTTAATGATATAATCTCGTTGTGCATTGCTGTCCTTTTCTATTCGTTGCAGTCAGCATCTGAGGTAACCATATACAACTTGCAATTCATGGCCTCCCCAAATCTGGAGCACTGGTTGGATTGGGCTCAGTGCGTGCCTGTGGTGTAGAAAACATTTTTTATTACATGGATACCCTTGTGCCTGTTGGAAATTATGAATGCAAATACAGAAATGGAACTCTTTATATATCTCAAAAATGTCAACTTCAATACAACAATGTAATTTCTGAATAGTCACTATAAAACTTCAAGGCGTGATGTCACTTTCCTAAATACAGTATTTGCCCCACACGAAGAATTTCGGTATACAAACGGGAATCAGCAAATCCGTACTCAAGATACGATGAAGCAATTGCACTGTCTGCAACTTGTATATTTGAAGACAGCCCTTGGATGTAGCAGCGAAGAACAGTCAATCAAGTTCTTATTCTGTTTATGTGCACAAAACAGAATAAGAGAATTTGTATCTCCTGAAAATTGTAAGAGAGTAATAGCAGGGTCTGGAAATCTGAAACTGGTTTTTGTAATCAATGTAATTCCGTTTTTAGGCAGCCTTTATTTATAGAAAATGAAAGGCTTTGTCTTCAAGAGTCATGATTGTTGAATTAAGTCATTTTCGAACAGGTATGACTGTTAATTACCAACAGTCTTAAGTCCTTTCCGAACAGGTATAATAATACCGAATCGGTTTTGCACGGGTCAACCAAAAAGTGACCGCGCCCGAGCTACCGCGATCCGACCCGGACGAATCCCGGCAACCCGCTACCACTGCGGACACGCGGCGTGCGAAGTGCAAAGTGCGCCACTAGCGCCTCTACAGCCCACTGCCCCGCACCCGCACGCGCGCGCGCGCGTGTGCGTGTGCGTGTGCGTACGGCGCTTCGCACCGTATTGAGGTCTCTTGAATAGCCTCTTAAATGCTAGATGAATTAACTCTTCATCTTCCATTTGTACTTATTAAGTGTACAAATTCTTAACATTTTTCCAATGTGGGACTCAAAGGTTGCCCACCCCTTTTATAGCTTAGTGGTGACACTTAGCTTTGTACATTTTCCAATGTGGGACACTATACCCTTTTATATTTGGGTTAGCTTCCCACCTCTTCCTCACACTTCCAATGTGGGACAAGCTCTTAAGGTTTTTACACCCAAAAAACTCTTACTCTCTTATTTTAAAAATCTCCAACATTCCTCCACCATTTTCAAAATAAGTTTTGTAAATCTTTGATTGTCTGTAAGACTGTGTATAAGCATTGGTGTCTCACGACTTGAACCAATACCCTGTGAAGGTTCGTCAAGGTTAACCATGAAAGTATAGTAGACTTGTCTTTGAACTATCAATCTATATTGATTATCCGGATTTGTCTTCACACACAAATCTTTTAGTCACTGATTATCCATATAAGCCGACACATGAATTAGGCCTTGTGTCTGTACCTTGATTTCGTGAGTGCTTTAGAGTCAAGCCCAATACTCATAGGAAGCGGCACCACTTCCACACTCATATAGGTAGATTATCATAGGTGTCCATGTAACTTAAAACACCATAAATCTATTAAGGTTAAACCCATCCTCTTTCATTATTCATTACATGTTCTAAGCACTTATCCTTGGGATGTTAAATTTCATAGTGCTTACAATCACGTCGTATGATGTACTTTAATCATTGAACTTGAGACTTGAATATATCAAGTTTCAAGTTGAGTTTCCATCAAGAGTGATTATTATTAATGGGATTTAGTCCCATCCCTATTGATGTCTTAGACACCAGTCCTCTTGCAAGACCTTTTGTAAAAGGATCAGCTAAATTTTGACTTGATTTTACATAATCCACTGTGATTACACTATCTGTAATCATTTGTCTGACATAACTATGTCTCAGGCCAATATGTCTAGACTTTCCATTATACACTTTACTATAAGCTCTGGAAAGTGTAGACTCACTATCACAATGTATAGATATTGGAGGCATTGGTTTTGGCCAAACTGGAATTTCAATCAATGAATTCCTTAACCATTCTGCCTCTTTACTAGTTGCAGCTAATGCTACAAACTCAGCTGCCATAGTAGAGTCAGCTATACAAGTTTGTTTCTTTGATCCCCAAGAAACAGCTCCTCCACCAAGTGTGAAAATCCATCCACTTGTTGAGGAATGATCCTCCCGCTCAGTTATCCAACTGGCATCAGAAAACCCTTCTAATACTGAAGGATATCCACTATAGTATATACCATAGTCCATAGTTCCTTTCAAATATTTTAATATTCTATTGACAGCATGCCAATGCAATAAACTTGGATTACTAGTATATCTACTTAATTTACCAACAGCATAAGCAATATCAGGTCGAGTACATGTCATGGCATACATTAAACTACCAATTACTCGTGCATATTCCAATTGTGAAATAGCTCTACCATTATTAGGGATCATTTTTAGCTGTGGTTCAAAAGGTGTACTAACAGGTGTGCAATCAAACTGATTAAATTTCTTTAAAATTTTCTCAACATAATGAGATTGAGTGAGAATTATATTTTTATCTTTCCTTATTATTCTCATTCCTAATATGACATCAGCTACACCCATATCTTTCATATCAAATTTAGAAGACAAAAAACTCTTAGTATTATTAATGCTTTCTAAATCAGTACCAAGAATTAACATGTCATCTACATATAAACAAATGATCACACCTTTACCATTAGCAAATTTACTATAAACACATTTATCAGATTCATGAATTTTAAAACCATAAGAAATAATGACTTTATCAAATTTTTCATGCCATTGTTTAGGTGCTTGTTTTAGGCCATATAAGGACTTAATAAGTTTACATACTTTATTTTCTTGTCCAGGCATAACAAACCCTTCAGGTTGTTCCATGTAAATTTCTTCTTCTAAGTCACCATTTAAAAAGGCAGTTTTCACATCCATTTGATGAATCTCAAAATTATATATAGATGCTAATGCAATTAAAATTCTAATAGTGGCGGTTCTAGCAACAGGTGCATAGGTATCAAAATAATCAATTCCTTCTTTTTGTGTAAAACCTTTAGCAACCAATCTAGCCTTGAATTTATCAATTGTTCCATCTATTTTCATTTTCTTTTTAAAAATCCATCTACACTTAATGGGTTTAAACCCTGGAGGTAAGTCTACTAATTTCCAAGTTTTATTTCCCAAAATTGAATCCATTTCATCATTTATAGCTTCTTTCCAAAATGCTGAATCTACAGACTTAATTGCCTCACTATAAGTTTGTGGGTCTGTTTCAACGCTAAGAGTCAAAGCATATTGATTACAAGATGTATCTCTAGTTCCTTCAACAAGATAGACTACAAAGTCGGGACCAAAGCTTTTCTCTTTCCTAGGTCTTTTACTTTTTCTAATCTCTTCTTGTTCTACTAGTGGAGTTACAGGTAACTGTGAAGGAGTGCTTACTTCTTTTTCATTATTAATTCTAGGAATAGAAGAAAACCTTTGTTCATAAAAAATTGCATCTCTCGATTCAATTATTGTATTTACCTCAACAGAATCATAAGGTTCACTAACCAAAAATCTATAGGCTTTACTATGTTGTGCATAACCTATGAAAATACATTCAACACCTTTGCTTCCTAATTTCTTTCTCTTAGTTTCAGGTAGTCTTACAATAGCTCTACAACCCCAAACTTTAAGATAACCTAAATTAGGTTTTCTATTCTTCCATAATTCGTAAGGAGTTTTCTTATTATCTTTAACAGGTATTCTATTCAGAATATGACATGCAGTTAAAAGTGCTTCTCCCCAAAACCCTTTACTTAAACCAGAATAAGAAAGCATAGCATTAACCATTTCAGTTAGTGTCCTATTTTTTCTTTCTGCTACTCCATTTTGTTGTGGTGTATAAGGTGCAGTAACTTCATGTATAATTCCCATATCTTCACAAAATTGAGGAAAGTGATATTCACCACCTCTATCAGATCTAAGACATTTTATTTTAGAATCACATTGATTTTCAACTTCATTTTTATATGTCTTAAATCTATTAAGCACATCATCCTTAGAGTTTAAAAGATATACGTAACAATATTTTGAAAAGTCATCAATAAATGTAGCAAAATATTTACTACCACCTCTAGTAGGCGTTCCATGCAAATCACAAACATCACTATGTACTAATTGCAACAAAGATGTAGTTTTTTCTATTTTAGGAAAAGGCAATCTTGTAATTTTAGTTTGCATGCATATTTTACACTTTTCATTCATATCATTCTCATATTTAGGAATTAAATTTAAATTAACCATGAAATGCATTTTCTTTGTATTCACATGTCCTAAACGACTATGCCATAATGAAAGACAATCAACGATATAAGCAGAAGAATCATTTTCATTGATATTGAGCTTAAACATGCCCTCATACAAATATCCTTTGCCTACAAAGGTACCATTCTTAGTCAGAATAAATTTGTCTGACTCAAATACAAGCTTAAAGCCAAATTTGTTAAGAAGACTTCCAGAAACTAAATTTTTCCTGACATCAGGAACATGAAAAACATTGGTGAGGCTAAGGATTTTCCCGGAAGTGAATTCGAGATCCACTGTCCCTTTGCCTTTAACCGCAGCTGTAGATGAATTTCCCATATAGAGAACATCTCCTTCCACTGTTTAATAGGCAGAGAACAAGTTCTTGTCCTTACAAACATGCCTTGTGGCACCAGAATCAACCTACCAAGAGTTGTCTTCTCCAAGCATATTAGCCTCGGATATCATAGCAACAAATTTTTGCTTTGTGTCTGATGTCCCTCCTTTTTCCTTTAGTTTCTTGAACTCACGACAATCCTTCTTGAAGTGACCTGGTTTGTTGCAATGAAAACAATTTCCTTTCTTCTTTTTGTTTGCTTTAGAATTATTTGAAAAATTCTTCCGCTTGTTATTTTTTCCATGATTGCCATATTTTTGCTCCTTTCCTTCCTCCACCACATGGACCTTAGAAACAGAATTTTCTTGTTCCTCTTTACCATCTAGAATTCGAGACTCTTGTTCAATTCTTAAATGAGTCTCTAATTCTTCAAGTGAAAGATCCTCCTTTTTGTGTTTGAGTTCTTTCTTATAGTCTTTCCAAGAAGGAGGAAGTTTTTCAATTATGGCAGCAACAATTACATTATCATCCATGTTTAATTTTTTCAGTTTGCAATGATTTATGATGCGTTGGATGTATGAAATTGTTCTAGCACAGGCCTATTATCATGCATTTTAAAGCTTAGAAACTGACCGATAAGGAACTTCTTACTTGTAGCGTCTTCCGTTAGATATTTGGTCTCCAATGTTTCCCATAAAGTTTTTGCAGTCCCAACATTTTGGTATAAGTCGAACAAATTATCAGCAAGTGCATTGAGAATGTGACCACGACACAAATAATCATCGGTCTCCCATTTTGTGCGTTGCCTAGTCTGTTCCACGGTTTCATCTTCATCTTCATTTGGTTTCGGTTGTGACAAGACATATACAATCTTCAATGTTGTTAGAAGAAAATGAACCTTTTTCTGCCAACGCAGAAAATTACCACCATCAAAACGGTCCAACTTGACAAAGCTTTCTGTTATTTGTCGAAGTGATTTGGAAGAGTCGGCCATTTCCAAAATTACTGTATTTAGATTGTTGGAAATTATGAATGCAAATACAGAAATGGAACTCTTTATATATCTCAAAAATGTCAACTGCAATACAACAATGTAATTTCTGAATAGTCACTATAAAACTTCAAGGCGTGATGTCACTTTCCTAAATACAGTATTTGCCCCACACGAAGAATTTCGGTATACAAACGGGAATCAGCAAATCCGTACTCAAGATACAATGAAGCAATTGCACTGTCTGCAACTTGTATATTTGAAGACAGCCCTTGGATGTAGCAGCGAAGAACAGTCAATCAAGTTCTTATTCTGTTTATGTGCACAAAACAGAATAAGAGAATTTGTATCTCCTGAAAATTATAAGAGAGTAATAGCAGGGTCTGGAAATCTGAAACTGGTTTTTGTAATCAATGTAATTCCGTTTTTAGGCAGCCTTTATTTATAGAAAATGAAAGGCTTTGTCTTCAAGAGTCATGACTGTTGAATTAAGTCATTTTCGAACAGGTATGACTGTTAATTACCAACAGTCTTAAGTCCTTTCCGAACAGGTATAATAATACCGAATCGGTTTTGCACGGGTCAACCAAAAAGTGACCGCGCCCGAGCTACCGCGATCCGACCCGGACGAATCCCGGCAACCCGCTACCACTGCGGACACGCGAAGTGCGAAGTGCAAAGTGCGCCACTAGCGCCTCTACAGCCCACTGCCCCGCACCCGCGCGCGCGCGCGCGCGCGTGTGCGTGTGCGTGTGCGTGTGCGTACGGTGCTTCGCACCGTATTGAGGTCTCTTGAATAGCCTCTTAAATGCTAGATGAATTAACTCTTCATCTTCCATTTGTACTTATTAAGTGTACAAATTCTTAACATTTTTTCAATGTGGGACTCAAAGGTTGTCCACCCCTTTTATAGCTTAGTGGTGACACTTAGCTTTGTACATTTTCCAATGTGGGACACTATACCCTTTTATATTTGGGTTAGCTTCCCACCTCTTCCTCACACTTCCAATGTGGGACAAGCTCTTAAGGCTTTTACACCCAAAAAACTCTTACTCTCTTATTTTAAAAATCTCCAACAGTGCCCAGGATAAACTGCCTAACATTCATCCCATATTTTGGGCTAACCCTATCAACTCCTGATCAGGCCCGAGGAGGCCCTATACCTAAAGGTCCAGTAGCTTGCCTTTTACCAACATTGGGACAACTGGCCATGTTCCAAGTTTGACCATTTCTTCCCCCAACAAATCCCTTACAACACAATATCTCCACCCCATGCTCCACACAAAGGGACGGGGAAGTCCAAAATACATCCAGAGAATCTCAAACCTCATTACATCACCAGCTCCTTCCAATTTGAACTAATAAAAAACAAAGCAATTCTTGAAAATATTTTGAAGTTGAAAACTCACAAGGATGCTATAAATTTTACTTTACTTAAAAAGGTTTTCCTCGTCTTCCTTCCTATCTTCAAATTATAATTTCTCTCTAACCAAACCATACATTTCAAAGCCAAAATGGCGGATCTACAAGTGTCCGCCCATTTTCTGGTCCCAAATCCCAAAATTTACCATCATCAGGGATATCCACCTTATAGGCAAAACCCCTGCCAACCAATTTTTTTTAAAACAACTTATTGGAGTTTAAGGCAATGCAAATTGTGATCAGTCTCATCTGTGTCCCACATTACACACGAGCCACTAACCAAGCAAAGATATGCGCTGTAATAATCCAGCCTTCCATAGTATCCTACAAGACCCAAAGAAAGTACATCTGGGTAGTCAGCCAAGGCACTAAAGAAGGGTTCACTAGAAAAAAAATCCTGACATTTTACTTATTATTAGGATGCTCGGGTCGAAATGACAAAGACCATCAACTCTAGCTAATAGATAGAAGTACAAACTTCTCAAACGCTATAATTCACATTTTTTTCTAAAGGACAAATTCTAAAAGAAATGCATGGTGGCAAATGTTTGAATATATTTCATTGTTTTCCAAGCAAAGAAATTAGTATATACTCACAGACTGCCATTCATGGAGCTACCTTGCCCATAAGGGGTTAAATTTACCCATTGACTTTTTTTTAAATAGTAGTATGAAGCACTATTTATTTATTTACATTAATGTGAATTAAGTGTGGTATTATAGAACTTTGCTTCCCTTAGCCATGAAATAGAAGTTGGTCGTGTTAAACTCCACTGTTTCACACCTTAAAAGAGAAATCCTGGCTCTGCACATGATTAATAGATGATATATCAATATGTAAAATCAGTTTTGATAATTACATACTAGGAAACACAGACTCGACACGTAATATGGGATACGACTCGATTTGGGATGACGGGATACATGATTTTTTCAAAATGTAGGATACGGATACGCTAGGATACGTTAAATATTTATCATTTTATTTTACATATATTAATGATAAACTTGAATAAAATGAAAGTAAAGCATCAAATACCATTATATCAAAGTGGTCAAATATTATGATTGTTGTCACCAAACAAACACCATTATAATAAAATATCATTAACATAAAAAGTTTGTTCAAACTAAAACATAGACAAAAATAAAGATAATATCCGTAGCATAAAAATAAGATAGAGAAGCCTCTCGAGATTTCAAAGAAAATCTACAAACATAAGTAGAAAAAAAATCAGACAGTTTTTATGAAGAAAAAAGGGATTCAAACAGTAGAATGAAATGCCATTTCAGAAAATAGTAGAATGAAATCCCATTTCAAAAAACAGTTAAAAGAATGAAAACTAAAAAAACAGCAGTTAAGAAAAAAACAGTAGCACACAGTTACGAAAAGAAAACATCACAATTAAGGCATAAAAAGAAGTGCCAAGGTCGGACATGAAAAATCTAGCCGGAATTTCTGAGAGAAGTAAAAAAAAAGCTCCAAAAACGTATCCCAACATATCCAAAACGTATCCTAGCATATCCGAGTGTATCCTGTATCCCATACGTGTTAAAAAAAATCGTGACCTCCTGAGAGTATTCGTGCTTCATAGATTACATAATATGATGGCTGTGTATAGATAAATCACAATATATCCTTTGTGAGTTTCTTTTTTGTTAATCATCTGAACATAAATAAATAATAAAAAACTATTTTCCATGTTTGGTTCTGTAACTAAATTTATAGATATATGTGAGTTGAAAATAAACTGTACAAGAGAGGAAGTTAGATTGGGATTCTGATGTAAATTATATGTAAATGGCCAAAAAAACTAAACAAATACCAATTATAGAGAGAGAAACTAAGAATTTCTTATATTAAAAAATTGAAGCTATCTCTAAATGAGGAGTACATGGAGTATTTATATGGAGAGAATTACTTGCTAATCAAGTAATTACCTAAATGACTAAAACGGACAAGCATTAACAAAAAATACCTAATTAGTCCCAAACATGCTTGGAGACCAATTGAAGGAGATAAAAACAATAAAATAAATAAAAGACAAAAAGGAAAACTAATATGGATTTCCATCACTCTCCCCCCCCCCCCCCCCCCTAAAAAAAAAAGAGTTCGTCCACGAACTCAAAGAGGAATACTCATTGAGTCAGGCTCCAAAATGGTAATCAATGCATGTCGAAGAGGCTTTTCAGACTCATCAAAATACTCCGGTGGGTGCTCCATCGCTAGAAGGGCACGGTGACGTGGGTGAGAGCACTCTGAAGCTCCATGTCCAACGTTGCCACAATTGTAGCACTGGAATGGAGGAGGGCTCGAATGTGGCGTTGCAGAGGCAGTAGTGGTGACTGGTGGAGTAGTGGTAGAAGAAGCTGAAGCCAACACTGGAGGAGCAGAAGCAGAGATCGATAGAGGTGGAGCTCGGGAGGATGGCAGAGCTGCTGGTGTTGTGTGATAAGCCTCGACCTCGGTAGCATACTCTATCGCCTTCAGAAAGTTCGGTATCTCACGCAATCCCAGATCACGTTGAATATATGGCTGGAGCCCCAAAATATAGGGGTTGATCCGCTGATCCTCAGTCGCGGGGAGACGAGCCCTGGTGCAAATGAGCTAGAATTGCTCAATATACACCACCGTAGACGTCTCCTGTCGGAGGGACTTAATGCGAGCAAAAAGGTCGCGCTCGTATGTTGACGGTATGAATGAAGCTTGAAGAGCGACCTTCAGCTTTGGCCATGTCTGGATAGGGGGAAGTCCTGCAGGTGTCCGACGATAACAAAAATTGTTCCACCAAACTCGAGCGAATCCTTAAAATTTGGTGGAAACAAGGAGAACACGAGCGGCCATGAACCTGCTTGTAATGAAAAACTGTCTCCATAGAAGCCAACCAATCAATCATGTCATCGAGGGAGAATCGTCCGTCGAAGGAACATCGATGCGTATATCCCCATGGAGACTCCGAGAGAGTAGATGGAGCGCCAGAGATAAAGGGTCTCCCTCCTGATGGGCATCAAGGTCCACCACATCACTCGACACAGGTGCGGCATAATCGGCAGGTAAGGGCGGCATTTGGGTAGGTGGTGGATGAGGAGGAACATTCTGGACCACTGGAGGTGCTGGAGGACCGCGGTGATAATGGGGACACGTGCTAATCAAATGACCACGCTCACCACAATAAAAGCATTGGCCATCCCGTAATGGTGCGAAGCGAAGAGCATCGGGTGGGGGAGGAGGCATCCACTCCAAAAAGCTGTGGTGAGTACCTCCGGTGTCGGAAGATGAGGAAGAACTAGGAGTAGCGACAGGTTATGGTGGGAAGGTGTGTGGGATGGTGGTAGGTGATGGTATAAATATGGAGGATGTGGCTGCTGGTCAGAGAAGTATAAGCCAAGGGGTTTCGGAATTCAACCACACATGGTGAAAATGTCGAAATCGAGGGAAGCGTGTGGTTGACCATAATGGTCGAAATTTTCGAATGGTGGGGGTGAATGTCTGACGGCCGATCTAGGGTTTAAGAGGTTTGGACTCCTTCAAAATGTCCAGGTGGTTCTAAAATTCCAGCTGGCCCAAGGTTCGCAGGGGTTGGGTCGAGAGGTTCGGAAGCCCCGGATGAGTCGAGGAGGTCGAAAATATTTGTTTGCTGAGGAATTCTGTTCTGGTCGGGGTAGGCAGAAGTGTCAAAAACTTGGGCAGGTAGAGAAGGATTTCTAGGTAGACCGGGAAACTGAGAATTTTCAATCGGGTCGGGTTCTTGGGTAAGGTCGGGTTTTACCAGATGACCAGGAACTCTTGATTTTCCGGTTTGAACGGTTAAGTTGGGTCGGACAGACCTTTCGAGGAGATCGGCACCAGAAAAATAGCCAGAGGGTTTTGGGTGATTGAAGAAGTCGTCGGCGGAATAGGGTCCGGCTCTGCCAGGGTTCAATTCGGGGTGGGAAGATGAAAATCTTGTTTGGAGATAGGACGACCAGAGCCTGGGCTCCTGGAATGGTCGGCCATACTCAGGGAGGCAGATTGCCCTCGTGGTCGAGCGGCAACCAAATTCCGGCCAACACGTTCGACCCCTTTTGTGTCGGCGATCGACGGGTTGGGAATTAGTCTTGATTTCCCAAAATCTCAATTGGTTCTTTCATGGGGAATTGATCCCGATGGTTTATTAGTGGTGGCAGGAGGTTGAATTTTGGAAAAAAGTTGTAGGAGGGTTTCCACTTGTGTTTTTATGCCACTTCTTCCATTCTTTCTATTTTCCCTTTCAATTCTTAAATCTCTTCCACTTGTTTGGATTTTTTGGAGTCATTGAGAAAGTAGCGTACGATTTGTTTGATAATTTAAACACCAATACACCAATGTTGGAGCGACATCCGCTTCGATACCAATTTGACGTAAACTACACGTCAATAGCCAAAAAAACTAAACAAACGCCAATTCTACAGAGAGAAACTAAGATTTTCTTATATTAAAAAATGGAAGCTATCTCCAAATGAGGAGTACATGGAGTATTTGTATGGAGAGAATTACTTGCTAATCAAGTAATTACCTAAATTATTAAAATGGGCAAGCATTAACAAAAAAATACTTAATTTGATGTGAATCGAGGGAATAATTGCCATTTTTGGGCATAATAGTATTTTACTTCCTTTTTGTTATTTTTATTAATTTTGTTTTGATTGTTTATTTGTAAGTTTAGACATAGGTGAGCACAAATGGGTATTAGGATTATTTGTAAAGTGGGAGTCCCACATTGGTTAGAGAACCATTTAGTGCTCCCCTTCCCCACTTATAAATAGACCCCTTGTAGCCTCATTGGAGGTAGACCTTGATTTGGAATATAGAAAATAGTATTTTCTCTCTCTAAAGTGTGTGTTAGATATTTTTAGGAGCGTTTTGAGGGGTGGTTTACGTCACAATTAGTCCCAAACTTGCTTGGAGACCAATTAAAGGAGATAAAAGCAATAAAAGAAATAAAAGACAAAAAGGAAAACTAATATGGATTCCCATTGTATTCACTGAAGGAGTCTTTATCTCCCATCAAGATTTAAGTACTTTCTTTCTCTAAGAATTCATCTAGGACGATATCGTGATGGAGAGAACATACATATTATCCTGTGTTCGAAATTCGCTTAACCTTTAAAGTGTCGCACTAAATCCTGTAGTTAGAGTGAAGTGTGGAACATTTTTTGACAAGTATAGAGTGAAGTGTAGAATAAGACAAAGTTTTTCTTTTTTCCAACGCGGGGTGGGTTGGGATAAGGGGGGTTGGTGGATGGGTGGGGATCCAATGAGAGTCTTTTTCTAAGGCCATCTCCAATGGAGAGGCCAAATGTGTACATTTACATCTTTTCCTCTCACAATGGGTAGAAAAAGATGGTACATTTAGCTGAGAGAAAATGTAAAGGAGATGTAGATTTAGACACCCGCTACACATTGTGTAGTGGTGGGACCAAGGTGAGGCCCACAGCTAGACGGTAAAGAGTCACCCGTCCAGACTGTGGACGGTAATCAGTTATCCGTCCAAGGTTTAAACAAAAGAAAAAAATTATATCTTACGGCTGATCTGATTAAAAAAAAAGAAAAAAATTATATCTCATGACTGGACGGATAAATGCAGTCCGTCCAAAGTACACAATGCATCTTCCCCACTGTGAACGAACACCACAAAATGTAAATGAAAAAATCTACATTTACATTTTCTTACATCCTCCCACTGGTGATGGCCTAAACGTAATGGATGAGGGTATAAATGTCATTCGACCTTTTATTTCAGCCAAATTTTTGGCTAATGGCTTTGGCTGTGTGATGTTTAATGGCGAAACCTACCATAGGAAGAATTAAGTTTCACAATTTCAAGTTCAGGGTGCCTTATTATAAAAATTGATATAGAGATTTAGGCATTAGTCCCACGTCAATTGTTTGATCGGTTATCACCCCCATATGTTTTTTAAATTTGTAGTTAGTCCTATAACTACTCATAATTACTTTCAACCACCTCTTTTCATGCCTTTTTAAAGAGCTACACATGTTCCATAATTTGAGGACTGACAATTTAATAAAAAACTTGGGATGGGCAGCAAAACAATTTCACAAATGGGACTAAATACTTTTGTTCCCAAACCGATATACATTTTTCACCAATAAATATTGGTTTAGCGCAGAAAAAGTCCATTTCAAATTGAGAGTCGCTATTTGAAAGTCAAATTTTAAGATAACGCTGATTATAATGTAACAAGTGGTCTAGATAAAAACTTATCCAATTATCACGGGGTTTGGTATATTGATCTTAAAAGAAGAATTCTTAATTTGAGACATCCCAAAAAGAAAAACATGACTTTTAATATGAGACTAATGGAGTACTAAAGTATCAAATTTGAATTTGTCAAATTAAGGAACAATTGCATGTGTATGTTTAATAGTTGCTATTTGAGAGTTGAAAGACCCATTTTTGTCTTATATTCTTCCCTTTGTCCATGCACTATTTAGACTTCAAAGCAATGTCCATGGTGGATACATAAGTGGACAATCCAATGATTTATCTTTGGCTTTTCCGTTCTCTTGGGATTATGAACTTGGTGTGTTGTCTCATTGATGCAAGTGGAAACTTTGCCAAGATGGCTATACGGATTGTTTGACCTGCTGATATGATTATAATGCTTCCTTAGATCTCAAAGTGTTGTAATAATTTTCATTGACCGCCCATTGTATTTATGTAAACTTCTTATCAAATGCATATAACAAAGAGCAAGTGGTAATGGATCGACACGGTACGGTACACATTGTGAAGTTTTATGGTTGGTCAAAATAGATATCCTGTTTGCATTATTTTTTCTTAAAGTTCTCGGGGGGCATATGAAGTGATTTTACCATGTCACATTTAATAATGTTTTAATCCGTGTCGAAGACCTCACAGGGTGAAAGGGAAGATACCAGCGGTTCGAGTCCTTCGAACAATCATGCTTGCAATAGAAATTCTGAGTTTAGAAGAAACTATAGATTGCTTCCATAATTTGGTTAAATAAAATATGAGAACTGATTTTATTTTATTTGCAAGTGAGATATGTTATTAGTTGATTTGCATTGCCAATGTCATTATGATCAATGTATGGTAGCCATGATGATTTCAAAGAAACATTTCTGAGTTCCCTAAGCTCCCACAATCAGGGATGCTAAGAAAGAGAAGAAAGAGAAATCGGGATCTAATGCAGAAGCGAATCCCACAATCAGGGATGTTAAGAAAGAGAAGAAAGAGAAATCGGGATCTAATGCAAAAGCCGGTCCCAGAAGCAAGGATGTTTAAGAAAGAGAAGAAAGAGAAAACGGGATCTAATGCAGAGGCGGGTTTCACAGGCAAGGATGTTATCAAAGAGAAGTCAGGATCTAACGGAGAAGCGGGTCCCACAAACATGGATGTTACGAAAGAGAAATCCGGATCTAGCATAGAAGTGGGTCCCACAGGCAGGGATATTACGAAAGAGAACTTGGATTCTAATGCAGAAGGGGGGGCGCCACAAGCAGGGATGAAAAGAAAGAGAAATCACTAGCTACTGCCGTAAAGGGTCGCAAAAGCAGGGATTTTACTAAGGAGAAATCGGGATCTAGTGCAGAAGCGGGTCCCACAAGAAGGGCCGTAAAGAAAGAGAAATTGAGATTTAGTGCAGAAGATGTTACAAAAGAGAAATTACGATCTGATGTAGAAGTAGGCCCCACAAGCATTGATGTCTCTTGTTCAGCAAATGAGATGCCTTCCTTAATTAAGCCTGGTGGAGCCATGATTGACTTCAAAGATGTCCCGGTGAGTCTGCCGGGTTTCAACTTGGTTGAAGATTTAGATCAACCACCGAGTCAACCTTCTAAAGTTGAACTTCAAGAGACTGATAAAAAGCGCAAGGCTCATAAACGTCCTATTGGGGAACTCGGCCCTGAGAAATGTCTTCCACTAGCGAAGATGATAAAGAAAAAGAAAAAGAAGTTTAATAATAAAGAAGTAACTACCTCTGATAGTACACAGAAGAAAGATGATGTTCGTGGAGCTAGCAACTCTAATTCTGCCGGGACCCACCAAATCGAGCCTAAATTCAAAAACTACTGAGTGATTTGAAATCTGTTGCTCTCAATCCTTTCCACAATGTGGAGAGAAATAGTAATTCTGCAATTATACGCACTGTTTTTCTGAAATTTAGGTCTCTGGTGTATCAGAAGAGCTTGCCGGCTGAGAATCAGTCAACCGAAAGAGATAATCAGTTGAATGAAAGAGACGTGCCATCTTCAAAACCTGTCGTGGTCAAGCCTGATGGTCCGATCAAAAGTGGGTTGAAACGTGGACCGTCGGATTGTCAAGAAGAAATGGCTGCAAAGAAGAAAAAGAAAATCAGTGATATCAAATCATTGGCAGAAGAAAAGAAGGTTACTGCTCTAACATTGAAAGATTCCAAACCAGTTAATAAATCAGACCCTGTCAAAAAACCGGACCCCGATCCGACAATGCTAATGATGAAATTTCCTCCACAAGGGACACTTCCATCTTTAAATGAGCTCAAGGCAAAATTCGCTCGTTTTGGACCGATTGATCATTCCGGGACCCGCGTTTTCTGGAAATCCGTGCATGCAAGTGCCGTGTATAAATTTGCAGTGGGGAGTAGCAATTTATTTGGGAATACAAACGTGAGATGCCATCTTTGGGATATGAGTGCTGTGGGGTCCGAATCAGAAACAGGGGCCCCACAGTTGAGGGAACCTGCAGCACCAGTTGTGCCTCAAGCTGGAGGAGGTATACAGCAGCTTAAATCATGTTTGAAGAAATCAAGCGGTGATGACGTGGTGGCAGTTGGCGGTGGCAATGGGAGGGGTGGGAACCCTCGTGTAAAATTCAAATTGGGGGGCGGGGAAGAAAGTAGTAATAGTTTTGGTGATAATGTTCTATCTACTAACATTACTACTACTAGTACTAGTACTAATTCAATTGGAATGGATTTTAATAGTAAGAATTTTCAAAAGAGTATTATTCCACCATCTCCATTGCCTCCTATACTTCCGCTTCCTCCTCAATATGCGAGATCACCGAATAATTTAGAGGCGGCGCCACAAAGAAGAAACACCCAAAATTTTAACATGCAAAACAACGTAGATATTTCACAGCAGATGATGAGCCTCGTAAAGAGGTGCAATGATGTTGTAGCCAACATGACATCATTTTTAGGGTACGTGCCGTACCATCCTCTTTGATGAGGATTTTGCGACGTACAAGAACGAATTCAATGCTCAGTTTCATACTGGTTATGTCTCAGTGCAGCCAAAAGAAAATGGAGATGGTCGAGATGCTCAAATTTCAAATGGTTATGGTTCAGTGTAGCTCATAGAAAATGGAGACAACCAAGAGAGGAGAGAGAAGCTTATTCATGTAAAAATTGCTCTCAAATGTCAGATTGTGTGGTTTAAAAGTGGATACTCCCAAATCATGTACTGGTAGTCGTGATAGTGATAATATTGGTGTTTCTTTACCCCCTTCCCCCACCCCTACCTTTACCCCTTTCATTTCTCTTTTTTCTTTTCCAATGTTTTATTGTTATATGTTTTAGACTGCTTTGGATGTTGGTTTGAACCCCGCCAGTGACAATTATGCATTATGTTTGAACTGGTAAAGAGTAAAAAGTGCCTTAATGGTCCACATAGCTGTTTGAATACCCTGTTCGAAAGTATAACTGTTTTTTTGTTAAAAAAAATTTAGGTGTGTTCGACTTTCATTCACATTTGGTCACCCTTTTTTAAGTGTTGCTAAATTATCATAAAATACATTTGAAAGATGGCACGTGTAAATTTTAGCAACACTCCTTAGATTTTGTTAATTGTGTAGTACTTTATGACGATGGGTGTGTTTTCTTATAAAGTTTAGTATGATTTTCTCATTTTATGTGTCAGGGCATTCAAAGTTATTCTCTGTCACACCAACTTTACATTAAAAGATAAACGAAAAGAAGTTATGTCCATGGTATTTTTGTTTACATGGAGAAGTGAGTACAATGTTCAAGAGAGGGGGAGTGCTAGGTATCAGTTAATAAAACATTTTATCATAATTTTCAAATGTAGAAATGATGGTAGGAAATTTCTATACTAATTGCCACATCATATAAAAATCATAGAGAAAGTTCATTGGATGGAGCAGTTTTCTTTTTCCTTTATTATTTCTAACAGAGGAATGTAATTAGATGGAAATGTTCAATGATTCAAAATACTAGAACAATGGTTCTGATTTTCCTAGCCAAAGGATGAAAAATGAAGCCTGTGTTTTTTTTCCCTTTGGTATTTGGAATCAAATTTGTGTTTGAAATATGATTCTATGTTGTCAGTCTACACTACATGCAAAATAGGGTTTAAAAATGCACTAATGCAGCTTTATATAATAAATGTGAAAATTATAACACCAACAATGTAAAAGTACACGACACACAAGTTCTCCAGACACTTTACTCAAAAATACTTTTACTTATGATAGAAGTTAGCCATAGACGTTTACTTGAGAGATTTATTTTACTATATTTTAGGTAGTGTAATTTTTTCAAGTGAGATTCATATGGTCGTGCTCTTACCTTAAATCAATATGGGTTTTGGTGAATTTAATGGATTTGGTTTATGTGCCGTTGTGATGTTTAGAGAACTAATGGTGGTGGTAAATTTTGCATAGGGATGGCAAATTTTAACACGGCACGACGACACGAAACGACAGGAAATTGGCCCGAAAAACACGATTTGTCGTGCTGTGTCAAAAAATTTAACACGCAATTAATACGAAATTGATCCAATTGACGCGATCCATTTAACACGATTTGAACCCAATTGACACGATTCAATTACACCTAATTAAACCCATTTAAAAATTAAATGGATCCTAACCCTACACTTGTCAAAAGATGAACCTATCACATTTTAAGTCTTAAAAACCTAATATCTAACCACACACCACACGCACCTAACATCTCTCTCTAACTAACGGCCACATTGCATCATCATCGCTATCTCTACATCTAACATCTCTCTCCAACTCATGGCCACACGCACCGCATCATTTTTGCTTTTGTTTCCATTGGGGCTTAATTTTTGGTACTGTTGAAGATATATGGGTTAGTTTGAACCAAATATGTCATTTTTGTTGCTGTTAAAGATATATGGGTTTCCCTTTGGTTTTTGCTGCTGTAATTTTTGGTTTAATAAACTGAAATAATTTGAACTTTAACTGATGAGTTAACAGTAGACACATGCTTTACGATCATTTTAGTTTATTTGATGGTATACGATCATTTTAGTTCATTTGATGGTATATTAGTTTGTACAAAAATTGGGTTTCGTGTAAATCGTGGTAATTTGAACAAAAAAAATTTGTCTTAATCGTGTCGCTTAAAAAAAACACGTGTCATGTCGTGTTCATTAATTCATTGTCGTGTCGTGTTAGGCAAAAACACGATCCAATAACACGATTTGCCACCCCTAATTATGTACCAAGAATATATTGGGATAAATTTTGTGATTGATATCATTATATATTGGTACAACTTGTCTCTTATATAATACACTATTAATAATTTGACGTGGTGTGTGTTGTATGGAGTATGACTTGTACATAAAAAAAAAATAGATCATTATTCAGGTTTTAAATAAAATAGAACAAATTATTGGTAATAAAAAATGTTATATTTCTGATTATCATACAAGTACATTGTGTACCAATTCTTTGACTATAACACAAATTGTTAGTTCATATTTCATTGCTTATAATCAGTTCTGTTTTCTTACCACAAAATTATCATCCAAAAGTCCTAGAAGAATATTGATCTTTTTCATTTTTAAAATTTGGATAAATTTTTTTCATGTTCTTGTGCAAAGATTTATAGACAACTTCCTCCTTTTCTCGTTTCTTGCTATCCCCCAGTCCTTTCCTTTTCTTCCTCTGAGTTGGATCTAAAGGGGAACTCCGTGCTCGGGGTTAAGTTTCCCTTAAGCAAAACTGTTAAGGAGTCTCCTCGTGAACTACCTCCTCATTGCTCCATGGTCCCAACCGCTACTCCAAAACCCAAGGCCGCTGTGACCCTCAAACCGTCTGTTCCCACGGCCGAAGCTGCCACGGGAGAAGGGCCTTCTGAGCCACCTGCCAAGAGGGCCAGAAAATCCAAGTCTAAAAAAGCAAAGGTCAAAGGTCAAACGGGGACTCCCCTAGAGGCATTCCCAATTGCCTCCGTTCCTCCTTCTATGTCCCCGGAACCAGCTGAAGAGCTGAGGAGGCGGGTAAAGGCCAAGGTTGCCCGAATAAACGCTGAGTTCGAACGGCGCGCAGTTGCCGTTCTTCCTTCGAGTGCATTCCCAAAAATAGTGGTGGATCCCAGTGAGCCCCTCGTAAAGAGAAGAAGAAAGTCGAAGGTGCCTGGAATTGTGGGGGCCACGGGATCCAGAAGGAAGATGTTGGGTACCAAGCCCCAAAATAAACAAACATCTGAGCGTGCTTCATCCCCAGCTCCTTCTGTCCCCGCCTCTTTGCCATCTTCACCAGTAGTTGTATCGTCTCGTTCTCCCTCTGGATCTGAGGTATATGTGCATTCTTTCTCTCATTCTTCTCTTGACGTGGCGTGTTTTTTTTTTTACTTATTGCCTGATATCTTTGGTACAGGGAGTTAAAGAAATGAGGGGCAGTCCTCCCAGTCCCCCCAGCCCTCCAGTGAGTCGTTTCGTGGGGGGACGTGGTGGTGCTCCTCCAGCCACTGCATCCCTTCCCCGTTCTCCTTTAATAAGCCTCACCTATTCACGCCGTTCCTCCTCCCGTCAGGCCAGACATGCCGCCGTGGGAGCTGTTGGGTTGTTTGGCCAGCCCGAGGCGCCTGTTCCAGCCTCCTCTGAGTTACCTTTGGAGTGAGAGATCTCTCTGCCCCTGGTTATGGCGGAAGAGAGTGTACCACATGTGAGTGTCTTTTCGAGCTTTGCATCTTTTATTTGTACCAATTATTCCCTGATTGTAACATGTTGGGCTGTTTTAGGTGGATGTGGCGTCACTGGTAGCCAACATTCTCCTTCCTCCTGTACTGTCAAGGCCCCTTCCTGCAGTTCCTCTCTTTAGTGCCATAACGGGGGTAAGATAAGTGCATTTCTGTCTCTTGTCCCTTTGTAATTACTCTTTTTATCTAACCTTTGTTTTTTTTTTATCTTTGTAGCTCTCTCCAAGCCTTTCTCCGCCTTTCGCGCTGAGTGGCCTTATCCTTCCTCAAGCCCTGGTTGGGGTAGCTACTCCAGTTGGGACATCTCTCGAAGGGTAACATTTCCTTCTGACGATGCGCCCGTGCTTGCCATAATGCCCTATACTGGCGAGGGAGGTGTTCCCTCCTTCGAGGCTTCTACACCCAAGGGCTCCATTGAGGCTGCCGAGGTAATGAGCCCGCCTCCCACGATTTCTGGCGTTATGACCCCCGTGGTGATTACCCTTGCTCCTTCTGCTGCTGAGGTGCTTCTCTAATTTCTCTATATTTCTCGATTTCTCGAAATCCCCCTTTATGGGTGACTTGATCGAAGAAAGCATTTTTAAGTTATTTTTCATAATTCCTCCTATAACGGTGATTGATAGCCCATGCTTGCTATAACCATTCCCTTGCCTACTAGACTTGTCTAAAAGAAGAAAAGATGCACTTCTTCATAGATTGGATTGCCTGAAAGAAGGTAGAGGATAAGACTTCTAACTCTTTAGCCTCATTGGCCCCAAGGACAGATCAAAGATGAGATAACCCAATCTAAGTAATCAAAAAAACCTGACCTTAGGAGAGTAAGGCCTTTACCTATCTATCTAGAGGGAAGGAAGTTCATAGCGAGTCCTAAACCTGGATGTTTGGTCATTTACGATTTTTTAGGGGCCTTGAGAAGGAATCATCATGTGTGTACACGCGCCCGCTACGCATGTGTGTACACGTGCCAGCGGAAACGAAGACCTTCGAGAACAAATATTGGACCGAAAAGAAAAAGGGGAAAAAGTAAAGTCAAAGCGCATATGGCACGAAAGGGAAATCCCCGTATGGAACCACAGCTCGAGGGCATCCAGCAGCCTCAATTGCTCCCTGGAACCGATCCAAATGAACATATAGCTCAAGCATTTTCGGGGCGTCCACAGATTCGATCATTTCTGTATGATTTGATTTCTTGCGCACTCCCCCTTCCAATGGGTTTCGAAGATAAAAATCCTTTATTGGCCCATAAACTGACCTAGATAAATCCATGAACTCAATTTGATTATTCCTTCTTATTCTTAATAAGAATTCTTATTCTTACTAAGCATTTGAACCATGAATTGGCTTCTTATGACTCATGACTCATTTTTAATAAACTCCACCTATAACGGTGACTTAACAACGAAAACACTTGTTAAGGTTTTTAATAAACTCCACCTGTAATGGTGACTTAACAACGAAAACACTTGTTAAGATTTTTTTAATAAACTCCACCTATAACGGTGACTTAACAATGAAAACACTTGTTAATATTTTTTAATAAACTCCACCTATAACGGTGACTTAACAACGAAAACACTTGTTAAGATTTTTAATAAACTCCACCTATAACGGTGACTTAACAACGAAAACACTTGTTAAGATTTTTAATAAACTTCACCTATAACGATGACTTAACAATGAAAACACTTGTTTAAGAATTTTTAATAAACTCTCATTATTTCGCCTCTGTTTCCAGGTTACTCGGGAGGATTCGTCGCCAGTTCCTTCGCCTTTTTCCTCGCCACCTCGTGAACCTATATCCTCCGAAGAATCGAGTCATAATGGTCAAGGTTCCACGACAGGTGCTGCCGCGGATAGCAAATCTGGGTGCGAGCTTCCTCTGCCTGACTTGGCTCCTCCCGCCTTCTGCCTGATGGTACTCCAACGTTCTCTCCAAATGCCTGCCAACCATCGTTTGGTCATTGAGAGACTCGTGAGCCATCATCCTGAGACCTTTACGGTGGACTGCCTTCGTTCCAACATCGCAGTTATGAGTCATAGGCTCCAAGGTATGGCCACCGTTGTTGCTGATATCGTAGACACTCCGACTGTGAATGTGACCAGGCCCCTCCTTAATCAGTTCTTGGGCTATTTGAGGGAGTTGGGTCGTGACGGGTTCCATTTTGATTGGCCCATTGCACACTTGAAGACTCTGAAGAGCCAGTAGTTGGACAGGCAACAGGAGCTTTTTCAAAAACATCAGGAGGATCAGAGGGCTGAGGAAGCCAAGTTGGCCAAGCTAGTACCTCTCCTTGAAGCTATTGACAAGGAGGTGGAGAATCTCGAGGAAGCTCTGCGTTTGGCGAAGTCGAAACGAGAGGAACTCCTAATCGAGCGTACATAGTCGCAGACAAGGTTAAATGTTTCCATCAGCGCCCAACGGTCCTGTTAAGCAGCCTCTGCGGGTCTTCCTGGAGATTTCTTCTCCTCCCCTGATCTGTGGTTCCTCCTGGGTTGATGAGCTTCTTGTATATGTATTTTTTTTCTTCTCTTATGTAATCCTTGGGCGATTGTTCCCATTTTTTTTTTGTAATGCCTCAAAGTATATGAATGGAAAAGAAAAACTTATTCCCATGTTATTTCTTTGCGTTACAGTCGTTTACATAGATAATGATACGAAGTTCTGTAGTTCGTTTAACTCTAGAAAGAAAACAAATAAATTAAAGTGGACCTTCATAAACAAAAGGAACTCGTATATTCATATTAGTTTACATTTGTGACTCCAAACGTGATGGCCTATACGTGATAGACCTTCAACCATTTGTTGTTAATCTTAAATGGCCCGTCTTCTTCTATCTTAGAAATTAAATAATAACCTGAGTCATGAGCCTCCTTTACGATGAAAGGTCCCTCCCAATTTGCTGCAAACTTAGGTAGAGGAAGCCCCCTAATATGTTTAACTGCTGCTTTTAACACGAGATCTCCTTCCAAGAATTTCCTTGGTTTTACCAAGTTGTCATATGCCCTGGAGAGCTGCTTCGTATACATTTAAAAGTGTTGCGTCGCATTATCTCTGTGCTCGTCCAACGCTCCCAACTGTACGTGTCTATTCTTAGGGAGTATACTTCTTCGCAGAGCATATCGAGCCGAGGGAACTTCTAACTCTACGGGGAGGATTGCCTCAGCCCCATAAACAAGAGAGAACGACGTATACCCCGTAGGCTTTCTCTTAGACGTCCGATAGGCCCATAGAACGACTGGTATCTTGTCGTCCCACGATCCTGGGAAGTCCTCCATTACCTTGGCCAAAATATTAACCAGTGTTTTGTTAGTTGCTTCGGCTTGACCGTTTCCCTTTGGGCATGCCACCGTTGAAGTATGATGAACGATGGAGTACTTGTCTGTGAGCATTGTTATTTCAGAATTGACGAAGGGCGTCCCGTTATCTGAGAGAATAACCTTTGGGATCCTAAAACGACAAATGATGTATTCTCTGATGAAGTTTCTTACCGCCCCAGCCGTTGCCCTTCTGAGTGGTATCGCCTCGACCCACTTTGTAAAGCATTCCGTTGCGACTAATATCCATATCTTCCCCCTCGAGGAAGGATGTATTGCCCCTACCACGTCAAACGCCTAAGTGTGAAAAGGGTAAGGCATTGCCAGAGAGTGTAAGTCTACCGATGGGGCATGGATCATGTTTCCATATAGCTGGAAAGCCTTGCACTTTCGAACGAACTCAGCAGAGTCCTTCTCCATCGTTGGCCAATAATATCCCAATGTCATCAGTTGATCATACAACTTGGCCCCTCCTATATGAGCTGGCTCGTGTGCCTGTTTGAGGACCTCAGCTGCTTCTTCCTTTGTGATGCAATGTAATGGCCGGTTGAAGTATCCCCTTCGGTAGAGCTGCCCCTCCTGGATATAGAACCTTGGGGCCCTTCGCTTTAGTCTCATTGCATCAATTTTTTCTATCGGGGCAACTCCATCTTTAATGAAGTCAATATAGGGTTTCCTCCAATCAGTCTAAGTTTTAATGAAATGACATTCAGCCGCTTCAAAGAAAAGCTGACACTTATTGCACCTCCGTTGTAGCTCCGCCGCGTCCTGCTTCATTCTAGGCCAGAATTATCCCTCTCGTTGAATTCTCCTATAAAGTGGTATCTCAGTTGTTTCGCAGTGCTCCTCATGTGTTTTCTTTAACCTTCGCCCAGCTTCTTCTGGGCCAATACATTTTGATAACCATCCACCTGCGTTTCTGAAGCATAGATTTCCCTGGTTTGTGAAATATTGGGCCAACTCTCTTAGCCCCATTGCCCCTTCGCCAGACTCCAGCTGCTTCCTAATCTCTCCCCTCCAGTCCGCGTCCTCCTCCATCGGTAGAAGTGATTGCACCGCCGAAGGGGCTGTTCTTCGTTGGATCGTGACGATAGTTGTATCGTTCCTCATGACCATTTTCTGGGCAATAGTTGCGTACGCATCTGGGTGGTGATTCATCGTTCTGGGATGTCTCTTGATCTTAGTCCGATGGAACTGGTTGAGGAGTCTTTGGATGATCGTTCTTTATGGTGCCAGGTTCATGTGCTTCAACGCGTATTCTCCGTTTACTTGCTGGATCACCAAGTTCGAATCGCCCTTAATGCAAAATGAACGAATTCCCCTTCGAAGAGATTCTAGCAACCCTAACACCAATGCCTCGTACTCCTCTTCGTTATTGGAGTAGGGGAAATCTAACTTGTAGGAAAGGCAAATTTCTTCCATTCCTTTTGAAAGAATCACCCCTGCCCCTCCCTTCTTTTCTATCGAAGATCCATCGAACTGCATCGTCCATCTTCCTCAGCTGCATCCAGATAATTATCTTGTAGGTCGTCTCCCGAAATGTCTTCTTTAGGTGATTCAAATGTTCCTGATGGAAATATTGCCAATAGATCGGCATACGCCTGGCTCTTGACTGTGCGAGGAACTACACACTTCAAGTCATATTCCGAAAGGATGAGGAACCACCTAGCTGCCCTGCCAATTAATATAGTTCTTGACAATAAATACTTAATGGGATCACATTTAGTCACAATGTGAATTGTAAAAGATAACATATAATGCCTAAGTTTTTGTGCTACAAAGGCTAAGGCCAAACAATGCCTTTCTAGGCTGCTATATCTAATTTTCGGCCCATGTATGATTCTACTGAGGTAGTAGACTGACCGTTCTTTCCCATCAATCTCTTGTTCCAGCAAATCTCCAACGGACCTCGTGGTAGATGTAAGGTATAACTGCAACGGTGTTCCTGCCCATGGAGGAACCATGGTCCGTGGTGAAACCAGCAGCTTCTTCAGTCCAGCAAAAGATTCTTGGTGAACCTCCCCCCAGTTGAACTTCGTGCTCTTTCGCAACAGCTACATCAATGAGTGTGTTACTTCGGCCAATCCAGGCATAAATCTCCTAAGGTAGGAGATTTTACCGAGGAAGCTCTTCAACTCCCTCGCTGTCTTAGGGCTTGGCATTTCTAAGATCGCTCGCCGTTTGTCCTGGTCCATTTGCACCCCTTGCCGATCAACCACAAAACCCAAGAATTTTCCACTCGTTACTCCAAAACCACAATTCAATGGATTCATCTTTAACTTATACCTCCTACAGCGAGAAAACACCTTCCTCAAATCGCTCAGGTGGGACCCCTCCTCCTTTGATTTGATGACCAAGTCATCCACATAAAATTATAAAAATTTATGGAGGAAGCCATGAAAAATGGCCATCATTGTTCTCTGGTAAGTCGCCCCAGCGTTCTTGAGGTCGAATGGCATCACCCTATACATGAAATTGCCCAACGGTGTTCTGAATGTCGTTTTCTCTGCGTCCGAGGGGTCCATCTTGATCTGATTATACCCCACATACCCATTCATGAAGCTATACATCTCGTGACCAGCCGTTGCGTTTATCAGGCTATTTAAATGGAGGGAACTCATCTTTAGGACAAGCTCTATTTAAATCTCTAAAGTCCACACAAATCCTTATCTAGTTTCTGTCCTTCTTTCCCACTTGGATAATACTGGATAACCAGAGTGGGTGTTGTATCGGCACGATGAATCCTGTCGTTACTAGGCGCTGGACCTCTTCTTTAATCTTCAGATCCAGCTCGAGCTTGTACGTTCTTGTTGCCTGCTTCACTGGAATGGCTGAAGGCATTACGTTCAACCTGTGGCAACTTACTTCCTCATCTAGCCCTTCCATTTCCGTGTATTTCCATGCAAAAACGTCTACGAACTCCCGAATCAATTCGACAAAGGCCTTTCATTTCTGAGCGCTGAGATCCTTCGAGATGAAGATGGGTCTTGGGTCCTCTCCCTCTTTTTCCAGGTTCAACTGCTCCAATTCTTGCTCCTGTGGCCTTGGTCTATCTGTCATGCAATCAGGATCTTCAGCCACATCTCCCATAAACTCTTATATATTGGAGTTGTCTATCACCATAAATTGCCCTTTTTGATCTACCATAAAGCATTCATAAACTGGCTCATCCTCATCATTGGTTCCTTCGACCGCCCGTTCACACCATCACAAATGATAGACCACCTTTTCTCCTTCGGTGATGACCTTCTTGCATTGTCTGCCGGTCGTTACGACTGCCTTCCTTTTCCTTTCTCTGGAAGCCTCAGCAACCCTTCCTCCTGAAAATCGACTCAGCACGCTCTGTCGCTGGGCCTCGTACTTCATTGGGTGGGTCCATTCTCTGTATCATCCTGTCTTTAAGTTGCTTCGAGATGCCCTGGGGCCGAGGGATCACCTGCTGAGATTCCTCGGGTGTTTCCCCGGGGTCGCTCTGCGTCTTCTGTTCATTTAAAGGCCCCATCCTTTCTTTGATCGAGGGAACCCATGCTCCCTCCATTCTTCTTATTAAGATCCGAACATCTTCCTCTAGCTTCGTGTAAAACTCTGCGTCCACCAGGTGAGCTTCTTCAACCGCGAAGGGCCTCTTTGTGGCCCTAATGGTTACCTCTGTTCCCTTGACATTTGCCTTAGCACATTGGTGGTATGTAAAAGGAACCAGGCCTTGGTTGTGCATCCACACCCTTCCTATTAACAGATGATAGGAAGTGGCACTCTATATCATGTGGAACTTTATATGGGAACTCAAGCTTCCCATCATGATCCCCACATTAACATACCCGATGGATTTGGAGGATTGGTTATCATACCCCGAAATTGCCAAAGGCATGGGGACCAGCCTTTCTTCTGTATTATTTATCGCACAAAAGGAGTTGATTGGCATAATATTGATGGAAGCTCCTCCATCCATAAGAGTCCTTGCGAAGCTAACTCCGTTGACCCTGGCAGTCACATACAATGGCCTGTTGTGAGGGAACCTTACAACCCTATCTGCGTCGCTGAAGATTACCTCTGACAGAAACCTTCTCACCAACCTAGCCATGGGTCCCTTCCATCTCAGCGAAGGGTCCGCGTTATTTTTTGAAATATTAAGTATCACCTGGGTTATCTCCATCCTACTCTCGTTTGGAATCCCCACTTGTTCAAAGAACCAAGTGAACTTCGGGGATTTTGAAACTGCCCCATATTCAAAGGTCGGGTCTACCTCTTCGCTTTCGACATCATATACATCCTCCACATCCTTGGCACTTGCTTCATCGTAAGCTAACACGACGTTAGCCATTCCCCTGATGCAAATCCCCAAAGCTTCTTCGTACTCCTCTCCTTCTCTCTTCGCCTCTTCATTATAGGCCACTACGAGATTGGCCCCATGTGCTGGTAGCGGGTTGTTGTTAACATTTTGTGGGGGAATCTGCAACATTCCCGCCTTCATGTACTTGTCAATGATTCTTTTTAGCGTGAAACAGCTCTCCGTTGGATGTTGGATCTTCCGATGAATCTGACAATATTTAGGATCTGCCTTCGTTGCAGCATCGGGTTCTTCCATCGGAATGCCTTTCCGTTCATAAACTGTTCTCCCTTGGACCATCGCGTTATAACAACTCACAACCTCTTCTATCATGCAAGTCAACGGTGGTGGGTCTTCTCTGTCCCTTCCAAACTTCCTCTTGTTGTCCCTTTTCGGTGCTTTGCCCCTATCTTCCCCCTCTGCGTACCCTACCCGTGGGGGCTGAGACCTCCCCCCCGCGGGTTGCATCGGCTGCCTGAACATCATGGGTTCTACCACCGAATTGGTTCGCACCACCAAAGAGATGTTCCTTGCTGCTTTCAAGAATGTCGTAAAAGTCCCCTCGCGCGTCTCGTTGATAAGATGCCAGATGTATTCAGGAAGCAGTCCCTCAGCACAAATTTGTAATAACTTGGACTCTTTGGCCTCCTCCCTCACATCGAGGGAATTTTCCCTGAACCTTCGAACATAGGCCACCACTTCTTCCCCAGGTCTTTGCTTCTCCCTACCAAGTTGGGTCAAGGTGAACTCGTCTTCTGCCAAAAAGAACTTTTGGACGAACAATACATGCATCTCCTCCCATGTAGAAATGCTGTTGGGAGTTAAGTGGGAGTACCAGGTGTATGCCTTATCGGTTAGGGATTTGGAAAACTCCCTCAATCTAAGATTCTTATCATTGCAATGTGCTCCCAAGTGTTCAATAAACCGCTTAATGTGGTCCTTCGGATTCCCCCCTTTCCCCGTATATTTTTCGAAGATAGGGGGAATATAGTCCTTTGGGTAAGGCTCATCGTTGTACGCTTGAGGATAGGGTGTTCGGAAGTCATCATAAACCGAAGCCACCTCGCCAGCTGATTGTGAGGAAGCCTGCATGAACTTCAACATTTCCTTCTGCATCTCTTTTCTTATTTCTTCCATGGGCGAGGCCACAGGGGCCACCAGCAACGGGGCCACGTGCCGGGCGCTCGTTGCAACTGAAACGAACGTTACTGGTGGTGCCGTTGAAACTCCCGAGATTCCTACTGATGGATTTACCACATAGGGTACGCTTGCTGGGATCGTTCCTGCAATACCTGCACCTGGTGGAGCTATTCCGGGTGTTACAAAAGTATTAGCCTCTAATCCTCCCAGCATAGTTGAAGCTACTGGGGTTTGCAAAAACTCGTGAAACTTGCTCATGAGGAGCGCGATCTGGGAGGGTCCCAACCCCGCGCTCGTGGAAGGTTGCGTCGCCCATGAAACGTCTGACGTCGTCAGAACCGGGGGTACCTTCGCTCGAGGAGCCCCAGCCCTCGGGGCCTCTTGCTCCCTCGCGGCTTGTTCTCCATTATGCTGGATATCATCAAAGTTGAGTCTTTGAGTGGCATTATCCTGCGCCATACTCCTTACCTAGAAGAATGCCTCCCCAGCAAAGTCTCCAAATGTAAGAGGGTACTTTAGATAAGGTAAGATGGAGGCGTAACCCCTATTTGAGTATGGTAATGATAAGTTAATTAGCACAAGACCTTGGATTAATGATAGAATACACATACACAAACCTAATGAAGATCAACTCAGTTTAAGCTCACAAGACTCTCGTGTATAACTTAGGAAATAGTAATGAAACCTAGAAGTAACTTAGCTAGAGGAAGAGAGAAGTAAGTATCCTAGATACACCTTGGTAGGTAGGTGGAAATACACCTAATACTCTCAAGAATCTCTATCAGGTATTAAAAGCTTCGCAATAAGTAACAATGGTGGGTGGGTAAACCCTCTAGTTCGCCATAACTCTCTCTCTGATGTGTATCTCTAGTAATAACTCTAGGGTTCTCCTCCAAGATCCTCTTCCTCAAAGGTGGTTGGGGTCCTTAAATAGCCCCCACACCACCCCCGAGGCGACTCAGTCATTAAAGACTATGAAAGACATCCCTCATACTTTATGTCATAACATTAAATGCCTGATGAACTAGTTGTCTCCACGTCATAAACATTAAATGCCAAGACATGCCTTTTGCCCAACCACTGTGTCAGGGGGACTGTTGTCGCAGAGGTGGCTCACCGACTCCCTGACAGCCCCAAATACCGCGGTGGTTTACTCGAGTGTAGGTCTGACATTGTTTAACTGGCTAGTGACATCACCTACAGTAGATGTGACATTAAGTAGAGGGTTGTTTGGTTCACAACTCAACGCCCGATGGAACTCGACGCTGCTCCGCTCGAGGTTCCACGACCAGGGTCCTTCGGTGTTTTACCAGGTGTATCTAAGATGGTTGGGACAAGTCCCAACGATGCCTCACTTCTCAATCCTCCAAACCAAGTCCCTCTAAAGTTCCCACGACGAGGTCATTCGATAGAGCATGAAAGCTCTCCCAGGCCCTGCCAAGTCTGGTCTCTCGCGAGTACTGTTTGACCTCACACTAAAACTCGTTATTAATCTCGTTACAATATTAGAACCGTTATAGCTTGCAGTCAATATAAACAAAGATACAATATGACTAATATGACAAGCTAAATATGAGTTGCCACGCTAAGCTGCCTCGTTGAGTTGCCACGCTTGAGCTGCCTCGGCTGCTTAATCTCAAACACTATTGCCAATTAGGGAATTATCCCTAATCTCGGAATTACCTTCAAGCCCCCTCTACATCCTTAATATCTCACCACAAAACATAGTCTAACATGTGTTTGGCATTTTCTTTCAATTTTTCATTGGATTGGGAAAATCCATTGCCATGCTCATCTCTTTTTACTCGATCATGTTTCAAAATAATTTTCTCAAGCGTATTAGATCTTTCATCATCTAATGCAAATCTCAATCTCTTTCTCTTGGCATCTATAAACTCAATTAACAATTTCTTTAAATACACCTTGAGAACTAAATTTTGTATCTTCATTTCATCTTTTTATTTATTGAGGATACCATTATCCATCCTGTGAGACGAAAGCTTGACATTCAAGATATCAAGTAACTTAACCAATTTATGATTTTCAAATAGAGACTTTTCAAGTCTTTTCAAATCATTTTCTTTCTAAACTTGGCATATCTTGAATTTTGAAGCAAGTTTAATGAAACCTCTTAAATTTTAAATTTTTTTGGTATAGTCCATAAAAATATTGTTCAATGTTCTCATCATCACAATCATTATCACTTCCATAAGATGTTATTGAGTAAGAAACACGAGAATTTACACTAGCAGTGGATGAATAATCAACATGTGAAGCAATGCTAGAAGAATCAATTTTAACGTGCAACTTTATCTCACAATGCTCCAAAGGACAAAATCTAACCATCTCAACATGAGAATTACTCATCCTCTCAAAACATTCACTAGACTTCACTTCATCTATCCTAGCCATGAAAGCTATTACATTAACTTCTTCTTCACTTAAAGAATGCAATGAGGATTCACTCAAGCTAGAAGTATACACTTTATTTTCTCACTCTTCCTCAAGTGTGTGGGACAAACATTGATGTGATGTCCATATCCTCCACACCCAAAGAACTTATTTTCATCTTTTGGTTTACCTCTCTCTAAGCCTAAAGAATGTTTCTCACCACGTCCTTGTGCTCGTGTTTAGAAGAATTGGTTTTCTTTGGTTCAAAAGATTTTATTTTTTAAAAGCTTTCTTGTTGTTATTGTATAACTTTCTAAATATTTTAAGAAATAGAGACATATCTTTATCAACCCAAGCACTTAGATTCTTTTCATCTTCAACAACATCTAGTTTCTCACTAGTCTCAACTTGAAAGTCTAAGACCTTTGAGAGATTTTGGGTGCTTGACCATTCTCTTACTTAAAAGTTTAAAATGATCCAACCAAATCCTCTAACTTACATTAATTGGCATCAATGATCTCATTAAGGATAGCTACCTTAATACCAAAACTTGAAGCTAAAGACCTTAACAACCTCTTAACAACCCTAGTCTCTCGTATCCTCTCTCCCAAATTATACAATGAGTTAACCACCTCGATTAACCTTGTATAATAGTCATCAAATGACTATTTTCATTCATTCTCACCATCTCTAAGGATATTGAAAGTATTTGTAACTTTTCTCTTTTTACGGTCGACGTGCTATCATGGTCACTACTTAAAATACCGCAAGCTTCCTTATCATTTATCAACTCAAAATTGGGATTATACTTTTATGTGCTAACTGATGAAAATAACTCATTCAAATTGAATTATAATTGCAAACCAAAAATTCAGATTCACTTTAGGTCACTCTCAGTTTTCTCTCAATAGAATCATTTACTTCAGTCATAGGCCAACTCCAATTGCCTTTAACACCAATCCACATTATCTCATGTTTAGAGCTCATGTGCTCCCTCATTCTAACCTTCTAATGCCCATAATTTGAGCCATTAAAATACGGCGGATGATTTGTAGAACCTCCATCCCTCATCATATCCATGATCCCAAATTAAGAAACAAAAAAAACCCAAGGAGATCAAGAGAAAAAATATATTTAAACCAAAAATCTCAAACTTCACACGAACAAAAATTTTAAATCCAAGATTTACTCTAGCACATGAGTACTAAAAAGAGAAAACCGGTTTGATACAAATTGAAGACATGGGTGGATTGTGTGTATAAAACACTCTATTAAGACAGAGGTGGTGGTGGTAAATAGGGCTCAATCTCAATCAAATGTAAACTATGCCCAATTTTGAAAACTAGCAACCTAGATTTGAGAAAATGCTAAAAACTGGTTTTGAACATTAGTTCAGGTAATTGAACAATTGTAATAATGTTTTTACTCATAAAATGGTATGTAATTGTTCAATTTGAGTACTCACACACATAAGGACCGAATTAACTCAATTAGGTGAAATAATCAGGTTAAAGCCTTTAGAGAGTTTAATTACCCATCCAATTATGATTAAGCACAATATCTAAAGTGAATGATTGTGTGATTATTTATAGACTAAAAGTTCAAACCACGAATAAATATACAACACTAAATTTATGAGGAAAAACCCTATATAGGATTAAAAAAAAACCTCGAATGTATGATCTTTCTCATTAAACTGGAAAAGATTTACAACATACAAGTAGAGAACCCTCACTTGAACTCCTCTACAAATGGTTGCATCTGAACACTTCAACTTCCTCCAATTCAATGATAATAAATATACGAACTCCATAAATCTTGAGAAGAATTCATTTGATCAACTCCTCCAATGAATCACCTAATTCCTCTTCGATCTAGCTTTAGATATAAAGTTTTAGTGTATTTTCAAAAGTCCTCACGTACCATATTTCGGGTACGGATCTAGGTTATTCCATCAAATGTGAAGATCAATGTGTAATTTTAGATAGTATGGAAAACCCCCACTAAAAATGAGTTAAAACTCTTTACAACGTATAGTATGAATTTTTGAGCCAAAACTTCCATCTATAGGGTGTTGAATAATTCTATGGTTTTGTGCGTACGGTGAAGATCTTATTAGCTAAGAAAAATCCATGTGTCAAATCTACTCATGTCATTAAAACCATGCACACAATTGCAATTTGGTGTCGTAATGCTTCTAAAATAAGGTCCAATTTTTAACTTGTGCAAAAGTTTAGTCACAAACCCCTCAAGTTTAAAAAACTGTTCACATTTAAAATATTTTTGTTGCAATCACTCAAAGCACAAATATTTTTTAGAAGATCGAGCATGTATGTGTAAAGATAAGATTTTGAAATCACTATAACTAAAAGGATATTAAAGTATGCGTCAGGTCGGAAGCATCGGTAGAGGTACTAAACCACTGATGCTAAATGAAGTGCGAAGGAAGTCAAGATAAGATTCAATTCTCTCGTCTCATTTACATGATAATCAAGCTTTGAGATTAATTTATGAAAGACTCAATGTTTTGACACGAGAATAACCAATCTTATATACATTATGAAACTGAAAATGTATTTGTATCCATTTGAAAATCTTATATAGACTCAATGTTTCCCCTTTTATATACTTCATGAATTAAATTTGTTCATAATATACTAGTAAAGCTCATGCATTTCACACACTTTTTATTCACAATGATTGAGTAATACCATATTTTTTACTTGTACTGGAAAATTTCTTTGTGATGGATTGTCAGTTCCATAGGACACGATTGACCAAATCGATAGACATTCACTTTCTTTTTACCTTGTACCTTCTACATATATCGAACTATTCCCATGTATCGAAATGCTTGAATGAAGTCATGATGGGAGGTATATTGTAGGAACTCGTTCATATAGGTCTAGTATATCAAAGTCTCTTTCACACGTACCATTACCACGAGGTATATATTGATATGGTTCACGTACAGTTGAGTATATAAAATACCTTTCACACGTATCGATGAATGATTATCCTTATAGAAATAGGTATATCATAGAGTTACGTTGAAGGTTAAAATTCATACTGAAACCTTGCATTAACCCTCAAATAGGCATTTTCCCTAGGACACTCATACTTGTATATACAACTTCAACGCAAAAATTCGATAAAATTACAGGTTATTATATTACCCCGTTTTCATCACGAGCCATTGCCCATTTAAAAAAAAAAGATGCTATCCATGAGTATGGAATCGAGTTCTAAACATCACCTTGTTTTTCTTATCTCTTTTCATCCTTGACTCGGGTATTGTCTAAAATTTCTCTTGGACCCTAGGCGGAACATAATACAAGTGAAAACCTAAAGTAATAACAACACTAGTGATTTTATTTTTTCATTTTTTTTTCATTTTCTCTTAGCTTTACCTTTAACCACCCTTGGATACACGATCTATTTTCGGTGGATTTAATCTCTCAAGAGTAAGACTCTCTTCTTTAATTTTTTATTGCATCTTATTGGTTGTGATCTTCCAAACTTCCTCCTCAGGGTTAAAATACAATAACTTCGTCATTGTTTTAACCTTATTCTAAGTAGATATAATTTCATTATGTAGATACCTTATGGAGAATCAGAATACATATATTAACCTGCCGACATACTTAGTGGCTATGATGACTCAGATAGTGGCTAAGTTTGATAGTGCCCAAGCTAAAATGTCTGAACACCAGAATGAAATGGCTTGTGCTATAGAGGGAAATAATCTGAAATTTTGAATTCGAAATATAAATTAGAATATCTTATATTAACTAGTTCTTGGTTAGAGACTGCGCGAGCCAGTATGGACACATGAAGGATACCAACCTTTCATGGTATATCCAGTTAAACCTATGGTAATTCCTCCTCCTATTATCGGTGCTAAAATAATGGGTAATTGTAAGGAAAAGAATGCGAATCGAGTCAATTTGTATGTGTTGGCTTAATTTCGTTTGGCCAAAACTGTTTGAGTCATTGGTTAGTTCTTGAACTGATTTATTCTTCAAAGCCAACGACGTATGTTTGATTAAATATCGTAGGTACAAAGTTATAATGTCTACATCATTATGTCGTGTTTCGTGCCACGTTTCGTCTTCAACATTCAAGTATATCATGAGGTATGAATGCATATTATTTTGATCATTGGATTGTATGTTGGGTGTTTGTTTTATAATGTTTGAGGATGTTTTTCATAAAAGAATTTTTTTAAAAAAAAAAATATTTTTTGAACAAAGTCGTTCGAACAAAGTTTAAAAGTCGTTTGAGCGAATTCATGTAATTCCTTCAAATAAGATTTTATGTTGGTTTGAACGATCTGGGTAAAGTCGTTCAAACAACATTCAAACAAAGTTCAAATGAGTTTCTCTATTTGTCACGGGATTCTCGTTCGAATCTCATTCGAACGAGGTTAGCTGTTTTGTTCGAAAGTGGGTTTTTTGTTTCGAACGCAATAATGCACTTCGTTCGAATGAACCTACTGTTTTCATTTGAATGAGATTATGCCGCCTTAAAAATCATGTTCTGTATAAATAAGCAAGTTGGGAACTTTTTACTTGAGAATTTTGGTGAAAATTGATTTCTTATACATAACCAAAAGCCTTCAAACCCTTATTTACACCCCAAAAACTTTAAGATCCAAGATTCAATTAATATGCTTGATTGATATCTCCTATTTGAGCAATACTAATTTTTTCTCTTCATTGGGAACCTATTTTATGCAGTGGACTCTGCAGATCATTTGCTTGTTTACATACGGTGGACTCCGTGTGTGTGGCAGTTAGAAGCAGTGGACTATGTGTTCTCTCCATTGATGGTTGCTGAGGCTGAATCGGTGGATACCGATGTGTGTGTGGACTCACACATTGTGGTAGTGTGTAAATGGACTCTTACGTATCGCTGTGCAGAAGGGCTAAGGAGCGAAGGCGCGTCAAGTCTTGAAGGAGTCGAGTCGATTGTGTAAGTCTTATGTCGTGTCCTTGTGTAATTCCTGACATAGTGAATTTACGTTGATTGGGTCGTCCGAGCTTTTTTCTCATTTGGGTTTCCTCGTACATCGGACGTTGTGGTTGATTATTTTATTTTATCTTGCTATCACTTGGATGCATGTTTTAGGGTAAGATAAAATTGGGCAACTCTTTAACACAACAATTGTTTAATCGGTGCATTATTTTAATTGGGTAAAATTATTTAAGTTTAATTTAATTTGAAAATTAAAAATAGTCACGTGTGTGTTTTGGACCTTATCCATATTTGCACTTTCAAGAGCGGGTGTCTATAAGTTATTTAGACATGAATCTAGGTTGTTTTTATATAAATGGTCAGTCATTTTCTAGACCACCATTATTTGATGGATCTAACTACGCGTACTAGCAAATGTGTATAAAATCATCACTTAAGACGATAAATGAGCGGGTATATGGTTAGATGTTGTTAAGGGATGGTCCCCACACACGAATTTACTATGTGAATATCCCTAAACCCGTTGAGACCTGGAGTGAGGATGGGCATAAAATTTCTAATTATAATTCACGTGGTTGAATGCTTCGTTTTGTGCAGTCACACCGGAGGAGTTTCACCGTCTTATGACATGTCAAACGTCTAAAGAGGCTTGAGACATACTCTAACTCACTCATGAGAGTACTAGTGTTGTTAAGGCTTCCAAACTCTAGAACCTCACCACTCAGTTTGAAACTATTAGGATGAAGGAGAGTGAAACCTTTTATGAGTTTTATGCGAGACTGTTTGATATTATTAACTCATCGTACAACTTAGGATAAAGAATATTCAATACTAGAGTTGTCAAGAAAATCTTAAGCTCCTTAGCTAAAAGATTTAACCTTAAAGTGGTTGTTTTGAGCTCTCTAGGTACTTTAGACACTACGAAACTCGAGGAGCTTGTTGGTGATCTTCAAACCTATGAGCTTGACATGTTTCCTTCACGAAAGAAGAAAGATAAGGTCATTGCTTTGAAAGCCCAGAAGGAGAAAACATTTGTTTCGAATAATGAATGTGACATCAATTCTGATGGTATGGCCATGTTTGCAAATTTTTTTATAAAATTTCTCAAGTTTGAAAAACATACGAAAGGTGATGGAAATATGTTTGAGAAAAATAAGTTTAACAAGGATGTAAAATTTTTTAAAAATCGAAATGATAATTTTAAGAGGGATGAATTGAATAAATGTTTTGATTATGAGGGTTATGTCCATAGGGCAATTGAGTATCCCACTAAGTTAATGAAGGAAGATAAGAAGCCGAAGGCATAAAATGCTACCCTTAGTGATAGTAAATCGAAAGAGGAACCTAATTCCCCCGTTGAGCGTAATTACATCGCGTTCCCGACCAGTCATGTGAGCCTTAATAAAAAGGCTTTCGATAAAGATAATCTTGTACATGATGATTCCAAGTCCAAAGTATGTAAATCCTAAGTGCGTGATGAAGAGAGTAGCGATGAAGAAGAAAAATAAGATGAGGAAAGTGATATTCAGGTTACCTTTTAAGAGTTATACACTGAGTCTTTAAAGTTGAAATAGGCTAACTTAAAGTTAGAATCTAAGTTGAAAGAACGTGCCGTTGGGAATGATGAGTTAAAATTGATTAAGGATCTTAGAGTATGTGAGAAAAATCTTAGGGATAAACTCACATTTGTTAAGGGGAGCGTGATAATTTTTGAGGTTTAATAGAAATTTTGAAGATGGATTCCCTAATTTATGATGAGTCTCTTCATTTACTTGAGTCTAGGATAAAGGAGCTAGAAGAGAAATTGAGAGACTCGAGTCACATCAAATTTAATTTGAAGTCTAGGTCTGAAAATCTGGATATGATGTTAGGCCCCGTTTAAATAAAAAAGGAAAATTTTGAAATTGGCTTCGATGATCCCGTTGCTTCCGTTGATAAATCTAAAACCAAGATTTTTAAGGGGTCAACCACTGGAAAGGGCATTAGAAAAGGTCAACACTTAAGTAACATTATTCGCCATGTTTACACGTGCACACATTGTGGTAGGAAAAGTCACCTTAGGATTTTTTACTTTGATCTTAGAAAAGGTCATAGGAAGTCTAAGACTAGAGTCACCGAGGTTCCTAAAACCCAAGATCATTGTGTTACACCTATGTGGATTAGGAAATCAAATTTGGAGGCCTTAAACATTAAACTTATCGATTCTCGAATGCTTGCACATGATACTTCTCATGTTAAATCCAATGGTTTATTGTGTTCGCATGTTTTCATACACCATCTTTTATACTTCATGTTATATGTGTTTTCTAGTTGTATGACGTTTGAGTCTTTTGTATTTGATTTCCTTTTTTGAGTCTTATTGTGGAAAATACAAAAAGATTTTCATTTGTCTTTGATTTTAGTTTTCAAATGGTGTCATTTTTGAAAAAAAAAATATTTAAAAACTCAAAAAGATTTTTGTTTATGTGTAGTTTAGTCTTACACATTTTGTGTGGCATATCAGTGTGCTTGAATCCCATCATTTCCAGATATTCATGTGACTATAACTTCTGATTATGATTTTTCATGCTTGGATTGTTATTAATCATTCTTGCATGGAGTCGTTTGAAATTGATTTGCTTGAATGTATTCACTTGGTATATTCCTCAGGACACACTTTGCATGAGCTCTTTTAGATTTTACTTTCTATGTTGCATGAGCTAAGTGAGGTGTTCTACTATCAATCTTGTCATTTATATATCTTGTTGACTATGGGAGATTTGTGCATGTAAGAACTATTGCATGAGTTTGATTTTATTTGATAAAAAAAAAATTAGCGTGCAACGGGAAAAGGGATACAGAAGGAAAAATCTCCTATGCATGAAAGGCCACCGTTGGCAAGAGCTTAAAATAAAATAGAGTCAAAGAAAAGAAAATATTCCCAAGGCTAAATTGGTTTATTAATTATTAAAAATTTAATATCTTCAGAATGAGAGAAAAATGATATATCTATATTTTGAGGGGATTAAAGTTGAAGATCGATGGGTTTGCATAATGAGTCCTAGTTGAGCTTACTTGTTTGACGCTATTGATTTAAGAATCATCAAGATTTCTATGCTACTGTGCATTTTGTATGTTTTTCCATCTATGAGTTATTTATTTGTAACTATGAGGATAAATCAAAGTTGAGAAGTTTTTGCAGTCAAATAGAACTCCTTAAACATTGGGTCATATTTTTTTGTTTCTAGTTCACACCCGTCACTCCGTACCACTTTTGTTTTGACATATCGATACTATGCTAGTGTGGAAAACTTACGTGTTTTGTGTCTTTTTATGGTGTTTATACCTATATATATTTATGTGCGTCATTAGTGTATATATATATATATAGTATGTTTTAGTTTTGAGTCTTTGCATTTGCATTTAATCCATATTTGTCATATTCTTAATCTTCGATTCATATTGGCATATTTTTATGATCACATTAGTATCTTTTGTTGCTTTTTATCATTGATATCTCATTTATGCATCAAAATTAATATCTTTAGTTCATTGTTTGGATTATGTGTACTTATGTTGCCGAGTTGTTTGTCGTTTCATGTTTCACTTCACATCATTGCATTATATTATTTACCTTCCTTTATGCTTACATGTTCTGCATTTAAGGGAAATTTTTTAATTATGCATATTATTCTTTGTCTATTCCTAGAAAAAAAGGGAGAAATTGTATCTAACTCTTTAACTCGCGGAATACATTTTTTTACTTTAGAATGAGATGTCCTATCTTAGGTGGAGATTTATTAGACAAAGGGGAAGGATTTTCAATTGCGATTTATATTGTTATATATTTATGTTGCATTTGAACAATGTGTTTAAGTGTGCAGGTTTGCAACAATGTGACAAAATTAATACAAGAACAAAGCTACTCTCAGTTTGTGTCCGTACTTTTTTCATTTTGGGGTTGGGGATTGAGTCTTTAGATGAGCTTAACGACCCATAGGTTTTTGTTTTGGGGTTTTGTCCCGGAATAACCAAAGGGGGAGATTTGTACGGATAAATTTTTGAATTGAGTCAATTTGTATGTATTTACTTAATTCCATTTGGACAAAACTGTTTGAGTCATAGGTTAGGTCTTAAGTTGGTTTATCCTTTAAAGCTTGAGACGTATGTTTGATTGAATACCGCAGGGGGGAAGTTCAAACATCGTTATTTTTCGTGCCTGGTAAGCTCCCAAAAGTGTCTATATTATACCCTAAATAAATGCATTTTAGTCACTTGTGATGATACGAGAAATCAGCCATAAGACGTTCTCATATTAGCAAGTCAAGAGTAAAGTGTGTAATAAACAAGTAAAGCAAGTAAATAGAGAGAAGACACGATATAGAGTGATTCAGCCTTTAAAATATGCCTACATCCACTGTGTTGCTCCGTTCCCATTATATACCTTGCATTGTACAATATAATTGTGCCTAAAGAGGAGTACAAGTATGAGAATAAAGGAGAATACATGGCAGTATTGAGGATTCCGGTGTGCCAGAGAGGTGGCTGCGATGTAGATGTGTGGCCTCCAAGTCGTATGTTGAGGTTGTGTAGAGAGAATTCGTATTGTAGAACCTGCCCCAGGTGTGTGTAGAATCGATCTGTCTGGAAATTGATCCCTTATTTCGAGGCGTGGTCCTCTATTTATAAGAGGTATGTGTACTGTTTCACGTACCCTAAGCACGTGACATATATCAAGTCTGGAGTAGTTACGAATGAGGGGGATGCGGCTTGCAAGGCAAGCACTGTGTTGTATCCTGTGATGCTGGAGGTAAAGCTGTCGCGCCCTGTACCGAGTAGTGCCGCGGATTCTTCTTGGGGAATAATTACTATGTATCGTGCCCTATAATAGATAGGACCGCACCCTGTGCCAGCCATCTCCGCAGCGTCTTGATGGGGGTCGCGCCCTTTGATGAGGAGGGCCGCGCCCTGTATTTTGCAGGGCCGCGCCCTATATACCGTAGATTCGTGACATCTAAGTATTTGTGTTGTAGAATACTATTCACGGTAGGCCACTATATTTGCACTATCAATAAGCCCCCAAGTCGTGGTGCCAAGAGAATTTAATTGGGGCTGCAGCTTAGATCAACTTGCTTAGGTGCCGCGGTACTTCCAAAGCGACGATTCGTCTTCCGTGCTCTCTTATATAAATTATTTCTGGCCGTGGACTTCATTAAGTTTCCAAAACTTTGAGAGCAAATCGAGAGCGAACCTCTGCGTGTCTAACTTCATTCGTTATCCAGCGACCCTTCGAGGCTGTGTGTGGCTGTTCCAAGCTGGTGTGAGGCTGAGCATCGCTGACTTCTTTATTTCCAGGTAACTTTTTCGATCAACCATCCTTTTTAATCAACTTCGTAGCTTATATTTCTTCAATAATCAAACACACAAGCTTCTTCATTGCTTGATAGGATTTTAGGGTTTCAATTGAATTGCCATCACCCTAGGATCAAACGTATGAAATAATTATAATTATTGTTTAAATCAATCGTCGTATGCTGAATCTCATGTCGTATCCCATGTAATCATATAATGGTTCTTGTTGTTCATGATGTTCTTGAAGTTCTCAATACAAATTCTTCATATTCTGGGTATTGGATCTTAAAAACGGCTAAACAATACACTTTAACCGTTTAAGGGAGAGGTCGCGGCATGATAGGAATTCGATAATCCATTCCCCTGAACTCATGGTCTTTATCTGCATTGTACCGTACCAAATGGCCGCAGTCCCTTAAATTCTGGGATTTATCATCCGCGGCACTTTGATTCATATCCACGTATTCTGCCGTGACGGTGAAGTCTTTTAAGGCTCTAAACCACCACCCTTGTAGTTTTGAACAGCCTGTTAAATAACTGTAATTGCTACTAGAATCTCTTGAATCGGTTTTTAGCAAATTTAGGAATGGCCGTGGCCAAGAATCTCTTAAACCAATTTGAGCTTATATTCACGGTAGTATGTGTTCTCCTGCTCATATAGGAGGTGGCTACGACTAGTAGGGTCAGAGGATAATCCCTTAGGTTCAAGTGGTGGAGTTGGCTCATTAATAACTACGTTAGGGAAATAATTTCCAACAAATATTTACTATTTATAAATAATCTTTCCGCGGCTTCTTGAAGTCTTTTCCAAACCATACTGGCTGCGGCGCCTAACTGCGAACTCTGCTTTTCAGGTACTGCTGCAGCCATATAAGCTTTGACCCAAACGAGTTCCTGAGAGGCTTTTGGGCAAAGAACTTTGGAACCTCTCCTCCTGAACTCACTTCTGTGCCCCCACTAAGATCAATAGGGCCTTGCAAACTAAAGGATTGGACAAACTGCATGACATTAGACTCAGACTCCACGGACTCTACGTCTGGGAAGGATTTTCAATCCGCGTCGATGGAAGAAGAAGACAACTCAAGTAATCATCCAGTGGGTGCAGGAGATGATGCCGCGAAAGTTAGAGATAACTCAGCTGGTACATCTAGGAGGGCTGAGAGACCCTAAGCTACACTTGATATCCGCAGCACCATGACCCAAGACTGGGTTGAGAAGGTGGCTGAGGCCTTTGAATTTCCAGAAAATTTGAAGTGCTCGGCACCTGCCACGAACCAAAGACCTTGCACGGTTCTGGCCGATGGAGTTTGCTTCCCACTCCATGCCTTTATTTACGGGTTGCGGCTTCCTGTTCCTGTTCCCATCCATCGCCTTTTTCAGACAATGAAACTGGCCCCAACCCAATTAGATCCTAATGGCTGGAGAGCCATTCTTTCCGCGGTTGTCATGTGGGAGAACCTATTCAAAAAGGACATCACTCCCGCATAATTCCTTCATTTCTACCGCCCAAAGGAGAACTCAGTGAAGTTCGCGGGTTACTACTACTTCTCTGTCCGCCAAAGGGACGAGACCCTTTACACTGGGAGGCCGACCAGTGTGAAGAACTGGAAGGGGAAATATTTTTACATCTTCGGCGAAGGCTGGGAAATTCACCCCTAGGAGAATGAGAGGGAAAGGTCATATAGAATTCCGCGGCAATAGGGTACTCCTTCTAAATTAGGTGCAAAGACTATAGACGCGTCCTTTCATCATATTTTCTATATTAACTTCCACTAACCTTTACATTGTCTTGTCTGCAGCTCTTGACAATTTTCATTTGAACAAGAGGCAGGAGAAGAGAGTTGCTGAGGCCGCGATAGTTCCTGCTGTACATAAAAAGTTCAGCACACTTGTTACATCAACGACCATATTCGAAGCATGATTTTTTCCCAACAAATCAATTCCTCAAGTTATGGGCGCGGAAGGTAATACACTGCATCATGATTTTTATTCCGCGGTCACTTATGCTCTTAAATTCCTTTCCCAATATTTGCTATTGCTTTTTCAGGTGAGGAAGTTGATAGTGAATTTCTAGCCACGCAACTGGTGGAAATGGACGAGGACACAGTCGTCCTAAACAACACTGCGCGGAGCAGAAAGAGAAAAAGGTCCAAAGCCAAGGCACCTACCGTAGCTCCGTCAAACGATTTGGAAACACCAGCCGCGAACTCGACTCCTACCGCGGAGAAAACTGGTGTTGCCGCCCATCCAACGTCTGAATTTGATGATGACATTGGGGCCAACCTAGCTGCGACAGGTTTGATGTCCGACGATGTCCCTCTATATACAACTTCCCCATCGTCTCCACCTGTTGTTGCAGTAAATGAAAATCTAGCACCTCCTCAGTTTCGCGACGGAGCTGGTCCCGACGGTAGACCGTGACCCCAATTGAGGCAGCCTGACCCAGAGTCTTCATGGGACACTACAGCAAAGGCTACATGAGGAATGAAAAGAATTATTGATGCCGCGGACCTGGATAGGTTGGTGGGGGTAGACCACGACGACTTGGAGGACTGTGGTCTCCATAGTCTTCTGAGGGTAAGTGCTATCATTCTTTAATTTTGCTACTAACTTTTTTGCCTCCCATATTTTGCTTCTAACTTGTTTTATTACAGGCCGCGAATGTTATGATGTCCCTGAAGAGGAAGTATGAGGCCCTTTATAAACTGAAAGAGGCTACGAATAGGGTGCATACTTCTGACTTGGAAGCTGCACGGACCTCATATTTTGAAGCTGGCAAGAAGTCTTCTGCCGCGGATCTTCAGGAAGCCCATATGGACCTGGAGAAAGTAAACAAGGCGAGGGAGGAAGCGAAAAAGAAATTCAAATAAGCCGCGAACTCCCTTAAAACCTCCCAGGCCCAGACTGCGAAAGCTGCCCGTGTCGCGGAGATTTCAAGCAGTAAGCTCGCTCTTCTTCAGGAGAAGTACGAAGAGCTGGAGGCAAAGTCTACCCAAGAAGCCCAAGATCATACCGCGGTAATAAAAAAGATGGAAGATGATCATGGCGATGGCCTCCAGCTGGCCATAGACAACGCCGTAGAGTCATTCAAAGGTTCCAAGGACTTCTTCCTCATCAACAACAGGGCTTACCTCCACGGCTACCAGGAGCTTCGACAGAGATTCATAAAAAACTTCCCTGAGACCAAGGATTCGGTCCTTGCCTGGAAACTCAGTGATGCAGAGCATCAAGAATGCATTGCTGAGCTTAAGGCTGCGGCCGAAGAAAAAGCGAGGCTGAGGGCAGAAGCAGAAGCAGCAACCGCGGATGGAGAAACTGAGACGGCCGCGGATGGAGAAACTGGTGAAGAGCATGATGACGCAGCTTCTTGAACTTGTATTCAGTCTCTGAACTGATTATTAATACAGGACTGCGTCCCTCCTGCTACTTTACTTCTGTTGTGGCTGCGGCCTACTTTTCTGTAATCTTAACTGCTAATTTTAAGGCTACATCCATATTTGATTGCTTGCAACTCCTTGCTCTTTTACTTTGCTTGCTTTAATGAATGATTGAATCGTAACTGCTCTCATATTTGAAAATTCATTCTTGATTGGATGAACATAATATTTTTAGTCCGCGGACGGCATTCGATTTCTTCATAGGATGATTATTTGCTAATGTTCGCGTCCACATAAATAGTGCAATGTTACCTTCTGAAGTACAGGCCATAGGCTGCGCTATTTCATATGGCTGCTGTGTACGAGCCACGACCCTTTCGCCATTTTCAACGAATTCTTGCTACCCTTTGAATACGACTGCGTCCTCTTAAACGATTTCACTTGATGGCCGCAGACGTGCTTGTAAGGCTGCGGCACTCTAAGTACAAGGATCTTCGCATGCTGCCTTCATTGCACTTGGTTTCCTGGATTGCTTAGTTGTTGTTATCCCATAATCAATATGGAACATGTAGAGAAGGCCTTTCTTCTAGTGCTTCAATTGCCAAATCACCGTGCCAGAGAAGAACGTCTTTTGGGATGTTATACCTTTTCTAATTTTCCCACTCTTGATACAATTGATCCTCTTCTACCGTGTTATTTGACATTGTATCTTTCTCACGATTCAGGATGCCAGTGCCTCAGCACTTTAATGAATGAATGGCTCCTAGAGATCTGCAACCATAAGGGTGGGCTGCGACACATTTCTGGCCCTTGCATCTGAACAATGTGCCTCTGTAGGCATACATGGTATTTCCAAGCCTTCCCGGGCCGAGTTATGTTATTAAGCCACCCACAGCTATCAGAAAGGATATTTTCAAGCCTCCTCAGGCTGGGTTATGTTATTAAGCCACCCACAGCTAATATACGGGATACTATCAAGCCTCCCCAGGCTGGGTTATGTTATTGAGCCACCCACAACTAATATACGGGATACTATCAAGCCTCCCCAGGCTGGGTTATGTTATTAAGCCACCCACAGCTAATATACGGGATACTATCAAGCCTCCCCAGGCTGGGTTATGTTATTAATCCACCCACAACTGCTGATATATATAAAGACGTCCCTGGCTGGATATTTTGAACGTCCCAGCTTGATGACGCATCCCGAAAGCTAAGAACGGGCATTGTAATCCCCCGTGGATAATAAAAGCTACTTGAATCCTCAGATGCTTTTGTGAATATAATCATCATATGATAAGATATAGTTGCACATCGCGAGGGGAACTTGTGAGCTAATTAATATCGCAATCCCTCCATAGGTGCATCCCGAAATAATAATAATCTTTCGAGATAGTTTGTTATTCTCCCTTTGGAATATGGATGGATGACTGTTTAAGATGAAAGTGGTCTTTATAAGATAACATTTCATGGAATGAGAATCAAAATCTGACACTATAAAAGTGAACTCAATTTTATAACTATCCATATATATAACTTTGTAGAAATAACACAAAGTTTAGTTTAAAACAACATAAGCGGAAGTTGTCATTGTAAAGTAGGGACAGATGGAACATAAGAAGTAAGCATGAAAAATGGGCACGTGGCCTGTGAGATTGGGCTTCATCCCCTAATCATCTTTGAGGAACCTCCTCACCATCCCTTGCCCAATTAGCCTTTCAATTTCATCCTTCAGAGCATAGCATTACTCAGTTTCATGGCCATGGTCCTAGTGGAATCTGCACCAGGTAGCTTTATTCCTCTTGTGCGGTGGAGCTCTCAGCTTTTCTGGCCACCTCAATAGCTTGTCCTCTTTGATGAATTCAAAGATCTCTTCAATCGGGAAGGTCAACGAAGTGTAGGCCCCCAATTTCTTCTCTGGCTCCAGCCGACTGCTTCCGCGACCGTCTCCTCTTGAAATGCCGCGACATCAAAGACTGTTCGAGTTATTTCCTTTGATGCCGCACCTATATTTTGAGAGGCCGCGACCTCTAGCATTAGGACCCTCCGAGTTAGATAATTGACCTGGGTCTGAAGTGAGGCATGGCTGTCATAGAGATGGTTGAGGTGATCGTACAGCTGCACAATCTCATTTTTGACTTCTGTGCCCTGGATGGATTCTCTTTCCATTTCTGCTTTTGTTAGTCTTTATAAAGTATATAGAATCTGAGACAAAACTAACGAGGCCGCGGAAGTGAGTAATCACAGATATTGGGAACCAGTGTTTGAACTGCTTCATGATATGCTGACGAGGTCGCAACCAGTATGGCACACAAGTGTACTGCCGCAGCCCTTGAATGGTATTCACCAAGGTTGAACTGAAGTCCACGCGAGTCCTTTCCCCAGTGATTTTGAGTTGTTGTAACAGAACCGCACTAGTAGGGGTCACGGCATGAGAGGCAGTTGAACTGACAGGCCGCATCCCTGTCCAGGCAGTGAAGGAAAAAATCCCAAGATAGGAACCCAGAAACTAGGTTTTTCTCCCCCAATACGTGAAGAATGCCTACTAGGGTCTATCGACGAGAGAGTACCCTTGTGGTGCACAAAACGGCATGATTTCAATGATAAACCCTAGATTATAAGTCTATAACAGCGAAAAGGGAGTAAATATAACCCTTCCCTAATCATCCATCTTTTCGGGACTAAAGTCCACCATGCTTTTCAGCATTAACTAGATGAAATGATATCACAGGGGTACGTAAAATTGATCTAAAATCATCAAATGAAGACCCAAGAGCAGATCTGGATATAAAGAATACCGATTTAAGGGAGCAAATATAGTACGGAGCTCAAAAACCAGAATCGAACAATGAGAAGATGATCCACAGGACCCTCAGGGATCGAATAAGGTGTTTAAGAACTCAACTATATAGAGAAGCGAGATTAAAATATTTTTTTCCCACAAACGGCGCCAGATTGATGATACGAGAAATCGGCCATAAGACGTTCTCATATCAGCAAGTCAAGAGTAAAGTGTGTAATAAACAACTAAAGCAAGTAAATAGAGAGAAGACACGATATAGAGTGGTTCAGCCTTTAAAATAGGCCTACATCCACTGTGTTGCTCCGTTCCCATTATATGCGTTGCATTGTAAAATATAATTATGCCTAAAGAGGCGTACAAGTATGAGAATAAAGGAGAATACATGGCAGTACTGAGGATTTCGGTGTGCCAGAGAGGTGGTTGCGATGTAGATGTGTGGCCTCCAAGTCGTATGTTGAGGTTGTGTAGAGAGAATCTGTATTGTAGAACCTGTCCCGGGTGTGTGTAGAATCGATCTGTCTGGAAATTGATCCCTTATTTCGAGGTGTGGTCCTCTATTTATAAGAGGTATGTGTGTTGTGTCACGTGCCCTGAGCACGTGACATATATCAAGTCTGGAGTAGTTGCGAATGAGGGGGATGCGACCTGCAAGGCAAGCAGTGTGTTGTATCATGTGATGCTGGAGGCAAAGCTGCCGCGCCCTGTACCGAGTAGTGTCGCGGCTTCTTCTTGGGGAATAATTACTATGTGCCGCGCCCTATAATAGACAGGGCCGCACCCTGTGCCAGCCATCTCTGTGGCGTCTTTATGGGGGTCGCGCCCTTTGATGAGGAGGGTCGCACCCTATATTCTGCAGGGCCGCGCCCTATATACCGTAGATCCGCGACATCTAAGTATTTGTGTTGTAGAATACTATCCACGGCAGGGCGCTATATTTGCACTATCAACTTTTTTTTAACAAAAATGGCTTTATGTTCGTATTTGTTTATTTCTCAGGTCAATAGGATGTTGCGGTATCAAATTGTCCTAATTCGGCATAATTGCGACAAAGTAGCGGTCAAATGCGTTAAACGAAGAAATTAAAGCGACCGTGAAGACAGAGATCCCATTTAAGTTTACCCCGATGAGTTTCGATACCCTAGACCCGGCCACGTACCAAACCTAAGCCTAAACCTAGCCCAATCCATAACCTGAGTCTTGTGTTTGTTTAATTTGTAATTTTATTATTTTTTAGATTTTATTTGAGTCATATATAATTTTTAGAACTTTTATATTTTTATTTGTGTGCGCTTAGTAGTAAAAATTAGGGTCAGTTAGTTGCGTAGAGCGTTTTTTATATTTTTATGTAAATATTGCAGATGTGTTTATTTTATTCGGTTTCCTTTATTTTATTTTAATTGTTTTTAGTTTTTAGTTTGATTTTATTATTATTATTAGTTTATTTTAATTTTAGGTTAGGAATTTAATTTTTAGTTTCAGTAAATTTTATTTCTTTTAGTTTTTTATATATATTTATTTTTTGTTAGGTTGTAAATATTTTATTAATTTTCATTTTATTTCATTTTGTTTTATTTTGTTTTTTTTAACAATCTAAATACACACACACACCCTATTTTGGTACAACCACCTACACCCTAATATGCCCATATTCTCTTACATCCCCAAACTCTACCCGGATGTCAAACCCAACTCTCCGGTAGCTAACTCTAGGGCCTGCTCCGGCCACCCTAACGCCTGCTCCGGCCAAAACCCATTTCGATCCAGATTCGTGTTTAACCCAAAACCCGACCATGGCAGCCCTCTCCAAGCGACCCACCACCTCTATACCCGATTCCGACCTAACTCAAACTAACCCACAAACCCAAACCTTGAACCCGCTGCCTTTAAACCAGAATGCCAAACCCATAACCCCATTTCGTCCAACCCGAAACCCGAACCTCCATCCTGCTTACCCCCAGACCTAACCCGACCTCCATATCCCACCTTAACTCGAAGCCCAAACCCAAGATCAGTTCGAACCCAACACCAACCACCAATATGCTTTAACCCGAGACCAAAACGTTTTACATAAACCTCCCAACCTAAAAACCCGGAACCAAAGCCACCTGCCAAGCCAGCTAAATAAAACCCACGTGCAAACTCCTTGGACTCGGCCAAAATAAAATCCCAAGAAAATCTCCCTAGCAAAATCAATTCGTGAACTATAAGGAAAGAGACAACTCATTTAAGGAGGGGACTCTTATACGCGACAGAGAATAGAAAGACTGGAAAGATAATAAACAATGTGTATTTTTTATACAATTTAGAAAAAAAAGTGAGGAAGAAAAAAAAATTAGTATAGTCTAGAATTATTAGTAGGTTCAGTTTTTATTGATTTGTGGTGTAATCAAGAGACTTTCGTTATGAAGAAAGAGACGCACTTCAATTACGCGATTCAAAAGGAGACTTTTCTCTTAAATCCTCTATTGTGATTGTGCTTGTTTAATTAAATATGCTCGGCTAATCACCCTATTCAAGGGGTGGAATGAAATGCGTAGGATGTTAAGTTAATTGAATGATTTATTTAATTGTTATATTTTTAGGCAAATTAATTCGAAATTTTCACAAATTAATATATGTAATGAGAGTTAGTAAATTAATTTTAAAAGTTAATATTTAATTTTGGGAATCAAACTAGAGATAGGTTTTTCCTAAAATCAAATATTAATTCAGTGTTGAAATTCGAGTATTCATACAATTTTTATTAAATTGATTCTAGCGGGAAATTTCTTTAAAAAGAATATAAATCTTAGATTTTCATAGAGTGGCATTTCTAAATTAATTTTCTAAAAACGATATTATTGAATTTGTGATTGTAACGAGAGTTAAATTGTAAATTTAATATTATCTCGAAATATTTCAAATAAATAAATTAAGAAATTAAATAAAATTGATCCCGTCGTGTAATCCCACCTCTTGTATCTTCTCACACGTTTAAACTCGGTTACATTTCAAATTTAGCAATTATTTCATTGCATATGATTCTAGCATTAATTGACTCATTCTCCATTGAAATTGTTTTAAAAATGAAAAAAAACATAAAAAAAGTTTTAATAAAAAGTGGAATTGCAATTGTTCACAGTATTTGTTTCATCACTTAAAAGTTGGATTGACTTCTTTACTTACCGCCAAGCAAGTTTCTACTATGATTTTAGGTTGAAGGAAATTTTGAGACTAGGCTTTTGAAGACAACGATCGAGACGCAAAAAACCTCTTATCTGCTCCACGTTTCGTCTTCAACGTTCAAAGATCTCGTGAGGCATGAACGTATATTATTTTGATCCTTGGATTTTATTTTATGTGTTTGTTTTATAATGTTTGAGGCCATTTTTCATAAAAGGGTTTTTTCATAGAAAAATGTTTTTTGAACAAAATCGTTCAAATGAAGTTTATAAGTCGTTCAAACAAATTCATGTAGTTCGTTCGAACAAGATTTTCTATTGGTTCGAACGAGTTAGGTAAAGTCGTTCAAACGTTATTCAAACAAAGTTCAAACGAATTTTCTCTATTTGTCAGGGGATTCTCGTTCGAAGTTCATTCGAAGTCTATTCGAATGATGTTAGATGTTTGTTCGAACGAGGTTGTTTTTGGTTCGAACGAGATAATACACTTCGTTCGAACGATCCTACTATTTCCATTTGAACAAGATTCCTCCACCTCAAAAATCGCATTTTGTATAAATAGGTGTGCCGAAAACTTTTTTACTTGAGAATTTTGGGAAAAATAATTTCCTATGCATAACCAAAAGCCTCCAAATACTTTGAGATCCAAGATTCAATTAACATGCTTGTTTGAGATCTCCTATTTGAGCACTAAGAAGTTTTTCCCTTCATTGAGAACCTGTTTCGTGCGATGGACTCTGTACATCGTTTGCTTGTTTACATACGGTGGAATTCATATGTGTGGCGGTTAGAAGCAGTGGACTACGTGTTCTCGCTGTTGACAGTTACTGAGCCTGGATTGGTGGATACCGAGGTGCGTGTTGACTCATACGTTGTGGTAGTGCATATGTGGACTCCTACGTGTCGTTGTGCATAAGGTCTATGCAGAAAAGACACATCAAGGCTTGAAGGAGTCGAGTCAGTTGTGTAAGCCTTTTGTCGTGTCCTTATGTAATTCCTGACATAGTGAATTTGCGTTGGTTGGGTTGTCCGAGGTTGTTTACATTTGGATTTTCTCGTACATCAAGCATTATGGTTGATTATTTTATTTTATCCTGCTATGACCTAAATGTATGTTTTAGGGTAAGATAAAATTTGTTAACTGTTTAACACGACAATCGTTTAATCGGTGCATTATTTTAATTGGTTAAATTTGTTTTAAGTTTAATTTAATTTGGAAAGATGAAAACTAATTGTGTGCGTGTTTTGGACCTTATTCATATTAGCACTTTCAGTAATACACCAGGTCTTTTGCTAATGAATTGTATGTTACCGAATCTTGACCAACTAAAGGATAATCAACACGGTCTAGTAGATTCAAGAGGTGATGAGATTAATAAGATAAAAGAGGATTTCAAACTCCTTTAACAAAGATTCCATAAAGTCAATTAGTCAGGAAACTACATATATTACCAACGCATGTATCCTTAGTCGAGGGATCGTTTGCTAAAGAAATACAAGATGCCAAACATCAAGAAATTTAGTGGAAGTGGGCTACTTATAGTCCACTTGCGTAACTGTCATTGTACTATGAGTCTCTTGGGTGTGAGAGAAGATATTATGGTGCAAATGTTTTAGCAAATACTCAAAAAAGTGTTCTTAGGTGGTTATTATCTTTGGTTGAATCCCGATTTTGTAGCTGGGAGGATATCACGTTCATGGCCTAATACAAGTGCAACAATAAATTAAAAATAACCCATCGAGAGCTTGAGCCACCGAAGCAAGATATGGGTGAGACAGTAAACAAATTCATTACTAGATGGACATAAAAAGATAATTAATGACCAATCTTCCGTTTAAAGTGGAATAAGTAAGTATAGTAAATAATAACTCCTTATTTATGTTAAGAACATAATGGGTAACCAATATTATCCTCATTTCAAGAGCTCATAGAAGATGAGGTATAAATCGAAGAAAGCATAGCTAGTTAGCCATTGAAGATTGAGGCTGAACCAAGTAAGACTCAGGGAAATTCATCCCTCAAAAAACTTATAAAGTCTCCACTACAACAATCAACAACATCTTTACCAACCCTGTAACATTCGAGACTCGAGAAGCTCGACCCGTTCCACCGAAAAGAAATTAAGATGAGCTCCATCCTCCACTATTAAATTTTTTCGATGAATTTCTTTCCCACGGCCTAATCAAAACCATTTATTTTAAACCTTTAGCTGACCTAGAAATTTCAAACATAATGACCATTGTGCCTACTATCTGATGCATGGCCATGATACAAACCATTGTTTCCAATCACACAACATTGTGAAACCTATGATAGAAAAAGGTATGACTGAGCCACATTCAAATCCTAAATAAAACACTATAAAAAATCCACTACTTACCCATCAAACTAGCATAGATTCCACACTCATAGAAGTTGATGAAAATTTTGACCCTTTAACCTAGATTAAACTAAAAAATTACCTATCCTACTCTCAAACCTTGCCCAAATACCTCATTTCACATTAAAAATTTCCTAGACCAAACATGCATCACAGTGAGAACCAAATTCGAAGACAAAATAATGGATCTTCCAGTCGATCCAGATCATCTGGAGGAATTTGGGGTAAATATTTTTATAGATTTGACTTTTACTTGTCGAGTATGCAAAAAGCAGAGATCTCTACATGGAATGCCATAATTTGACAAGCCAATATGATAATTTGTTTTTTCACTCGAGATAATTCATATTCAACAACATTGTTCAGGTCTTAGGCAAGTATAGTTCTAATCGCAAAGAGATATAAAGGATTTTTTATTTTTTAATTTCACTCGATGAAAATTTCTCACCTACTTGGGAGTACCTATAAATCGAAGGTCTCTAAGTTGTTAAATACATTGATCTTTCCTAGAATAACATGTAATACACCAAAATTTTGGGTGAATGAATGAATTAATTGATTGGAAGAATTAATTAAAATATTATCGAATGTTGGAATTTGAATTAAATGAGAAAATGTAATTTAAATTAATCACGTGAATTTTTTGCTAATTATATGAATGGAATAAACATTTATTTAATTAGGTGGTATTTTGGGTTTGGGGGGAATCCCTAGGGACTTTTAAGTCATCACAGTATGCTTGGGTCCATCTTAGGGCTTTAAGAAGAGTTAACCACAAATTAAAATTATGTATGCGAAGAGTTATGATTGAGTAAGGAAATATGATAAATATAATTTAATTTAAGCTATATATATATATATATGATGATGCTAAGATTTAGCATCATCGGGTAAGTGTTAGTGAGCTCAAGCAGTAGCAGCCATGGCAGCCATAGAGATATATGAGTGTATAGAAGGGGATGAGTATAAGAGGAAATAAGACAATGATGTATAGTGGTTCAGCCAATGTGGCCTACATCCACTGTGAGTGTGTGATCCACTAAGTATGGGCACTAATGGCCTTGGATACAATGCACATAACCCTCTCTTTCTCTCTACTGTGTGTGTACAAGCAGAGTTTTAGCTAGGGCTACTGTTCATGGATCGATCCCCTGTAGGGTTGTAGGTGACAAGTATATATAGGTCTTGGGGGGTGTAGTGTACCCCCCAAGTAAGCATGGTGCATGTGAATGATGATCTAACCTATCCCCTGTTGACACTTGTAAATGCCAAATGATGACATAATATTCCCTCACGTGAGGGTGTGATTCGGTTATAACGGTCTGCCACGTGTCATATGAGCCTGACGCGCACTGTTCCACGCGTGTCCCGGACCACGCGCTGTCATGACGTCACCCTCGGCCTATGAGCCGAGGCCGAGGGCAAAGTTTCTTCCGGCAGGGAGCCTGGTTTGATTCTGGCCTCGTACTGTCGTACCCTCGTAGGGTCGTCTGGAGCCTGAGGAAGGGTCGGCCCCTCATAGGGTCGGCTACAGCCTGGTGAAGGGTCGGCTCCTCGTAGGGTCGTCCAGAGCCTGGTGGAGGGTCGGCCCCTCGTAGGGTCGTCGGGACCTGGTGGTGGCCAGCTGGGCCCTGGTGAAGGGTCGGCCCCTCGTAGTGTCGTCCGTATTTAGGTAATCCTCATCCATGTTGAGGGTATAAACGGGTACATCAATCACCCCCCAGCCCTTAGCCATAGGTGTCATTGGGATGGCTGAGGGATATTTGCTGAATTCAAGACACGTGTGATCAGTTAGGTGAGTGACACCTGTGCAGATACTCATTGCTGTTCCAGTTTCCAGGCAGGGCGGCTGTGCAGTACGCTTGGGGCCTTGTGCCCTAATTATATCTTTCTTCGGTAAATGGGTCCACTCATTACAAGAGTATTTAAGAGATTTTTCAAACTCTCTCTTCATCTTCTTCTTCTTCGCGCCCAAGTCTATTCTCTCTCTAGAACCAGTTCCCATTGCCATTTCAGCCTCCGATTTCCCAGGTCTCAGCAGCGTTCTTGCCCTTCTCCTCATCAGGTAACCTTTTTCTCCGTTTGCCTTCTTTTGTCTTCATTTCTGTCTATTTTTTAGGGTCGTAGGTCGTCTGGTTCTTAGAGTTCCCCCATAGCTTTTTCCGGCGTCTTCTCCGGTCATTGGTTCTTCGAACGTTCTTGACGAAAACCCTCGAGTTCTTTATTTAATCCAAAGGTCAATCCTGGTCAATCTCCCAAGTGTTTGTGGTTAAATTAGCGAAGTCTAGTATAATTTCTTTAAGTGTTGGGTCTTCCCCTTAATGCTTAGGAGGCTTTACAACCTGGTGTCTGAATTCCCGTCCCTGAGAGAGAAACTATTTACCGAGATCAGACGAATAGAGGAAGAGGAAGAGAGGAGATGAGGGGCCGACCCTAATTGGGTACGACCCATCTTTCCCATTCCTCTTGCCACCATAAGACCATCTGAACCCTCTGAGTCTTGTGAGTCGTCGTCTCGTCCGGCCGAGACATCCAACCCAAGTGAGATGGACGAGAGAACCTCCTCTCCAACTGGTGCTGGAACTTCTGGTAGAAGGGACTCACCTGACCTTAGCCCTCCCCGAGAGGCCGAGGGTACGATCCCCTCTGAGGCTGTCCCTGTGACAACCCTATCCCCCAACGCCTTCCAAGTGGCATTTCCTCAGGGTCCTCCTGCAGGTGATGAGGAGGATGAGGACGATGATACAGATGATGAGGTTGATACCTCCCATGCCTCGTCTTTTATCTCCTCTGTCAGGGATAGGGATCTTCTGATATGGAGGCATATTTACGGAGTGCCACCTGGGGTGACTATGAGGGTTCCCTCTGAGGATGAGAGGGTCTTTGAGGGTGAAGAGGGAGAAGTTGCAGTCTACGAGCAAATGTTCAAAGTAGGTGTCAGACTTCCCTTTCACCCTGCCATTATAGATATTCTGTCGGCTCTGGGCGTCTCCCCCTCGCAACTTCCACCCAATTCTTGGAGGACGATTCTGGGGTACATCTCTTTGTGGAAAAACGCTTTCACTGACGAGCCCTCGTCCGACGTGTTCTTGGCCTGCTACAATATCACCTCTTCATCTAAACAGCCCGGATACTATCATCTGGGAGCGAGAAGGTCTGAGAAGAAGCTGCTCCACGTGGCTCAAACTTCCAATCATGATTGGAAAAAAAGGTTCTTCTTCATATCTGGGGCATGGGAGAGCTCCACCGAGGCGTCCCTTTCTGCCGATGCTCCGAGGGTTCCTAACAGATGGTCTAACCCCTCCATGAAAGCTAGGTCAGACCCCGGACTTAGCTTGGAGGAGAGGGATATTGTTGAGTATCTGAGGGGACGAGGGAGAGAGGGTGAGATCCCAAAGTTCGAAGATTTGATAACCCCTCGCTTCCTTAAATAAGCTGGTCTGAGGGTCGGCCCTTTGACAGAACTATGTGAGTTATACTGAACATTTTCCCTTCTTTACTTATTTTTGAAGTGTTCTCTCTTTATCTCTGAACTTTTCTGATTCATCGTATCCTTTTCAGGTCGTCCTGCAGGCGTGTCAGATTATCTCTGGGATATGACTGCTCCAAGCCTTCTTGCTGGTCTGTCAAAGAAGAAGGGTTAGGAGCCTCAGCAAGCTCCTAGGAAGACAAGGGCCTCAGGGCCGACAGTTGTTGAGCCGACAGCTGTTAGCCACAAAAGGAAGGAGCCTGAGGCTCCAGTCGAGCCTCGTCCTGACCCTAAGACGAGGGCCAGGGCCGAGGCCTCTGAGGGAGTAACCTCTTCATCAAGCATGGGGGCCTTCTGGTCTCAAAATTTGTCCCATCTGAGGGCCGACCCCTCATCTCTTATTGCCAACCTGAGGGCAGCAAAGGCCTCTATGTTCTCTGCACCGTCGGCCTCCGACTTCGAGTTCTTGGCGCAGATGCCTCCAGCCAAAGTGTATGACTACGGTCTGCACTCCCTTGCTCAGGTATTGGCCCTGACCTTTAATTTCATTCTTTCGGTGTTTCCTCGGCCCCCTTGATATATCTTCATTTTTCTTGCAGTCTATCTGTGCCTTCACCTCTGCCACCAAGTGGATGGTCGAGAATCAACAGAAATTCCATGAAGCTGAGAGGGCCATCCAACAAGAGGCTGACCTACGGACAGAGCTGGACACTGCGAGGGCCGAGCTGGAGAGCACAAGGACTGAGCATGCTAGAGTCCTTGATGAGCTGACGAGGCAGCATGATGCCGATCTTCAGGCCAAGGACTTGTTGATCAAAGACAAGGACTTGTTGATCAAGGACAAGGATGAGGCTCTGATCAACCTGGAGGCCCGTCATAAGACTGATTTGGAAGCAGCCATTAAGAAAGCTGAGGCTGATGCTATGGAGGCATACAAGACTTCAGATGAATTTCAGGGCTTCGGCCTTGAATATCTTGAGAGGGGGATCAGGACGGCCTGCCGATGGGTCGTCCTCAAATTTGGCGATGTCGTCTCCTCTGTTCGCCCATCACTGGAGGGTGTTCAACTGGACGACCCCCTGATTGCCGAGGCCCTCAACCAAGTGGAGGCCCAAGTCCAGCTCGAAGGGGTCGGTACATCTGAAGATCATCCGGTGCTGGTACCTGAGGAGACCATTCCCATTGATGATGAGGCTCTGCCCTCTGATGTCGTCCCCTAGGGTGGCTGCCTGTAGCCCATACCCTTATTTTTGTAATTTTGTTCAAAGGCTTTGTAAAAACACTTGACACTTATATTTTATTAATACCAGTCTCTTCCATAATTGCTGTCTTCCTTCTTTCATTTCATTATGGCTTGCTCATTGTTGATGCTACTAACCCCTCCCTCGTCTTTTTTGAGGACAGTAGAGGGGTCGTCCCCTCCACTGGTCCCCATTATAGCCGAGGGATCAACTAACCAAACTAATGGATTTTAATGTCTTTCCTCGTCTTTTTTGAGGAGAGTGGTGGGGTCGTCCCCTCCACTAGTCCCCATTATAGCCGAGGGATCAACTAACCAAATTAATGGATTTTAATGTCTTCCCTCGTCTTTTTTGAGGACAGTGGAGGGGTCGTCCCCTCCACTGGTCCCCATTATAGCCGAGGGATCAACTAACCAAATTAATGGATTTTAATATAGTCTTCCCTCGTCTTTTTTGAGGACAGTGGAGGGGTCGTCCCCTCCACTGGTCCCCATTATAGCCGAGGGATCAACTAACCAAATTAATGGATTTTATTGTCTTCCCTCGTCTTTTTTGAGGACAGTGGAGGGGTCGTCCCCTCCACTGGTCCCCATTATAGCCGAGGGATCAACTAACCAAATTAATGGATTTTAATTTAGTCTTCCCTCGTCTTTTTTGAGGAGAGTGGAGGGGTCGTCCCCTCCACTGGTCCCCATTATAGCCGAGGGATCAACTAACCAAATTAAATGGATTTTAATGTCTTCCCTCGTCTTTTTTGAGGACAGTGGAGGGGTCGTCCCCTCCACTGGTCCCCATTATAGCCGAGGGATCAACTAACCAAATTAATGAATTTTAATTTAGTCTTCCCTCTTCTTTTTTGAGGAGAGTGGAGGGGTCGTCCCCTCCACTGGTCCCCATTATAGTCGAGGGATCAACTAACCAAATTAATGGATTTTAATGTCTTCCCTCGTCTTTTTTGAGGACAGTGGAGGGGTCGTCCCCTCCACTGGTCCCCATTATAGCCGAGGGATCAACTAACCAAATTAATGGATTTTAATTCTTCCCTCGTCTTTTTTGAGGAGAGTGGAGGGGTCGTCCCCTCCACTGGTCCCCATTATAGCCGAGGGATCAACTAACCAAATTAATGGATTTTAATGTCTTCCCTCGTCTTTTTTGAGGAGAGTGGAGGGGTCGTCCCCTCCACTGGTCCCCATTATAGCCGAGAGATCAACTTCCCATGCATGCTAGGACTGACAATAGGATGAAGGAAACACTGATATTTCTCATTAATTTTCCAAGTGTTCTGTTGGAGCAACCCTAATTACATTTATGGCCTTTCAAGACCTTACAACACTACTGATAGTATTTCTTCAAATGATCTGCATTCCAGGGGTTTGAAAAAGGTTCCCCCTCTAAGTTTTCTAGCCTGTAGGTCCCTGGGACAACTTCATCGATGACCCTATATGGGCCATGCCAATTAGGATGGAGCTTGTTGGGTTTCTGCCAAGTCTTTTTAAGAACCAAGTCTCCCACTGCGATAGGCCTCTGTTTCACCCTTTGGTTGTAAAACCTTGCGGTCCTCTGCTGGTAGGAAGCTTGCCTTATCTCAGCATCCTCCCTTCTTTCCTCAATCAGGTCTAGGTCAAGTCTTCTCTCTTCCGTATTCCCCTGGGGGTCATACATTTGGACCCTATGAGTAGGAAACTCCACTTCGGTGGGGATGACTGCTTCTGATCCATAAGCTAACATGAATGGGGTCTCCCCGGTAGAGGTCCTTACTGTCGTCCTGTATGCCCACAACACTGCATGTAACTCCTCGACCCATCTTCCTTTTGCCTCCTCAAGCCTCTTCTTAATCCCATCTAGGATTGTCCTGTTCGTAACTTCGGTTTGCCCATTGGCCTGAGGTCGGCCTGGGGTGGAGAAAAATTGTTTGATGCTTACCCTCTCACAGTACTTCTGCAGAGAGGCATTCTTGAATTGAGTCCCGTTATCCGAGATGAGGGTGTTGGGTAGACCATATCTGCATATCACATTCCTCCAGATGAACTGGAAGGTCTTCTGCTCCGTGATCGTGACCATCGGTTCGGCCTCTACCCACTTTGAAAAGTAGTCAATTGCTACGATGAGGAACCGATAGTTATTGACTGCTCTCGGTAAGGGTCCTACCAGATCAATCCCCCACACTGCAAACGGCCATGGGGATGTAATGGAGGTAAGAGGCTGATGAGGTTGGTGAGGGATGGTAGCAAATCTTTGGCATTTATCACACTTTTTAACATATGCGGCAGCATCTTTTCCTAAGGTCGGCCACCAGTAGACTTGGGTGATTACCCTCTTTGCCAAGGATCTACCCCCAATGTGGCTTGAGCACGACCCTTCATGCACGTCTTGCAAAATGGAAGGGACTTCTGAGGGATGCACACACCTGAGTAAGGGGAGTAGAAACCCCTTTTTGTACAGCGTGTCCCCGATGACAGCGAACTTTGCAGCCCTGTATCTCAGCTTCTTCCTCTCTTGGCTTGCTTCTGGTATCTCTCCCTCTTTAATGTATTTGATCAGAGGGTCCATCCATGAAGGTTCTTGAGAAACATTCATGCAAACACCAAGTGTTCCCCCGACGTCTTCGATAGCTGGTCGAAGCAAGATTTCTACCGGGACTGTCCTCCTTATGTCTGTCCTAGTAGCTGAGGCCAACCTTGCAAGGGCGTCAGCACGGCCATTGTCGAGCCTAGGTACCCTCTTGAATTTCACTTCTTTGAAGTTTTTTAGCAATGACCTCACCTTATCAAGATACCTAGCCATCCTTTCGTCTTTGGCCTCATAGGCTCCTAGTATATGATTCACCACCAGCCTTGAATCACTGTGAACCGACATTTGGCCGACACTAAGGGATTTGGCCAAGGAGAGGCCAGCTATCAAGGCCTCATACTCAGCCTCATTGTTGGAGGCTTTGAAATTGAACCTCAGGGCATATTCGACGTCTGTGCCATCGGGTGCTGATAGTATCAGTCCAGCACCACTTCCGCTATCACAGGAGGACCCGTCAACGAAGAGGCTCCATGGAGTTTTTCCTTCAGAGAAATTTCCCTCAGAGAGGGACCCCTGTCTAAAGATGTATCTTCCCTCTTCGTTTTCAGTCACTTTTCTTCTAGCGGTGCTCGTCTCAGCCATATCTGCGAGTGTGTCTGCGGGTTTGTCTTCTGTATCCGTCTTCCCGAGGGTCTCACCCTCGGCCTCATCATCTTCCCAGGTGAACTCAGCCACGAAGTCTGCCAAGGCCTGCCCCTTAATGGCTGTCTTAGGCTGATACACAATGTCAAACTCCCCCAGCTCTATAGCCCAGGTCATTAGCCTTCCTGATTTTTCAGGCTTGTGTAGGACCTGCCTAAGAGGAGAGTCAGTAAGGATGACCATAGTATGGGACTGGAAGTACGGTTTCATCTTCCTTGAGGCATGGATCAAGGCATAGGCCAACTTCTCCATCCTCGGGTATCTCTGCTCTGCCCCCTGGAGTGCCTTGCTGTTGAAATATACGGGCTTCTGTATCCCGTCTTCGTCTCTTACGATTGCTGCACTGATAGCGGACTCTGAGACAGCAAGGTACACGTAAAGTCGTTCACCCTGCACGGGTCGTGACAGCAGCAAGGGAGACCCTAGGTATGATTTTAGCTCTTTGAAAGCCTCATCGCATTCTTTACTCCATTCAAAGGCTTTCCTAAGGATCTTGAAGAATGGTAGACACCTGTCTGTGGCCCTTGACACAAATCTGTTCAAGGCAGCCACTCTCCCTGTGAGCCTCTGAACGTCTTTAATGGACTTGGGGGTCTTCATCTCAATAAGGGCCCTTATCTTTTCAGGATTGGCCTCGATGCCTCTTTGATTGACAATGAACCCCAAGAACTTCCCTGCTCCGACCCCAAAGACACACTTGGCCGGATTAAGCTTCATCTGGTACTTGTCCATCGTGTTAAAGGTCCTCTCCAGGTCTTCTACATGGTTCTCTGCTTTCAAACTCTTGGTCAGCATGTCATCCACGTAGACCTCCATAGACTTCCCAATTTGGTCTTCGAACATTTTATTTACGAGGCGCTGGTACGTTGCCCCCGCATTTTTTAGACCAAAGGGCATGACCCTATAGCAGTATGTCCCCTTGTCAGTGATGAAGGCAGTCCTCTCCGAGTCTTTAGGGTTCATGAAGATCTGGTTATACCCTGAGTAGGCATCCATAAAACTCATGAGCTCATGGCCTGCGGTAGCGTCTACCATCTGGTCAATGCGAGGGAGAGGGAAGCTGTCTTTGGGGCAGTGTTTGTTAAGGTCTGTGAAGTCCACACACATCCGCCACTTCCCGTTGGCCTTTGGGACAATGACTGCGTTGGACAGCCATTCAGGGTAGACGACCTCCCTGATAAACTCAGCGTCTTGTAATTTTTTAACCTCATCCCTGATGACCTCGTACTTCTCTCTAGAGTAAATCCTCCTCTTCTGCTTTACCGGCTTCACTCCCTCTACCACATTGAGTTTGTGGCACATGATTTCAGGGTCGATCCCAGGCATATCTACATGACTCCACGCGAAGATGCTTCGCCTTCTTCTCAACAGTTTGATGAGGTCTTCCTTGATATCGGGCTTCAGAGACTTGCCAACTTGGACGGTTTTTCCCGGGTCATCCTCATCGAGGATGATGGGTTCTACCTCCTCAGCGGCCTCCCATTTTTTGAGCTTCGTCTTGTCTCTGGGGTCTAGGGTATCAATGTTGTAAGTGGTTGTAGCCCTCTTGTGTGCCTCCCTTTCTTCAGCGGAGTTGTAGTAGCACTCTCTCGCTGTCGTCTGGTCTCCCTGAACTTCCCCCACCCCATAAGGGGTAGGGAACTTAACCATCTGGTGGACCGTGGACGGCACAGCTTCAAACCCCTTGAGGGCCACACGTCCCAGTATGATGTTGTATGCCGAAAACACATGCTCATCCAGCACAAAGAAACTGACCCTCTTGGTGAGCCATCTCGGCCACTCGTCCCCCATCCTGACATCAGCCTCATATATTCCTAGGGGGTGAACCTTCTCCCCACTGAACCCAATCAACGGATGATGGTATGGGACAAGTCTGGCACGATTGAGGCCCAAGGCCTTGAAGCATGGCCAAAACATCACATCTGCGGATGAGCCCCCATCCACCAGGATCCTCGGTACTTCGCACCCGTGCACCCTGGTGGTGATGACGAGAGGGTCATCATGCGGGGCCAATAGGCCCTTGAAGTCCATTCTTGAAAATCCCACAATCAAAGTGTCCATATCAACCTTCTTCCTTTTTTCTGACTTGACCTCTACGGAGATTGAGTGCACCGTCTTCGTCACTGCCTTAGCCTCAGCGACATGGGCCTTCCTGTCGGCGACCTCAGACCCTCCTCCTGCAAGTCCCCCGGAGATCATTCCCACCCCGAGCGAGATCATATTGAGCCTCTTGACAGGGCCGTGGTCGTCTCTCGGCGGGAGGTCGGGGTCGTCCTCATCATCAGAGGGGTCGTCCCCTCTTTTTTGAGGACCTTCTCTGCAGGCATCGACTCGCTTCTTTCTGGGGTCGTCCCCTCGGCCCCTCTTGACGTCGGCTTTATCGACGTACTTTCTGAGCTTCCCTTCCTTCAGCATCTTCTCAATCTCATCTTTCAGAGCAAAGCATTTATCCGTCACGTGGCCGTGGTCTTGGTGAAATTCGCACCACAGGTTCCTATTTCTCTTGCCGGGGGCTGCCCTCAGCTTCTCAGGCCACTTCAGCGTCCGGTCACTCTTTATCTCATTGAGGATCTGTTCACAGCTGACCGTCAGAGGGGTGTACCCCGCGAACTTATCATCCATGGTCCTCTTCTTCCCCTCTTTGTTCTTCTTGGGGTATTTATTCCCACTTGCACCTCCTTTTTCGTCTTCATGTTTTGCGGCCATCGCCTCTTCGGCGTTCATCACCTTCCCTGCTGTTGACAACAGCTCAGCCATCGTCCTCGGAGGGTCTTCGGCAAGCTTCCATAATAGCTTCCCCTTCTGGAGCCCTCCAATCAGGGCTGTCATAGCTATGCTCTCCTCATAGTCTTCCACCTCCAGCTTCTCTTTATTGAATCTGGCTATGTAGTCTCTCAGAGTCTCGTTCTTTCCCTGCTTAACATAGAGCAGGTGTGTGGTCTTCTTCTGTGGCCTCACCCCAAAGCAGAAATTATGGATGAACAGGTCTGCCAACTGCTTAAAGTTTCCAATAGAATTTTTTGGGAGAGACGTGTACCACACATGCGCAGCCCCTGTCAGAGTACCAGAGAAGGCACGACATCTCATCTCATCTGGGATAGAGTATATGTCTGCCGCGGATTGATACATCTCCACATGGTGGACAGGGTTGGTGCTCCCATCGTATCTTGGGGTGACCACAGGAGGCTTGAACTTCGATGGCGTGGGGAAGTTGACTATCTTTGTCACAAAGGGTGAGCCTATGGTGTACCCCCTCTGAAGAGGGTCCCGGCTCTTCAGTATGTCGCCAATCTTATCCTCTAACCGCTGGATTGAGTCATTCCAGGGCCTCACAGGGTCGGCCTGGCTGATGTTATCCCCTGCTGCCTCTCGGAGGTGGATGGAGGGCTCCGCTACGGCAGGCCTGTGTCGGCTATTTACTTCCCTTTGGCCGTCATCCCGTCTTTGGGGTCGGCCTTCTGCTTCTTTCCTAGATCTCGCTGTGCTTCTTGACTTGGACAACTTGTCTCGCAGGTCATTCACTGGGCCCAGCCTCTCGAAGGCCGACCCCCTGCTCAGACGGTCAAAAGCAGAGCCTCTTGGGCGATCATAAGGGTTTGGTCTCCCGCACTTTCCTCTACTGTCCTGGAGGGGTCGTACTGTATTGTTGGAGACCTCATACGGCTCCCAGCATTCTACTGGAGCCTCTTCTTCCTCCAGATCATCATACCTGTCCTCAGGGCAAGGGTTTCCTTGCCTCCCCAGGCGTAAACGCCGGGGGTCAGCAACATCCCTACGCCGCTGAGGGGGTGGCAGGTCTTTATGTGGTGCCTGGGGTGGTCCCCTGGCCTCATGATGTCCTGGAGCTGCTGCCGGAGTAATCATCTCAGGTGAGACCCCTGGTGGTCTCAGTATATTCTGACTTAGAGCTGTAAACTGCTCCTGCATCATCCGCTGGCTGGCTGCCAGAGACTTTAGGGCTGCTGCCACATCAGCCATCTCAGACTGAGGTGGTGGCTGACTGGAACTGGGTCTTCCCCCCTCATCCGGCGGGGGAAGAGGTGGTGGTGGCATCTCAGGTGCCATGTGCTTGAGCTATGAAAAGTTACTAAAGAAATACTGGTGAGCTTGGGAACCTTAGTGGGTCTCTTTCAATGGTGAAACACCTCCTCTCAGGGGGAGTGTTGGTTCACCACCAGAGTGCCCAGTGAGGTCAAGCTGTACAAAGGAAGAGATGCCTTCTCGTTCCCACAGACGGCGCCAAACTGATGATGCTAAGATTTAGCATCATCGGGTAAGTGTTAGTGAGCTCAAGCAGTAGCAGCCATGGCAGCCATAGAGATATATGAGTGTATAGAAGGGGATGAGTATAAGAGGAAATAAGACAATGATGTATAGTGGTTCAGCCAATGTGGCCTACATCCACTGTGAGTGTGTGATCCACTAAGTATGGGCACTAATGGCCTTGGATACAATGCACATAACCCTCTCTTTCTCTCTACTGTGTGTGTACAAGCAGAGTTTTAGCTAGGGCTATTGTTCATGGATCGATCCCCTGTAGGGTTGTAGGTGACAAGTATATATAGGTCTTGGGGGGTGTAGTGTACCCCCCAAGTAAGCATGGTGCATGTGAATGATGATCTAACCTATCCCCAGTTGACACTTGTAAATGCCAAATGATGACATAATATTCCCTCACGTGAGGGTGTGATTCGGTTATAACGGTCTGCCACGTGTCATATGAGCCTGACGCGCACTGTTCCACGCGTGTCCCGGACCACGCGCTGTCATGACGTCACCCTCGGCCTATGAGCCGAGGCCGAGGGCAAAGTTTCTTCCGGCAGGGAGCCTGGTTTGATTCTGGCCTCGTACTGTCGTACCCTCGTAGGGTCGTCTGGAGCCTGAGGAAGGGTCGGCCCCTCGTAGGGTCGGCTACAGCCTGGTGAAGGGTCAGCCCCTCGTAGGGTCGTCCAGAGCCTGGTGGAGGGTCGGCCCCTCGTAGGGTCGTCGGGACCTGGTGGTGGCCAGCTGGGCCCTGGTGAAGGGTCGGCCCCTCGTAGTGTCGTCCGTATTTAGGTAATCCTCATCCATGTTGAGGGTATAAACGGGTACATCAATATATATATATATATATATATATATATATAGAGAGAGAGAGAGACTGGCACAATGTAAGGACCGTGATATCGGGATTACTCAGTCGCTATAATTGTCCATGGCCCATGATCGCGGGAGAAAGAGTGCGCAACTACAACCTTTTAGCCAACGACCCCCTCACGGTTCACTTATGGAGTTGACTGTTTAATTATAAATAAATACCAATTTGAATGAATTTTCTTTTACTTTCACACGATTTCATAAAAACCTAGAGCTACAACACTCTATATTCTTCATCCCTAACCTCCTAAACCTCCATTAAAACAAGTTTAAACCCTAAATTGGGAGTATTTACACTTGGAATTTGAAAAATATTAAAGAATATATATTGAAGCTTTTGGGAGGAAAATCAACTTTTTGAAATCATAATTTTCACAATACACTCTAAGGCGAGGGTTACAATTTCATTCTAGTTTTTCATGTGTCGATCTTTGATGCGTTAGGATGATTTTTTTCTTTAGGATTTGAGTCTGGCGTATGATCCCATCTTTTTAGATGGCAAATTCTAGAAAAGGAGGAGAAAGGAGGGTTATTTAGATTACTGGCTCCACAGATTAAGCATGTCAGGGACCATTTTATTTGGGAGTCGATGAGTTAACGAATGTTATTCGGGAGGCCACTACGGATGGTATTGAGTTGGGTAGATAGAGGGTAAAAGCCCAAGGGACTTAGTAGCAGGGAGTGCCAACATTAACCTAGAATAAGTGAGGGAAAATTTTAGCATGGTTAGTCCGCCCTCTTTTGTAGGGGGGTCTGACCCAATGGGTGGCTCACCACTAGAGGAGATATATAGAAAGGAACCTTAGGTTAATGGACTGCACGGTGGTGCTGAAGTAGATGTTGGATTCTTTTAGTCTAACATGTGTTACTTTACAGTGGTGGGAGAGTGTGACCACATCTGAGTATAGGGATCATATGACTTATGAGGATTTAGTGGTGAAATTTAATGAGAAGTACTTTCCATATTCTATTATGTACTCTAAGAAGAAGGATTTTCTTACTTTGGAACAAGCTTCAAAGACGATTACTGATTATGAGCAGGAGTTCACCAATCTATCTATGTTTTCACCTGAGGAGGTAAACACTATGGATAAGAAAAATAATCGTTTCACAAACGATTTTACTTGGTCTATTAAACACGTTATGATGGGTTAGACATACACCAATTATGCTAAGGCGATGAATGTTTCAATGATGCTTTGGCAAGAGAGTGAGAACTATCAAAAGAGGATTGGAAAGGGGAATGGATCGAGTGGTCAGTAGAGGACCAAAATAGGGGGAAGTATTGCTATAGTGGAGCATGAGGGTCATAATGACCAACATAGGCAATAGCCATGGAAGAAGCCTCAAGTGGGGCAAGATCAGGAGTATACCCCTTGACACAGTAATGGAGTCCAGTTGGTTCCGTAGGGTCAGGTTCAGGGACCATAATAGAGAGAGCGAGTGTCGCGTAGGCAGATTGGGCCTTTTATAGGGGCTTATTATTCGTGTGGAGATATAGGATATTTATCGACGAAGTTTCCTAAGACACAAGTCCTGCAAGGCCAATGACTTCCAACACCAGGAGCATTATTTGTTATTGCACCACCGACAACACATGCGGGGAAGCCCTTAGGAGGAGCATAAACGTGGCTAGTGGGGTTAGTGCGATATATTTTTTTATCCATATTTTGGTTTATATATATATGTGTGATATATACTATATACTTATTGTGGTGTATATGCAAGTGGGATCACTACACCAAATCCTACGAATAGTTACGGTATTGGGGTCACGGCCCATAGCTGTGATCGGTTTTATCACGACCCTTAGCCGTGACCATATCCAGAATGAGCATGACGAAGTGTGGTCATGGATCATCTTGCATATGTACATGGACCAAGGTCGTCACTCATGTGGGTCACGGATATAAGTCATGATCCATCCGTGACCATTATAGCACTAAGTTTCCCTCCAAATGTGGTCTCGGATGGGGTCACAGTCTAAGGCCATGACCATAACCCAAATCCACACTAAGATGGTCACAACTTTGGACCGTGACCATACTGGGAATCGAGTTACGGCTTTGGACCGTGACCAGTGTATTATTTAAATGCTAACGTGTTAAAAATTAAAGGGGTCACGGCTTAGGGTCATGACCAGTGTCTTTATACTTAATTCCCAGACGATCTTTTCATTTCCCTCGAAAATTTCTAAACCCTCTAAAATTTCCCTCTCTCCTGCGATTTCGGCTCTTCTCCGACGATTTCGACTCTCAATATCAATCTCAATCTCTCTTTCAATCTTAAAGGTAATATTTTGTGCAATTGTATTTCTATGTGTGTATTTATGGTTGTGTCTGTGTGTGTGTATTTCAGTGTGTATATGTGTGTATTATGTATGTATGTGTGTATACTGTATATGTGTGTATATGTATATGTATTGTGTATATGTGTGAATGTGTATGTGTGTGTATTCTAGAAAAAAAAATATATGACTAATGTTGGTTTAAGTTTGGAGCTGAAATATAAAAACAATATTTTAAAAAATGTGTCCTTTAATATTGATGCTAAATTCGGGATTAATTTTAGGCGTAATGTTTGTAAGGGATTAATTTTATGACTAATGTTTGTAAGGGTTAATTTTACGACTAATGTTTGTAAGGGTTAATTTTAGGGTTGATGTTAGGATTGATTTTAGGGATTGTTGGCTTAAATCACAAAAGTAGGTATTAAAAACCTAATAAATTAACGGTGAGATACACACACATACACGGGGTTCACTCGTGGGAGACTACGTGACTTCGCTGGTTTCTTTGGAGTTTTGTGTGGACAGTCTTTGGACTAGTGCCATGGCTTTTTACAACTATAGCAAGTGTTCCCATTACTAATTTTAGATGGTGGAGTCCGATTTTGTTGAGTGAGGGGAAGTAAGGTTTGTTATGCAACTATAGTTTGATTCTATGCTCTCCTTCTCAAATGCCATATTGTTGGTGGGAATTTCCATTATAAAGCGAAGACTTAATATGAGAGAGAAAGTAGTCGTTGTGTGAAGGAAATCAAATTTCGGGTCACAAAGATTTTTGTGATCGCTGTCGAAGTAAGGCCGTAACAATCATAAAAAAGTGAGGTCTATTTTGGGAGTATTCGACCCGAAGTGACTCCAAAATCGCATTCATATATCTTTACATAAAACATCCACAAAACGGCCAATGTAACCCCCAAGAACCGACTGCGTAGTCACGTAACCCCCGGTCTGTGTGTGTATTTTTGTGTGTATGTGTGTATTTATGTGTGTATGTGTGCACGGGATTCACGATATCGTACATAATAACTAGTTAATGATTCATTAGAGCCATTATTTATTGGAATAATATTCAATCCATCGTTAATTTTTCTCAAGAAAAATGAGTCACGGTGTAATAAATGGCAACAAGAGTGTGAAAGGTTGCAATTGGCCCGCACTCGTACCTTTTTCATTAATGAAACTCATTCAGTGGGTACTCTAATTTATTGGTATGGGAATAGGAAGATCGAATAATTTAACTACCTTGTAAACCGTGGAGTTCATCTCCAGTAAGAGTACTTGTTTAATTTCGTATTCTGTTTTCCCTACCAGAATGCTGGGATGAGGCTGTATAATATATATTTTGCGTACATAGTCCTGATACAGCACTGACCTTTCTTACACTGTTAGAGAAGGCAGAAAAAAAATTCACCCATTATGGATAGAATTACGTACAAAGAGCATTGTCGAAGACTGTGATGTCTCGTGACACATCCACGTCAAACTCAATCTTTCCAATAGGCTGAAGAGGATGAGATTTCGAGTTCATATTGCTAATATCTATGCATCCATTATAGAGACGCTTCCTCCTAATTGGCCACGTGCAAAAATCCATAGGTTTTTAAAAACAAATCCCGACTGGATGGAGATCAGACACATTGAACTTTTATTAAAGTCTGACCATGAAAAGGTAGATTGAGTTTATATGGTCAAAAAAATTATTTTGTTAGTTATAATTTCGTATTTAACTTTGAAATTATTCATCTATTATTATAGATATACATTGAAATTTTATTATTTTTGTAGATAATGTCGGGCGGTAAGGGAAATAACACTCCAACCGAGGACGTGACACCAACACAAAGAGAATTATCATCACCAATTGGTGAGCAATACTCAACTACACCAACGGTTCGCTCCCTTACTCCGAGTTAAAGTAGCAAGGTATTCCCATTAATCCAATAGACACGCCCACCGCTCGTAAAACTGTCGGGTCAGTTGAGAAGAAGCCTGTTGGGTTCTCTCTATTGGGAAATAACCCCACAGGGGATAAGAATCATGTTCAACAATTTAAAGCCCAGTGTTTGTCCTTGCAAAAATGAATGTGGGAGTGTGAGGAGATGATAATTGGAACCTCATAGATAAAGCTATTAAAGATGACATCTACAAGCAACTCAACAAACGGTTTGAATTTTCTGCAAACTCAAAAAAATAAGGTTCTTTCTCGGGCTGCTGAACAACTTTGAACATATCGGATAAACCTTAGGCATAAGCATTTCCCTAAGGGAGCATCAAGCTTCGATATTTTGGCGCTCAAAGACAAAGTCCCTTCGAACCTTGAGATGTCAATCGGTCAATGGAATGTTTTCTAAAAAATGAGGCGAAGGACTCGAAAATGCTGCAAAGGGAGAAAAATAAACAGAATAGGGCCAAAAAAACTGATGTCCACCGGCTTGACTTGAAATCTTATAAAGATTTGAATAAGGAAATACACCTAATAAGGCCAACTTGTACATGCATGCAAGACGAGACAAGGATAATAAATTCTCTCCTCACTTGACCAAGACTCTAGAATCAATAGATTCTCTGAGTACTCAGTCAGCTTCAAGCGCATTAGACGACATTGATAATGATGCCCTCGTACAGACCTTGGGGAAGGACCATAGAGGGAGGACAAGAGGTTTGGGGTCGCATGTGTCAAAAATAAGATTCAAACACGTCGTACTTCTCATGGACGAGCTTTCTTCTGTTAATAAGTGTTTATCGTCCAATGATGAATGTCATTATAGGACTCAAGGGGATGTAATGGGGCTTCAAAATGAATTGGAAGGCGTGAATGATAAACTTTCACAAATTATGCCCCTTTTAACCGATCGTATGCCCCTACAACCCCCCAATGCATCCCCGTTTCCCCTTACCTTATCAAATTTTTTCTCCTTCTCCATTCCCCTAATAGATGTTGGTTCCTCCTTCAACATTCCCCTTCTCAGCGCCTCAGCATGCCACATGTCTTGGATAATCATCAACAACCCATGCTGACTATGTTGAGAAATTCTATAGGAATGACCTGAGAGATAAAGTTTTCGTTTCGTTGTGCTCATCTCCACTAAAGTAGGAACTTTAGTATATAATCGGCCTTTGCAGGAGGGTGAGTATCAGATCCTGGTTGATAAAGTATATGTCGATTGCGAAGATGCTCCAGTGCACGTCGCCAGCGGAGAAGGGGATTTGTTAAAAAATTATTTATAAACTCTTTCACCACTTGGCTAGTTTATCGTTTGATGAAGATGTAGTAATATTTTTCTTGTGATGTAATAATATCACTAGAAAAATTTATTTAATTTGAGTTTAGGTGGTTGTGTAGTATCGTTGATTGGTGTGTTCTTTTATTTAAGTTATTGCATAGTTTGATTGATTGGTGCGTTGTTGATATTTATGTTTTATTATGCAAAATGATCTTTACGCAACATGATATTTATTTTATCATGTTAACACGGGACTGCAATTTGAATATTATTAAATGGATTTTCCATAATACAAAGAGTGGATGGGGTAGACTGACCGAATAGCTAATAGTTATGTTAAGGGCGTTCAAGAATTTATTAGCTACGCTTTTAAGAACCTTAAAAGTGAGAAGATTTCATGTCCGTGCACCCATTGTATTAATGAAAAATAAATCTTTAGAAGATGTTGAGTTACATTTAATAAACTGGGGAATTTGTCAACATTATAACAAATGGACATACCATGGTGAAAAACATGTACCTTATGTTCCCGAAGAATTACCAATAACCGACCGTATAACAGACCACCAACTTGTGGAAGTGCTAAATGATTCGCCAACACATCGTCCATTGATCGATCTAAGTGACGATGCTTATATAGTCCACCACAATCAAAATCACCAACCTATGGAGACAAATAATGCGAATAATGAACAATTTTATACTGAACTACCAGGAGATCAAGAATATATACGATTGAAAGCCGATGTGGCTAGACCGTTATATAAATATTGCGATGAAGATCACTCGGCATTATATGCAATGATTGGTTTGCAAAATTTGAAGAGTCATTTTAGTTTGTCTGGGAACAGCGTAACCGGAATTCTTAAGTGGATTAAAGAAATTCTCCCAAAAGAGAACACGTTACCAAACAATTACCCTACCATGAAGAAGAGCTTAAAGGGTTTGGGATTGAAATACAAATCTATTCATGCATGTAAGTATGATTGCATATTGTACCGCAATGAGCACAGAGAGAAGGATGAATGTCCAGTATGCGATGAGCCTAGATATGTCATTTGTGAGAAGGTAAATGACAAACCTGTAAAATATCAAAAGAGCATGCAAGTCCTACAAAATATTTTGAAGTATTTCCCACTTGGGCCACAGTTACAATGATTTTTTACTATATCGTGGATAGCGTAGGTCATAACATGGCATGCTCGATATGAGGTGGCTGGGAATTTGATGCATCATCCGATTAATTCACTCGTCTAGAAAATTTCAAATGCACGACACCATAAATTTCAAAGGAACCATGCAACGTTTGTCTTGCAATCTCAACCGATGGGTTTAACCCTTTCGATAATTTAAGTACTAGTCAGAGTTATTGGTCAGTTCTCATGACGCCTTTAAGTCTCCCTCCAACACTGTGCATGAGAAAGGAGTTCACGTTGTTATATTTATTGATACCCGGGATGAAGGCTCTAAGCGATGATGTTGATATATTCTTAGCCGCATTAATCGAAGAACTTAAAGAGTTGTGGGATAAAGGCATGACGACGTTCGACTCTCACAAGGGTGAAGAGTTCACACGTAAACCAACGGTGATGTGGGTGATCCATGACCTTCCTACTTATGGGACCTTGCCCAGTTATAATGTTCATGGTTATTATGGATGTCCCATATGTGGGGAGAAAACTGAAGCCACTTGGCTACAACATAGTAGTAAGATGAGCTACACAGGTCATCGTAGATTTCTGCCGACCAGTCACCCTTTCAGGAATGACAAGTCGAACTTTTATCCTATTGGTCAAGAGTGACAGATGGCACATTCTCGGCTTTTTGGTCAGCAGATCGAGGAGAAGGCTGCGACTGCGGGGAATAGGTACGTAGGCAAACACACCAAGTTTGTAAACTTGAAGCGTAAAGCAAGGAGAGATCCTAACCTAGGAAAGCAAAACCATGGTCCCGACGATCAATATTTTTTTATTTGTCGTATTGGAAAAATCATCCTATATGGCATGTAATTGATGTGATGCACACAGAGAAGAATGTTGCAGAACATCTGATAGGAATATGTCTGGTAAGATCTCATTCCAAAGATGGAGAGCGGGCCCGTTGAGATCTACAGGATATGAAGTTAAAGAATAAACTCTGCTTAAAAACGATCCTATAACAGGAAGAATTTATACTCCTCCATCTTCTTTCGCTTCGACTACTAGTGGGAAGAAGACCATCTTAGACACGTTGTTCAACTTGAAGACTTCAACGGGTTATTCTGCTAATTTATGTAGGGTAGTAAGCTACCAAGTAAATGACTTAAAATAATATAAGTCTCACGACTGACATGTAATCATCCAATTAATCCCTCTATTATTTCGGCATTGCTTCTCTGAACACAAAGATCTCCGTCGGTAAATTATGCAAATCAGTTTGTGTTTTACCCTAGCTTGTGTAAAAGTGGTAAACATAAGGCACATTAAAGCTGCAAAATCAACTTTAGCCGAGGCAGTTTGTGTATTAGAGAAATATTTTCCTCCGTCGTTCTTCGATATCAACATTCACTTGCTTGTGCATTTATGCGATGAAGCTTTATTATATGGTCATCTTAGGTATCGTTGGATATATCCTTTTGGGTGCTTTATGAAAACCTTCAAAGATTATGTAAAGAATACATGGTATATTGGAGGGTCAATTGCTTAAGAATACACAACTGTGGAATTATCATTATACGTTAGGGAATATATGATAGAATAAGAGGTGAGGAGGTTCAATCCTAGTGAAGGAGGAGTGATCGAGGAACCTGACGAGTTTGAGGACTAATTACCATTTGGTAACCCTAAAGAGGTGAAAATATATAATACGATCAAGCAACTCGTTATGTCTTCAAATCGCAAGATGAAGTCGAAGACTGGAGAGAGTGAGTGATTATAGGGTGAAAAATAACGCGTGTCAAAACGCCGATCGTTGTTTTATGTTCACAAAAACCTAAACTTATGACTACACTCTTTTAAGGGAGTATAGCGGCCAAGTCCGGGTATCGAAAAATCCACAAAGACTAGTGCTAGAATTTATAAGGTTTAATACTTCTAAAATAAAAGTGTAAAAAATATTTTTCTAACTAAAAAAGAAATAAAAGATTAACTAGGCATGAGTGTAATTAAACTAGATTAACAAAGGAATAAAAACTATAGGATGCGACTAATATCCCTCACGTCGAGTTGACGCGTATAAATGGTTACATGGGACTACAAATTAATAAGATTAGGTCTCGTTTCATCAATTAATTAAATCAAGAGTTGTCACACCCCTAAATTTGTATAAAAGACTAATTTGATTTTTGCGTCCCCAATTACCCTAGAAATTACGCACGCAAGGTCATAAATATGGGGCATACATGATATACCCCATTAAATCTCCTAGGCGTAATAACTAGGACAACCCAATCGAATTAAATACGTAAAAACCATCACCAAAGTAAAGCAACACATGAACCCTAGGTGAGTTCCATTAATCGCACCCTAATCTAAATGAGCCGCTACACATAATAAACAACATTAATTAAATTAACACTAATTAAATAAGCAACAACAATTATATAGGCAATTAATAAATAAATAAAGCATGAGAGGGGAGGTCTCTTACAAAAATCATACATAAATGGTGGATTACACAACAAGAAAGGAGGAGAGGGGAGGTCTCCTACAAAAATCCCCAATATTTTCTAGCCCTAAAACAAACCTAAACTAAAGATAAGAGAAATAAAAGAGATATTAAGAGCTCCATACAAAAATAAACTAAGCCCATTATTTATACTAAGTTACAATAAATAATAAAAAGAAAAAGAAAAAGAAATAAAAAGGGGATAAGTTAGAATTACACAATAAAAGAAAAAGGGAAAAGAAAAATAAGAAAAAGAAAAGGAAGTAGCAGCTACAATTCTCGGACAAAGGAACAGATCCCCGGTCGACCGTGGCTTGGGCCGGTTGACCGCGAAATAGAGGAGAGTATTTCTACTATTTAGGAAATACAGGCTGAAATTGATAATGCGAGAGTCGTGGAACCAGATGTATTTGGGGATGAGATGACCCATATTGTTGATAAAGAGGAGCAGGCCAACAATCAAGACGCTGCTACCATATTCCAAAAGGGATCGACCGTCCTTAGAGCTACAGTTGTTTATGGTTTGGCGATCGAAACTTGAGTTCTGATATTTCTTCTTTTTGGGTGACCGCCTGTGGTCTCTGATGCCCACTTTCTTACTTTAATTGTTATTATCGTCCCCCTTTTGGGACTAACAATTATTAACTTCAATTCTTGATACCCCTCTATTATGGTGTTTTTTGTGAATGTTTCGACTTTAATATGCTTTGTTTTCCTCATTATATGTTCAAGTGTAGTGTCTGCATTTATATTCACCATTAAAAATAATGTTTAAGTCTCACCATAACAATAATAATGTTCAATTTTCCACCTCTTAGGGTTTTTATTGAGATATGTTCAGGAGACGAGACTCCAAACACTCTCTTACCACCGGGAGATAGATATACATTCAACTTTCACCATAAAAAATTATGATAAGTCTCACCATAACAATAAATAAGGATGTTCAATTTTTCCACCTCTAAGGGTTTTTAATGAGATATGTTTAGGATATGATACTCCCAACACTCTTGTCTCGTCGGGACAGAGATTTAAATTTAACTTTCACCTAAAAAATGATGTTTAAGTTTCACTATAACAATAATGATGTTCAATTTTCCCACATCTCAGGGTTTTTATGGAGATATGTTTAGGAGACAAGACTCCAAATACTCTCGTACCTTCGAGAGAGAAATTTACATTTAACTTTCATCATAACAAATGATGCTAAGTCTCACCATAACAATAATGATGTTCAATTTTCGCACCTCTCATAGTTTTTATTGAGATATGTTTAGGACAAGAGACTCCAAACACTCTCATATCGCCGAGAGAGAGAGATATTTACATTTAACTTTTATCATAAAAAAGGATGTTAAGTCTCACCATAACAATAATGATGTTAAATTTTCCCACCTCTCAGGGTTTTTATAGAGGTATGTTTAGGAGACGAGACTCCAAACACTCACGTACCTCCGAGAGAGAGATTATGGTGAGTATGTATGATACTCGTACGATAGGAGTGCACAATTTGATATAACACTTCATTTTATTCAAAATTTATCTCCATAAAATTTGATTACATTCGATATGATTGCTCACAAGCTATTACATTAAGATATTATTATTGATAGCACTTTTTCAAATGATCGGCATTCCATTGATTTGTGAATGGATTCCCTTAGATTCTCTAGCCGATAGGTGCTTGGGACTACTTCCTCTGTGACACTATTAGGGTGAAGTTTGTTGGCTTTATGTATGACTTTCTTAAGTACAAGATCTCCAACTTTAATTGGACGAGCTTTGACCCTTTTATTGACAAATTATATGGTTCTCTGTTGGTAGGTCGACTGTCGTATAACCTCGTGTTCCATTCGTTCTTTAATGAGGTTTAAATCAATTATTCTCTCTTCTAAGTTCATTTTAGGGTCGTATGTTTGGACTTCGTTACTCGGCAACCCAATTTCAGTTAGGTTGACAACCTCTGACCTCTACGCCAGCATAAAAGGTGTATCCCCAGTCAACGTTCTCTCAGTCCTCTAATGTGATATGCCTACAGTAAGCTGTGCATTAATTCCAACGATTTTCCCTTGGCATATTCTCATTTATTCTTTATTATGTCCGGTATCGTTCAGTTTGTGACTTCGATTTGCCCATTTGCTTGTGGTCGGCCTGGTGTTGAGAAGAACTGCTTTATGCCAACCCTACTATAGTAGGCAACTAAAGACTTGTTCTTGAACTTCTTTTCGTTGTTCGATAACAAAGTGTTTAGGATTCCATATCGACAGATAAAATTTCTCCAAATGAATCTGAAGCACTTCTCTTATGGGATAATTACCATGCCCTCAGCCTCTACCTATTTCAAAAAATAATCAATCACAATAATTAAAAAATATAAGTTCCCCTTAGCTCTTAGTAACAGTCCGACCAAATGAATTCCCCACATCACGAAGGGCCTTGGGGTATGTTAATAAAGCACTGACACTTGTCGCACTTAAGAACGTACTCGGTTGCATCCTTGGCTAGGTTCGACCAATGGTAGCCCTGAGTGATAATTCTCTTTGCCAATGATCCTCCTCTGATATATCTCGCGCAGATACCCTCATGAACATCTTCGATAACATAACTTACTTATGTTGAGTTCACACACATCAAGAGTGGGAGAAGATAACCTCTTTTATACAATACATCTCCTATAATAGTGAACTTATCTGCTCGATAGCGTACCTTTATCCTTTCGTCTTTATCTTCTGGGAACTTTCCATCCCTTAAGTACTCAATGACTGGGTCCATCCAATATGGTCCCAAGTTCAAGTTAAAGCATTCTGTGGTGTCGACTTCTTCTCACTCGAAGCTCGCCTCTAGACGAATTTCAACTAGAAATGTTATGCGGATTTCTGCTCTTGTGGCTGATGTAAGCCTTGCAAGAGAGTCTGCTATTCCATTCTCACTTTTGGGATTCTCTTCATCTTTACCCCTATAAGCTTTCTTGTGTCATACTCACTCTTTGTAAATATTTGTCCATTTTTCATCCTTCGCCTCGTAGACTTCCAGAATCTGGTTCACTACCAACTGTTAATCGTTGTGGGAAAGGAGTTGGCCAGCACCCAATGCCTTTGAAAGTGAAATTTTTGCTAACAAGGCTTCATACTCGACCTCGTTATTAGATGATTTAAAGTTTAACCTTAGAGCATACTCAATATCGGTCTTATCTGGGGCCGAAAAAATCAGCCCAGCCCCACTACCAGTGGCACAGGACGAGCCATCAACAAACAAACTCCAAACTGGCATATCTGGTGAGAAAGGTCCTTCAACAAGGATACCTTTGTAAAGTAACAAATTTATCGATCGGTGCATTTTCCTTTGTTCTTTGTTCTAAGCTCTCGATTATTTATAATCATTTCAACATGTGATTCCAGTTTAATATCTTATGTCGACTCCCAGATGAACTTTGCAATAAAATCTGCCAAATTATGCCCCTTAATTGTACTTATTGGCTAATAGACGATATCAAACTCACCTAACTCAACCGATCAAGCCATTAACCTGCCCGATTTCTCGAGTTTATGAATGACCTGCCAAAGAGGTGTGTCGGTGAGCACTACCATTGTATGAGCTTAAAAATAGGGCTTTATTTTTCTTGACGCATGTATCAAAGCAAATGCAAGATTTTCCATCTTTGGGTACCTCATCTCGACCCCTTTAATGCTTTGCTTTTATAATACACTGGCTTCTGAGATCCATTGTCGTCTCTAGCAATTACCGCGCTGATAGCCGACATTAAGACCTCCCGGTAAAGATACAATTTCTCCCCTGAATGGTCTGAGACAAAATAATTGGTGATCCTAAATAGGATTTTAACTCCTTGAACTCTTTGTCACATTTTTCATCCAAACGAACACTTTCCTCAGAATCTTTCAAAAGGGCAGGCATTTGTAGATTGCTCGCGAGATAAATCTGTTGAGCACGGTAACTTGGCATGTCAACCTCTCGACATTTTTGACATTTTTTGGGGTTTTCATGTCAATCAGAGCCTTTATCTTGGACGGGTCCCTTTGATTGACTATGAACCCCAAAAAGTTTCTTGTGCTGAAACTGAACACACACTTGGCATGGTTTAGTTTCATCATATACTGATCCATAGTATCAAAAGTTCTTTCCAGATATTTCACATGGTTCTCGACCTTTATACTCCTTGTCAATATGTCATTGATGTAGAATTTCATTATCTTGCCAATTCGATCTTTGAACATCTTGTTAACGAGCCTTTGGTAAGTAGCTCCCACATTCTTTAGGTCGAAAGGCATCACCTTATATTAGTAGGTCCCTTTATCGGTAATAGATGATGTATTCTCGGCATCGTCCTCATACATGGAGATCTAATTATAACCCAAGTAGGCATCCATAAAGCTCATGAGTTCATGGCCTACTGTGGAATCCACCATCTGATCGATTCTGGGCAAAGGGAGACTGTCTTTTGGGAAAGCCTTATTAAGATCTATGAAGACTACACAGATTCTTCACTTTCCATTCTGCTTTGGCACCGCGACGACATTAGACAACCATTCTAGATACTGAACTTCTTTGATGAAGTCTGCTATCTGTAGACTTTTCACCTCATCTTGGATGACTTCATATATATCTCTAGTGAAATTTTGCATTATCTTCTTAACTGGCCTCACCTTATTGTCTAGGTCAAGTAGGTGATAGATAACATAGGGGTCAATCCCCGATATGTCACTATGACACCATGAGAAGATACTTTGCCTTTTTCTCTGCAGTTCAACCCGTTATTTCTTTAATGACGATTCTAGAGATGAGACGAGACGATTTGGATGGTTTTTTCTTATTCGTCCTTATTAAGGGCAATGGATTATACCTCTTACACATGTTCTCCGTTATTTAGTTTTTGCTCTTCTCCTGGGTCACGAGAGTCAATATTTAATGAGGTAGTTTTCCTCTTATTGGCTTCTCTTTCTTTTCCCGAGGTGAAGTAGTACTCGCGTGCTCCCACTTGATCACCATTGACTTCCCCTACTCTATATAGAGTAAAAAATTTCATCATTTGATGTACAGTGGAAGGTACATCTTCTAATTCTTGTAAAGATACTCTCCCCAGTATGATGTTGAAGGCCAAGAACACATTCTTGTCCATTACAAAAAAAAGTATCCTCCTTGTTAAGCACATAGATCAGGTACCCATGCAGATATCCATTTTAAACATCTTCAATCGATGGACCTTTTATCTGCTGAATCTAATATTTGGATGATAATATGGGATGAGTCTCTTCTTATTGAGCTTGAGGCCTTTAAAACAGTCCTAAAACATAACATTATTCGAGTTCCCCTCATCGACCAGGATACGAGACACATTATAATCGTGAACTCTTGCACTGACAACGAGAAGGTTGTTGTATGGGGCTATGATCCCCTTAAAATCCAGCCTTGAGAAAACCACTACGATACTCTCCATATATACATTCTTTAACTTTCTCAGTTTTCCCTCAGATTCCGTTAAGTTAATATCTACCCTAATTAGTCCAACTTTGCACTCGATAACATGAGCCTTTCTACCGGTCGACTCCGTTTCTCCACTTATCATTCCCCAGAGATCATCTTAACATCAAAAGAGATCATGTGGAGGTTAACTTTAACTGTGCCAAGTTTTATTGGAAGATCAGGGTCCAACTCCTCGTTGTCGTCAGAATTTGGATCGTTTCGATTCATTCGGGCCTCCTTCCTTTTTGGTCTATCGTCTTTCATCAAGGAATATATTTTCTAGCTATTATTTTGGCTTCCACCCTTGTCGACATACTTTCACATATTTCCTTATTTTAGTAAGTCCTCAATATCGTCCTTAAGAGCAAAAAACTTATCACTTGTGTGGTTGTGGTCCTAATGGAACTCACACCACTTGTTCTTGTCCTTCTTGTGGGAACGAGCTCTTAGTTTCTCAAGCCATAAAAGTTTTTTTTTGTCCTCTATCTTGTTCAAAATAAGATCGAGAATTTTTATCCATTTGATTACTCTGAGGGGTGTACTGAACACTTTTACCATGTTGAGTAGGAGGGTGGGTTTTACCTGACCGGTATGACATGTTTATCATCTCGTACCACTCTCACCATAGTCCCAGCAGCACTCGTCCTTACATGCCATGCCCTCTAGTCCGCCTTCCACCTCCTAACCAAGGCATACATGGTGGGGTTTTATGATCTCTCTTCACCTGAGACTGTATTGAACTTCTTTAGTTAGAGTTGGGGGTGGTCCCTTGGTTGTTGGTTGCCCGACCCCTCTCACGGTGATCGACGTGAAGAGATTCATAGTTGGGTCCTCTGGGATTTGACTCATGATGTTTTAGATGAACGCCAAGAATTGGTTTTTCATCTGCTTTTGGTTGGCCACAAATGACCTGAGTGCTACCGTTATGTTGGATAACTTAGACTGAGGGGGTGGTAGACTGGAACTAGCCCCGGTATTTGACGGAAAATTGGAAGATATCGCTAATCAGAAAGAATAACAACGACAACAAAAGTGCGAAAACCCAAAAAATATGATGAATAAAAAAACAAGCTGATGAACTACTCCACCCAAGCACTTTCAATGGTTATTCAGATCCAATAATTATGGACTTGAATCATAACCAAAGATTAGAGAGAGAAATCCAAGCTAAAGATGAGAATGATACAATCGTTCCCATGGACGATGCCAAATTGATGATACTGATGTCATGCAATGGATTCACCCATAGTGTAGGTCTTGCACATATGTAATTAGAAAGCAATTAATCAAACAAACTCACAGAAGAGATGAGAGAAAATGGAGATGAACACAAGTGATTAAGTGGTTCAGCCTTGGCCTACATCCACTGTTAAGATTATGAGTTTGGTTTCACTATAATAAGGCACAAATGGTAATGAAAGACATGTGTGTAAGATTTATCTCTCTAATACAAGTTTGACAGAGTAACAATAGGGTTTTTGGAATTCGATCCCAGTGAAAAAGATGTAGTGTGTCGTATATAGGTTGGGGTGCCCAGTATCACCCCCAAGCATGCATCCCACGCCCAGCCGAGGTTATGTCCAATGAGAGAATGTCAGTTGTATGTGCAAAAGGTAAAGTCATCATGAAGAATATTCCCCACGTGGGTTGTTGCTCATCGATAACGATCATGGGTAGGTATGCCTAGAATTCCCTTGTCATGCTTTCCAAGCATGTGAAAACGTATCGGAGGTATGAGCTCTCGGCTATGCCAAGAGTGTAAAGGGCCTTACTAAATGTTGCGAGCCAAGAGGAGACTGAGTGGTCGTCTGTGACCGACACACCCATCTCAGACTGAGGTTATTGTCCTGTATTATTGGTGTAGTTTGAGGCCGACACCCATGTAGATGTAGGTGAGGTTGGTCTCTGCTATGAGACGAGACTATAGAGTCTAGTAGGTTGTATGGATGTCATCCTGACGAGTCCATTACGGGACGAGACTAGGGAGCCTAGTAGGTTGCCTGGATGTCATCCAGACGAGTCCATTGGGTAAATTCCCGTATAAATTGTAATACATAGAAAATATGGTTTATTGATATGTTGAGATGAAAATCTTAAAATTTATAAACTCTAAAATTATACATTAATTAAATTTATGAAATTTGATTTAAATTTAGAATTTCCCTTAGACAAGCATTGACTTGGAAATTCTTGCATTTATGTAGACTTGTTGAATTTATATGAATTTGGATTTTGTATATCGTTAGAAAGTTATTTACTTATTGTACCAATCGAATTAATTGTTCCCCTCATGTATGCTGATAATAATGATTTGATGGAATCCTTAAATCATGTTGGAATTTATCGTATGCCCTTATGATTTAAGAATTATGCCCTTTGTAGTGCAAAGTCAAATTTATGAATAAAGTGGGTGATATCCCCCTAACAAAATTAATTGAGATAAATAATAAATCAAGGTATGAGAGTAAGTATTGATATGCCAAATGAGACATTTCCCCTCTTAGACTTTAGAGTAGAATGTATGCCTCACCCCCTCCCTTTTAAAAGTAGTATAACATTGAGAAGTAATTGAAGGTAATTTGAGAACTTAAAGATAAAAGTATAAAAGATGTTGGAATACATTAGTGACATGTGGAATTTAAATTGTGGAAAAATATTACTCTTATGTTGATGACCTAACACATGGGGCCACTTTTGTTATGTTGTTATCATGGATATATTTAGGTGGATAAGGTTGGTTCAGTATCGTAGAGCTTGGTGACCACAAAGGGGACTGGCGGCCAAGCACGATTATGATGATCTTATTATGGGAGATGTTTGGGGTGGATAAGGTGAGGTTGGATTTTATTTATGATGTGGATTTATTTATGTCATGATTTATTTTATTTTACATTTGTGGGGTACTAGTTATGCCTACCCATTGTATTTAAAAATGAAATCTTCCATTGATTATATATATCTTTAAGGCATGTTATGCGTTGTGAGACTTAACTTAATAATTGTAGAGTTATTATTTATTTACATAACTGGAATTGGGTGGCATAGCTATGTTAGCTAGCGATGGACATACCATCATTGGTGAATTTTCCTTCCAGGTGTTTGTGAGTATTCGACTTAGCTTCCCGGTTCTTGTTGTATCGAGTTATATTCCAATTTCATCACCACTATCAGGATGTAGTTATCATCTTACTTATTTCAGTTTATGTATTGAGATATGCGAGGATTATGACTTCAATTCTAGCATGTACACTTTTAGTTATTGAGTTGGATTTCTAGTTGGTTAGCTTGTAGAAGTTAGTACTTGTAATGTCACTTGAATGTAATGTATTAACGGATTATAGCTTCTTTTATATAGTAAATGGTGGTGATGAATTTCTTATCAGTTGTCATCTTGTGGGATTTTGGTGCCGCACTCTTACTACAGTATCCAAATAATTTGGGTTCACTCATGCTAAGGATGGTATTTCACTGCACCTAAACTTCCAACTTATCACAGTAAAAAACCTTGACAAATCGGATTTGTCAATGTCTTTGACCATGACAAGTTTGGGGGTGACAAGTGTCTTTGTCAAGGACTTATCACGGTTAAAGACCGTGATAAGTCTAAAAAAATTATCACGGTCAGAGACTGTGATGAGTCCGTGACAAAGAACCTTGTCACGGTCTTTGACCATGATAATTCGGGGCAAAATTTTAAAAAAATTGCTGGGTAGTATGACCACTGCCACTGCCCAACAGTATATTTGTACATGTTATAGCAAAATTGTACCTGTCCAAATAACATATATCCAAATAAAATAGAATAATGTACCAAATCATGGCATATATAATCCATATCCAAATAAAATAGAAATGTACATATCCATATCCAAACAAACATGTACCAAAATAAAAAAAATACAAATCTAATCCAATATCCAAATAAAAATGATAGAAATAATGTCAAGGCATATGGTCTTGAGCAGGTTGGAGGAGGAAGGAAGGCCACATGATATAAGAATTGACACACCCCTCAATTCGTTAAACGTCGCATTATTCGTGCAATCACAAAGGTGAGTTCTCCTTTCCGAACACCACATGCATGATGAGCATCTTTGCCTCAATGTCTTGGAGGGGACGCCTATGAACCACTATACTTGGGAGGAAGGTCGGGTCCCTCAACCCCCTCGCTATCTACTCCCTACAATATATGTCGAGTAAAAACATGCTCGGCCAATCGATTGTTGACAAAGGCCGCTCGATGGGAGTCAAGATGGGAAATAGATCATATGGCGGCGAGTCCGTGCTTATCGACGATGAAGCAGTGAGGTCCTCGTCTACCTATACCTACTTATCCTTCTCCTTCCCCTTCCCCTTCCCTAACTGATGCTTCATAAAGGAGTACATATCTAGGACCGTCGCCTCCAACCTTGATATCTTATCGTCATGGGTGTCCACCTTATGAGACAACCTGGTGTTTCTCATCTCCATCCCGATGATCCTCGACTTTCCCACCCGTGAGCTCACCCCCTAGTCATCCCCTTGCGATCTGCCCCGAGCACTTGGCTGAATGCATCCGTAGCCAAAGATGCTCTGTCTGCATCAAACTACTTTTCATGCACTTCCTTAAGTTGTGCTTGAAACGACAAAAAGTACAGGGTTAGTTAATTAAGTTAATAACAAAACTATAACATAATTAAAAAATTAAACAATTATAACTTACAATCGTGGCTGCGACGCTCAGGTACACCTCCTTATTTTTGCCCTTCTTCGTCTGAATTGACACATTGGCATCGAGCCTATGAGGCCTACCCCTAGTTCCACTCCCCATCTCGTGAAATAAAACAATGCATAATTAGTAAGTAATGCTAAATTATAATAACATAAAACTAAAATTAAAGAAAAATAAAAACTTACCATCGTATGCTCCACCTCGGCGTAAGGCGTCCGCCCAGAGTAGTGCACGTCCACCTTTTTTGCCTTGTTATCCCTCCTCGATTGAAGAGATGCCAATTTCCGCTCATCAATCTCACTGTCTACGAACTGCTGCCACTCTGCTAATGAGAGCGGCTCCTTCGACGGGACGGTGTCACGCACTCTCAGAATGAACTCCCGCGTTTTCCCAAAGTACCCTGCCCACATATTTTTCTTCCACGTCTTATAATGTTCCCTCAACTGTTCCAACGTGGAGTCACGGACATGTGGGGGCAGGCCGAATTGATCTAGCCAAATAAATACAAATAAAAAAGAAAGTAAGTGTTAGTTACTTATAAATATAAATATAAATACACTACTTGTAGTGCCCCCCAGAAAGTAAGTGTTAGTTAATTATAAATGTTATAGAATCATTATGTCGTGCATTCAAATGAGAATACATGCATACATGCACCCCCGAAGCAAATGTTATATAAGAAGTTGACTTAGTGTAAATTTATTCGTGCATTCAAATTCAAATTCAAATTCAATTTGAAATTGAAATTGAAATTGAAATTGAAATTGAAATTCAATTTCTAATATTAATTCTTATTTCCTCTATCTCCTCTAAAGGGTGAGTGGTCCTATCCAATTTAAGACCGCATATTTCTATAATATACTTAACATCTCATGCACTTTGTTCCAATTTGAGGAAATTCGGCAGCATATCCCCATAGTTCTCCAAGTACACGACATAGATTCGCAAGTGTGAGTGTTATTTCAATTTATCAATTAAAATAACACTTAGCATCACATCATCTAATATGTATCCAGAGAACACTAAGATACGACTGCAGAACTTCCCCCAAAAGTAACAAGTTTAATTCACTAAGAATATTATTATACAGAAACTATGCAGTCCCAAGCTATCCAAACGGGACAATTCGAGAGATCTCATTTCAGGAGTAATGACTCTCGAGCACGTCTAAGGGATATTGAATGCGTATGCATAAGAACTAGAAGGCTAGTATCTATGCGCACTATATGTAATCTAAAGTATGTTTCATTTAATTATGTCTTATCATAATTCGAGAGATTTGATTTAATTATGTAATTTAAAGTATGTTTCATTTAATTTAAAGTACGCATAAGAACTAAAACTTATACCAATTTATACCAATTCAAATTCAATTTCAATTTATATCAATTTATACCAGTATCAATACCAATTCAAATTCAAATTCAATTTCGATTTATACCAATTTATACCAATTTACACAAATATCAATACCAATTCAAATTCAATTTCAATTTATAACAATTAAATTCAATTGAAATTGAAATTGAAATTGAATTTCAAATCAAATTCAATATCAATACCAATTCAATTCATGTTATAAGGTCAAGGCACATCGAATCGTCTATTTACTCGTTACGATCAATCCATGCAATAATTCACACACGCTTTCTACAACACCATTCTATCACACACACTAATTCTCTCTCTCACACACACACATACAATAATTCACGTAAACCTTTCAATAAAAATTATAAAAAAATACACATATAAATTTCATTTCCAACTTGACCCCAAACAATAACTTTCTTCACTCCCAAATCAAACCCATAATTTTGACTCTCATCAATCCCCCCTTCCCCCCGCCCACTTCCCTCTCCCACCCAACACACCTACACACATATACCCACCTACACACACCCATCGACCCACACACACACACATATACACACTCACACACATACACAAAGGAAAGAGAGAGAAAAAAATGACCTAAAAACTTAGAGAGAGAAAGAGAACCATCGCGTAGTGTGTGTAGAGAGAGAAAAATGGTGGGAAAGGAAAACGGTGTGAAAAAAGAGGGGACTATGGTTTTAGTTAAAAGAGTTGTCACAGACCTATCACGGTCAATGATCGTGACAAACCGTTGCCACGAACTTGTCATGGTCACTGACCGTGACAAGGCTGGCTGGCTCAAAGGTTATAATTTAACCTTTTTGGTGTAGTGTTTAAAATGTTTTGACAAATAGTAGTATTTTAATAAATAGACTTGATCAACTTAATTATTAAAAATTATAGGGTATCACGATTTCTTTGTTCTTCTCAAGTTTTCTCAAATGTGGGGGACGCACATTTATGTGATGATCAACACCAACACATCCAGAATATTGAACTACCTCCTTAGACTTGTTCTTCTTATGGTCACTCTTCTCACCAAAATATGTGTGTTTAGTAGGATTGTATGGCATTGGTTTAAATTTTCTACCATTTTTCAATTTTTTTTTATTATTTTTGTAGAATTTGCTAAAATGTTTAACAATCAAATCCATGTTTAAATAACATTTTCGTTGGGTTTCTCAACACCCTTCATAGACACGTTATCACTAAACTCAACCATAAATGACAAGTCTTTCTTTGGTTTAGGCACAACAACACTTTCTTCTTTATCATAATTTTACAATGATCCTACCAACTCCTCAGGGCTACAAGTATCGATATCCTTTACCTCATTTAAAATAGCAACTTTCGTGCTAAACCTAGAAGGAAGGGTTTCGGGTAACTTTTTCATGACTTTGTTCTCGGGGATCTTCTCACTAAGATTGATTGAAGAATTAATAACTTCCGTCAACATTGTGCATTAGTCATTAAAAGACTAACCCTCCTCCATTATCATTTCTCAAACTTAATCACAATATGTTGCAACTTTTCACTCTTAATACTCAATGTACCGTCATCCATCACCCTAAGGATATCCCATGCCTCTTTTGATAATTTGTAATTAAGAATACAGTTGTAATCTTATGTGCTCATGGAAGGAAATAATGCGTTCAAAACAATAGAATTGTGATTACAATCTACAAGGCATTTTCACTTTAACACCATCTTCTTCAATTATCGGATAACTCCACATTCCTCAACACTCATTCACACTCTTTTATGTTTAGACTGAAAATGTGTTCCCGTCTTCACTTTCCAATGGCCATAATTAGAACCATCAAAGTATGGTGGCCTATTTGTGGAAATCATAATATTTATCCATCTATTAAAAACAACCGCAATTCACAAGAAGTAGTTTGTGAGATAAAAAATGCAACCACCACAATAATTATAGGATAAACTCAAGCACGTTAATGCAAAAATAAGACCACCTTACTCTGATACTAATTGAGGATGTGTGTTTACTACACAAGTGTTTAACCTAAAACATACTTAAAGGGGGCGTGAATATATTTGATCGCATAACATGACCATTTTTTCATTTAAATAATTTTTCTTGCAAAATCAATTCTCCTATTATGTGATTCAACTATTTGATCTGTAATAAGTCTTGAATTAACTACACAACAAGTTAATTAGGTAGAGTAGAGCGAATAACTATAAAACATAACATGATTCCAATTTAGGCCATTACACTAGATCTAAGTGTGATCTACGTGTAATGTGTGATCAAAAGTGTGCAATTGATAAAATAACAATCACAACCATTCACAAGAGAGATTTTACGAGGAAAACCCCCCACAAAGGGGTAAAAAATCTCGACGCACTCTAATTTATATTTCTACTTGAAAAAAGTTTTTACACAAGGAGAGAAGGTACCTATCACACAAGTACTCTCGTGTAGTTACCTACGGACCTTGAAATTTCCCCTATAGACGAATAGAAATCCACACCGAGCCCCATGATGAGAATAAGGAACTCCAATCTTCTCCTCAGAATCAACGCCAGGCTGTAACTTCTCCAATGAATCAAAGATCCTCCAATTTAATATCTAGGAGTATTAGATCATGCAATTCAAACTATAGTTGATTGAATTGAATATGCTAATGAAGATCTAGAACAAAATCACTCTCAACTCACTTGCAAAAACTAAACATCAAAACATAGATCTAAGTTTGAATACTTTTGGAAGGAAAAAGTGATTTTTGTATAAAAGAGAATCAAGGATAACCCTCAACCACGAAAATAAACTCAGGGAGGTTTTTCAATTGTGAGGTTTTGTATATTTTCAAATGGGAGGGAAATGGTATATTTATAACAAAATTTCAAATTTCAGCTCTTTCATGCGCACGAGTTCACCTAGTTCTAAAATCAAGACAAAGTCGTGCGCACGAGGTAAAACAAAGTCGTGGAAATGGGCAGTGCACACGGGTCCAATTTGGATAGTGCGAACGGTTAAAGGCTGGAAATAGTCCAAAGAACCTTTAACTTGCACCAAGTTAAAAAGGTCAACTCCCAAAAAGTTTTCACAATACCTCTAAGTAAAAAAATGCTTGTTCGTACATTTTTTAACAACACACTCATTTTAGAAAATATCATGCATGTGTGTGTTGCCATATATCAATTCACAAAATGACTAAAAGGATATAATCTTCAAAGTTTGTGCGTAACTTGAGATTTATTGGGCGACTTTCATGATCTTCAATCTTCAAAGGTCCATATAATACAAATAATCCCGTCTCACTCAAATATATCAAGTCTATATGACTCGAATGACTTAATGACTTAAATGTTATATCACATAACTTAGCCAACTTTAATATCAATTATATACAATACAAAAAAATTACAAGAATTTTGTCCTCATAATTCGTTAATGCATAATTGTATTGACATAAATCACACCACACTATAGGCTCCCTTATGCCTACCTAACAAAACATAACTCGGGATGAATATACACCCCATTAATCAACACAAAATAAAATTAAGACTCTCATACACCTATCATAGTATGCCATAATTAGGAAGTCCATACACTCAATCCACTATACCAAACTGGGCGATTGGTCACAAATTTTGTCCGTGACCAAAGGCTGTGGGTCGCGGATTTCGTTCGTGACCAAATTGGGCATGACCATATTCAGTGGTCACGACCCATATCCCTAACAACATAATTGGTCACGAACCTCAGGGTTCACGACATACAGTCGCGGACACTAGCCGTGACCCAATCTCACACCTGGTCATAGCCTTGGGCCATGACGCACCCTTCAATTTACGCGAATGTTCACGAATCGGGTCACGGCTCAAGGAAGTGACTAACCCTTTGGTGTATGAAAATGGCCAGTGATATTATTATGGTCCTAGACTGTGACCCATACTTTCATGTAATGAGATTGGTCACGAACCTAGACCGTGACCCATACCCTGATGTACTCGAAACGGTCATAACCTTAGACTGTGACCCCATTTATGAGTGATAAAAAAGGGTTGGTCATGGACTATGTCGTGACCATTTTGAAATATATTAAAAAAAATTAGGGCATAATTTTATCTATTTTCTAGACATTCTAAAGCCTGCATAATGTAAACCCCGCACGGCCATAATGGTAAACGATAAATTATAAAAGTCTGCGTTGTCACGGGACCCCCGGTTTGAAAGCACAAAGATATTATGAAATTTGGGTCATGCTCTTAAATCATAGGTCCCGTGGCCACGTGGTCAGTTCCTACGAAATATATTTGTCCAGTGGGAGGTGTTGGAACCGCTCACGGGGACATTTGGGGGGTGGTTTGTGGTTTTGCCCTCTAACGGCATGTTTTCAGGCCTAAGTGATATTCTGAAACTTGGGTCGTGCTCTCAAAACGTGGGTCCCGTGGCCATGCAATTGGTTCCTACGAGATACGTCGGTCCCGTGGGAGGTGTTGGCACTGCTCATAGGGCCGTTTGGGGGGTGGTTCATGGTTTCACCCTCTAACGGCATGTTTTCAGGCCTAAGTGATATTCTGAAATTTGGGTCGTGCTCTCAAAATATGGGTCCCATGGCCACGCGATCGGTTCCTATGAGATACGTTGGTCCCGTGGGAGGTATTGGCACCGCTCATGAGTCCGTTTGGGAGGTGGTTCGTGGTTTCACCCTCTAACGACATGTTTTCAGGCCTAAATGTAGATATTCTAAAATTTGGGCCGTGCTCTCAAACCGTTGGTCCCATGGCCACGCGATCGTTTCCTACGAGATACGTTGGTCCCGTAAGAGGTGTTGGCGTCGCTCACGGGGCCGTTTGGGGGTTGGTTCGTGGTTTCTCTCTCTAACGACATGTTTTCAGGCCTAAGTGTAAATATTATGAAATTTGGGCCATGCTCTCAAATCGTGGGTCCCGTGGCCATGCAGTCGGTTCCTACGAGATACGTTGGTCTCGTGGGAGGTGTTAGAGTCACTTACATGGCCGTTTGGGGGTGGTTCTTGGTTTCGCCCTCTAACGGCATGTTTTCAGGCCTAAGTGTAGATATTCTAAAATTTGGGTTGTGCTCTCAAACCGTGGGTCCCGGGGCCGCACGGTCGATTCCTATGAGATACGTTGGTCTCATGGCAGGTGTTGGCATTGCTCAAGGGGCCGTTTGAGGGGTGGTTCGTGGTTTCGCCTTCTAAAGACATTTTTCCGGCCTAATGGTAGATATTCTGAAATTTAGGTCATGCTCTCAAACTGTGGGTCCCATGGCCACGCGTTCGATTCCGACGAGATATGTTGGTCCCGTGGGAGGTGTTGGCACCGCTCACGGAGCCGTTTGGGGGGTGGTTTGTGGTTTCTCCCTCTAACGGCACGTGTTTCAGGTTTGAGTGTAGATATTATGAAATTTCGTTCATTCTCTCAAATCGTGGGTCCCGTGGCCACACAGTCGATTCTTACGAGATAAGTTGGTCCCGTGGAAGGTGTTGGCGCCGCTCATGGGGTCATTTGGTGGGTGGTTCGTGGTTTCACCCTCTAACGGCATGTTATCATGCTTAAGTGTTAATATTCTGAAATTTGGGCCGTGCTCTCAAACCATGGGTCATGTGGCCATGCAGTCGGTTCCTGTGAGATACGTTGGTCCCTGGGAGGTGTTGGCACCGCTCACAGGGCCGTTTGGGGGTTGGTTCATGGTTTCTCCCTCTAACGACATGTTTTCAAGTCTAAGTGTAGGTATTCTAAAATTTGGGTCATGCTCAAAAATTGTGGGTCCCCTGGTCACGCAGTCGGTTCCTACGAGATATGTTGGTCCCGTGGGAGGTGTTGACGCCACTCACGGGGCCGTTTTAGGGGTAGTTCGTGGTTTCGCCCTTTAACGGCATGTTTTTAGGCCTAAGTGTAGATATTCTGAAATTTGGGTCGTGCTCTCAAATTGTGGGTCCCGGGGTCACGCGGTCGATTCCTATGAGATTAGTTGGTCCCGTGGGATGTGTTGGCACAGCTCATGGGGCCGTTTGGGGGGTTGGTTCGTGGTTTCGCTCTCTAACGGTGTGTTTTCATACCTAAGTGTAGATATTCTAAAATTTAGGCCATGCCTCAAACCGTGGGTCCTATGGACATGTGCTATGAGATACGTTGGTACCGTTGTAGGTGTTGGTGCCGCTCATGGGGCCGTTTGGGGGGTGGTTCATGGTTTTGCCATCTAATGGCATGTTTTCCTGCCAAAGTGTAGATATTCTAAAATTTAGGCCGTGCTATCAAACCCTGGGTCCCGTGGTCACACGGTCGGTTCCTACGAGATACGTTGGTCCCATGGGAGGTGTTGGGACTGCTCACGGGACCGTTTTGGGGGTGGTTCGTGGTTTCGCCCTCTAACGACATGTTTTCAGGCCTAAGTGTAGATATTATGAAATTTGGGTCGTGCTCTCAAACCTTGGGTCCCGTGGCCATGCGGTCGGTTCCTACGAGTTACGTTAGTCCTGTGGGAGGTGTTGGTGCCACTCACGGGGTTGTTTGGGGGGTGGTTCATGGTTTCACCCTCTAAGGGCATGTTTTCAGACCTAGTGTATATATTCTGAAATTTGGGTCGTGCTCTCAAACCCTGGGTCTCGTGGCCATGCAGTCAGTTCCTATGAGATACGTTGGTCCATGGGAGGTGTTGGTGCCGCTCACGTGGCCGTTTGGGGGGTGGTACCTGGTTTCACCCTCTAACGTCATGTTTTAAGGCCTAAGTGTAGATATTCTGAAATTTGGGCTGTTTGGGGGGTATTTTTTGAATTATTTGCTTATCAAAAGTAAAAAAAACACTTCTAAATCTAATGTAGTTATAAGAAATTGTGATCATGTTCCTTAATAAACTACCACCTGTGTTATAATAATCGAGAGGAACCCCAAAGCGCAAGCAGTAAAACGCATATGAACTCCCAAAACATAACCCATAGAAAAATAGAAGATACACAAATCTTGAGAATGAATTATAACCGGTAAGAATTATGCACTTCTTGTAGTTAGCCTTGAAGCAAGATTGCCTAAGCTTCTTAGTTCTTTCAGTGAGATCCAATTCTGGCATCAAGTCTGTTATTTTCTTGTTATCTTCCAGCATTGGATGTATGAATCTCACTGAAAGAACTAAGAAACTGATGGAGTTGGTGCCACAATTGGATCTCACTGAAAGAACTAAGAATCTTAGGCGAGCTTTCTTCAAGGCTAACTACAAGAAAAGAAGAATTCTTACAGGTTATTGTTCGTGCGAAACATTTGATGTATCTTTTGTTTTTCTATGGGTTATGTTTTGGAAGTTCATATGCGTTTTACTCCTTGCGCTTTGGGGTTCCTCTCGATTATTATAACACAGGTGGTAGTTTATTAAGGAGTATTATCACAATTTCTTATAACTACATTAGAGTTAGAAGTGTGTTTTTTCTTTTGATAAGCAAATAATTCAATAAATTAATAAAGCAAATAATTCAACGTTCCTCATTTTTCCTGAGAAACATATTATCCAATAACAAGTCAATAACCAATAATTATCCCGTACTCCTTCTAACATACTATCCAACAAAAATCCAACAACCAATAATTATCCAACATAACTATATGTACGGGAACATGTGGAAATTGAGTTGGTTCAATTTAATTAAACATTCATACATCAAAGTAAATCATATTAACATTCATAAAAGTAACTAAACATTCATACATCAAAGTAAAGCGCTAATACAGTGTCAATATCAAAATAGGGTACAAATAAGAATGACAAGGATAAAATAATATTTTGATACTCAATATTCTTCTAAATCAACTAAAAGATCCTTCAAACTAGGGTTGTCATCAAGGGTTGACTAGAACTCTTTTGGAGCCTTTAAAGCATCCACTTGAGTAGTCATACCCTTTGGTGCATGCACAACAATAAACCAATTGCCATCGTTTACGCACTTCGAGTAGAATACATTCTTTACGTTCTGAAAGGCACAAATAAAAAGCTTGTTAGCTATGCGATCTTTACTCTTCAGCTTTGATAAATCTACCATAATAAGTTTGGAGTCAGGATCAACTTTGCAAGCATTCGTAGTATCCTCCATCTTTACCCAATCACAATAGAATACGATTTTTATGAAATCTAAGTAATCAAGTTCTTGGATTTGTTGGATTATCCCATAATAGGTGTGACACCCCGCCTAATTAAATACCGGGCGATCACTCCTTTATTAAACTAAAATCAAGATGAACAGTTGGTTCATTCTTAGCATCACTCTCGTAAAAATCTTTTCCAATTTAAACACCCTAAATAATTAAGCTAAGTGTTAAAACCATTTTTAGACATTACTTTCCTTATTTTATTTTATAAACTAGCATTTAAAACTTTACATAATTCATAATTTAAATACTCACACAACAATAATCGTGAAACTTATAATCCCAAAGAATTAAACATTCAACAAATAAATCCCAACATTAAAACTTAAAGGAAAACATCCTGACAGTAATAAAATCCAAAGCGTAAATATTGGAAATAAATGAATCACGATGTCCAATAAAACAACTGAATAATGGGAAAGGGCGACACATGCCCAACTGGATAAAATAAATGCTAGGAGTGGAATCAAGAAATGAGGTCGTCTAAACAAGAGGCCTGCAACTCCCACCTAAGCTGCAACACGTTCCCTCCAAAGGATCCTATGCAAGATGCCCCTGTGGCTGTGCACCTGTAATATATACATATATATACAAGAGAGAAAAGGAAGGGGAAACGGGTCAGAGCCCGATTGTAAAAACAGTTTAAAATTTATTTAGCAAGTATTTAAAATTTTTACTGGCCAATGCAACAACATATTAGTGCGGCACTCCCTTGAGAAATTCTCACCTCTCTACTAATGTGCACGCCTATTGTACTAACCTTCCCAACGGTTTAACTTATCTTATCTTAGGTTACTCGTAAGATTTTAAACTGAGAAATTCAATTGTGTAAGAGGTTAATTTCATTTAACAACAAGGTTCTCATTTAAGCCTTATTTACTAATAAAGTTTCTCAGTAACACATTATACTTTTCAAACACTTATTCCCAAACTGAAATAATTATTCCTTTCTTACTTACCATAGACACCTTAAGTAATTCCCAAATTCAGGTTTAAATATATATATATATATATATATATATATATATATATATATATATATATTAATACTCATATAATATATATATTCTAACAACACCCCACATAATAATTATGGTGCGGGCATACTCAGCTATCCAGTCCCCGTATCACTCATACTAAGGGAAATACAAGTTTGGAATCACTCTCAAACTGTATTGAAACAAAACATAAACAATATTGAGGCGAAGCATAGTTTCCAAGTCCAAGAGGTCAGCACATACCCTCACGTCTCTTAGGACCGTCTGACTATCGATCCGATAGCCTGTACCTAGGATTCCTATCTTCTAGGGTACAAGTCAATATCCCCCGTAAAGGTCCCATCGAGATAAGACTATCCCAGCGCGATAACCTCAAGGATAGCAAGTAGCACGGGCATGATTTTTACACGTATATAGTATATGCATAAACACAGTCATATAAATATACTACTATTACCATATCAAATTTAGGTACATCTCATAACCCATAATTATGATATTTATCCTTATTTCTCATTATTTAGTTATCACGTATAACGGTTCGTTCCTTACTTTAATTTGAGGGATTTTTCTAACTCATTACGTAACACTCATGAATTTCTACCCTCCCAAGTATAATTTTAGTAGGTACTCATTTATTTTTCCAACGTGACTACCTTACGCGTCTCCCTCTTTAAAAACATAGTTCCATCGTCACTTATATGTAAACATTCTCGAAAAATGTAAATCTCGTCTTACATTAAAAGTTTCATATTTTTACTAAGTCCTACTGGTCTTCTTTACCTCCCAAAATATTTTAAAAAGGATGTCCAGAGATTATTTCTCATTTAAACTAAATTCAACTATTCAGAAGGGGAAATATAAGTCTACCAGGAGGGGTCGATCGATTGATGGCAGGAGCTGGATAGATCGATGTGTCGATCGATCGATACTCCTGGTTCGATCGATCGATACTCCTGGTTCGATCGATCGATCAAACAGGTATGGCGAATTCTGTAGAAAACCAGTTATGGGTTCTATCATCCAACATCATCCAAATCCAGATTTTTCACTCCCAATCTCCCAGAAATTTATACCACAAACGTCCTAAACCCAAATGGACAATATTTAACGTAAAGCATGCGAGTTTTTATCAAGATTCATGGATTAAAAGTGACCCAAATTCATACAATACTCATGAACCCTAAAAATTTCTTCAACTTAATTCAAATAATTCTTTCTCCAGAAATTATACTTCTAATTCATCATAAATCCGTGGTTAAACCTCTACATATGAAGTGGATTTCCATATTATCATTTAAATCATTACTACATGCAATTTTCCTATCTCCAACATGGGTTTTCTTTCATGAAACTCATCCTAATCATCCCTAAACTAACATGAATGAAGCATTAACGAAATTAAGCAAGATAAATACTTGCCTGGGAATTCTTGGTCTCTGATTTGTGCTGAAATCAGTATGGTCGCGATCCTTGCGACGTGATCTATCGTTTGGCGGCGACGGCGGCACAAACGGAGGAGTTTTTGGCCTAGAACTCCTTGGCAAGCTCTCTCCTTCCTTCTCCAATGGCCGTCACTTGCTTTTGGTTGTGTTAACCCTAAAAGGCAACCCTAAGCATCTGATATACCCCTTGTAAATTCGTTGGTTTAATTACCCAAAATTACTAAATGTCCAAAATGCCCTCCCGGGGTACTATTTAAGCCTAAAAACGCCCCGAGACTCAAACTAAACCTCCGGGTACACTTTTTTGACTATCTCGACCCTTCCGGACACTTGAGCGCACTCAAAATGATCATATGAGCAACATATAATTTATTCACTTTTATTAATCAATATTTAGTCCCGACACGACACAGGCGCGTCCCGTCTTAAATTTTGAAAATTGTCATTTTATTCACTCGTGATATTTAATAGAACCAATATCATATATTAATTTGCTCATTAGTAATATTAAACAAGTTTCCCATACTTACTAACTCACATCACGTTAGTAATTATTAGCAATAATTAATTTTCGGATTTATATTAAATTAATAACTCACATTAAATTTAATGAATCCACAAATTTAGAAAGCATAAAAATACGGGGTATTACAATAGGTTAGCACTGTATTCTTTGGATTTTTATCGCTTTTACTAGCGATACAGGTGGTCAAGGATGAAATTGATATTTCACTATTTTGCGTCAAAAGCTTTTCCTCATATGGATATGAAATGAAATAAAATTCGTTGGTGCGAAATTTCTTAAACTCTTTCGCACAAAAACTAAGGCCTTTTTGTAGGCGTGCAAGCCTGGAAGAGACATCACCTCGTTTTAGAAGCTGCATTTATTAATGAATTTATATTATAACATGTTTTAGTCACACACGAATAAATAACCGGACACATAAAATGTGAAATTTACCTCTTTTGATACCCATGCCCTAAAATATGTTGTCGTGCAATTTCTCCTTTGATTTTGGGAAATTTCATTCGCGTACTTGCTATGAGTAAATTGTAGACTTTAGATCATAAAATATAAAATACGTATTATCAAAGAAGAAGGATTCAGTAGATACTCACTGATTCGTATCGAATATTGCACTTTATACCCTTTTAACTTATGCATTTTAGCCCCCTCGGGTACTTCAATGCCTATAATTATGCTCGCTAATCAGACAACCTCTGTTTTATATGCTAACATGTTATTTGAGGTCTAATTGATCTTTTATAGATATTAAAGTGCTTAGTATGAAGATTGGGCACGTTTCGGTAAAGTTTCGTCGCGATTCGCACGTTCATGGGCAATTCGATAATTTCACACTTTGGTATTTTTGACCAAAGCCTTCACGAAAGTTTTAGCCCTCGGGCCATGGAATACACTATGAGGAAATTTAATCACACACTTCGCAATCGATCCACAACTCCTTCCCGATAACGAACAGTATCTTCTCAAAGAAGGGGAATACCACCTCCACCACCAAGGAACAATCTTCGCAGTCATTCCAGATCCATTAGAGATCAATCATACCATCCAAGGGCAACCTCAATAATCATATCTTTCGAGTTCTATAATGAAGACTCTTTTGAATCTAAACGACCTAGTGCCTTGGAACGTTTAAGCATAAGTTCATCTTTTGATCACCTAGGACCCTGAGCAATTGCAAATCTTCATGTGGGACAATACCAATCGCAAATTCATACAGCCGACCAACAAAAAAGATCAGTCAGAACCAGGTTTAGCGCTCGTCGAGCATCCCATGCCTATCAATCGCAGGAAGAAAGTTCAGCACAATTATATGGCCGGAGCAACTAGGTAAATTCATGTGGTTCCCAACCAGTTAACCGCTCCTGGAAAGGATCAATTCAACGACTGGAAGACCGACTAGGAGAAATGATTAAGGTAAATAACCCTTTACAGAGGAACTTTACTGAAGGGTCACCCTTCGTCCCAATAATTGTTTATTTTCCAACCCTAGCAAAGTTCAAAACCCCAGTGGTAACTCCCAAATATAATGGTAGAACTGATCCATTTTTACATATTGAACAATATCAAGCTTCAACCGATATATACTCAATCCACGATGAGATGAAATGCAGAGCCTTCTCAAGTACATTAACCGAGTCTGCGTAAATATGGTACAACAACCTCCCCCATGGGCAAATAACTGATTTTAATCAGCTGGCCGAGCTATTTATTAGCAATTTCTGTTTCAAGGCAAAACTAGTAAAGCGAGTAGCACATCTACTAAGTGTTCGGTAAAAAGTTGGGGAGACAACAAGGGAATATATTACTCGTTTCAATAATGAGAAGCTTAAAGTGGTAGACTACGAGGAGAAAATGGCTATTACAGCTTTGATGAGCGGACTACTCCCTGAAAAGTTATACTATACTTTAGCGAAGGATCCTCCTAAAACCATGACTGGAGTCATGGCTAAAGCAGGAAAAATAATGAATGCCGAGGAAGCAATGACTGCGAAATAACATTCGACTACAAAGCAGGAGAAAGTGATTCCTAAGGAGCAAAAAGACCATAAGAGTCAAAAGGATCGAAAGCAAAGCACAGAGGATAGGCTCAAGAAGTATTCGTCATATACCCCATTAACTGTAGGGGTACACCATCTCTTTGAGGAGATAAAATATAATGACGATGTACGATGGCCTCATAGGTTGATTACTCCTTCTACCCAAAGAGATCGATCAAAATATTGTAAATTCCACAGGGACCATGGTCATATAACGGATCAATGTATTTCATTGAAGAATGAAATAGAATCCCTGATTCATTGAGGAAAGCTGAGAAAATTTATTGTTCGGCCGGGCAATAAAAAATCAAGAAACAGATCAATATCTCTAGCAAGACCAAACGATGATAAGAAAAGATATCGTGAAGATGACCCCGATCTGCTGAAGAAGCCAAAATAGCCTGAACGAGAGGTAAATCTTATACGTTTTGGTTCTTTTGGTTGGCATGTAATAACAGGAGGAGATGCTGGAGGAGGAGCTCAAATCCAATAGAGGAAGGCTTACTTAAAAGAAGCACATGCTTGTTCTTATGTGAACATAATCCATATAGCGGAAGATGATCGGCCAAGAAAGGTCAACGAAGAAAGGCTGGTGATTGGTTTTCTCAAATATGATTTGTTTGGAGTATTATATCCTCATGATGACCCTTTGGTTATTAAGCTCAGGATAAAAGATGTTATCATTTCCAGAGTTCTAGTTGACAATGGTAGCTCGACAGACATCATGTTCTACTGTTGCTTTGATAGTTCGGGATTGAAACTTGGTCAGCTTAAACCATATCATAGGCCTTTAATAGGATTCTTCGAATAGAAGGTGTATCCCTTGGGAACATTAAAATTAGAAGTGTTGGTCGGCACTTGGCTAACAAGTCATAAGGAGAAAATACGTTTCTTTGTCATGGATAAAAATGTAGAATCAACCTACAATATCATTCTCGGCAGAGTAGGGTTGAAGAGGCTTGAAGTTGTACCCTCCACTGTTCATCAATGTTTGAAGTTTCCGACTCACTTTAGAGTAGGTGTAGTGAAGGGAGACCAAAAAGTGGCTAGAGAATGTTACTACACTTCTGTCGGGCAAGACGATTTGGTATATTTGAAGAAGAAAACCACCACTTATCAGGTTGATACTAGAAGTGAAGTTGACACGCTGGACCCTAGAGATGAGGCCGAATTAGTAAAAGGGGAAATCATAGAAGTCATTGAAAGTGTAATTCTGGATGATGAAAATCCAGAGAGAACAACCCAAGATGACACAACTCTAGATCCAATTCTCAAGCAGGAACTTATCATTTTTTCAAGACAACGAAAGAATGTTTTTACATGGAGTCACGAAGACATGCCAGGAATTGATCCAAATTTCCTTTGCCATGAGTTGAATGTTGATAAAGAGGCCAAGCCGATTAAGTAGAGGTGAAGAGTTTTTAGCCCTGAGAAGAATCAAGCCATTCAAGAGGAGGTTGAAAATTTATAAAAAGCCTAATTTATTGAGGATGTCAAATATCCTGACTGGCTAGCTAATGTGGTGATGGTGAAAAAGAAGAAGAATAAATGGCGAATGTGCGTAGATTTAAGTGACTTAAATAAAGCCTGTCCAAAGGATTTTTTTCCTTTGCCTCAGATTGAGCAATGGGTGGATGCAACGTCTGGGCATTAATTATTGAGCTTCATGGACGCATACTCAGGGAGAGCACTTATTTTATTACAAGACGAGGATCTTATTATTACAATGTTATGCCCTTTAGGCTTACAAATGTTGGGGACACTTATCAAAGGTTAGTCAATAAAGTGTTTGAGGAGCAGATCGGAAAAACATGGAGGTATATGTCAACGACATGTTAACAAAAAGCAAGTATGCTTCAGAGCACATTGCAGATCTTAGTCAAACCTTTGATCAACTAGAGAAGTATCAAATGAAGTTGAACCCGACTAAGTGTGTATTCGGCGTACAAGAGGGGATGTTCCTCGGCTGTATAGTTAATCAGAGGGGGATATAAACAAATCCAATAAAGATAAAATCCTTGATGGAGATGCAGTTTCTCATATGCAAGAAAGACGTGTAAAGACTCATTGGAAGGGTAGTCGCTCTAAATAGATTTGTGTCCCGAGCAACTGATAAATGCATGCCTTTCTTCAAAGTGTTACAAAAAAAATTTGAATGGGACGAAGAGTGTGAAGAGGCATTCCAGGAGTTAAAGAAGTGCTTGGGCAAACCACCGTTATTGCCCCACCAATTATGGGAGAACGATTGTACTTATACTTAGCTGTTTCGGAATCGACAGTTAGTTCAACTTTAATTCGAATGGATGGAAATGTTCAGAAGTCGATTTATTATACAAGTAAGGCTTTTAGAAGGGCAGAAATTTGGTATCCACGGTTGGAAAAATTAGCCCCATCCCTCATCGAAGCTACGCGGTGCATGAAACCTTATTTTCAGGAACACACGATAGTGGTGTACACTGATTTACCATTGCGACAAGCTCTCCACAAGATAGAGAGATTTGGAAGATTGATGTATTGGGCTGTGGAATTGGGAGAGTATGATATTGTTTATGAACATCGATCTTCTATAAAAGGGTAAGCTGTGGCAGACTTCATTGCAGAATTTACTTATCCAGAAGTGGCCGACCAGAAAATCCAACCTGCCGAGCAAGAAAAGGTCTCACCGACCGAGCAAGTAGAAATTACAATCGATCAACTAAGATCATTTGAAAAGCAGGATATGGATCTAAAATGCTCGGAGGAGTACAAAAGCACCTTCCATTATGGAGTCCTATCAAAGGAAAATTTGTTGAAAGACTTGTCAATACGAAATTTTTACGTGGATGGATCTTCATGTGCGGCTGGAAGCAGAGCAGGTATAATACTCAGTACTCCTGATAATATTGATGTTGAATGTGCACTCAGGTTCCAATTTAAATATTCCAACAATGAGGCCGAGTATGAAGCCTTGATAGTGGGATTAGAACTAGCCCACTCATTGGGCGTCGAGCAAGTCGTAGCCCACAGTGATTCACAGTTAGTTGTAAATCAAGTACTCCTTCTTTACGGAGTAAAAGGGGATTTCATGACAAAACATTTAGCTAAAGTACAACAGGTTATTTCAAAATTATCGGTTGTCAACATGAGTAGAATTCTAAGATTTGAAAATGCCCGAGCAGATGCACTAGCTCGACTGGCATCAGCCACCAGAATTGACCTTAGGCGACCCATACTTTTGGAGATTCTAGTCAGTAGAAGTATTGATGAAGATTTGATGATAAATTTTGTGGGAATGGATATGGGACCTTCTTGGATGGATCCTATTACTTCTTGGATGGACCTTCTTTGATGATAAGTTTTGACAAATGGCATTCTTTACAGAAGAGGATTAACAATTTCATTACTGCGCTGTGTACATCCAGCCGAGGTGGAAAAACTTATAAAAGAATTGCATGAAGGTACTTGTGGCGCTCATACAGAAGGTCAGTCGCTTCTCCAGAGAATCAACATTCAGGGATATTATTGGCCAACAATGAAGGCGGACAGCCTGGCTTTCGTTCGCAAATGTGATAAGTGGTAAAAATTCTCCAATATCAAGAAAGTGCCCAATGCCAATCTTACACCAATTACTTCTCCATGGCCGTTTGCAATATAGGGAATAGACTTGGTCGGCCCTCTGTCGACCACTAAAGGAAGATTCAAATACCTTGTTGTCACAGTGAATTATTTCACGAAGTGGGCAGAAGCAGAAGCGTTGGTGGATATGCCGTATGAAAAGGTTTACCAATTAATTTGGAAGAATATTATATGCCGATATGGGATACCTTTTGCTTTTATTATAGATCATGGGACACAGTTTGATAATGAGGAATTTGAAGAATATTGCATCCAGTCTAACATTCAAAAACTCCATTCTGCACCAGGTCATGCACAAAACAATGGTCAAACAGAAGTCACGAATAGAACTCTGCTCAATGGATTGAAGAAAAGACTTGATGCAGCAAAGGGCAACTGGATTAATGAATTACATTCAGTTCTTTGGGCATATAGAACAATGCCGAGAACGGCTACTGAAGAAACCACATACATGTTAGGTTTTGAAACAGAGGCAATGGTCCAGCCGAGTTAGGCCTACCAATGCATAGAGTGTTAAACTTCAATTACCCACAAAGTGATTTGATATGACGTTTAGATTTGGATATGTTGGAAGAAGTCAGAGAAGATGTTGCTCTCAGGAATGCTGCATATCAAGCTTGGACAACACGCTTTTATAATCGCAGGGTCAAGCCGACCAACTTGAAGGAGGGAGATTATGTTCTTAAAAAGGTAATCCAAAAGAACAACAAGTTGGAGGCAAACTGACATAGCCCATATCGCATCACAGCAGTAATCCGACTTGGGACCTATATGATTGAAACACTTAAGGGGGAAGAATTCAAGAATCCTTGGAATGCCGAGCATCTCCAAAAGTATTATCAGTAAAACCATATGGTGAACTCTTGTAGCCTTTTTACTTTTCAGCACAAGAATTTTAATTCAATAAAATTTTCAGTTTGTGTCAAATTTTTTGATTTTTTTTTCGGAGTATGGTGATATATAAATATCCCCCCGACCAACATTATACATATTTTCCCCCGACCAACATAAAAACATGAATTTCAATTCATAGTTGGTCGGCATTACCAATTTACTTTCTTAAAAGTAAATAATGATTTACAAATATTCTCCTGACTAAGTTACATAGATAGGAAGACCAGTAACGCATGCCTAATTGGATTAGCTACGTACTTTCCTCAATACACTTGGTCCCTGTTAAGTTACATAGATAGGAAGACCAGTAATGCATGCCTAATTGGAGTAGCTACGAACTTTCCTCAATACACTTAACTTCCATTGACAACTAATGAAAAACTTATAATCATCTAAGTCAATTAGAAAGAATCAATGGCCTCAATTGGTGACTAATGTTAAACTCGGATGTAAGCATTTGCGAGCATTAACGAAACCAATGATTTTATTACCATAATTAATGCCAAATTTAAACAAAGTTTAAGGGTGTTAATAAAATGATAACTTATGATCAAACAAATACCTAGTCAATAAAGGTAACAAAATGAGAAATGAATTTCATTTCATAATACTAACTGTATTTCATTTCAGAATAAATACAAAATGCAACAAGATCATTTAATTGGTCTCTTTCCTTGAGCTTTAGAAGTTGGTTGAACTTTCTCCAAGCCTACAGGATGATCATCCAGGGTATATGGGGAATTGATGAAGTTGAGGCCCTCAACATACACATGTTGTTGCTACTCGGCTGACTAATTAAATGAGGAGGCCGAATAATTTTTAGCTCATCCTAAAGTCTATAATCTCCCAAATACTTAGTAATCAAACAAGGAGGAATGGAACTAACAAATCCAAGGCACATCCAATTTGAATGGAGGATTATCAAGAGAAAGAAAACTGGGATCATTGCAGTTCCATAGCTCGCTATTCTGATAATTCTTCAGCAAAGTTAGACAGTTGGTCCACCCCAATTTATTACCCTCACGATGGCGTTGTGCAAGATGATATTTAAAATGGCTAAGTGCTTCATTATAACCCTCAATCCAAAATTCTCTTGGTTATTTATGGAATTGATAAGTTAGTCTATCAACCTGCTGACGAAATTTCATCAAAACATTATCTTTCATTTTTAACTGACGTAGTTGGTTAGCAATAGCTTTATCTTTGGCCTCCAATTGAATAGAAAGATCAATAATAGATTGAGACTTATCCTTAATTTGCACATACTGGTCGGCAAAAGTTTTTGTCATTTTAGCTTCTTCAATAGTAGGTTGGCTTGATCTTTTCTTCTTAGAAGATTGCCCGGTTTGAACAGTTTGAATCTTCTACAGAGCTTCCAGTTCTTTAAGCAACCTGGCATTCTCAGTTTCCAAAAAAGAAGCTCCTTTAGTAGAGTTATCTGCAAGTGATTTCTTCAAAAGCTCAAGCTCACTGCTTAATTTATTATTCTCTTCTTCAAGGAGCTTGGTTATTTCTCTTGATTTATCGAATTCTAGGCTAAGCAAGAACTTTGCTCTTCGATAATGAGCCTCATACTTCTCAAGTTTCTTATCAAACCCCAGCCTTCACTCAGAGCCTTGTACTTGGCCTCATAGTTGGTATGAAGAGCAACTTTACTGTCATTATGGTCAGCTTGAAGATCTTCAATCATCTTATAATAGGCAGCATTATTGGCTACTTCTCTATCCAAAAAACCATACACGTGAAAATAAGCTTCTTTAACTTGGTCGGATGAGTTTGATCCCAAAATGCCGACCAAGTCTTCTTTTGTTAAAATCATGTGTCCAGCCTCTAAAACGCTCATGCTTCTTCTAAGTAATTCGAATTCAGTAAGAAGAAGAGATTTCCTATGATCAAACTGAAAAGGTATATATACACATATGATTTCAAAACAAATATAATGCAATGAAGTTCATCCGATCAATAAAATAAGAACTCATTTATCATTCACAAAAGGTTACAATCTATGGGCCCTACTACAATTCAAAAACAAAACATGAAGGTATTAAACCTTTTCTTTATCTTCGGTCCTATCCCTAGTAGGCTGGTCATTAAAAGTTCCTTCATCGTCATTAGCCTTCAAAGAAGATTCAACAGATGGAAGGGAAGATTCTCCAGAGTTTTCCTCATCTTCAAAGTCTTCCAAGTTAGGGGGAAGAGCAGGATCATTCCTGAGGAAGAGCTCGGAATCTTCAGCAATCTTCAACTCCTTTAAGGCCTTAAACCAACCTTCCTTGAAAGCTTGTTTGTGAATGAACTCAATTTGGATAGCAACAGCAGCAAAAGCTTTATCTCATCCTTTATTAAAGGAATCCTCTTTGATTTTCTTATTTTTGGCCTTCTCAGCAACCAAATTAGAACCAAGATTAGTAATTTTCCTCTCGACAGCATCCAGAAGAGTTTGATTACTGGACAATTTCTCCTCGGCCTTTTTTGCCCTATACTCGGCATCGAACAATTTAGTCTCAAAAGTTGTTAGTTTAGTCTCAGCAGCTGTCAAATTTTGCTCAACAGCAACCAACTTTTCTTCAGCCAAAGTAGCCCTATCAGTGACTTTCTGGAGCTCGACATACCAAAATGTTTCCTTATTTATCAAGGCCTGTTGCCCAGCAGCCAAAGATTATTTCAGACCTTCAAAGGCCTCTTCAACGTCATCACCAGAAGAACAAATTTTCTCGTCCTTCTCCATCATTTAATTAAAAGTGGCCATAAAATGCATAAAAAATACCATTATATCAGACATATGCCGAAAAAAGAATGAAAACAAGTAATACAAAAGGAAAGAAAATAAATAAGGCCAAACTTTGGCATGCAGTTTGTGCCAACTTCAGACGTGGCGGTAGAGCAAGGGCAGCCCGATCAACAAAACAGGTACCAGTCCTGATAACATAAGATGACCCAGCAGTAGTCAAATCCTCTTAAATTTTCTCGACCAGGAGTTGGTCGGATACAGCTTTCTCGGCCTGATGTTCAGGAAGGCCTTTCTTCAACCTCCTAAATTGAGGAGTAGTAGTGTCAACTTCCCAGAGCTAATAATTTTAGGGGTTTCTTGAGGGACTTTCTCGACCCCATCTTCACAGGCTTCACAGCCTCAACTTTATCAATAATTGCCTTCTTGGCAGGAGGGGACACGAAGGGATAGACATCAAGTTGGTAATCTTCCTCTCACTTTTCATCATCTCTAATAGAGAAGGATTATCCAACAACTCAAAATATGAAGTGGTTCCTACAGCAGAATCTTCAGTCAAAGTACAAGGAACCGGTTATTCTTTAAGATTTGTGGGTTCAATAATTAAAGAAAGGGTAGGCTGAGCAAGAAATGAAGTAACAACACTTCTATACTGCAAGAGATGAGAAGCAGACCTAGGATGATCACTTTCACCCAACTTTTAGTGGATACTCCAAAGGTATTTAAGCTCACTGATATTGACTTTTGAAACCTTGGGACTCTTTTCCTTGGATTCAACTACATAAAGAAGATATAAAAATTAGTTAGCAAAAGATTAAATAGTTGAAAAACAAGAAACAAAGGAAGAATGAAACACGGAAAGGACAATATATGCCACGTCCTTCCTGAGGACATCTGAGCCCATTATACGTCTGTCCTTCACCAAGAGGAAGGAATTGCTAATTTTTAGCAATAACTCCGTAATCAAAGTAATCCTTATTGGAGTCTGGTAGATTCACAACCAAAGCCCTATTGACAAACCTAAACTTTAAGTAGTAGGTGGCATCATTAGTGACCCATTTATAACAATACATCATTTCAGAAAAACCGATATGAGTTCCAAAGACTTAGTTAAGTTTATGAACACCATTCACAATCCTCCAAGTATTGGGGGCTACTCTAACAGGAACAACATCGAAGTATTTGCAAAATTATAAAAAGAACTGATTAGGAGGAAAAGTAAACCCACACTTAACAATGAACAGCGAGGGAATCCAATGACCCTTAGGAAGGGAGAAAACATCAAAAGGAGGATTAGGCAAAGTTTCTAAAACAACCCAGTTGGGGATGTTTCTTTCCCACCTAAAATCATCTATCGAAAGAACAAAATAAACCATGATAGCAGAAAGTTAAATCAGAAGGAGAGGAAGCGTACAAGAATAAAATGGTGAAAACACGAACACAAAAAGAGAACTCGAGAACGAAGAAAGCTTGAAAAATGAGAAGTGCAGAAAGCTGAGAAGTGTTTGGTGAAACAAGATTAAAAAATCTCACCTTTTTATAGTTTATCTCGAAGATGGTGAAAGTGTTGATTAGCGCGTACCAATGAGCGAACTTGTGATGACGACTCAGTTTCTAAAGCATAAAATTATGAGCGTATCCTTTTTGATGGTTCACAACAAGACAAAACATTTGCAAAAAATCCATTGTGTAATCAAAGAATGGAAAATTTTTGCAAGTCCTACAAGTCTTAGGCCGACCAGCTTTATAAGATATATACTCCATCATTTCGTCAGAAACCTCAATAATGAAGTATTGGGGGATTTTGTTGATACTAAAATTTTTCCATTTACGTGGACCAATCAGCAAAGAAAATGTGTCGTCATACGTGAAGATTATTCCTAGTCAGCAAACACTTAATCGACTCGAAGATTGGCTAGGAGGCCGAACAACACCAGGAATGCCGACCAACATTAGAATGCAATACATCAGCACAAATGAAGAGTCTTGAATTATCAAACGACATATACATAATGTGTGGGTGTAAATGCTTAATTATAAAAGCATTTTAACCTTTGATCTCTAAACTCTTGATCTTCAAGAGTCTATAAATACATTGTAACCCTCACAGCATGGGACCGACTCATAACGAGATTCACAAGCTTAATACAATAACAGTGGACGTAGGTTAATTCGTTTAGTTGAACCACTTTAAAAATCTCTTATCTTTTATTTACTTATTGTTGATACCAAAATTAGTCAGCTGATGTGGACTAATAGTTTGAAGACACGTGTCACATTACGTGGCGAATCATTCACCGAGATACTCAATAGTACGAGCTACTTAGCTCACCGAGCAATTCAATAGTGTCGAGGTATTCAATATTACGAGCAACTCAACAGCCAAACCATATGGCGTACCGAGCAAGTCTCCATACAGAGCATATAGTCAAGAAGATCAAGCGACAACGTCGAGAATATCAAATAACAACTACACGTTCAATTAACAGTCTTATTGTACAGATGTATGTGCCTATCAATAAAGGCATACCGTCTATTCATATGAAGAGCCCAAGGGGGCTATAAATACATTGTAATACCCTCCAAAATAGGGTAATTGATCTCTTGTAATCATTCATCAAGATCAAGGCAAACACCGACAATACAAAACAGTGGACGTAGGCCATTTTCATAAGGCTGAACCACTTTAAAAATCCTTTGTCTTATTTCTTTAATCCTTTTTTATTTGTGATTAATTAATTAGATCAAATCTAGTTTTTTACATCAACAGATTGACTCCGTCTATGGGAACGACTATACGTAGCATTTTTTATTAAAAACTTTTCATCAATGGATGTGATCCCAAAATCCAGTAACAGGAATAATACCGGGGTTCCTCCCAACCCATCTACTCCTCCAACTATCAACGAACTTACAGGAATAGTGGCGAACTTAGCCCAAGGGCAAACAGTTATACAGGAGACTATGCGTCAACTAATTCGGACTGTCCAAAACGGAATGCCTACCCAGTCATCCCAACGAAGCATTCAAAGGAACACACATTTGCCGTCTTCAAGATCTAGACGTTCTCTATTTCCTAACGTTTCTCATCCCAGGCGTACTGAACCTCATCATACTGCTATATCTAGTGATCCTTCAAATCAACTGGTCGGACATCTTCCATAAGGGTTATGGATTCTCAATAAAATATTACTTTAACTCCAGAGCGAGCAAGAGCTCTAGAAAGGTTGAGCGGAGTCTCCCCCTTTGATCATTTGGGATCTAGGAAGAATAAAAATCCCCTTAGGATTGCATCAAGAAATTCTCAACGACCAACCGATCTAAGGGAAGGTTCTGCCCAGTCACGCCCAGCAACTCATAATGAAAGATCCTAAGAGGATAATTCAGCACGATCTGTTACTCGAGCTAATAGACCGAAGGCTGGTAACAACACATGGAAGGGTTCTACTCAGAGGTTGCAAGACAGATTAGGAGAAATGGCTAAGGCCAAGAACCCTCTTTAAAGAACTTTTGTAAAAGGATCACGCTTTGTTCAGGCAATTATAGATTTTTCCACACCGTTGAAGTTTAAAGCTCCAGTGGTGACGCCGAAGTACGATGGAAAAACTGATCCCGTCCTCCATATAGAGCAGTACTAAGCAGCTGCTGATATCTATGTTATTCCTGATGAGATGAGGTGCAGAGCATTCTCAAGAACTATCACTGGATCAACCCAGATATAGTATAACAATCTTTCTCGGGGGCAGATTGCTATTTTCCATCAGCTGACAGAGCTCTTCATAGGGAGTTTCTGCTTTGGTATGAAGCCAGTCAAGAGAGTAGCACACCTACTGAGTGTAAGGCAGAAACTAAGAGAGAGCACCAGGGATTACATCACTCATTTTAATAACGAGAAACTTGAGGTAATTGATTATGAGGAAAAGACAACCATCACGACTCTGATGAGTGGACTTTTACCGAACAAACTATATTACACTTTGGCCAACGATCCCCCCAAATCCATGGCAGAACTGATGGCAAAAGTAGCTAAGATCATGAACATCTAAGAAGCCATGGCTGCAAACAAAAATGCAGATACGAAAGTGGAGGCAAAAGCTGAAGGAAAGTGCGAAAAGAAAGACCAAAAGCATAATAGGAGCAACAAGCAATCGAAAAACAAGGAGATGCCAGCACATCTAAGGAAGTATGGGAATTATACTCCCTTGAAGGTGGATATTAACCACATTATGGAAGAGATCAAGAACAACGAGGAACTAGCTTGGACGGAGAAAATGAGGACAGATCCAGATAGGAGAGATAAGTCCAGATATTGTGAGTTCCACAAAGACCATGTCCATACGACTAAACGCTGCATGTCTCTCCAGAATGAGATCGAAGCATTCATTAGACACGAAAAGCTGAGTAAATTCATTGATCGCGAAAATGGTGGGAAAGCTAACAAAAGAGGAAGAAAAAGATCCAATTATCCTCGCCGAGAAATAGATGACAAGAAAAGGGACCATGAAGATGATCCGGAAGATGACCCCGAGCTACCCAAAAGGCCAAGGTAACCTGAGCGCGAGGTATTTTCAATCCATTTTGGATCGTTTGAATGTAATGTAATTACAGGTGGAGATGCAGGAGGCAGAGATCATACTGCTAAGAGAAAAACTTACCTCAATGAGGCCCAAGTTTGTTCTTATATTCAGCGCATACATTTGGCCGAAGATGATCGCTCGAGGAAGGTGAACAAAGATAAACTGGTCATCGGTTTCTCTAAAAATGATCTTGCAGGAGTATTGTATGCCCACGACGACCCCTTGGTGGTCAAGATGAGGATGAAGGATATGGTGATTTCACGAGTATTGGTAGACAATGGTAGTTCTGCAGACATCATGTTCTACCCCTGTTTTGATAGCTTGAATTTGAAGTTAGCCCAGTTGGAGCCATATCACAGGCCCCTCCTCGATTTTACTAGTGAGAAGGTTTATCCACTTGGGACGATCAAGTTGAACATGCTTATGGAACTTGGCCTACTTGAAGAACAGAAAAGGTACGTTTTTTCGTAATGGACAAAAATATACAATCAGCCTATAATATAATCATAGGGAGGGTAGGCCTAAAAAGTTCGAGGCAGTGCCGGCCACGATGCACCAATGTTTGAAGTTTCCTACCAACTTTGGAGTCAGAGTTTTCAAAGGTGACCAGAAAGTAGCTAGGGAATGCTACTACTCATCTGCCAAACAGGAGGAGTTGGAGGAAGCTAGGAAGAAGACCACCACATACCAAGTGGATGAGTGTGAAGGTGCAGAGATTGAGACTTTAGACCCACGGGATGAATCCCAACTGGTGAAGGGTCAAGTCATGAAAGCTACGGAGAACATTGTTCTGAACTATGAACGACCAAAACGAACAACTCAGATTGGCGCTTCACTGGATCCGTCAATAAAGCAGCAGCTAGTGGCATTTTTAAGGCACAGAAAGTAAGCTTTTGCATGGAGTCATGAATATATGCCGGGGATAGACCCATATTTTTTGTTCCATGAACTCAATGTTAATAAGGAGATCAAGCCAATGAAGTAGCGGAGAAGGGTGTTCAGCCCAGAGAAGAAATAACCATTCACGAGAAAGTTGAGACGCTACAAAAGGCCTCCTTTATTGAATATGTCAAATATCCTGACTGTCTAGCCAATGTGGTAATGGTGAAGAAGAAGAAGAATAACAAGTTGAGTATGTGCGTAGACTTCACAGATCTCAATAAGGACTGCCCAAAAGATTATTTTCCCTTGCCCCGAATTGATCAGTTGGTGGATGCTACCTCGGGGCATGAATTATTAAGTTTCATGGACGCTTATTCCGACTACAATCAAATCAAGATGAAGCCCGAAGACAAGGAGAGTACCTCTTTTATCACCCCAAGGGGAACATACTGTTATAATGTTATGCCTTTCGAACTTAAAAATGCAGGTGCAACGTATCAGCGACTGATGAATAAGATGTTCACGGAACAAATCGGCCAAAACATAGAGGTTTATGTTGATGATACGCTGACGAAGAGCAAGAAAGCTGCTGACCATCTAGTTGACCTTGGTCAAATATTTGATCAGCTAGAGAAATATCAGATGAAGATTAACCCGACTAAATGCATTTTTGGCATCCGATAAGGCATGTTCCTCGGGTATATCGTGAATCAGAGAGGTATAGAGGCAAATTCGGAGAAGATTAAAGCTCTACTATAATTAAAATCTCCAGCTACCAAGAAGGATGTACAAAGCCTCACAGGCCGTGTTGCAGCTCTTAACAGGTTTGTTTCACGAGCAACAGATAGATGTCTACCATTCTTCAAGACACTCCAAAAAACTTTTGAGTGGAACGAAGAATGTGAGAGGGCATTTCAAGAATTGAAGAAATATTTAGGGAAACCTCCATTACTGTCCAGGCCAATAATGGGAGAAAGATTATACTTGTATTTGGCTGTCTCAGGGATCGCAATCAGTTCAGTGCTAATCAGAGTAGAAGATGGAATACAAAAGCCAGTGTATTACACTAGCAAAGCATTTCGAGGAGCAAAGATTAGATATCCAATGCGGGAAAAGCTATCATTAGCTTTGATCGAGGCAAGCAGAATGATGAAGCCATACTTCCAAGCCCATACTATAGTGGTGTACACTGATATGCCACTCAGGCAGGCGTTACATAAGCCAGAAAAATCTGGAAGAATGATGTATTGGGCGGTAGAGCTGGGAGAATATGATATTATTTATGAACCAAGGACTTCACTCAAGAGGCAAGCGGTAGTTGATTTCATTGCAGAGTTAACCTATCCAGAGACCCCCGATCAACAAGGATCTAATGTAGATCAACCCCTGGATGTTAGGGGATCATTGAAGACAAGCTCCGATCAACTTCCGTTAGCAGAATTTCCAGAAAGAGCAGCTACCGAGCAACAAGAATCGTCGGATAATAACCCAATGAAGGGAGATGACGGAAGGAAGTACCAAATATTCCATCAGGGAACCTTGTCAGACCAAGAGTTTAATAATTGCATACCCATATGGAACTTGTACGTTGATGGTTCTTCGTGTGGCACAGGTAGCGGAGTAGGAGTCATTATTAACAGTCCTGATGGTTTGGATATCGAATATGCTCTACGTTTTTAGTTTAAAGCTTCCAACAATAAAGCTGAATATGAAGCTATGATTGTGGGCCTCAATTTGGCCAAAATAATGAATGCCGAGCAGGTAATAGTGTTTAATAATTCACAGTTAATTATAAATCAGACTCTTGGGTTGTATGCAGCAAAAGGAGACTTCATGTCAAGATACCATGTCAAAGCTCTGGAGATTATATCCACTTTTGCGACAGTCCAATTAATCAGAATACTAAGATTAGAGAATGCTAGAGCTAACGCACTAGCTCGCCTAACCTCAGCTACTTGTACCGAGCTACAAAGAACGATTCCCATTGAGATATTGGCAGAACGGAGCATAGATGAAGATTTAATGGTGAAGTTCATTACTCTGGATATGGGACCATCCTGGATGGACCCCATCAGGGCGTATATCGAAGAGGGAATTGTACCAACTGATCAACTTGCAGCCAAGAGGCTGAAGTTCAAAGCTGCTCGGTATGTATTAAACAATGGTGTTTTGTATATAAGAGGTATAATAGTAGGTCTACAGAGATGTGTGCATCCCTCTGAAGTTAAAGATCTAATTGAAGAAGTTCACGAAGGATCATGTGGGGCTCATGTAGCAGGTCGGACTCTCCTGCAGAGGATAACGATGCAGGGGTGTTATTGGCCAGCGATAAGAGCTGACTGCACATCTTATGCAAAGAAATGTGATAAATGCCAACGTTTCTCTTATATTCGAAGAACACCCCAGGCGTTGTTAACACCCATTACTTCCCCTTGGTCGTTTGCCATGTGGGGCATATACTTAGTCGGCCCGCTACCAATGACCAGAGAGAGGTTTAAATATTTAGTCACCGCTGTTGATTATTTCACTAAATGGGTGCAAGCTGAGCCTCTCATTGACATATCGTATAAAAAGGTTTACCAATTCATTTGGAAGAGCATTATTTGCAGATATGGTCTCCCACATGCTTTCATTACTGATCATGGTACCCAGTTCGATAATGAGGAGTTCGCTGCATATTGTCATCAATCCAATGTCCAGAAGATCTATTCTGCACCAGGCCATCCCCAGAGCAATGGGCAAACTGAAGTGACGAACATGACTTTACTGAATGGTTTAAAAAAATAACTGAACGAAGCGAAGGGGAACTGAATTAACGAGCTACATTCTGTGTTATGGGATTATCGTACTATACCCCAAATAGCAATTAGAGAATCTCCATACATGTTAGCCTTTGTAAGTGAGGCCGTCATACCTGATGAACTAGGCCTACCTACTCACAGAGTGTTAAATTTTAACTCTCCAGTAAGCGATTTGATGAGACGCTTAGATTTGGATACGCTCGAGGAAGTTAGAGAAGATGCAGCAATCAGGAACGCAGCCTATCAATAGCGAACAACCATGTTCTACAACAAAAGAGTGAGGAAGTGTGATCTTAAAGAGGGGGACTATGTGATCAAGAAAGTGATCCATAAGCAGAACAAGTTAGTGGCCAACTGGCATGGACCCTATCGGGTAACTACGGTTGTTCGTCGTGGGACTTATAGAATAGAAACTTTGGAGGGGGAAGAATTTAAAAATGCATGGAATGCAGAGCATTTGTGAAAATATTATCAGTAATACAGATCTATATGTATCTTTTTGTTTCAGTATGACTAAAAATTATGTTTTCCCCATTCTATTTTTGTTCGATTTTTATTTTCGGAGTACTAGTGCTATACACTACATATTTACTCTGAAATAAAGAAGAACCAACTACGGTTGGTCGACAACAACAACCACCAACTACGGTTGGTCGGTATATCAACAACCACCAACTATGGTTGGTCGGTAAATCAACAACCACCAACTATGGGTGGTTGGCATTCAGCAATCACTAACTACGGTTGGTCTACACTAAGCAACCACCAACTACGATTGGTCGGCATCAATGAAATTAACCAACAATATTGGCACAGTCATACAAGGCAAAGCCTGTTTGATTACGGGTGATCTCAAGAGACATCCTAAACTAGGCAAGAAGATGAGTGACCTCACGGGGCATCCACTGTCTAGGTAAAAAAGTAAGTCTGAAAAAATTACTGAGTGATACATCACTACAACTAGCCAGCAATTGGGGCAAGCTCCATTTGTCTAGGCAAAATAGGACAAATTATCCCTCTCTCTCTCTATATATATATACACTCATTAGCAAATAATAGGACATATATCCTACAAAGTATTTCCAAGAAAATAAAATTGAACAAAGACGAAATCTTTTTTCATTAATAACAAGCAGATTACACAAAAATGAATACAAATTTTTCCTATTCTATGGGTCTCTTTACCTCTGCTTTTGACACATATTCCATCCCGGCTGGAGGATCATCTAATGCATAGGAAGAATTGACGAAGTTTATATCTTGGAGCATCCTGATGTTGCTCAGGCATGGACGATCAAGTAAATATTCAGGGCGAGATATCTCAAAATCAGAGTGGAGCTGGTAATCACCAAGATACTTGGAAATTAAACACCTAGGGATGGCACGGGATGGAATCCAGTTCATACCGAGTTTAAAAGGAGGCGTAGGCAGATCAAGTACTTCAGGCTCATAATAATCCCATAAGAAATGTCTTTGTTCAAGTTTCAGCACACCCAAAGCGTTCAACCATCCCTGTTTGCATCCCTCATTATTTGATTACTGCAAACGAGCATCGAGATGGCACAAAGCTTCGTTGTACCCTGCCATCCAGAACTCTCTAGGCTGCTTGTGAAATTGATAAGTCATTGTCTCAAGCTGCTCATAGATTTTCTTCACCAAGATTTCTTTACTTTCCACTGCAGATCTTTGGTTGGAGAGTTGGTCGGTAAGGGTCTGAATTTGAAGGGACATTTCGACTAAGGCTTAATTTTTTGCCTTCATTTGAGCAGCTTGATTGGCTAGGGTTTGCTGAGTCCTAGTATCTTTAATGCTTCTCCGACCAGTTCTGGCTCTACCCCGCGAGGAGGAAGCAGGTATAACTTGTTTCAAGGTCTCCAACTCTTCTCTCATAGCAGTATTCTCAGTTTCCAGAAAGGAAATGCCTTCATCATTAACTGGGACCAGAGCTCTCGAAGACGAAGATGCAGTAGATTTGAGTTACTTCACTTCTTCTTGTAATGCAATATTCTCTTATTCTAAGAGCTTGGCAATGTTCCTATGTTCTTCGACCTCAAGCTTCAACACACTTTCCCTTTTTTCATAAGCTGAGATATACTTGTCATAACCCCTGTTAGTACTCAATTGCTGGTATTTTTTCTCATAACCTTCATGCAGGACTGTAGTGCTTTCTTTGTGTTGAATTTAGAGTTCTTCGATTACTATTTGGAGATCTTCAATCATTTCATAATACGCCATATTATTGGCCACAGTACGGTCAAGTAAACATTTCAAATACTGATATGCATCAATTGCTCGTTCAGACGCATCAAACCCAAGGATGTCAATTATTTGTGCTTCAATAAAGTCTGCGTGACCAACTTTGAAATAGTCATTACATTTTTTCATCAACTTTATATCATGTGCAGATAAGAGTTCCATCCTGGCAATAAACTAGCAAGGAAAAGTAAAAACACATCAATAACGATACAGACAGAGCAAGTAAAAAAAAGTTCAATCAGATGGCGAAAGTTCATTTTTATTGATCATAAAAAGAGAAAGTACATCCAAAGTTACAACCAAAACAAGAGAAAATAACATAATTAAAGAGCCGAATAACTCTACACCTTATCATTCCTCCCTACAACATCTTCAGCTGGCTTAGATGAAGGAGTTGGTTGTTCGGAGGGCATTTGAAGTTGCTCGGTAGAGGTAGTTGCTTATTGATCTTGCTCGGATGATTGAGGAAGATTAGTAGCAGGAAGTTACTCTACTATTACCATAGAAGATTCATCAAATGCATCCTCATCTTCTTCTTCCTTTCCAGCAGCAGCAGGAGGGCCATGAGTATGTTCCTGGAACAGCTCAGAATCTTTAGCAATATTCAATTTCTTCAAAGCTTCTACCCATCCATCTCTGAAGTATTTAACACGAGTATACTTCATTTAGGAAGACATAGTAGTCAAGGCTTTATTCCTCCCTTTGTCCCAGCCAGTACTGAAGGACTTTTTCACAACATCTTTTCTTTTTGCTCTCTCCGAGGAAGATTTCTCTCTAAGGAACTCTTTGGTGGACTTCAGTTTCTCCTCAAGATCTTTCTTACGCCGTTCAGCCTCTTTAAGCTTGGCGCAATTCCCTCGGTAGACTTCAGTTTCTCCTCCGAATCTTTCTTACGTCGTTCAGCCTCTTCAAGCTTAGCACTGGCTTCTTTGGAAGTATTCTCTGCCAGATCTCGGCTGTATTAGCTTGTTGAAGAGCTGACTCAGAAGATTTAACTTTGCTTTCCCAAGCAGACTTGTCCTCTTCATACTTCTTTCGGGACTCATCCAAGGACCTTGACAACCCAGCAAGGGCATCCTCAACACCACTGGATGAGGTTGAAGCTTTGATAGCTTCATACTTTTCCATGATATTGTCAAAGCACACCAAAAACTACAGAAGAAGGGAGAACGTGAATTAAATCATGAACACGATAATGAAATATGAGAAACATAAATGTGATGATTACTTATAGATGCCAGAAGTTGAGCAGCAGTATCGATAATTTTCTCTCGAGGAGTTGAAGTTTCAGCAGCTCGGTAGTCAGGGAGAGTTACTGATTTAATCAATTTCCTAGCCAAACCAGGAGTAAGTATGGCTGGAGAACTACTCATCAAAGAAGAAATTCCAACTTAAAAAAGTTTGGAAGCAGTATCTACAGATCTCTCAACAAGACCCCTCCTCAGCCTCCTCAAAGGTGTTGCCTCTTCTTCAATCAAAGGTGCTACCTTTTTTGAGGAAACAACTTCAATTATAGGTGTTACCTCCTTAGAGGAAATTGGGGGCTTAATGGTAATATTTTCGGAGGGAGGGGAAACATCTTTCTTTTGGGTTCCCTCAGCAGGAACATCGACTTTATTTTTCTTTGCCTCTCCAATTATAGATGCAGACTGGTCAAAAAATGTAGGAACTTTCCTCTTTTTCGTTATCAGATCAGAAATTGAAGTATCCAAATCAGAAGAAGATCCTCCTGCACTTGCACGAGATGTTGGTACTTGGTCAAGATCAATTACCACAGGAGGGGCAAGAGGATGAGCAATGAAAGATGAGGTGGTTTTTTTGTATCTCAACAGATAAGAAGCAGCTCTAATGTGATCCCCAACAATTGATTGGTTCAAACTCCAGATAAGCTTCAAATATTTTATATTAATGTCACCCTCATTTGGGGGCTTTCTTTTGTTATCAACTGCATAAACAAAAAATATGAATGGCAATGACGCATTTTATCAAACATAAAGAAATCTAAATTAAAAAAACTAAAAATAACCTATCCCATTGTCATAAAGTGGACATCTGGGACCTTGATACACATCATTTCCATTTAAAGGGGGGTGTTGCCAGTTTTTCATCACTACCATATGATCAAAAGAATCCCTATTGGCATCGGGGAGGTTGACCACTAAAGCTCTATTTGAATACCTAGTTTTTAAATAAAAAGTATTTTCACTAGTAACCCATTTATAACAGAACATAATTTCTGGAATTCCTAAATGAGTTCCATGTATTTCATTCAACCTATGTACGCCATTAACTACCCTCCATGCATTTGGAGCTACTCTTGCAGGAACAATATCGAAATATTGGCAAAACTCCAAACACAGGGGATTTGTCGAGAAAGAAAAACCACACTCCGCTACAAAAAGGGAGGGAAACCAGTGTCCCTCAGCTAAAGAAAATAAATCAGAAGGGCAAGGAGGTTCCTCCAGAATAACCCAAGAGGGAATTGCAAAATCATCCCGAAATTTCTCCAAAGATTCGACAAGATAAATCATGATGACTAAAGCAAAGAAAGAAAAAGGAAGAAATTCTTACAAAAGGTTGATAAATCTGTTAAGACGGACGATGGAAAGAACGAAAGTATGAAAACAAAGTGAGAAAGCAAAGAGTTTGAAAATTCGGAAGTAAAAGGTAGAAGATAACTTGTTTTTATCGCTTTTAAATACTTTGCATCGGGAAGTGAGAAAAGAAATGATTACTAGAAAAGACGTTTGCATTTTCGACAGCTAAACGATGAAAAAGACGCAAATATCCAAACGACTGTTGAAGATTCAAAATATTCACAAATTTTCCATTTTGCGCTCAAAAGACATGAACAGAAAGAAAATTTCCTAAGTAAATATAGATCAGCAATCCGAGCAACTTCTGGGCATAATGTTCCACACTCTCGTATTCAACCTCAAATGTGAAACATTGGGGGCTTCTGTTGTTACCAAAATTAGTCAGCTGACGTGGACCAATAGTTTGAAGACATGTGTCACATTACATGGTGAATTATTCACCGAGCTACTCAATAGTACGAGCTACTTAGCTCACCGAGCAATTTAATAGTGCCGAGGTATTCAATATTACGAGCAACTCAATAGCCAAACCACATGGCGTGCCGAGCAAGTCTCCATATAGAGCATTTGCTCAAGAAGATCAAGCGACAATGTCGAGAAGATTAAACAACAACTACACGTTCAATGAACACTCTTATTATACATATGTATGTGCCTATCAATAAAGGCATACCGTATATTCATATGGAGAGCCTAAGGGGGCTATAAATACATTGTAATACCCTTCAAAATAGGGTAATTGATCTCTTGTAATCGTTCATCAAGATCAAGGAAAACACCGGCAATACAAAACAGTGGACGTAGGCCATTTTCATAAGGCTGAACCACTTTAAAAATCCTTTGTCTTATTTCTTTAATTCTTTTTTATCTGTGATTAATTAATTAGATCAAATCTAGTTTTTTACATCAACACTTGTGATTACCTAACTTTATCTGTGATTCTTAATTTGGATCCAATCCATTCTTTGACATCAACACCCCTCATGTCCCTTATCTCTTTTACTAACAATTTTATTAATAACCTCCATGTCCCTAACTCGTTTTTTGTAGCAAACACAAATGGCGATTCTGGTGCCATGCTCGGGTTTAGCTCGGGTTTTCCTTTCATCCGAAATTGGATCCTTTTGTCCGAAATTGGAGCTTAGGTGACGTGTGGATATTGTTGTGGGTCATTTGGCTCGGGTTTTTGGAGTACCCACTTTTGTATTTTCATAGCTTTGGCCTTTAACGGAGGTTGTGGAGCTTGGAAATGGATCTTTGGCTTTTGCTAATTTTGCAGCTCCAATCTTACATGCATATGGGTCTTGGGCATATAGAGAGTTGGGTTTTTGTTGGCAAGTCTCGATTTTGGGTTTATTATCCGTTGGATCTTGGTCTCGGCTTGTGCCATTTTTTATGTAGAAGGCCATGGCAGTTGCGTAATAGTGGGCTGCGATGTGGGGGTTTTGCAGAGCCGGTCGACAGGCCCAGCTCCGGCGGTCGATCGAATTTTAATGTTTTGCCTTGCGAGTTATCAGTGTGACTCTCACATTTTCGCGATCGACCGGTGCTCTGTTATTTTTTGCCGAGATTTGTACCTGCCATTTATTTATTTTTTTCTTTTTTTTCTTAATTAGAGACTTAAACCCTTTTTCTCTTCTTTTTTCTTTTTCTTTATTTTCTTTTTGCAACTTAGTATATAAGTGGCCCTTAGTGTATTTTCAGAGGATTATTAGTTTTTAGTCCATTTTCTCTTATTTTAGGAGCTAGGGTTTGTAACTCTTTGGGGATTTTTGTGGAGACCTCCCCTCTCCTCTGTTTGTGTTGTGGTTTGACACCCATTAATGTAAGTGGAATATTTTTCTTCTTCCTTGTTTTATTTCCATGCTTTGTTAATTTCTTACCTAGATAAATTAATTGTAGTTGTTTATTTATTGTTTTAATTATTAATTAGTTGTTTAATTAGTTTATTCATGTTGTGTGAGTAGTTACATAGGGTTTAGGTCATGTGTCCGTCATTGATGGGCATCGAGCTTCGAAAATTAAGTTTTGTATAAAATCACATTTAATTGAAATCCCGCGTATTAAAATGGTTTTATTATGCGTTTAACTTTCTTTGTCATGCAACGTTAGTATTTAAAGCAATGATCCGATTTTAATCCGCGTGTGACCATTTTTTATTAATGGTTTAATCTCGCATCGTTATTTAAAATCCATTCATATATGATGTTTATGATTACCTAAAAATGCTCGGTTAAATGTTTTCAGACCAAAATTCTATTTTCACGTGTTTAGTCCATGGCGGGTACATGACCCTGACCCTCGTTTTATTTGATATTGTTTAGATTTAACTTCTTATGCTTTTCCCTTTTCTTTAAAACCACCCACCACCTTTTACAATTTGATTCCTGAAGTAGTAAATCATTTACGATCTATCGAACATTCCACGTGGATTCAGTACCCGAACTTACCGCTATATTTATAAAACAAGTGTAGTTTGAGTTTAGGCTTTTGCATAACGGAGGGAGTCGATACCAACGACCGACGTATATCTTTATACACTTGTGCCACGATTCTCCCCTGTTATTAACGAGACAACAGTTTACAAAAAAAACAGTAAGTGGAAATTATTACCTGGCTGACCCTATAATGGGAGAAGCCTGATACCCTACTGCTGATCTGAGCCTCTAGATATCGGCTATTGGAGGAAGGAACCAATGAGATAATAACCTCCTCATCCTTGGTCTGACTCCCAAGAAGAGAGTCGGGGTTCAAATCCAGTTGAGCCAAGCGTTCCGCGGTCGACACATCGTCCGATATGAGGATGCTGGGAGTAGGGGAACCATTAATTTTTTCTGCCGGGTAGGAGCGGATGTAGACTCATCATCCTCATTCCTCTTCTTTGAGCCATCGGATGCACTAGGGCTACTTATTGTGGATTTTTTCATCGGAGCTATCGCCTGGGAAGTTTTGCCCTGCAGCTTGGCCCGAATATTGCTAGTCATTAGAGCCGCCATTTCCAAATGTGGTCATATGTGTTTTATGGACTGTCTGAAAAATGAAAAATAGCAACTATCAGTATCGACTTAGATCAAATAAGACGATAATAAAGTTAGAAAATTTTCAAAAAAACTTATAAAGGGACTCTAATGGATCTGAACCCATCCCAAAAAATCAAAGGATCTAAGGTTTGATCATTTATTCAAAGAGAATTAGACTATTGGTTCCCATCAATGTGTTTATGTTCTTCATATATCCATGCTCAGACTCGGTTTTGACCTTGGCTGAGATAGTGATTCGGTCCCACTTATCGGGTATCGCGATTTCTCCGAGTTCTGAAGATTTATCGTCGCTTAACACCCATAAGCCTGAAATGAAGAAATATCTAGACTTTCAGTCATGGTTAGAAGTCTGGTTAACATGTAAGATCTTACGATCTGGTCTACCGGCCATAAAATTGTTATAACAGATATTTAACTTGGTCATGAAAGCCTAGTAACATACTCGGAAGACATCCGGTGGTAAGTCTTCTTCATAAACAAGCTTCCAAATAATGGTTAGCCCCATTAGGATTCTCCAACCATTTGGAGTCAGCTGAGTTAGGGCAATGCCGATAACTGAGAATATCCCCTTGATGGTTGAATCAAAGGGAAGGCGAAAGCCAACCTTGAACACCTGTTCATAGACAACAATCTTATCCTTATTTCTAAGGTCATAAACCATCTCGTCTACAATTGACACCCTCATGTGTATATATGAGTTAATGCCATATAAGTGTCACCAAATGATAAGATCAGTCTCGCGGACGTCACTTGGGTAAGATGAGGCAACACTTGTGCCAATTTAAAGTTCCACCTCATCACCTTCCTCCTCAATGACATGAGATTTTCCATAAGGATATCGACCTTGAAACTCTGCATCGGTCATAGCAGTCATGGGTTGAGGCATTTTGGGGGGTAGAGGAATGTTATCTCTTGTCTCGTCGTCAGAGATGTCATAAATTGGGGGCTCAGGATCCCCTTGATGAGACGAGGTACTTGGGTGACCTTTATTACTCGATTCAACATAGTCTGCCATCTCGTCCACTCCAGGACGAGCCATTATTAACCTCATGGCCTCTGAAAAAGAGTCAGATCCAGAGTCTTTAGTGTCATCGTGAAGTAGGGGTGGCCATAGGCCCGAGGCCCGCCAAGCCCGCCCAATAAAAAAATAGGGCTTGGGTAAGGTGAATAGGCCCGGAGAGCGGGCCTGGAAAAATTTTATAGGCCCGATTTTTTTTTGGGCGAGCTTGGGCATGAGTTCTTAAGCCCGATGACGCCCGGCCCGGCCCGAGGCCCGAAAATATATATATATATATATATATATGTGGGGGGGGGGGGGGGAACTTTTATAAATATAAAAACGTATATCAAGTCTTTTCATGTAGAGTGGAAAACTTTATACATGGACTTTGTAATACATGGAGTTTAAAACAGATTTTTAATTAAAAAAATTGGTCTTTAAATAAAAAAATAGGTATTTTAATATTTAAAAAAATCTTTTAATTAACATAACAAGGCCCGATTGGGCGGGCCTGGGTAAAGAGCTTTCAAATCTGGGCGGGCTTGGGATTACATAATAAGGCCCGATCTGGGCCCGAGCGGGCTTGGGATAGCACTTAATTTTTCAAGCCCGGCCCGAGCCCGACCGGGCCTGCCCAGGCCCGGCCCACGGCCACCCCTATCGTGAAGGCCCAAGCTGTAATACCCCGCATTTTTTAATTGAATTGAAATTGAAAAAAAACTATTTCAGTATATATATTCGAAATGTTTGAAAATGAAACTATGTCAGTATATATATTAAAAATGATTGGAAATGAAAAGTTAAAATGAATTCATTGATATACAAATATGCGACTTAAATATTAGAAGCGAATTTATGCGGAAAAGGATCGAGAGGGTTAAATTTGGCGCAATGACATTTTTGTAAATAAACTAACCCTAGGTATAAATAGAAAAGAAGAAAAGAAGTCTTCATTCTTTCATTTCACAAAATGGGGCTAGGGTTTGGTAGAGAGAGAGAGAGTAAGAAGAGAAGAAAGCTAAGAGGATTTCAATTTCTCCATAAAATCCTAGGCAAGTTAATAACCTATATGTGTATAATATGTATCTATAATGAAATTTCACATGAACATGTATTTGGATCCCTAAATTAATATGAAATTGATGTTAAAAATGATATGCAATGTATTAGGATCACCCTCTATATAGATTCAAATGCAATAACATCATTATAGTGATTGAATTGTTGAACAAACTCTTGAATTTGAGAAATCTATGAAATTGAGTAAATTGTCATATTAAAAACTATTTTGAGTTGTTTTGGTTCCGAAAATGAATGTTTTGTTCGCGCTGCCCGATAGAAAATCATATTCTGGACAAGTTTGTAGTTTTAAGTTTTTTTAAAAACGAATAGGAAAATCCTCGAATTTGCGTTTTACGGTTCTGCACAGAAAGTTGTCGTGAACAGGTCCGAACTATATATGTTAGTTTTGGGTCTATTTTAAGCAGGATACGGTAGCTTTCACGCGCATCCTTGTATAAAAACGCGTTCCGAACAACTTTGTAGTTTTAAGTTTTTCCAAAAACGGATCGAAAAAGCATCAAATCGGCGTTTTAAAATTCAGGGCAAAAAGTTATCAAAAATAGGGGTGAATATTATATGTTAGTTTCGGGTCTGTTTTATGCAGGCTATGGTAACGTGCTCCATGTCCTTGTAGAAAATCATGTTCCGAACAACTTTGTAGTTTTAAGTTTTTCCAAAAACGGATCGGAAGAGCCTCGAATTTGCATTTTAAATTCTGGGCAGCATGTTGTTGAAATAAGAGTGATAATGTTTTTTATGTTGTTAGTAAGATAATTATGGTGTTGTGCCTAATATCCTAACTTGATCACATACTTATGGTTGTTAGGGATATATAACCTTGAAATGATTTGATGTTGAATTAGTAAATTAATGATGTAAATTATGTTATATTATAAATAATGACTATTGCATAACTCGAGTAAGAGACTTGACACGATTGTATATATACATAAGTGTGAAATTATTTTGCATGTATATTGTCGAGTATACACTAGACTAGTCCTCCAATCGACGTAGGCACATGTTGAATGCGATTTTTTTGTGATTGATCCGGTTAGGTTCCGCTCGAGTGCCGTGTCGGAGATAAACCACCGGAACCGGACACATGGTTGTAAAGCGGGTCGGATAGAAAGACCTTGAAACGTCATGTGATTTAGGACTTAGTATAATTTCCCTTGCCACGTAATATTGGGGAATTTTCATGTGTAGGCCTAGATTTATGACTTGTTCCCCCAGGTAACGATAGTGACCCGATATGACTTGTTGTGTGAGATATTATGCTCGTGTCTTAAAGTAATATCCCAAATCGATTCATTTGATATTATACTTGCAGGAAGTATTTTGATACATTAAATATTGAAATGAGATTAATAATGATTAATCATGATATGATATGAGACTACACATTACTCGAGTTTGGGTTGGGTAGTCACGACATAGGAGCATTGGTTGGGTAATTAAACAACTTAATTACTAGAGACGAGTAATGACTAGTGTGCTTTTATTATAAGTATATCTTATAATCTTATAGCTTATTTTCTTGCTTTGACGTCCGTATATCTTGGTTCTTTCTCCTCTCCTGTATATATAATATATGACAGGTCCTTGTCCCGCTGGACAATAGACTGCGGAACCTGATGAGATCATATCAATCTTAGAATTCCTGTCGCCGTGGAGTTATTCTATTTTAATTTATGTCGTTCGTTTCCCTTTTCTTAAGGGTGGTATCAGAGATTAATATCACTTTGTTTATACTTGGGATTTGAGAGGATTGTTGTATTACTCTTTCCCATTTTGTGTTGGGCCGCATGTATTGGCATTTTATATTTTCAGTTTGAGATTTCGGATGGATTATTACAGTTAATAGTTATGAGTTGGTTTCACTTGTTATAGATGTTATGATGTGATATGGTTACACGTATGAGAGTGTACGTGTTTATTTTACTGTGTTTATTTAAATTTCTATTTCTAATGCCAACATATTGCCGCTCCGCTTTAATTTAATTGGGCGTAGCTAACCAAATTAGATATAAAAAGCAGGGTTGTCACAGTTGGTATCAGAGCACGGTTTTAGAGCCTTTAGGGATCTGAGGGCGTCCGTAACGTTTTTAAGCTCATCGTTTCCTTGATACGTAGAGCCTTACGATTAGGTATTGTATTCAATAACTTGGAAGATCTTCACGCCACGATTTGATGGGCGATTCGGAGCTAGCCTTGTATATAGGGAGGGTTCCTTATTTGGATTTCATTCATGAGACGTCCCACGCATGAGGTGTATCTCCGATTGACCACAGGATAGTACGCGTGAGGTCTGTGTGTGAGTACTTGTTGTAATTATGACTAGTGCCCCACTTGAATATTTTTTTTAGGATACGTGTTCACTTACTATCTTTTAATATGGTTATTTGATGAGACGTGGACTCTGGGAGGGCAAAGGGTCCAAGAATTTTAAGATACCGCAATTCGCGTGCAACTATCATAGTTTCATCGCCCACCCGTAGGCGAGAAAACCGATGTTGAACTTAGTGATTGAGTTGACTTTTAATGCTTTAGGGGGAGGAAACACCCGTATATTTGCTGTGCATTATCAACTTTGAATATCGTCGCTCTTATGGTTGTAAAGACGTTGATATAAGTTATAGCCCACCTTATAGTACCATTGAGTTGTTGGTACCACTTACGTGTGTAGTTGTCTGAAGTTGTTTCCAATGTAGAAGGGTAGAGCTTTAGATATGTCATACCTCAAAATTATGTGGTCGAGTTGTTGCTGTGACATTTTCCTGAGAAGAAATTATCGCGTTCCACCCGTAATAGACAGACTGTTGAGGCATTCGATGACGTATTAATCAATGAATGGTTAATGAAGTAAGTCTTGTGGTAATAAGAGTATATTATTACTCATGAACATGTAAAGGAAGGCTTTTGATATGGGAGAGGACTACTCCAAATCGGTGTATGTCCCAACCCATAAAATGATGACCTGAGGGGTCCAATTTCAGCGTACGCAAGAGTGTTATCATACTTGTGAAAAGCACCAACTAGATTAATCCATTTGATGATGTTCAATGGTAGATTCATGAGTCTGAACCTGGAATGGATAAGTGATTATCCTTGAAATATTGTGTTGGTATCAGGGAAGTTTGGTAGGTATGTAAACCTACAAGTTGTCCACACAAGCAATATATGTCGTATTGGGGTGCCATAGTGGTGTCATAGTGTTCTGATCAAATAAAATCCGTAATGGAATGAGCTTAAGCCCGATTAGGTGTGTGTTCGGTCATGCACAATATATGTTAGTGGGATAGGTACTCACATGTTCATAGTGGAATGTTTCAGCGAGTTATCCCGAACAAGCTCGTGAGAAGGTATCAGTAATATTGCGATGTCTTGGCCATGGACACTAGGGATGAGGAAGTCCATATCACAAGGTCATACGAGGATTGACATTGAAGAAGTCCAAAATTATCGAGGGAGTCTTCTTTCCATATTTAGTAATGATTGGAGTTCAGTGTTCTTTGTAAAGCCCTAGATTAGAATGGGTGTTTGATAAGATGTGGTTATCTTGTTTTGTAACATCGGTATATTTGTTAAAAGTTATCGAGAGCGGAACGTGAATATGGGTGTGCTAAGGGATGGACTTGAGTTGGAGTTACCAGTTGTGAACCCTACGATGAGTAGCGAATCTCTAGGGACGAGTTGTCGAGTGAGAACATCACGAGGGAGTGTTCAATAGGCGTTTCATTTTATGCGAGTGTGATCACTTAAGTTGGTGATATATCCATGAGTTAGGTTTTATGTTATCACCCGGTGATTGGGGGTACTAATTTGTTGCACCTTGATAATGGTGGTGCTTGATTTTGAATCCATCAGATATGGGAATGTGGCTATGTTGTGTCCCTCGTTATGTATTAATGTGAATTATAGCACGAGTGAGTAGTTAGTGACATGATGTTTACTTAGATCGTGTGTGATTAAAGACGCGTTTCGAAATCAAGTGTAAGATGTTCAATTTTGGTGACGTCTAGACTAGTGAATAGTCATAGAATGGTCTTGATGGTCTTTTGATAATGGTAGAGTCGCGTATAGCTCAGTCAGTTTTTACGTGATTGATGATAGTATTGACAAGTGCGTGTCGTCATTAATGGCAAGGATTGTGACATTTTGGGGGTTTCAAATATTGGACCCATTCATTGAAATGGTTGTCATAACCTCCACTGTAGGGGGACAACAAGAGAGTGTTTCGACCGTTGTTGAGAAGTTTTGTAATGAGGGTGTGCACTCTTGGGCAAACACCAGCGAATGGGTTCGTAATATATTTAATTTTTACTTCAGTTATGTGTGGAGTACTAAGTGTTAATTGGGGTCATGGTACGTGAAGGTACCCGCTACCTTATATTTACGACCTTTAACCTGTTGGATAGCACACCGTTCTTCATAAAGATCAGGTAGCGCTGGTGTGCAGGAAGATGAGTATCTGGATGGTGAGTGTGCCAAATCCTATATTCAGATTTGGTATGATAAGTGGGAATTTTGGATCTTATCTCGTTGCTTGGAAAATGTACAAGCTTTATTCGTGGTTTGAAGAACCAATTTCATTTCATGTTCGGTGAGAAAATTCTAATATACTCACAGTTCAGGGAAAATTCTGTCGGATAGGTTGAAATCCTATACGTGCTTTTAACAAAAGAGCGGTAAGTCGAATCAAGCGAGGTTTTGTCGCCTTGGGTTAGAGCGACCAAACCGTGAGAAGTGGGGGTGTGCATGTGGGCATATTGCATCTCGAGTTAGTTCGAAAACTTTAGGTGAGGGATCCTTGATCGCCCAAAATTCAACTTTATCGGTGTTGTCATGTTCAAGAGAGTATGGACCTTGCTGATACTATTTACCTAAGTCCAGGCTTGGAAAGATGGAACAATATTTGTAAGTGTATAGAAGTTGTATGCTTATGCACATGTGCAACCTTAGTGGATAATAAGGGTTGCCATATTGGTTAACTCACCATCAATACAAGTGCAAGGCAAGTGTTATTGACAAATCGAAGTAGAGTTGGCTTTTGAGCTTTCAGTACCATATGTTAGTCGATTATGAGTTGAGTATCAAAGCATGATTGATGAATAGTGACACCTGTATTGAATAGGCGAAGTTGGATTATTTGTTGTGTGATGAACCGTTGAGTCCAGAGATAAGTGTTTTTTGGAGTTAGATGATTCTTATACCACTAGGGGTCTTGAGTTGACAAATTCCTTATCTCGACAAGCTGACAGTAGTGTATCGGAGGGGTTCCTTGTTTGGATTTTGCTTGCGAGACACTCCACGCATGAAACTTAGCAAGTCGGGACTTAGGGGTATTGATTTCTCGATCAGCTTAGTAGTTCAGTTATGTTAGGCTTCATGGTGTGACTTCAGTTGTACAGTTAGAATGGGAAAGTATCTTCATGGATTTTATTGTTGGGTTACCAAGATCACAGCGCGGTTATGATTCGATTTGGGTCATCATCGACAGACTAACGAAGGTGGATCTTTTCTACTAGTGATGATGGATTATACGGTAGCATAGTATGCTATGATTTTATTAATGATATTGTGAAGTTGCATGGGGTACTGCGTGATATCATGTCTGACCGTGGCAGTGTCTTCATCTCGCACTTTTGGGGTGGTCTTCAGGAGGCGATGGGAGTTCAGTTGAGTTTAAGTATTGCGTTCCACCCTCAGTTTGATGGTCAGACGGAGCGGGTAAACCAAATTTGGAGGACATGTTACGAGTTTGTGTGTTGAACTTCAAATGTGGTTGGGATACACATTTTCCACTGATGGAGTTCGTATATAATAATAGTTATCAGCAAACTATTGGCATGGAACCATACGAGGCTTTTTACGAAAGGCCTTATCGATCCCCTACATCTTGTTTCGAGTTCCAAGAGCACCGGATGTTAGGTCCGGATATTGTTAGGGAGACCTCAGAGAAGGTAGACTTGATTCGTGCACGGATGAAGACCGCGCAAGATCGTTAGAAGACTTATGCTGACATAAGGCATAGGACGTTAGAGTTCGCCATTGGGGACCAAGTGTTGTTGAGGGTCTCACCCATGAGAGGAGTTGTTCGCTTTGGTGCCAAAGGGAAGAATTCATCGCGATACGTGGGTACATTGCAGTGTTGGACAGGGTGGGGTCAGTTTCCTACCGTTTAGCCCTACCTGACCAGCTCTAGCGGGTACATGATATTTTTCTTGTATTAATGTTTAGGAAGTTATTATGTCCTGAGGACTCACACCTGCACATAGATTTAGGCGGGATTGAGTTTCACCTCGATGGGAGCTATGAGGAGAGTCCGCTTAGGATCCTAGATCGTCGTAAGCAGCAATTGAGGTCAAAAGTCATTCCTCTTGTTCGTGTTATGTTGAGTAATCATGATGAGTCTGAGGCCAGTTGGGAGATAGATAATGACTTGCAAATTAGTCACCAATATCTCTTCATCGAACGTACATGCGAAACTACCTTACTTGACTTGAATTTGATTTGTTTTAATTTGGATTTCGAGGAAGAAATCCCGTTCGTAGAGGGGGAGAATGTAATACCTCGCATTTTTGATTGAATTGAAATTGAAAAAAAAACTATTTCAGTATATATATTTGAAATGTTTGGAAATGAAACTATGTCAGTATATATATTCAAAATGATTGGAAATGAAAAGTTAAAATGAATTCATTGATATACGAATGTTCGACTTACGCGTAAAAGGATCGAGAGGGTTAAATTTGGCGCAATGACATTTTTGTAAATAAACTAACCCTAGGTATAAATAGAAAAGAAGAAAAGAAGTCTTCATTCTTTCATTTCACAAAATGGGGCTAGGGTTTGGTAGAGAGAAAGAGAGAGTAAGAAGAGAAGAAAGCTAAGAGGATTTCAATTTCTCTATAAAATCCAAGGCAAGCTAATAACCTATATGTGTATAATATGTATCTATAATGAAATTTCACATGAACATGTATTTGAACAGGTCCGAACTATATATGTTTGTTTCGGGTCTGTTTTATGCAGGATACGGTAGCGTGCTCACGTGTCCTTGTAGAAAATCACGTTCCGAACAACTTTGTAATTTAAAGTTTTTCCAAAAACGGATCGAAAAAGCATCAAATCGGCGTTTTAAAATTCTGGCCAAAAAGTTGTCAAAAACAGGGGCGAATATTATATGTTAGTTTTGGGTCTGTTTTATGCAGGCTATGGTAACGTGCTCCGTGTCCTTGTAGAAAATCACGTTCCGAACAACTTTGTATTTTTAAGCTTTTCCAAAAACGGATCGAAAGAGCCTCGAGTCTGCATTTTAAGTTCTGGGCAGCATGTTGTTGAAATAAGCGTGATAATGTTTTTCATGTTGTTAGTAAGATAATTATGGTGTTGTGACTAATATCCTAACTTGATCACATACTTATGGTTGTTAGGGATATATAACCTTGAAATGATTTGATGTTGAATTAGTAAATTAATGATGTAAATTATGTTATATTATAAATAATGACTATTGTATAACTCGAGTAAGAGACTTGACACGATTGTATATATACATAAGTGTGAAATTGTTTTACATGTATATTGTCGAGTATACACTAGACTAGTCCTCCGGTCGACGTAGGCACATGTTGAATGCGATTTTTTTGTGATTGATCCGGTTAGGTTCCGCTCGAGTGCCGTGTCGAAGATAAACCACCGGAACCGGACACATGGTTGTAATGCGGGTCGGATAGAAAGACATTGAAATGTCATGTGATTTAGGGCTTAGTATGATTGCCCTTGCCACGTAATATTGGGGAATTTTCATATGTAGGCCTAGCGTTACGACTTGTTCCCCCAGGTAACGATAGTGACCCGATATGACTTGTTGTGTGAGATATTATGCTCGTGTCTTAAAGTAATATCCCAAATCGATTCATTTGATATTATACTTGAAGGAAATATTTTGATACATTAAATACTGAAATGAGATTAATAATGATTAATCATGATACGATATGAGACTACACGTTACTCGAGTTTGGGTTGGGTAGTCTTGACATAGGAGCATTGGTTGGGTAATTGAACAACTTAATTACTAGAGACGAGTAATGACTAGTGTGCTTTCATTATAAGTACATATTATAATCTTATAGCTTATTTTCTTGCTTTGACGTCCGTCTATCTTGGTTCTTGCTCCTCTCCTATATATATAATATATGACAGGCCCTCGTCCCGCTGGATAATAGACTGTGGAGACTGATGAGATCATATCAATCTTAGGATTCCTGTAGCCGTGGAGTTATTCTATTTTAATTTATGTCGTTCGTTTCCCTTTTCTTAAGGGTGGTATCAGAGATTAATATCACTTTGTTTATACTTAGGATTTGAGAGGATTGTTGTATTACTCTTTCCCATTTTGTGTTGGGCCGCATGTATTGGCATTTTATATTTTCAGTTTGAGATTTCTGATGGATTATTACAGTTAATAGTTATGAGTTGGTTTCACTTGTTATAGATGTTATGATGTGATATGGTTACACGCATGAGAGTGTACGTGTTTATTTTACTGCGTTTATTTAAATTTTTGTTTCTAATGCTAACATATTAAAGCTCCGCTTTAATTTAATTGGGCGTAGCTAACTGAATTAGATATAAAAAGCAGGGTTGTCACACAAGCTCTCAGAGGGGCTATAACCCTTGGAAGAAAACGACGTAGTGTCACTACTAATGATAATAACACTTAGAGTGAAAAGTGTAGTGTCATAGTGTGGGAATTTGGTCAGACAGAAGGGAGGCTTCGAAACTGCCAAATGTGTTAGGGTCAGAGGTATTAACGACCTCTCTCGATTAAGGTTAGCCTCGACATCTTCCCTCTCTCGGTGAACACGATTGTGAAGGCAACGTAACTCTGACCAGGTCTCGTATAGACTTCAGGACGTTAACAAACTATTTATATAAGGGTTTTTAAAGCTAAAGGATCAAATAAGGGAAAAGGATGAGTTTGAGGAAGAACACTCGAGAACCCAAAACACAGTTTTTGCTAGCCTACACCGAAAAAGTCACCGAATAGCCCAAAAATGATCTTAAGCGTTGCTAAAAAAACTTAATTCCTAGAAAACTACCTCCAACACTGTGAACTCCTAGAACTAACACCAAATAACCACCACAATAGTGGGTACAAACCCAAAAACACTCGCTAAAAAGAACAGAAAAGGAAAAAATAATTAAACATTAATTGAAAAGAGTATAAGGGAGATCAGGAGTACCTGGAAGAGAACGGGATGACTTGAGGATGAAAAGAGGCACCGAGGAAGACGATCGGAGGAGGATTAAAGGTAAAAGTCTAGAGAGAGAAAATTTGGGTAGCATTTTGCTCGGGTTTGTTTATGAGAGAAATGGAAGAAATAAATGTTCCTCCTAAAACACATGAATCCAAATCAAATAGGCATAATGATTTGGCACAACTTCCAAGGTCCAAAATGACGCAAAGGTTGCGTGCATGGCTCAAATGTGCCTGGAAAGTCGCATCATCTCTGACGCAACCAAGGAGTGCTCGATAGCTGGCCAACTTCTCATAAGTGGATGAGAACAAAGCACATGGGCTGATATGACCATTACGTTTGATATGACCATTGTATCCCTGAGGTACGATTGACAGCTAATTAATAACTAGGACGCCAAGGTTATGGTCTATGAACCGTACATCGGGATGCGACAAGATAAAAGGAATAGTCATCTTACATCCATATGGGACCACATTTAAACCTCAGCCTCCTACTGATGTCAAAGCCTAATGTCTAAGGGTAATTCATATACATAAGTGTGGTATCGTCCCGATGACACCTAAGAAGAATGATCACTATAGACTCATCCCTCAGAAGAGACCAACACTCACCCAAGACCACATGAGTGGTCCCGTCCCATAATAAACTCGCTTAAATGACATTCATGCAAACTACCAGGCTCCCTAGTTTCATTTTATAAGAGAGAACAACCTCACATGCATCTACATGGGAGTGGGCCTTGGACAACACCAATGATACATGATAACAACCTCAGTCTGAGATGGGTATGTCAATCACAGACGACCACCTAGTCTCGTCTCGTCCCACAACATTTAGTAGGTCCCTCTATAGTCTCATCTCAACCAAGACCTCATACCTCTAATACGTTTTCGCAAGCTTAGAAAGCATAATAAGGGCATTATAAGAATATATACACAAGACCGTTATTAAAGATCAACAACCCACGTTGGGGAATATTCTTCATGATGATTTTACCTTATGCACATACAGTCGGCACTCTCTCATTGTTCACGACCTCAGCTGGGCGTGGGATGCATACTTGGGGGTGAAACTGTGCACCTCCCAGACTATATAAGACACGTTACATCTTCTTGATTGGGATCGAATTTCAAAAACCCTATCGTCACTTTGACAAACTTTTATTAGAGAGAGAAAGCTTACACACACGTCTTTCATGGCCATTAGTGACCTATTACAGTGAAACCAGTCTCATACTCTTGACAGTGGATGTAGGCCAAGGCCGAAGCACTTAAACACTTGTGTCCATCTCCTTTTTCTCTCATTTTTTATGAGTTTGTTTAATTAATTACTATCTCATTACATTTGTGCAAGACCTACACTCTGGGTGAATCCATTGCATGATATTATTATCATCAATATCTAATGGGTTTTACTTATAAAAACGAGGTTGAGGTATAATTTGATATTTAAAAGCATAAAAGGGAGGAGTATAATGTTAACTTGACCCAATTAAAGAAAATCAATCCTCAAAAGTGTTGAAATGCCGTAGATAAAATCCTCTTTGATTTGGTTGAATTTGTCTCCAATTACTTCTCCAATATACCCTTAAAATTTGCCCCAATGGTGTCCCAAATGTTTTTCCAAAAAATATTTTTTTTGTCGAGGATAAAAGAGTATATTTTTAGAGTTGAAAATATATCATTTTTGTGAAATTTGATTGAGGTTTAAGGGTCAATTTGTGATCTAAAAATGGGAAGAGTAGGGTTTATTTGGTACTCGTTTTGTGAGAAATGAAGAATGAATTGGTGTTCATTCTTGAAAAGCATTCAACGCGTATTTTTTTTATAAAAATGCTCCCCTTTTAATTAATTTATTTATTTATTTAATTACACCTTAATTTCTTTAACTTTATTTCTTTAATATTCCTAACCCTAAACATTTCTCTAAGTAACTACTTTATTACCAAAGTACCCTCTATCTTGAACCATAATTCCTTTTGTTTGAAACCTTCCATTTACTTTATATATTTACAATTAAACTCGTACTTTTATTTATTTACAATTAGGTCCACACACTTTACTAGTTCAGCAAATAAATTCTATAATTCATAAAAAAAATCTATAATTCATCGAATGAATTATATAATTATAATAACTCTCATAAATTATATTTGAACTTCCACTAACATAAATAAAACTTTATTCTTCACTTAAATAATTATAAAATTCAAGTTTTCACTTAAAATAATTATTTAAAATTCTCTCAAAATCCATATTTATTTATTTAATTTCCCTTAAAATTACGGGGTATTACAGTCTTTTCACCTAACAAAAAGAATTCCATCCTTCAAATTCACAATTTACCCCTCATTTACTTGAGTGAAATATAATATCGCCTCATATAACTGAGTAAAGATACAAACACCTCATATAAATGAGTTAAAACTAACACCTCATATGAAACGAGTCAAAATACTATCTCCTCATATAAAATAAGTCAAAAACTATCTCCTCGGATAAAATGAGTCAAAACTATCTCGTTACGTAAAATAAGTCAGAATAATCATCTCGTGTAAATGAGTCAAAATAGACGGGGTATTGTCGCCTCATAAAACCCTAATGTTCCCACGTGAACTCCTCCTCATTATGGTGATTTCACTGCACCCATAGTAAAGGTATCTCCTCGGAACGCAACATATGTAAAAATCGACGAAGTATAAAGCGTGTAACACATTATGTATCCGGTCTATGTGGCTCAAAATTGCTGGAAAATACGCAACTTTCCTCGCTTTCTCTTTAATCATGAACGGACCAATGTAATGAGGGGATAATTTATCCCATTTTCATAACCTCGTCACCTCTTTCATAGGGAAACCCACAGTAAAACCTGCTCTCCCACTTGAAATTCCATCAACTTCCTATTCCTACCGGCATAGCTCTCCTTTCTATCCTGATCGACTTTTATCCTCTCCATGATTAACTTGATCTTTTTAGTTGTCTCTTGGATGAACTACGGTCCTAACTATCTATCCTCACATAAGTCTAACCAATATATGGGTGATTAGCGCGGTCTCCCATAAGGGTCCATATAAATGGATTTCTGATAAATGTTTCTATATACAAGCTCTACTAATGGTAAATGGGTCTCTCAATTGCCCTTGAAGTCCATTACACATGCCCACAATATATTCTCTAATGCCTGATTGACCTTCTCAATCTGGCCATTCGTCCGCGGATGGTATGCCGTGCTAAACTGCAGCTTAATCCTCATGGCCTGTTGGAAACTCTCCCAAAAATGTGTCACAACTGTAGGGCCCCGATCATAAATAATTGATAGTGGAACTCCATGTAAATGGACATTCTCAGACATATATATACGTGCAAGATTCTCGATAAAATAGTCGGTACGAACAACCAAAGAAAAATGTTCCACTTTTGTAAGGCGATCAACTATCACCAAAATAGAATCATGTTGATGTGGCATCAAGGGTATCCCTGTGATGCCACATCAACATGATTCTATTTTGGTGATAGTTGATCGCCTTACAAAAGTGGAAATCCATCGAGATACTGTCCCACTTTGACTCGGGAATGGGTAGAGGCTGAATCATACCAAACGTTTTCTGATGGTTCACATTTACCATCTGATAAGAAATGTATCTAGATATAAACTCTACCACATCTCTCTTTATACTAGCCCACCAATACTGTCACTTCATATATTGGTACATTTTATCCCTCCATGTGTGTACTGTAAAACTTGAACCATGCATCTCCTCCATCACGGACCATCCCAACTCATCGTCTGAGGGTACTACCAGTCTACCCTTGTAACACAACCCAGCATCGAACCCCACTGAAGATAATGGTACACTAGTAGTGAGATGTTCAATCGCTTTACTTTTACACATATCATCCTATGGATGTCTCTTCTGATCTTTGGGGATCCTAACTTATTACCTAAAAGATAATGCATCCACACATGCAACACAATTACAATGGCCGCCAACTCCTAGTTATAATTCGAGTAATTAACCTTGTGCGACTTCAACTTTCGAGAGGCATAATAAATTGGCCTAACCTCATGCACCAATACCCCTCCTAATCCCGGTAGATAAACATCAATGTAGAACGAAAACTCAACTCCACTACTAGGTAAGGAAAGAACTGGATCATAAGTCAACTTCTCATTGAGAGTGTCGAACACATGCTAACACTTCTCAGTTCAAAAGAATGACACACATTTCTTCTTCAATTCAGTCATCATCCCAACTATCTTTGAGAAACCATGGATGAATCTCATGTAATAACCGACCAAACCCCAAAAGCTACGAACCTCAATAAGTGTCATGGGCTGTCCCCAATCCAACACGACTAATACCTTACTCGGGTCCAGTGAAATTCCTTTTCCTGACAGAGCATGCCCAAAAAAATTCACTTCCTGATTCTAAAACTCACATTTAGAGAACTTTGCATAAAGATTATTCTCCCATAACGTCTATAAATCAATCTATAAATGTTGGCCGTGCTCATCCTCTGTCTATGAATAAATCAAAATGTCATCAATAAATATAATGATGATCTAGTCCAAATACGATCGAAATTCCCGATTCATTAAGCCCATAAATACAGTTGGGGCATCAATCAACCCAAATAACCTCACTCATAACTCATACAACCCATAACAAGTTAAGAAGGTTGTCTTAGGCACATTCTCCACTCCCACCCTCAATTGGTGGTAGCCAAATTGCAAATCAATCTTCGAAAAGCAAGAAGCTCCTTCTACTGATCGAAAAGATCCTCAATCCTCGGTAGCGGATACTTATTCTTCACCATTGCCTTATTTAACTCCCAATAGTCGATACAAAGTCCCAAAGACCTATTTTTTTTTCTTCACAAATAATGTTGGTGCACCCCAAGGTGAAGTGTTATGATGGATAATCCCCTTCTCCAATAGTTTCTTAATCTGATCTCTAAGCTCCTTAATCTCCATAGAAGCCATACGGTAATGTGTTATATCTATCGGCTTAGTTACCGTTGCCAATTTTATGACAAAATCAATCTCCCTACTTAGTGGTAAACCTGGAATCGAATACATCGTTGAACTATAATTATATCTAGGGACATCTTGGTCTTATCTCGAGTCTCTTCATAAATAAAATACAAGCGGGTAGTAACCCCACCCTCACGTCTAGGCATAAATGCCAAATACATCTCCTATCTCGGTATGGCAAATACAATCTCTCTACCTACCTAGTTAATCTGATACTGATATGCACACAAACAACCCATCCCTAAAATCACATCGTATGTGTGGATATATACAACTAAGAAAGTAGCTACAAACCATAGCCTACCAAAATCAATGCCTAACCCATCACAAACCTCAGTAATAATAGTGGATACACCTAACGGAATAGCTATGTATAGTATCATAGTGCAAGGATCCAGAACCATTCTTGATAAACCTATAAAGTGTCGTGCAATAAAAGATGGTGTAGCAACCGTATCGAATAAAATCCTGGCTACAGGGACATGAACATAACATACCATCAACCGTGTGAATAGGCACTGTGTCATCCCTAAAATAAATAAGGCTAACTACCCAAAACTAAAAACGGGGATGCCAAAAAAAATTAAATAAACATACAATGAATAACAAACCAACAATATAAAACTAATAGAAAAGGTAGAATTAACACCAAATATAATACAAGACAATGCTAGCATTTAAAATGAACAAGTACACAAATGTAAATATACCCGAATAAGCTGTCGGGTCACAGACAGTACAATAATCAAAAGGAGAAATATAAATATCTACAAATAACTCTTGGTTATAAACCCGATATACAATAATGAATCCTAACTAGATGTACAAGGAAGTAGGAAGCGACTACAATCTAAATCCCGTAACAGTCCGCAGCTGCCACGGCTCCCAAAACTCTAGATAGAAGAGCATCCAGCATCCATGCGGTAGGACAACTGAAGTACAATACATATATAGCAAAAGAGGAATATAAACGGGTCAGAACCCGATGTATAAAAATATTTAGCAAGTGTGTTAACCGTGCATAATAAATATAAATGCACTATTTCATAAATAAAGTGGAATCTCACTCTCGTGAAATCCCAACTCACCTCTCATCTACAGTGCGCACCTAATCGCGTTCAACAGTCTTACTTAAGTTACCCAACCCATTTAAGGACAACCTAATTTACCATAAGCTCGGACTAGGCCTGTCAATGGGTCGGGTCTGAACCCGGACCCAACCCAAACCCGATCCGTATAATAAGATTTGAGCATATTTTTTTGCATCCGAGACCGAAAGACCCGAATACCCGAAGTCCCGTTCATTAAACGGGTAGGGTCTGAAACTTATACACGATCCGAACCCGAAGACCCGAACCCGAAGACCCGACCCGAATTGTACATTATTATTTTGTATATATATACATATATACTATAAATTTATATATATTTATAAATATATCTTATCAATATAACATGTAACTATTATATATAAAAATATATATTTATGTATATAATAAATATAAGTAATATATGTTATTTTTATACTAATAATATTCTACAATACATTACAAAATATTTTAATTTAACATTAAATAATAAAGAACAGGGATAAAATAAAATAAATATAAAACAAATGTACATATTAGGCCAGACCCGGACACGAACCCGAGACCCGAAGACCCGAACGGATACGGGTCTGGATCCAATATTGTAGAACCAATGAAGACCCTTACCCGAACCCGAACCCGATAAAGACCCGATTACACGGATCTGGATCTCCCTAAATCCGACACGTCTCCGACCCGTTGACAGGCCTAGCACGGACCATACCCGCAGGACATACCATCCTAATATAACCCAAGAATCCTTTCCATTTTTAAACCCACATAAATATATATATATATATATATATATATATATATATATATATATTCACACATGGATGCCTTACTAGGCTAAATTGGTTCCAATTATTACCTTAAACCAATTATGAGTCTTAATACGTTACACATTAACATAAGGTATCAATATAAGGATTTATTCTCTAAATAACAGGCATATAATTTAATAAGGATAAAACTTCTCTCCACTCTCAACATTGCGCAGCGTTTCGTGCGTGGGGCGTCTCGCAAAGCGAAATCCAAACAAGGAACCCCCCTGATGCACTACTCCTTGACAATGTTGATTGTAGGGATTCGTTAGGTCATCCACACAATTACTATTACTACCACCACTTAATTATTAATTTCTATCTAAGGACATAATTAAAATCTCTATTAAATTCTTGGGTCGACATAACCTTAATTGTCGCTAAGTACGATCCTTCAAATCCCAAATAAGCGAGTACACCAAAATCACCCAAAAGGTACTCCATATCCTTTTTACCTATAGGATATATATATATATATATATATATATATATATATATATATATATATATATATAAGCACTCATCCATGTATAACCATGTATACATAACACACATAATGTACACTTTGCCATACACATAACATAAATGGCTATAGTATGCTAAAATACTGTACCATGTTATCATCTTCTAGGGCATTACTCACATACCATCCTGGGGACCACCGGTGGGACTAAATGTCACCCACATCGTGGTCAAAACCAAATCACAATGCATGGAAAGCGGTCATAGCTCCAAACCGGCAAGTGAGAACGAATCATACCCAAGACTTCTCACCCCCCAAATATAAAATCACACAAACAAAAAGGGACGACTATGACCTGAGGAATATCCGCATCCTACTCCTCAAGCCAGGTGCTCACCCCCATCGCACAACTTCCCATGATAGCATGTGCCGGGTATGCTCACACAATAAGTATATATATATATACATCCATATGATCACATCATATATACAAGCCATCATACACGGCACAAGTATTCACGCCATATGTACACACGTCTATACATATTTACACACACACACACACACACACACACACACACACACACACATATATATATATATATACACATATCCGCATATATACACACTACCTCTCATCCGTATGTATGAAACCCTCAAACTTGGTTATACGTGTGCATAGTCCTCATTATGTTAGTTATCACTTCAAGCATACTAACTTAATTCGTTATATAATTACAATCCCTCACTTGAAGCATATTCATCCATTACCCCTTTGATATGAATAGTCTTCCAATCGAAACCCCATAGATGTTACTAACTCCAAATTTAATATATGTAACAATCACTATACCTCTCATCGATATTCGAATGCACTCCTATATATATCTAATCATAATCCCGACTATAAGTATTCACACAACTAATAGTCTACCAACCTCAAGCTCAATCCTAAATTCATTCCATGATCCCATCATATATTGGGATACCCATAGTTAATCACTCACGAATATATAACACTATCCCGACTAGATTTGCAACACACCTTAACCTAGTTGATAGCCTAATCCCATTATTCTCAAAATTTCATCTATGGTTCAATCGCTCTAATGAACCCTTAATCTTATTACTTTCACAATTTATTCCTTAAGTCTATCATCCCTAAGGATACGCGACCTCTTTCTCTCATTGGTCCCCATCCGTAACTTAATTAGAATCCTATCGCTATAAGGACTCGACATCAATATTGGCCTACAATCTCACGCTATATCCTCACCACTCTCTCAAAGAGTCGCAACCTTTATGTCATTTCACGGCTCACTTCTGACCTCTAAATAGAACTCCCATCCCTAATGAGGTTTTCCATTACCTTAATACAACGATTCCAATACATCTTTATCTCCCCTAAACTACTACGGTATTCTCCCTCGATCATATCATGTGAAGAACTCCCAAGAATACTCCAAAATGGTTAGACATGACTCTAGCCATCATACCCTATAAAGAATCCCTTAATATAATAACATAACCCTCTATAAAAAAACTCACTAAGAAGGTCATCAAGTTTTAAATCCAAAGAAGACGTGGAATAAGGAAATCTAATTCTTCGACTAAAAACAGAGGACCGATCGACTGTCCCAGATCCCCGGTCAACTGCGGGTCAAAATTTTGCCTACGAAGAAATACAGTAGGATTTTCCCTAGAGGCGCAGTCGATCGGTCCCCTGGGTGCGATCGACCGGCCATACCAGATGGTCGGCAGTTTCCCCATAAAAATGAACCCTAACTCTCCCAAATACCCAATTTATCCACTTCCAACCCCTTAACCTTCTACCCAATTAGGTTTTCAACGTTAAAACTCATACAAGAATCAACCCCATTCATTATACAACCTCAAATCCATTTAAAACATCAATTTATGATATTTATTCTATAAATCTAGGTTTTGACACATAACCCAAGAATCAACCTATTTTGCCCACAAATTATGAAATAAAATACACAAATGAATTATTTAGCAAGATTAAACACGTGCCTCGAAGTTGTAGAGGTTGAATCGTCCTTATGATCGCGTATGGGCCGGAACCTCCAAGTTTTCTCCTCTCTCTCTCTTCCTTCCTTCTTCTCTCTCTCTCTAGGGTTTATCTCCCTCTCTGTCTTAATCTTAAGAATGAGATTTTTATTCTTCCCAAGGCTTTATAAGCCTAAAACCAAAATACCCAACTTTAAGTTATAATACACTCTTTAAAGGACTCGTTTACTCCAATTCGAGTCAAACGAACTAAAAATCATTCTGGAATCGAAATAAGACCTAAGGACAGTCATTTTAACTATCTCGACCCATCCGGAATCAACTGCACCCTCAGAATCGTCATCTGAACTACTTTATAACGTCCTCAAATTTTGGGCTCAGTTGTCAAATTTTAAAATTTTCCAATTTCAATAAATTTTATTTCTCCCAAAAATTTAATTTCTCAATTCCAAAGTCATGGGTTGTTACAGACTTCCCCCCTTACCAAAATTTCGTCCTCGAAATTTAGGTAAGACTAGGGCTCTGAACCTCCACTAGTTCATGCGTCCATCCTCAAGATAAATATACTTATTACTCTCACTTCTCACGGCGAATCACTTAAACTGTAAACCCAAACTAGCTACCTAGGGCACCCATACACCCCGTACCCGAGCTCAACTCGTAAAAACATAACCCTGCTCCACTAGTCCCAAATCGGAATATAATTCTTAATAGTATAACCTACTATAACAGCTTACTAAATATAAAGTTTTAAAACTTCCAATGGTTGAACTCTTCTCAATTCCTGACGTTCGCTACTTTCGTGCGGGGGAGGTCTCGCAAGCAAAATCAAAACAAGGAACCCTCCTAATACACTACTGTGTAGCTATGTCGGTAATTGAGATCAGATGAACCAGGATTTAGGTTTTAATAAATATTTTTATATAATAAACATTGCCCAACGGCCTATATAGCAATACCATATAAAATAATTCCGTGCCTTTCGACACGCCAAACAGCACCCCATATACATAACATAAGGTCCCAATGAATACAATACTCCTACCAACAACTAGTCCTCACAACTAGCACAACCCTGAGCTAACTACCCTGCTCAAAATGAACCCGTTAAACTCTGAACCTCTCAGTTACTGCCCTTACCTGCCTTAGTCTAATTATAAAACAACAACCTTAGCCATTCGCACTTTCGAAAAATAATAGCACAACTCTCTACTAGCTCATCGCAAAGCAATCCATTATTCCAAAAGATTCCCTATAAAGGCCACGCTTGTTCACTCTCCTCCAATGAACTTTTATACACCTTACAGTGGTAGCGGCTATCCCCTCAAAACCTTACATGCGACGCTCCCAAACTGCGTAGAGCATGACCTAAAGTCATGGAAAGGTATTCCAAGTTACACCTCCATATATCAACCGTTTCACTTCATCCACGGGTCTCTAATAAAAGTCCCCTACTTCTTCCAGAACAATCCTTTTTCCTGAGGCCTATTTCCTTAAAGCAACATCTTCCAGATCATCCTTCCTAACCATACTGAAGAACAAAGTGCTATTGCGACCCCCTGACAACTCCTTCTGTCCCAATTAAGGAACCCAAGTCTTCAAATTTCTTACCCCTTCTTAAAGGAAGACAATACACCTGAGAATGGGGCACCATCACGTACCTCTCATCGGTAAAAGTCATCAACCCTGAATTTCCTAACAAATGCTGACGAATTCATCGATTTGTACCTCCCAAGGACTTCATTATTCGCTTCTCTTCAGAATTACCCTATCGATCCCAAATTACCACTCGAGTTCATTCTCCCTCTTACTCGACCTCCATCAGATCACCTAGAGGCACCTCTATAAATCTCTACCTTATCTCCACCTGAGTCAAAGAAAGAAAATACTTCAAGTCAAAACGTACCCAAAATCCGCTATGGGTATTGCCTCTCTCATCTTACCCCTTCATGGACAACTTATTCTTGGCGATGTCTGGGACGAGAGCAGCTGTATCAGAACGTCATTCAAGTGAGTACACCTCGCATAAGAAAATAGACGTAGTGAACACAACAATCCTAGTAGTAGGGCTCTACATCAAGAACGTAAACGGAAGAACACAGATCACCCGCACAGATCCTAAGGACACTAGAACCTGATGCTCTGATACCATCTGTGACAACCCGCTTAAAATAATAATGGGTGGCCAGCCCTATACTACCTTAAATCAGGAATCTCAGATGGATCATTCTCAGCATCCACTGACGAAACTAAAATAAATAAGGCTAACTACCCAAAACTAAAAACGCGGATGCCAAAAATAAATAAATAAACATACAATGAATAAGAAACCAACAATATAAAACTATTAGAAAAGGTATAATTAACACCAAATATAATACAAGACAGTGCTAGCATTTAAAAGGAACAAGTACACAAATGTAAATATACCCGAATAAGCTGTCGGGTTATAGACAGTACAATAATCAAAAGGAGAAATTTAAATAGCTACAAATAACTCTTGGTTATAAACCCGATATACAATAATGAATCCTATCTAGATGCGCAAGGAAGTAGGAAGTGACTATAATCTAAATCCCGTAACAGTCCGCAGCTGCCACGATTCCCAAAACTCTAGATAGAAGAGAATCCATGCGGTAGGACACCTGAAGTACAATACATATATAGCAAAAGAGGAATATAAACGGGTCAGAGCCCGATGTGTAAAAATATTTAGCAAGTGTGTTAACCGTGCATAATAAATATAAATGCACTATTTCATAAATAAAGTGGAATCGCACTCTCGTGAAATCCCAACTCACCTATCATCTATAGAGCGCACCTAATCGCGTTCAGCAATCTTACTTAAGTTACCTAGCCCATTTAAGGACAACCTAACTTACCATATGCCCGGACCATACCCTCAGGACCTACCATCCTAATATAACCCAAGAATCCTTTCCATTTTTAAACCCACATAAATATATATATATATATATATATATTCACACATGGATGCCTTAGTAGGCTAAATTGGTTCCAATTATTAACTTAAACCAGTGATGAGTCTTAATACGTTACAAATTAACATAAGGTATCAATATAAGAATTTATTCTCTAAATAACAGGCATATAATTTAATAAGGATAAAACTTCTCTCCACTCTCAACATTGCACAGCGTTTTGTGCGTGGGGCATCTCACAAAGCGAAATCCAAACAAGGAACCCCCTCGATGCACTACTCCTTGATAATGTTGATTTTAGGGATTCATTAGGTCATCCAGACAATTACTATTACTACCACTACTTAATTATTAATTTCTATCTAAGGACATAATTAAAATCTCTATTAAATTCTTGGGTCGACATAACCTTAATTGTCGCTAAGAATGATCCTTCGAATCCCAAATGAGCGAGTACACCAAAATCACCCAAAAGGTACTCCATATCATTTTTACCTATAGGATATATATATATATATATATATATATATATATATATATATATATATATATATATATATATAAGCACTCATCCATTATTAACCACGTATACATAACACGCATAATGTACACTTTGCCATACACATAACATAAATGGCTATAGTATGCTAAAATACATCACCATGATATCATCTTCCAGGGCATCACTCACATACCATCCTGAGGACCATCGATGGGACTAAATGTCACCCACTTCGTGGTCAAAACCAAATCACAACGCATGGGAAGCGATCATAGCTCCAAACCGGCAAGTGAGAACGAATCATACCCAAGACTTCTCACCCCCAAAATATAAAATCACACAAATAAAAAGGGACGACTATGACCTGAGGAATATCCGCACCCTGCTCCTCAAGCCAGGGGCTCACCCTCATTGCACAACTTCCCATGATAGCATGTGCCGGGTATGCTCACACAATATATATATATATATATATTTATTTATTTATTTATTTCTCACTATATATATACATCCATATGATCACATCATATATACAAGCCATCACGCACGGCACAAGTATTCACGCCATATGTACACACGTCTATACATATTTATACACATATATATATACACATATCCGCATATATACACACTACCTCTCATCCGTATGTATGAAACCCTCAAACTTGGCTATACGTGTGCATAGTCCTCATTATGTTAGTTATCACTTCAAGCATACTAACTTAACTCGTTATATAATTACAATCCCTCACTTGAAGCATATTCATCCATTACCCCTATGATATGAATAGTCTTCCAATCGAAACCCCATAGATGTTACTAACTCCAAATTTAATATATGTAACAATCACTATACCTCACATCGATATTCGAACGCACTCCTATATATATCTAATAATAATCCCGACTATAGGTATTCACACAACTAATAGTCTACCAACCTCAAGCTCAATACTAAATTCATTCCATGATCCCATCATATATTGGGATACCTATAGTTAATCACTCACGAATATATAACACTATCCCGACTAGATTTTCAACACACCTTAACCTAGTTGATAGCCTAATCCCATTATTCTCAAAATTTCATCTATGGTTCAATCGCTCTAATGAACCCTTAATCTTATTACTTTCACAATTTATTCCTTAAGTCTATCATCCCTAAGGATACGCGACCTCTTTCTCTCATTGGTCCCCATCCGTAACTTAATTAGAATCCTGTCACTATAAGGACTCGGCATCAATATTGGCCTACAATCTCATGCTACATGCTCACCACTCTCTCAAAGAGTCGCAACCTTTATATCATTTCCCCGCTCACTTATGACCTCTAAATAGAACTCCCATCCCTAATGAGGTTTCCCCACTACCTTAATACAACGATTCCAATACATCTTTATCTCCCCTAAACTACTATGGTATGCTCCCTCGATCATAGCATGTGAAGAACTCCCAAGAATACTCCAAAATGGTTAGACATGACTCTAGCCATCATACCGTATAAAGAATCCCTTAATATAATAACATAACCCTCTATATAACACTCACTAAGAAGGTCGTCAAGTTTTAAACCCAAAGAAGAGGTGTAATAAGGAAATCCAATTCTTGGGCTAAAAACAGAGGACCGGTCGATCGATCGACCGGATCCCCGATCGACCGCGGGTCAAAATTTTGCCTACGAAGAAATACAGTATGCTTTTTCCTAGAGCCGCGATCGACCGGTCCCCTAGGCGCGGTTGATCGGTCCCCTAGGGGCGGTCGACCGGCCATACCAGATGGTCGGCAGTTTCCCCATAAAAACAAACCCTAACTCTCCAAAATACCCAATTTATCCACTTCCAACCCTTTAACCTTCTACCCAATTATGTTTAAAACTCATACAAGAATCAACCTCATTCATTATACAACCTCAAATCCATTTAAAACATCAATTTATGAGATTTATTCTATAAATCTAGGTTTTGACATATAACCCAAGAATCAACCTATTTTGCCCACAAATTATGAAATAAAATACATAAATGAATTATTTTTCAAGATTAAACACTTGCCTCAAAGTTATAGAGGTTGAATCGTCCTTGTGATCGCATATGGGCCGGAACCTCCAAGTTTTCTCCTCTCTCTTCCTTCCTTCTTCTCTCTCTCTTTCTAGGGTTTCTCTCCCTCTCTGTCTTAATCTCAAGAATGAGATTTTCATTTTTCCCAAGGCTTTATAAGCCTAAAACCAAAATACCCAACTTTAAGTTATAATACACTCTTTAAAGGACTCGTTTACTCCAATTCGAGTCAAACGAACTAAAAATCATTTCGGAACCGAAATAAAACCCAAGGGCAGTCATTTTGACTATCTCAACCCATCCGAAATCAACTGCACCCTCAAAATCGTCATCTAAACTACTTTATAACGTCCTCAAATTTTGACCTCAGTTGTCAAAATTTAAAATTCTCTAATTTTAATAAATTTTATTTCTCCCGAAAATTTAATTTCTCAATTCCAAAGTCATGGGTTGTTACATAATATTTCCAAACCCTCGACCGAACTAAAAAACATGCGAGGGATGTCTCACAAAGGAAATACAAATAAGAAACCCTCTCAATACACTTCGGTCCAGTTAAGTTAGGTAGTTTTTTAAAATAACTGGCACTAGACTCCCCAACAATCGTACTCTTTGACGACAATGCAAAAGAATCATGTATATCAAATAACTCTATGAGGAAAATTATAACGGACCTATAGAACCTATGTTGTTTAGGACCATGCTCTGATACCAACTGTGACTCCCTGTAATTTTGAATAATTGGGTTCATCAAGTCTATTTATTATAATAATACAGTTTGTCAAAATAATTTAAGTACCATCCTTATCATGAATGAAACCAACCGATATAGATAATATAATAAGAGTGTAATACGAAAATCCCACAAGATAACAATTGATAAGAAATACATCACCACCATATACTATATAAAAATAAACTATGATCTGTCAATACATTACATCCAAGTGACATCATAAGTACTAACTTCCACAAGCTAACCAACTAGAAATCCAACTCAATAATTAAAAGTGTACATGCTAGAACTGAAGTCATAATCCTCGCATCTCATTACACCAAAACTGGTGACTTATCATGGTAAAAAACCTTTGCAAGGCAGACTTATCACGGTAAAAAATCGTGACAAGTTTTGGGGTGACAACTTCTTTATCACGAACTTGTCACGGTCAAAGTCCGTGACATGATTTGTACTTATCACAGACTTTGACCGTGACAAGTCCGTGACAAAGATAAACTTGTCACAGACTTGTTACAGTCAAAGTTCGTAACAAGTTTGTCTTTTGTCATGGTCAAAGTTCATGATAATTTTGGGTAGATTTAAGAAAAAAATGTTGGGCAGTATGGCCATTGCCACTACCCAGCAGTATGTTTTAACCTGTTACAGCATGTTTTAACCTGTTAAAGCAGTATATATCTCAAGCAAAATTCATCCATTCATAAAAACTAAAGTCATACACATTAACTCAATCATATTATCAAACGTTGATAAAAAAAATAATATTCAATATTCATTACCAATAAATACGAATAAAATTATTACAAATAATTATCACTGGGTTGGGTTTTCAACAAGTCTAAGGAGGAAGGTAGTCCACACTACGAACGAATTGAGACAACCCTCAATTCGCCGAACGTCGCATTGTTCATCCAACTACAAAGGTTCATTCTCTTTTTTGGGCACAATAGGCATGACGCGAACCCTTGCCTTAATTGATTTCGACGGATGTTCATGCACCAAAGTACCCGGGTGTGTGTTCGGGTCCCTCAACCCCCTAGATATGGGCGTGCCACTCTGTGTGTCTATTGTATACACACTCGACCAACCAATTATTGATATAGGCCATTCAACGAGGGCAATGGTGGCAAATGGATTATATGGAGGCGATGATTAGGTGGGTATCTGTTAGGGGGTGCGTATCGGCGGTGAGGGAGAAAGAGGTGCAGCAGTGGCATCCTTGTTTATCGCTTTTCCATTGCCTTTACATGAGCTGGACCCCAATTGATGCTTCATGTAGTCAACCATATTTTGGATCGTAGCCTCCAACCTTTCTAACTTATCGCCACGGGTGTCCACCTTATGAGTTAGCCCGGTGTTGCTCGTCTCAATCGCAGTGAACCTAGACTTCCCCACCCAAGAGCTCACCCCCTTGTCCGCCCCTTGTGATCATCCCCGAGCACTTGGCTTAGTGCATCCGTAGCCAAAGATGCCTTGTCGGCATTAGACTGGGAGTTGTGCACTCCCTTAAGCTTTGCTTGAAACGACAAAAAGTACACGATGAGATAATTTAATAAAAAAAATATAACGTAATTAAAAAAAGTACACAATTGTAAGATATTTTTATAACTTATAATTGTGGTTGCCACGCTCGGGGATACCTCCTTATCCTTCCCCTTCTCCGTCTAAATTGCCACATAGGCATCAAGCCTATGTGACCTTCCCTCAAGTCCACTCCTCGTCTCCTAAAATAAAATAATGCAAAATTAGTATCTAATGCAAAATAATGCTAAATTAGAATAACATAAAACTAAAATGAAAGAAAATTATAAACTTACCATCTTGTGCTCCACCTTGGCGTAAGACGTAAGATCGAGGGGTGGAAAACCGCGTGCCCGAGTTACCAATGCTGATTGTTGTTTTCGGCTCACCTCCTCAATACAAAAACCTAGACTATTGACTACACTCTTTTAAGAGAGTATAACGTTCAATTTCGGGTATCAAAAATCCACAGAGACAAGTTGCTAGAATTTAATCGGTTTAATACGTCTAAAATAAAAGTGTAAAAGGTAATGTTAACAAAAAGGAAAAGATAATCTAAGCATGTGTATTTAAACTAGATTAACAAAAGGAATAAAAACTATAGGAGGCGACATATATCCCTCACCTTGAGTTAATTAGTATAAATGGTTACATGGTTCTACAAATTTAGTAAGATCGAGTCTCATTTCAATAGTTAATTAAATCTAGAGTCGTCACTCCCTAAATTCGCATAAAAACCTAATATGATTTTGGCGTCAACAAATACCCTAGAAATTACGCACGCAAGGTCGTAAATACGGAGCATACATGATATATCTCGTTAAATCTCCTAAGCATAATAACAAGGACAACCCAATCGAATTAAATGAATAAAATCCATCACCAAAGTAAAGCAACTAAATCAACCCTAGGTGAGTTCAATCCAACATAATCTAATTTAACTTAACCACTAAACATGGTGAAATACATAAATTAAAGCAATTATTCAATTAAAGCAAACACTAAATAAATTAGCTCAAACAATTTATCTAGGCATGAAATAAATAACAAAGCATGAAATAAAAGAAATAAAACTTAAGGAAGATGATGAATAGTAAATAAGCTTACATAAATGGGTATTACCCTCAAAAATGGAGGAGAGGGGCACTCCACAAAAAATCACCAAATCTTCTCTAAACCTAGGTCCTAAACTAAGAGAAGGTAAAAAAAACTAGATATTCTAAAATAAAGCAAAAATTGCTTTAAATAGTAAGTTACAATTAAACAAGAAAAGAAAAGGAAAAGAAAAAGAAAAGAGAAAAAGGAAAAAGGAAAAAGGAAAAAGAAATAGAAAAGAGAAGGAGCTGCCAGCGAATCTCAACCAAATAGAAATAGGGGACTGATCGACCGGGGCGGTGGTCGGTCGATCGAAGGCAAAGGGGATCAGCTACTGCATTCGGTTTAGGCCAAAATGGGAATCACCGATCGACCGGTGGGTCGGGCCAATCGACCGGTCACACCAGGCCTGCTACATGCTATGGTCAAGCAAAGACCGTGCTCGATTGTTAGGACCTGCTGCAATTTTGGAGTAAGGCCAAAGATCCACTACAATCTTGTCATCAACCTGCTATTAATTGCAGTGCCGAGACCCACAAAGCTTAAGACCACATCCATCATTGTTTGGGCAAAGACCAATTGTAAATTGCGAAGCCAATGCCATCTCAATTTGTGTATGGCCAAGACCCAACCAAAACCGTATTTATGGGCCAAAGACCCTCGCAATCGCCATCTCCAATTTAGACCTGCTGCAAAATTATAAATGTTACACAAATGTCATTTATAAAATTGTTTGATAATTGTTTTCCTTTTATTAATTTCCTTATATTTCTTCTCCGATAAAAAATTGTAACTTCTTCGTTTGGATTATGATTCGTGCACCGTTCACGGTCACACGAAGATTGTCCTGAGAGCTTAAACTTCCTTGAAGACTGTGGGCACAAATCTCAAAGTGTGAATTTACTAAATTTTCCCCGGAACGTGCCAATTTGCGATGGGACTTTATCGGAATGCAACCAAACTTCACACTAAGCATTGTAATACCTATAAAAGCTCAATAATACCTCAAATAACATGTTAGCATATAAAATGGAGGTTGTCTAATTAATGAGCATAATTGTAGGAATTAAAGTACCCGAGGGGGCTAAAATGCATAAGTATAGAGGGTATATATGTGCAATATTCGGGACGAATCAACGTACGCCCAGAGTAGTGCACGTCGACATTTTTTGCCTGATTTTACCTCCCCAATTGATGAGAGGACAACTGCATATCCAAGATCTCATCGTCTACAAACTGCTGCCAGCTTGCCAATGAGATTGGCTCCTTCGGTAAGCCTCAAGATGGACTCCCGATCCTGACCAAAGTACCATGCACGCATGTTTTTCTTCCACGTTTTGTATTGATCTCTCAATTTTTCGAACATGGTGTCGCGGACATGTGGGGACAGGTCGAATGGTTCATGTCATACAAATATAAAACAAAAAGAAAGTAAGTGTTAATTGTATTTAAATTATAAAATATAAATATAAATACAAAATAAAAATAAAGTGAGTAACTACCTGTAATGCCCCCCAGATGGCCATCTTGAGATCATAGGGCACCTTCCTCAAATTCGTGTACCCGGGTCCGACAGTCGTCTTGAGCAACTTCAGGGCCCTAGCCCGTAAGGCCATTTTGTTCTAGACGAGGGACCCCAATTTTCCCCATTTTTGGGCCCTAGTGGTAGACGAGTCTTCCTCTCCTCCGCTACCCTGTTGCCCTAATGAAGACATTTCCAGCAAAAATTATCATTATTAGTATAAACATGTATATGAGAAAATGATAAAATCTAAATGAATAAAAATACTACACTGTCATCCGATAATAACAAATCACTAGGAGAATACAAGTTAACGACATTATAAGAATACAAATAATTAGAATACTTATTACAAATCTAAATATTGTTTTAAATTCAGGTCATGTCCCAGACTTTGATTTAATGCTTAAATTGATTAAAATCCAAATTTACATATTCACTAACCAAAAAACTAATTTTGATTCAAATCCAAAAAAACTGATCAGGTCCAAATGAATTAAAAGCATTAAACTGTCGTCCAGTAGTAATAAAGCACTAGAAGAATACACGCGAATGGTTATTACAAATAATTAAAATACTTATTGCAAATCTAAAAATTATTTCAAATGATTGGAATACTTATTACAAATCTAAAAATTATTTCAAATTCGGGTTATCATCCAAAATGGATTAATATTCGGTAGGAGTAGACAAGTCATTCACACAACTGGTTGGACGCTTTTTCGCGTGTAGGACAATTGTCCACGACTCGTTGTTGATATACTTTGAGTAAAACACTAGCTTGACCTTTTGAAAAGCACAAACAAATGGCTCATCTCTCACGTGCTCGTTGCTTTTAAACTTAGACAAGTCAACCATGATCAACTTTACAAGAATTTTATCCTCAACTCTCACGGTCACCCAATCACAGTAAAACAAAACCTCTTTGAAGCTTATTGAGTCCAATTCAAATATATTCCAAATGACACCATAGTAAGTCATTTCAGCTTCAACGATGTTTTTATCTTTCGTGGTCGCTCAAAAATAAGTAAGAGCCTTGTATAAAATGCCCGAGTTCTGTACGTTTGTATTTTCCTCGTACACCCTTGCACTGAATACATAACCGTTCAATCGATACTTTTTGTACTCGTGTACCATGAACAAGGGTCCATTGGCTAAACGAGCAAGCCTTGATGTTGCATCGCCCGTCTTTAAGAGCTAAGATTATAGATGAATTAATTAGGTTAGTTTTAAAGCTTTCTTGTAATGTGACATTTAATAAGATACATTCTCATTGTACTTACCTTGTGTGACACCCACAACCTAAATCCGTTGTCTGATTGTGACATCGTTCTTCGTCTTTTATTGCTCCCACACACATCATATTTCCTGCATGGATCGTGGCAAACGTATTACGAAATTGGTCATATATAAAAACTAAAATAATATAAAAGTTAAAATAATATAAACTTAATTATATTTATATTTTCATGGTAAATATGTTTCATTTATGTCTTATTTATAATCGGTAGAATCACAACCCTAAATGCTAGAAATGCCTAGGGTTAACCAACTCAATGGCAATCTAAATGTTCAAATACACCAGTCAATAATAATTCAAGAATCTCAAACAACAATTAAAATAATAATGTGTCATATTAAAAATACCTAAGACCAACCCACATCACATGTCACTATTCGGTGGTACCATGTAATACCCCGTATTTTTCTAGAATAATTAAATTACATTTTCTTGGAATAAAATAAAAATTAGTGGAAATTGAATTTAATCGGTGAGTTAAATTTATAAATTGCAAACATGTAATTTGTTATTACGTCATAATCTTGTGTGGGTGATTTTTGTTATGTTAATGATTATAACAATTTCATGTGTAGTAGAAAACTTATAAATGACGTGTTACACATTATAATGATATAATTATGGATAAATAATTGGAATGTATTCTGGAGTGTCATACGGGCTCATTTAGGTGTTTTAAACCTTAGAAATTGTCCCGGGGTATAGGTATATAAGTTAGGAGACTTTTGGGCTAGTCTGGTTAGGGATTCACTCCCATTTAGGGCTTCAAAATTAGGAAATTTAACCCAACTCGGGATTTAGGAGTTAGCCACTTATATTAAGAAGTTAAATAACTCCCTGGAGGTAGCATCTGAGAACCCTAGCATACACCAATGTGATAGAGAGATTGGGGAAGAAACCACAACAAGAAAGTGAAGAGGAATTCAACCGGGGTTTCATCAACTACGTATCGAGGCAAGAATTTTCTTACTCAATTTAATTTCCAACTTTCTTCTTGATTCATTGTAATGACCCATGTGATTTTTAGGTTTTAGGTCAGATTTTGATGACTAAATATTACGAATTAATCTCATTCATGTAAGGATTAATTATAATATAAGGTGTTAACCCAGAACTCTAGGAATTGATTCTTAAAATTTGATGCTAGAAACCTTAGGGTTCTTGAGATGAAATTGGTAATTCTTGGAAATCATATGTAGAGGAATCTGACACGTGTTTATGATCTGCATATTTTGATGTAAATGCCATGCTATATACCCCATAAATTGAATTACACATTGTTGAGATTGTGGAAGAAATCTGGTATTTAAAGGTCTTAAATACTCATATGAAATTTGGGTTTGGGGGTAACAATTGATGTAATCATGTGAAATAAATGAGTATATGATGAATAACGATGTATTAAGTACCCATTCACATGTTTATATAAATGAATTAACGATTGGAATGAATCTTGGAGAAGAAACAAGAAAGTTCGCACTTAAGAAAACAAGCAGATCTGGGCCACTACTAGATTTCGAACCGATTCAGCCTTGGAGAGAATCGATTTGATTTGGCATCGAATCAATTTGGCTAAGAACCGAATTGATTCGGCTCTGGGGGCTGAGTGAGCCGGGGCTAGGGTTTGTTCCGGGGTATTTTTAAAAGTCTGTACGAGTTGGTGGGACGGTGTATGGGTTAACGTGGAATTTATTAAAAATGTAAACATGTACATCTTTTAATTGGGACACCCTATTTAACTAGATGGTTAAATAAATTGATAAGGGAAACATAATTAATAATTAACTAGTTGGTCAATTATTAATGAACGGATATTTGTGAACATCATGTGGGATTACTTTAAGGTAATTATAGAGTAGTTACCTATACATAGTATATGAGATTAATAATATGTACTTACGTGTATCTGTGTGAACATACCAATGTTCGTGGACGATTCTATTGGCTTGGGGTTTCGTGCGTTCGTTACCATAGCACACGTCGGCACAATTGAGCTAGACATTGTGTAAGTTATTTTAGGTACTAAGTAGCAGTGCCATCTGTGAGAGGTATGTGTTGATGCTGGGATACTTTGTCACCACTGGGTATGGGTTGTGAACTGGTGTACTGCGTAGGGACCGCCCCACTTATGTGTATTTTTCTGACGTCCGACTTGGATAGAGATTTCCTCGGACTTGTCGATAGAGCACGAACGAGACACCACTGGTAGATGCCTTTGCGTGTCGCATTTATAAAAGGACATATATATATTAAACGGATTAAATGAGATTAATTAAATTGTCTAAATATATATATCGTGAATTACAGACCCTTACTATGTTGTGCATAATAGATGTTTATGACACTTTTATGAAACATGTATAAGACTGGGATACCTTGGTCATTGGAAAGTGAATATAGACGTGTTTGTGTTAGCAGTTGATTATAGCTAATGCATTAAATATTAAATTAGCACAAATATCAACTTTTATTTCTGGACTTAATGGAATACGAATAATGTCACACTTAGATTAGGGTTGAGATGTTAATTGTATGTGAGTGACGATGAGGAATATTTACTTTGCATCGACTGTATTTATTGCATCTTAAATTGAATAAGTTAATTCTTGCATTCCTAGGGCTCTGACCAAATTTAAATGCTTTCTCCCCCCAGGTGCTCCTAGACAGGGATAGCGGGACTTATTGGAATACGAATAATGTCACACTTAGATTAGGGTTGAGATGTTAATCGTATGTGAGTGACGATTGGTAATATTTACTTTGCATCGACTGTATTTATTGCATCTTAAATTGAATAAGTTAATTCTTGCATACCTAGGGCTCTGACCAAATTTAAATACTTTCTCCCCCCAGGTGCTCCTAGACAGGAATAGTGGGACTGTTGACGTAGCAACCTTGTACTCTCCTTTTTGCTCCTCAGACATTTTAGCTCTATTGATTCTAGCCTTGGTGCTTTTCATCTCTGGTTACTTATTTTATTTGGGATTATTGTATTGGCATAAGCCCGAAATTTATTTACTTTATGTTGGTTTGAGATTTTTATTTTTATGTTGGATTTATCATACACTTAGTATTGGATTGGATTTTATCATTTAATTGGAGTGTTGATTTAAAACTCAATTATGGGCTATTAATGTATGCTTTATATTGTGTTGATGCTAAGAATGGTATTAATTGAAAAATAAGCCATATATTCGGCGTATCGTGACTGGCCAACCTTTACCTGAGAAAATAGGGGTTTTTACATACCACAACCCTAATTGTTAGAAATATCTAGGGCCAACCAACTCAATGGCCATCTAAATGTTCAAATTCACCAGTTAACAAAAATTCACGAATCCCAAACACCAATTCAAATAATAATGTGAAATATTCAATAAATGAGAAGCATCTATCAATAAGGTGACATCATTTTTAAATTAGCACAATAAATAATAAGGTGGCATCATTTTTAAATTAGCATAATAAATAATAAATTAGTACAATAAATAATAATGTCAGAAATTACAAGAAGGCAAAAATTAAACGAGTGCATGTGTTTGTGTGTGTGTTTGAAATCATTTTTAAGGTTTCAAATTAATTTTATTTGCATAAATCTTTCAGGATTTTTTATGGGTCTTCAATTTAGGGTTTTCATTTGAAATTAATGTGTGTGTGGTGGTGTGTGTGTGTGTATGGTTTGGTGTGTGCATGTTTCTATGGGGGTGTGTGTGGTGTGAAGGAGAGGGATAGCGGTGTACCCGAAAGAGAGAGAGGAGTCACACAGGAGAGAGATAGGGTAATCACACATGAGAGAGTGTGTGAGAGAGAGAGAGAGAGAGAGAGGTGTAGTCGATAAAAGGGAAATAGTGTTGGGATAGAGGGGTTTATTTAAAAAAGTTATCACAGTCGTGTCACGAACTTTGACAGTGAGAACTTATAAACTTGCCACGGTCGAAGTCCGTGACACGACCGTGACAATAAATGCATGTTTTGTTGTCACGATTTTTTACCGTGACAACTCTGACAGGGTATAGAGTGACAAAAAATTAATTTTGGTGTAGTGTCTCTCAATACATAAATTGAAATAAATAAGATAAAAACTACATCCTGAAAGTGGCGATGAAACTGGAACAAAACTTGATACAACGAGAACTGGGAAGCTAAGTTCGATACTCATGAACACTTGGAAGGGAGGTTTAACAACGATGGTTAAGCCATCGTAAGATAGCATAATTATGCCACCCAATGACAGTTATGCAAATAAATAATAATTCTGCAGTTATTAAGTTAAGTCTCACAATGCATAACGTGTCTCACAGAGTTATATATAATCAATGCAATATTTCATTTTTAAATAGAGTAAGTACGTAGGAGTAACTAGTACCCCACGCATGTGAAAAATAAATCATGACATAAATAAATTCTATATTAAACAAAATCCAACATCACTTTATCCACCTCAAACATCTCCCATAATATGATCATCATAATCGTGTCAGGCCCCCAGTTCCCTTTGGAGTCACCAAGCCCCACGGAACCAACCTTATCTACCCAAATAAATATCCATAATAAAAGTATAACAGAAGTGACCCCATTCATAGGGTCATAAGAGTAATATTTATCCATTTTTTTATATAATTTCACAATTTAAATTCCATACGTCACTAATGTATTCTAACGTCTTTTTATACTTTTATCTTTAAGTTCTCAAATTTCCTTCAATTAATTCTCAACGTTATACTACTTTTAAAAGGGAAGGAGTGAGGCATACATTCTACTCTAAGGTCTAAGAGGGGAATTATCTCATTTTTCATATCAATACTTACTCGCATCTCTTAATTTATTATTTATCTCAATTAATTTTGTTAGGGGATATCACCCACTTAATTTTAAATTTCACTTTGTATTACCAACACTACACCAAAAAGGACAAATTGTTACCTTTCAGCCGGCCACCCTTGTCACGGTCATTGACCGTGATAAAAAAACACACGTTTTTTGTCACGGTCAATGACCTTGACAAGCCCGTGACAAAGTCTTGTCACGGTCAATGACCATGACAACATTATGAAGTTGTCACGGTAAAAAATCGTGACAAGTTTCGCTGTAAAAAAAATCCTCCCTCTGCATTTTTCCCACCGATTTCGTTTCCCTCCCATTTTCTCTCTCTATGTGATTTTACTCTCTCTCTCTACGATTTTGAGGTTAGTTTCTTCTCTCTTTCCCTTTCATTTGTATATATGTGTGTGTGTGTGCATGTACAGTAAAGTGTGTGTGTGTGGTGGGGGGGAGGGGAGAGGGGGTGGGGGGGACGGGGCAGGGTGGTGTGGTGCAGGGTGTGTATGTGTGTGGTGGGGGGCAGGGGGGTTGTGGGGCAGGTGGTGGGGCGTATGTGTGTGTGTGTGTGTGTGTATATGTGTATGCGTGTGTGCAGACGTGTGTGTGTGTATGGTGGGGGAGGGAGGAATGAGTGGGTGGGGGAGGGGGTGGGTGTGTGTGTTGAAATTAATTGGTGATTGTTTGGGACTTGAAATTAATTCTTAATTTAAGACTTAAAATTAATTGTTATTGTTAATTTAGGACTTGAAATTAATTGTTAATGTTGATTTTGGACTTGAAATTAATGTTTAGTTTAAGACTTGAAATTAATTGTTAATGTTGATTGGGTGATGTTAGTTGGGATTCAAATTAATAGGTATTGTTAATATTGATTGAATCTTATTGTTTAGAGAATAAAATTAATTTGGCATTATAAATATTGTTTCTATATTTTTATTCAGGTTTGAAACTGTTAATGTTGAATTAATTGATTAGATGAATTAGAAAGAGTACGGGATACACATTTGTTAGTTTGTTGTTGTTGTTGGATTATAGTGGACGGATGTGGTTGGATATGGAAGTTAGTTGTTTAATTTATTTAAAATCCTTAATTTAATTCACACTCTAATAAATCCTTAAATAAATATATTGTCTTAATTTGTAGGGTTGGTTACATATTGGAAGTGGCACGACCACTGGATTATTGTCAAAATGGGGGGAGGGGGAGTTTTCAACTTTTTTCTAAAATTACTTTGTGTCACGACTCGTTCGAGAGTGGCACGACCACGGACTTATGATAATTAAATGAAACATACTTAAAATTACACATAGTGCACATAAATACTAGCCTTCTAGTTCTTATGCGTACGCATTTAATAGCCCATAGACCCGTTCGAGAGTCATTACCCCTGTAATGAGATCTCTCGAATTGTCCCGTTTGGACAGTTTGGGACTGCATAGTTTCTGTATAATAATACTCTTAGTGGCTTGAACTTGTTACTTTTGGAGGAAATTCTGCAGTCGTATCTTAATGTTCTCTGGGTACATACTAGATGATGCGATGTTAAGTGTTATTTCAATTATCAATTGAAATAACACTCACACTTGCAAATCTACATCGTGTACTTGGAGAACTATGGCAATATGCTGCCGAATTTTTCTCAAATTGGAACAATGTCCATGAGCTGTTAAGTATATTACAGAAATATGCGGTCTTAAATGGGATAGGACCACTCACCATTTAGAGGAGATGAAGGAAATAGGAACTAATATTATAAATTAAATTTGAAATTTAAAAATCGAATATAAATAAGACATAATTAAATGAAACATACTATAAATTTTATACAACAAGTAATAGGTGATGTGTTTGTACTAATCCACAAATATATGCTTCTTACCTATAATTGGTGATTGTTTGGGGTAGCTGTAATGGGATATCCTAAATACAAAGAGTGGATGGGTGAGACAAATATATTAGGGGATGTGTTTCGCAGAGGTGCTAATGAATTTGTGAAATACACAAACAGATGTCATAATGATGAAGAGTTCCCGTGTTCGTGTGCTAAGTGTAAGAATGGTAAGGTGTTTGAATAGAAAATAGTTGAACTACATTTGTTAAGATCGGGTATGCAAGATAGTTATCGGTTTTGGAGTTTTCACGGGGAATCAAAAGTTTCTTTTATCCCCGAGCAACCTTGACAACAACTTTCAACAAGTAGAATAGATGTACAAGGGGATGACGTAGATCATAATATGTTAGAGGACTTAGTTGATGACATGTACGGAGTTCATGAAGTGGAAGAGAATGAGGTCACTGACGATATCAGGATAAACCTTAACGATGACTACCAAAGTTTAAAATTTAAGGCGACCTAACCGTTATACTCTCGATGTGAGAAAGATCAAACAACTTTACATGCCATGGTTGGTTTGCATAGTTTGAAGACCCAATACGGTTTGTCTGGCATTAGCGTTATAGGAATTACGAATTGGATGAAGGGCTTGTTACCTAAGGAGAATACACTTCCAAATAGTTATCCTGTTATGAAGAACGGTTTGAAAGGTTTGGGAATGAAGTATAAATTGATTCATGCTTGTGTGTATGACTGCATACTATATCGAAAGGAGTATGAAAATCTCGATCGGTGTCCAGTATGCGATGAACCTAGATATATCCAATCTACTCGCAAGGAAGGCACAAGCTCAAAAGTGCCTAAAAAGTGTTGAAATATTTTCCCGTTGGGCCTTGATTAAAGCGGTTTTTCACAGTACCATGGATAGCGAAGGCAATGACTTGGCATGCTAGGGCAAAAGTAGGGGATAATCTCATGCGTCATCCTATTGATTCTACAACTTAGAGGAGGATGAGTTATGAGTATCCCGATTTTGCTCGAGAACAGCGTAACATTCGTTTGGCAATATCAATAGATGGTTTCAATCCATTTGGAAATCTACGCGCCAATTAGAGTGTATGGCCAGTGATCTTAGCCCCACTCAACCTCCCTCCTTCACAGTGTATGGTTGAAAGAATATAGTAAGGGAAGGACAATAATTCCCCCGGGTGCATTTACTTTGACGAGTGAGGACAGGAAGGTGCTCTTAGACACAATATATAATTTGAAGGTTCCATCTAATTTTTCGTCCAACTTGCAAAGGATTGTGAATTATGCTACCCGTGATTTACATAAGTGTAAGTCCCACGATTGGCATGTGATCATGCAATTAGTTCTTCTATTGTTTAAGTGTTGTTTCTCCAAGCACAAGGATTTGTGGAGGGCTATTGGGCAAATTAGTATTTGCTTCTCACTTTTATGTGAGAAGATAGTCAATCAATAACACATAGTGGCCATAAAATTGGCGGTTACGAAAGCGATTTGTGTGTTGGAGAAGTACTTTCCCCCAACATTCTTTGACATAAGTGTTCACTTGTTGGTACACCTATGCGACGAGGCACTTCTTTGCGGTCCAGTTAGATATCGGTGGATATATCCGTTTGAAAGATTGATGAAAGTTTTCAAAGATTACGTCAAGAATACACGATATATTACATGATCAATTGCAGAGGAATACATGACCGTAGAGTCATCAATCGGGAATATATCCCGGATAAGAATACCAGCGTTGATGACATTGATGAGTTCGTTGATGAGGTGGTCATGTGATGGGCAAACGAGTGAAATTAACGAGTTTGCAACATGAATAAGTAGCTCGTTATCTATTTGACACACATGAAGATGTCGAAGAATGGAAAAAGTAAGTTTAAATTATTTTAAGTTTTATATTATTTTAGATTATTTTATACATGATTAATTTTGTAATACGTTCGTCATATTAATTTTATGCAAAAAATATGAAGCTTGTGAGAACAATAAAAGATGAAAAACAATGGCACAATCAGACAACGAATTCAGGCTGTGGTTGTCACACGAGATAATTATAACGAAAATGACTGTTATTTAATGTTATATTACAATAAAACTTTACAACTAATGAGAGTAATTTATTTATATTCTCAGCTCTTAAAGACGGGTGATGCGGCATCAAGACTTGCTCGTCTAGCCATTGGACCATTGTTCATGGCACAAGAGTACAAAAAGTATCGATTGAACGGTTACATATTCGGTGCAAGGGTATACGATGAAAATACAAATGCACAAAACTCGGGTATTTCATACAAGGCTCTTACTTTCTTTCGAGCGAGCACGAAAGACAAAAACCTCGTTGAAGCTGAAATAACTTATTATAGTGTAATTCAAAATATATTTGAATTGGACTATGTAAGCTTCAAAGAGGTTGTATTTTACTGTGATTGGGTAAGAGTTGAGGATAAAAATGCTTGCAAAGTTTATCATGGCACCAATTTGATCATGGTTGACTTGTCCAAGTTGAAGAGCAACGAACACGTGAACGATGAGCCATTTTGTTTGTGCATTTCAAAAGGTCAAGCAAGTGTTTTACTCAGAGTATATCAACAACGAACCATGGTCAATAGTCCTACATGCGCCAAACATCTAAAAAGTAGTGTGGATGACTTGGTTGCTCCTACCGAATATCAATCCATTTTTTATGATAACCCGAATTTGAAATAATTTTTAGATTTGTAATAAGTATTCCAATTATCGAAAATTAGTTTAATGCTTTTAATTAATTTGTACTTGATCAGTTTACTACATGTAATATTTAGATTTAATTCTTAAGCATTAATCTAAAGTCCATGCTGGTGGGTGTATTATTCTAGATTTTTATTATTATCAGACATCAGTTTAATGCTCTTAATTCATTTGTACTTGATAACTTTAGTGCATTAATTCAAAGTTTCCATTGTTTTGTTATAATATGGTTAGTGCTTTGTATTCTTCTAATTCATTTGGAATTGTACTAATAATAATAATTTTTACAGAAAATGTCTTCTTCAGGGCTTGGCGGCAGCGGAGGCGAAGAGGGCTTCTCAGGCCCTAGGCTCCCAAAATGGGGCAAATTGGGAGCGGTCGTTGAGAACAAGATGGCGCTATTGACTAGATCCCTCTAGTTGGTGAAGATAATTATCGATCCGAGGAACACTAGTTGGAGGGAGGTGCCAAATGAGCTCAAGTTGGCTATTTTGGGCAGTGCTACAGGTAATGTATTTATATTTCAATTTCAATTTCAATTTATATTTATTAGTAACTAACACTTACTTTCTTTTTGTTTTTTATTTGTTTGACAGGAACAATTCGGCCTGCCCCCACATCTCCGCGATACCATTTTGGAGAAGTTGAGGGAACAACATAAAACATGGAAGAAGAATTTGTTAGCCCAGTACTTTGGGAAGACCCGAGACTCCATTCTGAGACTGCGTGAGAATGTCCCGCTTAAGGAGCCGATTTCATTGGCACAGTGGCAAAAGTTCATCGATAATGAGATCGAGGATCGATAATTGGCATCTCGCCAATCAGAGAGGGAAAATAGGGAGAAAAAGACAGATGTGCACTACTCCGGGCGGACGTCTTACGCCGAGGTGGAGCACAGGATGGTAAGTTTTATTTTTCTATAATTATAGTTATTTTGCGCTAATTTATTTTGCGTTACTAATTTTGCATTATTTTATTTCAGGGGACGGGGAGTGACCCTGATGGTAGGCCACATAGGCTCGATTCCTATGTGGCAATTCGAATGAAGAAGGGTAACGACAAGTAGGTGTCCCCGAGAGTCGCGACTATGATTGGAAGCTATAAATGTTTATTTCTTGTTAATTACGTTATAAATTTTATATTTACTTAATTAACTAATTGCGTGATTTTTGTCGTTTCAGGCAAAGCTTGAGGAAGTGCATCTGTCGCAGTCTGATGCCGACAAGGCATCTTTGTCTACAGATGCACTCAGCCAAGTGCTCGGCACTGATCGCAAGGGGAGGACTAGGGCGTGAGCTCGCGGGTGGGGAAGTCTAGGATCATTGGAATGGAGACGAGCAACACCAAGTTGGCTCGTCAGGTGGGCACGCATGACGAGAAGCTATCAAGGTTGGAGGTGACGGTCCTAGATATGTACGCCTTCATGAAGCGTAAGTTGGGCAAGGGAAAGGGGAAGGGGAAAGGGAAGGAGAAGGCGGTGGAGGAGGAGGAGGATGTGGACATCACTTATTCATCGCCGATACGTACGGACTCGCCGCATGATGATGATCCATTTCCCGTCTTGACTCCCGTCGAGCGTCCTATGTCAACACTCGATTGACCGAGCATGTTCTTACTCTACATATATGATGGATAGCCGATAGCGAGGGGGTTGAAGAACATGAGTATGTCGCGGGTATGGTGTCTCATGGACGTCCCCTTCAAGACATCGAGTCCAGGGTGCTCGTCACGCATGTGATTACCAAAAATGAGAACTCCTCATTGTGGTTGCGTGAATAATGCAGTGTGATGAATATTGCGAGGTGTATCCATGCGTATATCGTTTAGCCTACCTTCCTCCTCCGACCTAGCCCAGACTCTATGCAGTGATAGTATTTGTATCTATTTTATTTGGACACTTGGATTATATATGTATTGTTTTGATTTGTTACATTTTATCTTGGATATGGATTGTATTTTTATTTTATTTGGATATGTAATTGTATATGCAATGATTTGGTGCATTCTTTCTATTTTATTTGGATATTTGTTGTTTGAACATGTACAATTTTGCTATAACAGGTACAAATATACTGTTGGGCAGTGGCAGTGGCCATACTGCCCAACAATTTTTTTTTAATTTCGGCCCATATTTGTCACGATCATTGACCGTGATAAGATTTTGGGGTTTATCACGGGGTCATTGACCGTGACAAAACTTATCAAAGACCGTGACATGACCGTGACAAGTTTAATGAACTTGTCACGGTCATTAATCGTAACACGTCCGTGACAACAAACTTTGTCACCCCAATTCGTGTCACGATCATTGACCGTGACAAGGGTGACTTGTCACAGTCAACGACCGTGTCAATCCGACAATTTTGGTGTAGTGAAAGGGCATAATTCTGAAATCATAAGGGCATATAGTAAATTCCAACATGATTTAAGTATTCCATCAAATCGTTATTAACAACATACACGTGGGGAAGAATTAATACTATTCAAACAACAAGTAAAGAACTACTGGTTCTTTCTAACAATATAAAAAAGGCCAAATTCATATAAATTCAACAAGTTTACATCAATGTGAGAATTTACCAGTCAAGGCTTACCTAAGGACAATTCTCAAATTAAATCAAATTTCATAAATTAACTAAATGTTTAATATTGGAGTTTATAAAATTTAAGATTTTCATCTGAACATATTAATGAATAAAATTTTCAATGTATCACAATTTATGCAGAAATTTACCGAAATTATAAATCTCACAATTTTTTCAATTTCCAATTTCTTATTTTATCACAACTCACCAAATTCTATGTAAAAAATATAAACTTTCAATATTTCAAAAATTTGACAATATCATATTATTTAATTATGAAATTCCAATAAGTATTTTACAAACTTAATTATATTTATTGGATTTTATTTATAAAAATTTGGTTGAGGTATAATTTGATATTTAAATGACTAAAATGGGAGGAGTGGAATGTTAACTTGCCTCAATTGAAGAAAATCAATCCTCAAAAGTGTTGAAATAACGTAGAGAAAAGCCTATTTGAATTTATTGAATTGTGTCTCCAAATGCCCCTTTAAAAGACCTTTAAAATTTGTCCATGTATTGTCCCAAATTTTTTCCAGAAAATATTGGCTAGGATAAAAGTGTATATTTGTGGAGTTGGGAATATATATTTTTTGTGGAATTTGGTTGAGGTTTAAAGGCCGACTTGTGTACAAAGAATGGGAGGAGTAAGGTTTATGTGGTACTAGTTTTGTGAGAAATGAAAAACGAATTGGCGTTCATTCTTAAGAATCATTCGTTGCCTAATTTATTTTATAAAAATGCTCTTAGTTTAATTTAAAAAAATTTATTTATTTATTTTCTTTAATTACACCTTAATTCCTTTATCTTTTTTTCTTTAATAACCCTAACCCTAAAATTTTCTCCAAGTAACTACCTTATTACCAAGTAGCATTTATCTTAAATCATAATTCCTTTTGTATCAAGCCTTCCACTTACTTTTTATAAATACAATTAAACCCCGTAGTTTTATTTATTTATAATTAGGCCTAAATACTTTACTAATTCACTAAATAAATTATATAATTCTTAATAAATTCTACAATACACCAAATGAGTTCTATAATTATAATAACTCTCATAAATTATATTTCAACTTCCACTAACACAAATAAAACTTTATTCTTCACTTAAATAATTATAAATTCAAGTTTTAATGTAAAATGAGTATTTAACATTCTCTCAAAATCCATAATTATTTATTTATTTAATTAAATAAAGTGTATAAAGCAAGTTTGAATGACTCAAAAAATGAGAGTGAAGCGAGTTACTCTAGTAATGAGAGTAAGAGTGAGATAGACTTTATGGTTAGGCTAGATGGAAGTGAAAAAGTGAGTGAAGATCGAGTGTCATTAGATATTGTATTGAGGAAAAATCGAGTGAAAGTTTATAGTGATAGGTCACTTAGTGACTCGTCCTTTTGTAGTAGTAAAGGTTCACACACTTCTATCCATAATTCACATGAATGTAGTGATGATGAAGTTGACGACATTAAAGAATCAACTGATATTAATCAATTGGAATGTTTTGAACACGAGAAGGTCGTTGATGCTTTATAAAAAATGTGATTCTTTAAAATTACAAAATTAATCCATTTTGAAAGAAACGGAAGACATGTAACTTGAAAATGAAAATTCGAAAGTTGAATTTGAAAAATTAAAGCTTGAATTGGAACATGCCAGGAATTTAAAAATTGATATACTTGATAGAACAAGTGTTCTAAATAGTATTTTGTTGAGTCGTGCTCAATTGAAACCTAAGCATCATGGCATTAATTTTAAAGAGTTTACAAAGGTTGAAAAGGTTGCAAGTTCAAAATCGAAAGTTAAAAGTTCTATTATTGAAAAAGAAAGATAGGTAACAAACTCTAATATTGAAAAATAAGGAGGTAGATCATAATTTTAGTTTTTTTGAAAAATGGAGATGGATGTTCATATTGTGGTAAAATGAATCATTATGTGCATTTTTTATTTAAAAAAATAGACCTGAAATAGTTTGTTTGAAAGATCAATATGAGAAAGAGGAAGTGAGAAGGAAATTGAGGAATGTTGTGAGAAGGAATGTGTCGTTTTGTACTTTTTATAAGGTACAAGGTTATACAAACCAAGCATGTAGGTGTTTGAGGGAGCAAAACCATAGGTTCATTGACAATAGGAGGAAAATGTGCTGAATAGATCCTATTGTTGAGCTTAGGGGGGGAATTAGTAATTTGATAAGACGGATGTCGTTCCTAGTGCAAAATAGAGACGAGGTTAGATGTGAGTCTCCTAGATCTATACTTAGACACTAGACTCAAAATCGAAGGACAAGGCATAAGAATTCTAAGATGGATGAGAGATGGATACCAAAGGTAGGTAGTGGAATCCCTAGGAATGTACCTAGAAAGAGTATTGAAATTGATGCTCCTCAAAGAATGTGATGAAAGAATTTAAGTTTATTCCTCCCATAGATCCAAAAGATGTAATACCCATTGCTATCTCGATAAATAGTTAGCTAAGATGACTATGGTCTTGTTTGTGTAGGTTACCTTCCTAGTTCATTATTGATTTGTGGAGAAACACGTCGTTTGGGTGAGAGTTTCATTTGGTATCACATTTTATTCTTGGTGAGGACTTATTGCATATGTGTATTTTTCACTCATTTGCTTTTTATGCTACGTTCTTTACTAAAAATAATTTTGCAAATACATGCACCATTCTTATTCAAAATTACAAAAATATTTTGGGTTTATTTAATTTTGTGATTATATGGTTAAGTCTTTAATTCTTATGATTTGATCATTTATTTAACTTGAATGATGATTAAAATTGATTTTTAACCATTTAATTGAAAATTTTATTTCATTTAATTATTAGGGTGAAATTCATTAGAAAAATCATGATTGACAAATTTGTTAAAGTTTATGGTATTGATTTTACACTACTTGAGCACATTCATATCACATGATGCATATGATTATTTCTTTTAGTGCTTAATTTGATCATGATCAAATCTCAAGATCTCTATTGGTTTTAAAAGTTTTTATGGTCCGTGCGTGATATTTTGGTTCATTTTATACTATGAAGGAGTTGAAAATGACCATTTTTCATGCGTTGATAAGTGCTACCATTAGAGTGATTAAAGTCGATACTTGAAATTCAAATGTTATTGGGTAGGTGTCATTTAGGTGAGTGAAAATCCAATCAACGACAAACCCTAATATGTTGGAAAGATCCACAAGCTAAGAGCTTAACCTTCATAAAAAGCAAGATATGCCATAAGTTTTCAAAAATAAAAATTTATGTTTAGTTGACATTCAAAATATTTTGAATAACATATGCTTGAGGGATTAAAATGGTTAGAAACAACCATTTATAAGAGGTAAAAGGATATTGGTTGAATTATTTTTTTTAAGAATAATTTGTAATGATTATATAATTTGGTTATATGTATTCATGTTAATTTTGTAACTATATATCTCACACGAATTATACCTTGATTAGTATTACAAATCATACCCTAATTAATATTACAAAGTTTCAAGAACTTGATTTGATAATAATTTTATACCTTATATGTTCAATTGATTAAGATTTGGATTAAACGTGTTCTTAATTCATGTTTTAATCAAGGTTTAAAGAAACTCTTTGTGTCAAATCAAATTTGTCACATGTGCCCAATCACAATCACACTTTATACTTTTGTGTTTGCATTTATATATTTATGTGTATGAGTTGTTGATTTTATGCTTTTTCTTTGCATTTATCCCATACTTTGTGTTTTTCAAGTAAAAAATGAATGTTTTATCATGCATTGCATTCATTCATGTTTCTACTATTGAGATAGTTTGGATTCTAATTTATACTTACACTTTTCTGGATATTTTTCCTTAACTTTATCTATGTTTTGTTTCGTTCGCACGGTTTAAAAACGACCATGTTCGCATGTAAGGATTTTGCCATTCGCAGGTCTGTCGGCATGTTTAAATGGGTTTAGTTTGTTCAGTTCTCATCTCATACCCAAACCTCTTCCAGATCTCAAACCATATTCAAAATCGCTTATATAGTGATTTTTTCAGTTTGCGTGTCCTTTTAGGAAGGTTTTGAGAGAATATTCATTGGTGGTTCCAACTAGTTTTTTTTTGTTTGGTGTCATTTGCATTATTTTCACTTTGGTAAGTCTTTAACACTTGTTGTTTATTGTTGATTTGATTCTTTCATAGTGATTTTAGGTTAGATACGTCATCTTGAGTGCTTAATTTCCAGTCTTGGAGGGTTATTTTGTGTTTTGAGGGTTTTACATTTGGGTTTTTCGTACCTTTTGTCATTTTTACCCTAGTTCTACCCTTATTTCTCATTCTTCATCATATTTTTGCATTATGGTGAGAGGGAAGATGCAAGCGAGGAAGACGATTCGTGTACCTAGTGGTCCTAGTGAGACTTCTCGACCATAAGAATCACCTTGTACTTCACAGCCCTATAGACATCATAAACATTCCCCAATTTTCTCAATTCATGCTTCAGATGACACTACTAATGCCTTTAGGATTTTATTTACTAGAGATGGTTCGCCTGTTATGAAGGGTTTCACAACCCAAGTTGTAATCGTCGAGAGAGATGTAGACTTAAAGCATCTTGAAAAATGTGAGGAGGGCAGTTTATATTATTTTTGAACGATGTTATTCGCGATTCATCATTGATTCAGCCACATCAGTAGGTCAATGCTATACTTGTTCGTGAGTTTAATGAGAACATGATCGTACCACCTTCGACCATACATGCAGTTCATTCTTTTTTGTGTTATTTCCATTGAGCTTACTGGTGATGCTCATGCTACTCACTTAGGTCTATAGACTCATCTTGATGAGAACGATTTTATTCTTATTATGAGCATGGAGTCACAGTTAATCAGGTTGCATATTTTTATTGGGATATAGGTCTAGTTGGATGAGTTTCTTTTTAGACAAACCGATATGGATAGTTGTTACTCTTTTCTTTATTTATTAAATGTTTACAACCTCATGACTAGACGCCACACCTAGTACTTACCGTACCATATTGGTCGGTTGATGGATGCTTTAGTGCATGGCCAGGTGATAAAATATCTAAAGTTAGTTATTCAGGTGATGAGGAGAATGTGTACAAACACAAGAGGGGAGGCATTGTCGTATGAGAGGTTGATCATTGACTACTTGTATTTGTTAGGGTCCCTATATTTCTTACAGATGATGTCTCTACTATTATTGGTGCTATTTAAATTGTTAGTTCATCTCGTTTTGTTGACCAGACTTCATGATGACCACCTCTCTAGCCCCAGGATCCGGATGCACCGGTACCCAATTCTGCCCCGGCACCTTAACCTACACCTATTCCCGAGCCATTAGCACATCATAGTTAAAGTGCTTTCATGGGAGCTTATTTTGATTATATAAGAGGTCAGTTTCATAAGACCAGATATGAGATGATGTACTCCCGTGCATATTTACACAATGCTTTGATACGATTGATCGAGAGTATGCCAATTTGCATATGGATGCTATGTTCATTTCTGAGTATTTTAGGAGATCCGATATTATCTAATATTTTGCTGTTGTTGTTCCACATCCTATTGGTACTCCTCATCTTCCTCCATATGTTCCACTTGTGGATGTTGATGATGAGGATGATAACGACATAACCAATGATGATGATAATGATGCCTAGTACGATGATATGTCTCATGATGATCAAAGATTTGGTCTATATCTTTATTTTATTTTTCTCATTTGATAGTAAATCATGTGGTACTTTCATACACTTGGTCACCATTTGGATATTTATACCATTCTTGTTGATGCTTGGATACTTTTTGGTTTGCTGTATGGAAATTTTATTGGTTTTATGGATTAACTTGTTTTATCCATGTTATTATGCTCACGTCGATATATTTATTCTTGATTTATGATCTCATTTTATTAGTTAGATTGATTATAAATCACATATCCGACGTTTGTGATTATGGCTTGATATCATTCATCTTATAGCTATTGATTTCGATACACGTATATATGCTCATTTCTTATTCCCTTGCTATAGCTTTGGTAGTTCACATGCTTTACTAGCTTTTACTTTGCTAGTTTTATTTGTCATTGTGATATTCCTTTATTACCTTGCTATACCCTTTGTGATCGAGGGTGAAAAGTGGCGAGTGTCAAACGCCGATCGTTGTTTTTTGTTCACCGCCTCAATACAAAAACTTACACTTATGACTACACTCAACGGGTGAGTGTAGCGACCAAGTTCGGGTATCGAAATATCCAAAGAGACGAGTTGCTAGAATTTATAAGGTTTAATACTCCTAAATAAAAGTGTAAAAGATGATTATACACAAAAAGTAAAAGATGCGAAAAAGGGAAATATTAATCTAGGCGAGTGTAAATTAAACTAGATTAACAAAGCGGTAAAAATTATAGGTTGCGTCGAATATCCCTCACCCGAGTTAATTAGTATAAAATGGTTACATGGGTCGAAGAGTTATTAAGATTGCGTCTCGTTTCGTTAGTTAATTAAATCATGAGTTGTCATTCCCCTAAATTTGCATAAAATCCTAATACGTTTTTGGCATCAACAAATACCCCGAAAATTACGCACGCAAGGTCGTAAGAACGGAGCATACATGATATGCCCCGTCAAATCTCCTAGGCGTAATAACTAGGACAACACACCCTAAATAGACCCGTAAACTCCATCACCAAAGCAAAGCAACATGTCAACCGAAATAAGTTACATCCGACACAACCTAGACTAATTTAGCTAGAAAGCATATTAAAAATGCGGTAAATAAATGCAATGAAACTACACTAGAAAGCACGAAAAGAAAGCACCTAAACCTAATTATGAAAGCATGTAAATTGACTACAAAGCAAGAATTAAGGAAATACAAACTATATTAATGGAGGGGGAAGATGAAAGTACAACTTACAAACCCAAATGGGTGTCAAACCAAGAGGAAATGAAGGAGTTATCAAATCCCCAAACCCTAACCTAAAACTTTCTAAAACGAATTATATCTGATATTTACAACAAAATTTGTTTATATAGTAAGTGGAATAAAATTTGAAAAGAAAAGGAAAAAGAAAATAAAAGGGAAAATATCAGCTGGAAACAGGGGATCGATCGATCGATGGTTGAAAAATGAGCCCACTGTCTAAGCTCGAAGGCAAATATCTGAAGGATCGATCGATCGATCCTTTTGATCAATCGATCGATCAAGCAAGGCTGCTTCAAGTTCCCCCTGTTTTGATGTATTTGGTTTTCTCTTCCGCTAGAAACACAGCAACTTCTTCATTAGGGATCGGATTCGCGCATTGTTCGTGGCCACGCAAAGCTTGCGAAGAAGGATACAACTTCTGTGTAGATGTTGGGCAGGTGACCAAGCCGTGAATTGACCGAATTTCCCTTGCGCGTGTCGATATGTACGAAACTTGAGCGGAATGCGTTCGAACTTCACACTTAGTACCTACATACTTACAAAAGCCCAATTATACCTCATATAGCATGTTAACAATATAAATCTGAGGTTGTCTGGTTAACAGGCTTAAATATAGAGATTAAGGCACCCGAGGGGACTAAAATGCGTAGGTTCGAGGGATGAAATACGCAATATTTGCGTATTATCACACCCCCTAACTTACCCATTTCTAGTCCCTAGCAATTAAATAGGATGAAACAAGAACTACAATCAAACCAAAAGCAGGATAAGTACAAAAATATGGTGTAAAAGCATACGACCACTTTCGCGGGTGATTCGATTGCATTTATCGTATGCAATAAGCCGTTAAACTTCTAGGTTACCCTAGTGGACGAGTGTCGTCTTATGAAGGTTTTTAGGGATGAAACCCACAAACATCATATGGTTTCCTCAAAATATGCCCAAACCAACATGCGACAAGCCCAACAATACGAAAAGAATTTCATACGCGTTATTAGCATAATGAACGAATTCAAACAAAAGTCTGAATCATTAATATTATAGAATGCACCTCATAGAATTGAAACCTTAAAATGTGGGAGGGGAGCGAGCACATGCAAAATTTTATTTGATAAAAACTTAAATAAATCGGATACTAAAAGTTAAAGCAAGCATATATTCAATCCTCGCGAGCATTACACTCATCAAGTGAATTCACTCGTAACAGGGAGTTAACACACGGAACATGTGGGCATAAAGAGTAAATGTAAATGGAAACTAGGCCGCAGACATATCACAAATGAACAACGCTATATATAAAATGAAAAATTAGAATCTCAATGAAAGATACCGCACATTAAAGGAGGCAAAATGTATTTTTACAAATTATCAAAACTATTTCAACTTTTAAATTAAAATCAACCTAAGATCACATAGGACTTGTATAGGGTTGTAATGTAGATTTGGCTAGGGTACGAAACGAAAGGAATGTATGTACGGGTTCAAAGTGTTCAAAAATGACAACTCGGAATAATGGGAAAATGCGGGCAATATCAAAAATTAGAAAATAAGTTCCATAAAAGGCATTAGATATACAAATGGAGAGTAATCAAAGCTTATTGAACTATATACAACATATACAACTTTCTCTTTCTTTTTCTTTTCTTCTTTTTCTCACTTTTCTCTTTTGTTTTCTTTTGCTTTTCACTTCTCTTTTTATTTGTCACTACACTTTCTTTTCTTTACTTTTCATACTCTCACATGCCTAAATTGCAATCGCAACACAACAACATAATTCAATCCCAAGTAACATTCCAAACAAAGGTATAGAAGGTGTAAGTATGGTGTATAACACCAATTCGTAGTTGGTTATGGGATTTTGGGTAATGAAACGAAAGGCTATATTAAGCCTCAAAGGGGTTAACGAGGGTAAACATATAAGGTGAGGTTAAGGCTAATATGGGTGATATACAGAGATGGCCTATGATCATTTTCTATAGTTTACACAATTCTCGAGTCAAAACAATATATGAAAATCATGATCAAGTAATACATTTCAAGATATACACTCAATTAATGAACGAACAAATGAAAGAATAGTGAGATTACCAACGAATCCAACGTTTTCAAAGAGGAAAGAATAGTGTATACACTTACAAACGACGAAAGGTACAAAGCTTACTCGGTGTAAGTATATACAATACAACAAAAGATTATCAAGTTATAAAAATCTTAAACCAAATCAATAAAACAAGAAAAACGCATGTGCTCATGGGATTAAAGTTTAATTCATGAAGTTATTCATAATATCAATAATTGAGGACTAAAGTCTAATAACTTCTAAAATCGACAACATGCATCATTCAGTTGTCAATTGGATCGGGCAATTATTGAAATTTATCATCGAAAATAAGGGCAAAATGCCCAACAAAGGAGAAAAAAAAAGAAAATCTTTTTGACATTTTAATTTTTCTAAGAAAATCATACTAAGTAACTAACATGTGAGCAAAAACATGGACAAAATAAAGAAATGGATAGAATATCCCACACCCCCTAACTTAAAACCTAACATTGTCCTCAATGTGAATTAAGAATCAAGTTAAAGAGAGGAAAATAGCGATATTACCCAAAATTGGAGCGGTCCCCATAAGAACAAGTCCAAAGAATCTACAAAACAAGTTAGTACCGAGCATAGCAAAAAAAAATAACAAAAAGTTAACTAATTATAAGACTAAATTAAAAGAAAGAAAAACTAAAGAAAGAAATGATAAAAAGCTAACTATATACAACCTACTATTTAGGCTTCACAGTAACTGTACACTAGAAGTCTAAATAGCTGAGGGTCCACTGCAAAAATAATTTGACTTTGGAGGATAACCAGTGTACCCTCACTCTCAAGCATGCCTTCCGAAAAATATGAATTTTGTTTGAACAACGGAAGGCATGTGTAAGGCGAAAGAAATGAACCATCGTCAATTAAAAGTTTTGGAGGGATGATGGGCGATTTGGATTGAATGGGTGATAAAAACATGTGGGGACTGAGAAAAGTAGAATATCCTCACAAGTATTTTGAAATTGGAATGGGAGGTGGCGCACACAAAGGCAAAGATGCGATCATAGAAGGCGAATTGAGCAATTACTCCTCATCGGCGAATAGGTTTAACACATTAAAGTCTGAAATCGATTCATTGGGTACTTATAAGGTGTGATAACAGAGAATGAAAATGGGGAGGAAAGAAATTCAAACTCAAGAGATGCATCAACATTGCTTGAAGATTGAGTTTCGAAGAAAATAAGATCATTTTCAATGAAATGTTCTTCTTTGGGGGACAAAGAAGAAATAATTTCATTGAAAATGGATATTACGTCATTTTCATCCTCGCTTTCAATATCTAGTACGCAATGGGCAAAGTCTAGAATGGTTTGTTCCAAAGTAGGCACAAAACCTCATTTGGTTCAAAACATTCCTCGATTTCAAAAGTCTCGGAAGCAAAATCATTGTCGGATTTAAATAATAAATCCAATTCATGTTCCCCCAAACGATTTTCTTCCTAATAACGATTTTCAAGCTTCTCACTTTCAAGCATACGCAAGCCCTCACCGAATGCCATAGGCCGAGGTGTGGATTCTTGAAAATGCGAACTTTGAAAATTACCATCGGACTTAAACTTAAACTCATTATTATAAATTTTTTAAAAACTATTGAAATTCATTTCAAAATTCCTATTATAAGGAATTAGAGGCCCAAAATCATTATCATTATCATCATCATCAAAATTCTAATAACCCGAGTTTTGACTTTCGTTATACTCGCCCAAAGTCATTTTTGAATTTGTAATTTTTTGGGACTCTAAGTATTGACCGAAAGTCATAGGATTATGGGCATTTTGAAAATTATAATAATGATTACCTAAAAATTGGAATAAGACATGCTTACCCCAAAAATGGCTCGAAATGGCAAATTCCATAAAGTAGATGCACGCGCGAGAAATTCAAGCGTTTCTTGGCCCTCAAATGTAGAAGTCCTACAAAAATATTGGCAAAAAATACAAATAGAAAGAAAATACTGCGAAATACTAAATCAAATAAATTCTAAAACAAACTCATCCCCGGCAACGGCGCCATTTTGATCGAGGGTGAAAAGTGGCGAGTGTCAAACGCCAATCATTGTTTTCTATTCACCACCTCAATACAAAAACCTAAACTTATGACAACATTCAACGGGTGAGTATAGCGGCCAAGTTCGGGTATCAAAAAATCCACTGAGATGAGTTGCAAGAATTTATAAGGTTTAATACTCCTAAATAAAAGTGTAAAAGTAAAGTCCCTATATAGAGCACTCTTAGGGTTTGTGTTTCATGTTCCGTGCTTTAGCAATATAGACTGTGACGAGACGTTTGCCCCGGTAATTCGTCTTGAATCAATGAGATTACTTCTAGTTGTTGCTTGTCACTTACAATTTAAGCTTTTTCAAATGGACGATAAATCTGCTTTTCTTAATGGTATTCTTTCCGAATAAGTATACGTTGAGCAGTCCAAAGGTTTCCATGATCCCAAACTCCCAAATCATGTTTATAGACTTAAAAAGGCTTTATATGGTTTAAAACAGGCCCCTCGTTCTTGGTATGAACGTTTGACTGCTTTTCTATCTTCACATGGGTTTGTTAGAGGAGGTGAATATCAAACTCTTTTTGTTAAAAAATCTAACAAAAATGACATTTTGATTGGTCAAATTTATGTAGATGACATTATTTTTGGGTCAAGCTCATCTCATGAAGTTAAACAGTTTTCAAAAGACATGAGTAGTGAATTTAAGATGTCACTTATGGGGGAGTTACAGTATTTCCTAGGACTTCAAATAAGACAACTAAGTGATGGCCTTTTTATATCACAATCTAAGTATGCTGAGGATTTACTTGTTAAATTTGGACTTGAAAATTCTAAAATATCATCTACTCCTATGGCTATAAAAACCAAATTATCTAAGTCTGATAGTGGCTCGAATGTAGATCCCACATTATACCGTAGCATTATTGGTAGTTTATTATACTTGACTGCTTCTAGACCAGATATTCAATATGATGTTTGTATTTGTGCGCGATTTCAATCCAGTCTAAAAGAATCTCACCTTACTTGTGCTAAAAATATTTTGAAATATGTTAAAGGCACAATTGAGTTTGGACTTTGGTATACCAATGACTCTTCTTGTGAGATAATTGGGTACTCGGATGCGTATTGTGGCGGTAGCACGGATGATTGTCGTTCCACTTCGGGTGGTTGCTATTATTTAGGACAGAATTTCGTTGGATGGTCTAGTAAAAAGCAAACTAATGTTACTTTATCTACTGCTGAATCTGAATATGTTGCTGCTAGTGCATGTTGTGCTCAACTAATTTGGATTAAACAAATGCTATCTAATTATGGTATAATTCAGTCCAAATTTCACCTTTATTGTGATAATGAAAGTGCTATTTGCATTGCTAAAAATCCTGTCCAGCATAGTAGGACTAAGCACATTAACATAAGGCATCATTTCATTAGAGAGTTGTTTGAATCAAAAGAGCTTATAATAGAACATATTCCTACCGAAAATCAACTTGCTGATATGTTCACAAAACCGTTAGATAAACCTCGTTTTGAAAGATTGAGACATATGATAGGAATGACCGTGCTTGATAACTAGTTTGTGTTTAATCTGCATCCTGTTTATAATATCTCTGAGATTTTAGGGTAAAGATATCTACTAATAACCGGTATCTCTTAAAATCATGTTTAATGTAGGAGACTTTCATTATGCAGTTTTTAAACACTTTTATGTATTTCTTCCATTCTACTATTTAGTCAAAATGGGGGAGCGTTGAGTACATCATTCTGTATTATTTGTTGATTATTCTTTTATGTTTGTCCCATATCATACATTTCTGCACAATTATTTCTATTATATTATTTTGGTAGAGCAAATGCTACTAACTTGATTTCTCGGCAGAAAGTGTATTTATGTTTTGCAGGTTTTCATCAACCGTGCATCTGAGTTGTGTCTTTTCTTTTCTAGGATGGGTGGTTAGTTAAATACTCTTTTGTATAGGACATTTTAGGATTTAATTTTTCCTTAGTATATCATTTGATGTACTCAAGGGTTTTATCAAAATAAGTCCAATGGGGGAGTTTGAAGTCCCTATATAGAGCACTCTTAGGGTTTGTGTTCCGTGCTTTAGCTATATAGGACTTCATCTTGTTGGACTTTGATTTTGACAAAATTATTTGTGTAATTGGGTGTATGTCGTTACCTCTGCCAAGCTCCTACTTCTGTCTACTACAACCCAGCGATCGACTGAATTCTCCTCACTATGAAAGGTAATTTTCAGTTTCTATGGTTCATAGGAATTTTTGTCACGTAGGACACGACACCTCGGTGCATCTGCATATTGTTTATCATGTCTCATGATAGTTTTGATTTTTGTCATATTAAATTTTTTTGAGTTCAAAACTTTAATTGAAGTTTTTATAAGAAAAATATTTTTGTGAAAATAAATTGCCGATACAATGTTTTTGAGAATAAAATTTTTAGAATAAAAATTTGAAGTTAAAAATATTTAGTTGAAACGGTTTTATTTTTTTAAAAACTTTTAGTAAGTGCGCATGTTATTTTATATATAATGATAGTTCATTTGTTGTTTTAGCCTTGGCCAATTTGACCACCTAACAGCTGCCATGCTTTTGCATATATTTTTTCCAAACCCCATAGCTATTATCTAGGCTAGTACAAATTTGACTAAAACCATATCTGTTGGCATGCTTGTATGTATGTGTGTATGTTCATATAGTATTATAGGTTAATATATGCATACGTGGACTTTTAAGAATACACATGATTTGGTGTATGTTATATAATATATGTTATGTTAACATGTTAGCTGTTATTAGATATTATATATTCTGTTGGTCATTATCATGACCCACTTTCGGCTATAGGAAGTTATCAACTTCATGCCATGCTGATTTGACCGAACAGCCATGTGTCTAGCCAATAGATGATTTGTGGTACTTTTTTAGCTGTTGGCGTCTAAGACTAGGCATATCATAGCCTATAGTCTGATGGCGTGTTCCCCATGCCTTGGCAGGTCCCAATCTTAACGTCGATTTTACCCTTGGTTTAACAGGTAGTGTATATATGTGTAAATATGATATTATATAAACTATATATATAAATATGATTGTTACTCATTTCCATGTACCTTTTTGTCTTTTATAATATATTCTTATATTACATTGGCCATAGCTTTTACACGCTGAGCCATGCCTTATTTGTGGCCATATCTGATGGCGTAATTAATTATGCGGTGACACTGTGTATATGTCGTTTTGACCAATCAATATTTGACAAGGACCAATAGCGTGGCCCACAGATTTGATCTCAAAACCGTATTTGATTTTTAGCTTTATTAAATGACACCATGTGTCACTTATGTCCAACGGTAAGTTTTTGAACTGCTTTACAGCTGGATTCCACTCCTTTTGATAAAAACCAGAACTGGTATTCATTCCTTTTGAAACGACGACGCATTGTTTAATACGGGAATATTTGTTTGTTGCGTTTCTTGTACGCAAGTTGGCTACAGCAGTACACACGTGTCACGTTTTAAACATTGCATTTTGTGTTTCTTAATTGACCGTAGGATCTATTTTTTATCAATGGTCTGTGTTGATTTAAATCAATCCCTGTGACTTACTTTTTCACCAATCAGATTTGTTCTCTCTTGGCTATAAATATAGACCTTGTGTCTTCATTTTTCAGAGCCGAGATAATTCATTTTTTAGCACAAATTCTGCCAAATTTTTTTTTAGAAAGAGAGATTAAACACCAATACTTTTCTGAGATAAATCTTTTGTGTGTCTTCAAAAGCCATTGCTGAGTCTCAAAACCTTGTTGTGGATTCAAGCGTGGATGCTTTTATTTTCAGAATCTCTCATATCAGATTTTGTTGATTTTCATTCTGAAAAATCTGGTTGTAAGTGTTCTTATTGTTGTTCTTATTTTACTTGTATTTTCAGATCTGTTTTCTGCTAGATCTAAAATATTTGTGTAGTGTCCTGCTGAAATATAGTTTATATATATATATATATATATAAACACTACACACACGAACAACTGCTAGTGATCTATATTGTTTAAAACATTTTGTTTTAAATTTTCAAGAAATCTGTTACAGAATAGAAAAAGTTATTTTTGGTTTAGTTGTTTAAACCTAGACTTCTTGAACCCTAGTGTAAGAATAAGAACTTCCTGATTTTCTGTATTAAAATAAATTTTTGAAATCTATTCTTTCTTTATTCAAGACTGCATGTAGAAGAATTTATCATATTCTAAATTGTTAAGACTGTTCAAGTTGTTTTGTGGTATTATATTAGATTAACATCTATTTTAATCTAAATATTCGTTGTAACAGTTTCATGATAATTTCAGTCTTGATTCTTGTGTGTATATGATATCTTGCTTGTTTAAGTGATTTTCAGGAATTGTTTCATATCATATCACTCACACATATTCTATCACGTTATAATCACGTAGACACATTTATGTATGTGAATATCTGAACAAGTCTAGTGTTCAAGATTTGAAAGAAAGAAAATAAAGCTTTTCAAAACTGAATTGAAAGTCAAGAAGACTTGACTTGGTTTGAATGACATAAGACTTGCAAAGATATATAGGAGATATAATATGTTGCATTGCATTCTGTGTGTATTCATATAGGATAGTACACCACACACTATCACTTCACTAGAAAATAACAATAGGCACTGAGTTAACCTTGAGCTAAAAAGAGCAAAAGGGAGAAGATGAGAAGTGAAGAATGCGAGAACAAGCGAGGACAATTTTAAAGAGAGAACATAATAAGCAACCGGGCAGGAGTCTTGATCGAGTGGGGTAATCTCTATATCTTTCTTCTTTATTTGTCGAGTTTGTTGTTTGTAAATCGTCCCTATTGATTTATTGTTTTGGTATAAGTAGATTAGGTGACTCCTAGAGGAGTCCGTCGTTTTTCCCGGGGAAGGGTTTTTGTGACGTAAAATAAATACAGTGTGCTGTATATTTTTTGTATATCACCTCACGTGAAAAAGTAGGTTTAACTAAATAGAAACTCGCCTAAAACTAAATTGGTTATTATTTTTTTTAAATCACCTTGATTTAAAAAGATAATAATTTGGACTGTTATTTAACTTTGAAAATCAAATTCATTTTCATAAAGTTAACAAATTAAGTAAAAGTTTAATTTGGTCCCCTAAAGGATAATATCATTAACTTGTAGGTATTAGGGGTTTATTCAGCAAATAAGTTTACTTCTGCACTAAAAGTCTAACGCAACCGCACTCTCAAGTGGTATCAGATATAGACTTTAGAAAGATTCTTTTTCAAAACTTTTGTCAAACTCGTTTTACCTTGTTAGCAATGGATGATTCAAGTCAATTACTTAGGCTTGGAAATTTTAGTAGACCTCCTATTTTTGATGACTCAAATTTTTCACACTGGAAAATTAGAATGGTTGCATTTATTCAAGGCACTTTAGGAGAAGACGTGTAGGACTTAATTGAAAATGGTTATAGGCACCCCACTACTCCTATAGAAGAAGGTAGCACTATCTTTAGAAAGCTTAAAACTATTGAATTAAATGTTGATGAGAAAAAGATAAGCAATTTCAATAATAAGGGCAAGAATGCGATTTTCATGAGTGTGAGTGAAAATGAATTGAAACGTATATGTCACTGCACTACTAGTAAGGATGCTTGGGATACTTTAGTAATAGTACATGAAGGCGATGCTAGGGTAAAAAGATGCAAAACTCAAATGCTTATTCAACAGTACAATGTGCTAGTTATGAAAAATAACAAACCATTTGATGATTTCTATATGCGTTTGACTGATATTATTACCCAATTGCATGCTAATGATGTAGAGTATGCTGATCAGGAAGTGTGTGCTAATATTTTGAGATCCCTTGCCCCTAGGTTTGATCATAAACGTTATATCATTGAAGAAATGAATGATCCTTCTCTCACACCTGAATTGCTTAGCTCTAAATTGAGAACTATGGAACTTGAAACAACCTTTAGAAAGACTCTTACTTCTTATGTTAAAAATGATCTGACTAATTCTTCTAAAGTTGCATTTAAATCTACCTTTCCTAATAAATTCAAACATAAGGTAGTTAAGCAACAATCTGAGTCGGCTAATGATTCTGATGAGGAGTCGGACGACATTGATAAGATTGACAATCAATTTGGACTTATGTCTTCTCAATTTAAGAAACTTTTGAAGCATATAAATTATATTGCTAAAAGTCTTATGTAAGAGAATAATCAGACTCATCAGTCCAATCGACCCCATAACAGAAATTCTAAAGTAAAGGCTAATCATGATAGTTCTAGTAAGGTTAATAAATCAAAAATGGATTGTCACAATTGTGGTAAACTTGGACATTTCATTGTTGAATGTAGATCCAAACCACAGTCTGAGCATCCTAAGACGCATAAGGCAAACATTACTAAAACTTGGGATGATTCCTCTGATTCTGAATCAAAAGAAAACCAAGCTGAATCTGAATCAAATTACCCTGCGTTTTTAGGAGAAGTTTATGACTGTTGTGGAGATATATATCTAGCTGGAATGTCTGATTCTGAAGATGATTTTGATTCTGATGAAGTGTTTGATTTAATTGCTGCTGCTAAATCTTTATTAGCTAGTCAACCTTCTATGCTAGAAATAACTGCTCTATTTGATGCTAAACGTGCATATTTGTGTGAGACTAAGTCTGAAGATTGCAACAATTCACACACTGACACGAAGAATAATGAAAATTTTGTTGCCTATGATGATTATGGGGAAATGTATGTGAGGACCTTGCAAAATAGACAAGAATTTTTCTAATCTTGTTGAATTTCTTGGTGAGTCCCTAGAGAATCAATATAAGATAACTCAACAAAATTATGTGGAAATGTGCAATGTCAAAATTGATTTTGAAAAACAGTCACTTGAATTTAAAATTCAGATTACGACTTTAAATGAAAACTTGACTTCTTTAGAAGAAAAATATAATGCTGCACTTTTTGCAAGTTGAAAAGTCTAAAGAAGTTTGTGAAACTGCCTTTAAAATGTGTCGTAGTCATGACATAAAATTCATTGACCTAGAAGAATTGATAGCTGTCCAACGTTATTGTGGTGATACGAGAGGGTTTGGTTATGATGGTCCTATTACGAAAATAAATGATTTTTCCAAACCAGTTCTCTTTGTCAAGGCCAAAGAAGAAATGGTTCTTCCATTGGAAAGCAAGTCAAATGAAAAGGCCAAAGGAAAACAAGTTTTAATCGAAAATGATTTTGAAAGTGACATTGATTACTTCATTAAAAAAAAATTGATGCATCTTCTTCTAGATACTGTCCCCCTACTAAGAGACTTTCTAGACATGTTATGTCCAATTCTTGTAAGCAATCTGAAACTTACTTTGTTAGAAAACATCGTAATTCTGGCCTTCTTACGTCTAATAAATTCTGCACTATTTGTGATGTGTTTGGACACCAAAACTGTGAATGCCAAAGGTTTCCAAAGAAAAATGACAATTTTTACTTTAATCCCAAAAGTGGGAGATCTGGTTATAAAACCTCAAACCGCAATGGATCATTTCGTTATTTTAGTAAGCCTAGAACTTGGACCAATCACAAATCAAAACCATTTGGAAAATACTTTTTTAGATCCAATATTTTGGCACAAAACAAATTTAAAACGATGCCTATTTGGATCAGATCTGATGACCTAAGACCCCAGCTAAAATATTCGAATTTAAAATCTTTGGTAGTCTTAACAGCCCTACGCTGTGAGATGCATAGTGTTGGTTGGTACTTAGACAGTGGATGTTCGCGTCATATGACGGGTGATATTACTAAACTAAAGGATGTTGTTCATTATAAAGGTGGCAACGTGACCTTTGGAGATGGTAAGACCTCCTAAGTCATAGGCAAAGGCATTCTTAATGAAGAGGGTTTACCCAATGTTAATGATGTGTTATTAGTTCAAGGAATGAGAGCTAATTTGATTTCCATCAGTCAGTTTTGTGATAATGGATGCCAAGTTAAATTTTTAAAAACCTCCTGTGATGTTTTGACTAAAACGGGAGAAAATTACATAAAAGGCAATCGTACCACAAATAATTGTTACAAAGCTTCTGTCTCTTTGTCTTGTAATGTGACTCTTTTAGATGATTCTGACTTACGGCACAATAGGTTGGGACACATCAGTTTTGATACCTTAAATCGGTTATCATCACAAGATCTTGTTAGAGGCTTACCTAAAATAAAGAAATGCCCCTCTGCTATTTGTGGTCCATGTCAAGTGGGTAAGATCACTAAATCCCCTCACAAAAGGTTAAATACATTAACACCACCGCACCTCTTGAACTTCTTCACATAGATTTAATGGGTCCAACTAAGACTATTAGTTTAAATGAAAATTCTTATATCCTTGTCATTGTTGATGATTTCTCTCGATTTACTTGGGTAGCTTTCATGAAAGCTAAGTCAGAAACATTTAACAATTTTTTAAAAATTCTGACTCGTATAAAAAATGAGAAAGGCACCCAAGTAACCCGAATTCAAAGTGATAGAGGTGGTAAGTTTAAAAAAACTGGTATCATTGAGTATTGTGAGGCAAATGGTTATTCTCATGAATTTAATGCTAAAAAAACTCCTCAACAAAATGGGGTTGTTGAAAGGAAAAACAGAGTCATACAAGAAATGGCTAGAGTCCTTATTCATGCTAAAAATTTACCTCTATACTTTTGGGAAGAAGCTTGTATTACTGTGGTTCATATTATCAATCGTGTATATCTTAGGAAGAATACAAAAATGACCCCTTATGAATTTTTGTTCAACTAAAAGCCCAATGTTAAATATTTTCGTACTTTTGGCTCCATTTGTTATGTTTGCAATGATCGTGATAATCTTTCTAAATTTGAAGCCAAAGGTGATAAATCCATTTTCTTGGCTATTCTCATAATAGTAGGGCCTTAAGAGTTTACAACTTAAGAACCAAATCCATAGTAGAGTCCATTAATGTTGTTGTAATTGACAGCACTATTGAACCTATTAGTAAAGATCCACCTGTAGAAACTGAATTGGATACAAATATTTTAAATGATTCAGTTTTGACAGAAGAAGAATCTTTACCAGCACCAACCCTTGCCGTGCTTAATTGGGTTTCCAAAGATTATCCCTCCGCAGAAATTGTGGGTGATATTTGTGCGCCCATGAGGGCTAGAAATCAATTACGTCAAGTAGCTCATTTGGTTGCCTTTGTATCCCTAGTGGAACCAAAAATAGTAAATGAGTCACTTAGTGATTCATATTGGATTGATGCAATGCAAGTGGATCAAGCTCAATTCACGGTGCATGACGTGTGGTATTAAGTTCCTCGGCCCAAGGATATCAAAGTAATCAGTACAAAATGGATTTTTAAAAACAAGACCGATGAAAAAGGGATAGTCATTCGAAATAAGGCTAGACTTGTAGCACAGGGTTATTCTCAAATAGAAGGAATAGACTGTGACGAGACGTTTGTCCCGGTAACTCATCTTGAATCAGTGAGATTACTTCTAGCTCTTGCTTGTCACTTACAATTTAAGCTTTTTTAAATGGACGTTAAATCTGCTTTTCTTAATGGTATTCTTTCCAAATTCTTTCCGAATAAGTATACGTAGAGCAGCCCAAAGGTTTCCATGATCCCAAACTCCCTAATCATGTTTATAGATTTAAAAAGGCTTTATATGGTATAAAACAGGCCCCTCGTGCTTGGTATGAACGTTTGACTGTTTTTCTATCTTCACATGGGTTTGTTAGAGGAGGTGTTGATCAAACTCTTTTTGTTAAAAAGTCTAATAAAAATGACATTTCGATTGCTCAAATTTATGTAGATGACATTATTTTTGGGTCAACCTCATCTCATGAAGTTAAACAGTTTTCAAAAGACATGAGTAGTGAATTTAATATGTCACTTATGGGGGAGTTACAGTATTTCCTAGGACTTCAAATAAGACAACTAAGTGATGGCCTTTTTATATCACAATCTAAGTATGCTAAGGATTTACTTGTTAAATTTGGACTTGAAAATGCTAAAATATCATCTACTCCTATGGCTATAAAAACCAAATTATCTAAGTCTGATAGTGGACCGGATGTAGATCCCACATTATATCATAGCATTATTGGTAGTTTATTATAGTTGACTGCTTCTAGACCAGATATTCAATATGATGTTTGTATTTGTGCGCGGTTTCAATCCAGTCTATAAGAATCTCACCTTACTTGTGCTAAAAATGTTTTAAAATATGTTAAAGGCACAATTGAGTTTGGACTTTTGTATACCAATGACTCTTCTTGTGAGATAATTGGGTACTCGGATGCAAATTGTGGCGGTAGCACGGATGATTGTCGTTCCACTTCGGGTGGTTGCTATTATTTAGGACAGAATTTCGTTGGATGGTCTAGTAAAAACCAAACTAGTGTTACTTTATCTACTGCTGAATCTGAATATGTTGCTGCTAGTGCATGTTGTGCTCAACTAATTTGGATTAAACAAATGCTATCTAATTATGGTATAATTCAGTCCAAAGTTCACCTTTATTGTGATAATGAAAGTGCTATTTGCATTGCTAAAAATCCTGTCCAGCATAGTAGGACTAAGCACATTAACATAAGGCATCATTTCATTAGAGAGTTGGTTGAATCAAAAGAGCTTATAATAGAACATATTCCTACCGAAAATCAACTTGCTGATCTGTTCACAAAACCGTTAGATAAACCTCGTTTTGAAAGATTGAGACATATGATAGGACAATGCTTGATAACTAGTTTGTGTTTAATGTGCATCCTGTTTATAATATCTCTGAGATTTTAGGGTAAAGATATCTACTAATAACCAGTATCTCTTAAAATCATGTTTAATGTAGGAGACTTTCATTCAGCAGTTTTTAAACACTTTTATGTATTTCTTCCATTCTACTATTTAGTCAAAATGGGGGAGAGTTGAGTACATCATTCTGTATTATTTGTTGATTATTCTTTTATGTTTGTCCCATATAATACATTTCTGCACAATTATTTCTGTTATATTATTTTGGTAGAGCAAATGCTACTAACTTGATTTCTCGGCAGAAAGTGTATTTATGTTTTGCAGGTTTTCATCAACCGTGCATCTGAGTTGTGTCTTTTCTTTTCTAGGATGGGTGGTTAATTAGATACTCTTTTGTATAGGACATTTTAGGATTTAATTTTTCCTTAGTATATCATTTGACGTACTCAAGGGTTTTGTCAAAATAAGTCCAATTGGGGAGTTTGAAGTCCCTATATAGAGCACTCTTAGGGTTTATGTTCCATGCTTTAGCTATGTAGGACTTCATCTAGTTGGACTTTGATTTTGACAAAATTATTTGTGTAATTGGGTGTATGTCGTTACATCCTCGAAGCTCCCACTTCTGTCTGCTACAACCCAACGATCGACTGAATTCTCCTCACTGTGAAAGGTAATTTTCAGTTTCCATGGTCAATAAGAATTTTTGTCACGAAGGACACGACACCTCGGTGCATCTGCATCTTGTTTATCATGTCTCATGATAGTTTTGGTTTTTGTCATATTAAATTTTTTTGAGTTCAAAACTTTAATTGAAGTTTTTATAAGAAAAATATTTTTGTGAAAATAAATTGTCGATACAATGTTTTTGAGAATAAAATTTTCAGAATAAAAATTTGAAGTTAAAAATATTTAGTTGAAACCGTTTTATTTTTTTTAAAACTTTTTAGTAAGTGCGCATGTTATTTTATATATAATGATAGTTCATTTGTTCTTTTAGCCTTGGCCGATTTGACCACCTAACAGGTGCCATACTTTAGCATATTTTTTTTTTAAACCCCATAGCTATTATCTAGGCTAGTACAGATTTGACTAAAACCATATCTGTTGGCATGCTTGTATGTATGCGTGTATGTTCATATAGTATTATAGGTTAATATATGCATACGTGGCCTTTTAAGAATACATATGATTTGGAGTATGTTATATAATATAAGTTATGTTTACATGTTAGCTATTATTAGATATTATATATTCTGTTGGTCATTATCATGACCCACTTTCGGCTATAGGAAGTTATCAACTTCATGCCATGCTGATTTGACCGAACAGCCATGTGTCTAGTCTATAGATGATTTGTGGTACTCTTTTAGCTGTTGGCATCTAAGACTAGGCATATCATAGCCTATACTCTGATGGCGTGTTCCCCATGCCTTGGAAGGTCCCAATCTTAACGCCGATTTTACCCTTGGTTTAACAGGTAGTGTATATATGCGTATATATGATATTATATATACTATATATATAAATATTATTGTTACTCATTGCCATGTACCTTTTTGTCTTTTATAATATATTCTTATATTACATTGGCCATAGCTTTTACATGCTGACCCATGCCTTATTTGTGGCTATATCTGATGGTGTAATTAATTATGCCATGATACTGTGTATATGTCGTTTTGACCCATCGATATTTGACAAGGACCAATAGCGTGGCCCACATATTTTATCTCAAAACTGTATTTGATTTTTAGCTTTATTAAACGACACCGTGTGTCACTTTTGTCCAACGGTAAGTTTTTGAACTGCTTTACAGCTGGATTCCACTCCTTCTTACCGCCCACGGTTTTTGATAAAAACCATAATCGGTATTCATTCCTTTTGAAACGACGACGCATTGTTTAAAACGGGAATATTTGTTTGTTGCGTTTCTTGTATGCAAGTTGGCTACAGCAGTACACGCGCGTCACGTTTTAAACATTGCATTTTGTGTTTCTTAATTGACCGTAGGATATGATTTAAATCAATCCCTTTGACTTACTTTTTCACCAATTAGACTTGTTCTCTTTTGGCTATAAATACAGACCTTGTGTCTTCATTTTTCAGAGCCGAGATAATTCATTTTTTAGCACAAATTCTGCCAAATTTTTTTTTAAGAGAGAGAGATTAAACACCAATAATTTTCAGAGATTAATCTTTTGTGTGTCTTAAAAAGCCATTGCTGAGTTTCAAAACCTTGTTGTGGATTCAAGCGTGGATGCTTTTATTTTCAGAATCTCTCATATCAGATTTTTTTGATTTTTCATTCTGAAAAATCTGGTTGTAAGTGTTCTTATTGTTGTTCTTATTTTACTTGTATTTTCATATCTGTTTTCTGCTAGATCTAAAATATTTGTGTAGTGTCCTGCTGAAATATAGTTTATATATATATATATAAACACTAGATACACGAATAACTGCCAGTGATCTATATTGTTTAAAACATTTTGTTTTAAATTTTCAAGAAATCTGTTACATAATAGAAAAAGTTATTTCTGGAATAGTTGTTTAAACCTAGACTTCTTGAAACCCAGTGTAAGAATAAGAACTTCCTGATTTTCTGTATTAAAATAAAATTTTGAAATCAATTCTTTCTTTATTCAAGACTGCATGTAGAAGAATTTAACATATTCTAAATTGTTAAGACTGTTCAAGTTGTTTTGTGGTATTATATTAGATTAACATCTATTTTAATCTAAATATTCGTTGCAACAGTTTCATGATAATTTCAGTCTTGATTCTTGTGTGTATATGATATCTTGGTTTTTTAAGTGATTTTCAGGAATTGTTTCATATCATATCACTCACACATATTCTATCACGTTATAATCACGTAGACACATTTATGTATGTGAATATCTGAACAAGTATAGTGTTCAAGACTTGAAAGAATGAAAATAAAGCTTTTCAAAACTGAATTGAAAGTCAAGAAGACTTGACTTGGTTTGAATGACATAAGACTTGCAAAGATATATAGGAGATATAATCTGTTGCATTGCATTCTGTGTGTATTCATTAAGTGTGGGTATGTATTCATATAGGATCTACACCACACACAATCACTTCACTAGAAAATAACTATAGGCACGGAGCTAATCTTGAGCTAAAAGAGCAAAAGGGAGAAGCTGATAAGTGAAGAACGCGAGAACAAGCGAGGACAGTTTTAAAGAGAGAACGGAATAAGCAACCAGGCTGAAGTCTTGGTCGAGTGGGGTAATCTCTATATCTTTCTTCTTTATTTGTCGAGTTTGTTGTTTCTAAATCGTCGCTATTGATTTAATGTTTTAGTAGAAGTAGATTAGGTGACTCCTAGGGGAGTTCGTCGTTTTTCCCGGGGAAGGGTTTTTGCGACGTAAAATAAACACAGTGTGCTGTATATTTTTTGTATATCACCGCATGTGAAAAAGTAGGTTTAACTAGATAGAAACTCGCCTAAAACTGAATTGGTTATTATTTTTTTAAATCACCTTGATTTAAAAAGATAATAATTTGGACTGTTAATTAACTTTTAAAATCAAATTCAATTTCAAAAAGTTAACATTGATGAAATGAATGATCATAAACGTTATATCATTGAAGAAATGAATGATCCTTCTCTCACACCTGAATTGCTTAGCTCTAAATTGAGAACTATGGAACTTGAAACAGCCTTTAGAAAGACTCTTACTTCTTATGCTAAAAATGATTTGACTAATTCTTCTAAAGTTGCATTTAAATCTGCCTTTCCTAATAAATTCAAACATAAGGTAGTTAAGCAACAATCTGAGTCGGCTAATGATTCTGATGAGGAGTCGGACGACATTGATAAGATTGACAATCAATTTGCACTTATGTCTTCTCAATTTAAGAAACTTTTGAAGCATAGAAATTCTATTGCTAAAAGACGTATGCAAGAGAATAATCAGTCTCATCAGTCCAATCGACCCCATAACAGAAATTCTAAAGTAAAGGCTAATCATGATAGTTCTAGTAAGGTTAATAAATCAAAAATGGCTTGTCACAATTGTGGTTGACTTGGACATTTCATTATTGAATGTAGATCCAAACCACAGTCTAAGCATCCTAAGACGCATAAGGCAAACATTACTAAAACTTGGGATGATTCCTCTGATTCTGAATCAGAAGAAAACCAAGCTGTATCTGAATCAAATTACCTTGCGTTTTTTTGGAGAAGTTTATGACTGTTGTGGAGATATATATCTAGCTGGAATGTCTGATTCTGAAGATGATTTTGATTCTGATGAAGTGTTTGATTTAATTGTTGCTGCTAAATCTTTATTAGCTAGTCAACCTTCTATGCTAGAATTAACTGCTCTATAAGATGCTAAACGTGCATATTTGTGTGAGACTAAGTCTGAAGATTGCAACAATTCACACACTGACACGGAGAATAATGAAAATTTTGTTGCCTATGATGATTATACGGAAATGTATGTGAGGACCTTGCAAAATATACAAGAATCATCTAATCTGGTTGAATTTCTTGATGAGCCCATAGAGAATCAATATAAGATAACTCAACAAAATTATGTGGAAATGTGCAATGTCAAAATTGATTTTGAAAAACAGTCACTTGAATTTAAAATTCAGATTACGACTTTAAATGAAAACCTAACTTCTTTAGAAGAAAAATATAATGCTGCACTTTTTGTAAGTTGAAAAGTCTAAAGAAGTTTGTGAAACTGCCTTTAAAATGTGTCGTAGTAGTGACATAAAATTCGTTGACCTTGAAGAATTTATAGTTATCCAACGTTATCATGGTGATAGAAGAGGGTTTGGTTATGATGGTCCTATTACGAAAATAAATGATTTTTCCAAACCAGTTCTCTTTGTCAAGGCCAAAGAAGAAATGGTTCATCCATTGGAAAGCAAGTCAAATGAAAAGGCCAAAGGAAAATAAGTTTTAATCGAAAATGATTTTGAAAGTGACATTGATTACTTCATTGAAAATTTTATTTATGCATCTTCTTCAAGATAGAGTCCCCCTACTAAGAGATTTTCTAGACATGTTATGTTCAATTCTTGTAAGCAATCTGAAACTTGCTTTGTTAGAAAACATCATAATTCCGGCCTTCCTACGTCTAATAAATTTTGCACTATTTGAGATGTGTTTGGACACCAAAACTGTGAATGCCATAGGTTTCCAAAGAAAAATGACAATCTTTTACTTTAATCCCATAAGTCGGATATTTGGTTATATAACCTCCAACCGCAATGGATCATTTCGTTATTTTAAAAACCATTTGGCAAATACTTTTTCAGATCCAATATTTTAGCACAAAACAAATTTTAAAAAGGTGCCTATTTGGATCAGATCTGATGGTCTAAGACCCCAGCTAAAACATTCGAATTTAAAATCCTTCGTAGTCTTAACAGCCCTACGCTGTGAGATGCATAGTGTTGGTTGGTACTTAGACCGCGGATGTTCGCGTCATATGACGGGTGATATTACTAAACTAAAGGATGTTGTTCATTATAAAGGTGGCAACGTAACCTTTTGAGATGGTAAGACCTCCCAAGTCATAGGCAAAGGCTTTCTTAATGAAGATGGCTTACCCAATGTTAATGATGTGTTATTAGTTCAAGGAATGAGAGCTAATTTGATAGCCTATAGTCTGACGGCGTGTTCCCCATGCCTTGGCAGGTCTTAATGTTAACGCCGATTTTACCCTTGGTTTAACAGGTAGTGTATATATGCGTATATATGATATTATATATACTATATATATAAATATGATTATTACTCATTACCATGTACATTTTTGTCTTTTATAATATATTCTTATATTACATTGCCATAGCTTTTACACGCTGACCCATGCCTTATTTGTGGCCATATCTGATGGCGTAATTAATTATGTCGTGACACTGTGTATATGCCATTTTGACCCATCGATAGTTGACAACGACCAATAGCGTGGCCCATAGATTTTATCTCAAAATCGTATTTGATTTTTAGCTTTATTAAACGACACCCTGTGTCACTTTTGTCCAACGTTAAGTTTTTCAATTGCTTTACAACAGGATTCCACTCCATTTTACCACCCACGATTTTTTGATAAAAACCAGAACCGGTATTCATTCCTTTTGAAACGACGACGACAGATTTTTAGGATTACTCAAGATATACAGTTGAGATCATTTGGTTTTAAAATTAATTTGATTGCCTCAAACTGTAGCAACCACAAATAAGGGAATACTAAGGACTTCAAAAGCATATCTGCTTTTGTCTGACTATGAAAACGTCACAACATTTTATTTGAAAGTCTTTCAAGAAACACAAGTTAATTTGAAAAACCTAAAATATATGTATAATTCAAAATATAAAATTTCATACATTCTTCATAAAGATTTTTTTTTTTATGAATTTTTCAACAAATTAGTTCCGCTTACTAAGCATGTAGTTTAATAGATCCTAACATTTTTTTTTGCTCCATCAAGTATCATGAAATAAGATTTTTGTTCCAATAAATCATATTTGTAAACATATAGTGAATATTTCACTGTATGGACAAATAGGACCTATTGAGAAATTTAATTTTATAAAAAAGCTATTAATTTGGTTAGTTACTAATCAAGATATTAATTTTATAAAAAAAATTTAATTTGGTTTTAAAATTAATTTTGTTGCCTCAAACTATAGCGCATAGATCATGCTTAAGAACCATAAATAAGAGAATATCTAAGGACTTCGAAAGCATATCTGTTTTTGTCTCACTAAATAAATGTCAAAATATTTTAATTAAAAGGTCTTTTCAAGAAACACAAGTTAATTTTAAAAACAAAAAAAAATATAAAATTCAAAAAATAATACTTCATTCAAAAAAAATAAGCAATTTATATGAATTTGTTCAATTAGTTACAAAACAAGATATTAATTTTATAAAAAAAATTTAAAAACAATCAATTACAGAGCAGAAAAATAGAAACACGCAAACATAAAATTATTTGTATCATTATTAAGAGTAGTGCCCAAAAATGTATTATTTTCGTATTATAGGATATGTGCCCAAAAAACGAAACCACCATCTTTAGGGTTGTTTCAATATGGAATTTGGATTTTAGATTCCTTCCTTCATACTTTAAAAAAAAAATTCAAAAATTGCGATTGAAAATATAAAAAACCAAGTACCATTTACCGTATATCATCTCAATGCCTTCTCTAGAATATCATTTATCAAAAATCTAATACAAGCCTGGAATCAGAAAATTGTCAAGCGATAGGAGGCATTAACACAAGAATCTTAAATAGAACTGACAAATAACTAAAATAGTCCGTAAAAAAGTTCCTATAAAACTATAGAAAAAGAAAGATACGGAATCTAAACCTGAATCGCAATGCATCGCGTCTCAAAGCAGTGGCAACGAGGATGAAATTTAATAACTCGACGACCCTTTCACTCCTTTAAAAAACTTCATATTCTCAATTTAACAGAAAAATAAGAATTAATCTAACATAAATTAATCAAGCTGCCTTATATCTAGCAAATATTAATTAACTTAATCAAAGATAAATCAATAATTTGAACATAAATATAACGAAAATTATAATACGCAATAATAAAAATATTAATAAATTAATTTGACACCTAAATGAAAAGGTGTCAATGTTTATTTTCCTTAAGAATAATTTCAATTTGACACCTAAATGAAAAGGTGTCTGGGTTAATTTTCTTATGTCCGCTGTTACTTTTATTTGAACTGTTTTGTTTTTTGGATCTGGTATATCTTGATTACTGATTGTTTCGTGGTCGCTCGCTTTTTCACTATATGTTTTACTAATCAAGTTGTGTGATATGACATAGAAGTCTAAGTTTCCAATTACGAATCCCCAAGCTAAGGCGGCTTCAGAATTCTTCAGTTCTATATTGTCTAAGTATAATAGAGAAGTCAAGCGAACTTATTTTGTTGAAAAATAATTATGCAATATAATGTTATTTTTGGTAACAAATTTTATTTGTTATTTTTTTAGGGAAAATAAAGGCGATGAAGGCCATATGACTGCCTCCCGATATCTATAATATGGAGGATTATAGTACATTGCACGTATGTGTCCTTAAAAATGCCTTAGGTATATTTGATTTTTTGGTCAAAGAAGAGATGTTGAAGGTTGATACCGATGATTTTTTTGGAAATACCCCTCTTCATTCTTCGGCGAGGATGGAAAATTTGAGTGCTGTTCAGTTTTTGCTGTCCCAGAATCATAACGTCAATATTTTGCAGTTAGTTCGAGTAATTATTTTATTAATTTATTTTTAGTGACTCTATTATTTTATTGTTTCAGTTTCTTAAATATGTTTTATTGACCTTTTACAGGGAATATCTATATTTTTTAACTGTTAATTGAGACGGGGTGGGTTCTTGATCAAGTTGTGAAACCCGTATCTGGTTATCCAATCCATTTTGCTAAGGTGTCTGTGTTTCACAACTTGATCAACAACCGCCCCCCTCTCAATTAACAGTTGAAAAATATGAATATTCCCTGCAAAAGATTAATAAAACATATTTAAGAAACTGAAATAATAAAATAATAGAGTCACTAAAAATAAATTAATAAAATAATTACCCGAACTAACTGCAAAATGCAACGGGATAACTTTAGAATTGTTATAAACATTGACGTTATGATTCCGAAACAGCAAAAACTGAACAGTACTCAAATTTCCCATCCTCACCGCAGAATGAAGAGGGGTATTTCCAAAAAAATCTTCGGTATCAACCTTCAACATCTCTTCTTTGACCAAAAAATTAAATATACCTAAGGCATTTTTAAGGACACATACGTGCAATGAACTGTATCACTCCATATTATAGATATTGGGAGGCAGTCCTATGACCTTCATCGCCTTTATTTTTTCTAAAAAAATAACAAATAAAATTTGTTACCAAAAATAACATTATATTGCATAATTATTTTTTAACAAAATAAGTACTTGCGCTTGACTTCTCTATTATACTTAGACAATATAGAACTGAAGAATTCTGAAGTCGCCTTAACTTGGGGATTCGTAATTGGAAACTTAGACATCTATGTCATATCACACAACTTGATTAGTAAAACATATAGTGAAAAAGCGAGCGATCACAAAACAATCTGTAATCAAGATATACCAAATCCAAAAAACAAAAGAGTTCAAATAAAAGTAACAAGGAACATAAGAAAATAAACACAAACACCTTTTCATTTAGGTGTCAAATTAAAATTATTCTTAACAAAGATACACCAAAACATTATATAAACAAGAATTTAAAGCAGCCGACACGACCGTATATAAACACGGATTTAAAGCAGATAACGCAACCGTAAAAAAATTATACGGTTCAGAACAGCCAACTGTCAAACAGATCCAAAAAAACAAAATATAACAGATCTAAATCACGAACCAATATTTAACTATTGATCTGATTAAAACAAAAACAAAAAAATCAGACATATTAGACTTAAAAAGAAAAGAAATGAGTTTTTTTTTACAGATCTAAACAAACAGCAAAAGTTTCTAGTTTTAAACAACAGCAAAATCATTCCCACATTCTATAGCTGAACAGCAAAGAAAATTATATAGATATATATCGCAGATCGTACTAATCACATCTACTCAGAGCCGAATAGACGAGAAAGCTGGTGGAAAAAATGTCTAGGGCTTCGGCCGTTTTTGTAAATATCGAAACCCTAAAATGAGGAACAAGCCAACGCTCAATTTATAGGCTCCAAAAAAGCATACCCAGGTCCCTTCGTAAATACCAGCTCGCAAATGGGTGTAAACGTAAAACGCCTGGAGCGTCGGGGGTCAAAAATGGGATGACACATCGAGGCACATGGGTAAAGCGGTAGCTGAAAAGAGAGGCAAAATAAGTAAATGCTGGGGGACCATACTGTCACGGGGTCACAATCTCGATGCTCTACCCGTGCGGCACTTGTGTGTAAACACCCTTATTACTCACAAGTAAGCCTTACTCCCCACTCTCAATTATATGGGCTACACTCACTCACCCAATGAGAGAACTCAAGAACAAGAGAATTGCTAAAAGGAGAACTTGTATTACTCAAATACTCTTACTTGGTTTGGAACATACAACTTGGAACTCTTGGATTCCTTGGATGGTTTGGGGCAAATGGCACCCTCACCTATTTATACATAGCCACCTCCTCAATGGACGGTGGAGATCATCCTACATCAATGGCTAAGATTTATTCTCCAGAATGTTCCCACCTCCTTAAGGGAACCTTCCAGAAGGCTACTATCTTCCTTACAATTCTAGAATAATCTATACTACTCTTAGTATATACAAGATTACTCTACATAACTCTAGAACATTCCACACCATACAAGTATACTCTAGATAATTCTACACTATCCTATAACATACTAGACATCACTAGATAATACTAGATAAATCTAGAATGTTCTGAAAAATTAAGTAGCATGGATGGAGCCTTTATCCAAGGAACTTAGGCAAAATTGGTAGTCCGTGACAATACGGTCTAAATAATTTAGCAGCACACATCACACGCTAACGGTCAAATTGTGTATAGAGTGGGCCAGCTGGCAACCACAAGAACCGCCCATTCACGACTATCAACAATACAACCGCTAAACTTTAATCTTTGTGTTAAAATACTTAAACCATAATAGCCTTGTGGGACACTCACGTGTCATGTGCACATTACCATGTAATTTAAAGCACTTCCCTCTGTCCTCTTATAATTGATTTTAGAATAAAACTAAACGGACTCACAAAGCATACCCACATATAAGACAAAAAAATAAAGGTTCCACCTTTATTTTCAAAGAAAGGGTTCATTAAATTTAAAAGGATAAACTAAAAAAAAAAATATTCCAAACAAACCGTGAAAATATTATTTTTATTTTTGAAAATTAAGCACCCAAAATGTTATTAATTGAAAAAAAACACTTAATTTTTTTGGCACACAAACAATACTGAATTTTTTTGCTTTTTGCAATCAAACAAGAAAAATATTATTTTTAGCAAAAAAAAACGCTTAGTACTTTTATTTTTGGCAAACAAACACTAAAGATATTGTTTTTGATAAAAAAGTATTGAATTTTTAGCGCATTTAGTCTCTCAAACACCCATTTACCTAATATTTTTTTATTTTTAAAGGTCCGCGCTAGCGGCATGCCTTATTTTTAAACTCATTTTTTTAAATATTTTTATTTAACCCATACAAACCGTGAAAATATTATTTTTGTCAAAAAATATTAAATATTTTTATTTTTGAAAATTAAGCACTCAAAATGTTATTAATTGAAACAAAAACACCGAATTTTTTTTGGCACACAAACACTACAAAATATTATTTTTAGCAAAAAAAAATACTGAATTTTTTTATTTTTGGCAGACAAATTGGGAAAATATTATTTTTAGAAAAAATAAACTTAATACTTTTCTTTTCTACAAACAAACACTAATGATATTGTTTTTGATAAAATAAAAATATTGAATTTTTAGCGCATTTAGTCCTTCAAACACCCATTTACCTACTATTATTTTTATTTTTAAAGGTCCGCGCCAGCACCACACCTTATTTTTAAACTCATTTTTTTTAAATATTTTTATTTAACCCATACAAACCGTGAAAATATTATTTTTGTCAAAAAACATTAAATGTTTTTATTTTTGAAAATTAAGCACTAAAAATATTAGTTTTAGCAAAAAAAACACTTAATATTTTTCTTTTTGACAAACAAACAATAAATATATTGTTTTTGATAAAAAAAAAATACTGAATTTTTTTTTCGGCACACAAACAGTGGAAAATATTATTTTTAGAAAAAAAACAACTTCTTAACTGTTTGAAAAAAATAAGGAATATAAAAGTAAAATGTTTATAGCTGCTTCAATAAGAATTGAAAATATATATTTTTAATAAGAATATGTTTTTAAAAAAATATATATTCTAATCAGAAATTATTTTTAACTCATTTAGTCCCTCAATCACCCATTTACCGAATATTCTTTTATTTTTAAAGGTCCGCGCCAGCGGCACACCTTATTTTTAAACTCAAGTTTTTTAATATATTTTTATTTAACCCATAAAAAGCGTGAAAATATTATTTTTGTCAAAAAAAATCAAATATTTTTATTTTTGACAAATAGGCACTGAGAATGTTATTAATTGAAAAAAAAATTGGATTTTTTTTTGGCACGTAAACACTAGAAAATATTATTTTTAGCAAAATATACCGAATCTTTTTATTTTTGGCAAATAAACAGAGAAAATATTATTTTTAGAAAAAAAAACACTTAATATTTTTCTCTTTGACAAACAAACACTAAAGATATTATTTTTGATAAAAAATATACATAATTTTTTTAAAAATTTATTTTTAACGTATTTAGTCCGCCAAACACCCATTTACCCAAAATTATCTTATTTTTAAAGGTTTGCGCGCAGCGGCATGCGTTATTTTTAACACAATTTTTAAAAAAAACTCTTTATTAAAAAAATATTTGGGAGGTTTTAGCTTTTACTTTTTAAAAAGTAATTCTTTTAACTTTGAAAAAAAATCATTTTTAAAATTTAAAAAAAAAAAGTCATGAACCCAAGTTAACCATAAAAACAAAAAAATATTAAAAACTCTATTTTTAAACTCATTTTTATAATTAAAACAAAAAAAAAACAAGAATCCAAGTTAACTAACAATAAAAACAAACATTTCTCCTTACAATTGTTTTTGTCCTATACGTGGGTATGAGTGTGGGTACAAGAGATGGGTGCGTGTAGTGCTGCTCTTGATTTTAACCTTGGGACTTACAGTGACGTCTACTATTGAATTTATTGGTCTCTCCCGATTTCTTAATGGATATAAGCTTTTAAGAATTTAATTTGAAAAACTTTTTGTACTATTTTGTTAATAGGGCAAACTCAACCTCATTTTCACGAAAATCTTCATCCAAGATAAAGGGATAATTTTTTGTGCTTGTAACGCGGTCCTTCTCTTTCTTAGGAAGCGTATAGGTTTCAAACTCAAAGTCAAAGGTTTGAATGGAACCTATGATCTCCTATGCATTCATATTATTTATACCTTTAATAACTTTGAATGCTAAGATGTGGGGAAGGAACCTAAGTGGTAACAACCTAACGATTCTCACCATCTAATCTTTGAATTTTAGGAAAAAATGTTATACACGGCTTTAAGTACGCATAGTTTCTTCCTACCATCAAACACGGGTGGATGCATTATTAACTGACCCTCAAAAGACATACCCTCTAGATTCATCATAATGACTCGCTCTAATACCACTTTAAAAACGAATGTGCCCTATCAATCTAGGTCAAATAAATTATTTTAAATAATTAAATACATGTCTTGCAAAATTAAATCCTTGTCAATTGAACTAATTTTAATTTGTTGGATAAAATTAATTAGATCAATTTAGCATGTGGGTGATTAGTAAATAAATTCACAAGCTAAATCAATCATTTAAAATGCAAAAGGATTTTTTAGTAGAAACCTTTGCTAGAAAACCCACTATTGCCCTGACCCACTAATTCAGTCATACTAAATAATATTTATGGGACTTAAATAGAAATATAATGGTCTTATATGTATGACATTAACGTCTGCCAAGAAGTCACTTTGATGGGTTCTGATATTTGGTGCCCTTATGCGTATTAACCATAGGTTCGCCATGATAGGATACACCTTGAACAATCCCCATACCTCGGTAACCATTGATCTCAATGGTTGGTGATGATTTTCCCATATGTATCAGCAAATGACAATCACCTACATGATTGTTAGTGTTGAAATCTAAGGCTAATGAAGAATACTGGAGGCTGTTGTAAATTAAAAGTTTACTTTGAAATAATGAAATGGATGGGATCTCACTTTTATAAGACAACTCTCTTAAAGTCAGTTAAGGTTTTTTAAAACTGGTCGAGGCTCTTTACTAAAAATGCATGTGCGGATCAATTTACACTTTTAGGCATCAGATAACCACGCAATCATGTTTTTCAACATAAACTGGCCTTTCGTTCGAACTAGGGTGACCTCATTCAAATAAGGTCTTTCGGGACAATATATTTCCCACGTGTTGTTTCTTTACTACAAGGGGTTATCTTTGTCAATTAAAGTCCTCTTGCAAAGCTCCCTCCGTACAAGAGATCTCTCACGCAAAGCATGTTTTCTACATATAAAAGGCTCTCGTGTGAAGATCCTTCCATATCAGAGGTTTATCATTCAAATGAAAGACTAAACAATCTAACCCCTTGTAAAAGTGTAGAAAAAGAAATGATTTTCCTCGCTTTTAAAGAGGTTTTATCGTCTCAATTTCTTACTTCAAAGTTAAGCTTGAGAAAATTAATAAAACGATTCCTACCAAACCTCTAATAGTCTGAATTTTACTGATTAAGTAGCTCTTTGTCGAAGTGTTTTGTATTTGTCTTCAATGATATGCAATTACAACTAAAAGAAACTAAAACACACACTTTGACATTTGTTTCGAAATAATGCAAAAACTAAAACATGAGGAATGTAAAATCATTTTCATACATTATATCTAATAACTTAGTGTAAATCCATGCTCTTATAGTAGTAGTAGTAAAATCAGAGTAAAACTCAAATTTTAACTGCCTATATAAATAACAGAGAACTCTAAGGCTTTGTCAAATCAAAAGAATAACAAAAAAGGGAAAAGATGATTTTTCCAAATATAGGGATGTGTTAAACGGCACCTACCTCCTCGTGCCGATAGGTATGGGTAAAAAGTACTTTTGATTTTTTACTTTACTCAAGCATGTGTTTGGAAGTAAATGAATTAAAACGGTACTACAATTGCCTAGATATTTGAACTGTTTTTAAATGAGTTGAGTTTCATCTTAAATATAGGATTTAACCTTAACTTGTGGGAACACACATTTATCCCCAAATCTTTGTTTACTTTCATTTTTTCCTATAATTTTTTAAGGGTCACTCCAATATGGAAAAAGTACAATGGCTGTCTCACAATAGTAGTGGAAATGTTCCTCTATATGGTCGGATAATAGTGATATCGCATGTCATTTAAGTGCCATTGATACCTATAATTACGGTTAGTGTAAGACCCTTTTTGTGTGTGTTTAACCAAACTCAACTTTTTCCAAAATTATCCAACTTTTAATTACGCACCAAGTTGTGTGAAGTAATTTTACTTTAAACAAATTTTATCGTGTTTAATCCTAACCATGTATCTAGGTGGATTATAGCAGGTAAAATAAAATCTAGTCCACAACGCCAGATGTACGAAGATACCACTAAGGTAAAAAAACTTGGACGACCCAAGCCAGACAAATACTATGATACGATTTTATAAAGTACAAACAATTGACTTACTTTAACAACTCGATCCCCACGAGCGTTCACGCTATCCTGAACCTTAAATCGCTCACCCACAGTGACCACGTAGAAATCCTTTCCACGATACTCATCGACAACACACGCGTCCACGTATGTCTCGGTGTCCACCGATATGGCTGTAATACCCCGTACTTTTGGCTATATTTATTTTTGGGATTAATTAATTAAATGCGTATTAATTGGAAATTAATCCGGGTTATAAATACTAATGAGATGCGAGTTGGTATTTGATTATGTGCATACGTGTTTTAATATATGTATTTGGTATTATAAAAGTTGTCGTGAGATTTATATACGACATTTTATAAATTTAGTTGAGACGCGTGGGACCGCCGTGTCACGGTGAAATATTTTGATAATAAAAGTGAATTTAAAATCTATAATCCGTATGGTCATTTTGAGTGCGCCAACGCGTCCGGAAGGGTCGAGATAGTCAGAAAACACTAGCCAGGGGTATAGTTTTGGTCCCGGGATATTTTTAGGCCATACCGGCAACTTAAAGGGTATTTTGGTAATTTTACATTTTGAGAAATTAAAAGTGACGAAAATTGGTTAATTAAATCTGATGTGGATTTGACCCACTAAGCCCATAACCAACCCATATTAACCTAGAAGGCTACGTAGGTTATTATTTAGGTTTTCTAAGTTCCCCAAATCAAACCCTAGCCACCTTAAGCCACCATTGGAGAAGGAGCTTGGAGAGAGGAATTTCTGCAGAAAACTTCATCAAACCTACACCAAAATCAGAAATCAAACCAAGGCAAGTGACTTTATTCCATTAAAATTCAGAGAATGTCTTTTCCATGTTAGAAATTGAAGAATTTTGATTGTTCTTGAAAGATTAAATGAAAACCCATGTAGTTGGAGTTTAGAACTTGAAAATTTTGAAGAGAATTGCATGTAGTATGATAGGTAGATGATTTCCCTCATAATAACTGTGATTAGGAGAAATTAAAACGAATTAAATTCTGGGATTTGATGATGATATAAAGTTAGGGTTCATGTTCTTGAGATATTGGGAAAAAGTGTAGAAATTTGTAAATTTAATTGATGTTAGGATGGATTGATCCCTTAAAAACATGTTAGGATGTGACTATATATGTTTAGTATTGATTATAGACCTTTAAACGATTGTTGGGACTTAGTTTAGAAGATTTGAGGTGTTAAAATGGATGAAAAACGAATTGGGGAAAATCTGGGCCGAAACTGGTCAGTCGTTAGAAGCAGTCCCCAGGTCATTCGAACGAACTCGTTCGAACGAGCTTCTAACGAGTTGACCAGTCGTTGCTAACGAGTAGGGATTTCGTTCGATATCTCGTTCGAACGAGATATCGTTAGAAGGGACAGTTCGTTCGAACGAACTGGATCTCGTTCGAACAGCCTCGTTCGAACGAGACTTCTAACGAGCTGACAGTCCAAACTCGTTCGAACAGTCTCGTTCGAACGAGACTTCTAACGAGCTGGCAGTTTGGGCCATTTTGGACTGTTTTGATTTTTGGAGTTCCGTAAACTTATTCGAGGATATAGATATCATTCCGTAGATGTAGTAATGATAGAATTGGGACATTTGGGTATTTATGAGAAGGAATTTACATACGAGAGTTGTATTACATGGACGGTTTGGGTTGAGACGTGAGTGTCTATTACGACGTGAGAAATTATGGCGCGTATGATTACAAACCGGAATAGTACAAATTGTAATAATTATAGTTAGTACGAGAGTGCAATATGTACTACGAGTAAAATACGGTATTACTAAGATGTGTGTTTACTTAGTATTGGTATATGAATTGTGTGTATGACATACCTACCATACTTGCTATCACGGGAGGTTGCGTTCGCTTAGGACCCTCTAATCCTTGTGTGCCTACGGGGGGGATATAGACTGGTACCTCGATGAACATAGGTCAGAGAAAGACTTATTGGGATGTTAATAAGTCCGCTGATCGTGGGAGCGTAGGTATGTGCGTGACCCATGTGATGTGACTGTGTTCGCCTCCACTATTTGTGATTTGTGTTATCTGAACTATTCCTGAGAGATTCGGAATATGTGATCCTTATGTACGTGATGTGCCGGGATGGATAGCAGAGTATGTGTGCACCGCAGCTTAGTTCTCGGGGTGCTCGTATTGTATATTTATGATGTGAATAATATACACTTAATTAATAAGAACATTCATGTTAATGTTGTATAAATAATTACGGTGTTGTTCCGAGAAACATAATGAGTTAGCTGATAGAGAAATATATTGCATATTGAGCATCTGAGTTTACATTAAATCCCTATCTAATTACGAGCGTTATATGTTAATAGGACCGGGTAATAAGGGTAGGGACTATTACAGTCTAGCTAGTTATGATGTCACTTAGCTAGTGGTTTATATCATTGTAGATGGGTACTTACGTTAGGAGTGCACAGTTAGACGAGAGGTGAGAATATCATGTGAGTGTACGTCCTAACATGTACTTTGCATTTAATGTTTTAAATGTTTTTAAAGCACTTGCAGGTTTTTAAAAATATAACTCCACATTCGGGCTCTGACCCGTTTGCTTTTCAAATCTTTTTCTTGTAAAACCATTTTAGGTGCCCAGCCACATGGACACCAAGCATAGGATGCTCATTCAGGTGACGAGCTCTAGCAGGTTGTGGAAGCTACAGGGATTTGCATGTAGACGCTTCTATCTTTTGGATTCCAGAGTCACTATCTATCAGTTGTAGGGCATGTTGCCCATTTCTATTTAGAGACATCTTTTACATTTCAGTTCTCAGACTTTAGCATGTATTATTTCAGTATTCGGTTATTCATTTCAGTTATGGGATTGTAGTGAGGAGTTTTCCTCCAGACTTTATTTACTCTATTGTGATGGTTATTCGTTTTACTTCAGTATGGTGAATGGTGTTATTTATTTCTTCATTACACTTGTTGCATGTTAATTAGACTTAAATTAAAATTTGGCAACTTACTTTTTAAATACTAGGTGGTTAGTAATCTTTAAAAGGTTTTCGACAGTGATGCTATTAACTGAGCCAACTTGGCATTTTGAATTAATTTAATAAAGGAGTAGCTACCCGGTATTTAATTAGTCGGGGTGTCACAATGGCTTTATAAACGTCTACGATGTTGAACACAAACTCCTTCGCTTTTTCACCGCAAAACCCAACGAAATAACTTGTACAGCAATGATGAAGAAACTTTAATGGTACAAACAAATATCACTATCATATATGTGAATGAAAGCTTGGATCTTTAAACTCTAGGATATTTTTAGGGTTTAAAAACAATAGAAAACTCGTGCAAAATACGCACTATATGTAAACAATTTTTCTGGTTCTGCAACTCTCGAATTTCTGAGTGAAACACGCCTTAAATATAAAAGTTGAGGTGGCACATCGTTCGAACGAGATATGCATCGATCAAACGAAATGTCCATGTCGCTCGAACGACATGCACATCTCGCTTGAACGACCTGCAATGTCGTTTGATCCACGAAACACAAGAGTTTGTGTTATACACAACTCTAAATGATGTTTATCTCATAATAAACGATGTTTAATCAGTTTAAAACACTTTTTAACATTTTAAAAACATTTATTTATAAAATAAAATCCTAAAATATTTTTCGAGTCCCATAAACATTACACATTCATGCATGAGCGATCTCGAAATGCAATTGAATGAAGACGCAAAATATGCACCATAAAATCGGCATGAATTAACTTTGAAGCTTGGCAACATCGTCTTCAATAAACTTTATGTCATAGATTGTGTGGGATCGTGACAGTAAAAACTCTATCCATGACTCAAAGACAATGTTTTATTTCGGGAATAAGTCAAATACGACAACGGACTAAATTTAAAATTTCATCCTTATAAATCTCCCCCCTTGACTATTCCGAGAAAAAAAAAACAGTGAAATGCCAAAGCCGAGTCGTCAAGACGTACAATGCATAAATCCCATCCCAAAAACCCATAATTAATAGACTTTGACTGAGGAAATGGGTATACTTTTATACAAAATATAAACAAATCCATTAGAAAATAATAAACATAATGTCAATAACATGTAATACTAAATTCAAAATTAGGACGAACAAAGCCAAGTTTGAGTGACAGAATAGAGTTCAAGTTCTCCAACCTAAAAGAAAGACGAATAGCTAAATATTTTTATAGCATAAAAAAGAAAATTAGCAGTCTAAAAGAATATATATTTTTATATAATAATAGCTAAATATATGTTGAAAAAAAAACATAGTATATTGCAAGTTAGAAAAACTGGCCTGCAGAATGAGAAGCGTTGAACGTTATCGTAACGTCATAGATACCTCCCTCCGTGCAGATATTGATGGAAATCTATTACGCGCAAAATCAAGTCACGGGATCTGGAAGCAAACGCACACCTAAAGGTAATAGTACAAGGAAAATGCAAGGGATACCCGGTTCGTGGACACATTGTGTAGACACACTGCATTAAAAGCATATACCTTAATGTTTTGGATCCCTCCGGGGCATCCACAATCCATTAAAAACTCGTAAATATTTTTATAATATTCAAGAATCCACAAAATTTGTCCACAAACCGAACCTCCCAATCATTACTGATAGTACAAAGCTGGTGTGACAAGTTACCTAAAAATGACAACACAAATGTACTTATGTAATAAGTTATAGGGACTTTAATAGGTTTGAGAGAGAATGAGTGCTTTTCCCAACGGGGTCTCAAGTATCTAGTTCTATTTTTAAAAATTTAATTGAACTCGAACAAAAGTAAATGTATTTATTGTCGCTCCTGGGCTAATCATTATTGGAAAATAAATAGTAGTGATAATAAACGGTTATAAAGGAAGTTAGTTACAAGAAATTTTGGTTGAATATATAAAATTACATGGGCCTCCCATATTTTCGAAATGAAACTAAACAGGAAAAAAAAAACAATTTACCAGATCTCAACAGTCACCAAAATAACCACGAAACACGGCAGTTAAAAAAAGGGATCTCAAATATTTAGTCCTATTTAAAACGATTTATTTGTCACCACTCACATGTTTTTTTTAATTGTTGATCATATATGGGACAATAGTCATTGTGTACAAAAACAAGGATGGTTAATTATAGGAAAGTTATGGGCGATTTTCGATGGTTATTGAACTTTTTACAATTTTGAAAACACATGGAAGTGAAACCTAAATACATCTTTGTAAATAAGAAAATAAAACAAAAAAAAAAAAGACCTAAAACAATAAATAAAAATATCCAGACCTGAATTCTAGGAATGTAAAGACTTAAATAGAGATACTACTCGACGACTTGTTACACCGACAAAAAAAATGACATCGATAAAATTGCCAAGAGATCCATTAATAAAGGAAATAACACCTTTTTAACGATTTGTACTTTCTATTACATCAATTTGTACTTTCTAAACAACACCTTTTTAACGATTGGTATATAGGAAACGTTTTACTTAAGCGAACTAAGAATTCGTGTTTTCAATATCTATAGTTCATGTAAATATCGTAATCGACTGGATAATTTCACAAAATATAAAATGACATAAACCTAATGGTCCATGAAACGTGTTTTAATACTCGTCAAGTACAAACCATTTTATTTCGTTCCTGAGCATCACTCACCAAACCCCACCCGGACCGACGGAGCGCCTAAAACCCTCGTCTTAATTTCAATGAGTACAATTGTAGCCGCAATAGAGAGGGGTGGAAGGGGTGAAAAGGGACTCTAGCGACTGACAATTAAAAATAAGATAATATTGAATAAATAATTATATCTTGTTTATTGGTTAAAGTAATGTAAAATAGGCGGATGGAACTTTTTGTAACTGATAGAAAAATAAAATTACGGTTGATTGCACAATCATGTATATATACACAATTCCATATTAATCATTTATATATACGTTTTTTCCAACTATTTTAAAGCGTAAAACAATATATTCCATAACTAATATTACGTGAATTAGGGTCTTTTGTAATTGCCATAAATAGTGCATAAATTCTACTGCTTCCATGGCCCCTCAACTATGCAAAGGGTAAAATTGTGGACAATACAACACTAAACTATTCCATTCAAACTAGGGCTGACAATTTTTGACACGATAACCCGTTTATGGTAATAACTCGAAATGACCCGAAATTGACACGATTAGCTTGTATAGATTTAAGATTACCCAAAACTTATACTCAAATAAAAATCAACGTGACCCGAAAATGACACGACTAACCCGAATTGCCACCCCTAATTCAAACCAATCCCGTCATAAAGTTAAATAAACGGATACATAACGAAGGCAAATATTTAGGTGGCATGGGGTTTAAAATGCATAAATAATTTAAGGAATTATTGACGGGACCAATCATGTAACGAGATAACCAACGAAAAACGATAATGGCTTATTAACGGTTGTTGCTAAAGTCCAACGAGCCAATTGGTACAAAAAGTTTTATACACAACTAAACCCATCACCATAAATAAAACACTCAAAATAACGATGCAAATAATTTTATATTTGTGTATCTCGTATTTTTATGCTGTGCGTTATAAATTACTTTTTCAGTTTTTTTTTTAAATTAATAACTGGTTCATAATTAGTGGGAGATTATTTGTTATATGCACATTATTTGTTATATGCACATATGCCATTATTGGTATCCCTTAGTGGGAGATAAAAGTTTATTGAAATTTATTTTATTATTTGTTCGAAAAATGCTTGATCATAACTTTGATATATTTTTATGGATATTGCAATTTAGTTGATTATTCCGAGAATTTTAGCTCGTATCTTGAAAAAGGCAAAGCTTGAGTAAAATCCTATTTTTTTCCCCGCTATTTCTAACTCATGTTATGTGCCTAATTCAAATTATTTGAACACATCGAGTTTTGAAATGTATCATGGTTGTGCACTTGAAAGTTTTTTTTTTTTTGTGAAAACAACACTTGAAATGCACCTATTGAAAATTTATATGTTGCAATTTCATTACATTAGTGAGAGAGTTAATTGTGCTATTTTATCAATCTTTTATGTCTCTCATATTTTCATTAAACTCATGTTGTGTGCTTAATTCAAATTGTTTGAACAATATGGAGTTGTGAAATATTCACCATTATGCCCTTGAATTTATTGACTTTGTCAATTTGGCGACTTATGCGTATTTGATTATATTCACGTCTATCCGAAGATTCAAATACATATGCTTTGAGAAATTTATAATGAAACATTTGATTTTGTGTCAAAACATCGATAATCAAATTATTGAACTTTTATGACTTGTTTTTTTATTATGTCCCTTGTATTTTTTTTTTGTTGAATCCCATGCAAAATTTATTTTTTGATAGGGGGAGATTCCTTTTTTTTATCGGTGACACTGAATTTATATGAAAAATCTTTTTGATAATGTAAACGGGGGAGAAATATTTATGATTCACTATTTGTGCTTAATGTTTCATTTTATGAATATATGTGAATGATTCACTATTTGTGCTTAATGTTTCATTTTATGAATATATGTGAATCATTGTTTGTCATCATAAAAAATGGGGAGATTGTTAAACGAAAATGTATTTAACCCCTAAATCAATTTTTAATTAATGTTTAATTTGTTTAATTGTAATTGATACACATTTTAGTTTAATGTAATATAGTGATTTTGTTGATTCCAAACATATACTTATTCTGTACTATATAAATATTTCTTAATTTATAGGTATATATTTTTTAATTGTATACATATGCGTTATTTATAGTGATTAACTTATATACTCCCATCTATATAGTATACTAACTCATATATATGCTACATACTAGCAGCACGCTAGTAGTATTCTGTGTTATTATTTGTTTAGTTGTATAATTTATATTTAATTAGTTATATAGCTATACATATTTATATATTGATATTATACTTATAAAAATAAGTTTTTAAATCTTAATTTTTTTTCTATACACGTATTATTTTATATGCATTTTTTTTATTCTATACAGTTACGTATCTTTTATATTATATTATATATGTAGTATAATAGTTAACCTTTTTTTATATTTAGTTATGTATATGTTATGTTTTTATATTTGTATTTATACATATTAATTAGGTTTCTCCTTATATATATATATATATATATATATATATATATATATATATATATATATATATATATATATATATATATACACGCTACTTTATATTTATATTCTAAATTTTTGTTATGTTTTTTTTAATATATATATTGTAGTATATATTTTATTACTTTAGCTAACTACTCGTATATATATTTTACTAGTCTTAAATATGTATACATGTTACTTTATATGCTACTTTAGTCTATTAGGATATAGATGTTTTATAAATAATAATAATAAAAAAAGGCTTACATATATACTAAATCTATACTCACCTAATGGTGTATGAGATTGAGAAATGTATTGATAAGGTGTTCTTACATAACTCTATCTTGTTATGCTTGTGTCAGTCTATTTGGGACACGCATTATCCTTTTCAAATGGAGTACAGATCTTTTATAGTTTAAGACCTTTTTTTTTGCCTAGTCAGACATCTAATATATATAATCTTTTAACGTTTTTTTATATATATATATATTTACTCAGTTTTATATATACATACAACTGCTCTTAATTGAAAGCCCATATTTTCTTGTTTACTCATCTAGGTGCATTTTATATTTATTGGCAAATCACTTTCTTTCAACGCTTATAAAATCATGTCAGTATATTTTATATTTTTATATAGTTAGTTTGTAGAACATTTTCTCATCCCTCTTTTGTTCATGTGAGTACGCTATTGTTGTATCCAAATCTCACCCCTACAGATATATATTATATTAGGACTCAGTTTTGTCTATTCAAAGCATTTGATTTTATGACCACCTAATATACTATTTGATATCTAACTCCTTGACTTTCTTTTGTTCCTTGACACTGGAGATATGATAACCTTGGGTCATACGTCTCTCTTAATTTATGCAGTGCAATTTTTTTTTGTTTTATTTATCTATTTAATAAATTTTTTTACTTATTCGTGTCAATTATAAAAAAAATTATTAAGTCAAATATTTTTAAACGTTTTTTTTATTCATTCGTATAAATTTCTTGTTCAAAATTTTAACTTCTTTTTATCACATATATTTTATATACAATGATGTAATATTTTTAAAGCTAAACCTTTTATTAGTTATATACTATTGTTCATATATTATAATATATATATACATCACTTTTCCTTTTATATTTAAAGCTACTATCTGCTATGAGTCACTTATTGTCCCATCCTACTGCAAAGGCATTATTTGAAGATCCCATCAGTTTTGTATTTGTGCCCTTGAGATGACGAAGTGTAGAAATTTTGTGTATATCATATCTTGTCTGGTCATGTCATTTTTTTTGTACACAAATAATTTTTTTTAACAATTAAATGACAGAACAAAAGATAGCATCCTTGATTTCTGATCACCCTTACGTTGTGTCAGTAGGCTTGTTCTATTATTATATCATGGTGCCTCTATCAATCCTTTTACTTGTTTCAACATCTGTAAAAAATTAGCCTTCTTTTTTTCTAGCCATGTAGTCCTCAAGTGGTCTATGTTATCAGACCTAGGGTCCCACGAAATGATAATTGCTTACAAATTGTACAAGTTAAAATCGTTGGGAGATACCCACATCAGTCTTGTCTGTGCAAATTTTAATCATTTTCTTTTGCAGTCATTTAATAAATTGTTTTTTTTAATAACGTTCTTTTATTTCTACTCTGAAGATTTTATCTAAAACGTTGTTAATGCATATAAACTTTCATATATCATGTACATGCATTTGCTAGACCTGCACTCAAACACACCATCAGTTGAAATATATATATTTGTGTGATTTTTGACATTGCTTCTAAAGCCCCACATTTATTTAGTTGTAGATATCATTTATATTCTTGCAGAGTTTTTATCATTTGTTGTCTACTAAAACTTTCCACGATATCAAGTCCATTGTGTATTCTCTTTTTTTGCCTCTAACCTCTCTCTTGCAGGAACAAAGTCTACAACATTTAGGACATCAAATAATTATGGAGTGGTTCAACAGATACGATTTCATTACAAGACATTGAGCATTTATTGCTCTCTCTCAGTCTACAGATTTTATGGGGAAGAACTATACTCTCACTCAGAAATTATTTTATGAAATTATTTTCATCATTTATGGAGAAGAACTCATCTACTATTTTCTTCCAACGGTCATTATTTTTTTAAGCTACAAAAGAATACCAAGTTTTTGTTGAAGTAAGAAGATACGAAAATATCTACAAGAGAGCAAACAGAAATTTGCATTCATCTCTACTCAAGTTTGAGGCAGCTACAAATTTATATGCTCTTCTATTTGTTGAAGAAGAAATTGAAGAGCAAAACAATCTTTATTCTGCTATAAAGATTTCAAGTGAAGACTTGGGCCCAAATCAAATTCATTTACGAAGTCTCAACCAAGAAGAAACTCGGATTCATTTTTTATTCTAAAAGAGTTTCAAACATTGTACACCAAACTTCTACTACATTTGTGTAAATATTTGAAGTTGTGATTTTAGCTTCGGTTGTACTTGGAGCCGGTATTTGCTTCAAGTGTCTGTAAATGGTGGTTTGATCCTACCGTATAAGTGGATCAGATTAGTGAAGCGCAAGGAGACGGGAGCTGCTTTAGGCGCGTGGACGTAGGCCGAATTTTGGCCGAACCACGTTAAAAATATGGTGTCATTTATTTTCAGCATTTAAATTTATTTATTTGTTTGTGTCATTGTTTAATTTCATTATTAAGCACTTAGACTTGCAGATTAAAATAATAAAAAATTTGATAATTTTATTTTAAGACTGAAATAATTATTTTCGTAGTAATTAATAAATTCCAGAATATTAATTTTTATTAATTACGAAAATTGTTTATATAATCTTGTAATATAACTTCTTTAATTATTTGAGAAGTATATATATTTGATATTCTTTGTGTGAATCATTTAAGATTAATTCTAGAAGATAAATTATTATTAATTACGAAAATTGATTAAATATTTATTTGGGTGTTGAAATCTGTGATTTATCTTGTTTAAATTAATTGGTGGTATTTAGTTAATTTTAATTGGTCAAATAATTTAAGTTTTATTAATCTGAATATCGGATTAAGTGTTTTAAATTAAATATTTGTTGAAATTTTAATTTAACCCGAAAAGTTTGTAAAATCTCAATTCCCCCCCCCCCCCCCCTGAGTATTTTTCTGGGCAACACTTTTGAAAAAGTAAAAGGAAAAAACAAAAAAAAAAAACAAATATGATGCTATTTTTCAGAGAGAATTTAAGTAAAGTATTGTTTAAGGGAATTTATCTCTAAATAAAAAGGATGGTTTTAAGTTAATTAAGTCGGGGCGTGACAACTTGGTATTAGAGCATGGTTATTAGGTTCTGGACAGGGTGTGAGGGTCTAGATTGACAGTGGACGCAATAACTGTGTTGAGTCATAAGTATTCAATTTCAAGAGATACATTTAAGTATGTTGGATTCCTGAGGTGTGGACACGAAGGGTTTGTTATTAGGTTTTAAATTAGCTTTGTTAACTAACATTAGTCAGTTATACACATATATTGTTGTACGAGATATGAAATGCAAGCATCTTGCAGGAAAGGAAATAAGATGTTGAAGTTTACTCGGGCATGACAGTGAATACAAGTATTTTAATATGAAGCATTGCATTGTTTTATATGTTGTATGAACAAATGTGTCATTGAAAGAAAAATTTTAAAGACGCAATGTGGTATACAAATTGTGAAGTATTAAAGGTGATCTCTTCCTATGCTGGTATATGTGGACTTAAATCATGTTACGTATATCATTATGAATGGGTTCACTCCTCATCTGTATGGGAGAGTGATGTACGAGAACACATATTTCATTAAAGGATGAGAAGTGAGAAGAGTTATTTTTGCATGATTATAATGAGACTTAAAATTGTTGGAGTGTGAATAAAAATGAACATTCACATACTAAAGGTTAAATGAGAAGGTTAGTAGTTGTGTATGTTTATATTTAACATGTGAAAATGTGTGAAATTTAATAACTAGTTGAAATATAAAAAATGATCAGGATATGAATTCATAGTGAATTATTACAAGTAGAATAAAGAGTAATGAGAGTTGAGATGTACGTCTTTAATAGTATGAGTACATGTAGTGGATATTACTCTTGTGATGTTTTGAAAAGCTTATATGAATAGTAAAGTTGAGATAAGGTGTTAAAGAGTTGAAAGTTTAAAAATGTTAAGGAGTCCTTTTAAGAATATGTGTTGTGGATGAGTATGGGAAAGATGTAAGTCAGGTTTAAATATTTACAACTGAGTTGGGTGGATATTGAGTTGTATTTTTCATTGTGCGTATGCGTTATCACTAAGAGTACATCATATAATTAATATGATTGACATTATACGGAGTCACCAAGAAGTATGTGTAAGGAGAATATGATACGTGAGATACCATAATGTAGTACATTAAGGTATTTGTACATGTTATTTAAAAGAGATACAATATATAGTAGTTAGAGAAGTATTATGGAGTTGGTAAGTATGGTTGCAGTTTCAAGTGGTGATGATATGTTTAACATCCATGCTATCAAACGGGTAAGATGAGTGTGTTAATGATGTTGTGTAAGACTATCATATTAATAAGCATTGAAGTAAGATTATGATTGTATAGTTATTGAGTTGGATAAATGACTTGTTAAGGTCATTGTATGTTTAGTTAAAGAATAATCAAATGATAAAAAAAGGGGGAATATAATGAGAAGTTATATTGAATTCATAGTGCATGACTGCACAAGATACATGAAAGTGAATATGCAATATTAAGTAAAACTATACATTTGGTGAATGATTGTTCATTATCGATATGTGGAAAGTAGTGAGACTATCTTTAGATTAAGGATAATAAGAACGGTATTTAACAAACTTTAAAACTTCAGAGATGATACGAATAGTAGTCAAAGTCGAACACATATATTTGGTATTGAGTGGAAGATGAAAAGATGACATGTAAGAAGTTGGTATTGTAATATGTTGTTTATCATTTGAAGAAATGAATTGAATTGAATTTGGAGAGGTGAACTATAACAAGTTAGTCTTGTAATAGAATATTTATTATTTGTAATGTTACACGATGATAAGGATAGACTATATGAATGAAGTGAGAAATGTACATAATGACGTTTGGTTTATTAAAAATGTTTACTCATTGTTAATATAAGAGGATACAATTGATAATCTATTATGTGTGAATTCTCAGAATACGTATATAAAGGTATGTAGTAATATATGAGTTGGGGATTAGCTTTCATTGATAAGAAATCACTAGACGATTATCCTTACATATGAACGATAAAGATGCTTACGTGTTGATAGATCCTGGTTCTACTCACTCTTTTGTGTCTTTGTTTATTCTGTTGCATCTTAATAAACCACTATCATCATTAGATTCTAGTTTACCTATTATTACTCCAATAAGGAGAATTGGTTTTTGTTGATAGGGTGTGTAGGGATTGTATGGTGCGAATAAGTGAAAAGGAGTTATTGGTTGACTTACTACCTTTCAGTATGCATGACTTTGATGTGATATTGGGTATGGTTTGGTTGTCCTCATATCATGTATGTTTAGATTTCTGTAGAAGTGGGGTAGTGTTTTGGTTACCGGGTGAACCTGAATTTAAATTTATTGGGGAACGGAATGTCACCTGCGTATTATTTTACAGACCTTGCGAGAGAAACAGTTATATGCTAAATTTTCTAAATGTGAATTTTGGCTAGACTAAAGTAGTATTTTGGGCCATGTTATTTCTGATGATGGCAATTATGTTGCTTGAAAAGAAGATGGATGGAATTTATAAAGGATTATTACTGCGCCATACATCATCATCTGGTTAAGGCTAATGTTGTTGTTGATGCTTTGAATATAAAATATCTAGGAAGAGTATCTTGTTTTTACTGTATTCGAGTTGATATGCTAAGATAGTTAACTTTAATGGGGATGAAATTAACTTTGAATGAGTCTTGTGGAATACTAATGCATTAAAATATTAGACCTATGCTGATAGATTGGATACGATAATCACAAGCAAGAGATACAGAATTGGAGAAAATTAAAGACAATATGAAAATGAGTAAAGCAAATGAATTTGCTTTTCATAATGATGACATTGTTATGTATGATAACCGTTTGTGTGTACCTAATGTGCCTGATTTGGGGAGAACAATTTTAGAGGAAGCCCATTGTTAGTTATATGCTATGCATCCAGGAAACACATAACTTTATAGAAATTTGAAACAATGTTATTGGTAGCCGGGAATGAAACACGACATTGTAAATTTTGTTGCTAGATGTCTAGTTTGCCAATAAGTGAAGATGGAGCATCAGAAGCCTAGTGGTTTACTACAATCCTCACCTATTCCTGAGTGAAAATAGGAGCATGTTATTACCGATTTTGTTATAGGTTCACCAAAATCATCCTGAGGGTTTTATTTTATTTGGGTTATCGATGATAGATTAACCAAGTCTGCACATTTTCTTCTTGTTAAAGCTATCTATTCCATGGATAGATATGCCAACATATATGTGGATGAGATAATTAGATTTCACGGTGCACCTTTTTCTATTATCTATGAACGAAATCCTATATTTAATTCCCACTTTTAGCCTAGTTTACAACAAGTTTTGGAGGCTAAATTGAAATTTAGTACAACTTTGGATCCTCAGACTGATGGAGAGTCAGAGAGAATGATCCAGACACTCGAAGACATGTTACGAATTTATGTATTAGAGTTCAAGGGAAGTTGGGATGAACACTTGTCATAAATAGAGTTGTTTATAATAATAGTTATCATTTGAGTATGGAAATGGCTCCTTATAAATCCTTGTATGAGAGGACGTGCAGGACCCCAGTGTGTTGGACCAAAGTAGGAGAACGAAAAAAACTACTTGGGCCAGAAATTGTACATCAGACTACTGAAAAGATAAGTCTTATCCATAATCACTTGAAAGTGGCGCAAAGTAGACATAAAAGTTATGCAGACAACCGAAGAAAAGAATTGAAATTTGAGGAAGGTGATCGAGTATTCCTACATGTTTCTCCTTGGAGAGGAGTTATGAGATTCGGGTAGAAGGGAAAGTTAAGTCCCAGGTACATTGGCCCTTATGAGATAGTGAAACGGGTTGGAGATGTGGCTTATAAATTGGCTTTACCACCAGAATTGTCTAGGATACACGATGTTTTTCATATATCCATGTTACGTACGTATGTGCCCGATCCTTCACATGTGTTTATTTCACAACCGATAGAGCTTCAATATGGCTTGACCTACATGGAGGAACCAATTGCTATCTTAGATCAAAAGGAAGAGTTGTTACGAAACATTACCATCCCATTAGTTAAGGTAATGTGGAAAAGTCAAAAGGTGAAGTATGCCACCTGGGAAGGAGAGAATAGCATGAAGAAGCAATATCCTCATCTGTTTGGTAAGTTTCTTATGCGTTAAATTTTGAGGACAAAATTTTTATAAGATGGGTAGAATTGTAAGGGCCTAAAACATGATTAGGAAGGTCAATTACATGATTAGTTATGTGTGTTAAACATGTTAATTATCTTATTTAGGGGATGCATGCTCATGTGATATACGTGTTGTTTACATTACGTGCTAATTGAGCTTATTGTCGGGGATAACATGTTTAGAGCATATGATTAGTTATGTGGTTAAATGCATAATAAAATATGTTTTTAATGCACAATTATGTTTATAAAATTAAACTAGGGTGTTGGTGCAAAATTGGCAATGTTTGGTCGCCAAATGTGAAAGTTTTGAGAATTTCGATATATTGCTACTTTCATGTTCAAGCCCAAATTAGGCATACTAGTTTTATGATTTTTTGGTTGTAGATATTTAAGTTATCTACTCATAGACACAAAGTGAGAGTAAATCGGGGTCCGTGTTAGGGAGTTATGGTAATTTTACGAAGGTGGGACAAATATGTCATTAGTGAAATTATTTAATTGGATCTCCCATCCAACCAATCATGTGTTACCACTACCTCTTTTGCTATTGGACCCCTTTAAAACGTGTTTATGATCTTTAAACACTTGTATAGCTTCTTCTTCACAATGAAATAACAAAATTTCGCCTAAGGAGAGAGAGAGAGATGAAGTTTATGGAAGAAAATCCTTTGGAAAATTTCAATAAATCGAGGAATCCTCATAAGGTAATTACTTCTTTATTAAAGTTGGTCACATGGAAGAGATCTACACTTGGCATATTTTTGTTTCTGATTTGAATAAATATTTGTATGATACCCATTTTGCCAAATTGTGTTAAAACAAAGATGGTTTAAGAACCTATGTAATAACGCGTATTAGGATCGTAAATGCTAACTTTAAAGTCCCAGATTTGAATTTCCTTTTAGTGAAGAATTTTGATTTAGAAAATTAATTTTTATTATGTGTGTATATATTAGAACATGTTATTATATGTTTCCATGATTGATACCAAAGGTGGAGGTTATCTTTGCTTTAAAATGTTAAGTTATGCTTTAATGTTCTATTCCGACCTAGTTGTTCTAAAAATGGCATACATCATGGAATACATATTGAAATTGAGAAATTCCAGTTGGTGATCAAACTAGACTCATATATGTATAATATATCCGAGAATTGTGTAAAAATACAAAGAGATGGACCTTTGGGGATAGTTTGAAGTTCTGGTATAAAATTTGTTCCAAAGTAGTAAGTATGCATACCAGGTGTTTGACGTTTTGCTCGACATAGCAAATAAACCCTAAAATTTATGAAACATTCATTTTGCATTATTCAATGTGTTTATTGATATTCGGTGGAATATCATGCAAAGTTATGATGTATAAAAAGTATGAACATTCCTGGAAATTGAAGTTTTGTTACTGTTTTTCTTGAGAAACGATGTGGAAAAGGGTGTAATAAAATGGGCATAACTTTGTCCATAACTTTTGTAATTTAATTCCATAAATTGTGTTAAGCCCTAATGAATGAGCTATTATAGAAATGTGAAGTATCATATTTAATTACGTTCCAGTTATGTAAGATTGACCAATGATTAAGAGCGAAAGGTAGCGTCGCGTCAGAACGCTAATCGTTTAGTTCGCTTCGCCTACTCAATACAAAAACCTAAGTTACGACTGCACTTGCAATACAAGTATAGCCGTAAGTCGGGTATCGAATCCACAGGGAGTGTTAGTATAGCTCGTAATCGATTTATCAATTCAGGAATAAAAGTGAAAAGGGTTGAATATGAACAAAAAGTAAAAGATGCACAAAAGGGAAATGATTAATCTAGACGAGTGTTTTGAAACTAGATTAACAAATTGGATAAACTATAGGTTGCGTAGAATATCCCTCACCCTAGTTAATTAGTATAAAATGGTTACATGGGTCGAATAGTTATTACGAATGCGTCTCGTTTCGACAGTTATTTGAACCAAGGGTTGTCACGCCCCTAAATCTGCATAAAAGTCTTATAAGATTTTGGCGTTAACAAATACCCCAAAAATTACGCATGCAAGGTCGTAAGCACGTGACATACATGATATGCCCCATCAGATCTCCTAGGCATAATAACTAGGATAACGCACCCGAAATAGACCCGTAAACTCCATCACCAAAGAAAAGTAACGCGTCAACTCGATTGAGTTCAATTCAAACACAACCTAATTTAAATTAACTAGAAAGCACAGTAAAAACGCGGTAAAGAAATGTGATAAGAAAGCTCAGAAATAAAACACGTAAACCTAAATTATGAAAGCATGTAAGTTACACTACAAAGCCCGAATTAAGGAAATACAAATATATTCAATGGAGAGGATGATGAATAGTGCAACATTCAATCCAAGTGGGTGTCAAACCAAGAACAATTGAAGAAGAACTCTCAAAAACCCTCAAACCCTAAGCTATTCTAACCTAAAATGAATTATTTTGGTTATTTACAACAAAATTGGTATATATACTAAGTGGAATTAAAATAGAAAAGAAAAGAGAAAAGAAAAGAAAAGCCAAAATATCTGCTGAAAACAGGGGATCGATCGATCGACCCCTTAGGTAGATCGATCGATAGTTGAAATCGTGGCAAAAATCTGAAAGATCGATCGATCGATCAAGCAGGGCATAATCCTTTTCCTCCTGTTTTGGCATGCTTTTCTTATCCGCTAAAATCGTCGTAACTTTTTCATTCGAGATCGGAATCGCGCACAGTTTACGGCCACGCGAAGCTTGCGAGGAGGGATACAACTTCCGTGAGATGTTGGGCCAGGTGCCTAATCTATGAATTGATCGAATTGCCCTTGCACGTGCGATTGCGTACGAAAATTGAGGGAACGCGTTCGAACTTCATTCTTAGTACCTAAATACCTACAAAAGCCCAATAATACCTCATATAGCATGTTAACAATATAAACCGAGGTTGCTTGGTTAACGGGCTTAAATATAGAGATTAAGGAACTCGAGGGGGCTAAAATGCGTGGGTTTGACGGATGAAATAAGCAATATTTGCGTATTATCACACCCCCTAACTTACACATTACTAGTCCCTAGCAATGAAATGTGATGCAACAAGAACAACAAGTAAACCAAACGTAGGAGATAGTACAAAAGTATGGTATAAAAGCAAAAGGCCACTTTCGCGAGCGATTCGATTGCATTTAGCACATGCAATAAGCCGTTAAACCCCTAGGTTGACCTAGTGGACGAGTGTCGTCTCGTGAGGGATTTCAGGGATGAAACCCACAAACATTAAATAGTTTTCTCAAAATATGCCCAATCAAACATGCGATAAACTCAACGATACGAACAAGATTCAACATGTTGTTAGCATAGCAAACGAATTCGCGTGAACAGTTCGTAGTTATTAACATTATCGAATGTACCTCATTTAATTGAAACTTTAAAAAGTGGGAGGGGAGTGAGCACATGCAAAATATGATTTGGCAAAAACTTAAATAACTCGAATATAAATATCAAAGCATGCATAAAAGTCAATCCTCACGGGCATTACACTCAAATGAATTCACTTGAAACAGGGAGGTAACACACGGGACATGTGGGCATAAGGAGTAAATGTAAAGGTAAACTAGGCCGCGCACATGTCACAAATGAAGAACGCTATATAGGAAATAAAAATTGTAATCTCAGTGAAAGATACCGCACATATAAAAGAGGCGAAATGCATTTTCACATATTATCAAAACTATTTAAACCTTTGAATTACATCCACTTTAAGATCACATAGGACTTTAATAGGGTTGTAATGTAGGTTTGGCTAGGGTATGAAACGAAAGATATGTATATACGGATTCAAATGTGTTTGCGGATGAAACTCGGGATAATGGGAAAAAGTGGGCAATAACAAAATTGGATAAATAACATCCAAACAAGCATTACTAATAAGTACCCAAAACTGTACATTTTATACCCTGAATAGACGTACTTTAGTTGCTAATTCTCGACAATATGGGTCTTATGCGCTTAATTGTTCAATATGCAGGCTTAATTGCAGTTGCGGTGTCAAAAGCTATATTTCAAGGCAATTTGCAACAATATGGAGCTAAATACCCAATTCCTTGACCCTAACCTAGCCCATCCTAGCCTTAGCCTTTCCCGACTTGTGTGTGTGTTGATTTTGTACTTTTTTTTTTATTATTTTTTAGATTTTTAGTTTGAGTTATTTTTATTTTTAAGATTTATTTTAGATTTATTTAGTATTTTCTAGGTTTTATTTACTATTTTATTTTTATTAGTATATTTTTATTTCATCTTTACTTTTATTAGTTATTAGTTTTATTTTTATTAGGATTAGATTTTTTTAGGATTTCATTTATTCTTTAGTTTTATTTGATTTTACATTTAATTAGAATTTTAATTTTAGTTTTAGTAGATTTTATATTTATTTTATTTCTCTTTTTAGTTCCAATTTTATTTGAGTCTTTATTTTATTTTAGAAGTAGAATTTTTATTTCTATTTTTTTAGAGTTTTATTTTTATTAGTTTTTGCTTTTTTAGGTGTCCAAATTAAACTCATACACATCCCAAACTTATCCTACACCCTCTCCCACACCCCCCAACAAGCCTAAACTCACGTACATCCTTTCCTCACCACTTCATCTTCTCCCGCCAAACCCTCTCTCTTATAAACCCACTAACCTCCATAACCAGCCAAGCATCCTTCCATCTAACCAACTCCGGCCAGCCACCTGAACCTAAACCCGCCGGACCTCTCGCTCTAACCCATTCCCGTCGACCAACCTGCTACCTTCTCCAGTCACGGGTCTGCCCACCCGCAACCCCACCATCTTAGAGACCCAGATCCGAACCCTCCAATCCCCTTACACCTCCAGCGCCGGACTTCCATGGCGGCCACCATCCTACCCGACTTCCGTACCCGAGCTTCCTCAAACCCAAACACGCCACCACCCCGATCCTCATGTCTAACCCGAATCCCCTTTCAACCCTTATCTGGTCCGCCCCAACAACCATTCAAGCCGGAATCTTCTCGAAGCCAAACCTGAATTCCACCATCCACCAAAGACCCACTTCCCATTTGAGCCTTAACTGATTTCTTCTATCTGTTACAAACCAAAAGACCAAGTCACCTAACAATTACCTCACATGTTTTAAACCATTAACCCCTTTTCCCAAATTTCCAAAAATACCCCCAACCCTTTTTTCCATAATCTGATATTTATTCTCCCATTTCCCACTTGTCCCCATCACCTCACACAATCCATGCACAATTGTGCATTTTCTCCATATTACCCTCACCCATATATCCTCATACCTCACACCCCTCATGTGCACATCCCTATTTTCCCAAAATACCCCCTATCCCCATGTGTGCCATACATCTACTATAAAAGAAGACTCAAGACACTATTTGGGGGAACTCATCATCAAATAGAGAGAGAAAATTATAGAGAAAAGTAGAGAGTTAGGTTAGAATAAATTAGGTAGAAATATTTGTAAATAGTTTATTTTCATTTTTTTTTAGATATTTGTGAGAAATAATTGTGTGAAATTAAAGTTGAGTAAATTTTTCATTTATATCTTTGTTGATTACTCACTTGGAGGGTTGTATGCTTCAATTTTAAGGATAGAGTTCAAATTGCCAATTTCAAGGAGACTTGTGAAGATTTGTTCTCTTTCTCTACTCTTTTATTATATGAATGCCTATTGAATATTTGTTTATTATGTTTGATACCATGTTAGGCTAAATCCCCTTTCAAGGGGTGGGGGAAACCCTTATTTGATGTTATTTTAGTTTAATTAGTTTGATTACTTGAAATTTGCATTCGAATGCTAATTTTAATCCCTCACCCTTAGATTTACGCCTCGAGAGAGGGTAAATGATTTTCGAGAGAAAATCGAAATTCTAATTATAACACCCATTTTAGATTCGAACTAGAGATAGGGGTTTCTTAAGTGGGGTATTATAACATGAATTTCAACTCTAAATTTATATTTTAAGATTTACATAAATTCTAATTGATCGATCTTAGAGGGTGATTAATTAAAAGGAGTGTAGATCTATTTTTCTAGAGTTGTGGGGTGTTAAACTTAATTTTCTAAAAGGTTACTATTAAAATTACATTTGCAACGAGAGTTGATTTGTAATTTTGATATTAATTTAAGAGAATTCAATTAATTAAATTAATTAATCAGAATAACTAAAATTTGTGGTGTAATCCCATTCCTTGATTGTTCTCACAATTATTTACCTCACTTTATCTCTTATTTTAGTGTTATACTTTATTTTTCATTTTAGTCATTTTCTAGTTAGTTATTATCATATTATATTTAGTTTAGTTTAGTTTAAATCATCACCTCACCCTATTGTTTTAATATTGAAAAAGCTAAAAAAAAAGTAGAAAAGTGAAAAAGTACAAAAATAAAATAAAAAGTGAATTACAATTGTGTTCCCTTTGCTTTACAACCTTGAAAGTGGATTGATACCCTTACTTACCTCTACATTTGAGTTTATTATATTTTGTAGGTATTTGAGGATTTTGACTAACTTGACTTTCAACAACGACATACGCAAAAGTCACGTTGTCAATTACATATATCAATCGAGAGAGTAATCAAAGCTTATTGAATCACTATACACAATATATACAAATTTCTCTTTCTTTTTCTTTTCTTCTTTTTCTCACTTTTTTCTTTTGTTTTCTACTTTTCTCTTTTTGTTTTTCACTTATTTCACCATTCTTTTCTCACTCTTTTCATGCTCAAATCGCAACCACTACACAACAATAACATTCAATCCCAAGTAACAATCCAAACAAGGGTATGTAAGGTAATATATATGGTATAAAACTCCAATTTGGAGTTGGTTATGGGTTGACTAGGGAACATATATCAATCGAGATAGTAATCAAAGCTTATTGAATCACTATACACAATATATACAAATGGGTTGACTAGGGAACATATAAAAGGTGAGGTCAAGGTCATATGGGTGATATACAAAGATGGCCTATGATCATTTCATAAAGTTTACGCAATTCTCGAATCAAAACAACATATTAAAATCATGCTCAAGTAACACATTTTAAGAATGAACTCAATTAATGAACGGTCAATGAAAGAATAAAGAGATTACCAACGACTGTAACATTTTCAAAGAGGAAAGAATAGCGTATACACTCACAAATGAAGATAAGTCTCTAATCTCACTCGATGTAAGTATATACAATGCAACAAAAGACTACCGAGTTATAAAAATCTTAAACCAAATCAATATAGCAAGAAAAGTGCATGTGCTCATGGGATTAAAGTTTAATTAATGAAGTTATTCATAATATCAATGATTTAGGACTAAAGTCTAATAACTTCTAAAATCGAGAACATGCATCGTTGAATTATCTATTTCATCGGGAAATTATTAAAATTTATCATTGAAAACAAGGGAAAAATGCCCAATAAAGGACAAAAAAATAAAGAAAATATTTTTGAAAATTTTGAATTTTTCTAAGAAAATTTACTAAGTAACTAACATGTGAGCAAAAACATGAACTAAATAAAGAAATGGATAGAATATCCCACACCCCCTAACTTAAAACCTGACATTGTCCTCAATGTGAATTAAGAACCAAGTTAAAGAGAACAAAAGAGTGATATTACCCAAATTGGAGCGACCCCCTTAAGAACAAGTCCAAAGAATCTACAAAACACATTAGTACCGAGCATAGCAAAAACAACTAACAAAAAGTTAACCAATTACACTAGACAAAATTAAAAGAAAGAAAAATTAAAAAGAAAGAAAGAATAAAAAGCTAACTATATACAACCTACAATTTAGGCTTCACACTAACTATACACTAGAAGTCTAAATATGTGAGGGTCCACAGCAAAAACGATTTGACTTTGGAGGATAACCGGTGTACCCTCACTAACAAGCATACCTTCCGAAAAATATGAATTTCGTTTGAACAACAGAAGGCATGTGTAAGGCGGAAGAAATGAACCATCGCTAATTAAAAGTTTTGGAGGGACGATGGGTGGTTTGGATTGAACGGGTGACAAAAACATGTGGGGACCGAGAAAAACTGAATATCCTCCCAAGGATTTTGAAATTGGATTGGGAGGTGGAGCACACAAAGGCAAAGATGCAATCGTGGAAGGCGACTCGAGCAAGTACTCCTCATCGGCGAAAAGGTTTAAAACATTAAAGTTTGAAACCGAATCATTGAGTACTTATGACGGTGTGATAAGAGAGAATGAAAATGTGGAGGAAAGAAATTCAAACTCATGAGATGAATCATCGCATGAAGATTGAGTTTCGAAGAAAATAATATCATTTTCAATGAAATGTTCTTCTTTGGGGGCTAAAGAAGAAATCATTTCATTGCAAATATATATTACGTCATTTTCATGCTCACTTTCAATATCTATTACGCAATGGGCAAAGTCGAGAATGGTTTATTCCAAAGTAGGCACAAAGTCCTCATTTGGTTCAAAACATTCCTCAACTTCGAAAGTCTCGGAAGCAAAATCATCATCGGACTCAAATAATAAATCCAATTCATGTTCCCACAACCGATTTTCTTGCCGATAACAATTTTCAATTTTCTCATTCTCAAGCATATTCAAGCCCTCACCAAAAGTCATAGGTCGAGGTGCAGTTACTTGAAAATGGGAACTTTGAAAATTACCATCGGACTTAAACTTAACCTCATTATTATAGGAATTATGAAAACTATTGCAATTCGTTTCAAAATTCCTATTATAAGGAGGTCACGGCCCAAAATCATTATCATCATCATCAAAATTCCAATAACCCAAGTTTTGACTTTCGTTATACTCGCCCAAAGTCATTTTTGAATTTGTATTTTTTTGGGATTCTAAGTATTGACCGAAAGTCATAGGTTTGCGAGAATTTTGAGAATTATAACAAGGATTACCGAAAGAATTGGAATAAGACATGCATACCCCAAAAATGGCTCGAAGTGGCGAATTCCACAACGTAGATGCGCGCGCAGGAAATTCAAGTGTTTCTTGATGCTCAAATGTAGAAGTCCTACAAAAAGGTTAGGAAAAAATACAAAAAGAAATAAAATATTACGAAATTCTAAATCAAATAAAATCTAAAACAAACTCATCCCTGACAACGACACCATTTTGATTAAGGGTGAAAGGTAGCGTCGCGTCATAACGCTAATCGTTTAGTTTGTTTCGCCTACTCAATACAAAAACCTAAGTTACGACTGCACTAACGATACAAGTATAGACATAAGTCGGGTATCGAATCCACATGGAGTGTTAGTATAGCTCGTAATCGATTTATCAATTCAGGAATAAAAGCGAAAAAGGGGTGAATATGAACAAAAAGTAAAAGATGCACAAAAGGGAAATGATTAATCTAGATGAGTGTATTGAAACTAGATTAACAAATCGGATAAACTATAGGTTGCGTAGAATATCCCTCACCCGAGTTAATTAGTATAAAATGGTTACATGGGTCGACTAGTTGTTACGAATGTGTCTCGTTTCGACAGTTATTTGAACCAAGGGTTGTCATGCCCCTAAATCTACATAAAAGTTTAATAAATTTTTGGTATTAACAAATACCCCGGAAATTACGCACGCAAGGTCGTAAGCACGGGACATACATGATATGCCCTGTCAAATCTCCTAGGCGTAATAACTAGGATAATGCACCCGAAATAGACCCGTAAACTCCATCACCAAAGGAAAGCAACGCGTCAACTCGATTGAGTTCAATTCAAACACAACCTAATTTAAAATAGCTAGAAAGCATAGTAAAAATTCTATAAAGAAATGCGATAAGAAAGCTCGGAAATAAAACATGTAAACCTAAATTATGAAAGCATGTAAACTACACTACAAAGCCCGAATTAAGGAAATACAAATATATTAAATGGAGAGGATGATGAATAGTGAAACATTCAATCCAAGTGGGTGTCAAACCAAGAACAATTGAAGAAGAACTCTCAAAAACCCTCAAACCCTAAGCTATTCTAACCTAAAATGAATTATTCTGGTTATTTACAACAAAATTGGTATATATACTAAGTGGAATTAATATAGAAAAGAAAAGAGAAAAGAAAAGAGAAAAGAAAAGAAAAGCCAAAATATCTGTAGAAAATAGGGGATCGATTGATCGAACCCTTTGGTCAATCGATCGATAGTTCAAAATCGTGGCAAAAATCTGAAGGATCGATCGATCGATTAAGTAGGGCAGAATCCTTTTCCTCCTGTTTTGGCATGCTTTTCTTATCCGCTAAAATCGCCGTAACTTCTTCATTTGGGATCAGAATCGTGCACCGTTTGTGGCCACGCGAAGATTGCGAGGAGGGCTACAACTTCTGTGTAGATGTTGGGCTAGGTGCCTAAATTATGAATGACCGAATTGCCCTTGCATGCGCGATTGAGTACGGAAATTGAGCGGAATGCGTCCGAACTTCATTCTTTGTACCTAAATACCTACAAAAGCTCAATTATACCTCATATAGCATGTTAACAGTATAAACCGAGGTTGTCTGGTTAACGGGCTTAAATATAGAGATTAAGGCACCCGAGGGGGCTAAAATGCGTAGGTTCGACGGATGAAATACGCAATATTTGCGTATTATCAACCAACTGATGTGACGTGTTACTGAGTTTAATGTGATGTGGTGTATTCAAATACTAATTATGTTAAATTGTTAGGTGGGAAAGTGGCCAACACTACCATACCAAGAAAATAGTTTTGTTATTAATCTTAGTACCAAATTCAAGGTGAGTGACCTGTCCTATGAAATATATATGCTTATACTTTCATATGGAATTGTGTAGTTAAATACATGTGTGGTGATGCTTATGGAGTGATGTGGTTTTATGAAACATATGCGTATGATTAAAAATGTTAAATGATGTTATCTAATGCTATGGACTGAGGTGAGACGTCTATATAATGTTAAGGATTGTGGATTAAAAATGTTAAATGATGTTATTTAATATTATGGACTGAGGTGGGACCTCAATCTAATGTAAAGGACTGTGGTTGCATATGATTAAGAATGCTATGTGATGTTATATAATGTTATGGACTAAGGCGAGTTCTTTATCTAATGTTAAGGACTGTGGTGGGTCATACGGGATGTGGCGATCCCGTTAATCCAGCTTAAAGGTTTGTTGTACTCGGGACTAATTATGGGATGTGGTGGTCCACTTTAACTACGGTGGGTTAATTGGACTGTGGCGGGTCCAGGCTTGCGAGAGTTACACAATTCCTGTTGGGTTATGACATTAGAAAATAAAAATGGTTATTCAAATTGGTTATATACTAAATCATGTATAAAATATCCAATAACAACAAAATAAAGTTAAACAAAATATCTTTAATCATCATCTGAACAATCTGCCAATATGTCTTCATCATCATCATCTTTAGTGCCATCATCATTGTCGTCGTCATCAGTCTCCGCATCCTCAGCATCACCATCCTTAGCAACCTCTACTGGAGGAGGAGCAGGAACCAAACCAGACCTAAATGAGCCAGAAAATGATATACCACAACACTCGATTGATGCAATATGTGTAAGAATATGATATTTAGTCCCATCGAGCTATGTGAAGATATGATTAAAATAACCGATCATCGATGTCATCCTCATATCCATGTGGGAAAATGCATCATGAATATAGGCAAACTGACCATCACGATACTCTAGAGGTATGATGTGCTCTCATAATAGGCTTAGTTGGAGTTGGAGAAGGTGCAATGACCATGTCAAATATCTTTAGTAACAGGAGGTATAGGAATCTGACGTAATATGTTCCTATGAATGTGCAACACCGGCACTCGTGATGGGACCAAGAATAGATGCAGACTGATCGGATCCAAGACGTGAAATACCTGGATAATATATGTAACTGGTGACCATATGAGCATAGGGCAAGGCATCATGAGTTGTATCCGAATAGCTATGATGTATGACCTCAAGAATGAGTGATGGGAAGTCAATGGTATGATGCATAACAAAAGCATATACGAGACATCCAATGGAGTATCGATAATCATGTGACCGTCTCGTAAGCATGAGGTTATAAATAACCATAAAGTGTAAAATTGAGTATTTATGTCTCGATGAAGCTCGTAAGAACAAATTACCTACCTAAGTCATTGATTTCTTATATATAAATAATGTTAACAAATGACGGGTCAAATTATTCTCAATATAAGGAGTATAATCACTACGCTCCTTCTCTGTAAACTCAAATTAGAATCTAACACATCCTCTATCAGGATGATCTCCAAGCCAAAAAAGAGTTGGTATCAAAGGATCCTCAAAGGAAATAATCATGTTCACATAGAACTTGCGAACAAGAGTGGCATTAGCTAACAAACGAGGGAAAATAAGGTGCGAAGATTGGAGGTGTTGAATCCTCTTCTGTCAATACGAGCCATATTTGGTCTACTAGAGATGTATGAAATCCACATCTCCCTCAGCTCTGAAAGCTCGAGAACTAAATATTCTCATAAGGTGCGAGCAATCCCTCGTGAATCGAATGGAAGATGAATTCGTGGTCATCTCTAGAATGGGTACAGAGGCACTCGGGTCTCAAGTACACTATTTAGAAGTGCTCAGTGTACTCAAAGGTGTGATAGGGGTTTCTCTCTAATGGGATGTCTCACTAGGACCACTCGAAGGTTAGAAAATTACTTCATTGCGTACATGCGCCTTTTCACAAAGTATAATGATAGATAAGAGTTGAAAAATGCACTTAAGTAATGAAATGGACAAAAATCCAAATAGATTATATACGACGATATTAGAAATTTATCAAAAATATCAAAATCCAAACTTTAAACATCAATATAACACTCAGATATGATGGAACATCCTAGAATAACTCTAAAACATATTGAATCAATCAAAATATTTTAATGGACAATATTTACTTGAGTTAAATCTATAAATACCCAAAATGACATAAACTAGGGTTTCTCACTTCCAATTCAAGCTAAAGACACCAAAAAGGAAATCAAATCTAACATGAAAGCACAAGATCACATTCTTCTCCCAAAATGTTCACCTCAAATAAACCTAGAGGGGAGTGAATTGGCTTTAGTGAGAATTGTACCAATATCAAAATTCACTTGACCAATTTTTAAATTTAACCTAGTTAATATGCATATAAGTGAGATATTAAATCCAAGTCAATTAAGAAAATTAGGAACAAATCTAGGTTAATTACGCGAAATAACTAGATGCAAGTCCTGAGTCAATTTTAGCAATGGATCATGTTGAATCCGAACTTAGATCTATGTGTGTGTGTGTGTGAGAGAGAGAAAGAGAGATAGAGATAGATAGATATATAGATAGATAGATAGATAGATAGATAGATAGATAGATAGATAGATAGATATATAGAGAGAGAGATAGAGAGGGAGAGAGATAAAATGTGTACATTAACAATAATCAATCACAAAAGAGGCACAAGTGAAGATCTAAGAGGAAAAATCCCACCTGGGGATGAAAAAAAATCCTTGATGCATCCTAGCCTACCATTCAACTTGAAAAGCAATTTTATACAAATGCAAAAAGGTACCGCTTTATTGTTCCATAACAAGAAGCTATCCATGGACGTTGAAACTCTCCCCTATTTCATTAATTGATATGCTCAAAGCTTCATAAATTGGATATGGAGGTCACATTATCCATCCTCAGATCGCACCATGCTTGAACTCGTCAATAGCTCAAACAACTCATTTTAGATCTTGTAGTGTAGATATTAAAATTAATAGATGAATCAGATATAATTGAATATAGGCTATGTGGTTTTTAACTTCGAATCGCTCTCAAATCTCACAAATAAAGAATCAAGTATAAATCCAAGTTTTCTCTTAATTTTGTGTAGATTAAGTGAAATTGACAATTGAAAGGTGTTTCTCTGATCACTTACCTTGAAAATACTCTCTTTCTGTGAGAAGTACTCAGGAAAATCTCATAATTATAAAAGTTTTCTAAAAATAAGCAGCGTAATGCGCACAGTTAAAAAAGACCGTCGTGCGTATAATTTTAAGCATAGGCCTACGTCACGTTTTACATGTAACAGTCGTGCGCACAGTAAGGTTATGCACCCATGTGCACGCTTTTAGGCAGTAAAAACACCAAGTCAAAAAATGTAAATGTCATTTTCACGATAAGGTTTCACACCCGTTCCCAAGGTTTTAAGCAGAACATTTCCTTTACCTATAGTATTGATAAGTCGTGAATTGCATTTAGTACCCCTTATTCTTGCACATTCTAGCATTCTCGTGTCCATTAATTCTTATATTTAAGCTCATGTATTTAATAACCTTTGTTCTATATGGTTATATGTTTTATGAGGTATATTTGAGCTTTTGTAGGTATTATGGATGCATAGTGTGAAGTTGGATGCGTTTCGGGATTGTTTCATCGCAGAAGGAACCTTTAAGGGAAATTTGGTCTTTTTAAACACACTATTTTGTATGGAATGAAGTTACCAACATGTATATCATCAAATTATCTTTCCGTGGCCACTGACCGTGCGTCATTCTGACTCCGTATGTGGAAGTTATGGCCGTTTCTGAAAGATTTCTGTGTTTTCTTCTACTTCAAGGGAATTTTGGTAATTTCATACGGCATAATTTGGAGGGTTTCAAAATAGAATCACGTAGATAATTGAATTAGCTTCACGTCGGTTCTGACCACGCATCATTTTTAATTTCGTATGAGGAAGTTATAGCCATTTCCGTGCAACGCGTCAAAATTGGATCGATAAGGAAATGGGGGCTGTCAAGAGCCCAAGGCGAATCTCAAACATGCGGTCGACTGGTCCCAAACATGAGGTCAAACGGTCCCATTAGATATGGACAAAAATTGACTTCATTTGGGTGTTTTGTCTTGGTTTTGTTGGGGGTTTGTTTTGGGGTATAAATAGAGTGTTGGGGGTTTTTCTTTGGCAAGAATAATTCATTTTAATTAGGGTTAGAAGACTTTGGGGATTTTATTTGTGGAGCTCCCCTCTCCTCCTTTTTATTATGTACTACTCCATTAATGTAAGTTTCTTGCACTATTCATTGTCTTTTTCTCTCTAGTTTTTATCTTTGTTCCCTAATTTTAATGCTTTCCATTAATTTCTAGCCTAGATAATTTGTGTAGTTAAGTTAATTGTTGTAGTTTAATTTAATTAGTTAGTTTAATACATGTCACTTATCATGCTTTGTAGCTAGTTTAATATAGGTTGTGTTGGGTTGAACTCACCTAGGGTTGTTTGGTTGCTTTGCTTTGGTGATGGTTTCTCACGAGTTTATTTAGAGTGGGTTATCCTAGTTATTACGCCTAGAAAATTTAATGGGGTATATCATGTATGCTCCGTATTTACGACCTTGCGTGCGTAATTTCCAGGGTATCTGTTGACCCCAAAATTATATTAGTCCTTTATGCAAATTTAGTGGTGTGACAACTCTTGATTTAATTAATTGACGAAACGAGACTCAGTCTTAATAATCCGCGAACCCATGTAACCATTTTATACTAATTAACTCGGGATTAGGGATATTTGATGCAACCTATAGTTTTTATTCTCTTTATTAATTTAGTTTAAATACACTCTTGCCTAGTTTATCTTTTATTTCCTTTTAATTAACACATTATCTTTTACACTTTTATTTTAGAAGTATTAAACCGATTAAATTCTAGCACTAGTCTCTGTGGATTTTCGATACCCGGACTTGGACGCTATACTCCCTTAAAAGAGTGTAGTCATAAGTTTAGGTTTTTGTATTGAGGATGTGAACAGAAAACAACGATCGATGTTTTGACATGCGCTACTTTCCACCTTTGATCAACTATGTTGTTATGTGCACATGTATAAAACCCAATCGTGATCACTAGGTAGATTCCCAGATTCACCTAAACAATTATACAAGGCAATGATTTTTAGAAAATATTTCACTTGATCAATCTCGCAAAGAATCACTTTTCACAATAGATGTAAACGTGTAAATGTGTGTATTGGCCTTAGGACAATTCAATCAATACTACCATAAAAGGATATGATCTCCAAATCTTCAAAATTTGTGTCAAAAGCTTTTATGTAAAGATGTCGTATGATCTTCAATTTCAATTTCCATATCCTATAATAAATAATGCTCTCCTTATCTATTGACTAACTATGAATTAAGCTTTTTGGCTCGATATTGTTATAGAATCAAATGCTTTGACATGGAATTAGTCAACTAAACTATATATATATATATATATATATATATATATATATATATATATATATATAAGTGTTTATATTTTTAATATAGGCTTCCACGGGACTATCGATCAATAGTCCCTTGCTATGTCGATCAGTAATCACCTTCCAAACCAAGTAGCGTACCTTTTGAGGTAAAGACCTTTTTCGACCAACAAACTCCTTCCCATATCAATCAGTAGTGTCCCGATGTATGATCCTTTTCCCTCTTTTGTTACAAAATTAACTTCCCACCGCATTTCTCTTAAAATTAAGGGTAAATTGCACCACGACCCCTATAACTGTTGATTTTTTCACCCAATCAATAGTTTAGGGGTCTTAATGCAATTTACCCTAAAATGAATTTCAAAATTAACCCAAAAGTTGCCTTTTTTACAAAAGTACAAATATAAAAATTCCTAAATCTTAAATCTTCAAAATAACATTCTTCTACCCTCCAAATTCAAATAAGCGGAGGAAATTAATTCCAAAATTCATAAAAAAATAACTTTTCTCAAATATTTATTGAAATTATCAGAATAGCAAAAGCATGATCTTTTGTCCTTATTAAATATTCATTAAAGTTTATTGACTTACTAAAAAATATTCTATTTTAGAATATATTTTGCATGATGCAAATCCCACACCAAGTTTTTCAATGCGAACAGTGCAACTAACCATTGCTAATTTCTTCTAGGTTAAAATGAATATTCTCGCTCTTCTGGCTTAAAAAGGAAGTGTGAAACCTACCATCGTTTCTTTTGTATGGCTTAAAGGTAAGATTTCTTCTCTTTTAGCTTAAAAGTAAGTGAAGCCAATCATCACGCATTTCTTCTAGCTTAAAAGTAAGTGCAACGCTCTTTCGGATTAAAGGAAGTGCAACAACCACCGCTCGTCTCTTTTGTATTGAAAGGAATATTCTCGCTCTTCTGGCCTAAAAGGAAGTGCAACAAACCATCGCTCATTTCTCTTGCTTAAATGGAACATTCCCACTATTATGGATTAAAAGTAAGTGCAACAAACCCTTGCTCATTTCTTTTGGCTTAAAAAAATACTCCGTCTCTTCTGGCTTAAAAGGAAGCTCAACCCACCACCGTGTAATACCCCGTACTTTTGACTATATTTATTTTTGGGATTAATTAATTAAATGCGTATTAATTGATAATTAATCCGGGTTATAAATACTAATGTGATACGAGTTGGTATTTGATTATGTACATATATGATTATATATGTACTTGGTATTATAAAATTTGTCGTGAGATTTATATACGGCAATTTGGAAATTTAGTTGAGACGCGTGGGACCGTCGCGTCACGGTATATTTTGATAATAAAAGTGAATTTAAAATCTATAACCCGTATGGTCGTTTTGAGTGCGCCAACGCGTCCGGAAGGGTCGAGATAGTCAGAAAACACTAGCCGGGGGTATAGTTTGGGTCCCGGGGTATTTTTAGGCCATACCGGCAACTTAAAGGGTATTTTGGTAATTTTACATTTTTAGGAATTAAAAGTGACGAAAATTGGAGATGTAAATCTGATGTGGATTAAACCCACAAAGCCCACTAACCATCCCATATTAAACCATTAAGCTACGGAGGTTATCTTTAGTTTTACAACTTTCCCCAAAACAAACCCTAGCCACCTTAAGCCACCATTGGAGAAGGAGCTTGGAGAAGGAGAGAAAGAGAGAAAATTCTGCAGAGATTCTTCACCAAATCAACACCAAATCCGGAAACAAACAAGGAAAGTGGTTTAATTATGTTTAACTTCAGCAAATGTTCTTTCCATGTTAGAAAATTTAAGATTTATAATTGTTATTGGAAGATGAATGAAAACCCATGATTAATTGGACTTAGGTTCTGAATATTGAGGATAAATTGCATGTAGAATAGTTTAGTGACGATTAATCTGATGTTAACACATGATTGGGTGAAAGAAAAACGGATTAAATTTGATGAATTGAGGATTCCAAATTCTAGGGTTCATGTTCATGAATGAATTGGGGAAAAGTTTAAGTATTTGTAAATTGATTGATGATTAGGGTGAATTAATCCATAAAAACGTGATAGGATGTGGTTATATTATGTTTAGGATTGTTTAGAGACTTTAAAACAATCGTTGGGATAAATTTTAGAGGTGATTTGAGGAGTGAAAATGGTGAAAAACGTATTTGGAAAAAAATCTGGGCCGAAACTGGCCAGTCGTTAGAAGCAGCCCCCAGGTCGTTCGAACGAGCTCGTTCGAACGAGCTTCTAACGAGTTGACCAGTCTCTTCTAACGAGGGGTAGTTTCGTTCGATATCTCGTTCGAACGAGATATCGTTAGAAGGTGCAGTTCGTTCGAACGAACTGGAATCTCGTTCGAACAGCCTCGTTCGAACGAGACTTCTAACGAGCTGACAGCCCAAACTCGTTCGAACACTCGTTCGAACGAGACTTCTAACGAGCTGACAGTTTGGGTTATTTTGAACTGTTTTGAATTTTGGAGTCCCGTAAACTTGTTCGAGGATATAGTTAACCTTCCAATGATGACGTAGTGATAGGTTTGGGACATTTGGGTATTTATGAGAAGAAATTATATACAAGAGAGTTAAATTAGAATGAACCGTTTGGGTGAGACGTGAGTGTCTACTACGACGTGAGGATGAATTATGGCGCGTATAATTACAAACCGGAATAGTATGAATGGTGATAACTATAAGTTAGTACGAGAATGCAATATGTACAACGATTAAAATACGGTATTACTAAGATGTGTGTTTACTTAGTATTAGTATATGGATTGTGTGTATGACATACCTACCATACTTGCTATCACGGGAGGTTGCATTCGCTTAGGACCCTCTAATCCTTGTGTGCCTACGGGGGGGATATAGACTGGTACCTCGATGAACATAGGTCATAGAAGGACTTATTGTGATATTAATAAGTCTGCTGATCATGGGAGCGTAGGTATGTGCGTGACCCATGTGATGGTGACTGTGTTCGCCTCCACTATTTGTGATTTGTGTTATCTGAACTATTCCTGAGAGATTCGGAATATGTGATCCTTATGTACGTGATGTACCAGGATGGATAACAGAGTATGTGTACACCGCAGCTTAGTTCTCGGGGTGCTCGTATTGTATATTTACGATGTGATTAATATACACTTAATAAATGAGAATCTTCATGTTAATGTTGTAATTATATTACGGTATTGTTTCGAGAAATATAACGAGTTAACTGATAGTTATATATATTGCATATTGAGTATCTGAGTTTACGTTAAACCCTATTTAATTACGAACGTTATTATGTTAATGGAACCAAGTATTATGGGTAGGACCTTTGGCAGTCTAGCTAGATATGTCGTCACTTAGCTAGTGGTTTATATCGTTGTAGATGGGTATTTGCGTTAGGAGTGCACAGTTAGACGAGAGGTGAGAATATAATGTGAGTGCACGTCCTAACATGTACTTTGCATTTAATGTTTTAAATGTTTTTAAAGCACTTGCAGGTTTTTAAAATATAACTCCACATTCGGGCTCTGACCCGTTTGCTTTTCAAATCTTTTTCTTGTAAACCCTTTTAGGTGCCCAGCCACAAGGACACCAAGCTTAGGATACTCATTCAGGTAACGAGCTGTAGCTGGTTGTGGAAGCTACAGGGACTTTGCTTGTAGACGATTCTATCTTTTGGATTCCAGAGTCACTATCTATCAGTTGTAGGGCATGTTGCCCATTTCTATTTAGAGACATCTTTTACATTTCAGTTTTCAGACTTTAGCATGTATTGTTTCAGTATTCGTTTTACTTTTCAGTTGTGGGATTGTAGTGAGGAGTTTTCCTCCAGCCTTTATTTACTCTATTGTGATGGTTATTCGTTTTACTTCAGTATGGTGAATGGTGTTATTTATTTCTTCATTCCACTTGTTGCATGTTATTCAGACTTAAATTAAAATTTGGCAACTTACTTTTTAAATACTAGGTGGTTAGTAATAATAATGTTTTCGACAGTGATGCTATTAACTGAGCCAACTTGGCATTTTGAATTAATTTAATAAAGGAGTAGCTACCCGGTATTTAATTAGTCGGGGTGTCATAGGTGGTATCAGAGCATCAGGTTCTAGTGTACTTTAGGATCTGTACGACTATTATGTTTCCGCTACGTTTCTTTGATATAGAGCCCTATATTTTAGGACTGTTGTACTCTTTTTATGTATGCTTCGTTCTTCAGCTATATTAAGTTTATAACTGTGAACTTATAAACTTTGTTCTTATTTCAGATGCCTCCACGACGTGCACGACGAGTTCCCAGGAATGCAATGCCCGAACCCCAGCCCGCTCCAGCTCAGGGCATGATGAACTCCGCTGAGGTTGCAGCTATAGTAGCCCAAGCGGTAAATGCCGCGATTGCCGTGATTCAGCAGGCACCACCTCAGGCGCCGGTTGCCGCGCCAGTACAGGTTAATGCATTCCTGTCTGCTTGGGAACGTGTACGTGACGCTTTTCAGAAAGCACATCCGCCAGAGTTTGCAGGTAGCTCAGATGTGGTAGTCTCGAGCCAATGGAGGAAAGACATGCAGAGGCATTTGAGGATGCATGAGTGCACTGATGTTCAGAAACAGGTGCTAGATACTTTCAAGCTAGTGGGATCTGCACTAAAGTGGTGGGAGTCTATTACCACCGCAAAGGAGAGGGATACTCTCACGATTCAGGAGTTCTGGGTGCGGTTCGACCGCAAGTACTTTCCGTCCGCAGTTCATACAGAGATGAGAAGGAAGATGATGAGTTTGAAGCAGGAAGGCAAGACAGTGGCCGAGTATGAGGCCGAGTTCACGAATCTGTTGAACATCGTTCCAGACGAGATACCAACAGAGAAGAAGAAGATTGAGAAGTTCACCGACGGGTTGAATTGGAGGATCCGTCAACATCTGCTAGGGAACCTATCGTTGTCCACGTATTCTTATGTGGTTAACGCTGCATTGTTACACTGCCAGGACCACCATTTTCATATGGCCGAGGGCAAGCGGTCGGGGGAGTCTAGCCATCAGGGCAGGACTGGAGGACATGGTGCCAGCGGGGCACAATCTGGTCAGGGGCAGAGACAGAATGAGCAGGGTACCCAGTAGGGGGATAATAAGAGGTTCCGGTCAGGGAACTACAGGTAGGGACAGGGAGGTTTCCGTCAGGGCCATCAGGGTCCAAACGGCCATCAGGGCCAACAGGGGCAGAATGGGCAGCAGTTTCACCAGGGTCAGCAGGGCCAAGGGAGGAACGGTAACAGCCACCAGGGCCGGGGACAACAGGGGCAGAGGGGAGGGAACTTCCCGGGGAAGTGCTTTGTTTGTGGCAAGACTGGCCATAAGAAGCAGGATTGTCCTGATAGGGGCAGGGCCCCACAGCAGCAGCAGCAGGGTGCTCGCCAGGAGCCACAGAGGCCTATGTTTCCCGCCGCTCTTCCCGCACCGCCATAGATGGCAGCATTGCCACCCATTCCAGCAGTCCCAGCTCAGCAGGGGCAGCTACAGTATGGACGTGTCTACAACGTTCACCAGGCTGCAGTTCCACAGGCACCGCCCGCGATCGAGGGTACGTTTCCTATCCATGGCACTATGGGTCGGGTGTTATTTGATACGGGTGCTACACACTGTTTTATAGCTACACACTTCGCAAAAGCTTTAGGATTGTTAGCTACGGCAGAGAGCACAGTGACGTGTGTCGACTCACCATTGGGGAGTGGGTCACTTATTTTCTTTATATGCCGGGGAATGGGGGTAGAGATTGGTGGTTTGGTATTACCTGCGGACATGTTAGTATTAGACATGCACGTTCACGATGTGATCATCGGTATGGATTGGCTCGTAGCATATAGGGCCATGATTGATTGCTTCAGTGGGAGCATTTTTTTTGCCATTCCGGGGCAAGAGATGTTTATAGTGGCGATGCCTCGCCCAGAGGGAGGATCGACCGCTCATCTGTATTACATTGAGGAGGATACCTCTAAGGAAGTTGTGATTCCTTTAGATTCAATCCCAGTTGTCAGGGAGTATTCGGATGTGTTTCAGGAGATACCAGGCTTACCACCCAGTCGAGAGATAGACTTCGTTATAGATTTACTACCGGGTACGAGACCTATAGCACGTGCACCGTACCGTATGGCTCCAGCTGAGATGAGAGAGCTACGGGATCAGATAGAGCAGCTGTTAGGGCATGGCTTTATTCGCAGGAGTACCTCACCTTGGGGCGCTCCAGTTTTGTTTGTGAAGAAAAGGGACGGTTCACTGAGATTGTGTGTGGACTACGGAGAGTTGAATAAGGTCACGATACGGAATAAGTATCCGTTGCCTCGAATCGATGACTTATTCGACCAATTAAGAGGAGCTTCTTGACTTGAGGTCGGGATACCATCAGTTGCGTATCAGGGAGGAGGATGTCTCGAAGACCGCGTTCATGTCGAGATATGGTTCTTACGAGTTTCAGGTTATGCCTTTTGGTTTGACCAACGCTCCAGCAGTGTTTATGGACTTGATGAACAGAGTGTTCAGGGATTTCCTAGACCAGTTTGTCATTGTCTTCATTGATGATATTCTGGTTTACTCCCAGACAGAGGAGGAGCACGCCGAGCATTTGAGGCAGGTTTTGCAGACACTTCGTCAGAACGAGTTGTATGCAAAATATGAGAAGTGCGGGTTTTGGCTGAAGGAAGTCCAGTTTTTGGGGCATATCATTTCCGACCAGGGAATATCTGTTGATCCGGGGAAGGTGTCAGCGGTGAGGGAGTGGGGACAGCCCACGACACCGATTGAGATTCGTAGTTTCTTGGGTCTAGCAGGATACTACAGGAGGTTTATTCGGGATTTCTCGGAGATAGCAGGTCCTTTGACACATCTTACTCGTAAGGGTGTGACATATATCTGGAGTGATGCCTGTCAGTTGGCATTCGATGAGTTGAAGGACAAATTGACCTCAGCACCTGTGTTAGCATTGCCGAGACCGGGAGTTGAGTATTTTGTTTACACCGATGCGTCTTTGCAAGGACTGGGAGGTGTATTGCAGCAGGAAAGACAGGCCATAGCTTATGCTTCCCGTAAGCTTAAGCCTCATGAGAAGAATTACCCCACGCATGATTTGGAGTTGGCAGCAGTGGTATTTGCCTTACGGATTTGGAGGCACTATCTTTTGGGGGAGAAGTTTCAGCTGTTCACGGACCACAAGTCACTACAGTATCTATTCACGCAGAAGGAATTGAATATGCGACAGCGTAGGTGGCTTGAGTTTGTGAAGGACTACCAGTTTGACATCCAGTACCACCCGGGAAAGGCTAACGTGGTAGCAGACGCGTTGAACCGTAGGCCAACAGATGAGGTGGCAGAGGTGTGGAAGGCTAAGTGGAAGGAATTGGGACACCAGGATGCAGTGGCCCGATCTTTCATGTCTGTGATGACCGTTACACCGCAGATTGTCACGAAGGTAGTACGGGCACAGGCCAATGACTCGTTCTGTCAGGAGCAGATAGTTCGATTACTTGCAGAGGGAGCCAAGTCCTATACCGTTATCTCAGATGGGGGATTGCGCTTCAATGGGAGGTTGGTAGTTCCGAAAGGGGAAGAATTGCGACACGAGGTGATGGCAGAGTCGCACGGCTCACGGTTCGCGGTACATCCCAGAGGGGACAAAATGTACCAAGACATGAGACGGCAGTATTGGTGGAGCGGTATGAAGAGAGATATCGCTGAGTTTGTCTCGAAATGCGCCACTTGTCAGCTCGTAAAAGTGGATCACCAGAGACCAGCAGGATTGTTACAGCCGTTGGAGGTCCCGGTGTGGATGTGGGAGAGCATATCCATGGACTTTATCACGGGGTTGCCGACGTCGCAGAGGGGTAACGACTCCATTTGGGTAATTGTGGAAAGGTTGTCCAAGGTCGCTCACTTCTTACCCGTAAGGACTGACTACACTACGGGACAGTATGCCCAGCTCTTCATTTCAGAGATTGTGAGACTTCACGGTGTGCCCCTAAATATCGTGTCTGACAGAGACAAGATATTTGTTTCGAGGTTTTGGGAGAGTTTCCAAGAGGCAATGGGCACGGAATTGCGGTTGAGTACGGCTTATCATCCGCAGACCGATGGGCAGACAGAGCGCACCAATCAGATGTTGGAGGACATGCTACGCATGTGCATTATTGACTTTGGGGGTGGATGGGAGCAGTACCTTCCACTGGTGGAGTTTGCTTACAACAACTCCTATCAGTTCACTATTGGCATGGCTTCGTTTGAGGCGTTGTACGGTAGGCCTTGTCATTCCCCAGCATGTTGGTTGGAAGTGGGGGACAACAAACTACTTGGGCCGGAAGTGATTCAGGATACTTCGGCAAGGATTGAGTTAATTCAGAGTCGCATTCGGGTAGCTCAAGACAGGCAGAAGAGTTATGCTGATGCGAAGAGATTTTTCAGAGAGTTCCAAGTGGGGGACCAGGTTTTACTCAAGGTATCTCCGATGAAGGGGATTATGCGTTTCGGGAAGAAGGGGAAGTTGGCACCGAGGTATGTGGGGCCGTTTCCTATTATTGAGCGGATCGGAGCACTTGCGTATAGACTCTGGCTACCGGAGCACTTGCATCGGATTCACGACGTGTTCCATATTTCCTCGCTGAGGAAATACCTTAGAGATAATTTGGCCCATTCTCACATTGTTGTGGAGGACATCGATCTCCAGCCGGATAGCTCCTACGAGGAGTGGCCAATTGCTATTTTGGACCGAAGCGAGAGGAAACTGCGGTCAAAGATAGTCCCGTTAGTGCGTGTTCAGTGGCGACATCACAATGTCGAGCAGTCCACATGGGAGCGCGAGGATGAGATGCGCGAGCGTTATCCAAAGCTGTTTTTAGCAGGTACTTTCTAGTTTCGAATTTTGGGACGAAATTCAGTTATTAGGGGGGAAGTATGTAATACCCCGTACTTTTGACTATATTTATTTTTGGGATTAATTAATTAAATGCGTATTAATTGATAATTAATCCGGGTTATAAATACTAATGTGATACGAGTTGGTATTTGATTATGTACATATATGATTATATATGTACTTGGTATTATAAAATTTGTCGTGAGATTTATATACGGTAATTTGGAAATTTTGTTGAGACCCGTGGGACCGCCGCGTCACGGTATAATATTTTGATAATAAAAGTGAATTTAAAATCTATAACCCGTATGGTCGTTTTGAGTGCGCCAACGCGTCCGGAAGGGTCGAGATAGTCAGAAAACACTAGCCGGGGGTATAGTTTGGGTCCCGGGGTATTTTTAGGCCATACCGGCAACTTAAAGGGTATTTTGGTAATTTTACATTTTTAGGAATTAAAAGTGACGAAAATTGGAGATGTAAATCTGATGTGGATTAAACCCACAAAGCCCACTAACCATCCCATATTAAACCATTAAGCTACGGAGGTTATCTTTAGGTTTACAACTTTCCCCAAAACAAACCCTAGCCACCTTAAGCCACCATTGGAGAAGGAGCTTGGAGAAGGAGAGAAAGAGAGAAAATTCTGCAGAGATTCTTCACCAAATCAACACCAAATCCGGAAACAAACAAGGCAAGTGGTTTAATTATGTTTAACTTCAGCAAATGTTCTTTCCATGTTAGAAAATTTAAGATTTATAATTGTTATTGGAAGATGAATGAAAACCCATGATTAATTGGACTTAGGTTCTGAATATTGAGGATAAATTGCATGTAGAATAGTTTAGTGACGATTAATCTGATGTTAACACATGATTGGGTGAAAGAAAAACGGATTAAATTTGATGAATTGAGGATTCCAAATTCTAGGGTTCATGTTCATGAATGAATTGGGGAAAAGTTTAAGTATTTGTAAATTGATTGATGATTAGGGTGAATTAATCCATAAAAACGTGATAGGATGTGGTTATATTATGTTTAGGATTGTTTAGAGACTTTAAAACAATCGTTGGGATAAATTTTAGAGGTGATTTGAGGAGTAAAAATGGTGAAAAACGTATTTGGAAAAAAATCTGGGCCGAAACTGGCCAGTCGTTAGAAGAAGCCCCCAGGTAGTTCGAACGAGCTCGTTCGAATGAGCTTCTAACGAGTTGACCAGTCTCTTCTAACGAGGGGTAGTTTCATTCGATATCTCGTTTGAACGAGATATCGTTAGAAGGTGCAGTTCGTTCGAACGAACTGGAATCTCGTTCGAACAGCCTCGTTCGAACGAGACTTCTAACGAGCTGACAGCCCAAACTCGTTCGAACACTCGTTCTAACGAGACTTCTAACGAGCTGACAGTTTGGGTTATTTTGAACTGTTTTGAATTTTGGAGTCCCGTAAACTTGTTCGAGGATATAGTTAACCTTCCAATGATGACGTAGTGATAGGTTTGGGACATTTGGGTATTTATGAGAAGAAATTATATACAAGAGAGTTAAATTAGAATGAACCGTTTGGGTGAGACGTGAGTGTCTACTACGACGTGAGGATGAATTATGGCGCGTATAATTATAAACCGGAATAGTATGAATGGTGATAACTATAAGTTAGTACGAGAATGCAATATGTACTACGATTAAAATACGGTATTACTAAGATGTGTGTTTACTTAGTATTAGTATATGGATTGTGTGTATGACATACCTACCATACTTGCTATCACGGGAGGTTGCATTCGCTTAGGACCCTCTAATCCTTGTGTGCCTACGGGGGGGGATATAGAATGGTACCTCGATGAACATAGGTCATAGAAGGACTTATTGTGATATTAATAAGTCTGCTGATCATGAGAGCGTAGGTATGTGCGTGACCCATGTGATGGTGACTGTGTTCGCCTCCACTATTTGTGATTTGTGTTATCTGAACTATTCCTGAGAGATTCGGAATATGTGATCCTTATGTACGTGATGTACCGGGATGGATAACAGAGTATGTGTACACTGCAGCTTAGTTCTCGGGGTGCTCGTATTGTATATTTACGATGTGATTAATATACACTTAATAAATGAGAATCTTCATGTTAATGTTGTAATTATATTACGGCATTGTTTCGAGAAATATAACGAGTTAACTGATAGTTATATATATTGCATATTGAGTATCTGAGTTTACGTTAAACCCTATTTAGTTACGAACGTTATTATGTTAATGGAACCAAGTATTATGGGTAGGACCTTTGGCAGTCTAGCTAGATATGTCGTCACTTAGCTAGTGGTTTATATCGTTGTAGATGGGTATTTGCGTTAGGAGTGCACAGTTAGACGAGAGGTGAGAATATAATGTGAGTGCACGTCCTAACATGTACTTTGCATTTAATGTTTTAAATGTTTTTAAAGCACTTGCAGGTTTTTAAAATATAACTCCACATTCGGGCTCTGACCCGTTTGCTTTTCAAATCTTTTTCTTGTAAACCCTTTTAGGTGCCCAGCCACAAGAACACCAAGCTTAGGATACTCATTCAGGTGACGAGTTGTAGCTGGTTGTGGAAGCTACAGGGACTTTGCTTGTAGACGATTCTATCTTTTGGATTCCAGAGTCACTATCTATCAGTTGTAGGGCATGTTGCCCATTTCTATTTAGAGACATCTTTTACATTTCAGTTTTCAGACTTTAGCATGTATTGTTTCAGTATTCGTTTTACTTTTCAGTTGTGGGATTGTAGTGAGGAGTTTTCCTCCAGCCTTTATTTACTCTATTGTGATGGTTATTCGTTTTACTTCAGTATGGTGAATGGTGTTATTTATTTCTTCATTCCACTTGTTGCATGTTATTCAGACTTAAATTAAAATTTGGCAACTTACTTTTAAAATACTAGGTGGTTAGTAATAATAATGTTTTCGACAGTGATGCTATTAACTGAGCCAACTTGGCATTTTGAATTAATTTAATAAAGGAGTAGCTACCCGGTATTTAATTAGTCGGGGTGTCACACACCGCTCGTTTCTTCTGGCTTAAAAGGAAGATTCTCGCTCTTTGGCTCATAAGGAAGAGCTACCACGACACTCAACTGCAACCATCCTCTCCCGCGAGGAAACATTTATTCATATCTTCTTCTCATTTTCTTCCCCACGTGATATTTACACCTTTACACATTCCTATCCACTATAGCCACGTTCATTTTTCATTAACGACTTTTTTTGACAAAACTACAATTTCATTCACCCACCCTCTACATGATGTGTGGAATCTAATATTTCTCATAGGGTGTCTATTTTTCAGTGATTCTTGCTTGTAACTAAACTCGATTCTTGAGAGGATCTGTAGTCACCTCAATCTCTTACCCCCTCTACTCTGCAAAGGTCCTGATTTAGAATCTCTCTCCTTGTGGCCTTTATGCATTAAACCCCCTAAATCTTAGCCTCCTACTCGACTTTTGAAATCAATTTGACATTGGTATTTTATGACTTCTAAATTTCACTCAAAATCATTATTTTAGGTCTTTGAAACACCTTCCCAACAGTTCAACTTGTGTGCGCATTCGATTTCTAAGCTTTTCATAAAGCAAAAAAAATCTAATTTTTGCACAGAAACACTACCGATCGCCAGTCTCCTAAACCTATCGATTGGAAGCGTGCTATGAAGTTTAGTCCTTTTGCCTTTTTAGGGTTTTCTTATAAAAGGAAAGTGTGACCTTATTTTCGAGGGATCTTAAAATTTATGCAGCAACCTTACCCCTCTTGGAAACCTTAAATCTAACACCATTGTCACCACGTTCCCTCGCCAAATCCTTTTATATTCACCTCATTTCCACCAAAATCTTCCATAAATTACCATCCTTATCATATATTCAAGCATATTTTAGGTTGAAACTTTGGTAAATTTCACAAACCCCCGTATTAGGGGTTTAAAAGTATTTATCACCTTTCATTTTACATATTTATCTCTTTATTCAGCATATTTACTTGCATATTTAATTTTAATGATGTAGACTTTCCTCATTTACTTTTAGCATTATTTTTGTCACAATAAATTAGTGCTAATATTCACCTTTTTATTCTATATCTATATTCATAAATTATTTTCCTAAACTTTAATTACCAAAAACATGGTTTATGTGATCTTTGGTAAATTAAAAAAATATGTGTGTGTTTTCCATAAAAATGGGTTTCATACCCATTTTCTCTTAAATTAACTCATAATTTCTTTTAAAATATTATAAATCATATAAATTCACATTTTTTAGCTCAAGTGGGAATTACGTCGGCTTTGATCCCCTTTAAAGGGTGCATAGGTGTCTCAAATGTATTTTTGAGATTCAAGTCCATATTTTCTTAATTTGTCATTGTGACACCCCGCCTAATTAAATACCAGGCGATCACTCCTTTATTAAATTAATTCAAGGTGAACAGTTGGTTCATTCTCAGCATCACTGTCAAAAAATAACTTTTCCAGTTTAAACAACCTAATTAATTATGCTAAGTGTCAAAACTCTTTTTATAACATTACTTTCCAAATTTTATTTTTGAAAACAAGATTTAATTATTTACAACAATTAGATATATAACGAATCACACCACAAGTATATCGGAACCAATCAATCCAATAATTTAACATCCAACAACTGGTTACTAACAATAAAACTTAAAGTAAACCATCCAGATAATAATAAATCTCAAAGTGACAATACTAGAAATAAACGAAGTACAATATCCAAATAACAACTGAATAATGAAAAGGGAGACACATGCCCCAAATAATGAACATGCTAGGAGTAGAATCAAATCGATAAAGTCGTCTAAACAATAGGCCTGCAACTCCCACCTAAGCTGCAGCGCGTTCCTGCCAAAGGACCCTATGCAAGACGCCCCTGTGGCTGGGCACCTGTAATATATACATATATATATATATATATATATACAAGAGAGAAAGAGAAATGGAAACGGGTCAGAGCCCGATAGTGTATATGATTTAAAAATTCGTTTAGCAAGTATTTAAATTGATTACAGGCTAATGAAACAACATATTAGTGCGACACTCTCTTGAGAAATTCTCACCTCTCTTCTAATGTGCACACCTATCGCACTAACCTTCCCAATGGTTTATCTCGTCGTATATCGCACTAACTTCCCCCAATGATTTAACTTATCTTAGGTTATTCACAAGATTTAAAACTGAACAATACAATTATTTAAAATGGAAGATTCCAATTAGTAACCAAAGTTCTCATTTTAACTTTATTAATTAATAAAGTTTTCCCCGTGCCATATTATACTATCTCAAAACAAGCATTTACAATTTGAGTCTTCAACCATGTCCTACTTATCAAATCACAGTAGGCAGTTCTAAATTTCAGAATTTCATATATATATTAACTACTCGTGTAATATATATATTATAACAGCACTCCAAATAAAAACTATGGTGCGGGCATACTCTGCTATCTGATCCCCGTATCGCTCACACTAAGGGAAATACAAGTTCGGAATCACTCTCAAACTGTATTAGCACATACACAAACATCATTGAGGCGAAGCATAGATTCCAAGTCTCTAAGAGGTCAGTACATACCCCACGCCTCTTAGGACCGTCTGAACTATCGATTCGATAGCCTATACCAAGGATATCTATCTTCTAGGGTACAAGTCAATATCCCCCGTAAAGGTCCCATCGAGATAAGACTGTCCCAGCGCGGTAACCTCAGGGATAGCAAGTAGCGCGGGCATGATTTTCACACGTATATAATATATGCATACACAATCATATAAATATATCACTCTTATCATATCCATATAGGTTCCTCTCATCACCCATAATTACAACATTTATCCTTATTTTCACATTATTAGTATCACGTATAAGGTTCATTTCTAACCTTAACTCGAAGGATTTTTCCAACTTATTACGTAACACTCGTGGACTTTATCCTCCCAAGTATAAAATTCAATAGGTGTCCTTCTTATGTTCCAACGTAACTCTCTTACGCATCTCTCCCTTTAATACTTAAATTCATCGACCCTTATGTAATTATCCCAAAAATACAATTCTCGTCTCATATTAAAAGTCCCAAAATTATTCATATGTCCTACTGGTCTTCCATATCTCCCAAAACATTTTAATAAGGATGCCCAAGGATTATTTCACAATAAATTGAATTTAACTAATTTAAAAAGGGAAATAGGAGTCTGCCAGGGGGGATCGATCGATCGAAGCTCTGGGCTCGATCGATCGATCAAACAGGTATGGCGAATCCTGCAGTTTTGCAGTTACGAGGAGGTATCGGCCACTGGCCCTGTTGGCCTTGATGAGTACGCCGTATTTTTATGCTATATTAATTTGGGAATTTATTAAATTTAATGTGAATTAATTATTTAATAAAAAAATCCGGCAGGTATGACATAATTAATTTCCTGATTTTTTTATTAAATAATTAATTCACATTAAATTTAATAAATTCCCAAATTAATATAGCATAAAAATATGGCGTACTCATCAGGGCCAGTGGCCGTTACCTCCCCGTAACTGCAAAACTACAGGATTCGCCATACCTGTTTGATCGATCGATCGATCCCAGAGCTTCGATCGATCAAAGGTTCGATCGATCGAGCCCTAGACTTCGATCGATCGATCCCCCCTGGCAGACTCCTATTTCCCTTTTTAAATTAGTTAAATTCCATTTATTGTAAAATTAACCTTGGGCATCCTTAATAAAATGTTTTGGGAGATATGGAAGACCAGTAGGACATATGAATAATTTTGGGACTTTTAATATGAGACGAGAATTGTCTTTATGGGATAATTACATAAGGGTCGATGAATTTAAGTATTAAAGGGAGAGATGCGTAAGAGAGTTACGTTGGAACATAAGAAGGACACCTACTGAATTTTATACTTGGGAGGATAGAGTCCACGAGTGTTACGTAATAAGTTGGAAAAATCCTTCGAGTTAAGGTTAGAAACGAACCTTATACGTGATACTAATAATGTGAAAATAAGGATAAATGTTGTAATTATGGGTGATGAGAGGAACCTATATGGATATGATAAGAGTAATATATTTATATGATTGTGTATGCATATATTATATGCGTGTGAAAATCATGCCCGCGCTACTTGCTATCCCTGAGGTTATCGCGCTGGGACAGTCTTATCTCGATGGGACCTTTATGGGGAATATTGACTTGTACCCTAGAACATAAATATCCTTGGTACAGGTAAACGAATCGATAGTTCAGACGGTCCTAAGAGGCGTGGGGTATGTACTGACCTCTTAGAGACTTGGAATCTATGCTTCGCCTCGATGATGTTTGTGTATGTTCTAATACAGTTCGAAAGTGATTCCGAACTTGTATTTCCCTTAGTGTGAGCGATACGGGGATCAGATAGCAGAGTATGCCCGCGCAATAGTTTTTATTTGGGGTGCTGTTATAATATATATATTACACGAGTAGTTAATATATATATGAAATTCTGAAATTTAGAACTGCCTACTGTGATTTGATAAGTAGGACATGGTTGAAGACTCAAATTGTAAATGCTTGTTTTGAGATAGTATAATATGACACAGGGAAAACTTTATTAATTAATAAAGTTAAAATGAGAACTTTGGTTACTAATTGGAATCTTCCATTTTAAACAATTGTATTGTTCAGTTTTAAATCTTGTGAATAACCTAAGATAAGTTAAATCATTGGGGGAAGTTAGTGTGATATATGACGAGATAAACCATTGGGAAGGTTAGTGCGATTGGTGTGCACATTAGAAGAGAGGTGAGAATTTCTCAAGAGAGTGTCACACTAATATGTTGTTGCATTAGCCTGTAATCAATTTAAATACTTGCTAAACGAATTTTTAAATCATATACACTATCGGGCTCTGACCCGTTTCCATTTCTCTTTCTCTCTTATATATATATATGTATATATTACAGGTGCCCAGCCACAGGGGCGTCTTGCATAGGATCCTTTGGCAGGAACACGCTGCAGCTTAGGTGGGAGTTGCATGCCTATTGTTTAGACGACTTCATCCATTTGATTCTACTCCTAGCATGTTCATTATTTGGGGCATGTGTCGCCCTTTTCATTATTGAGTTGTTATTTGGATATTGTACTTCGTTTATTTCTAGTATTGTCACTTTGGGATTTATTATTATCTGGATGGTTTACTTTAAGTTTTATTGCTAGTAACCAGTTGTTGGATGTTAAATTATTGGATTGATTGGTTCCGATATACTTGTGGTGTGATTCGTTATATATCTAATTGTTGTAAATAATTAAATCTTGTTTTCAAAAATAAAATTTGGAAACTAATGTTATAAAAAGAGTTTTGACACTTAGCTTAATTAATTAGGGTGTTTAAACTGGAAAAAGTTATTTTTCGACAGTGATGCTGAGAATGAACCAACTGTTCACCTTGAATTAATTTAATAAAGGAGTGATCGCCCGGTATTTAATTAGGCGGGGTGTCACAGTCATCATGATCTTTCTTTATCTCTATCATATTTGTTAGATTTGTCCATTTATCTCTGTTGATGTATGTATATATCCCCATGATCAATTACATGTACATTTTAGATTTTTTTCTTTCATTTTTTTTATATATATAGTCATATCCCATATTTTATAACTTATTTGATTTGTATTTTATCTCTCATGGATAGACATGCTCACTAATGGTAATGTGTGGTAAATTCATATGTACTCCTCACTTACTCACTTTCTTATATGTTACATGTTCATTCTCACCCACTCATTTTCCTCACGTTATTCACACCCATGTGTACTGTCCACACACTTTCTCACATATAATAACATTTGTATATGCTACACACGCACCTTCTTCCACACTAGTCCCACATACCCATGTCACTTACCTTTTTTTGCACCTAGTTACACATTATGTGTCACACACATTCACTTGGTTAGTCACATACCCCATCTCACATACATACACACATAAAGAAGTAAGAGAGTATATATTTACCCATTAGAGATAAAAAAAAAGGGCGGAGATGCCGCCGAACCCATTTCCTCTTCGTAAATTAGTCCCTAATCTCAGTTTTTTCTCTCTGGTTTTGTTTAGGTCAATTGCATTGCAGCTCCTCTTATTGGGTTACTTGATTTCATTTTTCTTGTTTTATGTAAAATATGTTAGCAACTATGAGTTTCACTTTATCACTCCTATCTCAATCAACACTATATTGTTCATCCCAAACCTCCCTCACCTTTATTTAGAAAACTTTCATCCATAAATTGAGAGCTTTTACACTTGGAATTTAAAGAAATTAAATAAAATCTTTTGAAGCTTTTTGGAGGAAGATAACTTTTCAGAATCAGAATTGTCACAATACACTCTAAGGCAAGAATATCTCTACTTTTCTCATTAAGTTCTATATGGATTAAATATTGCCAAAACCCTAATAATATATGATTTTTATAATTTGATTAGGAACCTTATTAGGGTAAGTCAAACCTAATTAAATATTTTTTTATAAACTACTTGGAATATGACTCAATAGTTGTAATATTACATGGGTTTGGATATTGGGTTATGTTGTGTAAGACAGGAGCAATAATAGCTCATAACCTCAAAAATAAACTCACATAGGTTTTTAATCGTGAGGTTTTCATAAATTTTCAAATGGGAGGAAAAATATTCTATTTATAGAAAATTTTAAAAAATTCATCTCCGTCGTGTGCACGATTTCATCCAGTGCGAAAATTGAGGCAAGGTCATGCACACCAAAAGGCTTAAGATATGTTAAGCGGCTTGCATGATCTTTAATCCTTAAAAATCCATCTAATACAAATGAACACGCCTCACTCAAACGTATCAAGTCTACTTGACAGAAATGACTCAATGACTTGAATATTTTGTCACAAAATTTAGCCAACTTTAATATCAAATATATATAATACAAAATTTTACATTTTCAATCTCCCATTTGGCTATTCCGCGATTAAACCCTTAAAGCCCAAAATACTCTTGATTACCCTTCCAAAACTCACTCCTCATTAGCCATATAACGAGAGTAGTAGGAAGTAATACACAATGAATCCAAATGACCCATTAATAGTCGAGTTTGAAATGATGGGCTGGAGTCAGAATAAATATAGTTATACCTAAAATCACATGAAACAACAAATAGAATCATGTAGGCAAGTATGCACAACGAGAAACTCCCCCGATTGGGAATCCACCAAAAAAATCAATGTGATATAGATAAAAGAAAACATGTGAAGCAATTGAGATATATCATAATCATCTAATATAAAATAATAGCACAATAGTATAACTCCCCCTACAAGTCATCTCCCCAAACACGAAGCAATCACTCCCCTTACGGGTCATCTCACCATATCTTAGATATTTCTCACCTTTTTTTGAAAAGAGACACAAATTTTCTTTCCCTCTTTAACATAAGATCTCAAGGGAAATAAAAAAATTCTCCCCCTTTTTGCCACGAATAGTTAAAGAGGAGAAATAATCATGGACAAAGTGATAATACGCAAATATTGTGTATTTCATCACTTAAACCTACGCATTTTAGCCCCCTCGGGTGTCTTAATCTCTATATTTAAGCCCGTTAACCAGACAACCTCGAATTTATATTGTTAACATGCTATATGAGGTATAATTGGGCTTTTGTAGGTATTTAGGTACTACGTGTGAAGTTCGGACGCATTCCGCTCAAGTTCCATACATATCCGCACACGCAAGGGCAATTCGGTCAATCCATGGCTTGGGCACCAGGCCCAAGATCTCACGGAGGTTGTATCCCTCCTCAGAAGCTTCGCGTGGCCGTGAACGGTGGGCGAATCCGATCCCTAACGATGAAGTTATGGCATTTCTAGCGGAAGAGAAAACCAAATACACCAAAACAGGGGGGGACTTGAAGCAACCCTACTTGATCGATCGATCGATCAAAAGGATCGATCGATCTATCCTTCAGATATTTGCCTTCGAGCTTAGACAGTGGGCTTATTTTTCAACCATCGATCCCCTGTTTCCAGCTAATATTTCCCTTTTCTTTTCTTTTTCATTTTCTTTTCTAATTTTATTCCACTTACTTTATAAACCAATTTTGTTGTAAATATCAGATATAATTCATTTTAGGTTAGTTAAGCCTAGGGTTTGGGGGTTTGAGAGCTCATTTCTTCTTCCTCACTTGGTTTGACGCCCTTTTATGTTTGTAAGTTGTACTTTCATCTTCCCTCTCCATTAATATATATTGTATTTCCTTATTTCTTGCTTTGTAGTTAATTTACATGCTTTCATAATTAGCTTGACGTGATTTCTTTCCATGCTTTCTAGCGTAGTTTTATTGCGTTTATTTATCGTGTTTATTTACCATATTTTTAATATGCTTTCTAGCTAAATTAGCCAAGGTTGTGTCGGATTGAAATCATTTCGGGTTGACATGTTGCTTTGCTTTGGTGATGGAGTTTTACGGGTCTATTTCGAGTGCGTTGTCCTAGTCATTATGCCTAAGAGATTTGACAGGTCATATTATGTATGCTCCGTGCTTATGACCTTGCGTGCGTAATTTTTGGAATATTTGTTAACGCCAAAATCATATTAGGATTTTATGCGAATTTAGGGGTGTGACAACTCTTGATTTAATTAACTGTCAAAACGGGACGCGATCTTAATAACTCGTCGACCCGTGTAACCATTTTATACTAATTAACTCGGGTGACCGATATTCGACGCAACCTATAGTTTTTACCGCTTTGTTAATCTAGTTTAATTTACACTCGCCTAGATTAATATTTCCCTTTTTCGCATCTTTTACTTTTTGTCTATAATCATCTTTTACACTTTTATTTAGGACTACTAAACCTTATAAATTCTAGCAACTCGTCTCTGTGGATTTTTTGATACCCGAACTTGGGCGCTATACTCACTCGTTGAGTGTAGTCATAAGTTTAGGTTTTTGTATTGAGGCGGTGAACAGAAAATAATGATCGACGTTTGACACGCGCCACTTTTCACCCTCGATTAATAAAATGAATCAGCCCACTGTCTAAATTCGAAGGCAAATATCTGAAGGATCGATTGATAGATCCTTCAGATATTTGCCTTCGAGATTAGACAGTGGGCTCATTTTTTAACCATCGATCGATCAATCAAAGGGATCGATCGATCAGTCAAAGGGATCGATCGATCGATCCCCTGTTTCCAGCTGATATTTTCCCTTTTCTTTTCTTTTTCCTTTTCTTTTCTAATTTTATTCCACTTACTATATAAACCAATTTTGTTGTAAATATCAGATATAATTCGTTTTAGATAGTTTTAGGTTAGGGTTTGGGGATTTGAGAGATCTGTCCTCATTTCTTCTTGGTTTGACACCGATTTGGGTTTGTAAGTTGTACTTTCATCTTCCCTCTCCATTAATATAGTTTGTATTTCCTTAATTCTTGCTTTGTAGTTAATTTACATGCTTTCATAATTAGGTTTATGTGCTTTCTTTCCGTTCTTTCTAGTGTAGTTTTATTGCGTTTATTTACCACATTTTTAATATGCTTTCTAGCTAAATTAGTCTAGGTTGTGTTGGATAGAACTTATTTCGGGTTGACATGTTGCTTTGTTTTGGTGATGGAGTTTGTAGGTCTATTTCTGGTGTGTTGTCCTAGTTATTACTCCTAGGAGATTTGACGGGGCATATCATGTATGCTCCGTGCTTACGATCTTGCGTGCGTAATTTTCGGGGTATTTGTTGGTGCCAAAATCATATTCATCTTTTATGCGAATTTAGGGGTGTGACAACTCTTGATTTAATTAAGTGTCAAAACGAGACGTAATCTTAATAACTCGTCGACCCATGTAACCATTTTATACTAATTAACTCGGGTGAGGGATATTCGATGCAACCTATATTTTTACCGCTTTGTTAATCTAGTTTAAGTTACACTCGCCTGGATTAACATTTCCCTCTTTTGCATCTTTTACTTTTTGTATATAATCATCATTTTGAGAGTGCGGAAGTAAACTTATTTGTCGAATAAACCCCTAATACCTACAAGTTAACGATGTTATCCCTTAGGGGACCAAATTAAACTTTTACTTAATTTGTTAACTTTATGAAAATGAATTTGATTTTCAAAGTTAATTAACAGTCCAAATTATTATCTTTTTAAATAAAGGTGATTTACAAAAATAATAACCAATTCAATTTTAGGCGAGTTTCTATTTAGTTAAACCTGCTTTTTCACATGAGGTAATATACAAAAAATATATAGCACACTGTGTTCATTTTACGTCGCAAAAACCCTTCCCCGGGAAAAATAACGGACTCCTCTAGGAGTCACCTAATCTACTTCTACTAAAACAATAAATCAATAGGGACGATTTACAAGCAAAAAACTCGAAAAATAGAGAAGAAAGATATAGAGATTACCCCACTCGACCAAGACTCGTGCCTGGTTGCTTATTCCATTCTCTCTTTAAAACTGTCCTCGCTTGTTCTCGCGTTCTTCACTTCTCAGCTTCTCCTTTTTGCTCTTTTTAGCTCAAGATTAGCTCAGTGCCAATTGTCATTTTCTAGTGAAGTGATAGTGTGTGGTGTACTATCCTATATGAATACATACCCACACTTAATGAATACACACAGAATGCAATGCAACAGATTATATCTCCTCTATATCTTTGCAAGTCTTATGTCATTCAAATCAAGTCAAGTCTTCTTGGCTTTCAATTCAATTTTGAAAAGCTTTATTTTCTTTCTTTCGAATCTTGAACACTAGACTTGTTCAGATATTCACATACATTAATGTATCTACGTGATTATAACGTGATAGAATATGTGTGAGTGATATGATATGAAACAATTTCTGAAAATCACTTAAACAAGCAAGATATCATATACACACAAGAATCAAGACTGAAATTATTATGAAACTGTTACAACGAATATTTAGATTAAAATAGATGTTAATCTAATATAATACCACAAAACAACTTGAACAGTCTTAACAATTTAGAATATGATAAATTCTTCTACATGCAGTCTTGAATAAAGAAAGAATAGATTTCGAAAATTTATTTTAATACAGAAAATCAGGAAGTTCTTATTCTTACACTAGGTTTCAAGAAGTCTAGGTTTAAACAACTAAACCAGAAATCACTTTTTTTTTATTTTGTAACAGATTTCTTGAAAATTTAAAACAAAATGTTTCAAACAATATAGATCACTAGCAGCTGTTCGTGTGTGTAGTGTTTATATATATATATAAACTATATTTCAGCAGGACACTAGACAAAAATTTTAGATATAGCAGAAAACAGATCTGAAAATACAAGTCAAATAAGAACAACAATAAGAACACTTACAACCAGATTTTTCAGAATGAAAAATCAACAAAATCTGATATGAGAGATTCTGAAAATAAAAGCATCCACCCTTGAATCCACAACAAGGTTTTGAGACTCAGCAATGGTTTTTGAAGACACACAAAAGATTTATCTCTGAAAAGTATTGGTGTTTAATCACTCTCTCTAAAAAAAAAAGTTTTGACAGAATTTATGCTCAAAAATGAATTATCTCGGTTCTGAAAAATGAAGACACAAGGTCTGTATTTATAGCCAAGAGAGAACAAGTCTGATTGGTGAAAAAGTAAGTCACAGGGATTGATTTAAATCAGATCCTACGGTCAATTAAGAAACACAAAATTGAATGTTTAAAACGTGACACGCGTGTACTGCTGTAGCCAACTTGCATACAAGAAACAGAACAAACAAATATTCCCGTTTTAAACAATGCGTCGTCGTTTCAAAAGGAATGAATACCGGTTCTGGTTTTTATCAAAAACCGTGGGCGGTAGGCAGGAGTGGAATCCAGCTGTAAAGCAGTTCAAAAACTTACCGTTGGACAAAAGTGACACACGGTGTCGTTTAATAAAGCTAAAAATCAAATACAGTTTTGAGATAAAATCTGTGGGCCACGCTATTGGTCCTTATCAAATATCGATGGGTCAAAACGACATATACACAGTATCACGGCATAATTAATTACGCCATCAGATATGGCCACAAATAAGGCATGGGTCAGCGTGTAAAAGCTATGGCCAATGTAATATAAGAATATATTATAAAAGACAAAAAGGTACATGGCAACGAGTAACAATCATATTTATATATATAGTATATATAATATAATATATACGCATATATACACTACCTGTTAAACCAAGGGTAAAATTGGCGTTAACATTGGGACCTGCCAAGGCATGGGGAACACGCCATCAGAGTATAGGCTATGATATGCCTAGTCTTAGACGCCAACAGCTAAAAGAGTACCACAAATCATCTACAGGCTAGACACATGGCTGTTCGGTCAAATCAGCATGGCATGAAGTTGATAACTTTCTATAGCCGAAAGTGGGTCATGATAATGACCAACAGAATATATAATATCTAATAATAACTAACATGTAAACATAACATATATTATATAACATACACCAAATCATATGTATTCTTAAAAGGCCACGTATGCATATATTAACCTATAATACTATATGAACATACACGCATACATACAAGCATGCCAACAGATATGGTTTTAGTCAAATCTATACTAGCCTAGATAATAGCTATGGGGTTTTAAAAAAAAATATGCTAAAGCATGGCACCTGTTAGGTGGTCAAATCGGCCAAGGCAAAAACAACAAATGAACTATCATTATATATAAAATAACATGCGCACTTACTAAAAAAGTTTTGAAAAAAATAAAACCGTTTCAACTAAATATTTTTAACTTCAAATTTTTATTCTAAAAATTTTATTCTCAAAAACATTATATCGACAATTTATTTTCACAAAAATATTTTTCTTATAAAAACTTAAATTAAAGTTTTGAACTCAAAAAAATTTAATATGACAAAAACCAAAACTATCATGAGACATGATAAACAAGATGCAGATGCACCGAGGTTTCGTGTCCTACGTGACAAAAATTCCTATTATCCATAGAAACTGAAAATTACGTTTCGCAGTGAAGAGAATTCAGTCGATCGCTGGGTTGTAGTAGATAGACTTAGGAGCTTGGCGGAGGTAACGAAATACACTCAATTACACAAATAATTTTGTCAAAATCAAAGTCCAACTAGATGAAGTCCTATATAGCTAAAGCACGGAACACAAACCCTAAGAGTGCTCTATATAGGGACTTCAAACTCCCCCATTGGACTTATTTTGACAAAATCCTTGAGTACGTCAAATGATATACTAAGGAAAAATTAAATCCGAAAATGTCCTATATAAAAGAGTATCTAATTAACCACCCATTATAGAAAAGAAAAGACACAACTCAGATGCACGATTGATGAAAACCTGCAAAACATAAATACACTTTCTGCCGAGAAATCAAGTTAGTAGCATTTGCTCTACCAAAATAATAAAACAGAAATAATTGTGCATAAATATATGATACGGGACAAACATAAAAGAATAATCAACAAATAATACATAATGATGTACTCAACTCTCCCCCATTTTGACTAAATAGTAGAATGAAAGAAATACATAAAAGTGTTTAAAAACTGCAGAATGAAAGTCTCCTACATTAAACATGATTTTAAGAGATACCGGTTATTAGTAGATATCTTTACCCTAAAATATCAGAGATCTTATAAACACGATGCAGATTAAACACAAAGTAGTTATCGAGGACTGTCATTCCTATCATATGTCTCAATCTTTCAAAACGAGGTTTATCTAACCAACTCTCTAATGAACTGATGCCTTATGTTCTATTATAAGCTCTTTTGATTCAACCAACTCTCTAATGAAATGATGCCTTATGTTAATGTGCTTAGTCCTACTATGCTGGACAGGATTTTTAGCAATGGAAATAACACTTTCATTATCACAATAAAGGTGATCTTTGGACTAAATTATACCATAATTAGATAGCATTTGTTTAATCTAAATTAGTTGAGCACAAAATGCACCAGCAGCAACATATTCAGATTCAGCAGTAGATAAAGTAACACTAGTTTGCTTTTTACTAGACCATCCAACGAGATTCTGTCCTAAATAATAGCAACCACCCGAAGTGGAACGACAATCATCCTTGCTACCGCCACAATCCGCATCCGAGTACCCAATTATCTCACAAGAAGAGTCATTGGTATACCAAAGTCCAAACTCAATTGTGCCTTTAACATATTTCAAAATATTTTTAGCACAAGTAAGGTGAGACTCTTTTGGACTTGATTGAAACCACGCCCAAATACAAACATCATATTGAATATCTGGTGTAGAAGCAGTCAAGTATAATAAACTACCAATAATGCTACGGTATAATGTGGGATCTACATCCGGGCCACTATCAGAGTTAGATAATTTGTTTTTTATAGCCATAGGAGTAGATGTTATTTTAGCATTTTCAAGTCCAAATTTAACAAGTAATTCCTTAGCATACTTATATTGTGATATAAAAAGGCCATCACTTAGTTGTCTTATTTGAAGTCCTAGGAAATACTGTAACTCCCCCATAAGTGACATCTTAAATTCACTACTCATTTCTTTTGAAAACTGTTTAACTTCATGAGATGAGGTTAACCCAAAAATAAAGTCATCTACATAAATTTGAGCAATCAAAATGTCATTTTTATTAGGCTTTTTAACAAAAAGAGTTTGATCAACACCTCCTCTAACAAACCCATGTGAAGATAGAAAAACAGTCAAACGTTCATACCAAGCACGAGGGGCCTGTTTTAAACCATATAAAGCCTTTTTATGTCTATAAACATGATTAGGGAGTTTGGGATCATGGAAACCTTTGGGCTGCTCAACGTATACTTATTCGGAAAGAATTCGGAAAGAATACCATTAAGAAAAGAAGATTTAACGTCCTTTTGAAAAAGCTTAAATTATAAGTGATAAGCAACAGCTAGAAGTAATCTCACTGATTCAAGACGAGTTATCGGGACAAACGTCCCGTCACAGTCTATTCCTTCTATTTGAGAATAACCCTGTGCTACAAGTCTAGCCTTATTTCGAATGACTATACCTTTTTCATCGGTCTTGTTTTTGAAAATCCATTTTGTACCGATTACTTTGATATCCTTGGGCCTAGGAACCAATATGAATCACTAAGTGCCTCATTTACTATTTTTGGTTCCATTAGGGATACAAAGGCAACTAAATGAGCTACTTGACCTAAAACATTTCTAGCCCTCACGGGCGCACGAATATCACCCACAACTTTTGCGAAGGGATAATCTTTGGAAACCCAAATAGGCACGGCAACGGTTAGTGCTAGTAAAGATTCTTCTTCTGTCAAAATTGAATCATTTAAAATATTTGTATCCAAATCAATTTCTACAGGTGGATCTTTACTAATAGGTTCAATAGTGCTGTCAATTACAACAACATTAATGGACTCACAATGGATTTTGTTCTTATGTTGTAAACTCTCAAGGCCATACTATTCTGAGAATAGCCAAGAAAAATGGATTTATCACCTTTGGCTTAAAATTTAGAAAGATTATCACGATCATTGCAAACATAACAAATGGAGCCAAAAGTATGAAAATATTTAACACTAGGCTTTTTGTTGAACCAAAATTCATAAGGGGTCATTATTGTATTCTTCCTAAGATATACACGATTGATAATATGAACCGCAGTAATACAAGCTTCTTCCCAAAAGTATAGAGGTAAATTTTTAGCATGAATAAGGGCTCTAGCCATTTCTTGTATGACTCTGTTTTTCCTTTCAACAACCCCATTTTGTTGAGGAGTTTTTGGAGCACTAAATTCACGAGAATAACCATTTCCCTCACAATACTCAATGATACAAGTTTTTTTAAACTTACCACCTCTATCACTTCGAATTCGGGTTACTTGGGTGTCTTTCTCATTTTCTATACGAGTCAGAATTTTCAAAAAATTGTTAAATGTTTCTAACTTATCTTTCATGAAAGCTACCCAAGTAAATCGAGAGAAATCATCAACACTGACTAGGATATAAGAATTTCCATTTAAACTAATAGTCCTAGTTGGACCCATTAAATCCATGTGAAGAAGTTCAAGAGGTGCGGTGGTGTTAATGTCTTTAACCTTTTTGTGAAGGGGTTTGGTGATCTTACCCACTTGACATGGACCACAAACAGCAGAGGGGCATTTCTTTATTTTTGGTAAGCCTCTAACAAGATCTTGTGATGATAACCGATTTAAGGTATCAAAACTGATGTGTCCCAACCTATTGTGCCATAAGTCAGAATCATCTAAAAGAGTCACATTACAAGACAAAGAACCAGAAGCTTTGTAACAGTTATCTGTGGTACGATTGCCTTTTATGTAATCTTCTCCCATTTTAGTCAAAACATCACAGGAGGTTTTTAAAAATTTAACTTGGCATCCATTATCACAAAACTGACTGATGGAAAGCAAATTAGCTCTCATTCCTTGAACTAATAACACATCATTAACATTGGGTAAACCCTCTTCATTAAGAATGCCTTTGCCTATGACTTGGGAGGTCTTACCATCTCCAAAGGTCACGTTGCCACCTTTATAATGTACAAAATCCTTTAGTTTAGTAATATCACCCGTCATATGACGTGAACATCCGCTGTCTAAGTACCAACCAACACTATGCATCTCACAGTGTAGGGCTATTAAGACTACAAAAGATTTTAAATTCGAATGTTTTAGTTGGGGTCTTAGATCATCAGATCTGATCCAAATAGGCACTGTTTTAAATTTGTTTTGTGCCAAAATATTGGATCTGAAAAAGTATCTGCCAAATGGTTTTGATTTGCGATTGGTCCAAGTTCTAAGCTTACTAAAATAACGAAATGATCCATTACGGTTTGAGGTTTTATACCCGCATCTCCTACTTTTGGGATTTAAGTAAAAATTGTCATTTTTCTTTGGAAACCTTTGGCATTCACAGTTTTGGTGTCCAAACACATCACAAATAGTGTAGAATTTATTAGACGTAGGAAGGCCAGAATTACGATGTTTTCTAACAAAGCAAGTTTCAGATTGCTTACAAGAATTGGACATAACATGTCTAGAAAGTCTCTTAGTAGGGGGACAGTATCTAGAAGAAGATGCATCAACAAAAATTTCAATGAAGTAATCAATGTCACTTTCAAAATCATTTTCGATTAAAACTTGTTTTCCTTTGGCCTTTTCATTTGACTTGCTTTCCAATGGAAGAACCATTTCTTCTTTGGCCTTGACAAAGAGGACTGGTTTGGAAAAATCATTTATTTTCGTAATAGGACCATCATAACCAAACCCTCTCGTATAATCATGATAACGTTGGACAACTATAAATTCTTCAAGGTCAACGAATTTTATGTCATGACTACGACACATTTTAAAGGCAGTTTCACAAACTTCTTTAGACTTTTCAACTTGCAAAAAGTGCAGCATTATATTTTTCTTCTAAAGAAGTCAGGTTTTCATTTAAAGTCGTAATCTGAATTTTAAATTCAAGTGGCTATTTTTCAAAATCAATTTTGACATTGCACATTTCCACATAATTTTGTTGAGTTATCTTGTATTGATTCTCTAGGGACTCACCAAGCAATTCAACCAGATTAGATAATTCTTGTCTATTTTGCAAGGTCCTCACATACATTTCCGCATAATAATCATAGGCAATAAAATTTTCATTATTCTCCGTGTCAGTGTGTGAATTGTTGCAATCTTCAGACTTAGTCTCACACAAATATGCACGTATAACATCAAATAGAGCAGTTAATTCTAGCATAGAAGGTTGACTAGATAATAAAGATTTAGCAGTAGCAATTAAATCAAACACTTCATCAGAATCAAAATCATCTTCAGAATCAGACATTTCAGCTAGATATATATCTCCACAACAGTCATAAACTTCTCCTAAAAACGCCAGGTAATTTGATTCAGATTCAGCTTGGTCTTTGTGACAACCCGCCTACTAAAATAATAGGTGGCCAGCCCAATACTCCAATAATTACAGGAATCATAGATGGTCCATTCTTAGCATCACTGTCGATTAAAATAATAGTATGAGATAACCACCAATCATTTTAGAAAACGGATTGTAATGTACAAAAAAAAATTTAAAAGTAAAAGAGAAACACTTAGACAATCCCATTTGTAAAAACGGTGGGTATCAAAAATCGATGACTAAAGTATGACAATACAATAAATAATCACCGAATAAGCTGTCGGTGCACAGACCAATACAAAATGATATATTAAGTATTACAATCAATATTTACAATATAATAAATGAGTGCAATACCTTGGGCACACACGCCCGAATGAATATACTGAACATAACTAGAGTACAGTAGAAAGGAGCGTCTACTACAAGTATCCTACAACATCCGCAATATACTGTAGCTCCAAGACAACAGGAATGGAATATGTAAATACGGGTGTCCATGCGGAGGAGCACCTGTAACGGCAAGGAAAGTGCAGCACAAAGAAATATAGAAACCGGTCAGGGCCGGGTTTGATATGATTACCATGTGACTAAAATGCATGGCAGGTAAGTGCGTAAATCTCTCGCAGATAACAATAATATTCCTCACCTCTCCATCTAGCAGCAACCTAACGCAATATCGTGAGATGTTCTAGTTAACCCCTAAGTACTAAGGGCTAACTTTTCCCCAGTCTCAACACTATGCCCTATTCGTGCGTGGGGTGTCTCGCAAAGCGAAATCCAAACAAGGAACCCCCCCGATACACTACTATTTGGGCAAGGTTGATCGTCGAGATCCATTAGACCCTAAGCACGAAATAATAAATAAGTACATGTGTGTGCATAAGTGTGGGAGGTCACAACTACAGCTACTCAAGAAATAAAAACATAAACCCATCCATCATCTAACGGCACAATCCCTAATTCTTTATTTAGGAATATACATATATGGTAAATTCATTTTATCAAATGTTTACCAAATAATCTCATTTCAAAACCTTCTTTACCGAATTTTATTTCCTTTCTTCTATCCAGGAAAAATACATAATTTAAAGCAAGTTTTATTATCATAAAAATGCTTTACTTTCATATCATATCATCCATTTTCCTTCTTCCATCCGGAAAATGTATTTAACGTCCCATTTCCCTTCTTCTATCCGGGAAATGTAAATTAAAGCCATTTTATTATCATAAAATGCTTTAATAACCAATAATGTCCCACATTATTGAATCATAGTTATATATATCATATCATATAACGAAATCTAAGACCGCCCGTCCGGGTTTCCCCACTGTGCGCGCCCCTAAATGGCTATCATCTTCCAGGGCCTCCAAGACAACCTGGGATCCTATCGAAACGTAGGGAAGCGACCATGTGCCTGCGGGATAGTCAAGACCACACCCGGAATCTCCTAACCAGCGCAGAAAAATATAAACAAACGCTCACATGGCCTAGGGACTATATCCACCCTGCATCATTAGCCAGGGGGCTTCACCACAACGCGCGCGACTTCCCTTATGATAGCGATTTAGAGAGGTGTGTATCCATAAATTATTATTTATGAAAAACATTACTTTTTCCATTTGAAAACTCATATTTTATATTTCCAAAAATCATTCACTTAGCCATTAAGCACCAAGTTTTAGAAGGTGCAATATATTCTTATTAAGTCATATATTATTAATGACCTAAGACCCCAAAGTGCCACTAATCTCAAAATAGCCTCGAATAGTTTATATAATTCATAAACCCTCAAAGTGAGTCTCCATAATGGAGTGTCTCTCAAAAGCTCAACCTTAATATTTTTAACTTCCAATTTCATTTCTAGGTTAATCTCCTAAATCATTCGGATATCAACCTACGCAACTTAGCCCTCGGGTAAGCCTAAATATCCCTTTTTCATCCTAGGGCATTAGTCTACCCAAAACCACCCTCTAGGACTCTTAATTACTTCCCAAAGGAAGGTTCCTAAACCTTGGACCTAAAAGAAAAAGGGCTAAAAATCAAAATAAGAAAATCTCACAAAAACAGGGGAACCGAATCGATTCGCCCCTTGGGCCGAATCGATTCGCCCTTGCGAATCGATTCGCTAGACAGCCGAATCGATTCGGTGAGAAAAAACTGACCTTCTGAAATTGCCGAATCGATTCGCTTTAAATCCGAATCGATTCGGTCTGCAAGACCTGTAACCCTCTCCTTATCCGAATCGATTCGCCCCTAGGGCCGAATCGATTCGGTCCTGGAATTTTGCCCAAATATGGGCTACGGGGTGTAAGAACCCTAAAATCCCAAAACCCCAAAACTTTGATTTCTCCCAACATCAACAACATCTAATTCTACCAAATCATTCCTACACCATTTACAACTAATAATTTATCCTCAAATCAAATTAAAACTAAGATTTAAGGATTAAACACCCAAAATCCATTTATGGTTTAAATCTCCAAAACCTAACTATACATGCAATTTATCACATTAAATCAATATCTAGCAAGTAAGAAACTTGCCTCGAGGTTCGTAGTCTCGGAACACCTCCGGTAGCGACGAATTCCGGCCCAAATCCTCCATTCTCTCTCTTTCTCTCCACTTCTCCCAACTCTCTCTTCCCCCTCTCTCTCTCCTTTGGCTTTCTCACACAAATGAAAAAAAAAGAAAGGGGGTGGGGGATTTATAAGGGTCTAAAAATATAAACCCCCACTCCTAAATGCTAATACACCACTAAAATGACTCGTAACCACTTAATTGAGTCATAACCCCTTAAAATGCCCGAAACCCAAAAATATAACGTGGCACTTATTTCGACCAACTCGACTGTTCTAAAAACGACCGCACCCCCTATTTGGCATTCGGGGGAGTGTGAACTATTTTTACGTTCCAATTTCATTTTAAATTCACTAATGATACCCGATTTAAGTACAGGTTATAACCGTCGTTTTACATATAACGACGCAAAATACACAACATAACACTATTTACCTTCTCATAATGGTAAATAGACAAAGCATAGTAAATATTATCCCTAAGTCTCACGGGAAATAACATTTACTCCAACATCCCCCATTCTATAAAATTAGCCCATTTGGCAAAATAGTATAAAATAGTCGCTCGAAAACCTGGGTTGTTACATACTCCCCCCCTTAAAGGGGAATTTTGCCCTCAAAATTCAGGCGTAACCCATAACCATAAAAGGGTATACTATAATAAAAACCGTGCTATCATACTAACAAACCCCTGAATAGAAATGCCCCCATAGGACTCAGACTAAAGTCATCGCTATCGATCTCAGAAACTATCGATCCTACCCTTCTACTACGGGAGGAGATACCCACCCAAGTTCGGCACTAATTGCCTTACTTCCTAAACTAACGCCGCATGCCCTAAGGGCCTAGCATCCTAAGAATCCTAAGGTCCATCTATCTATCCTAACCTAGTCGTATAAGTATAATACTAAATATCCCTAGTGCCCAAGACCTTTCCCGACTTCCGACATTAGCTCGGTTTCATGCGTGGGACGTCTCGCCGAAGCGAAATCCAAACAAGGAACCCTCCCGTTACACTACTACCTCGCATTGTCAGTCGTCGAGAAGTAACGGTCGAAGACACATGATCGGGATCGACGGGATCCTAACTCGAAACTCTACTACTACATACAAACATCTACGTCCTACCATAACTATCGACTGAGGCATTTACTTTCAGTAAGATGCCACTAATACTCTACCCCAAGAGACACATAAACCTCTACACAAATGGCCTTCTCCTTAAGGCACAACCATAAGTCCCTATCGGACTTTCATCATCATAGTCTTCCCCACATCGATCTAGAGAGAAACTATCATAGTGCTCATATAACGCACATTAACTAAGCCCTTAATCACTCATATTCGTGATTCTTGGCTAAACCTTCCAACCCAGCACTTGACCAACAGAAAAGAAAAGAAAGAAGAAAAGAACAGAAAAGAAAATGCACATCTCTCCACTCCCAACGTCGTTAAGGTTCATGCGTGGAGCGTCTCGCCGAAGCAAAATCCAAACAAGGAACCCCTCCACACAGTCACCTTAACTAGCCGGTCATGGAGATAAGGCAAGAATCATACACAAGCAAAGCAAACAAAGCAAGCAAGCAAGAAAAACAAATAAAATAAGACACATAAAACAAATAAGAATAAAAGAAAGACAAACTACACCTCATAAACCATCTCTATAAGGTCTCGACCTGTAACCAGGGGAGAAATTATAGAATAACTAGCCCTTTTGCTAGAACTAGAACTAGGATAGCCTCGCGATATATTCGCTTGCTATCACCCCAACCAATCTAAGAATATCTCTACTCACATATTATATAATACAAGTAGCACGTAACACACATATCACCACTCGCCCCATAACGAGTGAGAAGGAAAATACAAAACTTCCCTATTATGGAAGCCATATAAATATACTTACTATATATAAAAATACATAAGGATACCATCACAAGCCCGATATACGCACCCGAATCTAGGGCTAACACCATACTACCCCTTCCTATGATGCCCTCACAATGGCCTTCCTCCACGCCCTTCATCTAACGACTTACAAGCCTCACACGAACGCGCAGAAGATCTTCGGGGTCCTCATACCATAGTAGGAGAATGAAATCTCACAAGAGAATTCAACGACCATATTCTTAAGGCTCTACATCAAATAGAGACAAATGCAGAAAGCGTAAAACGTCCGCACAGATTCCTAAGGACTCTAGAACCTAATGCTCTGATACCATCTGTGACAACCCGCCTACTAAAATAATAGGTGGCCAGCCCAATACTCCAATAATTACAGGAATCATAGATGGTCCATTCTTAGCATCACTGTCGATTAAAATAATAGTATGAGATAACCACCAATCATTTTAGAAAACGGATTGTAATGTACAAAAAAAAATTTAAAAGTAAAAGAGAAACACTTAGACAATCCCATTTGTAAAAACGGTGGGTATCAAAAATCGATGACTAAAGTATGACAATACAATAAATAATCACCGAATAAGCTGTCGGTGCACAGACCAATACAAAATGATATATTAAGTATTACAATCAATATTTACAATATAATAAATGAGTGCAATACCTTGGGCACACACGCCCGAATGAATATACTGAACATAACTAGAGTACAGTAGAAAGGAGCGTCTACTACAAGTATCCTACAACATCCGCAATATGCTGTAGCTCCAAGACAACAGGAATGGAATATGTAAATACGGGTGTCCATGCGGAGGAGCACCTGTAACGGCAAGGAAAGTGCAGCACAAAGAAATATAGAAACCGGTCAGGGCCGGGTTTGATATGATTACCATGTGACTAAAATGCATGGCAGGTAAGTGCGTAAATCTCTCGCAGATAACAATAATATTCCTCACCTCTCCATCTAGCAGCAACCTAACGCAATATCGTGAGATGTTCTAGTTAACCCCTAAGTACTAAGGGCTAACTTTTCCCCAGTCTCAACACTATGCCCTATTCGTGCGTGGGGTGTCTCGCAAAGCGAAATCCAAACAAGGAACCCCCCCGATACACTACTATTTGGGCAAGGTTGATCGTCGAGATCCATTAGACCCTAAGCACGAAATAATAAATAAGTACATGTGTGTGCATAAGTGTGGGAGGTCACAACTACAGCTACTCAAGAAATAAAAACATAAACCCATCCATCATCTAACGGCACAATCCCTAATTCTTTATTTAGGAATATACATATATGGTAAATTCATTTTATCAAATGTTTACCAAATAATCTCATTTCAAAACCTTCTTTACCGAATTTTATTTCCTTTCTTCTATCCAGGAAAAATACATAATTTAAAGCAAGTTTTATTATCATAAAAATGCTTTACTTTCATATCATATCATCCATTTTCCTTCTTCCATCCGGAAAATGTATTTAACGTCCCATTTCCCTTCTTCTATCCGGGAAATGTAAATTAAAGCCATTTTATTATCATAAAATGCTTTAATAACCAATAATGTCCCACATTATTGAATCATAGTTATATATATCATATCATATAACGAAATCTAAGACCGCCCGTCCGGGTTTCCCCACTGTGCGCGCCCCTAAATGGCTATCATCTTCCAGGGCCTCCAAGACAACCTGGGATCCTATCGAAACGTAGGGAAGCGACCATGTGCCTGCGGGATAGTCAAGACCACACCCGGAATCTCCTAACCAGCGCAGAAAAATATAAACAAACGCTCACATGGCCTAGGGACTATATCCACCCTGCATCATTAGCCAGGGGGCTTCACCACAACGCGCGCGACTTCCCTTATGATAGCGATTTAGAGAGGTGTGTATCCATAAATTATTATTTATGAAAAACATTACTTTTTCCATTTGAAAACTCATATTTTATATTTCCAAAAATCATTCACTTAGCCATTAAGCACCAAGTTTTAGAAGGTGCAATATATTCTTATTAAGTCATATATTATTAATGACCTAAGACCCCAAAGTGCCACTAATCTCAAAATAGCCTCGAATAGTTTATATAATTCATAAACCCTCAAAGTGAGTCTCCATAATGGAGTGTCTCTCAAAAGCTCAACCTTAATATTTTTAACTTCCAATTTCATTTCTAGGTTAATCTCCTAAATCATTCGGATATCAACCTACGCAACTTAGCCCTCGGGTAAGCCTAAATATCCCTTTTTCATCCTAGGGCATTAGTCTACCCAAAACCACCCTCTAGGACTCTTAATTACTTCCCAAAGGAAGGTTCCTAAACCTTGGACCTAAAAGAAAAAGGGCTAAAAATCAAAATAAGAAAATCTCACAAAAACAGGGGAACCGAATCGATTCGCCCCTTGGGCCGAATCGATTCGCCCTTGCGAATCGATTCGCTAGACAACCGAATCGATTCGGTGAGAAAAAACTGACCTTCTGAAATTGCCGAATCGATTCGCTTTAAATCCGAATCGATTCGGTCTGCAAGACCTGTAACCCTCTCCTTATCCGAATCGATTCGCCCCTAGGGCCGAATCGATTCGGTCCTGGAATTTTGCCCAAATATGGGCTACGGGGTGTAAGAACCCTAAAATCCCAAAACCCCAAAACTTTGATTTCTCCCAACATCAACAACATCTAATTCTACCAAATCATTCCTACACCATTTACAACTAATAATTTATCCTCAAATCAAATTAAAACTAAGATTTAAGGATTAAACACCCAAAATCACCCAAAATCCATTTATGGTTTAAATCTCCAAAACCTAACTATACATGCAATTTATCACATTAAATCAATATCTAGCAAGTAAGAAACTTGCCTCGAGGTTCGTAGTCTCGGAACACCTCCGGTAGCGACGAATTCCGGCCCAAATCCTCCATTCTCTCTCTTTCTCTCCACTTCTCCCAACTCTCTCTTCCCCCTCTCTCTCTCCTTTGGCTTTCTCACACAAATGAAAAAAAAAGAAAGGGGGTGGGGGATTTATAAGGGTCTAAAAATATAAACCCCCACTCCTAAATGCTAATACACCACTAAAATGACTCGTAACCACTTAATTGAGTCATAACCCCTTAAAATGCCCGAAACCCAAAAATATAACGTGGCACTTATTTCGACCAACTCGACTGTTCTAAAAACGACCGCACCCCCTATTTGGCATTCGGGGGAGTGTGAACTATTTTTACGTTCCAATTTCATTTTAAATTCACTAATGATACCCGATTTAAGTACAGGTTATAACCGTCGTTTTACATATAACGACGCAAAATACACAACATAACACTATTTACCTTCTCATAATGGTAAATAGACAAAGCATAGTAAATATTATCCCTAAGTCTCACGGGAAATAACATTTACTCCAACATCCCCCATTCTATAAAATTAGCCCATTTGGCAAAATAGTATAAAATAGTCGCTCGAAAACCTGGGTTGTTACAGTCTTCTTCTGATTCAGAATCAGAGGAATCATCCCAAGTTTTAGTAATGTTTGCCTTATGCTTCTTAGGATTCTTAGACTATGGTTTGGATCTACATTCAACAATGAAATGTCCAAGTTTACCACAATTGTGACAAGCCATTTTTTATTTATCAACCTTACTAGAACTATCATGATTAGCCTTTACTTTAGAATTTCTGTTATGGGGTCGATTGGACTGATGAGACTGATTATTCTCTTGCATACATCTTTTAGCAATAGAATTTATATGCTTCAAAAGTTTCTTAAATTGAGAAGACATAAGTGCAAATTGATTGTCAATCTTATCAATGTCGTCCGACTCCTCATCAGAATCATTAGCCGACTCAGATTGTTGCTTAACTACCTTATGTTTAAATTTATTAGGAAAGGCAGATTTAAATGAAACTTTAGAATAATTAGTCAGATCATTTTTAGCATAAGAAGTAAGAGTCTTTCTAAAGGCTGTTTCAAGTTCCATAGTTCTCAATTTAGAGCTAAGCAATTCAGGTGTGAGAGAAGGATCATTCATTTCTTCAATGATATAACGTTTATGATCAAACCTAGGGGCAAGGGATCTCAAAATCTTAGCACACACTTCCTGATCAGTATACTCTACATCATTAGCATGCAATTGGGTAATAATATCAGTCAAACGCATATAGAAATCATCAAATGGTTTGTTATCTTTCATAACTAGCATATTGTACTATTGAATAAGCATTTGAGTTTTGCATCTTTTTACCCTAGCATCGCCTTCAGGTACTATTACTAAAGTATCCCAAGCATCCTTACTAGTAGTGCAGTTACATATACGTTTCAATTCATTTTCACTCACACTCATGAAAATCGCATTCTTGCCCTTATTATTGAAATTGCTTATCTTTTTCTCATCAGCATTTAATTCAATAGTTTTAAGCTTTCTAAAGATAGTGCTACCTTCTTCTATAGGATTAGTGGGGTGCCTATAACCATTTTCAATTAAGTCCCACACGTCTTCTCCTAAAGTGCCTTGAATAAATGCAACCATTCTAATTTTCCAGTATGAAAAATTTGAGCCATCAAAAATAGGAGGTCTACTAAAATTTTCAAGCCTAAGTAATTGACTTGAATCATCCATTGTTAACAAGGTAAAACGAGTTTGACAAAAGTTTTGAAAAAGAATCTTTCTAAAGTCTAGATCTGATACCACTTGAGAGTGCGTCTGCGTTAGACTTTTAGTGCAGAAGTAAACTTATTTACCGAATAAACCCCTAATACCTACAAGTTAACGATGTTATCCTTTAGGGGACCAAATTAAACTTTTACTTATGAAAATGAATTTGATTTTCAAAGTTAATTAACAGTCCAAATTATTATCTTTTTAAATCAAGGTGATTTAAAAAAATAATAACCAATTTAGTTTTAGGCGAGTTTCTATTTAGTTAAACCTACTTTTTCACGTGAGGAGATATATAAAAAATATACAGCACACTGTGTTTATTTTATGTCGCAAAAACCCTTCCCCGGGAAAAATGATGGACTCGTCTAGGAGTCACCTAATCTACTTCTACCAAAATAATAAATCAATAGGGACGATTTACAAACAACAAACTCGACAAATAAAGAAGAAAGATATAGAGATTACCCCACTCGATCAAGACTCCTATCTGGTTGCTTATTCCGTTCTCTCTTTAAAACTGTCCTCGCTTGTTCTCGCGTTCTTCACTTCTCAGCTTCTCCCTTTTGCTCTTTTTAGCTCAAGATTAGCTCAGTGCCTAATGTTATTTTCTAGTGAAGTGATAGTGTGTGGTGTACTATCCTATATGAATACGCACCCACACTTAATGAATACACACAGAATGCAATGCAACATATTATATCTCCTATATATCTTTGGAAGACTTATGTCATTCAAATCAAGTCAAGTCTTCTTGACTTTCAATTCAGTTTTGAAAAGCTTTATTTTCTTTCTTTCAAATCTTGAACACTAGACTTATTCAGATATTCACATACAAAAATGTGTCTACGTGATTATAACGTGATAGAATATGTGTCAGTGATATGATATGAAACAATTCCTGAAAATCACTTAAACAAGCAAGATATCATATACACACAAGAATCAAGACTGAAATTATCATGAAACTGTTACAACGAATATTTAGATTAAAGTAGATGTTAATCTAATATAATACCACAAAACAACTTGAACAGTCTTAACAATTTAAAATATGATAAATTCTTCTACATGTAGTCTTGAATCAAGAAAGAATAGATTTCGAAAATTTATTTTAATATAGAAAATCAGGAAGTTCTTATTCTTACACTAGGTTTCAAGAAGTCTATGTTTAAAAAACTAAACCAGAAATAACTTTTTCTATTCTGTAACAGATTTCTTAAAAATTTAAAACAAAATGTTTTAAACAATATCGATCACTAGCAGTTGTTCGTGTGTGTAGTGTTTATATATATATATATATATATATAAACTATATTTCAGCAGGACACTACACAAATATTTTAGATCTAGCAGAAAACAAATCTGAAAATACAAGTCAAATAAGTTGAGCACAACATGCACCAGCAGCAACATATTCATATTCAGCAGTGGATAAAGTAACACTAGTTTTCTTTTTACTAGACCATCCAACGAGATTCTGTCCTAAATAATAGCAACCACCCGAAGTGGAACGACAATCATCCGTGCTACCGCCACAATCCGCATTCGAGTACCCAATTATCTCATAAGAAGAGTCATTGGTATACCAAAGTCCAAACTCAATTGTGCCTTTAACATATTTCAAAATATTTTTAGCACAAGTAAGGTGAGACTCTTTTAGACTGGATTGAAACCGCACACAAATACAAACATCATATTGAATATCTGGTCTAGAAGCAGTCAAGTATAATAAACTAGCAATAATGCTACGGTATAATGTGGGATCTACATTCGAGCCACTATCAGACTTAGATAATTTGGTTTTTATAGCCATACGAGTAGATGATATTTTAGCATTTTCAAGTCCAAATTTAACAAGTAAATCCTTAGCATACTTAGATTGTGATATAAAAAGGCCATCACTTAGTTGTCTTATTTGAAGTCCTAGTAAATACTGTAACTCCCCCATAAGTGACATTTTAAATTCACTACTCATGTCTTTTGAAAACTGTTTAACTTCATGAGATGAGGTTGACCCAAAAATAATGTCATCTACATAAATTTGAGCAATCAAAATGCCATTTTTATTAGACTTTTTAACAAAAAGAGTTTGATAACACCTCCTCTAACAAACCCATGTGAAGATAGAAAAGCAGTCAAACGTTCATACCAAGCACTAGGGGCCTGTTTTAAACCATATAAAGCCTTTTTAAATCTATAAACATGATTGGGGAGTTTGGGATCATGGAAACCTTTGGGCTGCTCAACGTATACTTCTTCAGAAAGAATACCATTAAGAAAAGCAGATTTAACGTCCATTTGAAAAAGCTTAAATTGTAAGTGACAAGCAACAGCTAGAAGTAATCTCACTGATTCAAGACGAGTTACCGGGGCAAACATCTCGTCACAGTCTATATTGCTAAAGCACGAAACACGAAACACAAATCCTAAGAGTGATCTATATAGGGACTTCACTTTTACACTTTTATTTAGGAGTATTAAACCTTATAAATTCTAGCAACTCATCTCAGTGGATTTTTTGATACCCAGACTTGGCCGCTATACTCACCCATTGAATGTAGTAATAAGTTTAGGTTTTTGTATTGAGGTGGTGAATAGAAAATAATGATTAGCGTTTGACACTCGCCACTTTTCACCCTCGATCAAAATGGGGTCGTTGCCGGGAATGAGTTTGTTTTAGAATTTATTTGATTTAGTATTTCGTAGTATTTTCTTTCTATTTGTTTTTTTTGCCAATATTTTTGTAGGACTTCTACATTTGAGGGCCAAGAAACGCTTGAATTTCTCGCGCGCACATCTACTTTGTGGAATTTGCCATTTCGAGCCATTTTTGGGGTAAGCATGTCTTATTCCAATTCTTTAGGTAATCATTATTATAATTCTCAAAATTCCCGTAATCCTATGACTTTCGGTCAATACTTAGAGTCCCAAAATATTACAAATTCAAAAATGACTTTGGGCGAGTATAACGAAAGTCAAAACTCGGGTTATTAGAATTTTGATGATGATGATAATGATTTTGGGCCTCTAATTCCTTATAATAGGAATTTTTAAATGAATTTCAATAGTTTTCAAAATTCTTTTAATAATGAGTTTAAGTTTAAGTCCGATGGTAATTTTCAAAGTTCGCATTTTCAAGAATCCGCACCTCGGCCTATGGCATTTGGTGAGGGCTTGTGTATGCTTGAAAGTGAGAAGCTTGAAAATCGTTATCGGGAAGAAAATCGTTTGGGGGAACATGAATTGGATTTATTATTTAAATTCGACGATGATTTTGCTTCCGAGACTTTTGAAATCGAGGAATGTTTTGAATCAAATGAGGATTTTGTGCCTACTTTGGAACAAACCATTCTAGACTTTGCCCATTGCGTACTAGATATTGAAAGCGAGGATGAAAATGATGTAATATCCATTTTCAATGAAATGATTTCTTCTTTGTCCCCCAAAGAAGAACATTTCATTGAAAATGATCTTATTTCCTTCGAAACTCAATCTTCAAGCAATGTTGATGCATCTCTTCAGTTTGAATTTCTTTCCTCCCTATTTTCATTCTCTGTTATCACACCGTTATAAGTACCCGATGAATCGGTTTCAAACTTTAATGTGTTAAACCTATTCGCCGATGAGGAGTACTTGCTCAATTCGCCTTCTATGATCGCATCTTTGCCTTTGTGTGCGCCCCCTTCCATTACAATTTCAAAATACTTGTGAGGATATTCTACTTTTCTCGGTCCCCACATGTTTTTATCACCCGTTCAATCCAAATCGCCCATCGTACCTCCAAAACTTTTAATTGACGATGGTTCATTTCTTTCGCCTTACACATGCCTTCCGTTGTTCAAACAAAATTCATATTTTTCGGAAGGCATGCTTGAGAGTGAGGGTACATTGTTTATCCTCCAAAGTCAAATTGTTTTTGCAGTGGACCCTTAGCTATTTAGACTTCTAATGTACAGTTAGTGTGAAGCCTAAATAGTAGGTTGTATATAGTTAGATTTTTAACATTTCTTTCTTTAGTTTTTCTTTCTTTTAATTTAGTCTTGTAATTAGTTAACTTTTTGTTGTTTATTTTTGCTATGCTCGGTACTAACTTGTTTTGTAGATTCTTTGGACTTGTTCTTATGGGGACCGCTCCAATTTTGGGTAATATCACTATTTTCCTCTCTTTAACTTGATTCTTAATTCACATTGAGGACAATGTCAGGTTTTAAGTTAGGGGGTGTGGGATATTCTATCCATTTCTTTATTTTGTCCATGTTTTTGCTCACATGTTAGTTACTTAGTATGATTTTCTTAGAAAAATTAAAATTGTCAAAAAGATTTTCTTTCTTTTTTCTCCTTTATTAGGCATTTTGCCCTTATTTTCGATGATAAATTTCAATAATTTCCCGATCCAATTGGCAACTGAATGATGCATGTTCTCGATTTTAGAAGTTATTAGACTTTAGTCCTCAATTTTTGATATTATGAATAACTTCATGAATTAAACTTTAATCCCACGAGCACATGCGTTTTTCTTGTTTTATTGATTTGGTTTAAGATTTTTATAACTTGATAATCTTTTGTTGTATTGTATATACTTACACCGAGTAAGCTTTGTACCTTTCGTCGTTTGTAAGTGTATACACTATTCTTTCCTCTTTGAAAACGTTGAATTCGTTGTTAATCTCACTATTCTTTCATTTGTTCGTTCATTAATTGAGTTTATATCTTGAAATGTATTACTTGATCATGATTTTCATATATTGTTTTGACTCGAGAATTGTGTAAACTTTAGAAAATGATCATACGCCATCTCTGTATATCACCCATATTAGCCTTAACCTCACCTTATATGCTTACCCTCGTTAACCCCTTTGAGGCTTAATATAGCCTTTCGTTTCATTACCCAAAATCCCATAACCAACTCCGAATTGGTGTTATACACCATACTTACACCTTCCATACCTTTGTTTGGAATGTTACTTGGGATTGAATGATGTTGTTGTGTTGCGGTTGCAATTTAGGCATGTGAGAGTATGAAAAGTAAAGAAAAGAAAGTGTAGTGACAAATAAAAAGAGAAGTGAAATGCAAAAGAAAACAAAAGAGAAAAGTGAGAAAAAGAAGAAAAGAAAAAGAAAGAGAAAGTTGTATATAGTTCAATAAGCTATGATTACTCTCCATCTGTATATCTAATGCCTTTTATGGAACTTATTTTCTAATTTTTGATATTCCTCGCATTTTCCCATTATTCCGAGTTGTCATTTCTGAACACTTTGAACTCGTACATACATTCCTTTTGTTTCGTACCCTAGCCAAACCTACATTACAACCCTATACAAGGCCAACAGGGCCAGTGGCCGTTACCTCCCCGTAACTGCAAAACTACAGGATTCGTCATACCTGTTTGATCGATCGATCGAGCCCAGAGCTTCGATCGATCAAAGGTTCGATCGATCGAGCCCTAGACTTCGATCGATCGATCCCCCCTGGCAGACTCCTATTTCCCTTTTTAAATTAGTTAAATTCCATTTATTGTAAAATTAACCTTGGTCATCCTTAATAAAATGTTTTGGGAGATATGGAAGACCAGTAGGACATATGAATAATTTTGGGACTTTTAATATGAGACGAGAATTGTCTTTATGGGATAATTACATAAGGGTCGATGAATTTAAGTATTAAAGGGAGAGATGCGTAAGAGAGTTACGTTGGAACATAAGAAGGACACCTACTGAATTTTATACTTGGGAGGATAGAGTCCACGAGTGTTACGTAATAAGTTGGAAAAATCCTTCGAGTTAAGGTTAGAAACGAACCTTATACGTGATACTAATAATGTGAAAATAAGGATAAATGTTGTAATTATGGGTGATGAGAGGAACCTATATGGATATGATAAGAGTAATATATTTATATGATTGTGTATGCATATATTATATGCGTGTGAAAATCATGCCCGCGCTACTTGCTATCCCTGAGGTTATCGCGCTGGGACAGTCTTATCTCGATGGGACCTTTATGGGGAATATTGACTTGTACCCTAGAACATAAATATCCTTGGTACAGGTAAACGAATCGATAGTTCAGACGGTCCTAAGAGGCGTGGGGTATGTACTGACCTCTTAGAGACTTGGAATCTATGCTTCGCCTCGATGATGTTTGTGTATGTTCTAATACAGTTCGAAAGTGATTCCGAACTTGTATTTCCCTTAGTGTGAGCGATACGGGGATCAGATAGCAGAGTATGCCCGCACAATAGTTTTTATTTGGGGTGCTGTTATAATATATATATTACACGAGTAGTTAATATATATATGAAATTCTAAAATTTAGAACTGCCTACTGTGATTTGATAAGTAGGACATGGTTGAAGACTCAAATTGTAAATGCTTGTTTTGAGATAGTATAATATGACACAGGGAAAACTTTATTAATTAATAAAGTTAAAATGAGAACTTTGGTTACTAATTGGAATCTTCCATTTTAAACAATTGTATTGTTCAGTTTTAAATCTTGTGAATAACCTAAGATAAGTTAAATCATTGGGGGAAGTTAATGTGATATATGACGAGATAAACCATTGGGAAGGTTAGTGCGATTGGTGTGCACATTAGAAGAGAGGTGAGAATTTCTCAAGAGAGTGTCACACTAATATGTTGTTGCATTAGCCTGTAATCAATTTAAATACTTGCTAAACGAATTTTTAAATCATATACACTATCGGGCTCTGACCCGTTTCCATTTCTCTTTCTCTCTTATATATATATATGTATATATTACAGGTGCCCAGCCACAGGGGCGTCTTGCATAGGATCCTTTGGCAGGAACACGCTGCAGCTTAGGTGGGAGTTGCATGCCTATTGTTTAGACGACTTCATCCATTTGATTCTACTCCTAGCATGTTCATTATTTGGGGCATGTGTCGCCCTTTTCATTATTGAGTTGTTATTTGGATATTGTACTTCGTTTATTTCTAGTATTGTCACTTTGGGATTTATTATTATCTGGATGGTTTACTTTAAGTTTTATTGCTAGTAACCAGTTGTTGGATGTTAAATTATTTGATTGATTGGTTCCGATATACTTGTGGTGTGATTCGTTATATATCTAATTGTTGTAAATAATTAAATCTTGTTTTCAAAAATAAAATTTGGAAAGTAATGTTATAAAAAGAGTTTTGACACTTAGCTTAATTAATTAGGGTGTTTAAACTGGAAAAGTTATTTTTCGACAGTGATGCTGAGAATCAACCAACTGTTCACCTTGAATTAATTTAATAAAGGAGTGATCGCCCGGTATTTAATTAGGCGGGGTGTCACAGTCATCATGATCTTTCTTTATCTCTATCATATTTGTTAGATTTGTCCATTTATCTTTGTTGATGTATGTATATATCCCCATGATCAATTACATGTACATTTTAGCTTTTTTTCTTTCATTTTTTTTATATATATAGTCATATCCCATATTTTATAACTTATTTGATTTGTATTTTATCTCTCATGGATAGACATGCTCACTAATGGTAATGTGTGGTAAATTCATATGTACTCCTCACTTACTCACTTTCTTATATGTTACATGTTCATTCTCACCCACTCATTTTCCTCACGTTATTCACACCCATGTGTACTGTCCACACACTTTCTCACATATAATAACATTTGTATATGCTACACACGCACCTTCTTCCACACTAGTCCCACATACCCATGTCACTTACCTTTTTTTGCACCTAGTTACACATTATGTGTCACACACATTCACTTGGTTAGTCACATACCCCATCTCACATACATACACACATAAAGAAGTAAGAGAGTATATATTTACCCATTAGAGATAAAAAAAAAAGGGCGGAGATGCCGCCGAACCCATTTCCTCTTCGTAAATTAGTCCCTAATCTCAGTTTTTTCTCTCTGGTTTTGTTTAGGTCAATTGCATTGCAGCTCCTCTTATTGGGTTACTTGATTTCATTTTTCTTGTTTTATGTAAAATATGTTAGCAACTATGAGTTTCACTTTATCACTCCTATCTCAATCAACACTATATTGTTCATCCCAAACCTCCCTCACCTTTATTTAGAAAACTTTCATCCATAAATTGAGAGCTTTTACACTTGGAATTTAAAGAAATTAAATAAAATATTTTGAAGTTTTTTGGAGGAAGATAACTTTTCAGAATCAGAATTGTCACAATACACTCTAAGGCAAGAATATCTCTACTTTTCTCATTAAGTTCTATATGGATTAAATATTGCCAAAACCCTAATAATATATGATTTTTATAATTTGATTAGGAACCTTATTAGGGCAAGTCAAACCTAATTAAATATTTTTTTATAAACTACTTGGAATATGACTCAGTAGTTGTAATATTACATGGGTTTGGATATTGGGTTATGTTGTGTAAGACAGGAGCAATAATAGCTCATAACCTCAAAAATAAACTCACATAGGTTTTTAATCGTGAGGTTTTCATAAATTTTCAAATGGGAGGAAAAATATTCTATTTATAGAAAATTTTAAAAAATTCATCTCCGTCGTGTGCACGATTTCATCCAGTGCGAAAATTGAGGCAAGGTCATGCACACCAAAAGGCTTAAGATATGTTAAGCGGCTTGCATGATCTTTAATCCTTAAAAATCCATCTAATACAAATGAACACGCCTCACTCAAACGTATCAAGTCTACTTGACAAAAATGACTCGATGACTTGAATATTTTGTCACAAAATTTAGCCAACTTTAATATCAAATATATATAATACAAAATTTTACATTTTCAATCTCCCATTTGGCTATTCCGCGATTAAACCCTTAAAACCCAAAATACTCTTGATTACCCTTCCAAAACTCACTCCTCATTAGCCATATAACGAGAGTAGTAGGAAGTAATACACAATGAATCCAAATGACACATTAATAGTCTAGTTTGAAATGATGGGTTGGAGTCAGAATAAATATAGTTATACCTAAAATCACATGAAACAACAAATAGAATCATGTAGGCAAGTATGCACAACGAGAAACTCCCCCGATTGGGAATCCACCAAAAAAATCAATGTGATATAGATAAAAGAAAACATGTGAAGCAATTGAGATATATCATAATCATCTAATATAAAATAATAGCACAATAGTATAACTCCCCCTACAAGTCATCTCCCCAAACACGAAGCAATCACTCCCCTTACGGGTCATCTCACCATATCTTAGATATTTCTCACCTTTTTTTGAAAAGAGACAAATTTTCTTTCCCTCTTTAACATAAGATCTCAAGGGAAATAAAAAAATTCTCCCCCTTTTTGCCACGAATAGTTAAAGAGGAGAAATAATCATGGACAAAGTGATAATACGCAAATATTGCGTATTTCATCACTTAAACCTACGCATTTTAGCCCCCTCGGGTGTCTTAATCTCTATATTTAAGCCCGTTAACCAGACAAACTCGAATTTATATTGTTAACATGCTATATGAGGTATAATTGGGCTTTTGTAGGTATTTAGGTACTACGTGTGAAGTTCGGACGCATTCCGCTCAAGTTCCATACATATCCGCACACGCAAGGGCAATTCGGTCAATCCATGGCTTGGGCACCAGGCCCAAGATCTCACGGAGGTTGTATCCCTCCTCAGAAGCTTCGCGTGGCCGTGAACGGTGGGCGAATCCGATCCCTAACGATGAAGTTATGGCATTTCTAGCGGAAGAGAAAACCAAATACACCAAAACAGGGGGGGACTTGAAGCAACCCTACTTGATCGATCGATCGATCAAAAGGATCGATCGATCTATCCTTCAGATATTTGCCTTCGAGCTTAGACAGTGGGCTTATTTTTCAACCATCGATCCCCTGTTTCCAGCTAATATTTCCCTTTTCTTTTCTTTTTCATTTTCTTTTCTAATTTTATTCCACTTACTTTATAAACCAATTTTGTTGTAAATATCAGATATAATTCATTTTAGGTTAGTTTAGCTTAGGGTTTGGGGGTTTGAGAGCTCATTTCTTCTTCCTCACTTGGTTTGACGCCCTTTTATGTTTGTAAGTTGTACTTTCATCTTCCCTCTCCATTAATATATATTGTATTTCCTTATTTCTTGCTTTGTAGTTAATTTACATGCTTTCATAATTAGCTTGACGTGATTTCTTTCCATGCTTTCTAGCGTAGTTTTATTGCGTTTATTTATCGTGTTTATTTACCATATTTTTAATATGCTTTCTAGCTAAATTAGCCAAGGTTGTGTCGGATTGAAATCATTTCGGGTTGACATGTTGCTTTGCTTTGGTGATGGAGTTTTACGGGTCTATTTCGAGTGCGTTGTCCTAGTCATTATGCCTAAGAGATTTGACAGGTCATATTATGTATGCTCCGTGCTTATGACCTTGCGTGCGTAATTTTTGGGATATTTGTTAACGCCAAAATCGTATTAGGCTTTTATGCGAATTTAGGGGTGTGACAACTCTTGATTTAATTAACTGTCAAAACGGGACGCGATCTTAATAACTCGTCGACCCGTGTAACCATTTTATACTAATTAACTCGGGTGACGGATATTCGACGCAACCTATAGTTTTTACCGCTTTGTTAATCTAGTTTAATTTACACTCGCCTAGATTAATATTTCCCTTTTTTGCATCTTTTACTTTTTGTGTATAATCATCTTTTACACTTTTATTTAGGACTACTAAACCTTATAAATTCTAGCAACTCGTCTCTGTGGATTTTTTGATACCCGAACTTGGGCGCTATACTCACCCGTTGAGTGTAGTCATAAGTTTAGGTTTTTGTATTGAGGCGGTGAACAGAAAATAATGATCGACGTTTGACACGCGCCACTTTTCACCCTCGATCAATAAAATGAATCAGCCCACTGTCTAAGTTCGAAGGCAAATATCTGAAGGATCGATTGATAGATCCTTCAGATATTTGCCTTCGAGCTTAGACAGTGGGCTCATTTTTTAACCATCGATCGATCAATCAAAGGGATCGATCGATCAGTCAAAGGGATCGATCGATCGATCCCCTGTTTCCAACTGATATTTTCCCTTTTCTTTTCTTTTTCCTTTTCTTTTCTAATTTTATTCCACTTACTATATAAACCAATTTTGTTGTAAATATCAGATATAATTCGTTTTAGATAGTTTTAGGTTAGGGTTTGGGGATTTGAGAGATCTTTCCTCATTTCTTCTTGGTTTGACACCGATTTGGGTTTGTAAGTTGTACTTTCATCTTCCCTCTCCATTAATATAGTTTGTATTTCCTTAATTCTTGCTTTGTAGTTAATTTACATGCTTTCATAATTAGGTTTATGTGCTTTCTTTCCGTTCTTTCTAGTGTAGTTTTATTGCGTTTATTTACCACATTTTTAATATGCTTTCTAGCTAAATTAGTCTAGGTTGTGTTGGATAGAACTTATTTCGGGTTGACATGTTGCTTTGTTTTGGTGATGGAGTTTGTAGGTCTATTTCTGGTGCGTTGTCCTAGTTATTACGCCTAGGAGATTTGACGGGGCATATCATGTATGCTCCGTGCTTACGATCTTGCGTGCGTAATTTTCGGGATATTTGTTGGTGCCAAAATCATATTCATCTTTTATGCGAATTTCGGGGTGTGACAACTCTTGATTTAATTAAGTGTCAAAACGAGACGTAATCTTAATAACTTGTCGACCCATGTAACCATTTTATACTAATTAACTCGGGTGAGGGATATTCGATGCAACCTATATTTTTACCGCTTTGTTAATCTAGTTTAAGTTACACTCGCCTGGATTAACATTTCCCTCTTTTGCATCTTTTACTTTTTGTATATAATCATCATTTTGAGAGTGCGGAAGTAAACTTATTCGTCGAATAAACCCCTAATACCTACAAGTTAACGATGTTATCCCTTAGGGGACCAAATTAAACTTTTACTTAATTTGTTAACTTTATGAAAATGAATTTGATTTTCAAAGTTAATTAACAGTCCAAATTATTATCTTTTTAAATAAAGGTGATTTACAAAAATAATAACCAATTCAATTTTAGGCGAGTTTCTATTTAGTTAAACCTGCTTTTTCACGTGAGGTAATATACAAAAAATATATAGCACACTGTGTTTATTTTACGTCGCAAAAACCCTTCCCCGAGAAAAATAACGGACTCCTCTAGGAGTCACCTAATCTACTTCTACTAAAACAATAAATCAATAGGGACGATTTACAAGCAAAAAACTAGAAAAATAAAGAAGAAAGATATAGAGATTACCCCACTCGACCAAGACTCGTGCCTGGTTGCTTATTCCATTCTCTCTTTAAAACTTTCCTCGCGTTCTTCACTTCTCAGCTTCTCCTTTTTGCTCTTTTTAGCTCAAGATTAGCTCAGTGCCAATTGTCATTTTCTAGTGAAGTGATAGTGTGTGGTGTACTATCCTATATGAATACATACCCACACTTAATGAATACACACAGAATGCAATGCAACAGATTATATCTCCTCTATATCTTTGCAAGTCTTATGTCATTCAAATCAAGTCAAGTCTTCTTGGCTTTCAATTCAGTTTTGAAAAGCTTTATTTTCTTTCTTTCGAATCTTGAACACTAGACTTGTTCAGATATTCACATACATTAATGTGTCTACGTGATTATAACGTGATAGAATATGTGTGAGTGATATGATATGAAACAATTTCTGAAAATCACTTAAACAAGCAAGATATCATATACACACAAGAATCAAGACTGAAATTATTATGAAACTGTTACAACGAATATTTAGATTAAAATAGAGGTTAATCTAATATAATACCACAAAACAACTTGAACAGTCTTAACAATTTAGAATATGACAAATTCTTCTACATGCAGTCTTGAATAAAGAAAGAATAGATTTCGAAAATTTATTTTAATACAGAAAATCAGGAAGTTCTTATTCTTACACTAGGTTTCAAGAAGTCTAGGTTTAAACAACTAAACCAGAAATCACTTTTTTTTTATTTTGTAACAGATTTCTTGAAAATTTAAAACAAAATGTTTCAAACAATATAGATCACTAGCAGCTGTTCGTGTGTGTAGTGTTTATATATATATATAAACTATATTTCAGCAGGACACTACACAAAATTTTTAGATATAGCAGAAAACAGATCTGAAAATACAAGTCAAATAAGAACAACAATAAGAACACTTACAACCAGATTTTTCAGAATGAAAAATCAACAAAATCTGATATGAGAGATTCTGAAAATAAAAGCATCCACCCTTGAATCCACAACAAGGTTTTGAGACTCAGCAATGGCTTTTGAAGACACACAAAAGATTTATCTCTGAAAAGTATTGGTGTTTAATCACTCTCTCTAAAAAAAAAAGTTTTGACAGAATTTATGCTCAAAAATGAATTATCTCGGTTCTGAAAAATGAAGACACAAGGTCTGTATTTATAGCCAAGAGAGAACAAGTCTGAATGGTGAAAAAGTAAGTCACAGGGATTGATTTAAATCAGATCCTACGGTCAATTAAGAAACACAAAATGCAATGTTTAAAACGTGACACGCGTGTACTGCTGTAGCCAACTTGCGTACAAGAAACAGAACAAACAAATATTCCCGTTTTAAACAATGCGTCGTCGTTTTAAAAGGAATGAATACCGGTTCTGGTTTTTATCAAAAACCGTGGGCGGCAGGCAGGAGTGGAATCCAGCTGTAAAGCAGTTCAAAAACTTACCGTTGGACAAAAGTGACACACGGTGTCGTTTAATAAAGCTAAAAATCAAATACAGTTTTGAGATAAAATCTGTGGGCCACGCTATTGGTCCTTATCAAATATCGATGGGTCAAAACGACATATACACAGTATCACGGCATAATTAATTACGCCATCAGATATGTCCACAAATAAGGCATGGGTCAGCGTGTAAAAGCTATGGCCAATGTAATATAAGAATATATTATAAAAGACAAAAAGGTACATGGCAACGAGTAACAATCATATTTATATATATAGTATATATAATATAATATATACGCATATATACACTACCTGTTAAACCAAGGGTAAAATTGGCGTTATCATTGGGACCTGCCAAGGCATGGGGAACACGCCATCAGAGTATAGGCTATGATATGCCTAGTCTTAGACGCCAACAGCTAAAAGAGTACCACAAATCATCTACAGGCTAGACACATGGATGTTCGGTCAAATCAGCATGGCATGAAGTTGATAACTTTCTATAGCCGAAAGTGGGTCATGATAATGACCAACAGAATATATAATATCTAATAATAGCTAACATGTAAACATAACATATATTACATAACATACACCAAATCATATGTATTCTTAAAAGGCCACGTATGCATATATTAACCTATAATACTATATGAACATACACGCATACATACAAGCATGCCAACAGATATGGTTTTAGTCAAATCTATACTAGCCTAGATAATAGCTATGGGGTTTTAAAAAAAAAATGCTAAAGCATGGCACCTGTTAGGTGGTCAAATCGGCCAAGGCAAAAACAACAAATGAACTATCATTATATATAAAATAACATGCGCACTTACTAAAAAAGTTTTGAAAAAAATAAAACCGTTTCAACTAAATATTTTTAACTTCAAATTTTTATTCTAAAAATTTTATTCTCAAAAACATTATATCGACAATTTATTTTCACAAAAATATTTTTCTTATAAAAACTTAAATTAAAGTTTTGAACTCAAAAAAATTTAATATGACAAAAACCAAAACTATCATGAGACATGATAAACAAGATGCAGATGCACCGAGGTGTCGTGTCCTACGTGACAAAAATTCCTATTATCCATAGAAACTGAAAATTACGTTTCGCAGTGAGGAGAATTCAGTCGATCGCTGGGTTGTAGTAGACAGACTTAGGAGCTTGGCGGAGGTAACGACATACACTCAATTACACAAATAATTTTGTCAAAATCAAAGTCCAACTAGATGAAGTCCTATATAGCTAAAGCACGGAACACAAACCCTAAGAGTGCTCTATATAGGGACTTCAAATTCCCCCATTGGACTTATTTTGACAAAATCCTTGAGTACGTCAAATGATATACTAAGGAAAAATTAAATCCGAAAATGTCCTATATAAAAGAGTATCTAATTAACCACCCATTATAGAAAAGAAAAGACACAACTCAGATGCACGATTGATGAAAACCTGCAAAACATAAATACACTTTCTGCCGAGAAATCAAGTTAGTAGCATTTGCTCTACCAAAATAATAAAACAGAAATAATTGTGCATAAATATATGATACGGGACAAACATAAAAGAATAATCAACAAATAATACATAATGATGTACTCAACTCTCCCCCATTTTGACTAAATAGTAGAATGGAAGAAATACATAAAAGTGTTTAAAAACTGCAGAATGAAAGTCTCCTACATTAAACATGATTTTAAGAGATACCGGTTATTAGTAGATATCTTTACCCTAAAATATCAGAGATCTTATAAACACGATGCAAATTAAACACAAACTAGTTATCGCGGACTGTCATTCCTATCATATGTCTCAATCTTTCAAAACGAGGTTTATCTAACCAACTCTCTAATGAACTGATGCCTTATGTTCTATTATAAGCTCTTTTGATTCAACCAACTCTCTAATGAAATGATGCCTTATGTTAATGTGCTTAGTCCTACTATGCTGGACAGGATTTTTAGCAATGGAAATAACACTTTCATTATCACAATAAAGTTGATCTTTGGACTGAATTAAACCATAATTAGATAGCATTTGTTTAATCTAAATTAGTTGAGCACAAAATGCACCAGCAGCAACATATTCAGATTCAGCAGTAGATAAAGTAACACTAGTTTGCTTTTTACTAGACCATCCAACGAGATTCTGTCCTAAATAATAGCAACCACCCGAAGTGGAACGACAATCATCCTTGCTACCGCCACAATCCGCATCCGAGTACCCAATTATCTCACAAGAAGAGTCATTGGTATACCAAAGTCCAAACTCAATTGTGCCTTTAACATATTTCAAAATATTTTTAGCACAAGTAAGGTGAGACTCTTTTGGACTTGATTGAAACCACGCCCAAATACAAACATCATATTGAATATCTGGTGTAGAAGCAGTCAAGTATAATAAACTACCAATAATGCTACGGTATAATGTGGGATCTACATCCGGGCCACTATCAGAGTTAGATAATTTGTTATATATAGCCATAGGAGTAGATGTTATTTTAGCATTTTCAAGTCCAAATTTAACAAGTAATTCCTTAGCATACTTATATTGTGATATAAAAAGGCCATCACTTAGTTGTCTTATTTGAAGTCCTAGGAAATACTGTAACTCCCCCATAAGTGACATCTTAAATTCACTACTCATTTCTTTTGAAAACTGTTTAACTTCATGAGATGAGGTTAACCCAAAAATAAAGTCATCTACATAAATTTGAGCAATCAAAATGTCATTTTTATTAGGCTTTTTAACAAAAAGAGTTTGATCAACACCTCCTCTAACAAACCCATGTGAAGATAGAAAAACAGTCAAACGTTCATACCAAGCACGAGGGGCCTGTTTTAAACCATATAAAGCCTTTTTACGTCTATAAACATGATTAGGGAGTTTGGGATCATGGAAACCTTTGGGCTGCTCAACGTATACTTATTCGGAAAGAATTCGGAAAGAATACCATTAAGAAAAGAAGATTTAACGTCCATTTGAAAAAGCTTAAATTGTAAGTGATAAGCAACAGCTAGAAGTAATCTCACTGATTCAAGACGAGTTATCGGGACAAACGTCCCGTCACAGTCTATTCCTTCTATTTGAGAATAACCCTGTGCTACAAGTCTAGCCTTATTTCGAATGACTATACCTTTTTCATCGGTCTTGTTTTTGAAAATCCATTTTGTACCGATTACTTTGATATCCTTGGGCCTAGGAACTAAATACCACACGTCATGCTCCGTGAATTGAGATTGCTCCTCTAGCATTGCATCAATCCAATATGAATCACTAAGTGCCTCATTTACTATTTTTGGTTCCATTAGGGATACAAAGGCAACTAAATGAGCTACTTGACCTAAAACATTTCTAGCCCTCACGGGCGCACGAATATCACCCACAACTTTTGCGAAGGGATAATCTTTGGAAACCCAAATAGGCACGGCAACGGTTAGTGCTAGTAAAGATTCTTCTTCTGTCAAAATTGAATCATTTAAAATATTTGTATCCAAATCAATTTCTACAGGTGGATCTTTACTAATAGGTTCAATAGTGCTGTCAATTACAACAACATTAATGGACTCACTATGGATTTTGTTCTTATGTTGTAAACTCTCAAGGCCATACTATTCTGAGAATAGCCAAGAAAAATGGATTTATCACCTTTGGCTTCAAATTTAGAAAGATTATCACGATCATTGCAAACATAACAAATGGAGCCAAAAGTATGAAAATATTTAACACTAGGCTTTTTGTTGAACCAAAATTCATAAGGGGTCATTATTGTATTCTTCCTAAGATATACACGATTGATAATATGAACCGCAGTAATACAAGCTTCTTCCCAAAAGTATAGAGGTAAATTTTTAGCATGAATAAGGGCTCTAGCCATTTCTTGTATGACTCTGTTTTTCCTTTCAACAACCCCATTTTGTTGAGGAGTTTTTGGAGCACTAAATTCACGAGAATAACCATTTGCCTCGCAATACTCAATGATACAAGTTTTTTTAAACTTACCACCTCTATCACTTCGAATTCGGGTTACTTGGGTGTCTTTCTCATTTTCTATACGAGTCAGAATTTTCAAAAAATTGTTAAATGTTTCCAACTTATCTTTCATGAAAGCTACCCAAGTAAATCGAGAGAAATCATCAACACTGACTAGGATATAAGAATTTCCATTTAAACTAATAGTCCTAGTTGGACCCATTAAATCCATGTGAAGAAGTTCAAGAAGTGCGGTGGTGTTAATGTATTTAACCTTTTTGTGAAGGGGTTTGTGTAATACCCCGTACTTTTGGCTATATTTATTTTTGGGATTAATTAATTAAATGCGTATTAATTGGAAATTAATCCGGGTTATAAATACTGATGTGATGCGAATTGGTATTTGATTATGTGCATATATGATTATATATGAACTTGGTATTATAAAATTTGTCGTGAGATTTATATACGGCAATTTGGAAATTTTATTGAGACGCGTGGGACCGCCGCGTCACGGTATAATATTTTATTAATAAAAAGTGAATTTAAAATCGATAATCCGTATGGTCGTTTTGAGCGCGCCAACGCGTCCGGAAGGGTCGAGATAGTCAGAAAACACTAGCCGGGGGTATAGTTTGGATCCCGGGGTAATTTTAAACCGTACCGGTAACTTAAAGGGTATTTTAGTAATTTGGTATTTTTGGGTAATTAAAAGTGACGAAAATTGAGAGTTGTAATCTGATAAGGCTTGACCCCAACCAACCCTTATTAACCCAACAAGCTACGGAGGTTTATTGAAATTAGGTTTCATAAGTTTCCCCAAAGCAAAACCCTAGCCACCATAGCCTTTTGGAGAAGAAAGCTTGGAGAAGGAGAGAGAGAGAGAGATTCTGCAGAAATTCTACACCGAATCCACACCAAATTCAGAAATCAAACCAAGGCAAGTGACTTTATTTCCATTTAATTACTGAGAATGTCTTTTCCATGTTAGAAATTGAAGAATCTTAATTGTTCTTGAAAGATTAAAAGAAAACCCATGAAATTTGAAGTTATTATTGAATGTTGGGATAGGTTTGCATGTAGAAACATTGTTGGAAGATTAAATTTCGGAGATTTCATATCTAGGTGATGCATTAACGAATTAAAATCTGGGAATTTATGATGAGAAAAAGTTAGGGTTTATGTTCTTGAAGAAAATTGGGAATTAGTGTGGAAGTTGTGATTTAATGATGTTTAGATGATATCAAACCCTTTAATGATGTTAGTATAGCCCCTTAACATGTTTGAGGATGATTAGAGAACTCAATATATTGTGGGAACGAATTTTAGAAGAGGTTTGAGGAGTAAAAATGGTGAAAAACGATTTTTGGGAAGTTCTGGGCAGAAACTGGCATCTCGTTAGAAGCAACCCCCAGGTCGTTCGAACGAGCTCGTTCGAACGAGCTTCTAACGAGTTGACCAGTTGTTATTAACGAGTAGGATTTTCGTTCGATATCTCGTTCGAACGAGATATCGTTAGAAGGGTCAGTTCGTTCGAACGAACTGGGATCTCGTTCGAACAGCCTCGTTCGAACGAGACTTCTAACGACCTGACAGTCCAAACTCGTTCGAAGCCTCGTTCGAACGAGACTTCTAACGAGTTGACAGTTTGACCCTTTTTGGACTGTTTTGACTTTTGGAGTTCCGGGAGATGGTTCAAGGGTAGAGTTAGCATTCCTTTGATGATATAGTGACTTATTTGGGACTTTTGGGTTGTTGAGATGAGTAAATCATATACGAGAGTTATATTCAATGTATCATTTGGGTTGAGACGTGAGTGACTACTACGACGTGAGGATGAATTATAGCGCGTATAATTATGAACCGGAATAAAATAAGTTGTGATAATTATCATTAGTACGAGAGTGCAACATGTACTACGAATATAATACGGTATTACTAAGATGTGTGTTTACTTAGTATTGATATATGGATTGTATGTATGACATACCTACCATACTTGCTATCACGGGAGGTTTCGTTCGCTTAGGACCCTCTATTCCTTGTGTGCCTACGGGGGGGATATAGACTGGTACCTTGATGAACATAGGTCATAGAAAGACTTATTGTGATATTAATAAGTCCGCTGACCATGGGAGCGTAGGTATGTGCGTGACCCATGTGATGGTGACTATGTTCGCCTCCACTATTTGTGATTTGTGTTATCTGAACTATTCCTGAGAGATTCGGAATATGTGATCCTTATGTACGTGATGTACCGGGATGGATAGCAGAGTATGTGTGCACTACAGCTTAGATTGCGGGGTGCTTGTATCGTATATTTATGATGTGAATAATATACATTAAATTAATGGAAATCCTCATGTTAACGTTGTAAAAATATTACGGTATTGTTTCGAGTTATATAATGAGTTAACTGATAGTTATATCATTGGCATATTTAGTAACTGTGTTCACAGTAAACCTCTACTTGATTACGAGAGTTGTTATGTTATATGGAACCGATTACATGGGTAGAACCCGTGGTAGTCTAGCTAGTTATGTTGTCAGTTAGCTAGTAGTATGGGTAGTTATAGATGGGTACTTGCGTTAGGAGTGCACAGTTAGACGAGAGGTGAGAATATAATGTGAGTGCACGTCCTAACATGTACTTTGCATTTAATGTTTTAAATGTTTTTAAAGCACTTGCAAGTTTTTAAAATGATTTCCACTTTCGGGCTCTGACCCATTTGCTTTCAAATATATTTTCTTGTAAAACCTTTTTAGGTGCCCAGCCACAAGGACACCAAGCATAGGTACTCATTCAGGTGACGTGCTGTAGCTGGTTGTGGAAGCTACAGGGATTTGCTCATAGACGCTTCTATCTTTTGGATTCCAGAGTCACTATCTATCAGTTGTAGGGCATGTTGCCCATTCCTATTTAGAGCATTTTTACATTTCAGTTTTCAGACTCTAGCATGTATTGCTCAGTATTCAGTTTTAGTTATTTATTTCAGTTTACATATCAGTCGTGGGATTTGTATTGAGGAGTTTTTCCTCCAGGTTTTATTTACATATTGTGATGGTTATTCTTGTTACTCCAGTATGGTGAATGGTGTTATTTAGTTATTCATTACTCTTGTTGCATGTTAATCAGATTTAATAAAATTTGGCACTTACTTTTTAAATACTAGGTGGTTAGTAATAATAAAACGTTTTCGACAGTGATGCTATTAACTGAGCCAACTTGGCATTTTGAATTAATTTTATAAAGGAGTAGCTACCCGGTGTTTAATTAGTCGGGGTGTCACAGGTGGTATCAGAGCATCAGGTTCTAGTGTCCTTTAGGATCTGTACGGCTATTATGTTTCCGCTACGTTTCTTTGATATAGAGCCCTATATTTTAGGACTGTTGTATTCTTTTGTGTATGCTTCGTTCTTCAGCTATATTAAGTTTATAAACCGTGAACTTATAAACTTTGTTCTTATTTCAGATGCCTCCACGACGTGCACGACGAGTTCCCAGGAATGCTACGCCCGAACCACAGCCCGCTCCAGTTCAGGGCATGTTGAACGCCGCTGAGGTTGCTGCTATAGTAGCCCAAGCGGTAAATGCCGCGATTGCCGTGATTCAGCAGGCACCACCTCAGGCGCCGGTTGCCGCGCCAGTACAGGTTAATGCATTCCCGTCTGCTTGGGAGCGTGTACGTGACGCTTTTCAGAAAGCGCATCCACCAGAGTTTGCTGGAAGCTCAGATGTGGTTATCTCGAGCCAATGGAGGAAGGACATGCAGAGGCATTTGAGGATGCATGAGTGCACTGATGTTCAGAAACAGGTGCTAGCTACTTTCAAGCTAGTTGGATCTGCGCTGCAGCGGTGGGAGTCCATTACCACCGCGGAGGAGAGGGATACCCTCACGATACAGGAGTTCTGGGTGCGGTTCGACCGCAAGTACTTTCCGTCCGCAGTTCATACAGAGATGAGGAGGAAGCTGATGAGTTTGAAGCAGGAGGGCAAGACAGTGGCCGAGTATGAGGCCGAGTTCACTAACTTGTTGAATATCGTTCCAGACGAGATTCCAACAGAGAAGAAGAAGATAGAGAAGTTCACCGACGGGTTGAATTGGAGAATCCGGCAGCATCTGCTTGGGAACCTATCGTTGGCCACGTATTCTGATGTGGTTAACGCTGCATTACTACACTGCCAGGACCACCGTTTTCATATGGCCGAGGGCAAGCGGTCAGGGGAGTCTAGCCATCAGGGCAGGACTGGAGGACATGGTGCCAGCGGGGCACAAACCGGTCAGGGGCAGAGACAGACTGAGCAGGGTACCCAGCAGGGGGACAATAAGAGGTTCCGATCAGGGAACTACAGGCAGGGACAGGGAGGTTTCCGCCAGGGCCATCAGGGTCCAAACGGCCAGCAGGGGCAGAATGGGCAGCAGTTCCATCAGGGCCAGCAGGGCCAAGGGAGGAATGGTAACGGCCACCAGGGCCGGGGACAGCAGGGGCAGAGGGGAGGAAACTTCCCAGGGAAGTGCTTTACTTGTGGCAAGACTGGCCATAAGAAGCAGGATTGTCCTGATAGGGGCAGGGCCCCACAGCAGCAGCAGCAGGGTGCTCGCCAGGATTCACAGAGACCTATGTTTCCCGCCGCTCTTCCTGCACCGCCACAGATGACAGCATTGCCACCCATTCCAGCAGTCCCAGCTCAGCAGGGGCAGCTACAGTATGGACGTGTCTACAACGTTCACCAGGCTGCAGTTCCACAGGCACCGCCCGCAATCGAGGGTACGTTTCCTATCCATGGCACTATGGGTCGGGTGTTATTTGATACGGGTGCTACACACTGTTTTATTGCTACACACTTCGCGAAAGCTTTAGGATTGTTAGCTACGGCAGAGAGCACAGTGACGTGTGTCGACTCACCATTAGGGAGTGGGTCACTTATTTTCTTTATATGCCGGGGAGTCGGGGTAGAGGTTGGTGGTTTGGTATTGCCTGCGGACATGTTAGTGTTAGACATGCATGTTCACGATGTGATCATCGGGATGGATTGGCTCGTAGCATATAGGGCCATGATTGATTGCTTCAGCGGGAGCATTGTTTTTGCCATTCCGGGGCAGGAGATGTTTATAGTGGCGATGCCTCGCCCAGAGGGAGGATCGACCGCTCATCTGTATTACATAGAGGAGGATACCTCTAAGGAGGTTGTGATTCCTTTAGATTCGATCCCGGTTGTCAGGGAGTATTCGGATGTATTTCAGGAGATACCAGGCTTACCATCCAGTCGAGAAATAGACTTCGTTATTGATCTGCTACCGGGTACGAGACCTATAGCACGTGCACCGTACCGTATGGCTCCAGCTGAGATGCGAGAGTTACGGGATCAGATAGAGCAGCTGTTAGGGCAGGGCTTTATTCGCAGGAGTACCTCACCTTGGGGCGCTCCAGTTTTGTTTGTGAAGAAGAGGGATGGTTCACTGAGAGTGTGCGTGGACTACCGAGAGTTGAATAAGGTCACGATACGAAATAAGTATCCGTTGCCTCGAATCGATGACTTATTCGACCAGTTGAGAGGAGCTTCTTTCTTCTCGAAGATTGACTTGAGGTCGGGATACCATCAGTTGCGTATCAGGGAGGAGGATGTCTCGAAGACTGCGTTCTTGTCGAGATATGGTTCTTATGAGTTTCGGGTTATGCCTTTCGGCTTGACCAACGCTCCAGCAGTGTTTATGGACTTGATGAATAGGGTGTTCAGAGATTTCCTAGATCAATTTGTCATTGTCTTCATTGATGACATTCTGGTTTACTCTCAGACAGAGGAGGAGCACGCCGAGCATTTGAGGATGGTTTTGCAGACACTTCGTCAGAACGAGCTGTATGCAAAATATGAGAAGTGCGGGTTTTGGCTGAAGGAAGTCCAGTTCTTGGGTCACATTATTTCCGACCAGGGAATATCTGTCGATCCGGGGAAGGTGTCAGCGGTGAGGGAGTGGGGACAGCCCACGACACCAACGGAGATTCGTAGTTTCTTGGGTTTAGCAGGATACTACAGGAGGTTTATTCGGGGTTTCTCAGAGATAGCAGGTCCTTTGACACATCTTACTCGTAAGGGTGTGCCATATATCTGGAGTGATGCCTGTCAGTTGGCATTCGATGAGTTGAAGGACAAATTGACCTCAGCACCTGTGTTAGCATTGCCGAGACCGGGAGTTGAGTATTTGGTTTACACCGATGCGTCTTTGCAAGGGCTTGGAGGTGTTTTGCAGCAGGAGAGACAGGCCATAGCTTATGCTTCCCGTAAGCTTAAGCCTCATGAGAAGAATTACCCCACGCATGATTTGGAATTGGCAGCAGTAGTATTTGCCTTACGGATTTGGAGGCATTATCTTTTGGGGGAGAAGTTTTAGCTGTTCACGGACCACAAGTCACTACAGTATCTGTTCACGCAGAAGGAATTAAATATGCGGCAGCGTAGGTGGCTTGAATTTGTGAAAGACTACCAGTTCGACATTCAGTACCACCCGGGTAAGGCTAACGTGGTAGCAGACGCGTTGAGCCGCAGGCCAGCAGATGAGGTGGCAGAGGTGTGGAAAGCGAAGTGGAAGGAATTGGGACACCAGGATGCAGTGGCCCGATCTTTCATGGCGGTGATGACCGTTACACCGCAGATTGTCACGAAGGTTGTACGGGCACAGGCAAATGATTCGTTCTGTCAGGAGCAGATAGTTCGATTACTCGCTGAGGGAGCTGAATCCTATACCGTTAGCTCAGACGGGGGATTACGCTTCAATGGGAGATTGGTAGTTCCGGAAGGAGAGGAACTGCGACACGATGTGATGGCAGAGTCGCACGGCTCACGGTTCGCGGTACATCCCGGAGGGGACAAAATGTACCAAGATATGAGACGGCAGTATTGGTGGAGCGGTATGAAGAGAGATATCGCAGAGTTTGTCTTGAAATGCGCCACTTGTCAGCTTGTAAAAGTGGATCATCAGAGACCAACAGGATTGCTACAGCCATTGGAGGTTCCGGTGTGGATGTGGGAGAGCATATCCATGGACTTTATCACGGGGTTGCCTACGTCGCAGAGGGGTCACGACTCCGTTTGGGTAATTGTGGACAGATTGTCCAAAGTCGCTCACTTTTTACCCGTTAGGACTGATTACACTGCGGGTCAGTATGCCCAACTATTCATTTCAGAGATTGTGAGACTTCACGGTGTGCCCCTAAATATCGTGTCTGACAGAGACAAGATATTTGTTTCGAGGTTTTGGGAGAGTTTCCAGGAGGCCATGGGCACGGAATTGCGGTTGAGTACGGCTTATCATCCGCAGACTGATGGGCAGACCGAGCGCACCAATCAGATGTTGGAAGACATGCTACGCATGTGTATTATTGACTTCGGGGGTGGATGGGAGCAGTACCTTCCACTGGTGGAGTTTGCTTACAACAACTCCTATCAGTTCACGATTGGCATGGCTCCGTTTGAGGCATTGTACGGTAGGCCTTGTCGTTCCCCAGCATGTTGGTTGGAAGTGGGGGACAACAAACTACTTGGGCCGGAAGTAATTCAGGATACTTCGGCAAGGATTGAGTTGATTCGGAGTCGCATTCGGGTAGCTCAAGACAAGCAGAAGAGTTATGCTGATGCGAAGAGATTTTTCAGGGAGTTCCAAGTGGGGGACCAGGTTTTGCTCAGGGTTTCTCCGATGAAGGGGATTATGCGATTCGGGAAGAAGGGGAAGTTGGCACCGAGGTATGTGGGGCCGTTTCCTATTATTGAGCGGATCGGACCGGTTGCGTATAGACTCGGGTTACCGGAGCATTTACATCAGATTCACGACGTGTTCCATATTTCCTCGCTGAGGAAATACCTTAGGGATGATTTGGCTCATTCTCACATTGCTGTGGAGGACATCGATCTCCAGCCGGATAACTCTTATGAGGAAGGGCCGATTGCTATTCTGGACCGAAGCGAGAGGAAACTACGGTCAAAGATAGTCCCGTTAGTACGTGTTCAGTGGCGACATCACAATGTCGAAGAGTCCACATGGGAGCGCGAGGATGAGATGCGCGAACGTTATCCAGAGCTGTTTTTAGCAGGTACTTTCTAGTTTCGAATTTCGGGACGAAATTCAGTTATTAGGGGGGGAGTATGTAATACCCCGTACTTTTGGCTATATTTATTTTTGGGATTAATTAATTAAATGCGTATTAATTGGAAATTAATCCGGGTTATAAATACTGATGTGATGCGAATTGGTATTTGATTATGTGCATATATGATTATATATGAACTTGGTATTATAAAATTTGTCGTGAGATTTATATACGGCAATTTGGAAATTTTATTGAGACGCGTGGGACCGCCGCGTCACGGTATAATATTTTATTAATAAAAAGTGAATTTAAAATCGATAATCCGTATGGTCGTTTTGAGCGCGCCAACGCGTCCGGAAGGGTCGAGATAGTCAGAAAACACTAGCCGGGGGTATAGTTTGGATCCCGGGGTAATTTTAAACCGTACCGGTAACTTAAAGGGTATTTTAGTAATTTGGTATTTTTGGGTAATTAAAAGTGACGAAAATTGAGAGTTGTAATCTGATAAGGATTGACCCCAACCAACCCTTATTAACCCAACAAGCTACAGAGGTTTATTGAAATTAGGTTTCATAAGTTTCCCCAAAGCAAAACCCTAGCCACCATAGCCTTTTGGAGAAGAAAGCTTGGAGAAGGAGAGAGAGAGAGAGATTCTGCAGAAATTCTACACCGAATCCACACCAAATTCAGAAATCAAACCAAGGCAAGTGACTTTATTTCCATTTAATTACTGAGAATGTCTTTTCCATGTTAGAAATTGAAGAATCTTAATTGTTCTTGAAAGATTAAAAGAAAACCCATGAAATTTGAAGTTATTATTGAATGTTGGGATAGGTTTGCATGTAGAAACATTGTTGGAAGATTAAATTTCGGAGATTTCATATCTAGGTGATGCATTAACGAATTAAAATCTGGGAATTTATGATGAGAAAAAGTTAGGGTTTATGTTCTTGAAGAAAATTGGGAATTAGTGTGGAAGTTGTGATTTAATGATGTTTAGATGATATCAAACCCTTTAATGATGTTAGTATAGCCCCTTAACATGTTTGAGGATGATTAGAGAACTCAATATATTGTGGGAACGAATTTTAGAAGAGGTTTGAGGAGTAAAAATGGTGAAAAACGATTTTTGGGAAGTTCTGGGCAGAAACTGGCATCTCGTTAGAAGCAACCCCCAGGTCGTTCGAACGAGCTCGTTCGAACGAGCTTCTAACGAGTTGACCAGTCGTTATTAACGAGTAGGATTTTCGTTCGATATCTCGTTCGAACGAGATATCGTTAGAAGGGTCAGTTCGTTCGAACGAACTGGGATCTCGTTCGAACAACCTCGTTCGAACGAGACTTCTAACGACCTGACAGTCCAAACTCGTTCGAAGCCTCGTTCGAACGAGACTTCTAACGAGTTGACAGTTTGACCCTTTTTGGACTGTTTTGACTTTTGGAGTTCCGGGAGATGGTTCAAGGGTAGAGTTAGCATTCCTTTGATGATATAGTGACTTATTTGGGACTTTTGGGTTGTTGAGATGAGTAAATCATATACGAGAGTTATATTCAATGTATCATTTGGGTTGAGACGTGAGTGACTACTACGACGTGAGGATGAATTATAGCGCGTATAATTATGAACCGGAATAAAATAAGTTGTGATAATTATCATTAGTACGAGAGTGCAACATGTACTACGAATATAATACGGTATTACTAAGATGTGTGTTTACTTAGTATTGATATATGGATTGTATGTATGACATACCTACCATACTTGCTATCACGGGAGGTTTCGTTCGCTTAGGACCCTCTATTCCTTGTGTGCCTACGGGGGGGATATAGACTGGTACCTTGATGAACATAGGTCATAGAAAGACTTATTGTGATATTAATAAGTCCGCTGACCATGGGAGCGTAGGTATGTGCTTGACCCATGTGATGGTGACTATGTTCGCCTCCACTATTTATGATTTGTGTTATCTGAACTATTCCTGAGAGATTCGGAATATGTGATCCTTATGTACGTGATGTACCGGGATGGATAGCAGAGTATGTGTGCACTACAGCTTAGATTGCGGGGTGCTTGTATCGTATATTTATGATGTGAATAATATACATTAAATTAATGGAAATCCTCATGTTAACGTTGTAAAAATATTACGGTATTGTTTCGAGTTATATAATGAGTTAACTGATAGTTATATCATTGGCATATTTAGTAACTGTGTTCACAGTAAACCTCTACTTGATTACGAGAGTTGTTATGTTATATGGAACCGATTACATGGGTAGAACCCGTGGTAGTCTAGCTAGTTATGTTGTCAGTTAGCTAGTAGTATGGGTAGTTATAGATGGGTACTTGCGTTAGGAGTGCACAGTTAGACGAGAGGTGAGAATATAATGTGAGTGTACGTCCTAACATGTACTTTGCATTTAATGTTTTAAATGTTTTTAAAGCACTTGCAGGTTTTTAAAATGATTTCCACTTTCGGGCTCTGACCCATTTGCTTTCAAATATATTTTCTTGTAAAACCTTTTTAGGTGCCCAGCCACAAGGACACCAAGCATAGGTACTCATTCAGGTGACGTGTTGTAGCTGGTTGTGGAAGCTACAGGGATTTGCTCATAGACGCTTCTATCTTTTGGATTCCAGAGTCACTATCTATCAGTTGTAGGGCATGTTGCCCATTCCTATTTAGAGCATTTTTACATTTCAGTTTTCAGACTCTAGCATGTATTGCTCAGTATTCAGTTTTAGTTATTTATTTCAGTTTACATATCAGTCGTGGGATTTGTATTGAGGAGTTTTTCCTCCAGGTTTTATTTACATATTGTGATGGTTATTCTTGTTACTCCAGTATGGTGAATGGTGTTATTTAGTTATTCATTACTCTTGTTGCATGTTAATCAGATTTAATAAAATTTGGCACTTACTTTTTAAATACTAGGTGGTTAGTAATAATAAAACGTTTTCGACAGTGATGCTATTAACTGAGCCAACTTGGCATTTTGAATTAATTTTATAAAGGAGTAGCTACCCGGTGTTTAATTAGTCGGGGTGTCACAGTTTGGTGATCTTACCCACTTGACATGGACCACACACAGCAGAGGGGCATTTCTTTATTTTTGGTAAGCCTCTAATAAGATCTTGTGATGATAACCGATTTAAGGTATCAAAACTGATGTGACCCAACCTATTGTGCCATAAGTCATAATCATCTAAAAGAGTCACATTACAAGACAAAGAGCCAGAAGCTTTGTAACAGTTATCTGTGGTACGATTGCCTTTTATGTAATCTTCTCCCATTTTAGTCAAAACATCACAGGAGGTTTTTAAAAATTTAACTTGGCATCCATTATCACAAAACTGACTGATGGAAAGCAAATTAGCTCTCATTCCTTGAACTAATAACTCATCATTAACATTGGGTAAACCCTCTTCATTAAGAATGCCTTTGCCTATGACTTGGGAGGTCTTACCATCTCCAAAGGTCACGTTGCCACCTTTATAATGTACAAAATCCTTTAGTTTAGTAATATCACCCGTCATATGACGTGAACATCCGCTGTCTAAGTACCAACCAACACTATGCATCTCACAGTGTAGGGCTATTAAGACTACAAAAGATTTTAAATTCGAATGTTTTAGTTGGGGTCTTAGATCATCAGATCTGATCCAAATAGGCACTGTTTTAAATTAGTTTTGTGCCAAAATATTGGATCTGAAAAAGTATTTGCCAAATGGTTTTGATTTGCGATTGGTCCAAGTTCTAAGCTTACTAAAATAACGAAATGATCCATTACGGTTTGAGGTTTTATACCCGCATCTCCTACTTTTGGGATTAAAGTAAAAATTGTCATTTTTCTTTGGAAACCTTTGGCATTCACAGTTTTGGTGTCCAAACACATCACAAATAGTGTAGAATTTATTAGACGTAGGAAGGCCAGAATTACGATGTTTTCTAACAAAGCAAGTTTCAGATTGCTTACAAGAATTGGACATAACATGTCTAGAAAGTCTCTTAGTAGGGGGACAGTATCTAGAAGAAGATGCATCAACAAAATTTTCAATGAAGTAATCAATGTCACTTTGAAAATCATTTTCGATTAAAACTTGTTTTCCTTTGGCCTTTTCATTTGACTTGCTTTCCAATGGAAGAACCATTTCTTCTTTGGCCTTGACAAAGAGGACTGGTTTGGAAAAATCATTTATTTTCGTAATAGGACCATCATAACCAAACCCTCTCGTATAATCATGATAACGTTGGACAACTATAAATTCTTCAAGGTCAACGAATTTTATGTCATGACTACGACACATTTTAAAGGCAGTTTCACAAACTTCTTTAGACTTTTCAACTTGCAAAAAGTGCAGCATTATATTTTTCTTCTAAAGAAGTCAGGTTTTCATTTAAAGTCGTAATCTGAATTTTAAATTCAAGTGGCTATTTTTCAAAATCAATTTTGACATTGCACAGTTCCACATAATTTTGTTGAGTTATCTTGTATTGATTCTCTAGGGACTCACCAAGCAATTCAACCAGATTAGATAATTCTTGTCTATTTTGCAAGGTCCTCACATACATTTCCGCATAATCATCATAGGCAATAAAATTTTCATTATTCTCCGTGTCAGTGTGTGAATTGTTGCAATCTTCAGACTTAGTCTCACACAAATATGCACGTATAACATCAAATAGAGCAGTTAATTCTAGCATAGAAGGTTGACTAGATAATAAAGATTTAGCAGTAGCAATTAAATCAAACACTTCATCAGAATCAAAATCATCTTCAAAATCAGACATTTCAGCTAGATATATATCTCCACAACAGTCATAAACTTCTCCTAAAAACGCCAGGTAATTTGATTCAGATTCAGCTTGGTCTTCTTCTGATTCAGAATCAGAGGAATCATCCCAAGTTTTAGTAATGTTTGCATTATGCTTCTTAGGATTCTTAGACTGTGGTTTGGATCTACATTCAACAATGAAATGTCCAAGTTTACCACAATTGTGACAAGCCATTTTTTATTTATCAACCTTACTAGAACTATCATGATTAGCCTTTACTTTAGAATTTCTGTTATGGGGTCGATTGGACTGATGAGACTGATTATTCTCTTGCATACATCTTTTAGCAATAGAATTTATATGCTTCAAAAGTTTCTTAAATTGAGAAGACATAAGTGCAAATTGATTGTCAATCTTATCAATGTCGTCCGACTCCTCATCAGAATCATTAGCCGACTCAGATTGTTGCTTAACTACCTTATGTTTGAATTTATTAGGAAAGGCAGATTTAAATGCAACTTTAGAATAATTAGTCAGATCATTTTTAGCATAAGAAGTAAGAGTCTTTCTAAAGGCTGTTTCAAGTTCCATAGTTCTCAATTTAGAGCTAAGCAATTCAGGTGTGAGAGAAGGATCATTCATTTCTTCAATGATATAACGTTTATGATCAAACCTAGGGGCAAGGGATCTCAAAATCTTAGCACACACTTCCTGATCAGTATAATCTACATCATTAGCATGCAATTGGGTAATAATATCAGTCAAACGCATATAGAAATCATCAAATGGTTTGTTATCTTTCATAACTAGCATATTGTACTATTGAATAAGCATTTGAGTTTTGCATCTTTTTACCCTAGCATCGCCTTCAGGTACTATTACTAAAGTATCCCAAGCATCCTTACTAGTAGTGCAGTTACATATACGTTTCAATTCATTTTCACTCACACTCATGAAAATCGCATTCTTGCCCTTATTATTGAAATTGCTTATCTGATTAACATGCAACAAGAGTAATGAATAACTAAATAACACCATTCACCATACTGGAGTAACAAGAATAACCATCACAATATGTAAATAAAACCTGGAGGAAAAACTCCTCAATACAAATCCCACGACTGATATGTAAACTGAAATAAATAACTAAAACTGAATACTGAGCAATACATGCTAGAGTCTGAAAACTGAAATGTAAAAATGCTCTAAATAGGAATGGGCAACATGCCCTACAACTGATAGATAGTGACTCTGGAATCCAAAAGATAGAAGCGTCTATGAGCAAATCCCTGTAGCTTCCACAACCAGCTACAGCACGTCACCTGAATGAGTACCTATGCTTGGTGTCCTTGTGGCTGGGCACCTAAAAAGGTTTTACAAGAAAATATATTTGAAAGCAAATGGGTCAGAGCCCGAAAGTGGAAATCATTTTAAAAACCTGCAAGTGCTTTAAAAACATTTAAAACATTAAATGCAAAGTACATGTTAGGACGTGCACTCACATTATATTCTCACCTCTCGTCTAACTGTGCACTCCTAACGTAAGTACCCATCTATAACTACCCTTTCCACTAGCTAAGTGACAATGTAAACTAGCTAGACAACCAAAGGTTCTACCCATTTTACTTGGTTCCATTTAATATAACAACGCTCGTAATTAAATAGAGGTTTAACGTAAACTCAGTTACTAAATATGCCATTGATATAACTATCAGTTAACTCATTATATAACTCGAAACAATACCGTAATATTTTTACAACATTAACATGAGGATTTCCATAAATTTAATGTATATTATTCACATCATAAATATACGATACAAGCACCCCGCAATCTAAGCTGTAGTGCACACATACTCTGCTATCCATCCCGGTACATCACGTACATAAGGATCACATATTCCGAATCTCTCAGGAATTGTTCAGATAACACAAATCACAAATAGTGGAGGCGAACATAGTCACCATCACATGGGTCACGCACATACCTACGCTCCCATGGTCAGCGGACTTATTAATATCACAATAAGTCTTTCTATGACCTATGTTCATCAAGGTACCAGTCTATATCCCCCCCGTAGGCACACAAGGAATAGAGGGTCCTAAGCGAACGAAACCTCCCGTGATAGCAAGTATGGTAGGTATGTCATACATACAATCCATATATCAATACTAAGTAAACACACATCTTAGTAATACCGTATTATAATCGTAGTACATATCGCATTCTCGTACTAACTAATTATCACAACTTATTTTATTCCGGTTCATAATTATACGCGCTATAATTCATCCTCACGTCGTAGTAGTCACTCACGTCTCAACCCAAATGATTCATTGAATATAACTCTCGTATATGATTTACTCATCTCAATAACCCAAAAGTCCCAAATCAATCACTATATCATCAAAGGGATGCTAACTCTACCCTTGAACCATCTCCCGGAACTCCAAAAGTCAAAACAGTCCAAAAGGGGCAAACTGTCAACTCGTTAGAAGTCTCGTTCGAACGAGGCTTCGAACGAGTTTGGACTGTCAGGTCGTTAGAAGTCTCGTTCGAACGAGGCTGTTCGAACGAGATCCCAGTTCGTTCGAACGAACTGACCCTTCTAACGATATCTCGTTCGAACGAGATATCGAACGAAAATCCTACTCGTTAATAACGACTGGTCAACTCGTTAGAAGCTCGTTCGAACGAGCTCGTTCGAACGACCTGGGGGCTGCTTCTAACGAGATGCCAGTTTCGGCCCAGAATTTCCCAAAAATCGTTTTTCACCATTTTTACTCCTCAAACCTCTTCTAAAATTCGTTCCCACAATATATTGAGTTCTCTAAACATCCTCAAACATGTTAAGGGTTATACTAACATCATTAAAGGGTTTGATATCATCTAAACATCATTAAATCACAATTTCTACACTAATTCCCAATTTTCTTCAAGAACATAAACCCTAACTTTTTTTCATCATAAATTCCCAGATTTTAATTCGTTTATACATCACCTAGATATGAAATATCCGAAATTAAATCTCCCAACAATGTTTCTACATGAAAAACCTATCCCAACATTCAATAATAACTTCAAATTTCATGGGTTTTCTTTTAATCTTTCAAGAACAATTAAGATTCTTCAATTTCTAACATGGAAAAGACATTCTCAGTAATTAAATGGAAATAAAGTCACTTGCCTTGGTTTGATTTCTGAATTTGGTGTGGATTCGGTGTAGAATTTCTGCAGAATCTCTCTCTCTCTCTCCTTCTCCAAGCTTTCTTCTCCAAAAGGCTATGGTGGCTAGGGTTTTGCTTTGGGGAAACTTATGAGACCTAATTTCAATAAACCTCCGTAGCTTGTTGGGTTAATAAGGGTTGGTTGGGGTCAATCCTTATCAGATTACAACTCTCAATTTTCGTCACTTTTAATTACCCAAAAATACCAAATTACTAAAATACCCTTTAAGTTACCGGTACGGTCTAAAATTACCCCGGGATCCAAACTATACCCTTGGCTAGTGTTTTCTGACTATCTCGACCCTTCCGGACGCGTTGGCGCGCTCAAAACGACCATACGGATTATCGATTTTAAATTCACTTTTTATTAATAAAATATTATACCGTGACGCGGCGGTCCCACGCGTCTCAACAAAATTTCCAAATTGCCGTATATAAATCTCACGACAAATTTTATAATACCAAATACATATATAATCATATATGCACATAATCAAATACCAATTCGCATCACATCAGTATTTATAACCCGGATTAATTTCCAATTAATACGCATTTAATTAATTAATCCCAAAAATAAATATAGCCAAAAGTACGGGGTATTACATACTCCCCCCCTAATAACTGAATTTCGTCCCGAAATTCGAAACTAGAAAGTACCTGCTAAAAACAGCTCTGGATAACGTTCGCGCATCTCATCCTCGCGCTACCATGTGGACTCCTCGACATTGTGATGTCGCCACTGAACACGTACTAACGGGACTATCTTTGACCGTAGTTTCCTCTCGCTTCGGTCCAGAATAGCAATCGGCCCTTCCTCATAAGAGTTATCCGGCTGGAGATCGATGTCCTCCACAGCAATGTGAGAATGAGCCAAATCATCCCTAAGGTATTTCCTCAGCGAGGAAATATGGAACACGTCGTGAATCCGATGTAAATGCTCCGGTAACCCGAGTCTATACGCAACCGGTCCGATCCGCTCAATAATAGGAAACGGCCCCACATACCTCGGTGCCAACTTCCCCTTCTTCCAGAATCGCATAATCCCCTTCATCGGAGAAACCCTGAGCAAAACCTGGTCCCCCACTTGGAACTCCCTGAAAAATCTCTTCGCATCAGCATAACTCTTCTGCCTGTCTTGAGCTACCCGAATGCGACTCCGAATCAACTCAATCCTTGCCGAAGTATCCTGAATTACTTCCGGCCCAAGTAGTTTGTTGTCCCCCACTTCCAACCAACATGCTGGGGAACGACAAGGCCTACCGTACAATGCCTCAAACGGAGCCATGCCAATCGTGAACTGATAGGAGTTGTTGTAAGCAAACTCCACCAGTGGAAGGTACTGCTCCCATCCACCCCCGAAGTCAATAATACACATGCGTAGCATGTCTTCCAACATCTGATTGGTGCACTCGGTCTGCCCATCAGTCTGCGGATGATAAGCCGTACTCAACCGCAATTCCGTGCCCATGGCCTCCTGGAAACTCTCCCAAAACCTCGAAACAAATATCTTGTCTCTGTCAGACACGATATTTAGGGGCACACCGTGAGTCTCACAATCTCTGAAATGAAGAGTTGGGCATACTGACCCGCAGTGTAATCAGTCCTAACGGGTAAAAAGTGAGCGACCTTGGACAATCTGTCCACAATTACCCAAACGGAGTCGTGACCCCTCTGCGACGTAGGCAACCCCGTGATAAAGTCCATGGATATGCTCTCCCACATCCACACCGGAACCTCCAATGGCTGTAGCAATCCTGTTGGTCTCTGATGATCCACTTTTACAAGCTGACAAGTGGCGCATTTCGAGACAAACTCTGCGATATTTCTCTTCATACCGCTCCACCAATACTGCCGTCTCATATCTTGGTACATTTTGTCCCCTCCGGGATGTACCGCGAACCGTGAGCCGTGCGACTCTGCCATCACATCGTGTCGCAGTTCCTCTCCTTCCGGAACTACCAATCTCCCATTGAAGCGTAATCCCCCGTCTGAGCTAACGGTATAGGATTCAGCTCCCTCAGCGAGTAATCGAACTATCTGCTCCTGACAGAACGAATCATTTGCCTGTGCCCGTACAACCTTCGTGACAATCTGCGGTGTAACGGTCATTACAGACATGAAAGATCGGGCCACTGCATCCTGGTGTCCCAATTCCTTCCACTTCGCTTTCCACACCTCTGCCACCTCATCTGCTGGCCTGCGGCTCAACGCGTCTGCTACCACGTTAGCCTTACCCGGGTGGTACTGAATGTCGAACTGGTAGTCTTTCACAAATTCAAGCCACCTACGCTGCCGCATATTTAATTCCTTCTGCGTGAACAGATACGGTAGTGACTTGTGGTCCGTGAACAGCTGAAACTTCTCCCCCAAAAGATAGTGCCTCCAAATCCGTAAGGCAAATACTACTGCTGCCAATTCCAAATCATGCGTGGGGTAATTCTTCTCATGAGGCTTAAGCTTACGGGAAGCATAAGCTATGGCCTGTCTCTCCTGCTGCAAAACACCTCCAAGCCCTTGCAAAGACGCATCGGTGTAAACCAAATACTCAACTCCCGGTCTCGGCAATGCTAACACAGGTGCTGAGGTCAATTTGTCCTTCAACTCATCGAATGCCAACTGACAGGCATCACTCCAGATATATGGCACACCCTTACGAGTAAGATGTGTCAAAGGACCTGCTATCTCTGAGAAACCCCGAATAAACCTCCTGTAGTATCCTGCTAAACCCAAGAAACTATGAATCTCCGTTGGTGTCGTGGGCTGTCCCCACTCCCTCACTGCTGACACCTTCCCCGGATCGACAGATATTCCCTGGTCGGAAATAATGTGACCCAAGAACTGGACTTCCTTCAGCCAAAACCCGCACTTCTCATATTTTGCATACAGCTCGTTCTGACGAAGTGTCTGCAAAACCATCCTCAAATGCTCGGCGTGCTCCTCCTCTGTCTGAGAGTAAACCAGAATGTCATCAATGAAGACAATGACAAATTGATCTAGGAAATCTCTGAACACCCTATTCATCAAGTCCATAAACACTGCTGGAGCGTTGGTCAAGCCAAAAGGCATAACCCGAAACTCATAAGAACCATATCTCGACAAGAACGCAGTCTTCGAGACATCCTCCTCCCTGATACGCAACTGATGGTATCCCGACCTCAAGTCAATCTTCGAGAAGAAAGAAGCTCCTCTCAACTGGTCGAATAAGTCATCGATTCGAGGCAACGGATACTTATTTCGTATCGTGACCTTATTCAACTCTCGGTAGTCCACGCACAATCTCAGTGAACCATCCCTCTTCTTCACAAACAAAACTGGAGCGCCCCAAGGTGAGGTACTCCTGCGAATAAAGCCCTGCCCTAACAGCTGCTCTATCTGATCCCGTAACTCTCGCATCTCAGCTGGAGCCATACGGTATGGTGCACGTGCTATAGGTCTCGTACCCGGTAGCAGATCAATAACGAAGTCTATCTCTCGACTGGGTGGTAAGCCTGGTATCTCCTGAAACACATCCGAATACTCCCTGACAACCGGGATCGAATCTAAAGGAATCACAACCTCCTTAGAGGTATCCTCCTCTATGTAATACAGATGAGCGGTCGATCCTCCCTCTGGGCGAGGCATCGCCACTATAAACATCTCCTGCCCCGGAATGGCAAAAACAATGCTCCCGCTGAAGCAATCAATCATGGCCCTATATGCTACGAGCCAATCCATCCCGATGATCACATCGTGAACATGCATGTCTAACACTAACATGTCCGCAGGCAATACCAAACCACCAACCTCTACCCCGACTCCCCGGCATATAAAGAAAATAAGTGACCCACTCCCTAATGGTGAGTCGACACACGTCACTGTGCTCTCTGCCGTAGCTAACAATCCTAAAGCTTTCGCGAAGTGTGTAGCAATAAAACAGTGTGTAGCACCCGTATCAAATAACACCCGACCCATAGTGCCATGGATAGGAAACGTACCCTCGATCGCGGGCGGTGCCTGTGGAACTGCAGCCTGGTGAACGTTGTAGACACGTCCATACTGTAGCTGCCCCTGCTGAGCTGGGACTGCTGGAATGGGTGGCAATGCTGCCATCTGTGGCGGTGCAGGAAGAGCGGCGGGAAACATAGGTCTCTGTGGATCCTGGCGAGCACCCTGCTGCTGCTGCTGTGGGGCCCTGCCCCTATCAGGACAATCCTGCTTCTTATGGCCAGTCTTGCCACAAGTAAAGCACTTCCCTGGGAAGTTTCCTCCCCTCTGCCCCTGCTGTCCCCGGCCCTGGTGGCCGTTACCATTCCTCCCTTGGCCCTGCTGGCCCTGATGGAACTGCTGCCCATTCTGCCCCTGCTGGCCGTTTGGACCCTGATGGCCCTGGCGGAAACCTCCCTGTCCCTGCCTGTAGTTCCCTGATCGGAACCTCTTATTGTCCCCCTGCTGGGTACCCTGCTCAGTCTGTCTCTGCCCCTGACCGGTTTGTGCCCCGCTGGCACCATGTCCTCCAGTCCTGCCCTGATGGCTAGACTCCCCTGACCGCTTGCCCTCGGCCATATGAAAATGGTGGTCCTGGCAGTGTAGTAATGCAGCGTTAACCACATCAGAATACGTGGCCAACGATAGGTTCCCAAGCAGATGCTGCCGGATTCTCCAATTCAACCCGTCGGTGAACTTCTCTATCTTCTTCTTCTCTGTTGGAATCTCGTCTGGAACGATATTCAACAAGTTAGTGAACTCGGCCTCATACTCGGCCACTGTCTTGCCCTCCTGCTTCAAACTCATCAGTTTCCTCCTCATCTCTGTATGAACTGCGGACGGAAAATACTTGCGGTCGAACCGCACCCAGAACTCCTGAATCGTGAGGGTATCCCTCTCCTCCGCGGTGGTAATAGACTCCCACCACTGTAGCGCAGATCCAACTAGCTTGAAAGTAGCTAGCACCTGTTTCTGAACATCAGTGCACTCATGCATCCTCAAATGCCTCTGCATGTCCTTCCTCCATTGGCTCGAGATAACCACATCTGAGCTTCCAGCAAACTCTGGTGGATGCGCTTTCTGAAAAGCGTCACGTACACGCTCCCAAGCAGACGGGAATGCATTAACCTGTACTGGCGCGACAGCCGGCGCCTGAGGTGGTGCCTGCTGAATCACGGCAATCGCGGCATTTACCGCTTGGGATACTATAGCAGCAACCTCAGCGGCGTTCAACATGCCCTGAACTGGAGCGGGCTGTGGTTCGGGCGTAGCATTCCTGGGAACTCGTCGTGCACGTCGTGGAGGCATCTGAAATAAGAACAAAGTTTATAAGTTCACGGTTTATAAACTTAATATAGCTGAAGAACGAAGCATACACAAAAGAATACAACAGTCCTAAAATATAGGGCTCTATATCAAAGAAACGTAGCGGAAACATAATAGCCGTACAGATCCTAAAGGACACTAGAACCTGATGCTCTGATACCACCTGTGACACCCCGACTAATTAAACACCGGGTAGCTACTCCTTTATAAAATTAATTCAAAATGCCAAGTTGGCTCAGTTAATAGCATCACTGTCGAAAACGTTTTATTATTACTAACCACCTAGTATTTAAAAAGTAAGTGCCAAATTTTATTAAATCTGATTAACATACAACAAGAGTAATGAATAACTAAATAACATCATTCACCATACTGAGGTAACAAGAATAACCATCACAATATGTAAATAAAACCTGGAGGAAAAACTCCTCAATACAAATCCCACGACTGATATGTAAACTGAAATAAATAACTAAAACTGAATACTGAGCAATACATGCTAGAGTCTGAAAACTGAAATGTAAAAATGCTCTAAATAGGAATGGGCAACATGCCCTACAACTGATAGATAGTGACTCTGGAATCCAAAAGATAGAAGCGTCTATGAGCAAATCCCTGTAGCTTCCACAACCAGCTACAGCACGTCACCTGAATGAGTACCTATGCTTGGTGTCCTTGTGGCTGGGCACCTAAAAAGGTTTTACAAGAAAATATATTTGAAAGCAAATGGGTCAGAGCCCGAAAGTGGAAATCATTTTAAAAACCTGCAAGTGCTTTAAAAACATTTAAAACATTAAATGCAAAGTACATGTTAGGACGTGCACTCACATTATATTCTCACCTCTCGTCTAACTGTGCACTCCTAACATAAGTACCCATCTATAACTACCCTTTCCACTAGCTAAGTGACAATGTAAACTAGCTAGACAACCAAAGGTTCTACCCATTTTACTTGGTTCCATTTAATATAACAACGCTCGTAATTAAATAGAGGTTTAACGTAAACTCAGTTACTAAATATGCCATTGATATAACTATCAGTTAACTCATTATATAACTCGAAACAATACCGTAATATTTTTACAACATTAACATGAGGATTTCCATAAATTTAATGTATATTATTCACATCATAAATATACGATACAAGCACCCCGCAATCTAAGCTGTAGTGCACACATACTCTGCTATCCATCCCGGTACATCACGTACATAAGGATCACATATTCCGAATCTCTCAGGAATAGTTCAGATAACACAAATCACAAATAGTGGAGGCGAACATAGTCACCATCACATGGGTCACGCACATACCTACGCTCCCATGGTCAGCGGACTTATTAATATCACAATAAGTCTTTCTATGACCTATGTTCATCAAGGTACCAGTCTATATCCCCCCCGTAGGCACACAAGGAATAGAGGGTCCTAAGCGAACGAAACCTCCCGTGATAGCAAGTATGGTAGGTATGTCATACATACAATCCATATATCAATACTAAGTAAACACACATCTTAGTAATACCGTATTATAATCGTAGTACATATCGCATTCTCGTACTAACTAATTATCACAACTTATTTTATTCCGGTTCATAATTATACGCGCTATAATTCATCCTCACGTCGTAGTAGTCACTCACGTCTCAACCCAAATGATTCATTGAATATAACTCTCGTATATGATTTACTCATCTCAATAACCCAAAAGTCCCAAATCAATCACTATATCATCAAAGGGATGCTAACTCTACCCTTGAACCATCTCCCGGAACTCCAAAAGTCAAAACAGTCCAAAAGGGGCAAACTGTCAACTCGTTAGAAGTCTCGTTCGAACGAGGCTTCGAACGAGTTTGGACTGTCAGGTCGTTAGAAGTCTCGTTCGAACGAGGCTGTTCGAACGAGATCCCAGTTCGTTCGAACGAACTGACCCTTCTAACGATATCTCGTTCGAACGAGATATCGAACGAAAATCCTACTCGTTAATAACGACTGGTCAACTCGTTAGAAGCTCGTTCGAACGAGCTCGTTCGAACGACCTGGGGGCTGCTTCTAACGAGATGCCAGTTTCGGCCCAGAATTTCCCAAAAATCGTTTTTCACCATTTTTACTCCTCAAACCTCTTCTAAAATTCGTTCCCACAATATATTGAGTTCTCTAAACATCCTCAAACATGTTAAGGGTTATACTAACATCATTAAAGGGTTTGATATCATCTAAACATCATTAAATCACAATTTCTACACTAATTCCCAATTTTCTTCAAGAACATAAACCCTAACTTTTTTTCATCATAAATTCCCAGATTTTAATTCGTTTATACATCACCTAGATATGAAATATCCGAAATTAAATCTCCCAACAATGTTTCTACATGCAAACCTATCCCAACATTCAATAATAACTTCAAATTTCATGGGTTTTCTTTTAATCTTTCAAGAACAATTAAGATTCTTCAATTTCTAACATGGAAAAGACATTCTCAGTAATTAAATGGAAATAAAGTCACTTGCCTTGGTTTGATTTCTGAATTTGGTGTGGATTCGGTGTAGAATTTCTGCAGAATCTCTCTCTCTCTCTCCTTCTCCAAGCTTTCTTCTCCAAAAGGCTATGGTGGCTAGGGTTTTGCTTTGGGGAAACTTATGAGACCTAATTTCAATAAACCTCCGTAGCTTGTTGGGTTAATAAGGGTTGGTTGGGGTCAATCCTTATCAGATTACAACTCTCAATTTTCGTCACTTTTAATTACCCAAAAATACCAAATTACTAAAATACCCTTTAAGTTACCGGTACGGTCTAAAATTACCCCGGGATCAAAACTATACCCTTGGCTAGTGTTTTCTGACTATCTCGACCCTTCCGGACGCGTTGGCGCGCTCAAAACGACCATACGGATTATCGATTTTAAATTCACTATTTATTAATAAAATATTATACCGTGACGCGGCGGTCCCACGCGTCTCAACAAAATTTCCAAATTGCCGTATATAAATCTCACGACAAATTTTATAATACCAAATACATATATAATCATATATGCACATAATCAAATACCAATTCGCATCACATCAGTATTTATAACCCGGATTAATTTCCAATTAATACGCATTTAATTAATTAATCCCAAAAATAAATATAGCCAAAAGTACGGGGTATTACAGAGATATACAAAAAATATACAGCACACTGTGTTTATTTTATGTCGCAAAAACCCTTCCCCGGGAAAAATGACGGACTCGTCTAGGAGTCACCTAATCTACTTCTACCAAAATAATAAATCAATAGGGACGATTTACAAACAACAAACTCGACAAATAAAGAAGAAAGATATAGAGATTACCCCACTCGATCAAGACTCCTATCTGGTTGCTTATTCCGTTCTCTCTTTAAAACTGTCCTCGCTTGTTCTCCCGTTCTTCACTTCTCAGCTTCTCCCTTTTGCTCTTTTTAGCTCAAGATTAGCTCAGTGCCTAATGTTATTTTCTAGTGAAGTGATAGTGTGTGGTGTACTATCCTATATGAATACACACCCACACTTAATGAATACACACAGAATGCAATGCAACATATTATATATCCTATATATCTTTGGAAGTCTTATGTCATTCAAATCAAGTCAAGTCTTCTTGACTTTCAATTCAGTTTTGAAAAGCTTTATTTTCTTTCTTTCAAATCTTGAACACTAGACTTATTCAGATACTCACATACAAAAATGTGTCTACATGATTATAACGTGATAGAATATGTGTCAGTGATATGATATGAAACAATTCCTGAAAATCACTTAAACAAGCAAGATATCATATACACACAACAATCAAGACTGAAATTATCATGAAACTGTTACAACGAATATTTAGATTAAAGTAGATGTTAATCTAATATAATACCACAAAACAACTTGAACAGTCTTAACAATTTAAAATATGATAAATTCTTCTACATGTAGTCTTGAATAAAGAAAGAATAGATTTCGAAAATTTATTTTAATATAGAAAATCAGGAAGTTCTTATTCTTACACTAGGTTTCAAGAAGTCTATGTTTAAAAAACTAAACCAGAAATAACTTTTTCTATTCTGTAACAGATTTCTTAAAAATTTAAAACAAAATGTTTTAAACAATATCGATCACTAGCAGTTGTTCGTGTGTGTAGTGTTTATATATATATATATAAACTATATTTCAGCAGGACACTACACAAATATTTTAGATCTAGCAGAAAACAAATCTGAAAATACAAGTCAAATAAGTTGAGCACAACATGCACCAGCAGCAACATATTCATATTCAGCAGTGGATAAAGTAACACTAGTTTGCTTTTTACTAGACCATCCAACGAGATTCTGTCCTAAATAATAGCAACCACCCGAAGTGGAACGACAATCATCCGTGCTACCGCCACAATCCGCATTCGAGTACCCAATTATCTCACAAGAAGAGTCATTGGTATACCAAAGTCCAAACTCAATTGTGCCTTTAACATATTTCAAAATATTTTTAGCACAAGTAAGGTGAGACTCTTTTAGACTGGATTGAAACCGCACACAAATACAAACATCATATTGAATATCTGGTCTAGAAGCAGTCAAGTATAATAAACTAGCAATAATGCTACGGTATAATGTGGGATCTACATTCGAGCCACTATCAGACTTAGATAATTTGGTTTTTATAGCCATACGAGTAGATGATATTTTAGCATTTTCAAGTCCAAATTTAACAAGTAAATCCTTAGCATACTTAGATTGTGATATAAAAAGGCCATCACTTAGTTGTCTTATTTGAAGTCCTAGTAAATACTGTAACTCCCCCATAAGTGACATCTTAAATTCACTACTCATGTCTTTTGAAAACTGTTTAACTTCATGAGATGAGGTTGACCCAAAAATAATGTCATCTACATAAATTTGAGCAATCAAAATGCCATTTTTATTAGACTTTTTAACAAAAAGAGTTTGATAACACCTCCTCTAACAAACCCATGTGAAGATAGAAAAGCAGTCAAACGTTCATACCAAGCACTAGGGGCCTGTTTTAAACCATATAAAGCCTTTTTAAATCTATAAACATGATTGGGGAGTTTGGGATCATGGAAACCGTTGGGCTGCTCAACGTATACTTCTTCGGAAAGAATACCATTAAGAAAAGCAGATTTAACGTCCATTTGAAAAAGCTTAAATTGTAAGTGACAAGAAACAGCTAGAAGTAATCTCACTGATTCAAGACGAGTTACCGGGGCAAACATCTCGTCACAGTCTATATTGCTAAAGCACGAAACACGAAACACAAATCCTAAGAGTGCTCTATATAGGGACTTCACTTTTACACTTTTATTTAGGAGTATTAAACCTTATAAATTCTAGCAACTCATCTCAGTGGATTTTTTGATACCCAGACTTGGCCGCTATACTCACCCATTGAATGTAGTAATAAGTTTAGGTTTTTGTATTGAGGTGGTGAATAGAAAATAATGATTAGCGTTTGACACTCGCCACTTTTCACCCTCGATCAAAATGGGGTCGTTGCCGGGAATGAGTTTGTTTTAGAATTTATTTGATTTAGTATTTCGTAGTATTTTCTTTCTATTTGTTTTTTTTGCCAATATTTTTGTAGGACTTCTACATTTGAGGGCCAAGAAACGCTTGAATTTCTCGCGCGCACATCTACTTTGTGGAATTTGCCATTTCGAGCCATTTTTGGGGTAAGCATGTCTTATTCCAATTCTTTAGGTAATCATTATTATAATTCTCAAAATTCCCGTAATCCTATGACTTTCGGTCAATACTTAGAGTCCCAAAATATTACAAATTCAAAAATGACTTTGGGCGAGTATAACGAAAGTCAAAACTCGGGTTATTAGAATTTTGATGATGATGATAATGATTTTGGGCCTCTAATTCCTTATAATAGGAATTTTTAAATGAATTTCAATAGTTTTCAAAATTCTTTTAATAATGAGTTTAAGTTTAAGTCCGATGGTAATTTTCAAAGTTCGCATTTTCAAGAATCCGCACCTCGGCCTATGGCATTCGGTGAGGGCTTGTGTATGCTTGAAAGTGAGAAGCTTGAAAATCGTTATCGGGAAGAAAATCGTTTGGGGGAACATGAATTGGATTTATTATTTAAATCCGACGATGATTTTGCTTCCGAGACTTTTGAAATCGAGGAATGTTTTGAATCAAATGAGGATTTTGTGCCTACTTTGGAACAAACCATTCTAGACTTTGCCCATTGCGTACTAGATATTGAAAGCGAGGATGAAAATGATGTAATATCCATTTTCAATGAAATGATTTCTTCTTTGTCCCCCAAAGAAGAACATTTCATTGAAAATGATCTTATTTCCTTCGAAACTCAATCTTCAAGCAATGTTGATGCATCTCTTCAGTTTGAATTTCTTTCCTCCCTATTTTCATTCTCTGTTATCACACCGTTATAAGTACCCGATGAATCGGTTTCAAACTTTAATGTGTTAAACCTATTCGCCGATGAGGAGTACTTGCTCAATTCGCCTTCTATGATCGCATCTTTGCCTTTGTGTGCGCCCCCTTCCATTACAATTTCAAAATACTTGTGAGGATATTCTACTTTTCTCGGTCCCCACATGTTTTTATCACCCGTTCAATCCAAATCGCCCATCGTACCTCCAAAACTTTTAACTGACGATGGTTCATTTCTTTCGCCTTACACATGCCTTCCGTTGTTCAAACAAAATTCATATTTTTCGGAAGGCATGCTTGAGAGTGAGGGTACATTATTTATCCTCCAAAGTCAAATTGTTTTTGCAGTGGACCCTTAGCTATTTAGACTTCTAATGTACAGTTAGTGTGAAGCCTAAATAGTAGGTTGTATATAGTTAGATTTTTAACATTTCTTTCTTTAGTTTTTCTTTCTTTTAATTTAGTCTTGTAATTAGTTAACTTTTTGTTGTTTATTTTTGCTATGCTCGGTACTAACTTGTTTTGTAGATTCTTTGGACTTGTTCTTATGGGGACCGCTCCAATTTTGGGTAATATCACTATTTTCCTCTCTTTAACTTGATTCTTAATTCACATTGAGGACAATGTCAGGTTTTAAGTTAGGGGGTGTGGGATATTCTATCCATTTCTTTATTTTGTCCACGTTTTTGCTCACATGTTAGTTACTTAGTATGATTTTCTTAGAAAAATTAAAATTGTCAAAAAGATTTTCTTTCTTTTTTCTCCTTTATTAGGCATTTTGCCCTTATTTTCGATGATAAATTTCAATAATTTCCCGATCCAATTGGCAACTGAATGATGCATGTTCTCGATTTTAGAAGTTATTAGACTTTAGTCCTCAATTTTTGATATTATGAATAACTTCATGAATTAAACTTTAATCCCACGAGCACATGCGTTTTTCTTGTTTTATTGATTTGGTTTAAGATTTTTATAACTTGATAATCTTTTGTTGTATTGTATATACTTACACCGAGTAAGCTTTGTACCTTTCGTCGTTTGTAAGTGTATACACTATTCTTTCCTCTTTGAAAACGTTGAATTCGTTGGTAATCTCACTATTCTTTCATTTGTTTGTTCATTAATTGAGTTTATATCTTGAAATGTATTACTTGATCATGATTTTCATATATTGTTTTGACTCGAGAATTGTGTAAACTTTAGAAAATGATCATACGCCAACTCTGTATATCACCCATATTAGCCTTAACCTCACCTTATATGCTTACCCTCGTTAACCCCTTTGAGGCTTAATATAGCCTTTCGTTTCATTACCCAAAATCCCATAACCAACTCCGAATTGGTGTTATACACCATACTTACACCTTCCATACCTTTGTTTGGAATGTTACTTGGGATTGAATGATGTTGTTGTGTTGCGGTTGCAATTTAGGCATGTGGGAGTATGAAAAGTAAAGAAAAGAAAGTGTAGTGACAAATAAAAAGAGAAGTGAAATGCAAAAGAAAACAAAAGAGAAAAGTGAGAAAAAGAAGAAAAGAAAAAGAAAGAGAAAGTTGTATATAGTTCAATAAGCTATGATTACTCTCCATCTGTATATCTAATGCCTTTTATGGAACTTATTTTCTAATTTTTGATATTCCTCGCATTTTCCCATTATTCCGAGTTGTCATTTCTGAACACTTTGAACTCGTACATACATTCCTTTTGTTTCGTACCCTAGCCAAACCTACATTACAACCCTATACAAGGCCAACAGGGCCAGTGGCCGTTACCTCCCCGTAACTGCAAAACTACAGGATTCGTCATACCTGTTTGATCGATCGATCGAGCCCAGAGCTTCGATCGATCAAAGGTTCGATCGATCGAGCCCTAGACTTCGATCGATCGATCCCCCCTGGCAGACTCCTATTTCCCTTTTTAAATTAGTTAAATTCCATTTATTGTAAAATTAACCTTGGTCATCCTTAATAAAATGTTTTGGGAGATATGGAAGACCAGTAGGACATATGAATAATTTTGGGACTTTTAATATGAGACGAGAATTGTCTTTATGGGATAATTACATAAGGGTCGATGAATTTAAGTATTAAAGGGAGAGATGCGTAAGAGAGTTACGTTGGAACATAAGAAGGACACCTACTGAATTTTATACTTGGGAGGATAGAGTCCACGAGTGTTACGTAATAAGTTGGAAAAATCCTTCGAGTTAAGGTTAGAAACGAACCTTATACGTGATACTAATAATGTGAAAATAAGGATAAATGTTGTAATTATGGGTGATGAGAGGAACCTATATGGATATGATAAGAGTAATATATTTATATGATTGTGTATGCATATATTATATGCGTGTGAAAATCATGCCCGCGCTACTTGCTATCCCTGAGGTTATCGCGCTGGGACAGTCTTATCTCGATGGGACCTTTATGGGGAATATTGACTTGTACCCTAGAACATAAATATCCTTGGTACAGGTAAACGAATCGATAGTTCAGACGGTCCTAAGAGGCGTGGGGTATGTACTGACCTCTTAGAGACTTGGAATCTATGCTTCGCCTCGATGATGTTTGTGTATGTTCTAATACAGTTCGAAAGTGATTCCGAACTTGTATTTCCCTTAGTGTGAGCGATACGGGGATCAGATAGCAGAGTATGCCCGCACAATAGTTTTTATTTGGGGTGCTGTTATAATATATATATTACACGAGTAGTTAATATATATATGAAATTCTGAAATTTAGAACTGCCTACTGTGATTTGATAAGTAGGACATGGTTGAAGACTCAAATTGTAAATGCTTGTTTTGAGATAGTATAATATGACACAGGGAAAACTTTATTAATTAATAAAGTTAAAATGAGAACTTTGGTTACTAATTGGAATCTTCCATTTTAAACAATTGTATTGTTCAGTTTTAAATCTTGTGAATAACCTAAGATAAGTTAAATCATTGGGGGAAGTTAGTGTGATATATGACGAGATAAACCATTGGGAAGGTTAGTGCGATTGGTGTGCACATTAGAAGAGAGGTGAGAATTTCTCAAGAGAGTGTCACACTAATATGTTGTTGCATTAGCCTGTAATCAATTTAAATACTTGCTAAACGAATTTTTAAATCATATACACTATCGGGCTCTGACCCGTTTCCATTTCTCTTTCTCTCTTATATATATATATGTATATATTACAGGTGCCCAGCCACAGGGGTGTCTTGCATAGGATCCTTTGGCAGGAACACGCTGCAGCTTAGGTGGGAGTTGCATGCCTATTGTTTAGACGACTTCATCCATTTGATTATACTCCTAGCATGTTCATTATTTGGGGCATGTGTCGCCCTTTTCATTATTGAGTTGTTATTTGGATATTGTACTTCGTTTATTTCTAGTATTGTCACTTTGGGATTTATTATTATCTGGATGGTTTACTTTAAGTTTTATTGCTAGTAACCAGTTGTTGGATGTTAAATTATTGGATTGATTGGTTCCGATATACTTGTGGTGTGATTCGTTATATATCTAATTGTTGTAAATAATTAAATCTTGTTTTCAAAAATAAAATTTGGAAAGTAATGTTATAAAAAGAGTTTTGACACTTAGCTTAATTAATTAGGGTGTTTAAACTGGAAAAGTTATTTTTCGACAGTGATGCTGAGAATGAACCAACTGTTCACCTTGAATTATTTTAATAAAGGAGTGATCGCCCGGTATTTAATTAGGCGGGGTGTCACAGTCATCATGATCTTTCTTTATCTCTATCATATTTGTTAGATTTGTCCATTTATCTCTGTTGATGTATGTATATATCCCCATGATCAATTACATGTACATTTTAGCTTTTTTTCTTTCATTTTTTTTATATATATAGTCATATCCCATATTTTATAACTTATTTGATTTGTATTTTATCTCTCATGGATAGACATGCTCACTAATGGTAATGTGTGGTAAATTCATATGTACTCCTCACTTACTCACTTTCTTATATGTTACATGTTCATTCTCACCCACTCATTTTCCTCACGTTATTCACACCCATGTGTACTGTCCACACACTTTCTCACATATAATAACATTTGTATATGCTACACACGCACCTTCTTCCACACTAGTCCCACATACCCATGTCACTTACCTTTTTTTGCACCTAGTTACACATTATGTGTCACACACATTCACTTGGTTAGTCACATACCCCATCTCACATACATACACACATAAAGAAGTAAGAGAGTATATATTTACCCATTAGAGATAAAAAAAAAGGGCGGAGATGCCGCCGAACCCATTTCCTCTTCGTAAATTAGTCCCTAATCTCAGTTTTTTCTCTCTGGTTTTGTTTAGGTCAATTGCATTGCAGCTCCTCTTATTGGGTTACTTGATTTCATTTTTCTTGTTTTATGTAAAATATGTTAGCAACTATGAGTTTCACTTTATCACTCCTATCTCAATCAACACTATATTGTTCATCCCAAACCTCCCTCACCTTTATTTAGAAAACTTTCATCCATAAATTGAGAGCTTTTACACTTGGAATTTAAAGAAATTAAATAAAATCTTTTGAAGTTTTTTGGAGGAAGATAACTTTTCAGAATCAGAATTGTCACAATACACTCTAAGGCAAGAATATCTCTACTTTTCTCATTAAGTTCTATATGGATTAAATATTGCCAAAACCCTAATAATATATGATTTTTATAATTTGATTAGGAACCTTATTAGGGTAAGTCAAACCTAATTAAATATTTTTTTATAAACTACTTGGAATATGACTCAATAGTTGTAATATTACATGGGTTTGGATATTGGGTTATGTTGTGTAAGACAGGAGCAATAATAGCTCATAACCTCAAAAATAAACTCACATAGGTTTTTAATCGTGAGGTTTTCATAAATTTTCAAATGGGAGGAAAAATATTCTATTTATAGAAAATTTTAAAAAATTCATCTCCGTCGTGTGCACGATTTCATCCAGTGCGAAAATTGAGGCAAGGTCATGCACACCAAAAGGCTTAAGATATGTTAAGCGGCTTGCATGATCTTTAATCCTTAAAAATCCATCTAATACAAATGAACACGCCTCACTCAAACGTATCAAGTCTACTTGACAAAAATGACTCGATGACTTGAATATTTTGTCACAAAATTTAGCCAACTTTAATATCAAATATATATAATACAAAATTTTACATTTTCAATCTCCCATTTGGCTATTCCGCGATTAAACCCTTAAAACCCAAAATACTCTTGATTACCCTTCCAAAACTCACTCCTCATTAGCCATATAACGAGAGTAGTAGGAAGTAATACACAATGAATCCAAATGACACATTAATAGTCTAGTTTGAAATGATGGGTTGGAGTCAGAATAAATATAGTTATACCTAAAATCACATGAAACAACAAATAGAATCATGTAGGCAAGTATGCACAACGAGAAACTCCCCCGATTGGGAATCCACCAAAAAAATCAATGTGATATAGATAAAAGAAAACATGTGAAGCAATTGAGATATATCATAATCATCTAATATAAAATAATAGCACAATAGTATAACTCCCCCTACAAGTCATCTCCCCAAACACGAAGCAATCACTCCCCTTACGGGTCATCTCACCATATCTTAGATATTTCTCACCTTTTTTTGAAAAGAGACAAATTTTCTTTCCCTCTTTAACATAAGATCTCAAGGGAAATAAAAAAATTCTCCCCCTTTTTGCCACGAATAGTTAAAGAGGAGAAATAATCATGGACAAAGTGATAATACGCAAATATTGCGTATTTCATCACTTAAACCTACGCATTTTAGCCCCCTCGGGTGTCTTAATCTCTATATTTAAGCCCGTTAACCAGACAAACTCGAATTTATATTGTTAACATGCTATATGAGGTATAATTGGGCTTTTGTAGGTATTTAGGTACTACGTGTGAAGTTCGGACGCATTCCGCTCAAGTTCCATACATATCCGCACACGCAAGGGCAATTCGGTCAATCCATGGCTTGGGCACCAGGCCCAAGATCTCACGGAGGTTGTATCCCTCCTCAGAAGCTTCGCGTGGCCGTGAACGGTGGGCGAATCCGATCCCTAACGATGAAGTTATGGCATTTCTAGCGGAAGAGAAAACCAAATACACCAAAACAGGGGGGGACTTGAAGCAACCCTACTTGATCGATCGATCGATCAAAAGGATCGATCGATCTATCCTTCAGATATTTGCCTTCGAGCTTAGACAGTGGGCTTATTTTTCAACCATCGATCCCCTGTTTCCAGCTAATATTTCCCTTTTCTTTTCTTTTTCATTTTCTTTTCTAATTTTATTCCACTTACTTTATAAACCAATTTTGTTGTAAATATCAGATATAATTCATTTTAGGTTAGTTTAGCTTAGGGTTTGGGGGTTTGAGAGCTCATTTCTTCTTCCTCACTTGGTTTGACGCCCTTTTATGTTTGTAAGTTGTACTTTCATCTTCCCTCTCCATTAATATATATTGTATTTCCTTATTTCTTGCTTTGTAGTTAATTTACATGCTTTCATAATTAGCTTGACGTGATTTCTTTCCATGCTTTCTAGCGTAGTTTTATTGCGTTTATTTATCGTGTTTATTTACCATATTTTCAATATGCTTTCTAGCTAAATTAGCCAAGGTTGTGTCGGATTGAAATCATTTCGGGTTGACATGTTGCTTTGCTTTGGTGATGGAGTTTTACGGGTCTATTTCGAGTGCGTTGTCCTAGTCATTATGCCTAAGAGATTTGACAGGTCATATTATGTATGCTCCGTGCTTATGACCTTGCGTGCGTAATTTTTGGGATATTTGTTAACGCCAAAATCGTATTAGGCTTTTATGCGAATTTAGGGGTGTGACAACTCTTGATTTAATTAACTGTCAAAACGGGACGCGATCTTAATAACTCGTCGACCCGTGTAACCATTTTATACTAATTAACTCGGGTGACGGATATTCGACGCAACCTATAGTTTTTACCGCTTTGTTAATCTAGTTTAATTTACACTCGCCTAGATTAATATTTCCCTTTTTCGCATCTTTTACTTTTTGTGTATAATCATCTTTTACACTTTTATTTAGGACTACTAAACCTTATAAATTCTAGCAACTCGTCTCTGTGGATTTTTTGATACCCGAACTTGGGCGCTATACTCACCCGTTGAGTGTAGTCATAAGTTTAGGTTTTTGTATTGAGGCGGTGAACAGAAAATAATGATCGACGTTTGACACGCGCCACTTTTCACCCTCGATCAATAAAATGAATCAGCCCACTGTCTAAGTTCGAAGGCAAATATCTGAAGGATCGATTGATAGATCCTTCAGATATTTGCCTTCGAGCTTAGACAGTGGGCTCATTTTTTAACCATCGATCGATCAATCAAAGGGATCGATCGATCAGTCAAAGGGATCGATCGATCGATCCCCTGTTTCTAGCTGATATTTTCCCTTTTCTTTTCTTTTTCCTTTTCTTTTCTAATTTTATTCCACTTATTATATAAACCAATTTTGTTGTAAATATCAGATATAATTCGTTTTAGATAGTTTTAGGTTAGGGTTTGGGGATTTGAGAGATCTTTCCTCATTTCTTCTTGGTTTGACAACGATTTGGGTTTGTAAGTTGTACTTTCATCTTCCCTCTCCATTAATATAGTTTGTATTTCCTTAATTCTTGCTTTGTAGTTAATTTACATGCTTTAGGTTTATGTGCTTTCTTTCCGTTCTTTCTAGTGTAGTTTTATTGCGTTTATTTACCACATTTTTAATATGCTTTCTAGCTAAATTAGTCTAGGTTGTGTTGGATAGAACTTATTTCGGGTTGACATGGTGCTTTGTTTTGGTGATGGAGTTTGTAGGTCTATTTCTGGTGCGTTATCCTAGTTATTACGCCTAGGAGATTTGACGGGGCATATCATGTATGCTCCGTGCTTACGATCTTGCGTGCGTAATTTTCGGGGTATTTGTTGGTGCCAAAATCATATTCATCTTTTATGCGAATTTAGGGGGTGTGACAACTCTTGATTTAATTAAGTGTCAAAACGAGACGTAATCTTAATAACTCGTCGACCCATGTAACCATTTTATACTAATCAACTCGGGTGAGGGATATTCGATGCAACCTATATTTTTACCGCTTTGTTAATCTAGTTTAAGTTACACTCGCCTGGATTAACATTTCCCTCTTTTGCATCTTTTACTTTTTGTATATAATCATCATTTTGAGAGTGCGGAAGTAAACTTATTTGTCGAATAAACCCCTAATACCTACAAGTTAACGATGTTATCCCTTAGGGGACCAAATTAAACTTTTACTTAATTTGTTAACTTTATGAAAATGAATTTGATTTTCAAAGTTAATTAACAGTCCAAATTATTATCTTTTTAAATAAAGGTGATTTACAACAATAATAACCAATTCAATTTTAGGCGAGTTTCTATTTAGTTAAACCTGCTTTTTCACGTGAGGTAATATACAAAAAATATATAGCACACTGTGTTTATTTTACGTCGCAAAAACCCTTCCCCGAGAAAAATAACGGACTCCTCTAGGAGTCACCTAATCTACTTCTACTAAAACAATAAATCAATAGGGACGATTTACAAGCAAAAAACTCGAAAAATAAAGAAGAAAGATATAGAGATTACCCCACTCGACCAAGACTCGTGCCTGGTTGCTTATTCCATTCTCTCTTTAAAACTGTCCTCGCTTGTTCTCGCGTTCTTCACTTCTCAGCTTCTCCTTTTTGCTCTTTTTAGCTCAAGATTAGCTCAGTGCCAATTGTCATTTTCTAGTGAAGTGATAGTGTGTGGTGTACTATCCTATATGAATACATACCCACACTTAATGAATACACACAGAATGCAATGCAACAGATTATATCTCCTCTATATCTTTGCAAGTCTTATGTCATTCAAATCAAGTCAAGTCTTCTTGGCTTTCAATTCAGTTTTGAAAAGCTTTATTTTCTTTCTTTCGAATCTTGAACACTAGACTTGTTCAGATATTCACATACATTAATGTGTCTACGTGATTATAACGTGATAGAATATGTGTGAGTGATATGATATGAAACAATTTCTGAAAATCACTTAAACAAGCAAGATATCATATACACACAAGAATCAAGACTGAAATTATTATGAAATTGTTACAAAGAATATTTAGATTAAAATAGATGTTAATCTAATATAATACCACAAAACAACTTGAACAATCTTAACAATTTAGAATATGACAAATTCTTCTACATGCAGTCTTGAATAAAGAAAGAATAGATTTCGAAAATTTATTTTTATACAGAAAATCAGGAAGTTCTTATTCTTACACTAGGTTTCAAGAAGTCTAGGTTTAAACAACTAAACCAGAATTAACTTTTTTTTATTTTGTAACAGATTTCTTGAAAATTTAAAACAAAATGTTTCAAACAATATAGATCACTAGCAGCTGTTCGTGTGTGTAGTGTTTATATATATATAAACTATATTTCAGCAGGACACTACACAAAAATTTTAGATATAGCAGAAAACAGATCTGAAAATACAAGTCAAATAAGAACAACAATAAGAACACTTACAACCAGATTTTTCAGAATGAAAAATCAACAAAATCTGATATGAGAGATTCTGAAAATAAAAGCATCCACCCTTGAATCCACAACAAGGTTTTGAGACTCAGCAATGGCTTTTGAAGACACACAAAAGATTTATCTCTGAAAAGTATTGGTGTTTAATCACTCTCTCTAAAAAAAAAAGTTTTGACATAATTTATGCTCAAAAATGAATTATCTCGGTTCTGAAAAATGAAGACACAAGGTCTGTATTTATAGCCAAGAGAGAACAAGTCTGATTGGTGAAAAAGTAAGTCACAGGGATTGATTTAAATCAGATCCTACGGTCAATTAAGAAACACAAAATGCAATGTTTAAAACGTGACACGCGTGTACTGCTGTAGCCAACTTGCGTACAAGAAACATAACAAACAAATATTCCCGTTTTAAACAATGCGTCGTCGTTTCAAAAGGAATGAATACCGGTTCTGGTTTTTATCAAAAACCGTGGGCGGCAGGCAGGAGTGGAATCCAGCTGTAAAGCAGTTCAAACACTTACCGTTGGACAAAAGTGACACACGGTGTCGTTTAATAAAACTAAAAATCAAATACAATTTTGAGATAAAATCTGTGGGCCACGCTATTGGTCCTTATCAAATATCGATGGGTCAAAACGACATATACACAATATCACGGCATAATTAATTACGCCATCAGATATGGCCACAAATAAGGCATGGGTCAGCGTGTAAAAGCTATGGCCAATGTAATATAAGAATATATTATAAAAGACAAAAAGGTACATGGCAACGAGTAACAATCATATTTATATATATAGTATATATAATATAATATATACGCATATATACACTACCTGTTAAACCAAGGGTAAAATTGGCGTTATCATTGGGACCTGCCAAGGCATGGGGAACACGCCATCAGAGTATAGGCTATGATATGCCTAGTCTTAGACGCCAACAGCTAAAAGAGTACCACAAATCATCTACAGGCTAGACACATGGCTGTTCGGTCAAATCAGCATGGCATGAAGTTGATAACTTTCTATAGCCGAAAGTGGGTCATGATAATGACCAACAGAATATATAATATCTAATAATAGCTAACATGTAAACATAACATATATTACATAACATACACCAAATCATATGTATTCTTAAAAGGCCACGTATGCATATATTAACCTATAATACTATATGAACATACACGCATACATACAAGCATGCCAACAGATATGGTTTTAGTCAAATCTATACTAGCCTAGATAATAGCTATGGGGTTTTTAAAAAAAAATGCTAAAGCATGGCACCTGTTAGGTGGTCAAATCGGCCAAGGCAAAAACAACAAATGAACTATCATTATATATAAAATAACATGCGCACTTACTAAAAAAGTTTTGAAAAAAATAAAACCGTTTCAACTAAATATTTTTAACTTCAAATTTTTATTCTAAAAATTTTATTCTCAAAAACATTATATCGACAATTTATTTTCACAAAAATATTTTTCTTATAAAAACTTAAATTAAAGTTTTGAACTCAAAAAAATTTAATATGACAAAAACCAAAACTATCATGAGACATGATAAACAAGATGCAGATGCACCGAGGTGTCGTGTCCTACGTGACAAAAATTCCTATTATCCATAGAAACTGAAAATTACATTTCGCAGTGAGGAGAATTCAGTCGATCGCTGGGTTGTAGTAGACAGACTTAGGAGCTTGGCGGAGGTAACGACATACACTCAATTACACAAATAATTTTGTCAAAATCAAAGTCCAACTAGATGAAGTCCTATATAGCTAAAGCACGGAACACAAACCCTAAGAGTGCTCTATATAGGGACTTCAAACTCCCCCATTGGACTTATTTTGACAAAATCCTTGAGTACGTCAAATGATATACTAAGGAAAAATTAAATCCGAAAATGTCCTATATAAAAGAGTATCTAATTAACCACCCATTATAGAAAAGAAAAGACACAACTCAGATGCACGATTGATGAAAACCTGCAAAACATAAATACACTTTCTGCCGAGAAATCAAGTTAGTAGCATTTGCTCTACCAAAATAATAAAACAGAAATAATTGTGCAGAAATATATGATACGGGACAAACATAAAAGAATAATCAACAAATAATACATAATGATGTACTCAACTCTCCCCCATTTTGACTAAATAGTAGAATGGAAGAAATACATAAAAGTGTTTAAAAACTGCAGAATGAAAGTCTCCTACATTAAACATGATTTTAAGAGATACCGGTTATTAGTAGATATCTTTACCCTAAAATATCAGAGATCTTATAAACACGATGCAGATTAAACACAAACTAGTTATCGCGGACTGTCATTCCTATCATATGTCTCAATCTTTCAAAACGAGGTTTATCTAACCAACTCTCTAATGAACTGATGCCTTATGTTCTACTATAAGCTCTTTTGATTCAACCAACTCTCTAATGAAATGATGCCTTATGTTAATGTGCTTAGTCCTACTATGCTGGACAGGATTTTTAGCAATGGAAATAACACTTTCATTATCACAATAAAGGTGATCTTTGGACTGAATTATACCATAATTAGATAGCAGTTGTTTAATCTAAATTAGTTGAGCACAAAATGCACCAGCAGCAACATATTCAGATTCAGCAGTAGATAAAGTAACACTAGTTTGCTTTTTACTAGACCATCCAACGAGATTCTGTCCTAAATAATAGCAACCACCCGAAGTGGAACGACAATCATCCTTGCTACCGCCACAATCCGCATCCGAGTACCCAATTATCTCACAAGAAGAGTCATTGGTATACCAAAGTCCAAACTCAATTGTGCCTTTAACATATTTCAAAATATTTTTAGCACAAGTAAGGTGAGACTCTTTTGGACTTGATTGAAACCACGCCCAAATACAAACATCATATTGAATATCTGGTGTAGAAGCAGCCAAGTATAATAAACTACCAATAATGCTACGGTATAATGTGGGATCTACATCCGGGCCACTATCAGAGTTAGATAATTTGTTTTTTATAGCCATAGGAGTAGATGTTATTTTAGCATTTTCAAGTCCAAATTTAACAAGTAATTCCTTAGCATACTTATATTGTGATATAAAAAGGCCATCACTTAGTTGTCTTATTTGAAGTCCTAGGAAATACTGTAACTCCCCCATAAGTGACATCTTAAATTCACTACTCATTTCTTTTGAAAACTGTTTAACTTCATGAGATGAGGTTAACCCAAAAATAAAGTCATCTACATAAATTTGAGCAATCAAAATGTCATTTTTATTAGGCTTTTTAACAAAAAGAGTTTGATCAACACCTCCTCTAACAAACCCATGTGAAGATAGAAAAACAGTCAAACGTTCATACCAAGCACGAGGGGCCTGTTTTAAACCATATAAAGCCTTTTTATGTCTATAAACATGATTAGGGAGTTTGGGATCATGGAAACCTTTGGGCTGCTCAACGTATACTTATTCGGAAAGAATTCGGAAAGAATACCATTAAGGAAAAAAGATTTAACGTCCATTTGAAAAAGCTTAAATTGTAAGTGATAAGCAACAGCTAGAAGTAATCTCACTGATTCAAGACGAGTTATCGGGACAACCGTCCCGTCACAGTCTATTCCTTCTATTTGAGAACAACCCTGTGCTACAAGTCTAGCCTTATTTCGAATGACTATACCTTTTTCATCGGTCTTGTTTTTGAAAATCCATTTTGTACCGATTACTTTGATATCCTTGGGCCTAGGAACTAAATACCACACGTCATGCTCCGTGAATTGAGATAGCTCCTCTTGCATTGCATCAATCCAATATGAATCACTAAGTGCCTCATTTACTATTTTTGGTTCCATTAGGGATACAAAGGCAACTAAATGAGCTACTTGACATAAAACATTTCTAGCCCTCACGGGCGCACGAATATCACCCACAACTTTTGCGAAGGGATAATCTTTGGAAACCCAAATAGGCACGGCAACGGTTAGTGCTAGTAAAGATTCTTCTTCTGTCAAAATTGAATCATTTAAAATATTTGTATCCAAATCAATTTCTACAGGTGGATCTTTACTAATAGGTTCAATAGTGCTGTCAATTACAACAACATTAATGGACTCACTATGGATTTAGTTCTTATGTTGTAAACTCTCAAGGCCATACTATTCTGAGAATAGCCAAGAAAAATGGATTTATCACCTTTGGCTTCAAATTTAGAAAGATTATCACGATCATTGCAAACATAACAAATGGAGCCAAAAGTATGAAAATATTTAACAGTAGGCTTTTTGTTGAACCAAAATTCATAAGGGGTCATTATTGTATTCTTCCTAAGATATACACGATTGATAATATGAACCGCAGTAATACAAGCTTCTTCCCAAAAGTATAGAGGTAAATTTTTAGCATGAATAAGGGCTCTAGCCATTTCTTGTATGACTCTGTTTTTCCTTTCAACAACCCCATTTTGTTGAGGAGTTTTTGGAGCACTAAATTCACGAGAATAACCATTTGCCTCGCAATACTCAATGATACAAGTTTTTTTAAACTTACCACCTCTATCACTTTGAATTCGGGTTACTTGGGTGTCTTTCTCATTTTCTATACGAGTCAGAATTTTCAAAAAATTGTTAAATGTTTCCAACTTATCTTTTATGAAAGCTACCCAAGTAAATCGAGAGAAATCATCAACACTGACTAGGATATAAGAATTTCCATTTAAACTAATAGTCCTAGTTGGACCCATTAAATCCATGTGAAGAAGTTCAAGAGGTGCGGTGGTGTTAATGTATTTAACCTTTTTGTGAAGGGGTTTGGTGATCTTACCCACTTGACATGGACCACAAACAGCAGAGGGGCATTTCTTTATTTTTGGTAAGCCTCTAACAAGATCTTGTGATGATAACCGATTTAAGGTATCAAAACTGATGTGACCCAACCTATTGTGCCATAAGTCAGAATCATCTAAAAGAGTCACATTACAAGACAAAGAGCCAGAAGCTTTGTAACAGTTATCTGTGGTACGATTGCCTTTTATGTAATCTTCTCCCATTTTAGTCAAAACATCACAGGAGGTTTTTAAAAATTTAACTTGGCATCCATTATCACAAAACTGACTGATGGAAAGCAAATTAACTCTCATTCCTTGAACTAATAACACATCATTAACATTGGGTAAACCCTCTTCATTAAGAATGCCTTTGCCTATGACTTGGGAGGTCTTACCATCTCCAAAGGTCACGTTGCCACCTTTATAATGTACAAAATCCTTTAGTTTAGTAATATCACCCGTCATATGACGTGAACATCCGCTGTCTAAGTACCAACCAACACTATGCATCTCACAGTGTAGGGCTATTAAGACTACAAAAGATTTTAAATTCGAATGTTTTAGTTGGGGTCTTAGATCATCAGATCTGATCCAAATAGGCACTGTTTTAAATTAGTTTTGTGCCAAAATATTGGATCTGAAAAAGTATTTGCCAAATGGTTTTGATTTGCGATTGGTCCAAGTTCTAAGCTTACTAAAATAACGAAATGATCCATTACGGTTTGAGGTTTTATACCCGCATCTCCTACTTTTGGGATTAAAGTAAAAATTGTCATTTTTCTTTGGAAACCTTTGGCATTCACAGTTTTGGTGTCCAAACACATCACAAATAGTGTAGAATTTATTAGACGTAGGAAGGCCAGAATTACGATGTTTTCTAACAAAGCAAGTTTCAGATTGCTTACAAGAATTGGACATAACATGTCTAGAAAGTCTCTTAGTAGGGGGACAGTATCTAGAAGAAGATGCATCAACAAAATTTTCAATGAAGTAATCAATGTCACTTTCAAAATCATTTTCGATTAAAACTTGTTTTCCTTTGGCCTTTTCATTTGACTTGCTTTCCAATGGAAGAACCATTTCTTCTTTGGCCTTGACAAAGAGGACTGGTTTGGAAAAATCATTTATTTTCGTAATAGGACCATCATAACCAAACCCTCTCGTATAATAATGATAACGTTGGACAACTATAAATTCTTCAAGGTCAACGAATTTTATGTCATGACTACGACACATTTTAAAGGCAGTTTCACAAACTTCTTTAGACTTTTCAACTTGCAAAAAGTGCAGCATTATATTTTTCTTCTAAAGAAGTCAGGTTTTCATTTAAAGTCGTAATCTGAATTTTAAATTCAAGTGGCTGTTTTTCAAAATCAATTTTGACATTGCACATTTCCACATAATTTTGTTGAGTTATCTTGTATTGATTCTCTAGGGACTCACCAAGCAATTCAACCAGATTAGATAATTCTTGTCTATTTTGCAAGGTCTTCACATACATTTCCGCATAATCATCATAGGCAATAAAATTTTCATTATTCTCCGTGTCAGTGTGTGAATTGTTGCAATCTTCAGACTTAGTCTCACACAAATATGCACGTATAACATCAAATAGAGCAGTTAATTCTAGCATAGAAGGTTGACTAGATAATAAAGATTTAGCAGTAGCAATTAAATCAAACACTTCATCAGAATCAAAATCATCTTCAAAATCAGACATTTCAGCTAGATATATATCTCCACAACAGTCATAAACTTCTCCTAAAAATGCCAGGTAATTTGATTCAGATTCAGCTTGGTCTTCTTCTGATTCAGAATCAGAGGAATCATCCCAAGTTTTAGTAATGTTTGCCTTATGCTTCTTAGGATTCTTAGACTGTGGTTTGGATCTACATTCAACAATGAAATGTCCAAGTTTACCACAATTGTGACAAGCCATTTTTTATTTATCAACCTTACTAGAACTATCATGATTAGCCTTTACTTTAGAATTTCTGTTATGGGGTCGATTGGACTGATGAGACTGATTATTCTCTTGCATACATCTTTTAGCAATAGAATTTATATGCTTCAAAAGTTTCTTAAATTGAGAAGACATAAGTGCAAATTGATTGTCAATCTTATCAATGTCGTCCGACTCCTCATCAGAATCATTAGCCGACTCAGATTGTTGCTTAACTACCTTATGTTTGAATTTATTAGGAAAGGCAGATTTAAAAGCAACTTTAGAATAATTAGTCAGATCATTTTTAGCATAAGAAGTAAGAGTCTTTCTAAAGGCTGTTTCAAGTTCCATAGTTCTCAATTTAGAGCTAAGCAATTCAGGTGTGAGAGAAGGATCATTCATTTCTTCAATGATATAACGTTTATGATCAAACCTAGGGGCAAGGGATCTCAAAATCTTAGCACACACTTCCTGATCAGTATACTCTACATCATTAGCATGCAATTGGGTAATAATATCAGTCAAACGCATATAGAAATCATCAAATGGTTTGTTATCTTTCATAACTAACATATTGTACTATTGAATAAGCATTTGAGTTTTGCATCTTTTTACCCTAGCATCGCCTTCAGGTACTATTACTAAAGTATCCCAAGCATCCTTACTAGTAGTGCAGTTACATATACGTTTCAATTCATTTTCACTCACACTCATGAAAATCGCATTCTTGCCCTTATTATTGAAATTGCTTATCTTTTTCTCATCAGCATTTAATTCAATAGTTTTAAGCTTTCTAAAGATAGTGCTACCTTCTTCTATAGGATTAGTGGGGTGCCTATAACCATTTTCAATTAAGTCCCACACGTCTTCTCCTAAAGTGCCTTGAATAAATGCAACCATTCTAATTTTCCAGTATGAAAAATTTGAGCCATCAAAAATAGGAGGTCTACTAAAATTTCCAAGCCTAAGTAATTGACTTGAATCATCCATTGTTAACAAGGTAAAACGAGTTTGACAAAAGTTTTGAAAAAGAATCTTTCTAAAGTCTAGATCTGATACCACTTGAGAGTGCGTCTGCGTTAGACTTTTAGTGCAGAAGTAAACTTATTTACCGAATAAACCCCTAATACCTACAAGTTAACGATGTTATCCTTTAGGGGACCAAATTAAACTTTTACTTATGAAAATGAATTTGATTTTCAAAGTTAATTAACAGTCCAAATTATTATCTTTTTAAATCAAGGTGATTTAAAAAAATAATAACCAATTTAGTTTTAGGCGAGTTTCTATTTAGTTAAACCTACTTTTTCACGTGAGGAGATATACAAAAAATATACAGCACACTGTGTTTATTTTATGTCGCAAAAACCCTTCCCCGGGAAAAATGACGGACTCGTCTAGGAGTCACCTAATCTACTTCTACCAAAATAATAAATCAATAGGGACGATTTACAAACAACAAACTCGACAAATAAAGAAGAAAGATATAGAGATTACCCCACTCGATCAAGACTCCTATCTGGTTGCTTATTCCGTTCTCTCTTTAAAACTGTCCTCGCTTGTTCTCCCGTTCTTCACTTCTCAGCTTCTCCCTTTTGCTCTTTTTAGCTCAAGATTAGCTCAGTGCCTAATCTTATTTTCTAGTGAAGTGATAGTGTGTGGTGTACTATCCTATATGAATACACACCCACACTTAATGAATACACACAGAATGCAATGCAACATATTATATCTCCTATATATCTTTGGAAGTCTTATGTCATTCAAATCAAGTCAAGTCTTCTTGACTTTCAATTCAGTTTTGAAAAGCTTTATTTTCTTTCTTTCAAATCTTGAACACTAGACTTATTCAGATACTCACATACAAAAATGTGTCTACATGATTATAACGTGATAGAATATGTGTCAGTGATATGATATGAAACAATTCCTGAAAATCACTTAAACAAGCAAGATATCATATACACACAACAATCAAGACTGAAATTATCATGAAACTGTTACAACGAATATTTAGATTAAAGTAGATGTTAATCTAATATAATACCACAAAACAACTTGAACAGTCTTAACAATTTAAAATATGATAAATTCTTCTACATGTAGTCTTGAATAAAGAAAGAATAGATTTCGAAAATTTATTTTAATATAGAAAATCAGGAAGTTCTTATTCTTACACTAGGTTTCAAGAAGTCTATGTTTAAAAAACTAAACCAGAAATAACTTTTTCTATTCTGTAACAGATTTCTTAAAAATTTAAAACAAAATGTTTTAAACAATATCGATCACTAGCAGTTGTTCGTGTGTGTAGTGTTTATATATATATATATATATATATATATATATATATATATATAAACTATATTTCAGCAGGACACTACACAAATATTTTAGATCTAGCAGAAAACAAATCTGAAAATACAAGTCAAATAAGTTGAGCACAACATGCACCAGCAGCAACATATTCATATTCAGCAGTGGATAAAGTAACACTAGTTTGCTTTTTACTAGACCATCCAACGAGATTCTGTCCTAAATAATAGCAACCACCCGAAGTGGAACGACAATCATCCGTGCTACCGCCACAATCCGCATTCGAGTACCCAATTATCTCACAAGAAGAGTCATTGGTATACCAAAGTCCAAACTCAATTGTGCCTTTAACATATTTCAAAATATTTTTAGCACAAGTAAGGTGAGACTCTTTTAGACTGGATTGAAACCGCACACAAATACAAACATCATATTGAATATCTGGTCTAGAAGCAGTCAAGTATAATAAACTAGCAATAATGCTACGGTATAATGTGGGATCTACATTCGAGCCACTATCAGACTTAGATAATTTGTTTTTTATAGCCATACGACTAGATGATATTTTAGCATTTTCAAGTCCAAATTTAACAAGTAAATCCTTAGCATACTTAGATTGTGATATGAAAAGGCCATCACTTAGTTGTCTTATTTGAAGTCCTAGTAAATACTGTAACTCCCCCATAAGTGACATCTTAAATTCACTACTCATGTCTTTTGAAAACTGTTTAACTTCATGAGATGAGGTTGACCCAAAAATAATGTCATCTACATAAATTTGAGCAATCAAAATGCCATTTTTATTAGACTTTTTAACAAAAAGAGTTTGATAACACCTCCTCTAACAAACCCATGTGAAGATAGAAAAGCAGTCAAACGTTCATACCAAGCACTAGGGGCCGGTTTTAAACCATATAAAGCCTTTTTAAATATATAAACATGATTGGGGAGTTTGGGATCATGGAAACCTTTGGGCTGCTCAACGTATACTTCTTCGGAAAGAATACCATTAAGAAAAGCAGATTTAACGTCCATTTGAAAAAGCTTAAATTGTAAGTGACAAGAAACAGCTAGAAGTAATCTCACTGATTCAAGACGAGTTACCGGGGCAAACATCTCGTCACAGTCTATATTGCTAAAGCACGAAACACGAAACACAAATCCTAAGAGTGCTCTATATAGGGACTTCACTTTTACACTTTTATTTAGGAGTATTAAACCTTATAAATTCTAGCAACTCATCTCAGTGGATTTTTTGATACCCAGACTTGGCCGCTATACTCACCCATTGAATGTAGTAATAAGTTTAGGTTTTTGTATTGAGGTGGTGAATAGAAAATAATGATTAGCGTTTGACACTCGCCACTTTTCACCCTCGATCAAAATGGGGTCGTTGCCGGGAATGAGTCTGTTTTAGAATTTATTTGATTTAGTATTTCGTAGTATTTTCTTTCTATTTGTTTTTTTTGCCAATATTTTTGTAGGACTTCTACATTTGAGGGCCAAGAAACGCTTGAATTTCTCGCGCGCACATCTACTTTGTGGAATTTGCCATTTCGAGCCATTTTTGGGGTAAGCATGTCTTATTCCAATTCTTTAGGTAATCATTATTATAATTCTCAAAATTCCCGTAATCCTATGACTTTCGGTCAATACTTAGAGTCCCAAAATATTACAAATTCAAAAATGACTTTAGGCGAGTATAACGAAAGTCAAAACTCGGGTTATTAGAATTTTGATGATGATGATAATGATTTTGGGCCTCTAATTCCTTATAATAGGAATTTTTAAATGAATTTCAATAGTTTTCAAAATTCTTTTAATAATGAGTTTAAGTTTAAGTCCGATGGTAATTTTCAAAGTTCGCATTTTCAAGAATCCGCACCTCGGCCTATGGCATTCGGTGAGGGCTTGTGTATGCTTGAAAGTGAGAAGCTTGAAAATCGTTATCGGGAAGAAAATCGTTTGGGGGAACATGAATTGGATTTATTATTTAAATCCGACGATGATTTTGCTTCCGAGACTTTTGAAATCGAGGAATGTTTTGAATCAAATGAGGATTTTGTGCCTACTTTGGAACAAACCATTCTAGACTTTGCCCATTGCGTACTAGATATTGAAAGCGAGGATGAAAATGATGTAATATCCATTTTCAATGAAATGATTTCTTCTTTGTCCCCCAAAGAAGAACATTTCATTGAAAATGATCTTATTTCCTTCGAAACTCAATCTTCAAGCAATGTTGATGCATCTCTTCAGTTTGAATTTCTTTCCTCCCTATTTTCATTCTCTGTTATCACACCGTTATAAGTACCCGATGAATCGGTTTCAAACTTTAATGTGTTAAACCTATTCGCCGATGAGGAGTACTTGCTCAATTCGCCTTCTATGATCGCATCTTTGCCTTTGTGTGCGCCCCCTTCCATTACAATTTCAAAATACTTGTGAGGATATTCTACTTTTCTCGGTCCCCACATGTTTTTATCACCCGTTCAATCCAAATCGCCCATCGTACCTCCAAAACTTTTAACTGACGATGGTTCATTTCTTTCGCCTTACACATGCCTTCCGTTGTTCAAACAAAATTCATATTTTTCGGAAGGCATGCTTGAGAGTGAGGGTACATTATTTATCCTCCAAAGTCAAATTGTTTTTGCAGTGGACCCTTAGCTATTTAGACTTCTAATGTACAGTTAGTGTGAAGCCTAAATAGTAGGTTGTATATAGTTAGATTTTTAACATTTCTTTCTTTAGTTTTTCTTTCTTTTAATTTAGTCTTGTAATTAGTTAACTTTTTGTTGTTTATTTTTGCTATGCTCGGTACTAACTTGTTTTGTAGATTCTTTGGACTTGTTCTTATGGGGACCGCTCCAATTTTGGGTAATATCACTATTTTCCTCTCTTTAACTTGATTCTTAATTCACATTGAGGACAATGTCAGGTTTTAAGTTAGGGGGTGTGGGATATTCTATCCATTTCTTTATTTTGTCCACGTTTTTGCTCACATGTTAGTTACTTAGTATGATTTTCTTAGAAAAATTAAAATTGTCAAAAGGATTTTCTTTCTTTTTTCTCCTTTATTAGGCATTTTGCCCTTATTTTCGATGATAAATTTCAATAACTTCCCGATCCAATTGGCAACTGAATGATGCATGTTCTCGATTTTAGAAGTTATTAGACTTTAGTCCTCAATTTTTGATATTATGAATAACCTCATGAATTAAACTTTAATCCCACGAGCACATGCGTTTTTCTTGTTTTATTGATTTGGTTTAAGATTTTTATAACTTGATAATCTTTTGTTGTATTGTATATACTTACACCGAGTAAGCTTTGTACCTTTCGTCGTTTGTAAGTGTATACACTATTCTTTCCTCTTTGAAAACGTTGAATTCGTTGGTAATCTCACTATTCTTTCATTTGTTCGTTCATTAATTGAGTTTATATCTTGAAATGTATTACTTGATCATGATTTTCATATATTGTTTTGACTCGAGAATTGTGTAAACTTTAGAAAATGATCATACGCCATCTCTGTATATCACCCATATTAGCCTTAACCTCACCTTATATGCTTACCCTCGTTAACCCCTTTGAGGCTTAATATAGCCTTTCGTTTCATTACCCAAAATCCCATAACCAACTCCGAATTGGTGTTATACACCATACTTACACCTTCCATACCTTTGTTTGGAATGTTACTTGGGATTGAATGATGTTGTTGTGTTGCGGTTGCAATTTAGGCATGTGAGAGTATGAAAAGTAAAGAAAAGAAAGTGTAGTGACAAATAAAAAGAGAAGTGAAATGCAAAAGAAAACAAAAGAGAAAAGTGAGAAAAAGAAGAAAAGAAAAAGAAAGAGAAAGTTGTATATGTTGTATATAGTTCAATAAGCTATGATTACTCTCCATCTGTATATCTAATGCCTTTTATGGAACTTATTTTCTAATTTTTGATATTCCTCGCATTTTCCCATTATTCCGAGTTGTCATTTCTGAACACTTTGAACTCGTACATACATTCCTTTTGTTTCGTACCCTAGCCAAACCTACATTACAACCCTATACAAGGCCAACAGGGCCAGTGGCCGTTACCTCCCCGTAACTGCAAAACTACAGGATTCGTCATACCTGTTTGATCGATCGATCGAGCCCAGAGCTTCGATCGATCAAAGGTTCGATCGATCGAGACCTAGACTTCGATGAGACTGATTATTCTCTTGCATACATCTTTTAGCAATATAATTTATATGCTTCAAAAGTTTCTTAAATTGAGAAGACATAAGTGCAAATTGATTGTCAATCTTATCATTGTCGTCCGACTCCTCATCAGAATCATTAGCCGACTCAGATTGTTGCTTAACTACCTTATGTTTGAATTTATTAGGAAAGGCAGATTTAAATGCAACTTTAGAATAATTAGTCAGATCATTTTTAGCATAAGAAGTAAGAGTCTTTCTAAAGGCTGTTTCAAGTTCCATAGTTCTCAATTTAGAGCTAAGCAATTCAGGTGTGAGAGAAGGATCATTCATTTCTTCAATGATATAACGTTTATGATCAAAACTAGGGGCAAGGGATCTCAAAATCTTAGCACACACTTCCTGATCAGTATACTCTACATCATTAGCATGCAATTGGGTAATAATATCAGTCAAACGCATATAGAAATCATCAAATGGTTTGTTATCTTTCATAACTAGCATATTGTACTATTGAATAAGCATTTGAGTTTTGCATCTTTTTACCCTAGCATCGCCTTCAGGTACTATTACTAAAGTATCCCAAGCATCCTTACTAGTAGTGCAGTTACATATACGTTTCAATTCATTTTCACTCACACTCATGAAAATCGCATTCTTGCCCTTATTATTGAAATTGCTTATCTTTTTCTCATCAGCATTTAATTCAATAGTTTTAAGCTTTCTAAAGATAGTTCTACCTTCTTCTATAGGATTAGTGGGGTGCCTATAACCATTTTCAATTAAGTCCCACACGTCTTCTCCTAAAGTGCCTTGAATAAATGCAACCATTCTAATTTTCCAGTATGAAAAATTTGAGCCATCAAAAATAGGAGGTCTACTAAAATTTCCAAGCCTAAGTAATTGACTTGAATCATCCATTGTTAACAAGGTAAAACGAGTTTGACAAAAGTTTTGAAAAAGAATCTTTCTAAAGTCTAGATCTGATACCACTTGAGAGTGCGTCTGCGTTAGACTTTTAGTGCAGAAGTAAACTTATTTACCGAATAAACCCCTAATACCTACAAGTTAACGATGTTATCCTTTAGGGGACCAAATTAAACTTTTACTTATGAAAATGAATTTGATTTTCAAAGTTAATTAACAGTCCAAATTATTATCTTTTTAAATCAAGGTGATTTAAAAAAATAATAACCAATTTAGTTTTAGGCGAGTTTCTATTTAGTTAAACCTACTTTTTCACGTGAGGAGATATACAAAAAATATACAGCACACTGTGTTTATTTTATGTCGCAAAAACCCTTCCCCGGGAAAAATGACGGACTCGTCTAGGAGTCACCTAATCTACTTCTACCAAAATAATAAATCAATAGGGACGATTTACAAACAACAAACTCGACAAATAAAGAAGAAAGATATAGAGATTACCCCACTCGATCAAGACTCCTATCTGGTTGCTTATTCCGTTCTCTCTTTAAAACTGTCCTCGCTTGTTCTCCCGTTCTTCACTTCTCAGCTTCTCCCTTTTGCTCTTTTTAGCTCAAGATTAGCTCAGTGCCTAATGTTATTTTCTAGTGAAGTGATAGTGTGTGGTGTACTATCCTATATGAATACACACCCACACTTAATGAATACACACAGAATGCAATGCAACATATTATATCTCCTATATATCTTTGGAAGTCTTATGTCATTCAAATCAAGTCAAGTCTTCTTGACTTTCAATTCAGTTTTGAAAAGCTTTATTTTCTTTCTTTCAAATCTTGAACACTAGACTTATTCAGATATTCACATACAAAAATGTATCTACATGATTATAACGTGATAGAATATGTGTTAGTAATATGATATGAAACAATTCCTGAAAATCACTTAAACAAGCAAGATATCATATACACCCAACAATCAAGACTGAAATTATCATGAAACTGTTACAACGAATATTTAGATTAAAGTAGATGTTAATCTAATATAATACCACAAAACAACTTGAACAGTCTTAACAATTTAAAATATGATAAATTCTTCTACATGTAGTCTTGAATAAAGAAAGAATAGATTTCGAAAATTTATTTTAATATAGAAAATCAGGAAGTTCTTATTCTTACACTAGGTTTCAAGAAGTCTATGTTTAAAAAACTAAACCAGAAATAACTTTTTCTATTCTGTAACAGATTTCTTAAAAATTTAAAACAAAATGTTTTAAACAATATCGATCACTAGCAGTTGTTCGTGTGTGTAGTGTTTATATATATATATATATATATATATATATATATATATAAACTATATTTCAGCAGGACACTACACAAATATTTTAGATCTAGCAGAAAACAAATCTGAAAATACAAGTCAAATAAGAACAACAATAAGAACACTTACAACCTGATTTTTCAGAATGAAAAATCAACAAAATCTGATAGGAGAGAATCTGAAAATAAAAGCATCCACGCTTGAATGCACAACAAGGTTTTGATACTCAGCAATGGCTTTTGAAGACAAACAAAAGATTTATCTCTGAAAAGAATTGGTGTTTAATCTCTCTCTCTAAAAAAAAAGTTTTGGCAGAATTTGTGCTAAAAAATGAATTATCTCGGTTCTGAAAAATGAAGACACAAGGTCTGTATTTATAGCCAAGAGAGAACAAGTCTGATTTGTGAAAAAGTAAGTCACGGGGATTGATTTAAATCAACACAGACCATTGATAAAAATTAGATCCTACGGTCAATTAAGAAACACAAAATGCAATGTTTAAAACGTGACACGTGTGTACTACTGTAGCCAACTTGCGTACAAGAAACGCAACAAAAAAATATTCCCGTTTTAAACAATGCATCGTCATTTCAAAAGGAATGAATACCGATTCTGGTTTTTATCAAAAGGAGTGAAATCCAGCTGTAAAACAGTTCAAAAACTTACCGTTGGACAAAAGGGACACACGGCGTCGTTTAATAAAGCAAAAAATCAAATACGTTTTTGAGATAAAATATGTGGGCCACGCTATTGGTCCTTGTCAAATATTGATGGGTCAAAATGACATATACTCAGTGTCACGGCATAATTAATTACGCCATCAGATATGGCCACAAATAAGGCATGGATCAGCGTGTAAAAGCTATGGCCAATGTAATATAAGAATATATTATAAAAGACAAAAAGGTACATGGAAATGAGTAACAATCATATTTATATATATAGTATATATAATATCATATATACACATATATACACTACCTGTTAAACCAAGGGTAAAATTGGCGTTAACATTGGGACCTGCCAAGGCATGGGGAACACGCCATCAGACTCTAGGCTATGATATGCCTAGTCTTAGACGCCAGCAGCTAAAAAGGTACCACAAATCATCTATAGGCTAGACACATGGCTGTTCAGTCAAATCAGCATGGCATGAAGTTGATAACTTCCTATAGCCGAAAGTGGGTCATGATAATGACCAATAGAATATATAATATCTAATAACAACTAACATGTAAACATAACAAATAATATATAACATACACCAAATCATGTGTATTCTTAAAAGGCCACGCATGCATATATTAACCTATAATACTATATGAACATACACACATACATACAAGCATGCCAACAGATATGGGTTTAGTCAAATTTGTACTAGCCTAGATAATAGCTATGGGGTTTACAAAAAAAATCTGCTAAAGCATGGCAGCTGTTAGGTGGTCAAATCGGCCAAGGCTAAAACAACAAATGAACTATCATTATATATAAAATAACATGCGCACTTACTAAAGGTTTTAAAAAAAAATAAAACCGTTTCAACTAAATATTTTTAACTTCAAATTTTTATTCTGAAAATTTTATTCTCAAAAACATTGTATCGACAATTTATTTTCACAAAAATATTTTTCTTATAAAAACTTAAATTAAAGTTTTGAACTCAAAAAAATTTAATATGACAAAAATCAAAACTATCATGAGACATGATAAACAATATGCATATGCACCGAGGTGTCGTGTCCTACGTGACAAAAATTCCTATGAACCATAGAGACTGAAAATTACCTTTCGTAGTGAGGAGAATTCAGTCGATCGCTGGGTTGTAGTAGACAGAAGTAGGAGCTTGGCGGAGGTAACGACATACACCCAATTACACAAATAATTTTGTCAAAATCAAAGTCCAACTGGATGAAGTCCTATATAGCTAAAGCACGGAACACAGACCCTAGGAGTGCTCTATATAGGGACTTCAAACTCCCCCATTGGACTTATTTTGATAAAACCCTTAAGTACATCAAATGATATACTAAGGAAAAATTAAATCCTAAAATGTCCTATACAAAAGAGTATTTAACTAACCACCAATCCTAGAAAAGAAAAGACACAACTCAGATGCACGGTTGATGAAAACCTGCAAAACATAAATACACTTTTTGCCGAGAAATCAAGTTAGTAGCATTTGCTCTACCAAAATAATATAACATAAATAATTGTGCAGAAATGTATGATATGGGACAAACATAAAAGAATAATCAACAAATAATACAGAATGATGTACTCAACTCTCCCCCATTTTGACTAAATAGTAGAATGGAAGAAATACATAAAAGTGTTTAAAAACTGCAGAATGAAAGTCTCCTACATTAAACATGATTTTAAGAGATACCGGTTATTAGTAGATATCTTAACCCTAAAATCTCAGAGATCTTATAAACAGGATGCAGATTAAACACAAACTAGTTATCAAGCAGTGTCATTCCTATCATATGTCTCAATCTTTCAAAACGAGGTTTATCTAACGATTTTGTGAACAGATCAGCAAGTTGATTTTCGGTAGGAATATGTTCTATTATAAGCTCTTTTGATTTAACCAACTCTCTAATGAAATGATGCCTTATGTTAATGTGCTTTGTCCTACTATGCTTGACATGATTTTTAGCAATGCAAATAGCACTTTCATTATCACAATAAAGGTGAACTTTGGACTGAATTATACCATAATTAGATAGCATTTGTTTAATCCAAATTAGTTGAGCACAACATGCACCAGCAGCAACATATTCATATTCAGCAGTGGATAAAGTAACACTAGTTTGCTTTTTACTAGACCATCCAACGAGATTCTGTCCTAAATAATAGCAACCACCCGAAGTGGAACGACAATCATCCGTGCTACCGCCACAATCCGCATTCGAGTACCCAATTATCTCACAAGAAGAGTCATTGGTATACCAAAGTCCAAACTCAATTGTGCCTTTAACATATTTCAAAATATTTTTAGCACAAGTAAGGTGAGACTCTTTTAGACTGGATTGAAACCGCACACAAATACAAACATCATATTGAATATCTGGTCTAGAAGCAGTCAAGTATAATAAACTAGCAATAATGCTACGGTATAATGTGGGATCTAAATTCGAGCCACTATCAGACTTAGATAATTTGGTTTTTATAGCCATACGACTAGATGATATTTTAGCATTTTCAAGTCCAAATTTAACAAGTAAATCCTTAGCATACTTAGATTGTGATATAAAAAGGCCATCACTTAGTTGTCTTATTTGAAGTCCTAGTAAATACTGTAACTCCCCCATAAGTGACATCTTAAATTCACTACTCATGTCTTTTGAAAACTGTTTAACTTCATGAGATGAGGTTGACCCAAAAATAATGTCATCTACATAAATTTGAGAAATCAAAATGCCATTTTTATTAGACTTTTTAACAAAAAGAGTTTGATAACACCTCCTCTAACAAACCCATGTGAAGATAGAAAAGCAGTCAAACGTTCATACCAAGCACTAGGGGCCTGTTTTAAACCATATAAAGCCTTTTTTAATCTATAAACATGATTGGGGAGTTTGGGATCATGGAAACCTTTGGGCTGCTCAACGTATACTTCTTCGGAAAGAATACCATTAAGAAAAGCAGATTTAACGTCCATTTGAAAAAGCTTAAATTGTAAGTGACAAGAAACAGCTAGAAGTAATCTCACTGATTCAAGACGAGTTACCGGGGCAAACATCTCGTCACAGTCTATATTGCTAAAGCACGAAACACGAAACACAAATCCTAAGAGTGCTCTATATAGGGACTTCACTTTTACACTTTTATTTAGGAGTATTAAACCTTATAAATTCTAGCAACTCATCTCAGTGGATTTTTTGATACCCAGACTTGGCCACTATACTCACCCATTGAATGTAGTAATAAGTTTAGGCTTTTGTATTGAGGTGGTGAATAGAAAATAATGATTAGCGTTTGACACTCGCCACTTTTCACCCTCGATCAAAATGGGGTCGTTGCCGGGAATGAGTTTGTTTTAGAATTTATTTGATTTAGTATTTCGTAGTATTTTCTTTCTATTTGTTTTTTTTGCCAATATTTTTGTAGGACTTCTACATTTGAGGGCCAAGAAACGCTTGAATTTCTCGCGCGCACATCTACTTTGTGGAATTTGCCATTTCGAGCCATTTTTGGGGTAAGCATGTCTTATTCCAATTCTTTAGGTAATCATTATTATAATTCTCAAAATTCCCGTAATCCTATGACTTTCGGTCAATACTTAGAGTCCCAAAATATTACAAATTCAAAAATGACTTTGGGCGAGTATAACGAAAGTCAAAACTCGGGTTATTAGAATTTTGATGATGATGATAATGATTTTGGGCCTCTAATTCCTTATAATAGGAATTTTTAAATGAATTTCAATAGTTTTCAAAATTCTTTTAATAATGAGTTTAAGTTTAAGTCCGATGGTAATTTTCAAAGTTCGCATTTTCAAGAATCCGCACCTCGGCCTATGGCATTCGGTGAGGGCTTGCGTATGCTTGAATGTGAGAAGCTTGAAAATCGTTATCGGGAAGAAAATCGTTTGGGGGAACATGAATTGGATTTATTATTTAAATCCGACGATGATTTTGCTTCCGAGACTTTTGAAATCGAGGAATGTTTTGAATCAAATGAGGATTTTGTGCCTACTTTGGAACAAACCATTCTAGACTTTGCCCATTGCGTACTAGATATTGAAAGCGAGGATGAAAATGATGTAATATCCATTTTCAATGAAATGATTTCTTCTTTGTCCCCCAAAGAAGAACATTTCATTGAAAATGATCTTATTTCCTTCGAAACTCAATCTTCAAGCAATGTTGATGCATCTCTTCAGTTTGAATTTCTTTCCTCCCTATTTTCATTCTCTGTTATCACACCGTTATAAGTACCCGATGAATCGGTTTCAAACTTTAATGTGTTAAACCTATTCGCCGATGAGGAGTACTTGCTCAATTCGCCTTCTATGATCGCATCTTTGCCTTTGTGTGCGCCCCCTTCCATTACAATTTCAAAATACTTGTGAGGATATTCTACTTTTCTCGGTCCCCACATCTTTTTATCACCCGTTCAATCCAAATCGCCCATCGTACCTCCAAAACTTTTAATTGACGATGGTTCATTTCTTTCGCCTTACACATGCCTTCCGTTGTTCAAACAAAATTCATATTTTTCGGAAGGCATACTTGAGAGTGAGGGTACATTGTTTATCCTCCAAAGTCAAATTGTTTTTGCAGTGGACCCTTAGCTATTTAGACTTCTAATGTACAGTTAGTGTGAAGCCTAAATAGTAGGTTGTATATAGTTAGATTTTTAACATTTCTTTCTTTAGTTTTTCTTTCTTTTAATTTAGTCTTGTAATTAGTTAACTTTTTGTTGTTTATTTTTGCTATGCTCGGTACTAACTTGTTTTGTAGATTCTTTGGACTTGTTCTTATGGGGACCGCTCCAATTTTGGGTAATATCACTATTTTCCTCTCTTTAACTTGATTCTTAATTCACATTGAGGACAATGTCAGGTTTTAAGTTAGGGGGTGTGGGATATTCTATCCATTTCTTTATTTTGTCCATGTTTTTGCTCACATGTTAGTTACTTAGTATGATTTTCTTAGAAAAATTAAAATTGTCAAAAAGATTTTCTTTCTTTTTTCTCCTTTATTAGGCATTTTGCCCTTATTTTCGATGATAAATTTCAATAATTTCCCGATCCAATTGGCAACTGAATGATGCATGTTCTCGATTTTAGAAGTTATTAGACTTTAGTCCTCAATTTTTGATATTATGAATAACTTCATGAATTAAACTTTAATCCCACGAGCACATGCGTTTTTCTTGTTTTATTGATTTGGTTTAAGATTTTTATAACTTGATAATCTTTTGTTGTATTGTATATACTTACACCGAGTAAGCTTTGTACCTTTCGTCGTTTGTAAGTGTATACACTATTCTTTCCTCTTTGAAAACGTTGAATTCGTTGGTAATCTCACTATTCTTTCATTTGTTCGTTCATTAATTGAGTTTATATCTTGAAATGTATTACTTGATCATGATTTTCATATATTTTTTTGACTCGAGAATTGTGTAAACTTTAGAAAATGATCATACGCCATCTCTGTATATCACCCATATTAGCCTTAACCTCACCTTATATGCTTACCCTCGTTAACCCCTTTGAGGCTTAATATAGCCTTTCGTTTCATTACCCAAAATCCCATAACCAACTCCGAATTGGTGTTATACACCATACTTACACCTTCCATACCTTTGTTTGGAATGTTACTTGGGATTGAATGATGTTGTTGTGTTGCGGTTGCAATTTAGGCATGTGAGAGTATGAAAAGTAAAGAAAAGAAAGTGTAGTGACAAATAAAAAGAGAAGTGAAATGCAAAAGAAAACAAAAGAGAAAAGTGAGAAAAAGAAGAAAAGAAAAAGAAAGAGAAAGTTGTATATGTTGTATATAGTTCAATAAGCTATGATTACTCTCCATCTGTATATCTAATGCCTTTTATGGAACTTATTTTCTAATTTTTGATATTCCTCGCATTTTCCCATTATTCCGAGTTGTCATTTCTGAACACTTTGAACTCGTACATACATTCCTTTTGTTTCGTACCCTAGCCAAACCTACATTACAACCCTATACAAGTCCTATGTGATCTTAGGTTGATTTTAATTTAAAAGTTGAAATAGTTTTGATAATCTGTGAAAATACATTTCGCCTCCTTTAATGTGCGGTATCTTTCATTGAGATTACAATTTTTCATTTTATATATAGCGTTGTTCATTTGTGATATGTGTGCGGCCTAGTTTCCATTTACATTTACTCTTTATGCCCGCATGTTCCGTGTGTTAACTCCCTGTTGCGAGTGAATTCACTTGATGAGTGTAATGCTTGCGAGGATTGAATATATGATTGCTTTAACTTTTAGTATCCGATTTATTTAAGTTTTTGTCAAATAAAATTTTGCATGTGCTCGCTCCCCTCTCACATTTTAAGGTTTCAATTCTATGAGGTGCATTCTATAATATTAATGATTCAGACTTTTGTTTGAATTCATTCATTGTGCTAATAACGCGTATGAAATTCTTTTCGTATTGTTGGGCTTGTCGCATGTTGGTTTGGGCATATTTTGAGGAAACTATATGATGTTTGTGGGTTTCATCCCTGAAAACCCTCATAAGACGACACTCGTCCACTAGGGTAACCTAGAAGTTTAACGGCTTATTGCATACGATAAATGCAATCGAATCGCCAGTGAAAGTGGTCGTATGCTTTTACACCATATTTTTGTACTTATCCTGCTTTTGGTTTGATTGTAGTTCTTGTTTCATCCTATTTAATTCCTAGGGACTAGCAATGGGTAAGTTAGGGGGTGTGATAATATGCAAATATTGCGTATTTCATCCATCGAACCTACGCATTTTAGCCCCCTCAGGTGCCTTAATCTCTATATTTAAGCCTGTTAACCAGACAACCTCAGATTTATATTGTTAACATGCTATATGAGGTATAATTGGGCTTTTGTAGGTATGTAGGTACTAAGTGTGAAGTTCGAACGCATTCCGCTCAAGTTTCGTACATATCGACACGCGCAAGAGTAATTCGGTCAATTCACAGCTTGGTCACCTGCCCAACATCTACACAGAAGTTGTATCCCTCTTCGCAAGCTTCACGTGGCCACGAACGATGCGCGAATCTGATCCCTAATGAAGAAGTTGCGGCGTTTCTAGCGGAAGAGAAAACCAAATACATCAAAACAGGGGGGAACTTGAAGCAGCCCTGCTTGATCGATCGATCGATCAAAAGGATCGATCAATCGATCCTTTAGATATTTTCCTTCGAGCTTAGACAGTGGGCTCATTTTTCAACCATCGATCGATCGATCAAAGGGATCGATCGATCGATCCCCTGTTTCCAACTGATATTTTCCCTTTTCTTTTCCTTTTCCTTTTCTTTTCTAATTTTATTCCACTTACTATATAAACCAATTTTGTTGTAAATATCAGATATAATTCGTTTTAGAAAGTTTTAGGTTAAGGTTTGGGGATTTGAGAACTCTTTCTTCATTTCTTCTTGGTTTGACACCCATTTAGGTTTGTAAGTTGTACTTTCATCTTCCCCCTCCATTAGTATAGTTTGTATTTCCTTAATTCTTTCTTCGTAGTTAATTTACATGCTTTCATAATTAGGTTTAGGTGCTTTCTTTCCGTGCTTTCTAGTGTAGTTTTATTGCATTTATTTACCGCATTTTTAATATGCTTTCTAGCTAAATTAGTCTAGGTTGTGTCAGATGGAACTTATTTCAGGTTGTCATGTTGCTTTGCTTTGGTGATGGAGTTTACGGGTCTATTTCGGGTGTGTTGTCCTAGTTATTATGCCTAGAAGATTTGACGGGGAATATCATGTATGCTCCGTGCTTACGGCCTTGCGTGCGTAATTTTCGGGGTATTTGTTGATGCCAAAAACGTATTAGGCTTTTATGCAAATTTAGGGGTGTGACAACTCTTGATTTAATTAATTATCGAAACGAGACGCAATCTTAATAACTCTTCGACCCATGTAACCATTTTATACTAATTAACTCGGGTGAGGGGTATTCGACGCAACCTATAATTTTTACCGCTTTGTTAATCTAGTTTAATTTACACTCGCCTAGATTAATATTTCCCTTTTTCGCATCTTTTACTTTTTGTGTATAATCATCTTTTACACTTTTATTTAGGAGTATTAAACCTTATAAATTCTAGCAACTCGTCTCTGTGGATTTTTCGATACCCGAACTTGGCCGCTACACTCACCCGTTGAGTGTAGTCATAAGTGTAAGTTTTTGTATTGAGGCGGTGAACAGAAAACAACGATCGGCGTTTGACACTCGCCACTTTTCACCCTCGATCACAAAGGGTATAGCAAGGTAATAAAGCAATATCACAATGACAAATAGAACTAGCAAAGCAAAAGCTAGTAAATCATGTGAACTACCAAAGCTATAGCAAGGGAATAAGAAATGATCATATATACGTGTATCAAAATCAATAGCTATAAGATGAATGATATCAAGCCATAATCACAAACGTCGGATATGTGATTTATAATCAATCTAACTAACAAAATGAGATCATAAATCAAGCATAAATATATCGACGTGAGCATAATAACTTGGATAAAACAAGTTAATCCATAAAACCAATAAAATATCCATACAGCAAACCAAAAAGTATCCAAGCATCAACAAGAATGGTATAAATATCCAAATGGTGACCAAGTGTATGAAAGTACCACATGATTTACTATCAAATGAGAAAAATAAAATAAAGATATAGACCAAATCTTTAATCATCATGAGACATATCATCGTACTAGGCATCATTATCATCATCATTGGTTATGTCGTTATCATCCTCATCATCAACATCCACAAGTGGAACATATGGAGGAAGATGAGGAGTACCAATAGGATGTGGAACAACAACAACAAAATATGAGATAATATCGGATCTCCTAAAATACTCAGAAATGAACATAGCATCCATATGCAAATTGGCATACTCTCGATCAATCGTATCAAAGCATTGTGTAAATATGCACGGGAGTACATCATCTCATATCTGGTCTTATGAAACTGACCTCTTATATAATCAAAATAAGCTGCCATGAAAGCACTTTAACTATGATGTGCTAATGGCTCGGGAATAGGTGTAGGTTGAGGTGCCGGGGCAGAATTGGGTACCGGTGCATTCGGATCCTAGGGCTAGAGAGGTGGTCATCATGAAGTCTGGTCAACAAAATGAGATGAACTAACAATTTAAATAGCACCAATAATAGTAGAGACCTCATCTGTAAGAAATATAGGGACTCTAACAAATACAAGTAGTCAATGATCAACCTCTCATACGACAATGCCTCCCCTCCTGTGTTTGTACGCATTCTTCTCATCACCTGAATAACTAACTTTAGATATTTTATCACCTGGCCATGCACTAAAGCATACATCAACCGACCAATATGGTACGGTAAGTACTAGGTGTGGCGTCTAGTCATGAGGTTGTAAACATTTAATAAATAAAGAAAAGAGTAACACCTATCCATATCTATTTGTCTAAAAAGAGAACTCATCCAACTAGACCTATATCCCAATAAAAATATGCAACCTGATTAACTGTGACTCCATGCTCATAATAAGAATAAAAATCGTTCTCATCAAGATGAGTCTATAGACCTAAGTGAGTAGCAAGAGCATCACCAGTAAGCTCAATGAAAATAACACAAAAAAGAATGAACTGCATGTATGGTCGAAGGTGGTACGATCATGTTCTCATTAAACTCACGAACAAGTGTAGCATTGACCTACTGATGTGGCTGAATCAATGATGAATCGCGAATAACATCGTTCAAAAATAATATAAACTGCCCTCCTCACATTTTTCAAGATGCTTTAAGTCTACATCTTTCTCGACGATTACAACTTGGGTTATGAAACCTTTCATAAGAGGCGAACCATCTCTAGTAAATAAAATCCTAAAGGCATCAGTAGTGGCATCTGAAGCATGAATTGAGGAAATTGGGGAATGTTTATGATGTCTATAGGGTTGTGAAGTAGAAGGTGATTCTTATGGTCAAGAAGTCTCACTAGGACCACTAGGTACACGAATCGTCTTCCTCGCTTGCATCTTCCCTCTCACCATAATGCGAAAATATGATGAAGAATGAGAAATAAGGGAAGAACTAGGGTAAAAATGACAAAAGGTAAGAAACCCCAAATGTATAACCCTCAAAACACAAAATAACCCTCCAAGACAGGAAATTAAGCACTCAAGATGACGTATCTAACCTAAAATCACTATGAAAGAATCAAATCAACCATAAACAACAAGTGTTAAAGACTTACCAAAGTGAAAATAATGCAAATGACACCAAACAAAAAAAACTAGTTTGAACCACCAATGAATCTTCTCTCAAAACCTTCCTAAAAGGACATGCAAACTGAAAAAATCACCATATAAGCGATTTTGAATAGGGTTTGAGATCTGGAAGAGATTTGGGTATGAGATGAGAACTGAACAAACTAAACCCATTTAAACATGCCGACAGACCTGCGAATGGAAAAATCCTTACATGCGAACATGGTCGTTTTTAAACCGTGCGAACGAAACAAAACATAGATAAAGTTAAGGAAAAATATTCAGAAAAGTGTAAGTATAAATTAGAATCCAAGCTATCTCCATAGTAGAAACATGAATGAATGCAATGCATGATAAAACATTCATTTTTTACTTGAAAAACACAGAGTATGGGATAAATGCAAAGAAAAAGCATAAAATCAACAACTCATACACACAAATATATAAATGCAAACACAAAAGTATAAAGTGTGATTGTGATTAGGAACATGTGACAAATTTGATTTGACACAAAGAGTTCCTTTAAATGTTGATTAAAACATGAATTCAGAACACATTTAATCCAAATCTTAATCAATTGAACATATAAAGGAAAATTCTTATCAAATCAATTTCTTGAAACTTTGTAATATTAATCAGGGTATGATTTGTAATACTAATCAAGGTATAATTCATGTGAGATATATAGTTACAAAATTAACATGAATACATATAACCAAATTATATAATCATTACAAATTATTCTTAAAAAAAATAATTCCACCAATATCCTTTTACCTCTTATAAATGGTTGTTTCTAACCATTTTACTCCCTCAAGCATATGCTATTCAAAATATTTTGAATGTCAACTAAACATAAATTTTTATTTTTGAAAACTTATGGCATATCTTGCTTTTTATGAAGGTTAAGCTCTTAGCTTGTGGATCTTTCCAACATATTAGGGTTTGTCGTTGATTGGATTTTCACTCACCTAAATGACACCTACCCAATAACATTTGAATTTCAAGTATCGACTTTAATCACTCTAATGGTAGCACTTATCAACGCATGAAAAATGGTCATTTTTCAACTCCTTCATAGTATAAAATGAACCAAAATATCACGCACGGACCATAAAAACTTTTAAAACCAATAGAGATCTTGAGATTTGATCATGATCAAATTAAGCACTAAAAGAAATAATCATATGCATCATGTGATATGAATGTGCTCAAGTAGTGTAAAATCAATACCATAAACTTTAACAAATTTGACAATCATGATTTTTCAAATGAATTTCACCCTAATAATTAAATGAAATAAAATTTTCAATTAAATGGTTAAAAATCAATTTTAATCATCATTCAAGTTAAATAAATGATCAAATCATAAGAATTAAAAACTTAACCATATAATCACAAAATTAAATAAACCCAAAATCTTTTTGTAATTTTGAATAAGAATGGTGCATGTATTTGCAAAATTATTTTTAGTAAAGAACGTAGCATAAAAAGCAAATGAGTGAAAAATATACATATGCAATAAGTCCTCACCAAGAATAAAACGTGATACAAAATGAAACTCTCACCCAAACGATGTGTTTCTCCACAAATTAATAATGAACTAGGAAGGTAACCTACACAAACAAGACCATAGTCATCTTAGCTAACTATTTATCTAGATAGCAATGGGTATTACATCTTTCGGATCTATGGGAGGAATAAACTTAAATTCTTTCATCACATTCTTTGAGGAGCATCAATTTTAATACTCTTTCTAGGTACATTCCTAGGGATTCCACTACCTACCTTTGGTATCCATCTCTCATCCATCTTAGAATTCTTATGCCTTGTCCTTCGATTTTGAGTGTAGTGTCTAAGTATAGATCTAGGAGACTCACATCTAACCTCGTCTCTATTTTGCACTAGGAACGACATCCGTCTTATCAAATTACTAATTCCCCCCCTAAGCTCAACAATAGGATCTATTCAACACATTTTCCTCCTATTGCCAATGAACCTATGGTTTTTCTCCCTCAAACACCTACATGCTTGGTTTGTTTGATGTTAAATTAAGTTTAATCGCGTTTTATGTGTACCAAATATTTGGAAAGTCATGAATATAAAGGAAATGTTGTCGGATTTTTGTAGACATGTTACATGTTCATGATATTTATTCTACTCTCATTATTTCATCATTTTGTGAAAATATACATATATTTGTAATAATTCTTTCCACATTTAACAAATTCAACTTTTGTAACTACTAATAGCCGTCATAAAATTTGTCACTACTTTTGTAACTGCTAATAACAGTCACAAATTTATCACCACTTTTGGAACTTCTAATATCAATCACAAATTTGTAACTGCTAACAGCGATTACAAATATTAGATTCATAACTACTAACAGCGGTTACAAATATTAGATTCGTAACTGCTGACAACAGTTACAAATTTGGGTCACCATGTCATAACCCCCATAGGGGTTATAAAAAAATTTGACTTCTGTTAGGAGTGACAATTTTCTTCTTGTGACCCCCTAAATCGTGACATCAATTAAAAGTTATAAAGGTCATTTGTAACTGCTAATGGCAGTTATAAATCTCATTTTTTGGTGTAGTGACCATGAAATTCTTACGCGGGGTTCTGCCAAATTCTCAGGTGACCGACCTATTTCCAAGTCATACCACTGCTTGAGTAGGTTTAAACAAGTAATTGAAGAAATTAACTTTGAAAAAATTTATTCATTAACCACCAATCGTTTTATTGTGCGAAAAAGAAAAGTGTCTCAAATTTCTATCTAATGATAAAACTTCCTAAGGTTCATGGGATTCCATGACCTTGGGATTACTGTTCCATCTAAATTTACTAGATGATATGATGCTCCACCACCCTTTGAAGCTACTCGGTATGGTACTTGCTAGTTCAGTGTTAGTTTCCCATCTGATAGTTTTTTGACTGTAGGAAGAAACTTTTTAAGCACTAATTTTTTGACCTGGAATTCTCTGATCTTGACATTTTTTCGTGTCGCCTTACCAGTTCTAGTAGATAGGCAGTTGACTGCATAAAATCTTGTTCTCTTCTTTCTTCAACCAAATCTAACTCACAAGTGATTCGGTCATTATTGCGACCGTCCTAAAAAAACCGATCTGACATTTGGAACGACAACCTCTAGAGGAATGACAACCTTCATACCATATGCAAGAGAATATGGAGTCTCTTTGGTCGGCTTTCTCGACATCATTTTGTATGCCCAAAGGATATATGGGAGTTCATCCACCCATCTTTCTTTGGCGTAATCTAGTCGGAGCTTGATCCCCGAAAGAAAAGTTTTGTTGGTTATCTCTGCTTTACCATTACATTGCGGGAAGACTACTGATGCGTACTATGTGACACCCCGAGCTGGATTTATGGGCCACTTGTGGGTCGACCCGAATCAGTCCGACAACATCAGATGTGAACTGATGTGGACAACCCTTAATAATGTTTTTAGTTCCTTTTATTTAATTTAAAGTCTCAATATTTAACATGCAATTATATTTTCATGTAATATAAAATAAATTGCCAAGTGAAGAACCCATTACAGTGCATCTCGAGTTCACTTAATCAGAGATACTATTGTAAGGACGGTAAGAAACACATATACATAAAATGCTCTCAAATACGGAACTGCATTTATCCAGCCCTTGTAAAGAATGGATGTGAGCCAATTACCAATGGGGTTCTAGCAAAATGCAATATAAGAACGAATGACAGAAGGAAGGAACAATACTATTAGGTGTGTGTTGATACCAAATTTACTCTGCTGATATGGACCTATTATTTGAAGACACGTGTCAACCTATGTGGCAAATGTAAATGTTTATACCGAGCTACTCAAACCCCCGAGGAACTACTGTACTCCAAATAACTCAAGATCACCGAACAACTAAGAAGCCACGAGGAGTTCAGGGGCCCCGAGCAGTTCAAGCGTGTCGAGCTACTTAGGCGGTCCGAGTTACTTAGGCAGTCCAAGCAGCCTAGCACTCTAATCAGGATAATCAAGGAGACGACTGCGCATGAAATGCTCATTTATTATCATACAGATGTACATGTCTACTAGATAACAGCGCATTGTCCTCTCATTTGTACAGCCTCGAGGCTATAAATACATTGTAACCTCCTCATTGGAGGGGACCAGCATTTTTGAGAAGATCATTCTTTGAGAATTCCAAGCAAACAGTCAGCAATACAAAAATGGTGGACGTAGGCCATTCCTATAAGGCTGAACCACTTTAAAACTCGATTGTCTATTATTTTTTATTCACTTTTATCTGTGATTAAAATAATTAGGTCAAATCTAATTTTTTACATCAATAGATTGGTGCCGTCTATGGGAAACGACTGTAATTATCGTTTTTCACCAAAATAACTCATTATCAATGGCTGATAATCCAGAATCCAGTAATCAAAACACTGGGATTCCCCCGAATCCTTCTGCTCCCCCAAGTTTTCAGATCTGGCTGGTATAATGGATAATTTGGCCCAAGGGCAAACGACCATGCAAGAAACCATGCGTCAACTCATACAAACCGTTCAAGGCGGAGTTCCAGTCCAATCTAGATAAAGAAGTGTTTAAAGAAATATTCGTTTTCCCTCTTCGCTAACTGGCGACTCATATCGTACTGAGATATCTAATGATCCATCTTATCAGCCTGGACGGACTTCCTCGGTACGAGCTACAGACACTCAATAAAACATCACTCTATCTCCAGAGAGGACAAGTGCTCTTGAAAGGTTGAGTAGAGTCTCTCTTTTTGATCGTCTGGGTCCTAGGAGAAATAGAAGTCCCCCTAGGATTGTATCAAAGAACTCTCAACGACCATTTGATATGAAGGAAGGCTCTGCCCAATCACAACCAGCTGCTCGTCATGAAAGATCCCAAGAGGCTAATTCAACACGATCAATTGCTCGAACCAATAGGATCGAGGAAGGAAATGAGGCATGGAAAGGCTCAATTCAAAGGTTGGAAGATAGATTAGGGGAGATGGCTAAAACCAAGAATACTCTACAAAGGACTTTTATCCAAGGAACACCATTCATACAAGAGATTGTGGACTTCCCAACGCCGTCAAAATTCAAAGCCCTGGTAGTAACACCAAAATATGATGGAAAAACTGATCCTGTTCTCCATATAGAACAGTACCAAGCAGCTGTTGATATCTATGTTGTTCCAGACGAGATGCGATGCAGAGCATTTTCAGGAACCCTTACTGGATCTGCTCAGATGTGGTACAATAACCTTCCTCGGGGGAAAATTACGACTTTCTTTCAGCTAGCAGAGCTCTTTATTGGATTTTTTTTGGGAGCAAAGCCAGTCAAATGAGTAGCACACTTGCTAAGTGTTAGACAAAAGACGGGTGAAAGTACCAGGGATTATATTACTCATTTTAATAACGAGAAACTATAAGTAATTGATTACGAGGAGAAAATTGCAATTACTGCTTTGATGAGTGGTTTGTTGCCCAATAAATTGTACTACACTTTAGCCAAAGACCCACCAAGGACCATGGCAGAACTGATGGAAAAAGCAGCAAAAATCATGAAGGCCGAGTAAGCCATGGCTGCGAAGAAGAACGCCGATACTAAGGAGATCAAGGTGGAAGATGGTAAAACTGAAAATAAGGAACAAAAGAACAACGGTGGTAACAGGCAATCAAAGGGTAAACAAGCATTAGAACAGATGAAGAAATATGGAAATTATACTCCCTTGAAGGTGGATATAAATCATATTCTGGAAGAGATCAAGAACAGCGAGGAGCTAGCCTGGCCAGCAAAAATGAAGGCAGATCCTAATAAGAGAGACAAGTCCAAATATTACGAATTCCACAAAGATCATGGTCACACGACCAAGCATTGCATGGCTCTTCAGAATGAAATTGAAGCACTCATTAGACGAGGAAAATTGTCCAAGTATGCTGACCGTCAAAACAGTGGTCGAACCAATGAACGAGGAAGGCAAAGGTCTAAATCTCCTCCTCGAGCAAAAGATGACAAGAAAAGGGATCATGAAGATGATCCAGAAGATGACCCCGATCTCTCCAAAAGATCGAGACAACCAGAAGGTGAGGTATTTTCAATTTGTTTTGGATCATTTGATTGCAATGTTATTATAGGTGGAGATGTAGGAGGTGGATACCTTACTGCAGAGAGGAAATCTTACCTCAATGAGGCTCAAGCTTGTTCGTACATTCAACGAATAAATCTAGCTGAAGATGATCGCCCGATGAAGGTGAATAAAGATAAACTAGTCATCGGTTTCTCTAAGAACGACCTCGCAGGTGTGCTATATCCTCATGATGACCCATTGGTGATCAAAATAAGGATGAAGGAAGTAGTGATTTCATGACTATTGGTGGATAATGGCAGCTCGACAGATATTATGTTCTACCCATGTTTTGATAGTTTGAACCTAAAGCTATCCCAGTTGGAACCATATCATAGGCCCATCCTCGGTTTTACTGGTGAGAAAGTTTTTCCACTTGGGACGATCAAGTTGGATATATTCATCGGTACATGGCCTGCTTGTGGAACAAAAAGAGTGCGCTTTTTCGTGATGGATAAAAATGTCCAGTCAGCTTACAATATCATCATGGGAAGGGTAGGTTTGAAAAAGTTCGAAGCAATACCATCAACTGTACATCAATGTTTGAAATTTCCAACCAATTTTGGAGTAGGAGTTGTGAAAGGCGATCATAAAGTAGCTCAGGAATGCTACTATTCTTCTACCGAGCAGGAAGAACTGGAGGAATCCAGGAAAAAGACCACTACCTATCAAGTGGATGAAGGTGCATAAATTGAAACATTAGATCCTAGAGACTAATCGCAGCTTGTAAAAGGCCAGGTGGTGGAAGCAACTGAAAATGTCATTCTGGACGATGAACACCCGGAACGAACAACTCAAATCGGTGCGTCGTTGGATGCCCCACTAAAACAGGAATTGATAACTTTCCTAAGAACTAGAAAATAAACTTTTGCATAGAGCCACGAAGACATGCCAGGGATAGACCCAGCCTTCCTATGTCACGAGCTTAATGTAAACAAGGAAATCAAGCCAGTGAAGCAAAGAAGAAGAGTGTTCAACCCTAAAAAGAACCAAGCTATACAAGAAGAGGTCGAGAAGCTTCAAAAAGCCTGTTTTTATTAAAGATGTCAAATATCTGGAATGGTTAGCAAATGTGGTGATGGTGAAGAAGAAAAACAACAAGTGGAGGATATGTGTGGACTTCACTGATCTTAATAAAGCTTGTCCAAAGGATCATTTCCCTCTGCTTCTAATCGATCAATTGGTGGATGCTACATCAGGACACGAATTGTTGAGTTTCATGGATTCTTATTCTGGTTACAACCATATTAAAATGAAGCCTGAAGACAGGGAGAGTACCTTTTTTTTATCACCCACAGGGGAACTTATTGTTATAATGTTATGCCGTTTGGATTGAAAAATGCAAGTGCAACATATCAACGGCTGATGAATAAGGTGTTTGCAGAGCAGATCAGTCATAATATGGAGGTTTACATCAATGATATGCTGACGAAGAGCAAGAAAGCTGCTGATCATCTAGTTGATTTGGGTCAAACTTTTGATCAACTGAAAAAATATCAAATGAAGTTGAATCCCACTAAGTGCATATTCGGAGTACGAGAAGGAATGTTCATCGGATATATTATCAACCAGCGGGGAATTAAAGCAAATCCTGAGAAGACCAAGGCCTTATTAGAGTTAAGATCTCCAACCATAAAAAAGGAGGTGCAAAGTCTCACAGGGTGAGTAGCAGCACTCAATAGATTTGTGTCACGAGCAACAGATAGATGTATCCCCTTTTTCGAAACACTTCGAAAAACATTTGAGTGAAATGATGAATGTGAGGAGGCCTTTCAAGAACTAAAGAAGTACCTAGGAACACCTCCCTTGCTATCTAGACCAGTGATGGGAGGGAGATTATACTTGTATCTAGCAGTCTCGAAGAATACTGTTAGCTCGGCATTGATAAGAGTGGAGGATGGAGTGCAGAAACTAGTCTACTACACCATCAAGGCTTTCTGAGGAGCAGAAATCAGATATCCAAGGTTGGAAAAATTGGCATTAGCACTGATTGAAGCCATCAGAAGAATGAGACCTTACTTCCAAGCCCATACTATAGTTGTGTATACTGATATGCCATTAAGGCAAGCTCTACATAAATCAGAGAAATCGGGAAGATTGATGTACTGGGTAGTGGAGCTCGAAGAATATGATATAATTTATGAGCCTAGGTCATCGCACAAAGGGCAAGCACTAGCAGACTTTATCGCGGAGTTTACACAAGAAAATGCCGTCGAAGAACAGGATTTGAAAATTGATCAACCTGTAGATGTTATAGGATCATCATAATTAAACCCCAACCAACTTACTTTGGTAGGCGAGGACGGAAAGATGATTGACGAGCAGCAAGAAGTATTGGAGGAGGATAAGAAGAAGTACCAAATATTTCATCGAGGAACTCTCTCGGATCAAAATTTTAATGATCAGTTACCCATATGGAATTTGTATGTCGATGGCTCTTCGTGCACTGCAGGCAGTGGAGCAGGGATTGTCTTGAAAAGTCCGGATGAGGTCGATATGGAATATGCTATGCGCTTTTAATTTAAAGCTTCTAATAATGAGGCTAAATATGAAGCAATGATTGTAGGTTTAAGTCTAGCCAGAACGATGAAGGCAGAGCAGGTTGTCATATTCAGCGATTCGCAGTTAATTGTAAATCAGATTCTTGGAGTATATATAGCAAAGGGAGAGTTAATGATCAAGTACCATGCAAAAGAAATGGAGTTGGTATTGAGTTTTATTGCTGTTCAGCTGGTCAGAGTACCAAGACTAGAGAATGCAAGAGCAGACACACTAGCTCGATTAGCATCAACCACACGCACCGAGCTATGAAGAACAATCCCAATAGAGATTTTAGCTGGTCGGAGCATAGAGGAAGATTTGGTCATGAACTTCATTGCTCTTGATTTGGGACCATCATGGATGGATCCCATCAGGGCCTATATTGAACAAAGTATTTTGCCAATTGATAAACTTGCAACTAAGAAATTGAAGTTCAAAGCTGCTCGTTATATATTAACCAATGGTATTTTATATAGACGAGGAGTTATAGCAGCGCTACAAAGATGTGTTCATCCCTCCGAAGTGAAAGACTTGATCGAAGAAGTTCATGAGGGGTCTTGTGGAGCCCATGTAGCTGGTCGGACGCTCTTACGAAGGATAACCACGCAGGGGTATTACTGGCCGATGATGAGAGCTGATTGCGCATCTTATGCCAAGAAATGCGATAAGTGTCAATGCTTTTCCTCTGTCCGAAGAACTCCCCAAGCATTGCTAACACCCATCACGTCCCCTTGGCCATTCGCTATATGGGGAATAGACTTGGTCGGACCACTACCAACGACTAAAGGAAGATTCAAATACTTAGTGGTCACAGTGGATTATTTTACTAAATGGGTGGAAGCTGAACCTCTTATTGATATGACATACAACAAAGTCTATCAATTTATTTGGAAAAATATAATTTTCAGATACGGCCTCCCACATGCGTTCATTACTGACCATGGAACCCAATTTGACAAAGAAGAATTCGCAGCATATCGTCATCAATCGAATGTACTGAAGGTCCACTCTGCACCAGTCCATCCCCAGAGAAATGGAAAAACTGAAGTGATAAACAGAACGCTGCTAAATGGTTTGAAAAAATGGCTGGATGATGCAAAGACAAATTGGATTAACGAGCTATAGTCTGTGCTTTGGGCATATCGCACCACACCACGAACAACAACTGGAGAGTCCCCATACATGCTAGCATTTGGGAGTGAAGCTGTCATACCTGTTGAATTAGGTCTACCTACACATAGGGTACTTAATTTCAATTCTCCTATTAGTGATTTGATGAGAAGATTAGATCTGGATATGCTAATAGAAGTCAGAGAAGAAGCAGCTATAAGAAATGCCGCGTAGTAACAACGAACAGCTTCGTTCTACAATAAAAGAGTCAAGAAATGTGATTTGAAGGAAGGGGATTATGTGCTGAAGAAAGTTATCCAAAAGCATAATAAACTAGAAGCCAATTGGCACGGACCCTACAGAGTGACAAAAGTTGTTCGTCCAGGGACATATAGGATTGAAACCTTGGAAGGAGAAGAATTCAAGAATGCATGGAATGCCGAGCATCTTTGAAAGTATTATCAGTAGTGGAAATATCTATGTAATACGATTTCTTCAATATGAATAAAGTGATGTTTCCCCATTTTTCTTTGTTCGTTAAATTTTTTTGAAATATTAGTGCTACACACTATACAAGTAAATTACCACCAACTATAAGTTGGTCGGGAAGCAATTACCACCAACTCTAAGTTGGTCGGGAAGCAATTACCACCAACTCTAAGTTGTTCGGGAAGCAATTATCACCAACTTTGGTTGGTCGGCAAATAAATTACCACCAACTCTAAGTTCGTCGGGAAGCAATTATCACCAACTCCGATTGGTCAGTAAATAAATTACCACCAACTCTAAGTTGGTTGGGAAGAAATTACCACCAACTCCGGTTGGTCGGCAAATAAATTACCACCAACTCTAAGTTGGTCGGGAAGAAATTACCACCAACTCTAAGTTGGTCGGGAAGCAATTACCACCAACTCCGGTTGGTCGGCAAATAAATTACCACCAACTCTAAGTTGGTCGGGAAGCAATTACCACCAATTCTAAGTTGGTGGGGAAGCAATTACCACAAACTCTAAGTTGTTAGGTAAGCAAATTACCGCCAACTCCGGTTGGTCGAGTAATAAATACCACCAACTCCGGTTGGTCGACAAATAATTTTCACCAACTCCGGTTGGTCGACAAGTTAAAATAACACAGGACATTTGTGTCTTTCTATAGATATACATATATGTTCATCAGTAAATAAAAGAGATATTTCATAAAATATTTCCAAACCAATAACAATTAAAATTGCAAAGAAAACTAAAGATTTCTTCATTAAAACCAAAACAAATTACACAGGGTCTACCCCAGCTGGAGGATCATCAAGACTATAAGGAGAATTTATGAAGTTCAAATCTTGCATCATTCTGACATTCATTAAAGATGGACGATCAAGCAGATGTTCTGGGTGAGATATTTCAAAGTTTGAATGGAGACTATAATCATCAAGATACTTGGATATTAGAACGCGAGGAATGGCCTGGGCTGGGATCCAACTAAGGTCAAGCTTGAAAGGAGGCACAGGCAGATCAAGAACTCCAGAAGTATAGTAATCCCATAAAAAATGAACTCTCTCCAATTTTAGAACACAAAGAGCATTCAACCAGCCCTATTTATACCCTTCGTTGTTCAACTGTTCTAAACGAGCATCAAGATGGTAGAGTGCTTCATTGTAACCAACCATCCAAAACTCTCTGGGTTGTTTATAGAATTGGTAAGTTAACCTCTCTAGTTGCTCGTGAAGATTCTTCACCAGAATTTCTTTATTTTCTAAGGCAGAGCTTTGTGTAGAAACTTGCTCGCCGAGGTTCAGAATCTTCTTGGACATCTCTGCTCAGGCTTGGTTCTTCGCCACCAACTAGAATGCTTGGTTCTCCAAGGATGATTGAGTCCTCTCCTCTTCAATTGAAACCCGAACATCTCTTGCTCATCCCCGAGAAGAAGATCTTGCTCGTCCGCAAGTAGAAGTTTACGGTCTATCTCTTTTTAAAGTTTCCAACTCATCCCGCAAGTTGGCATTTTCTACTTCCAAAAAAGAAAAACCATCATCATTAACGGGGACCAGGGCCCCCGAGGAAGATGCGACATACTTGACTTGTGTAATATTTTCTTACAAAATAATGTTTTTCTGCTCCAATAGCTTAGCAATCTTCCTATGCTCTTCAACCTCAAGCTTTAAAATGCTATCTTTCTTCTCGTAAGCAGAGATGAATTTATCATACCCTTTTTCAGCATTTAATTGTTGGCATTTCTTCTCGTACCCTTGGTGCAAAAGTATGGAGGACGCTTTGTACTACCGCTGGAGTTCCTCTATAGTTCCTTGAAGCTCCTCAATCATCTCATAATAAGCTACATTATTGGCAACGACTTGATCGCGCAAGCACTTCACATATTTGTAAGCTTAGACTGCTCGTTCAGAAGTATCTGGATCAAGAATGTCAATGAATTGCGCCTCATTTAGGTCTGTATGACTAGCTATGAAGTAATCATTACATTTCTTCATCAGTTCTGTGTCATGAGCTGATTAGAACTCCATCCTGGCAATAAACTAGTAAAGAGAAGAGATGGAAAGAATCAATGAGAATGCAGACAGAGAAAGTAGAAGAAAAAGTTAAGATAAACATCCAAAAGTTCGATTCTTCATTTCATCATAAAAGAAAATACAAAAGCTGAGGTTACATTTAATAAAATAACAAAATAGCCAAACTATTCTACACATTTTCTTTGTTTCCTACAACTTCTTTAGGAGATTTTGAGGAAGAGACTGGTTGCTCAGTGGGCAATAGTATCTTCTGGTAGGAGTAATGGTTGGTTGGGGTTTCTCGGAGCACGATTGAATAACGAGAAATTGATCTACAGACATAAAAAAAGATTCATCTAAAATAGGTGCATCCTCTTCTTCTTCTCAAGGAGAGGGAGGAGGGCCATGAATGTGTTGCTGGAACAATTCTGAATCCTCAAAAATTTTCATCTCTTTCAATGCTGCTACCCATCCATCCCGAAAGTACTTGAGGCTATCATACTTCATTTGCAAAGTTATGGCAGCCAGGCCCTTGTTCCAGCCTTTATCCCAACCATCACCGAACGATTTTTTAACAGCCTTTTTCCTATTTTCTTTCTCCGAGGAGGTCCTTACCCTAAGGAGCACCTCGGCAGCCTTCAACTTCTTTTCAACCTCCACCTTTTGACGTTTAACATCCTGAAGTTTAACAACTTCGTCTCCAGACAATTTGAGCTTAGCTTCCAGCTCCTTGTTGCTCTTCTTAAAGACCTTATTGCTCTGCTCGAAATCTTTCAACTTTTTCTTCAATTCCTTGGAGGCATTCGCAACTCGATCTCTATCCAACTCAATGGACTTAAGCTGCTTATCCCAAGTAACTTTATCTTCCTCGTACTTTTAATGAGATTCTTTTAAAGACTGAGTCAAACCAGTAAAAGCTTCCTTTACACCTCTCGAGGAACTTGAAGCCTTGATAGCTTTGTCTTTCTTCAAGATGCTGTTGAAACACGTCACCAGCTGAAAAAAGGAATGACCTTAAGTTAACACATGAACATAGTATTAGAGAATATGGAAGTCCAGTCAAAAATACTTACTGAGGCAATGTGTTGAGCAGCAAGGGTAGTAATTCTCTCACGAGAAAGAGAATCTTCAATATTTTGGACTTCTGGGACAGTCCAAGATTTCACCAAACTCACAACAGAGCTTGGGGCAACAAGAGATGGAATACTACCTTCAACATTTGAAGGTTGAAAAATAGGCCCAGCAGGTCTCTCAGACGAACTTTTCTTCAACCTCCTCAGGAGAGCAGGAACAATTTCAACTAAAGACGATGTCTTTGTTGGAGATATAACGATAACCTCGCTTGGAGGAGAGATAGCAATAACCTTGGCAGTAACAGGAGGGGGTACATCAATGTTTCTCGTCCCTTCCTCTAGAACATCCTGTTTATTTTTCTTTGCCTCCACATTGGCAGAGTCTGATTTGTCAAAGAAGGAAGGAGCTATTCTTCTCTTCATTAGGTTACTAATGGGAATATTCGATTCAGAGGAGGAACCTTCCACACCAGTTTCAGAAGCTGGTACTTGGTCGATATCAACCACCACTGGACGAGCAGTGAAGGATGAAGTATAGCTCTTGTACTGTAATAAATAAGAGGATGATCTAATATGTTCTTCAGCAACGGATTGGTGTAAACTCCAGATAAGTTTAAAATGCTTTAAATTAACATCGGATTCTTTGGGAGACTTTCTTTTGCTGTCAACTGCAAATAATCAAAAATTAAGTGTCAGTGACACATTTTATCAAACATAAAGAAAACAAGATTTCAAAAAATAAAAACAACCTATCCCATTGCCATAAGGAGGAGATCTAGGACCTTGATATACATAATCTCCATTTAATGGAAGATGTTGCCAATTTTTCATTACCACTCCATGTTCAAAATAATCCCTGTTGGCGTCAGGAAGATTGACAACTAATGCCCTATTCAAAAACCTAGTTTTTAAATAAAAAGTACTATCGCTAATGGCCCATCTGTAGCAATACATTATCTCTGGAATCCCTAAACGGGTTCCATGAAGTTGGTTCAACCTATGAACTCCATTAACTATCCTCCAGGTATTTGGTACTATTTTTGCAGGAACAACATCAAAATACTGACAGAATTCCAAACATAAAGGATTTGGAGGAAAAGAAAAGCCACATTCGGCCACAAAGAGACTTGGGAACCAGTGTCCCTCAGCCAAAGAAAAATAGTCAGAAGGTTCAGAAAGTTCTTCCAATATGACCCATGAAGGAATTGAAAATTCAGAGCGAAATTTGTCAAGCGATTCCACAAGGTAAACCATGATGAACAAAGTAAATAAAAGAGAAGGAAGAAAATCTTACAGGAAAAGAGTGAATCAGTTGACAACGAACAATGGAAGAAACGAACGCACAAGATAGAGAAGAAATGAAGAATTTAAAGATACAGATTTGAAAAAGGAAAGACGATAGGATTTTTATCGCGTTTAAATACTTTACCTCGGGAATAGAGAAAAATAATGATTACTAGGACGGACGTTTGCGTATTCGGAGGCTAAAAAGAAGAAAAAGGGCACAAAAAACGAAGTGGTTATGGAAATTCAAAACACTTTAATAGCCTGATACTATGCACTCAAAAAAGGAGTTATATACAACGAAAGTTTGCCTAAAATCCATAAAAACTGAAAGTCTAAGCAGTAGAATGTTCCATACTTTTCTTCAACATCCAACTACGAAACATTGGGGGCTTCTGTTGATACCAAATTTGCTCTGCTGATATGCACCTATTATTTGAAGACACGTGTTAAACTATGTGGTAAATGTAAATGTTTATATCGAGCTACTCAACCCCCCGAGGAACTACTATACTCCAAATAACTCAAGATCACCGAACAACTAAGAAGCCACGAGGAGCTCAGGGGCCCCGAGCAGTTCAAGCGTGTCGACCTACTTAGGCGGTCCGAGCAGCCTAGCACTCTAATCAGGATAATCAAGGAGACGACTGTGCATTAAATGCTCATTTATTATCATACAGATGTACATGTCTACTAGATAACAATGCATTGTCCTCTCATTTGTACAACCTCAAGGCTATAAATACATTGTAACCTCCTCATTGGAGGGGGACCAAAATTTTTGAGAAGATCATTCTTCGAGAATTCTAAGCAAACAGTCAGCGATACAAAAACGGTGGACGTAGGCCATTCCTATAAGGCTGAACCACTTTAAAACTCGATTGTCTATTATTTTTTATTCACTTTTATCTGTGATTAAAATAATTAGGTCAAATCTAATTTTTTGCATCAACAGTGTGTGTGTGTGTGTGTATATATATATATATATATATAAACCTTTACTTTATGTCAAAAACTCTTATCTTTATTTTGGTTAAATTACTTTAACCCATTCAATGACCTTTCCATTTTACATTCACAAGGCATTTACTCATTCCATTAACCCAACCTGGTTAATTTAAGAAAAACATTTTCTATGTCATTTCTATGGAAAAACTTTTCTTGTTTCTCAAAAAGTTCACTTTCCTTAGTTGTCTTGCAACACACACACAACTGGTGTTAAGGTGAACATTTGTTTATCTTGACCTTATTACCCTTAAGTACATCTTTAAAAACACATTATCAAATTAACTTTGTTTATGACATTTGTTTACCCATCATTTGTCCTTGTTATTACTTTCAACTTATCTTTCCATGGGCTTTATTTAATTTACATTAATTCTCTTTTTAAGTCCATTCAACCCTTATCTAGGTTGCACTCGTATTCATTTAATTTCATTAATCTTTCCCACAATTGTAACCAATTCCAATTACTTTCCTTTGGACTTAAAATTTATCATAATTCCCTTTTAGTCCATTATTATATTGGAGTTGATCGTAACCCATTTGTATTCACAACCTTTCACCGACTGCCACAAATGCTGAAATGTGCTACCTGGCTAGTAGGTTTGGGGTCTCAGCCAAAGCTGCACCCTAAGGCTCCAAAACCTCTTTAAATTTCATCGGTTCTCTTTTTGAAAACTATTTCACTTTAAGTTAATTCCTTTTTACTTGTGTCCGAACCGACTTTTATTAATAATATCGGCCTGCCACCATACTTTTATTTATAATAAAAGTGTATTTTTTGCCTTTTAACTTTACTTTTATCTTTTCGAATTGTATCTTTTTTCCTTTTAACTTTACTTTTATCTTTTCGCCCAAGGTAATTGCTACCTTGATTTTCTTTTATACATTTGAACACATTTTACCATTTAGTCCTTATTATTTTTACTTGATGTATTACCGATATCTTTGCCTTTACTTTATTCTATTTCCAAGTTTAAGGATCGTTTTCATTATTTTCTATTAATTTTAAGCCTTAGCGCATAATTCTTTATATTTTATTTCATAAAATGTACCACTTTAAGAAAACCTTCATTTATTTACTTTAGAATCCATTATGAACTTATTTTATTTCATCATTCTTTGAAATACATTAACAAATAACCTTCATGTCTCCCAACTTTGCCATTTATACCCACCATTTTAGACACATTCTTTTAACTTGCAAAAATACTAATTTACACATTACTTTGTACAGATCTTTATGTTTTTACAACATTAAACCCAACTTAATATTTTACTAGTTTTAACCATTATCAAGGTTGTTTATTCAATTACATGCCCAAATTACCAACACTAGTTTTATCCCATTAACACATACTTTGAAATATTTTGTCATGTTTTCTTAATTATTCTTCACATAAAACAACACTATTTTATGTTGTATAAATTTTGAAATTTATAACTTTATAATTTCATGTCAAAAACTCATTTAACAAGCCTTTTGAACACTTTTCATACTTGTTCTATAAAAGTTGTGAGTGCAGAAAAATTCACAATAAAAGATCTACGAAAATAATCACAAAAGACATAAAGTAAAAGGGAATCACACACAACAACGATGTACGTGGTTCGGTAACTTGCCTACGTCCACAGAGAGGTTACTTTTTATTATTAAGTGTCTCTCCACGATTAAAGTTTTTCATCCATTTGCCCCGGGTCAGGATGTTCAATTTATAGATGTATTTGCTACAGAGTTTGGGTATTTCAAGGAACTCCATCATGATACAGGGATTGGCCATAAGGTACTTGAATAACTCAACTGAGATTCTTGGCACCTGATTTAATAATATCTAAGAGTATCCTCCTCTAACTAAACTACCTGTGTAAAAAACCATGATTTGGGCCAAACCAAATAAGTTGAATCATCTTGGTCGGCTACTCTCATGGGCTTCCAAAAAGTGGGCTCCCACAGTTGCCCTTAAAATCTTTGGGTTATTAAGCATCGGCCAATAGATTTCAACTGGGTCGGAGGCCCAAGTCCTCAAAGTGTATTGAGAGTTCGTGATGGTATCTTTGTAATAACAAGGTTTGCAATAAGGGTACGTTTGTCTTTAAAGAAAGAAACCGAAGCGTTAAAAATATTTTTGGCAAGTCGAAACTCATTATTTGAGTTTTCTGGTGATCAGTTGTTGCTTACTCAAGCGTTTGTTACACTGTTTCCGATCGTCTTTGCACATACTCCATTCTTAATTTCTTCTTTTACCTTAATAGTTGAAGTTCCTCTCTTTTTGCACTTCATCAAAGCTTCATTATCGCCTGCCAGTTATAGTCCCTACTCCTTCTTGGTTCTTTTTCTCTGTACTTTAACTGGTTACTGTAGTTAGGGATTCTTCTTGCTCTGTTTAGTTATGGAGATGTTGGATGGTAGGCCTGTAGAATAATTTAGGTGTAAATATAACATTCCTGAGTGGGTAATTATCGATTGTGCCCCCCCTGCCATGCAATGTTCGCAAAGTGAACGGGGGGCACTGAATTCATGCCCTACTAATAACTCAAGGAGGGTTAGCATTCCCCCTCAATGAGTTATTTCTTAGATTCTTTAGGTATTTCGTTATTGTTCCTGCTCAGTGTGCCCCCAATGTCTGGAAGATAGTAAATGGTGTATATAGGATATATACACTTTATAGAATAAGGTTGGGACTTGCCGAGATATGTTACTGTTACATATTCTCAAAAACTAAAGAGGTTTTATTATATCTAAAGACTAGAAAACTAAGCGAGTCCTGGTAGTTAATATTCCGAATTCCCATAAGGACTACTGGGAAAGTAGGTTCATAAGAAGGAAGTGGAAGCATCCTCCACTGTTAGAGGGGGAGAGACCGTGTGACTTACCCGTTTTTTACCATGGGATGGCCGAAATAGGTCTCTTTCTCTTTTTTACTTTCTGATAATCTTATTTTGCATTGTTCTCATTCTTGGGGCTAACATTCCTCTTCATTATTATTGCAGATCGTTTTAAGAACTAGGAGCCTAACATTAGTGAAGTCAATATTGAGGAGCTCACGAAGGCCTTGAGCATAAAGGAGAGATTGGAAAAAGGAGAGAATCCTAGGTCGGCGACCTTTCTCTTAAAATATAATAGGGCATGTTCCAGCTTTATTTCTCATCTGGTTGATGAGGTCCCTATTTTAAAAGCTCTAGAGGTAGATCCATTGGAACCAGTTCTTATTGAAGAGGAAATTTCTTTAGAAGAGGAAGAGATTGGAGAAGAGTGAAGAGGAGTAAAAGCATAAGATGAGGAAATAAGATAATAAGGGGGAGGAGAAGAAGAGGAGGACATGGACCCTTTACTCAAGAGGTGGAAGTTAAAACTTCCTGATGACGAGGACAACCATGCAGTCCTTACTGATAAGATTCCATCTTTGAAGGTTTCTGCAATGGACTCTTCCAAGGGCAACGGTTCTGGCGCATCTAATAAAGGAAGAGAGCAAGAGAAGGAGAGAGAGAGAGAGAGAGTGAGAAGAATAAGAGAAGAATAGAGAGGGGAGAGAAAGAAATAAGAAGAGAATAGGAAAGAGAAGTAGAGGATTGAGGCTAAGAAGGAGTTAGTCCTGTAATCCTCTGGAGTGCCCATTGCCTCTAGTCTTGAGAGGGCTATTATTGGTGATTCCCCCTCCTTGGCCCCTGACCTCCTGAAGAGGTATGTGCTTGCTACTGATCGTGAGCCTTCTTCTAGGTTGGGACTACCTAAATTTGCCCTTAAGACTACGCAAGGGATGTCTCTGGTAAGTCTTTCCTACTTGATTCTTTCATGTTACTCTTTCACATCTTTGTTCTGATTCTCTAATGTTTTACCATTTTTATTGATGCTATTCGACTTCACTACCCTCCTAGATGGTCAATCTGATATCTTCAGAAGGGAGGAAGAGCTATTGAAATCCTTGGAGGCCAAAAATGTGTCTCTGGAGGCTAAGAATATGGACCTCACTGATGCTTGCCAATTATGGGAGCGTGAAAAGGGTGAGATGTCTAAGGCTTATGAAGCTTTGGGGGCTTCTCAGAAGGTAATGATTGCTAAGAAGTTTGAATTAGTGGAGGCCAATAAAGACTTGTCTGGAAAGGTGGCCAAGTTGGAGGGCGATCTTTCTTAAGCCAAGGATGACAACTACCACTAAGGATTTTATAAATCTTATGAGGATGATGAGGGCCAGATGACCTATGCTTGTAAAGGCTCTTTTAAGAAGGGATAGGATCAGGGTTTGAAGGCTTTCGGAGCACTTGCAGCTTCTGAACTTTTCATCCTTCACTCTCCTGGTCCCGACCCTTATATTGAGGAAGAGGTAAGAGAAGGTGGAAGCCAAGTAGATGACAACACTCATATTGTCCCCACTTCGGTTAGCGGGAGTGCTAGTGCTGGCCAGGAATAACAAGTGGTTGACAAGGGGAAAACCATTGTTAGGGAAGACCAAGTGAAATACTAGGGATCTTGTAGACTAGGAGTTTTCACTTTCCTTGTACAATTTTGATCTTTGTTGGTCTGCACCCTTATTCTGAGAACTTCATGTACTAGCCATTGGCCTTATTTTTTTTGATAATGAAATTTCCCCTTTTGGTCATGTGTTTATCTGTCTTCATTTATGCTAATATACTTGCTTTTGGTGTGATGTGTATCATTTATAGTCTGCTGATTTAGATCGCTATATTTCTCCCTATTCTCAACTGGGAGAATACTTGGACCTGATATCAGCCTACAAGCTCGTAAAGCCTTTGTGAAGATCTGTAAGTCATTAAGAGCTAGGAACAAACAATACAAAAATCATACTGAAGTGAAGACAAAACTGAAGGATAACCTCCAGGAGATGGAGGAGATAGGGGCCTCCGTTCAAGGGGAAATTAATTCCTTGAGGGAATAACTGCTAGAGAGGACTGAGGCCAACCAAGTGGACGAGGTTCGATAGCCTCAAAATGATACTCTACAAAAATAGGTGGCGAGCTTGAAATCTTTTATAACAGTATTACAAGATAAAATTAAGAAGTTGAGATGCTTATTTAAAGTGGGACCCAGAGAGGTCTGGGGGAAGGTTACAATGCTGGTTAGGGAGATGCCCAGGCAAAACTTAAGGAAGCTGAAAGCATTGCTTTTTTCTCGAGGATGTCTAAGTGCTCTTAATGAGGTGAGAGATCCAAAAGAATCCAAGCTTTGGTGTAAGTACCAGATTGAATGTCCTGCCTATAACCATAATCCCTTTATGAGAGATGATCAATGGATTCTAGCCGATGTTATTCCACCCCAACTCTTAGATTAAGACCTTGATGAAGATGTCGAGGAATTTTCTCCAAAGCCAGATGACGATCAGAGGGCAGCTGTAGCAGAATATCTTGATCGACGGCGTAGCCCCTCTTAGTTTTTTTGGGTATCTTTTTGGTCTTGCGATTGTAACCTTGTATTCTAAATGAACTTTTCTTATATTTTGAGCGTGTGCTGACTAAACATATTTTGATTTCTCATGCTTGTGGGTCACTTAGCACTTTCATTTACCAAAATGAGATTAACTGATCGATTGTAGGCTTTAGGTAGACTCATACTTATTTTGAATCATTTTGGGCTTTTCATAACCGATTAAATGATGTTTAAGTGTTGGAATTTTGCCTTTCATATGAACATTCTCCCAGTCCAATATGCCTAAGCAATATCATTCCATTCACTTTACCTTTTGGGTCGTGTCGTAACACTTCCTTAGGCCTAAGTGAGATGAGGGCGAGAATGTACCTGGTTATTATGCAATCCACCCGATCAGAGTTTTTCGACCAACAAATGTTGGGGACCAATCATATTTGGACTTTATTTCCTAAGGATCCCTTGTAGGGCTTTTGTGTTACCAGGGAAACTCATGAAGCCTCTTGTGTTATCAGCAAAGGCCTAAGGGTGATTTAAAGTGTTTTTATATAACTTTCTAATCCCTGTTTATTGAAAATTTTGAATTAGCACAAAGGAGTTATCGTTGGAAAAGGTGCAGATTAATGAGATATAATCAAGATGAGTTAAGCATCCAATGTAAACTTCAAGAATAGGTGGGACAATCTGTCCTTTATTCTTTGCAATTTTTTTTCTTATGCAATCAAGGAAAAGAAATAAAAAAACTATAAATTCTTCTCAAATGATGAAAAAGAAGATCTAAAAGTATAACTTCTTGATATTATTTGTGTTCCATACTCATGGTATCTCCCTTCCCTCCAGCGTTTCCAAATGATATGCTCCTTGAATATCATCTATAATAACTCTAAATGGTCCTTCCCGATTTGTTCCCAGTTTGTCGTCTAACGGTTTTACAGCACTGCGAAGAAATTTTCGTAGGACATAGTCCCTTATATAAAACTTCATCGGGTTGTCCCTTTGTTATATTGCTTGGCTAGTTGTTGTTGGTAAGAGGCTAACTTGATTAAGGATAGCTCTCATCGCTCATCTATGAGGTCAAGTTTAGTGCATAGTGCTTCATTGTTGAGGCCTTAGTCGACCAGAGTGGTTCTCATAATGGGTAGGCCTACTTTCAGAGGGATGGCAACCTCCATTCCATAAGCGAGGGAAAATGGTGTTTCCCTAGTTGGTCCCTTGGGAGTTATGCGATAAGCCCATAGAACATGGGGGAGTTCCTCCACCCATATGCCTTTAGCTCTTTCCAATCATTTTTTTATCCCACCAATCATGGTTTTGTTGGAAGCTTGCACTTGCCCATCGCTTTGGGGATATGTCACAGAACTGAAGTAATGCTTCATTCCATGCTCGTCGTAGAAATATTGGAAGAAACCACTTTCAAATTGTGTATCGTTATTAGTGATGATGGTCCTTGGTATTCCAAAGTGTGTTATAATATTTCTCCATATGAACCTGGTTATGTCAGAGTGTTGAATGTTGGCCAATGGTTCTTTCTCAACCCATTTGTAGAAGTAATCGATGGCAACCAAAAGGTACTTGCAATTTTTGAGTGCAGTAGGTAATGGTCCCACGATGTCTAATCCACATTAAGCGAAAGGACATGAACTACTAAGAGATTTTAGGTTGTTTTAACGTTGGTGAATCATGTGCGAGTGATTTTGGCACTTTTCACATTTGCGAGCATATGTGTCAGCGTCATTCTGTATGTGAGGTCACTAGTATCATTCCTTGATTGCTCGAAAGGCTAGAGATCTTACACCAGCATGACTCCCACATATGCCTTTGTGAAGTTCACCAAGTACTTGTTCGGCATCTTGTGGGTGAACACACTGAAGGTAGGTCTGTTAATTATTTCTTATAAAGTTTCCCCTCGGGGCTAAGGTGGAAACGAGCAGCTTTTATCTTGATTTAGTGGGCCAACCTCTTGTTCTCTAGAAGTATGTCGCTCCATAGATAATTGATGATGGGATTTATCCAACTTGGGGCTTTATCTGTGAGGAGTACTTACTCGACTCTAACTGTAAGGTCAATGCTAGGTTGTGCGAGGAACTCAATATGGATTGTCATTTTCAGGTCAGAGTCAATTGCTGAGCTTAGCATTGTTAAGGCTTCAGCGTTAATGTTCTGCCCTCGGGGGAACTATTAAATTTTAACCTGCTCAAAGTCTCCCATGAGTCCTCTTACTACACTGAGGTATGCTTCCATTCGATCATTTTTAGCATTGAAGTCTCCACTTACCTACTTGGAAACCAATTTGGAGTCACCGAATACATTAAGGCATTTTGCCCCCAGGAGTTTGGCTTTTAGCAAATTGACGATCATAGATTCATACTTAGCTTCGTTGTTGGAGGATTCAAATCCCAACCTAATTCCCTACTCGATTATTGTGTCTTTGGGGGTAACGAGGACAATCCTTACTCCTGCCCCCTTGGAATGTTTGATCATTGCAGCACATATGACCAATTTCTCTTTGTTCAACTGATCTCTTGTGAAATCAGTAATAAAATCTACTAGGACTTGTCCCTTGATCGTCGTTCTAGGATGGAAGTGGATGTCGAATGTTTCGAGCATAACCCATCACTTTGAAAGGTCCTCAGAGAGTTCAACTTTTCGTAGAATAGCCCTGAGGGGGTAATAGGTGATTACTATTATGGAATGAGATTCAAAGTAGTGTTTTAACTTCCTTGAAGGGATCACTAGGGTATAGGCGAGCTTTTTCAGAGGTAAGTACCATTATTTGTCCTCTAGTAGCATCTTACTGGTGTAGTAAATCGAATGTTGTTCTCCCTCCTTTTTGCAAACTAAAGCGGAGATCAAATCATGGTTTGATACTTCCAAGTAGATGTACAGTTGTTCTCCAATATCTGCAATTACCAATAGTGGGGGCTTACTAAGGTAATATTTTACCTCTTCCAGAGCTCTCGAACAATCGTCATTCCAAACTAGACTTTTGCCTTTTTTCAAAAGTTAGAAGAATGGTCGACAGGCTCTGAGGACTTGGAGATGAAGCGATTAAGCACAGCGAGCATCCCGGTAAGATTTTGAACGTCTCTAAGTGTCTGAGGGGGCTGGACCTTGGTGATTGCATAGATTTGATCCGCGTTGGCCTCGATTCCCCTTTTACTCACTAGGTAGCCTAAGCATTTTCCTGACTGGATCCCGGATGAACACTTACTTGCATTAAGCTTCATTCGATACTTCCTGACGATTTCAAAGGTTTCTGTTAGATCAGGAAGGTGATCGACCATGTTCTTGATTTTAACGAGCATGTCATCCATCGTCTCTCCCATCTGTTTGCTAAACATCTTGGTTACTAATCTTTGGTAAGTTGCCCCTGCGTTCTTGAGGCCAAAAGGCATGACCTTATAGAAGTACAAGACAACTGTGGTTATAAAGGAGGTCTTATCCTGGTCGGGCCCGTATAGGGGGATCTGATGATATCATGCGTAAGCATTAAGGAAGCTCATTCTTTCGTGAGTTTTGTGGCGTTGACCACTTGATTTATCTTCGGGAGAGAAAATTTATCCTTAGGACAAGACCGATTTAGGTCGGTAAAATCAATACATACCCTCCAACTGCCATTGCTCTTGGGTACTACTATTGGGTTAGATAACCATACAGGGAACTGAACTTCGCTGATAGATCCTGCATCCAGTAACTTCCCTACCTCTTTTTCCACAGCCTTAGCCTTCTCGGGTGACGTTCGTCGAGCCTTTTGAGTGATGGGATTAAAGCTAAGATCATCATGTAGGCGATGGCATGCTAGGCTGGGGTCAATACCTGGCAACTCATAAGGTTCCTATATAAAAATGTCTATGTTGCATTTGAAGAGTGCAACCAGTTCCCTTTTCTCCTGATTGGTAAGAGAAGATCCAATCAAAAACTTCATTTCTGTCAAGTTGTCATCGGTTACTACCTCTTCTGGGCTTTAAACGACCCTGTCAGCGAGGTGGACCTTTGTCTCTTCCACCCTTGGTCGACCATATCATAGTTGCTATTTGGAGAGAGAAACCCCTTCCTGGGATTTCTCCTGGGCGTTCTCTAACTCCTTCTTTTTTCTTTCTTCAGGTGGGTGGTTGCAATGAAACATTTTCGAGTTGTAGCCTAGTCGTCACGAATTTTGACCACTCCACGATCTGTAATGCATTTCAGACTTTGATGATAAGTGGATGGAATAGCCTTCATGGCGTGGAGCCATCCCCTGCCCAAAATATTATGGTATGGGGACTCGATGTCCACAACTAAGAACTTGATTACCTTTGAAATGTTCCCTTCCTTAATTGGCAAGGTGATCTTTCCCAATGGCATGGTAATCCTTCCTTCGAAGCCCACTAATAGAATAGTAGCTTCTTTAAGGTCGACGACATTTAATTTCAGCTTATGGAACATGTCTAGGTACATCACTTCGCATGAACTTCCCTGGACCACTAGTAGCTTGTCGACAACCCAATTAACAATCCTGAGCATTATTACTAATGTGTCATAATGGGCGGTTCTTACCCCGACCAAGTCTTCTTCGGTGAAAATGATGTGTTTTGTGTAATCAACATCTTCTGGTCATCGACATTTTCCAGCCTGAGTTTTGACTGGATCTATCTGAAAATCTTTCATTACGGCAGTCACCTTCTTGAGTTCCATTCTGACAGGGTTTCCCTGAATCTGTTCTAGGTTTGATGCCCCACTAATTATTATGAACTTGTGTCATGTATCATCATTGAGGACATTATCTAGCTTTTGGTCACCATTGGCTGCGACCTTCAATACTTTTTTGTCAATGTACTCTCTAAGGTGCCCCGCCTGAACTAGCGCTTATAGATGTGACTTCAAAGCTTTGCAATTCTCAGTTCGGTGACCACCCTCCTTATGGAATGTGCACCTCAGTGCGTTGTTTCTCTTGGTTGGATCATCGCCCATCTTTTTGGCCCATTTGATGAAGGACTCTTCCTTGATCTTGCTGAGAATTTTGTAAATGGATTCCTTGAAGGAATCATTCTTATTTCTTTCTTTAGAGCCATATTTTCCCCCGTTCTTTCTTCCCTTCTTCTAGGTGTACTCTTCTCTTCTCCCTTGCTCACCTTTGATCGACATTATCTCCCCCTTTGGGATAGATTACATCCTTGACCTTGGCATATTTCTTTATACGAGCCATAATATCATCAATGTTTATAGCTTCCTTCTTGGTGAGAGACTGGTGCAGCAGAGAGATGGTCGGCAAGCTGATTTTGAAGGATGCTATGGAAACCTGCTCGAAGCAATATTCGACCTCGTTAAAGGCTTTTGAGTATCTCGGAGGTTTTCCTGTGGCTTTTTCTTCATAGTGAGTAGTGCGTCCATCCGCTTAGGAAGGGAGATGCTTGTTATGAACCATGTCGTGAAAGCCTCTGCTAGTGATGCAAAATCTTTGATCAATCAGTAGGGGAGCCTCTCAAACCACTTATGTGCTGCACCGTGTAGGCTATAAGGGAATATCTTGAACATAAATGTGTCGTTGTGGCTCCACAAGGTCATTATCTGCCTATATTGTCTGATATGGTCTATAGGATCTCTCTTCCCGTCATAAACCTTAAATCTAGGGACAACGAATTTCTTGAGGGGCTCATCGCGTTTAATTTCTCTTGAGAAATGGGTCTTCATCTGAGAATTTAGAGCTCTTTTAGCAAGCTCTCTGGTCGATCTAGCTCCTTAGTGTGTTGAATGTTGGTCCATCTCTCTACGGACCAGAATCTTCAAATCCTTAATTGATAGATCATTGTTCATGTGACCCTTATCCTGGTGGCCACGATGGAATCGTGCTAGATCTGATCTGTCATATTCAGTTCTGCCCTAGTCACACCTGGGGATCCTTCCTCGGTTGGGGGAGTTTCCCCCTAAGGGCTGGGACTCTTGTCTTAACGCCACCTTGTGTTTCTGGAGATATCTTTCTCCATTCTTTCCAATCGCCTCTTAAGGCGAGCATTCTCTTCTTCTTAGTGGCGTGTCGCCTCCTCCTATTGTCGAAGTCGGGCTTCATAGGCATCAACCAGCCTAGAAATCTGAGTGGACCTAGGAGGCCCGTGGCTTTCTTCTGAGGGTTGCCTTACTTGGAAAAACCTTGGGTTTGAATGCTGGAAAATTTTAGGCATGACCCTTAGAAGGAATGGGTTGCCTTCCTGAACATCACCGTCTTATGGAGCGTTGCTGTTGTGGTGAGACATTATTGTTTTTCTGGTAATGAATGCTTTCGTAAGAACAAAAGTCGGTTCCCACAGACTGTGCCAATTGTGAGTGCTGAAAAAGTCACAATAAAAGATCTACGAAAACAATCACAAAAGACAAAACGTAAAAGGGAATCACACACAACAATGATGTACATGGTTCGACAACTTGCCTACGTCTAAGGAGATGTTACTTTTTCTTACTAAGTGTCTCTCCACGATTACAATTTTTCATCACTTTGCCCCGGGTCAGGGTGTACAATTATAGATGTATTTTCTATAGAGTTTGGGTCGTTCAAGGAACTCCGTCATGATACGGGGATTGGCCATAAGGTACTTGAATATCTCAATCGAGATTCTTGGCACCTGATTTGACGATATCTATGAGTATCCTACTCTAATTAAACTGCCTGTGTAAAAAACCATGATTTGGGTCGGACCAAATAAGTTGAATCATCTTGGTCGACTACTCTCTGGGCTTCCAAAAAGTGGACTCCCATAAGTTTCATTCAATATTCTTAGAATCCCATTTCATATGTGTAAAGTACATAGTTTAATCCCGAACCCGTTTATGCTTGAAATCGCCATTAAACATCATAAAATCTCATTTCTAATATTTTTATTTCATAAAAATATTCTTTGAACGTTCTTAAGATTAAAAATCTTTAAAAGCTCTCTTCTTTCATGTAAAAATTCATATTTAACATTCAAATTACTTCACATAAAACCTCATAATTTTTCTACTTGAAAATCATTGTTTGAAGTCATAAAACATACTTTCTAACATTTTAATTTCATAAAAATGCTTGTTATACATTCTGAAATTTAACTGTTTTAAAAAAAATCTTTAAACTATCTTAACTCATCCTAACAGATGAAAAAAATACATTCAACAAATTATGGAAGCATGTTTAAATCCTACATGTAAATTAACTAAAGCATGTAATGATCATGCTATGAAACTTTGAATGTAATACTATGGCGGGATGATTTTCCCCACCTCATAAGGACTCCAGAAATATGTTGGAAATGTTTTTGTAGAAGGTAAACCCCAACCTCCTAAGGTGGCTTTAAAGGAGTTCCAAGCTCCCTCAAGTTTGTCTTCCTATTAGCTCCTAAATTTGGTCTTCTTCTTCGCCTTCAAACTCCATAAATCCTTCAAAGAATTATGAAAAACCCACTATTAAAACTATTTTTCAACATCATATTTAACACCATTAAAGCATCATAAAACTTATTTTAACACATGGTAATAGTGGAGAATGGTTTGATGTGTAGCATACTTGAAGATAATGGATAAATATTGATGAATAGCTATTTAACATAGAGGTTTTGTCAGAGGAAGAGGGACTGGATTTTTTGCAGAAAACAAAGAGTGAAATGATCTTTCAACTCTCTTTTCCCTCTCTTAAAACCAATATAAACCAACCCCTTAACCATGGGGTTAATTTTATCTCTACCTAACATAATTAGGGGATGGGTGTCCATCTAGTAAAGGCCCTATATTTTAGCCAAAAGTGTTTGTCTTCCACCCAAAGTCCCACTCAAAATGACAACTTAAAAAAAAATGAAGGTTGTTTTTCCAGGTCATCCAGATCGATCTAGAATCTTTCTAAATTGATCTGCGAGCTTCGGTATCGATTTTCCCTTCCTTGGATCGATCCGATTGGGCTAAACTTTCAAATTTTCCTTTAAAGCCCAACTACTTAATATCCTTGAATCTTAGGCCTATTAACTTTGATATATTGCACTCCAATACTCCAAATTCAGTTTCTTCAAACATTCGAATTTCATACATAGATCTGAATTGCGAGCCTCATAAATTACCGAAATGTCATTTTTATAACTAAATTATAAATGTTGTTGTTACATAGTCAATCCTAACTCCTTGCTCTATATAAAAGTCCTTAAAGAAGTAATTGTCAACGATGTTCCGATGTCGGTGACCAGTACTCTTGGAATCCCAAATCATGTAATGATATTTCTTCAAATAAATTGCCTAGCATTTGCCTCTCTGATATGGCTGAGTGGTTCTGCCTCCACCCACTTTGTAAAGTAGTCGGTGGCCATTATCATATATTTTGATTTCTAGGTTCCACTGGTAATGGTACCATAATATCCATTCCCCACTGAGAAAAAGGCCATGGGCTTGTGAGAGGATTCACATCTTCGATCGACTTTTTGATGATGGGTGAAAATTACTTCTATTTGGCGCACTTTTGGGTGAACTGTATGCATCATTTTTCATAAATAGCCACCTACAAGAGTTATCGCCCTATACGAGAATGATCATCCATTTACGTGGGCTCCATAACTTCCTTCTTGAACCTCGATGAGAATTTCCTCCACTTGGTTTGGGTGAACATACTTCAACAAGATGCTAATGAATGATCGTCAATAAAGTTTGCCTTCAGAGTTAAGGCAAAATCTGGCCGACTTAATCCTCAACTTTTGCGCCTATTTACTCTTTGGGGCCATCTCATCATTCTTCTGGTAGGAAATGATGGGACACTTTGATTCTTGGACAATCTACGTACTCCACTTTAATCATCATCTTCAAGTCAGTGTCAATGGATGAAGCCAAAGTAGCCAGTGCATCTGCATGGTTGTTGTTATTCCTTAGAAGTTATTCCATTGAAGAAGATTTGAACTATTGAAGAAGACCTTTGGCTTTGTCTCTGTAAGCAGGAATTCTAGAGTCCCTAGCCTTATATTTGACTCTTAATTCATTAGAGATCAATTTGGAGTCACAATATACAGCTATTTGGTTGGCTCCTAAGTCGATTGACCTTCGAAGACCATGTATCATAGCGTCATATTCTTCTTTATTATTGGATCCCTTTAACCCTAGTATGACTACTTGCTCAAGGATACCTCCTTATGGTGTGACAAAGACGGTCCTAACTCATGTCCCTCGTTAGTTGGATTCCCCCATCAACATAAAGTTTCCGCTTCCAATAACTTTTGCCGATGGCTAATGATGTAAGAATTGGATTTGGCTCATCGGATTCTTTTTGGTGATAATGAGAACTCTTCCACGAAATTGGCAAAGACCTACCCTTTGATTATAGTTCATGTCTCATATCTAATATCGAGTTATGTCAGTTCTAAGGTCCACTTCGTCGTCCTGGTTGAGAGATCTTCTTTTTTGAGAGCCTCCCTCAATGGGTAAGTTGTGGGGATGACTATAGTGTGAACGTCAAAGTAGTGCCTCAGCTTTCTGGTCATCGCTATTAATGCCAAAACCATCTTCTCAATAAGCATATATCTACTCTCTACCTCAAGGAGAGTATGGATGATGTAGTAGACCATTATTTTCTCTCAATCTTATAAAGTACTAATTCAGCATTGGTTTCATGTTGTGATACAACCAAATAAATGGACATATCTTCCTCATCTCCACGAGTATACAGTAAAGGAGGATATCCTAATTACTATCGAATTCCTTCGAGGGCTTGGTCTTATTCTTTGTCTAGATGTTTAAACTTTCTTTCTTCAACACATGAAAGGACAATCGACATTTATCTGATGACCTTGATATGAAACGATTTAAGCCTACTGGCATTTCGATGAGGACCTAGATGTATCTGATTACGGTTAGTCTTCTAATATCCTGTAAAGCATTGATTTGGTTTAGGTTTGCTTATATTCCTCTCTGGGTTTAATGTATCTAAGGAATTTTTTGGAGCTAACCCCAAAAACACATTTGGAGGCATTTATCTTCATCTTGTAGTCCTTGAGGATCTGAAAGGTATTCGTGAGGTCCTTAATATGATCATCTTCTTATTTTCTTTTGACAAGCATGCTGTCGATGTACACTTCCATGGTTGAACTGATCTTCCTTTTAAACATCTTGGTTACTCAAGCTTTCTTCAAATTGAACTGATGATAACCAGAGTATACATCCAAAAAACTCATGTGTTCTATGAAAATCATGCGTTGATGTTCGGATGTTGAATCCACGAGATGATCTATTTGGGGAAATATAAAGCCATCTTTCAAGCAGTGCATATTGAGGTCGGTGAAGTCTATACACACTTTTCATTTACCACTCTTCTTCCTAACCACAATAGTATTGGATATCCAGTCTGGGTACATAACTTCTCTAATAGAGCCAGTTTGGAGCCGATTTTCCACTTCGGCTTCTATAAATTTAACTTTTTAGGACACTAACTTCCTTAATTTCTACTTTATCGATTTGATAATTGGATCCACATGCAGCTGATGACAAGCAACTTCCAAATATATCCCCATAAGATCATATGGGTGCCATGCAAAGACATTAGCATTGATTCTGAGGAAATAAACGGCATGCTCAATATCTTCTTTATGTAGATCAGATCCAATTAGAAAAGTCTTTTCGGGTGAGATGAATCTATAAGAATGGTGATGAGTTATTTTATAACTCGTTTGATCGGGGCTAATCGAGTATCTTCCAAACCCAATCTAACACCTTTTGATTGCTATTTGGGTTGATCGTCCTCTGAATCCTCATCATTTTGGCTCTTCTTAGACTGGTTTTGTTTTGTTTTGTTTTAATGGATACTATGAGGCAACTGCTATTTACTGCATGGTTCACTCGAATTTCCACAACTCATTGGTCGCTCAGGAATTTGAGTTTCTGATGAAGAGAAGAGGGAAAAACCTTCATATCATAAAGACAACCTTTGCCCATAAGATGAATTCGATTAAATGACATGGAACTCTATCTCCTTGTTCACTAGTCCGACCTTAATTGGTAACTTGATTTTCCCATGAGGGGTTTCTATACCTCCGTTAAAGACTATCAGTTGCCCCACTTTGGTTTCCAAATATTTGATGCTAAAATCAATCCTGTATAGCAATAATAAAAATATGATCTCCGATGACCTTCCTTGATCAACTACTATTATCTTCAGATTAAAATTTGCATTTCATAGAGTAAGTACCGAGCATATCTGTGTGGTAGGTTTACATTGACCAAATCATCATCGGTTACCATGATAGCCCGATCAACATCAATATACGTTCGCTTTATCTCACCAAGGAATGGTTTGGACACTTATACTGGGAAAGCTTACTGAATGTTGGAAGGAATCTTAATTCTCTCCCTGAGCTTCTTTCCAGTGCATTGTGAAGGATTGGTATACCCATGAATGTCGTTGATCAGACTTATAGGTGGGAGATCATCTCCATCCTTCTAAACCATGTTTATTGTGACTGCATAGTTAGTTTGGGCAGTGTCAATGAATTCTTTGAGGTGCTCGACATGTATGAGCTCCTCTAGATGTTTCTTGAACTTCTTGCAATTCTCTGTAAGGTGGCTGTAATCCTAGTGATAACAGCATCTAGGGTTGGCACACATATCCCCCGGATCACCCAACATCTTGGGAGACCTCGTAAAGTAAGTCTTGTATTTAGTCTGTGCAACCAGATTACAGATAGGTCTTTGAAGTAGGTTTTCTCCACTTAAAATTTATTTTCGTTGGTTTGCGAATTGGGACGGCATTTGTTAGTGTCACTTAGTGATCCTCCCTTTACCAGAGAAAACTGATTTCTTCCCTTGGGGGCTTTCTTCGTATCATTATTCTTTGACTGCTTAGGACCTTGATAGGATAAAACCTCTTTTCTCGTCATCCACTTTGTCATACTTCTTAATGCGAGACATAAGGTTATCCATTGTTGACGTCGACTTTTTCGTCAAAGAGTGGTGAAGGTCATCTGACTAATTAAGACTAAACTTGAAGGATGAGATCGTTAATTTCTCATTGCAATCATCAATTTCCTTATACAATTCCCAATACTGTTGTGCGTACTTCCTAAGGGATTCTCCCTTCTTCTTGTAAAGGGTGGTTGATGAATCTACCTCCTTGACCGCTTAATTGTTGGTGATGACAGGCCGCAAATTGCTCGAACAGCTCTCTGGATGAGGAAATTGACTAGGGATAATTTCCCAAGCCATTTCAGGATGATTTCTCGAGAGTGAGCGAAAAATTTCGACACATTAGAGCGTCGTGATGGCTCCAAAGGGACATCGTCTGTCGGTAATACCTGATATGATGGATGTGATCTTCTTTCCCGTCATAAGTAGTAATTTTTGGCATTGTGAACTTTTTTCGCGGTTTAGAGGTCTCTATCTCGATGATAAATAGAAAGGAAGATCCATGTCCCAAAGCATTCTAGATAGGTCTTTGGGAGTTTGTGCCAAGTTTGGATCAAAATTTCCTTCTAATTCTTTCTTAATAAGACCTCTGAGTTCATCGCTGCCAAGCCTATTTGACAATTCCTTTGGGCGAGCATGTTTGTTACTATGCGTTAATTCAGTTGGACGAACTTGAAGGTGACAATGATTGATGGAATTATGTTTAGGCAAATGGTGGACATGTCGTGAGTTAGAATGCACTACGCGAGGGCTTCTTAACCTAGAGGTCCTCCTAGTACGGTAGGACCTACTATCCCATGGGGAACGAGTTATCCTCCTGTAGCGCTCCAGAGTTTGAGAACCAGAATGATGATCCTCTGATTACTGACTCACCTGCCTCTTAATATGAGTGATCTCTTAATCATGTTAGTCAAATCTCTCCTCATAAATACAGGCCAAACGGGAGGTTGCTCTTCATTCTGGTCATTTAACCAATGCCGTGTGTTGCCAGTGCCTAGGCCCCAATCTTCCGGGGAAACAACCCCATAACTAATTCGCCTAGGCAGCAAAAAAAGTCTTATAGGAGTCTGGTCCCCCCTAACGACCCATTTTTCAAACTGAATGTGACTCCTCGCGTGAGTACAGTGAGACTAGTTTACACTCATACTTAGTGTTGGGATAAATAATTATGACAGTCATGAGAATTTGATCTTTCCACAGATGGCGCCAAATTATAGGGGATATTAAACAATAATAAAAGCAATATTTAGAATTTAACCCCAAAACAGTTATGAATGTAGAGAGTAAAGGGAACGGGATGTACGTGGTTCAGTAGATCATCCTGCCTACGTCCACGGTGAAGGGAGGGATATGAGTTTATTTCTTATAAGAATAAATGGCGATTGGAGTGCTAGGGTTACTAGCTGAGAGTCTAACTCACCACGTGGAGATTACAAAAAATACCCTTAGACTGGGTGAGGTTGCCCTTATTTATAAGTACACGAATCATATTCTTCTAGGTCTCCTCATGTTAATCCTAATTATAAGTTATAGAGTCCAATAAGTAATGATCTTCTAACTCGCTACGTGATCTCCCAACATTTGCACTCATCTCCCTAATATTCGGTCGAATACGTTATCTCTAACCAACAGCCACGTTCCAGCCACATGGCTCTAATTCATATTTACTCCCTTCAATAACCTTTTCAGTGAATGTGACATCTCATCTTCTTATCACCTTTTTGTTTTGGTTATCCTAAAATCGATAATCAGCCCCATCTTCACCATATCCAATCAAGGTGAATTATGATGACTTAGGGTCAACATTACCCCTTGCACAATCTCTAATATGCATATATGAGACACAATCGAAAATTTTAAATGTGAAAGTTTTATTTCTTTTCCACTCTATACCTCCTTTGGTATCTTGTGCTCCAATGGTAGTGGTGGTTCGTGGTTGATTAAATAAGTTATTGTATTCAATGCCTCTGCCTAGAACTTCTTGGGTAGACCTGTGTGTATACATATACTTCCAATTCTCTCACCAATGATCGATTCACCCGTTATTCCACTCCATTTGGTTATGGTGTTCCTATCACAATTGTTTGATTACATTATCATAATGGAACTTATTAAACTCGGTGTCTCTGCAATTTCCCTTTTTGTCAAATCTCAACTTATTTATCTTCAACCATGTCGCATTATCCACCATGGACTTTCAATTATTAAACAACTTGTACACATTGAATTTGTGTCTCAAGAAGTAAACTCACACCTTTTAAGAATGGTCATTAATGAAAAGTCATAAAGCAAGATTTTCCATCAATGGATGAGACCATAGGTGACCCCAAAAATATGTGTGAACCAACTGAATCTTATATTCTTAAAGATGACCCATTTTGCTTCACAAATATGAAACTCATTCACAATCCAGTATCTACTAACTATAGTGTTAGTAAACTAGTAGTTTTCCATTGTAGTACATAACATTGATCCATTTTTCACTCATTTGACCAAGTCTCTAGTTCCACAAGTTTGAATCCTCTTTGCCATCAACAATTGCAAGTGAATCGCAATCATTTATTGTCATTTAGAGTGTGTCACTTTTCTTTCCACGTGTTATGGTCATTGCACCTTTGAAAATTTTCTAGGTATCTCCATTGAAGATTATGGCATAACCCTGATTTTCCAATCAACCCACATAATTAAGATTTTCGTTCAAGTCAGGGATATGCCTCAGACCTTTAGTTTCCACACAGACCCATTCAACTTCATTTGGCCCTTTTGTTTTGCCAACCACGTCATAGGGTTAATCGTCACCAAGATACACCTTTCTGAGGTTACCGGTATATATCTATCAAAAAATGTTCTACTTGAGATAGCATAAAATAATGCCCCGGAGTTTAACACCCAAAAATTCGCCTTTCTCTTTAAAGAGAATATTAGCGCATTATCCACTTGTTCTGAAACAAAGTTTTCTTCAATATTACCTTTTGTATCTTTCTACGGAGCTCGACACTAATTCTTCAAAGTTTTGGTCTTAGCAAAATTCCAAAATGCAATCTTTTTCTCATTTTGATTGTTGAAATTTATGGGATTATGAGACCCCAAACTTCCTTTACTTAACTAGAATTTCCATGACCATGCCTTCTGTTTGAATCTCTACCTTTGCTCTCCATGTTCAACGTGGATACCAAAGTGGAAGAACTATCTGACGGCTTCTAAATTCCTTATGTTAGGATCATACTAACGACATGAGTGATATTTAGTTAAGACATTCATGGAAAACTGACGAGTGTAGTAAATGTTATGCTCCAACTCTCAAAATATTTTTCCATGATTAATATATCTCTAATCTTATCATTAAAATAGATGTCAACCATTATAATTGATCCATTACTTTGTTAAATGCATTTAGTTGTTGTCTAAAATTACCTCCTTCGACCATCTTTATATTACATAGCTTTTTAATCAAGTGAACTCTATCGGTTGTAGAGGGCTTATCATACACGCTGGAGAAGGAATCCATGAGAGATCCCATTCTCTTATCTTTTTTTATTGAATGTAATTGACTTTGAGAGTGATAGACTTATGGTGGCAAGATATTTTTGATCAGGCAGTTGTCATCTGGAATCCTTCATCTCTTTTGGATTTTCACCTATTGGTAAATATAGTTATTTCAGGAAGAGATAATCCTACAACTCTATTTTTCAAACTCCAAAATCTGTAGACTTTCAATGTCTTTTACTTTGAATTGATTTTAGCCACTCGAAAAAAATGCCAATTAAGAAAATTAACTTGGAAGTGATTTCACAAAAAATATTTTGCGTGCCCAACGCTTTAAAAAAATAAAACCAAGAGTTATTATATTAATTGTTAGGAAATTAGACACCACCAATTCTGCCAATAATTTTTCCAGGACCTCGGGAATTAATGGGCGTCAAGAGTAATAAAATACCACTTGTTTGGAAACACCACTATTTGGGGTGTGAATCCCAATTAAACTGTTGGCAAAAATAAAACGATAATAATAGTGCAAAAAATATATACAAGGTAACAAGACAAAGATTTACGTGATTCGAGTAATTTTACTTATGTGCACAACTCACACCCACTTTTACTATAAAATTAATTAGGAATGTTACATACTCTATGTTTGGTTATCTTGGATCACTCTTGTAGTCTTTATATTTTTCTCTTGGCATTTACACTTTGTAATTTTTCCCACTTGGTTCATTTGCTGATTTCCAACCCCAAATTTATAGGACAATTTTGGGGACATAATTGTGACACCCCTTAAAATCCATAAATAGATACGTCAGGTATAATATAAAAATCACATGAATCAAAATATTTTGGTAACATTCTTAAGCATAAGAAAAAATCAAAATCGAATGAATAATGACAAGATAATGAAATACTAAATCAACACAAAACCAACTCTGATACCAATCATTGCCAATACCACATAAGTCCAACTATGAATATAAAATATGACCATACAAAAGTCAACCTCTAAATATAAGTATATACGAACAACCAGATTTAAAATAAAAGAATACAATAAAAGAATGAACTACACTTTCTAGACTCCTACAATCCTAAGAGTAAGAAATGGGATGTCACTAGAGACGCTCCTCCAACGAACCTGCATCTACAGGAACTACCGCAACAGGGACCTGCATAAATCATTTTCAAAAGAAAACGTAAACAACAAGGCTATGAAGAATATGATTATAATTCAAACGATCCGCATTATAACTACACATTTTCCTTTTGCATTTTAATATATTTTAAGTTATTGGTTACCCAACCCAACAACCTAAAATATCATGCGGTTCTAAATCCCGAACCGATATGTATCTCATTGATTAAAGTCTTATAACATCATTCTTTAATCTTTACCATTAACTATAAAAGGTTAATCTTGTTCAATAGAAGTCACATGATGTACTAAGGTTTCAAACCCGAAGGAACTTCTCACAAAATAACCACGATACCAATAAGAGGCTCATATCTAAAATTTATCTACATTTTTCTATCTCATACTAATAATGCAATATACACATCTCTAGTATATTTAACACACAAATTAAAATTAAATAATACAAAAAATGTAAATAGTGACATCTCTATTCATGACATGCATAAATTAATTAATTTCCAAAAAAAAATTATAATTAAATAATACGCGTAAAAATAGGGGGTATTACATGCATCCCCCTTAAACAGGGAATTTTGTCCTTAAAATTTGAATTCTTTATAGGCCAATATAAAAGTCTAAGAATATCTCGCTCGTAGCATCCTCACGGTACCATAAAAGAATCTTCCCAAGTCTGAGATATCATACCCTAAGGTCTCTTACGTTGTAAATCGCATTTGATTAATACTCTACACCAGACTAATATACTCGTTATTATGACAACTTGGTCCCCACCGTGCACAAGATAATTTTGATCGGGTAAGTTTAAATGACACTTACCTCACCATTTCCATGATTACCAATAAGAAACTTCGCATCGGGTTGCCAACTCATGTTCGAACCTAACTCACAATTTTCCCTTATCGTAAAGATAACCCAAAACACGTGGTCCCTTTCTTTTGGTACCCCAAACCCTGTTCCTTCTTGGTTTCAAAGGCTCTTTTACTTGCTCTGGAATAGGTCACACATTCAATAACGAACACCGCTTCCCTCAAAGTTTCTCGAACACAACCCCAAAATAAGTACTAGTTAACTCTTAAACCTAATCAACTCGATCAATCTTAATCAAATGGCCCCAATTAGTGTCATGCCCTCGTTGGAACTCCCGATTCCCATAAAAATAAATTGGTTTACTCTCCCATTTCTATGTTGGGATTTCAAACACTGCACCCCCTAAATGTCTCCAGTGTTTTACCGTCTCGATAGACAACGATACCCACTCGACTAAAGCCATACCAACAATTACTTCATCATATCAACCGTATAAACTTTCCCCAATTATTTACACCCAAGCAGTTTTGAAATGTATAGCATACCACAAAACACGCACCTCGATCAAAACTATTTCTCGTAGTTTGAGACCAGCCCCTGCCAAAAAAAAATCCTGAAAAATATAACCCTTCCATGTCATCAAATGGAGAAAGGACATATTCTCAATACTATTTGTATGCTCACTCTCGGTAAACTTTCATGTTATGTGGGTGTAGCGGATACCACTACTACACCATTTTCTTTTGAACAAGATATCGTCGCAAATCACAGCGAACTACTCCTTCGCATTGTCAAAGATCCACAAATGACGCGCCCGATTGCACTAATGATAATAACTCTCTTATGTTTCACATCCTGGGAGGAAACATTCTCCTTAATTGTTCCAATAGGTCATTTCTATGTGAAAACAAACACTCGTCATGTATCTAGACCCTATCATGCTCCTAGTGGTCCGCACATCCTCTTAGTGAACGATCCCTCTTTTGGATCTTCCTAAAGGTAACGCCATCCTCGAATAATCTACAACTCAAAAAATGTGGTGTCTTCTCCCATGACACCTCTACTATCCCTGAATAAGTCGATCTCATAAAATGTCCTCACGACAAATCCAAAGCTAGTGCCAACTCTAAGGCAGAAACTAATCCCTTACATAGGTGATAACTCATAATCTATTCAATCAAGATTAAAAGAACTTTGGATCATCGGTGACACCTCTATGCAATAATAATCCCCTTTAATATACTCACCTCCATACTTGAAAGACTGTTCCAAACCTTCTCCCATGCCTAAGCACAACTCCCCAAGGTAAAATTTGGACCAAAACGACATATAAAGCCTACCCCTGGTAGTCTATATAAGCGTAAAGCATAGTTATACACACATGCTCACTAATCATACGATGATATCTCATTTAAAAGTCAACAAAGTGGCTAAAAACCAAGCCAACTAAATAAACTTCCCTGTCTCTATAATCACGACGTAAAGCATCCCACTTGCCTGCTGGGGGTAACCACAAATATGTAAAGCTCAAAGAAATACCCATATACCTCATAATCATAGTACACACACACTAATAATAATAAATAATGACAAACCCTTGATGTATAAACTAGACTCATTCACGCGAGCCATAAATGTACACATAACCATCCCCCCGAGAGGTACCTAAAAGTTGGTTTCCACTAAGGCATCTAATAATTAGGTGGCATCACTCGCCATGAGCGTAACACATTCCTTTAAAGTAACTATTGAAATGGTGGACCCACGGGTGGTCCTGCTGACCTTACTTCTTTGATATTCCCTAATAAACTGTCTCATTTTACCTGCTCTCATAGTTCATGGATCTCATGACCATAATTCCCCTGGATTTAGTGATTAAATCAGATCACATTGTCTACTCTTGAAAACCTCTTGGGGTTATCTCCCCTATGTGAATCCTTCTGTTGGTGAGGTCCCCCTACTCGGGTCCATGCTACATAATCATTATTTATTGGGCTTACTTTGGGTTCGATCTTCCCAATCTTAGGGACTATATCCCTCCAATAATTATAATGACACTACTGATGTAGGAGGGTAACTTCAACCACCAGAGCACAAGTGGTGAAGAGCGGGTTACCCGGTAACACCTGCCAAACTTTTCTCATATGGTTTCTACCAACGCCATAAAAATATTTCTCATACTAGTTGATAAGGTGAACATCCTTTCTTCATTTCCGTATCAATCTCCCCAGTGAAGAGAGAAAAAGATAGTTAAACTCCTCCTCATACTGTCCACCACACGGGTTTACAGACGAGGTCTTCGAAAACTTATTTCTAGTGTTGTTATAGATGGTGAGTGAAGACATTTCCCCTCGAACCATGCGCTAAGCACTTACTAAAGGTATCTCATCCAAAAGTCCTTAACTCTTGATCGAAGTCGACCTCGTGCATGGAACGTCTCGCAAGTGAAATCCAGACAAGGAACCCTCCCGATACACTTGGTCTATCCGATTCGTTCGTCAGGAAACAATGGGGTGAAACCCCCAAAACAGTCATTATTACAGAGAACACAAACCCTGAAGGGTAAAGCTCTAAAGTAACCAAAGAACGCAATGTGTAAAGGCTACCAACTCACTCAACATCTCTAGGATGCTAGATTAGAATGCTCTGATACCAAATGTGATTCCCCGTAAAATTCATAAATAGATTGATCAAGTCTAATATAAATATCAAGAGAATCAAAAACTTTTGGTAACATTCTCAGCATAAGAAAAAATCAAAACCAAATGAACAACGACAAGATAATGAAATACTAAATCAACATAAAACCAACTCTGATACCAATCAATGCTAATACCACATAAGTTCAACTCTGAATATAAAATGTGACCATACAAAAGTCCAACTATGAATATAAGTATACACGTACAGCTAGATTTAAAATGAAAGAATACAATAAAAGAATGAGTTACAGTTGCTCGACACCTACAATACTAGGAGTAAGAAATGGGACGTCGCTAGAGATTCTCCTCCAACGAACCCGCATCTACATGAACTATCGCAATAGGGACATGTAAAAATCGTTTTTAAATGAAAACGTAAATAGCAAACCTATAAAGAATATGATTATATTTGAATCTGGGCCACATTATAACTACAGATCTTCCTCTCGAGTTTTATAATATTTTAAGTTATTAGTTACCTAACCCAAAAACCTAACATATCATGCGGATCTAATTCCTGAACCCATATATATCCCATGTCATTTAAGTCTTACAACATCATTGTTTCATCTTTACCGTTAACTATACAGATTAATCTCTTTCAATAGAAGTCATATGATGTACTAAGGTCTCAAGCTCGAAGGTATTTATCACAAAATAACCACGATACCAATAACAGGATCATATCTCAAATGTATCCACATTTGGCTATCTCGTACCAATAATGCAATATACACATCTCTAGTATATGTAACACACAGATTCGAAATATAAGTATATAGCTGGACATTCCTATTATAAGTCATACACATCTCTAGTATAACATATAAACCAGTACAACTATCTCTGGTACCGCTACACAATAATCACATATGGTAGGAAAAAGACTTTACTCACGTCTAATGCACATAAAAAGGTACATTTCGAGCATGTACAAATAAATGGGCTACCCGCACGCACGCATATAACGAAGGCTTACACTTATTGCCTTCAGGGATCTCTCGCACGTACTAGTATAGTCTTAGGTCATCCCAAACCTCAGATCTCGTCATGGCACAGGATAAATCACAACATCTACCCATCAGTCATAAAGCCTACCATACCCAAGACTTAGGAAAGAAATATCCTAGTAAACAATCTTGGTCATGGGTACCTAGGCGTGTGACCCAGGGGTAAATATGACCATAGAAGAGCCCGTCTACTCACCGGGGTACCAGCGCGATCCGCATCACATGTGCCCCATCATAGAATCCTTCCTAGTACGCCTACTAATGATAACTCACACATGATATGCTTTGAATATAAAACATCCAAGGAATTATAACTCTCATTTACGATTAAAATCTAATAGATCCAACTCTATCGGATCGAACATAAGACCATAACAATACATAAGGGTATTACATGCATTAACCCTAATCGGCCTCATACAACATTAAACCTAATTCTCAACACCGCTCAAGTCTATTATCGCATTCCACCTCGGTAATGAGCATCATCCAAATCATATTCTACCCTCTACCACGGCTTACCAATCATACTCTAAGACATCCCTAACCTTAAGCGTTCACATACATGTTCCTAGATATCCAACATATGCTAAGTCTAGACCAAAACACTAGGTCCCCCTATTAGGTATTCATCCCGCCTAACTCATGCTATAACGTACACACGATAGATATATCCCTAATGCACGTAACACTACCTCAATCTCTCGAGGCTCCACTTTTATGTGTTATAACGTACTTAATTCACGTATGAATAATCAATATAAAATTACCCTCACTCTAGGGTTTACATCTAATTCCTAATTTCTCCAAAGGATATAAGCGCTACATTTTACTTTCACTAAGTTCTAACACACCTCGACCATCCAAAGTTAATCCTAAAACCCCTCAACCCTCAAATTATCAATCCTTGACACCTCTAGTAAAACATTCACTAAAAAGCCAAAGAAAATAAAAAATACAAAACTAGTGGCCACCCGTTTGTATTTAATATATTTTAAAATTTATGGGTCAAATCGATTCACCAATAAGCCGAATCGATTCGAATCTGAGCAGAATTTAAGGTTCCCCAAGTTCATAAAAATGGCAGCCCAACTCAAAATCCAATCAACCTACGAGCCTTTAAACTCATTACAACCCCTCCTCCTTCATATATAATTGATATATAATCACCCAAACACCAAATCTAAACATTGTAATCCAAAAAACATAAGATTAAAAGGGTCAATTTCCAACTTTCACTCAAGAACCCTAGTTTTGTCAATTTCAACCAAACTCTTCAATTCTAATTCAATTCAAGATATTTATAAGGGGATTTTTTATGCTTTTAATTGTTACACATACTTCTAACAATATTACATTGATTCTGACCTCAAATCATGTGAATTTCATCTCAATTTCAATAATATGCTTAATAGACATTTCACTTAAAAACACAATTAAGTTCATTAATTAAAAGTAATTATTATTAGTTTGGATCTCAATGAATATGAACATAATAACACAAATACAATTATAACCCAACACTTAATAGAACTTTCCTCTTAGTGGATTGAGAAATTGTAACACCTCGTTCTTTTATGATTCTCAAATATAGGATTAATTGAATTTAATTTGAGAAATTAATTAAGAATTAATCCAGATTAAAATACATATTAAGTAGCGAGTTAAAAGTTAGTATCTATCAATGTGTATTATGTTAAATATTACTGATCGAATAAAGTAATATATGATTATGAAATTATTATAATTATCGCGAGTGAAAAATACAACATTTACGGTAATTAAGTCGGAACGTGCATGTGAGTCGTGCTAGGACTAATTTAAAGGAATTAAAAAATAAATTATTTATAAGTAATCAAGATGGTCATTTTGAGTGTGTAGCAATGTCCGAAAGGTTAGAGATAGTCAAAAAATTCTACCCGGGAGTTTAGTGTGGGTCCCGGGACGTCTTTAGGCCAAACTGGTGTCCCGGGAGGGCGTTTCGGTAAATTTCATTTTTGGAGTATTATTAATGACAAAAATTAAAGGAGTAACATATCATGTAGGGGTAAGAGTCTAGTATTTTCATTCACAAGTTCCAAGGGAGGCCAAAGAGGGAGAACAAATCCTAGAGATCTAAAGCCAAGAACCACCATCGAGACCATCACCGTGTAGATCGAAAGATGTAGAACACAACCATATAATCTACACCAGCAGATCAGACCTTAGACATCAAGGCAAGTATTTAATACTTGCTGCCTTTTAGCAATAATTGTGCTCATGTTAGAATAGGGAGTTAACACATGATTTAGAATTAAATTGGGTGAATTTAGAGAATTTAAATCATATGTTAGGATTGATGTTGATCAAAGATTGAATCCCTATGCATGTAGAATAGAAATCCCAGAATTATGATTTATTTTGATGAACGAATCTGAGTTTGATTTGAATATTGTGCCTAAAATTAAAGAACTAGGGTTCTTATAGAATAAATTGGGGATTTCGCTTTTATCTCATGATTCATGATGTTACGATGATCCTAGGATGTTAGAAATCTTGTATACAAGTTGGATTACCAATTAGTATAGTTATATTAGTGTTTGGGAAAATTCCGTAGAGGATTTGAGATTGAAAATGGGGGAAAATGTACCTGGAGAAGAACAGTTTTTCCAAAGAGTCGGATCGGTTCATTTTATTTTCCATCCGGACCGGTTCATTTTCAGTCGAATCGATTCATTTCCTTTTCCAACCGGATCGGTCCAGTCTGCTAAAATTTCTAGTTAATTTTTTTCAACACTTAAGGATCTTCCTAAACTTAAATTGCAAGACTTGTGGTAAAGTATGAGGAGAATTAGCTTAACAAAATCATAGACCAAGGTTGAGTTAGGATTGGGGCTATAAAGGGGAAAAACTATGGGTTAGACTTAGTTGGTATTAAACGAGGGAAAACACCTACTTCAGATAATAATTCGAGACTCGAAGATTAGATAGAAATGATGACTTAGACTAGTAGGGTATAGGTACCTTACCTACTGCTTTGATGAGAATCTTAAGGATACCCTTCAAGTGACGAGAAATACTCGGGAGCGTTTGTTAATGAGTTAAATAATGAATTACTATAACGTGAATATTAGGGATAAAAATATAATACATATGGAACATGTTAAATAAACTTATTGGTTGTGAGAATACCTATTGTATGATTATGTGTATGACATACCTAGCTACTTGCTATCGTGTGAGGTTTTGAAAATGAAAGAGGACAGTCTTATCCTGATGACCCTTCGGGGGACTTTAGATTTGGTACCTCAGAGCATAGAACTTAGGTTGGATACCATTTGTGAGAACAATGGATTGCACGGTCATTTGGGTGCGTAGGTATATACGTAACCCAAAGGCTTAGGACTATGTTCACCTCCAATATGTGTGATTTGTTAACATGGTTCATGAGTGATTTCTAAATCGATAGTCCTTTTTTGAGTACGAGATGTACTTGGACTTGATAGCAGAGTATACATTGCACTACAGGTGTAGCCTTGGGGTGCTGTATTAGTATACGTATATTATAGTGTTGTATATATAGGTATACTTGTGATATTATCTACTCTGTGAAAATTGTAGATAATTAAGAAAATGAAACCTTAAATAACTTAAGTTGTGAATACTTAACTTTAGTGTGATGACACTTAATCGTGATAATAAAATGTTGAAAAATTTAATACTAGTATTGGGGAATATGGGATACTACTACGGGGGATAATTAGCAGTATATGCCTATAACCTAGTTAGGAGTGTTCTAGATAGCTAGGTTGGATTAGATGTACGTTAGGCCTGCCCAATAGTTGAGGGGTGAGAATCTCATGTGAGAGTTCGAAACTAACATGCACATAATACTTACTTTTATTGCAATTTTTAAATACTTGCTACAAGTATTTTAAAACTCGATCTCTGACCCGTTTCGTGCATATTCTCTCTCATCTCTTTTACTACTTATCACAGGTGTCCAGCCACAGGGACCCCAGGCTTAGACGGTCAGACTTTTTGACGTGCTGTAGCAGTCGTGGGAGCTGCATGTCCTCATACTTAGACGTCTCCACTCTTGTTTGATTCAATATCTTTAGACATTCCATTTAGGGCATTGTGTTGCCCATCCTCAGTTTTACTTTATCAGAGAGATTGTACTCAGTTTACTATAGTAGTTTATTTAAGTTGGATTGAGTATTATTATTAGTTTACAGTTTGAGACTTTGAACTGGAATGTTTTATTCAGTCTTACTAATTTCCTCAGTTGATTCATATCCAATATTTATTTTATTCTTGTGTGTGGCAATGGTTTAAGTTTTAATAAAAATGAATTTTGTTAATGGATTAATTGTGCATAATTTAAAATGGAAAATGTTTTGACACTAGCTTAATTATTTATTAGGTGATTAATAATGTTAATTGTTTTTTACCATGATGCTAAGAATTAACCAATCGAACATTCTGTTTTAAAATTAATAAAGGACTAATCACTCGGTATTTAATTGGGCGGGGTGTCACAAGTGGTATCAGAGCATCAGGTTCTAGAGTCTTTTAGGATCTGTATAGCTTTCTAAGCTTTCAGCTTAGTGTTATTTGATATAGAGCCATACTATTAGGATTGTTGCATCCATGATTATATGCTTTCGTCTTTATCTATTTGAGGTTTAAATATCTCTGGACTTTTAAATTCTTTCTCATTTCAGATGCATCCTAGACGTGCACCGAAGGCTAGAAATGCCCAACCCGAGCCATAGCCAACGCTCGCTCAGGGTACTATAATGCTACATAGGTCACTTCCATAATTACTCAGGTTGTCAATGTAGCATTAGCAGTTGTACAGCAGGCTCTACCCCAGGTTCAGGAAATGGCGCCACCACCGGTTCATACATTCTCGTCTAACTGGGAGCGAGTTCGGGATGCCTTTCAGAAGGCACATCCTCCAGCGTTCTCGGACAGTTATGATGTTGTGTTGGCAAGCCAATGGAAGAAGGATATCCAGTGGCACCTCAGGATGTATGAGTGCACCGATGTTCAGAGGCAAATGCTAGCTATTTTTAAGCTAGTCGAGGAAGCTTTATAGTGGTGGGAGTCCACTACTACTGCAGAGGAGCGAGATACGACATCCATTCAGGACTTCTGGGTGTGGTTCGATTGTAAATTTTTCTTTTTCACCGTTAAGACTGAGATGAGAAGGAAATTACTTGATCTCACTCAGGAGGGGAAGACAGTAGCTGAGTTTGAGAAGGATTTCACGAGGATAGTTAATATGGTGCCAGAAGAGGTACTTACTGAAGAGAAGAAAATACATATGTTCATGGATGGTTTGACCTAGAGGATTCGACAACATTTTCTGGGTAACCTCTCTTTGCAATCCTATACATATGTAATTAATGCTGCATTACTATACTGTCAGGACCACCACCTTCATGTTAAGGGGAGCAAACAAGACAGAGAGTCTAGCAAGTAGGACAGGACAGGGGGAGGTAGTGCCAATGGGGCACCATTAGCTCAGCAGCAATAGAGGTAGGTTGAGTAGGGCTCCTAGTACGGGGATCCTATTAAGAGATTCAAATCAGGTGACTTTCGCCATGGGCAGGCATGGCCAGTAGGGTCATCATGGCCAACAGGGCCATCAGGGCCAAGGTAGAGGTGGTGACATCCAACAAGGCCGAGGCCAATAGGGATAGACTGGAGGTAACTACGCAGGTAGATGCTTCACTTATGGAAAGACTGGCCATAAAAAAATTGAGTACCCCGACAAGGGTAAGTATCCTCAGCAACAAGGTGCTCAGCAGGAACCTCAGAGACCTATGTTTCTTGCCACCCTCCCAGCACTAGCACAGATTCCAGCTTTGTCTGCCATTCCAGCAGCCCCTATTCAGCAGGGACAGTTACAGTACGGACATGTGTACAACGTCCACCAAACTTTAGTTCTACATATTCCACCCACAGTTAAGGTTATTTTTTCTATATATGGGACTATGGGGCGTATTTTGTTTGACACAGGGGCTTCACACTCTTTTATATCCACTATATTTGCATGGGCCGTAGGATTATTAGACATGATCGAGAGTACAGTGACTTGTGTAGACTCACCGTTGGGATATGGATCGCTGATTTTCTTTATATATCGGGGAGTGCGAATAGAAATTGGGAGTATTATTTTTCCTGTCGATATGCTTGTTTTAGATATGTCTTAAAACAAATCCATTATTGGCATGGATTGTCTAGTCGCGAATAGAGCCATGATTGACTGCTTTAGTAGGAGCATTATTTTCGCTATCCCTGGTCAGGAGATGTTCATAGTGGCGATGCCTCTCCCAGCGGGAGGATCATCCACTCACCTATTTTATATAGAGGAGGAGACCTCTACGGGAGTTATTATTTCCCTGGATTCTATTCCGGTAGTACGCGAGTTTGGAGATACCGGGATTGCCACCTAGCAGGGAGATAGAGTTTGTGATAGATTTAGCACCTGATACTCGACCGATAACTCATGCGCCTTATCGAATATCTCCTATAAAAATGAGGGAGTTACGAGATCAGATTTAGAAACTTTTGGGATAGGGTTTTATCCGAAGGAGTATCTCACCTTGGGGTGCCCCAGTCCTATTTGTGAAGAAAAAAGATGGATCCTTTTGGTTATTTGTGGATTATCGAGAGTTGAACAAATTCATGATAAGGAATAAGTACCCGTTACCCCGAATCGATGACTTATTCGACCAGTTGAGAGGAGCAGCATTCTTCTTGAAGATATACTTGAGGTTGGGATACCATCAATTACGTACCAAGGAGAAGGATGTGTCTAAAACTACCTTCTTGATGAGATATGAGTCCTACAAGTTTTGGGTTATGCCATTTGGGCTAACCAATGCACCGGCGGTATTCATGGACTTGATGAACAGGGTGTTCAGAGAGTTCTTAGATTAGTTTATCATTGTCTTCATAGATGACATCCTGATTTATTCACGAACTGAGGAGGAGCATGCTGAGCATCTACGTAGAGTTTTGCAAACTCTACAGGAGAATGAGTTGTACGCTAAATTTAAGAAATGTGGATTCTAGTTGCATGAAGTACAGTTTTTAGGGCATGTCATTTCAGATAAGGAAATATCGGTGGAACCTAGTAAGGTGTTAGCGGTGAGGAAGTGGGGACAGGACATGATACCAATGGAGGTGCGTAGTTTCTTGGGGTTAGCTGGATACTATAGACGGTTCATTCAAGGATTCTCAAAGATTGCGGGTCCGATGATTAATTTTACTCGTAAGGGAGTACCGTTCACTTTGGATGATACATGTCATTTGGCATTTGATGAGCTGAAGGACAAGCTGACTTTAGCATCCGTACTAGCACTCCCCAGAGCATGAATGGAGTACCTGGTTTACACTGATGCATCATTGTAAGGGCTTGGTGGAGTATTACAATAGGAGGATCAGGCTATAGCATATGCGTCCCATAAGCTTAAGCCTCATGAGAGGAATTACCCCACCCCACGACTTGGAGTTAGCAGCAGTCGTGTTTGCACTTAAGATTTGGAGACATTATCTCTTGGGAGAGAAATTTTGCCTATTCACATATCATAAGTCACTGCAGTACTTGTTCACTCAGAGAGAGTTGAATATGCGTCAGCGCAGGTGGCTTGAATTTCTGAATGATTATCAGTTTGAGATCCAGTACCACCCAGGGAAGGCCAATGTAGTTTCTAATGCGTTGAGTCGTAGGCCAGTAGGTGAGGTGGATGAGGTGTGAAAGGAAAAATTGAAGGAGTTGGGATAGCAGGATGCAGCTACCCAATCATTGATGTGAGTTATGATAGTCACTCCCCAGATTATGACGAGGGTAGTACAGGCCCGGGCAGTGGATCCATTTTGTCAGGAAAATATTTGACACCTTCTATCAGGGGGAGTAGAGTATTATTCAGTGAGTTCTTAGGGAGGCTTGTACTTCAATGGATGGCTGGTTGTTCTAGAGGGGGAGGATCTATGACACGTAGTGACGATAGAGTCACATGGATCACAGTTTGTGGTACATCCTGGCGGGGATAAAATGTACCAAGATATGAGGCGGTAGTACTAGTAGAGTGGGATGAAGAGAGACATTTCTGATTTTGTCTCAAAGTGTACCACTTGTCAGTTGGTAACGTTGGACCATCAGAAACTGCCAGGGTTACTGCAACCGTTAGAGGTACCTATGTGGAAATGGAAGAGAATTTCCATGGATTTCATCACATGGTTTCCTACTTCTCAGAGGAGTCACGATTTTATTTGGGTGATTATGGATCGGTTGACTAAGGTAGATCATTTCGTGCCAGTTCTAACAGATTATAAAGCGGGATAGTGTGCCCAATTATTCATTACGAAGGTAGTGAGACTACACAGAGTACCTCTTAATATTATGTCCGACCGGGATAAGGTTTTTGTGTCTCGCTTTTGGGAGAGCTAATATGAAGCTATGGGCACGGAGTTGTGGTTGAGTACGGCTTACCACCCGCAGATTGATGGGAAGACAGAGCAGACTAATCAGATGTTGGAGGATATGTTGCGCATGTGTGTCCTTCGCGTACAATAACTCCTTCCAGTTTACGATTGGCTTGGCCCCATTTGAGGTGTTATATGGTAGACCTAGTCATTCGGCTGCTTATTGGCTAGAGGTGGGGGACAACAAACTACTAGGTCCAGAGGTGATTCAGGAGACTACGGACATAATAGAGATGATCCAAAGTCGTATACAGGTAGCTCAGGACAGGCATAACAGCTACACCGATGCCAAACGGTTCTTTAGAGAGTTTGTTGTGGGGACTAGGATCTGTTGCGAGTATCTCCTATAAAGGGGTAATGCAATTTGGTAAGAAAGGGAAATTGGCGCCGAGCTACGTAAGACCATTTCCTATCATCGAGAGGATCGGACCAGTGGCATATAGATTGGGATTGCCGAAGCACTTGCATCGGATACATGACGTGTTCCATATTTCTTCGCTCTAACGATATCTTCGGGATGAGTTAACCCACACTCACATTGCACTAGAGGAGGTAGAGTTACAGCCAGATAGTTTATATGAGGAGAGACCAGTGGCTATCCTATACTATAGCGAGAGGAGACTGAGGTCGAAGGTAGTGCCACTTGTGTGTGTTCAGTGGGAGCCCCACAATATCAAGAAGTCTACTTGGGAGCGCGAGGATGAGATGCACGAGAAATACCCAGAGCTTTTCTTACCAGGTATACCTTTATTTTCTGAATTTCGGGATGAAATTCTGCTGTAACGGGGGGAGTATGTAACACCCCGTATTTTTATGATTTTTAAATATAGGATTAATTGAATTTAATTTGAGAAATTAATTAAGAATTAATCCAGATTACAATAAATATTAACTAGCGAGTTACGAGTTAGTATTTATCGATGTGTATTATGTTGAATATTACTGAGCGAATAAAGTAATATATGATTATGAAATTATTATAATGATTGCGAGTGAAAAACACGATAGTTACTATAATTAAGTCGGGACGCGCGAGTGAGTCATGCCAGGACAAATTTAAAGGAATTAAAAAGTAAATTTTTTATAAGTAATCTAGATGGTCAATTCGAGTGCATAAAAGTGTTCGGAAGGATAGAGATAGTCATAAATGTCTATCCGGGAGTTTAGTTTGGGTCCCGGGACAGTTTTAGGCAAAATTGGCATCCGGGTAGGGCATTTCGGTAGTTTACATTTTTTGAGTATTATTAATGATGAAAATTAAAGGAGTAACATATCATGTATGGGGAAGAGTCTAGGGTTTTCATTCACAAGTTCCAAGGGAGAGCCACAGAGGGAGAGGGATAACAAATCCTAGAGGTCTAAAATCAAGAACCACCATCTTCCACCACCGAGACCACCATCGGGTAGATCAGAAGATGTGGAACACAACCATACCATCTACAACAACGGATCATACCTTTAAAATCAAGGCAAGTGTTTAATACTTGCTTCCTTTTAGCAATAATTGTGCTCATGTTAGAATAGGGAGTTAACACATGATTTGGAACTGAATTGGGTGAATTTATAGAATTTAAATCATATGTTAGGACTGATGTTAATCAAAGATTGAATCCCTATGAATGTAGAATAGAAATCCCAAAATTATGATGTATTGTGATGAATGAATCTGAGTTTGATTTGAAGATTGTGCCTAAAATTAAAGAACTAGGGTTCTTATAGATTAAATTGGGGATTTCACTTTTATCTCATGATTCATGATGTTATGATGATCCTAGGATGTTAGAAATCATGTATACATGTTGGATTACCAATTAGTATAGTTATATTGGTGTTTGGGAAAATTTCGTAGAGGATTTAAGATTAAAAAAAAATGGGGGAAACTTACCTGCAAGAGAACAAGTTTTCCACAGAGTCGGATCGGTTCATTATTTTTTCCATCAGGACCGGTTCGTTTTCAGTCGGATCGATTCGTTTTCTTTTCTAATCAGATAGGTCCGGTCTGCTGAAATTTCCAGTTACTTTTTTTAACACTTAAGAATATTCCTAAACTTAAATTGTGAGACTTATGGTGAAGTCCAATGAGAATTAGCTTAACAAAATCGTAAACCAAGGTTGAGTTAGGATTGGGGCTATAAAGGGGTAAAACTATGAGTTAAACTTAATTGGTATTAAATGAGGGAAAACACCTACTTTAGAGGAATAATTCAAGACTCGAATATTCGAGAGAAATGATGACTTAGACAGGTAGGGTATAGGGACCTTACCTACGGCTTTGATGAGAATCTTAAGGATACCTTTGGAGTGATGAGAAATACTCGGGAGCGTTTGTTAATGAGTTAAACAATGAATTACTATTACATAGAATATTCGAGATAAAAATATAATACATATGGAACATGTGAAATAAACTTATTGGTTGTGAGAATACCTAGTGTATGATTATATGTATGATATACCTAGCTACTTTCTATCGCGGGAGGGTTTTGAAAATGAAAGAGGACAGTCTAATCCTGATGAGCCTTCAGGGGATTTTAGATTTGGTAACTCAGAGCATAGAACTTAGGTTGGATACCATTTGTGAGAACAATGGATTGTACGATCATTTGGGTGTGTAAGTATGTACGTAACCCAAAGGCTTACGACTATGTTCGCCACCAATATGTGTGATTTGTTTATATGGTTCGTGGGAGATTTCAGAATCGATAGTCCTTGTTTGAGTACGAGATGTACCTGGACTTGATAGCAGAGTATGCATTGCACTACAGGTGTAGCCTTGGGGTGTTGTATTAGTATACATATATTGTAGTATTGTATATATATGTATACTTGTGATATTATCTACCGTGTGAAAATTGTAGATAATTAAGATATTGAAACCTTAAATAACTGAAGTTGTGAATACTTAACTTTAGTGTGATGACACTTAATCGTGATAATAAAATGTTGAAACATTTAATTCTAGTATTGGGGTATATGGGATACTACTACGGGAGATAATTAGCAGTATACTACAAGAAAAATGAGTATTAGGGACGGTAAAAAAAGTCCCTAAAAGTACAAAAACGGTCCCTAAAGAGTATTAGGGGCGGTTTTTGCAACGACAAAAATCCGTCCCTTATACTAGGCGTCCTAAATATTTTAGGGGTAGATTTTAACGTGCTAAATTTTAACTCATGAACACTCTGTATTTGGCATTAGGGACGGATTTTTCCGTCCCAAATGGCGTTCCTGCGTAAAAATTCCCACTCCCGCCAATAGTATTAGGGACGGATAAATCGTCCCTAATACTACTGAGATTCTGGCAACCCAATTAGGACGGTAAAAACCGTCCCTAAAGGTAATTTCAATTGATGCAGAAATGGGTATTAGGGATGGTAAAATCGTCCCAAAAGGCATTCTCAATTAATACAAATAAGTATTAGGGACGGTTTATAACCGTCCCAATTGATAAATAAAAAATTATCATAAATAGTTATATTATTATATATTTTATGTTGCAATAAATAATTGATGTCTAATATGCATTATAAATCAAATCATCCGATAAAAAACGCAATATATCAACCACATTCATTGAAGCACGTATCCAATAACAATTTCTTCCATTAAACTACATTCAAGTCGAAATATTTAAATGAGTACAAAATCATACTAAGTAATAAGATATACAATTGTCAAAAAAAATATCATCCCTAAATTAAGATGATAAATATGGTTGTCAAGCTTAAAAAACTTCTCTTAGTGTCACATATAGTAGACACACTCAAAAACATGTATCTTCAACTTCTTGTGCACAACCTGCAATCAATAAATAATCATTTTATCAAAATAAAATTATAGTAAAATAAAATAGCCAAATATATTAGTTAATTGTATCAACTTCTTTTTACAATTTTTAAAAAAATTTGACAGAGTCTCCGTTGTTTATACATGAAAACGAACCTGTTTAATCAATACAAAAGCCTGCACGGCTATAAGAATCTTGCATATCAACAATTCTTTACAATTTAAAAAAAAATCGACAGAGTCTCCTTTGTTTATACATGAAAACCAACCTATTTAATCAACACAAAATCCCACACGACCATAAAAAAATTGAAAAATCTCCCATATCAATAATTCTTTACAATTTTTAAAAAAATTCGACAGAGACTCCTTTGTTTATACATGAAAAACCAACCTGTTTAATCAACAGAAAAGACCGCACGACCAGTAAAAAAAATTAAAAAAACAATCCTGCATATCAACAACAATAATAAATAAACAATCTACATGTCGCAAACCATTTCTTTGTTCATGTGTTCCACGCGAATAAAATATAACCCTAAAATGTTATCTTGCAAAAAAATATAAGAAACAAAACAAAAAAGATATCAGTAATCAAATAATGTTTAAACATAAAAGTCTAAATATGCATATAGTATAGTATATAACAATATATACTGTTATATATATACATATGCATATAATATATATGCATATATATATATATATATATATACTGCATATATACACCGTTATATATATACCATATATGCAGCATATATAGTATATATATAATTGTACATACTACATATATACACAGTTATATATATACAATATATGCATATATATACCTGTATATATATGCATATATATATATATATATATATATATATATATATATATATATATATATATATATATATATATATATATATATATATATATATATATATATATATATATATATATATATATATATATATGCAGTATATATACATTATATATATGCATATATATACCAGTATATATACTGTATATATAGTATGCATATATATGCAGTATATATACTAGTGTATATATACATTATATATATGCATATATATACCAGTATATATACAGTATATATAGTATATATATGCAGTATGCAGTATATATATACTCACAGTCCAATCTTGTAAACGAAAGAGGATGGTGTTTGTTGTAGATGTTTTCACGAGTGCGGGACTGGTGGTGAAATGTGTATTTCCGGCAAGGTCTAGTCCTTCAATGTGGAGAGAGGGGACAAAGGACTTTTGAGAATTCTCTCACTGGCCCAAAATCATATCTGTAACCCCAACAACCAAGAGTTGACCGATAATCCCCCTTCCTACTAGATCCAATTCGTTGATGGAGGGTGACACGTTTTAAGAGTGAACTTTTTTTATTAGTTGGAAGGGTGGGTAGGCCCTTATTATAAACTTCGTTTAACGATGAGTTGTTGTCTTGGGTGAAGGAGCATCCCATCTATTCCATATCTTTCGAAGTTTAGGAACTCGTTCATCCACGGGACATCTTTTGCAGTGAGGGAACTCCTCCATTTTTACGTTAACGAGAGACTTTTGTTTTCGAAAAAAGCATAAAGCTCGGTATTTTTGTAAAGAAGGGACGACCTAAAAGGGACTTGAGTGACTCTCCCTAATCAATAAGCAGGAGAGGGGCGAAGAAAGTGTTGTGTACTAATTGAAAGCCTGGCCTTTGATCGAGAACTGAAATCACGGAAAAGGGTACACAAATATTCTTTTGGATCGTAAAGAGCTTTGGTGTACTCTGTTTTGAATGAATCTCTTTTCTTTTTTGTATTTTATACTCAACCACAACAACATGGAGATGCAACAATGTTTTATTTTAAGGATGAGCCTCTCGATTGGATAGATGACCTCTTTTGGCTTTTTTCTCTAAATCCAATCGATGATCGGAGGTGTGTTGGATTAGGGCATTTGGGCTACTTATTCATCTCTAGGGGATGAAGGTGCTCAAAACTAGTGGGGAGATGCATGGGAGTTTGTTAGTAAACAACAATATTATAGCTCTAGTAGGCCAAAATCTTTGTGTTGGCCGTGGACGAGTGAATCTTCAAGGTTCCGATATGGGTAAAAGACACGACGCGTTATTCATTGCGTCAAACTGGTTTTGTGGGTGTTTTACGTTTTCACCCTTCGATGGCATATTTTTTATTCTCAAGTCTAACGTTTTACAAATTTACATCGTACACTCAAACCGGGATCCCTGTGACTACCCGTTCGGTTCCTACTAGTCACATTGGTCCCTTGCGAGGTGTTCGCGACTCTTACGGGACCGTTTCGTGGCTTTTTTATATTTTCACATTTCAATGGCATGTTTTTATGCTTAAGTCTATTTTTTTGTAAATTTACGTCGTACACTCCAACCGGGAGCCCCATCACTACGCGATCGGTTCCTACGAGTTACATTGGTCATGTACGAGGTGTCCGTGACTCTTACGGGACCGTTTTAAGGTTGTTTTACGTTTTCACCCTTCGATGGCATGCAAGTCTAACTTTTTACAAATTTGCATCGTACACTCAAACCGGGAGCCCTATGACTATGTCGTCGGTTCCTACAAGTCACATTGGTCCCGTGTGAGGTGTTCGTGACTCTTATCGGACCGTTTAGTGGCTATTTTAGGTTTTCACCCTTCGATGGCATGTTTTTATGCTCAAGTCTAATTTTTTTCAAATTTGCATCGTACACTCAACCCGAGAGCCCCATTACTACGCGATCGGTTCCTACGAGTCACATTGGTCCCGTGCGAGGTGTTCGTGACTCTTACGGGACCATTTTGTTCTTGTTGTACGTTATCACCCTTCGGTGGCATATTTTTATGCTCAAGTTTAATCTTTTTTCAAATTTACATCGTACACTCTAACCTGGAGCCCCGTGACTACGCGGTTGGTTCCTATGAGTTACATTAGTCCCGTGCGAGGTATTCGTGACTCCTACCGGACCGTTTTATGGATGTTTTACATTTTCACCCTTCAATGGCATGTTTTTATGCTTAAGTCTAACTTTTTACAAATTTACATCGTACACTCCAATCGGGATCCCCGCGACTACGCGTTCGGTTCCTACGAGTCACATTGGTCCCGTGCGAGGTGTTCGTGACTCTTATCGAACCGTGTTATGGCTATTTTACGTTTTCACCCTTCGATGGCATATTTTTATGCTTAAGTCTATTTTTTTACATATTTACATTGTACACTCAAACCGGGAGCCCCGTGACTACCCGGTCGGTTCCTACGATTCGTACTGGTCCGTGCGAAGTGTTCGTGACTCTTACGAGACCGTTTTGTCATTGTTTTACATTTTCACCCTATGATGGGATGTTTTTATGCTTAAGTCTAACTTTTTGTAAACTTACATCGTACACTCAAACCAAGAGCTTCGTGACTACAGGGACGATTCCTACGACTTACATTGGTCCCGTGCGAGATGTTTGTGACTCTTATGGGACCATTTTATGTTCATTTTACATTTTCACCCTTCGATTCCATCTTTTTTATTCTCAAGTCTAACTTTTTATAAATTTATATCGTACATTGAAATCATGATCCCTGTGACTACTCGGTCGGTTCCTACGAGTCACATTGGTCCCGTGCGAGGTGTTCGTGACTCTTACGGGAACGTTTGGGGCTGTTTTACGCTTTCACCCTTCGATGGCATGGTTTTATGTTTAAGTCTAATTTTTTGCAAATTTACGTCGTAAACTCAAACCGGGATCCCCGTGACTACGCGGTCGGTTCCTACGAGTCACATTGGTCCCGTGCGAGGTGTTTGTGACTCTTACGGGACCATTTTAAGGCTGTTTTATGTTTTCACCCTTCAACGACATGTTTTTATGCTTAGTCTAATTTTTTGCAAATTGACGCCGTATACTCAAATCGGGAGCCCCTTGACTACGCGATCGGTTCCTACGAGTCACATTGGTCCCATGCGAGGTGTTCGTGACTCTTACGGGACCGTTTTGTGTTTGTTTCACATTTTCACCCTTCGATGACATGATTTTATGCTTAAGTCTATTTTTTTGAGAATTTTCATCGTACACGCCAACTGAGAGCCCCGTGATTATGCAGTCGGTTCCTACGAGTTACATTGGTCTCATTGCTAGGTGTTCGTGACTCTTACGGGACCGTTTTAAGGTTGTTTTACATTTTAACCCTTCGATGGCATATTTTTATGCTTAAGTCTATTTTTTTATAAATTTACGTCGTACACTCAAACCAGGAGCTCCGTGCTACGCGATCGTTTCCTACAAGCCACATTGGTCCCATGCAAGGTGTTCGTGACTCTTATGGGACCATTTTATTTTATTTTTATATTTTCACCCTTGCGTGGCATGGTTTTATGCTTAAGTTTAATTTTTTGTAAATTTACGTCGTACACTCAAACTGGGAGCCCCGCGACTACCCGGTCGGTTCCTACGATTCGCATTGGTCCCGTGTGAGGTGTTCGTGACTCTTACGGGATCGTTTTGTCTTTATTTTACGTTTTCACCTTACGATGGCATGTTTTTATGCCTAAGTCTAATGTTTTACAAATTTACGTCATACATTCAAACCGGGAGCTCCGTGACTACACGACCGGTTCCTACGAGTTACATTGGTCCCGTGCGAGATGTTCGTGACGCTTACAGGACCGTTTTGTGTTCGTTTTATGTTTTCACCGTTCGATTCCCTCTTTTTTATTCTCAAGTCTAACGTTTTGCAAATTTATGTCGTACACTGAAATCGTGATCCCTGTGACTACCCGATCGATTCCTACGAGTCACATTGGTCCCGTGCGAGGAATTCGTGACTCTTATGGGACCGTTATGTGGTTGTATTACATTTTCACCCTTCGATGGCATGGTTTTATTTTTAAGTCTAATTTTTTTCCAATTTACGTCGTTCACTCAAACCGGGATCCCCGTGACTACGCGGTCGGTTCCTACGAGTCACATTCGTCTCGTGCGAGGTGTTTGTGACCCTTACGGGATCGTTTCAAGGCTGTTTTACATTTTCACCCTTGAATGGCATGTTTTTATGCTTAGTCTAATTTTTTGCAAATTTACGTCGTACACTCAAATTGGGAACCCCGTGACTACACGGTCGGTTCCTATGAGTCACATTGGTCCTGTGCGAGGTGTTCGTGACTCTTAAGGGACCGTTTTGTGTTTGTTTTACATTTTCACCCTTCGATGGCTTATTTTTATGCTTAAGTCTAATTTTATACAAATTTGCATCGTGCACGCCAATCGGGAGCCCCGTGACTATGTGGTCGGTTCCTACGAGTTACATTGGTCCCGTGTGAGGTGTTTGTGACTCTTCCGGGACCGTTTCAAGGCTATTTTATGTTTTCACCCTTCGATGGCATGTTTTTATGCTTAAGTCTATTTTTTTGCAAATTTCCGTCGTACACTCAAATCGGGAGCCCCGTGACTACGCGGTCGATTCCTACGAGTCACATTGGTCCCGTACGAGGTGTTCGTGACTCTTATGGGACCGTTTTGTGTTTGTTTTACGTTTTCAGCCTTCGATGGCATGTTTTTATGCTTTAAGTCTAATTTTTTTCAAATTTACGTCTAACACTCCAACTGGGAGCCTCGTGACTATGTGATCAGTTCCTACGAGTTACATTGGTCCCATGCGAGGTGTCTATGACTCTTACGGGACCTTTTTAAGGTTGTTTTACATTTTCACCCTTCAATGGCATATTTTTATGCTTAAGTTTATTTTTTTAAAAATTTACATCGTACACTCAAACCAGGAGCCCCGTGACTACGCGGTCGGTTCCTCGAGTCACATAGGTCTTGTGCGAGGTGTTCGTGACTCTTACGGGACCATTTTCTGTTCGTTTTACATTTTTACCCTTCGAGGGCATGTTTTGATGCTTAAGTCTAACTTTTTGCAAATTTATGTCGTACACTCAAACTGGGAGCGCCATGACTACACGACTGGTTCCTAAGACTTACATTGGTCCCGTACGAGATGTTCGTGACTCTTATAGGACCATTTTGTGGTTATTTTTAATTTCCACCCTTCAATGGCATGTTTTTTATGCTCAAGTCCAACTTTTTGTAAATTTACATCGTACACTCAAACCGGGAGCCCTGTGACTACGTCCTCGGTTCCTACAAGTCACATTGATCCCCTACGAGGTGTTCGTGACTCTTACCGGACCGTTAAGTGTCTATTTTTATTTTTCACACTTTGATGGCATATTTTCATGCTCAAGTCTAATTTTTTGCTAATTTGTGTCGTACACTCAATCCGGGAGCCCTGTTACTACGCGGTCGGTTCCTTCGGGTCACATCGGTCCCGTGAGGTGTTCGTGACTCTTACCGGACCGTTTTGTGCTTGTTGTACGTTTTCACCCTTCAATGGCATGTTTTTATGCTCAAGTCTATTTTTTGCAAATTCACGTCGTACGCTCTAACCGGGAGCCCCGTGACCACGCGATCGGTTCCTATGAGTTACATTAGTCCCGTGTGAGGTGTTCGTGACTCTTACCGGGCCGTTTTATGGATGTTTTACATTTTCACGGTTCGATGGAATGTTTTTATGCTTAAGTAACTTTTTGCAAATTTACGTCGTACACTCCAACCGGGAGCCCCGCGACTATACGGTCGGTTCCGACAAGTCACATTGGTCCCGTGCGAGGTATTCGTGAATCTTACTGGACCGTTTTATGGATGTTTTATGTTTTCACCATTCGATGGCATGTTTTTATGCTTAAGTTTAATTTTTTGTAAATTTACGTCGTACAGTCAAACTGGGAGCCCCGCGACTACCCGGTCGGTTCCTACGATTCGCATTGGTCCCGTGTGAGGTGTTCGTGACTCTTACGGGATCGTTTTGTCTTTATTTTTTGTTTTCAGCCTACGATGGCATGTTTTTATACCTAAGTCTAATGTTTTGCAAATTTACGTCATACATTCAAACCGGGAGCTCCGTGACTACACGATCGGTTCCTACGAGTTACATTGGTCCCGTGCGAGATGTTCGTGATGCTTACAGGACCGTTTTGTGTTCGTTTTATGTTTTCACCCTTCGATTCCCTCTTTTTTATTCTCAAGTCTAATGTTTCGCAAATTTATGTAGTACACTGAAATCGTGATCCCCGTGACTACCCGATCGGTTCCTACGAGTCACATTGGTCCCGTGCGAGGAACTCGTGACTCTTATGGGACTGTTATGTGGTTGTATTACATTTTCACCTTTCGATGGCATGGTTTTATCTTTAAGTCTAATTTTTTTCCAATTTACGTCGTTCACTCAAACCGGGATCCCCGTGACTACGCGGTCGTTTCCTACGAGTCACATTCGTCTCGTGCGAGGTGTTTGTGACCCTTACGGGATCGTTTTAAGGCTATTTTACATTTTCACCCTTAAATAGCATGTTTTTATGCTTAGTCTAATTTTTTGCAAATTTACGTCGTACACTCAAATTGGGAACCCCGTGACTACACGGTCGGTTCCTATGAGTCACATTGGTCCTGTGCGAGGTGTTCGTGACTCTTAAGGGACCGTTTTGTGTTTGTTTTACATTTTTACCCTTCGATGGCTTGTTTTTATGCTTAAGTCTAATTTTATACAAATTTGCATCGTGCACGCCAATCGGGAGCCCCGTGACTATGTGGTCGGTTCCTACGAGTTACATTGGTCCCGTGCGAGGTGTTTGTGACTCTTCCGGGACCGTTTCAAGGCAATTTTATGTTTTCACCCTTCGATGGCTTGTTTTTATGCTTAAGTCTAATTTTTTGCAAATTTCCGTCGTACACTCAAATCGGGAGCCCCGTGACTACGCGGTCGATTCCTACGAGTCACATTAGTCCCGTGCGAGGTGTTCGTGACTATTATGGGACCGTTTTGTGTTTGTTTTACGTTTTCACCCTTCGATGGCATGTTTTTATGCCTTAAGTCTAATTTTTTTCAAATTTACGTCTTACACTCCAACTGGGAGCCTCGTGACTATGTGATCAGTTCCTACGAGTTACATTGGTCCCATGCGAGGTGTCTATGACTCTTACGGGACCTTTTTAAGGCTGTTTTACATTTTCACCCTTCAATGGCATGTTTTTATGCTTAAGTTTATATTTTTACAAATTTACATCATACACTCAAACCAGGAGCCCCATGACTACGCGGTCGGTTCCTACGAGTCACGTAGGTCTTGTGCGAGGTGTTCGTGACTCTTACGGGACCATTTTCTGTTCGTTATACATTTTTACCTTTCGATGGCAAGTTTTGATGATTAAGTCTAACTTTTTGCAAATTTATGTCGTACACTCAAACCGGGAGCGCCATGACTACACGATTGGTTCCTACGACTTACATTGGTCCCGTACGAGATGTTCGTGATTCTTATAGGACCACTTTGTGGTTATTTTTTGTTTTCACCCTTCAATGTCATATTTTTTATGCTCAAGTCTAACTTTTTGTAAATTTACATCGTACACTCAAACCAGGAGCCCTGTGACTACGTCCTCGGTTCCTAGAAGTCACATTGATCCCCTGCGAGGTGTTCGTGACTCTTACTGGACCGTTTAGTGTCTATTTCTTTTTCACACTTCGATGGTATGTTTTTATGCTCAAGTCTAATTTTTTGCAAATTTGTGTCGTACATTCAATCCGGGAGCCCTGTTACTACGCGGTCGGTTCCTTCGGGTCACATCGGTCCCGTGTGAGGTGTTCGTGACTCTTACGGGACCGTTTTGTGCTGGTTGTACATTTTCACCTTTCAATGGCATGTTTTTATGCTCAAGTCTATTTTTTGCAAATTTACGTCGTACGCTCTAACCGGGAGCCCCGTGACCACGCGATCGGTTCCTATGAGTTACATTAGTCCCGTGTGTGGTGTTCGTGACTCTTACCGGACCGTTTTATGGATGTTTTACATTTTCACGCTTCGATGGAATGTTTTTATGCTTAAGTAACTTTTTGCAAATTTACGTCGTACACTCCAACCGGGAGCCCCGCGACTATGCGGTCGGTTCCGACAAGTCACATTGGTCCCGTGCGAGGTGTTCGTGAATCTTACTGGACCGTTTTATGGATGTTTTATGTTTTCACCATTCGATGGCATGTTTTTATGCTTAAGTTTAATTTTTTGTAAATTTACGTCGTACACTCAAACTGGGAGTCCCACGACTACCCGGTCGGTTCCTACGATTCGCATTGGTCCCGTGTGAGGTGTCCGTGACTCTTACGGGATCGTTTTGTCTTTATTTTACGTTTTCACCCTACGATGGCATGTTTTTATGCCTAAGTCTAATGTTTTGCAAATTTACGTGATACATTCAAACCGGGAGCTCCGTGACTACACGACCGGTTCCTACGAGTTACATTAGTCCCGTGCGAGATGTTCGTGACGCTTACAGGACCGTTTTGTGTTCGTTTTATGTTTTCATCCTTCGATTCCCTCTTTTTTGTTTTCAAGTCTAACGTTTTGCAAATTTATGTCGTACACTGAAATCGTGATCCCTGTGACTACCCGATCGGTTCCTACGATTCACATTGGTCCCGTGCGAGGAATTCGTGACTCTTATGGGACCGTTATGTGGTTGTTTTACATTTTCACCCTTCGATGGCATGGTTTTATTTTTAAGTCTAATTTTTTTCCAATTTACGTCGTTCACTCAAACCGGGATCCTCGTGACTACGCGGTCGGTTCTTACGAGTCACATTCGTCTCGTGCGAGGTGTTTGTGACCCTTACGGGATCGTTTTAAGGCTGTTTTACATTTTCACCCTTGAATGGCATGTTTTTATGCTTCGTCTAATTTTTTGCAAATTTACGTCGTACACTCAAATTGGGAACCCCGTGATTACACGGTCGGTTCCTATGAGTCACATTGGTCCTGTGCGAGGTGTTCGTGACTCTTAAGGGACCGTTTTGTGTTTGTTTTACATTTTCACCCTTCGATGGCTTGTTTTTATGCTTAAGTCTAATTTTATACAAATTTGCATCGTGCACTCCAACCGGGAGCCCCGTGACTATGTGGTCGGTTCCTACGAGTTACATTGGTCCCGTGCGAGGTGTTTGTGACTCTTCCGGGACCGTTTCAAGGCTATTTTATGTTTTCACCCTTCGATGGCATGTTTTTATGCTTAAGTCTAATTTTTTGCAAATTTACGTCGTACACTCAAATCGGGAGCCCCGTGACTACGCGGTCGATTCCTACGAGTCACATTGGTCCCGTGCGAGGTGTTCATGACTCTTATGGGACCGTTTTGTGTTTGTTTTACGTTTTCACCCTTCGATGGCATGTTTTTATGCTTTAAGTCTAATTTTTTTCAAATTTACGTCTTACACTCCAACTGGGAGCTTCGTGACTATGTGATCAGTTCCTACGAGTTACATTGGTCCCATGCGAGGTGTCTATGACTCTTACGGGACCTTTTTAAGGCTGTTTTACATTTTCACCCTTCAATGGCATGTTTTTATGCTTAAGTTTATTTTTTTACAAAATTTACGTCGTACACTCAAACCAGGAGCCCCGTGACTACGCGGTCGGTTCCTACGAGTCACATAGGTCTTGTGCGAGGTGTTCGTGACTCTTACGGGACCATTTTCTGTTCGTTTTACATTTTTACCCTTCGATGGCAAGTTTTGATGCTTAAGTCTAACTTTTTGCAAATTTATGTCGTACACTCAAAGCGGGAGCGCCATGACTACACGACTGGTTCCTACGACTTACATTGGTCTCGTACGAGATGTTCGTGACTCTTATAGGACATTTTGTGGTTATTTTTTGTTTTCACCCTTCAATGGCATATTTTTTATGCTCGAGTCTAACTTTTTGTAAATTTACATCGTACACTCAAACCGGGAGCCCTGTGACTACGTCCTCGGTTCCTACAACTCACATTGATCCCCTGCGAGGTGTTCGTGACTCTTACCGGACCGTTTAGTGTCTATTTTTATTTTTCACACTTCGATGGTATATTTTCATGCTCAAGTCTAATTTTTTGCTAATTTGTGTCGTACACTCAATCCGGGATCCCTGTTACTATGCGGTCGGTTCCTTCGGGTCACATCGGTCCCGTGTGAGGTGTTCGTGACTATTACGGGGCCGTTTTGTGCTTGTTGTACATTTTCACCCTTCAATGGCATGTTTTTATGCTCAAGTCTATTTTTTACAAATTTACGTCGTACGCTCTAACCGGGAGCCCCATGACCACGCGATCGGTTCCTATGAGTTACATTAGTCCCGTGTGAGGTGTTCGTAACTCTTACCGGACTGTTTTATGGATGTTTTACATTTTCACGCTTCCATGGAATGTTTTTATGCTTAAGTAACTTTTTGCAAATTTACGTTGTACACTCCAACCGGGAGCCCCGCGACTATGCGGTCGGTTCCGACAAGTCACATTGGTCTCGTGCGAGGTGTTCGTGAATCTTACTGGACCGTTTTAGGGATGTTTTATGTTTTCACCATTCGATGGCATGTTTTTATGCTTAAGTTTAATTTTTTGTAAATTTACGTCGTACACTCAAACTGGGAGTCCCGCGACTACCCGGTCGGTTCCTACGATTCGCATTGGTCCCGTGTGAGGTGTTCGTGACTCTTACGGGATCGTTTTGTCTTTATTTTACGTTTTCACCCTACGATGGCATGTTTTTATGCCTAAGTCTAATGTTTTGCAAATTTACGTCATACATTCAAACCGAGAGCTCCGTGACTACACGACCGGTTCCTACGAGTTACATTGGTCCCGTGCGAGATGTTCGTGATGCTTACAGGACCGTTTTGTGTTCGTTTTATGTTTTCACCCTTCGATTCCTCCTTTTTTATTCTCAAGTCTAACGTTTTGCAAATTTATGTCGTACACTGAAATCTTGATCCCTGTGACTACCCGATCGGTTCCTACGAGTCACATTGGTCCCGTGCGAGGAATTCGTGACTCTTATGGGACCGTTATGTGGTTGTATTACATTTTCACCCTTCGATGGCATGGTTTTATTTTTAAGTATAATTTTTTTTCCAATTTACATCGTTCACTCAAACCGGGATCCCCGTGACTACGCGGTCGGTTCCTACGAGTCACATTCGTCTCGTGCGAGGTGTTTGTGACCCTTACGGGATCGTTTTAAAGCTGTTTTTCATTTTCACCCTTGAATGGCATGTTTTTATGCTTAGTCTAATTTTTTACAAATTTACGTCGTACACTCAAATTCGGAACCCCGTGACTACACGGTCGGTTCCTATGAGTCACATTGGTCCTGTGCGAGGTGTTCGTGACTCTTAAGGGACCGTTTTGTGTTTGTTTTACATTTTCACCCTTCGATGGCTTGTTTTTATGTTTAAGTCTAATTTTATACAAATTTGCATCGTGCACGCCAATCGGGAGCCCCGTGACTATGTGGTCGGTTCCTACGAGTTACATTGGTCCCGTGCGAGGTGTTTGTGACTCTTCCGGGACCGTTTCAAGGCTATTTTATGTTTTCACCCTTCGATGGCATGTTTTTATGCTTAAGTCTAATTTTTTTCAAATTTACGTCGTACACTCAAACCGGGAGCTCCGTGACTACGCGGTCGATTTCTACGAGTCACATTGGTCCCGTGCGAGGTGTTCGTGACTCTTATGGGACCGTTTTGTGTTTGTTTTACGTTTTCACCCTTCGATGGCATGTTTTTATGCTTTAAGTCTAATTTTTTTCAAATTTACGTCTAACACTCCAACTGGGAGCCTCGTGACTATGTGATCAGTTCCTAAGAGTTACATTGGTCCCATGCGAGGTGTCTATGACTCTTAATGGACCTTTTTAAGGCTGTTTTACATTTTCACCCTTCAATGACATGTTTTTGCTTAAGTTTATGATTAGGCACATATTCTTCAGATTTATCCCCTTAATTTCGGTATTTTTATGATCCCGTGTAGTGTATTTAGCTTGAATTTGTCTCTTATTTATGCTACTAACCTTTTTTGGCAAGTATTTCGTGTTTTGTGTATTTCTCATGTGTTTTACAGGTATTTCACGCAAGTTAGTGCGAAGGAGAGCTCAAAACAGTGAAAGAAACCAAGAAATGGAGAGTTTAAGGGCATTTTCGTAATCTTACAGCCTTAGTCCGGAGGTGGGGCCAACTAGAAAGTGGAATAGAACTAAATTACAAGAATACTGGAAAAAACGGCATCTCAATCCGAGCTACGGTGAAGAAGTTACGATATTTTGAAGTTGCGAGATAATGAAGAGTCATTTTCAGAAATGAAGAGTCATTTTCAGAAATGAAGAGACAACTCTTGAAATTTCTTGTTTAATTCGTTTTTATTAGTTGTAAAACGTGGAGAGGCATGGGAAGAGTCTCATTTAGGTATATTAAAAGGTCAAAACGTGGAGAGGCATGGGAAAAGTCCTTTTTGAGATCTATAAAAGGTCAATCCCTATGTCATTCCAAAAGGGGGTGGAATTCTAGAGAGAGGGGGTTGCTAGAAAGAGGCTAGGGTTGTGAGTTTTAGAGAGAGTTTTTAGATCAGATTTTTAGGTCAAATTTCCTTTTCCTTCAAGATTTGCATGAACCCTAGCTTGTATTCTGAATCTCAATTCCGTTTTTGTGCTGAATTCAAGTAATATCATTCTATTCTCTTTTGTTTTAATTTTTGCAAATTTCTTACCATGTTCTGCGGTTTCTTAATTTCATATGTGAATTTGTTTTTCAACCAAATCTTGAGTAGCTAATTTCTCAAGGGTTGGGGTACATGAACTCAATCCTAATACAAATTATTTATGGAAAATTAGAAAATAAATGAAAATATTGGTTGAATCGTGAATGAAAATCATATATGCATTGTCATATCATTTAATCTCTCTTGCCCTAGGTACTTGAGATGTTTAAGAGTTCTTTGTATGTATAATTTGTCGTTCACCACTTTATATTGATCTTTGATTTCATATGATGCGGGCTTGAACCTCATATATGTAATGCTTAGAGATTATAAGGATTGGATTTAATCGAGAATTTTGATTTATAATTCTAGTATTCTAAAGGATAATTTGTTAAGGATTGAGGGATTGTACCCTACCCTAATTTTATCTAAATTGTTAAACCAAAGTTTCGCTGTTAATTTCCAATTGTTTTTCATAAGTAAATTGTTAGAAATTTTCCCAAAAATCAATCATCTTTTTATTTCTTTTAAGAAATCATTTCAAGGTTTGGTAATTTTTCTTGTTAGTGTTTAGCAATTTTGATCCCTGTGGAGACGATCCCGACTTACCGGGTTATTACTTGAGCGACAAGGCTTGCACTTGAGCCTAGATAAATACGCACTTTTGAGACAAATATTAAGTCGCGTCAAGTTTTTGGCGCCATTGCCGGGGATCTAAAATTGTTAAATTTTCAAGAAAGTTATTGTTATCTACAAGTGATTTCATAAATAAAAAAAAAAAAAAAAAAAACAATTTTCATTTTTTCTCTTGTGTGCTTATATGCAGAATTCATCTCCCACCCAAATTCACGAAAATCCTATTGCCGAAGCTGGGTCTGAAAATTCTGAGTCTTTGCCTTTTTGGGTTCCACCTCCTTCGACTAATAATTCCATCACAAGTCGTTCTTTGAGTCAAACCTTGAGTGAGAATTCTGAGCCTTTCGGTAGCAATATGTCGGATCATGGTAGTGTCCGTGTTGGTGCGGGAGAGGATGATGTACCATATCAACCCATGAAAGATCTTTTATTTCCGGAGAGAACTGTTACCCCTGGTTGCATTTTACTCCCGTATAATGCCGGTCAGTTCCACTTTCGGAATGGAATGATCCAAACTCTTCCTACATTTCATGGGATGGATTCGGAAAAACCATATCTCCATATTCGAGAATTCGAAGCTACGTGTGAGACATTTGGAGACCAAGCTTGTCCACAAGAGGTAATCCGGTTGAAGCTCTTTCCTTTTTCCTTAAAGGATAAAGCTAAAACTTGGTTATGGTCCTTGCCCCCAAATTCTGTTTTATCCTGGAGAGATATGCAAAACAAGTTTATCTCAAAATTTTTTCCACAACACAAAACCAATTCTGTTAAAGCCCAAATCCAAGCTTTTCGTCAAAATGAGAATGAGGCTTTTGATAAGTGTTGGGAGATATATCAGGAGTTAGTTAATGCGTGCCCCCATCATGGTTTTGAACCTCATCATCTGATTTCATTTTTCCATCAAGGCCTTACTTTAGCATCCAAACAGCTTGTTCAAACCATGTGTGAAAGACCTTTTAGGGATTTAGATTCTAGCGATGCTGAGGCCCATTTGAGATATGTATCAGAGACTACCCAAGCATGGGATACTTCTGATCCCAATAGTCAAAATAGAAATCGACAAGTGTCCAACTTGCCTGCTGCGTCCGGTATTTATCACTTGGACAAGGACACTTTGTTGGATCGAAAATTTGACCAATTGGAGAAGAATTTCAGAGATATGCTTGAAGTGCGATTGAGAGATGTGTCTGGACCCGTATAAGCCGAAAAGGGGAAAGTGTGTGCTATTTGTAATGCGGGTCATTCTACCGAAGGATGTCCTACCATACCTGCATACAAGGCAATGTACACTGAACAAGTTGAAGCAATAGGAGGGTTTCGAGGAAATTATAATGAACAACAAGGGAATGCATATAATCAATCGTGGAGGAATCCAGGGTTCAATTATGGACAACCCCAAGGTGGGATGGTTCCTAACACACATATGACCCTACCACCACCTCCTCAATTTCAGCAAGTGGCTCCTCCAATGCCAAATCCGATGCAGGTACCACCTCCTGGTCCTTATGTTGCTCCACCGAGGCGATCTCTTGAGGATAACTTAAATTACCTCATCCAATCTCAAAAGGAGACAAGTGCTAAGTATGATCGAATGTTCAATGACATATATACTAGCATCTCAAGGTTGCAAACTGCATCGAATGTCCAAGAGAAGGGAAAATTTCCTGCTCAAAGCCAACGACCTTCCGAAGGACAAACCAGTGTTAGCACTACATCCCACGACCATCGAGAGCAATGTAGCACTACTACCACTCTACGTAGTGGGAAAGTAGTTGATTTGTCACCTCCCTCACGCACTGCATCTAAAGATAAAGAGGTTTCGCCCGGCACAAGAGAGGCCGAAGATGCCCCTTTAATTGAGAGTGGGGAGGAGGAAAACACTAGTGGACCCAAGGCCATCACCCCCACCGCTGCCCCATACCCTCAACGATTGGTCTCTCACTCCAAAACGACCTCCCGTGATGAAGTTCTGGAAGTCCTTAAGCAAGTAAAAGTCAATTTACCTTTTCTTGAGACTATACAGAGAATTCCCGCGTATGCTAAGTTTATTAAGGACTTACTCACGGTGAAACGCAAGCTAAAAGTAAACCAGAACGTCTATTTAGCCCAAAATGTTAGCGCAGTCTTGTCAAGTGACTTTCCATTAAAATATAAAGATCCGGGTGCACCCACTATTTCATGTAGCATGGGGAAGAACCGAATCGAGAGAGTTCTAATAGATCTAGGGGCGAGTGTTAACATTATGCCCTATTCCATCTAGAGGAAACTAGAACTGGGGGCCCTGAAGCCCACAAATATGACTCTCCAGCTCGCGGATCATTCTGTGAAGTTTCCTCGGGGAATTGTTGAGGATATGATTGTTCAAATAGACACTTTCTACTTCCCGGTGGATTTTGTCATTTGGGACGAAGAGCCATCTGTTCTCCCAAGTAATCATGTTCCCGTTATCCTTGGCCGTCCATTTTTAGCTACTGCTAATGCTCTTATCAATACCCGAAGTGGGCGTATGCAATTAACTTTCGGGAACATGACCCTCGACACAAATATCTTTAATAATTCCAAGAGAGAGGATGATGAAGAGGAACCGCGAGGGTTGGATCTTTTGGGGGAAGCACACGAGCAAGAAAGAACTTACAAGGAAGAGCCATTAGGGGATGGTTGTGTGGCGCATAGTGAGAGGAGTGGTTGCAACATCGAGAGCAAGGTAGGGGAGGTATGTTTAGTTAATGCATTCGAGAGCATGAGTGAGCCCATGAACAAGAGTGAAAGAGGATATTTAGAGTGTGTCGGGAGAGGTTCGTCAAAATACTTAGAGGAAAGTGAATGGCAGGACACTATCGATACATTTCTCCTCGATTACAAACCACCCACACCACCCTCTCATTCGGTGAGTGAGCACGAAAGGCAGGTTGAGGACACCAAGCAAGAGAGAGATCTAGAGGAGTTGAGCCTAGCAGAGTTTGATCATGATGAAGTCCAATCTTTCTTGGCCTCATTTCGGCATTTAGACGAAAGCGAGTGGGACAATAGCCTTGATGCATTTCTCCTTAACAAACCTCCACCCATACCATTTGAGTCTTCGGAGGTACTTGAAGATACGACTCAAATATCGTCCGACTTAGAGACCAACCCACGTGCTACACAACAAGAGGATCCTTTTCCGGTTAATCATAATGCAACTCCCGGTCTTTCCTTTATCTATGGGCACGGGCCCAATTTGTTCCGTCTATTCACTTATGATGGTAAGACGGGAGCGACGAGGAGAGCATCGTACCGCGTGCAAGGGGTCGGGTGATTTGTAGAGAGAGATGAGAGGTCGTCGCACCCCCGACGCGTATGGGGTGATTTTTGTTGTATTTTTGAGTCATGTATAAGTGTTATATAGTATCTTGTTGCATTTACAGTAATTAGTTCAAGTATTGTTATTTTTTTGTATACTTGGTTCTAACATGTTTTGTAGATTCAATGGACTCGCACTCATCAGGGATCGCTCTATTTGGGTAATATCTTTCTTTTCCTTTATTTATGTTGTGTTCTTGATTTGCATTGAGGACAATGCAACATTTAAGTTAGGGGGTGTGGGATATTCTTCCCATTTATTGTTTAGATTCATTGATTTGATCACATGTTCTTTCCAAGTGTGTTTTTTTTTAGAAAAATAAAAAATAAAAAAAAAATTGAAAATTTTTGAAAAAACTAAAAATATTTTTGTTCAAAATAAATAAAAATTGGAATTTAAAATTTTCAAAAATATCACCTTTATTTTATTTAAAGTCTCAAATTGTTAACAATCATAATGCACTAAGCCAAAATTGACCAAAGATGGAAATTGAAAGAAAATTGGCAACTTTACGAATAAGTGTGGAGATTGATCAAACCGGTGAGATTTCGAGCCTTTCATTTTTTATGAGTTTTTAAATCAATCCGAGTTTATGATTAACTCAAAGTTCTTTTCAGCGTTTTAATAAGTCGTTGATGATCTCAATCCTTTGTTTTGATCGGTTATGGGAAATGTGTGAAATGTTATCTCGAAATTCGTGCTAAATATATCTCTAAACGTAATTAATCTCGAGATGCATATGGTAATGTGATTAGCAATTTGGACAATGAAGTAGGCCCTCGTTTGTTACCCAAAAATATTAGCCATAAAAAGTTGTGAGAAATAAAATTATCCCTTTGCAACCCAAGTTGAGCCTAATAAAATATTTTCCTTTCGTTTGATAACCCGAAAAACCCAAATAGCCCGGAATTGTGAAAATGGAATATTCATTAACTCCGAAAAGTGCAACAAAAAGGGGCAAGAAGGAAAAAAAAAGAAGATATGCTCAACAAAAATAGCAAGAAAAGAAAAAAAAATGAAAAGAAAAAAAAAAGAGGAAAAGGAGCAAATTCCCGAAAAAGCACTAATGGACGTCATCAGGACATTTTCCAATTCCGAACATTGCGTTTATTCCCATTTTTACCCTTTACACTTTTTAACCCGAAAAGTCCTAACTGAGTCCGAATGGCGAAATTAATTACTGCATGGAGAGCTAAGACATGAAAAGATAATATGAGAGATTAAATGGTGTGAACTAGAGGTGATGTTTCCCATTTCCAAATAACCGTACTCCGATGATGAGATCTTTTCACCATATATTTCCTTCTTTTCAATTTTGTATGCATGAATTTGTGTCCATTATATTTACTCTTTATATCATGCATACCGAGAGAAAATAACTACAATCCGAGTGATTCGTTTGTGAGTGCATCCGTAAGAATTTGAATCAAAACGAATTTTCGAAAAGTAACGCAATGCTCAATCGGTGGAAATTTGAGGTTTAATTTCTGGCTTTGCACACACACACAATGGTTTGAGACAGTTGAATATGAGTTGATGGTGATTATTTTTCGAAAATTTTAAATTGTACAATTTTTAAATATTTTGATATTTATTTGAGTCAATAAAGAATTTTGTGGGTGTATTCACTGCAAACCCTCACGAGACAAAACTCGTCCTACTAGGGTAACCTAGGGGTTTAAAGGCTTGTTGCATACGCTAAATGCAATCGCTTGCCTGCGAAAGTGGAATTTTATTTTAATAAAAGAATTTTCAAGAGTAGAATTTTGGCTAATTTCATTTACATTGCTCGGGACGCGTAAAGTTTTAAGTTAGGGGGTGTGATTAGGCAAATATTCTTCACATTTATCCCGTTAATTTCGGTATTTTTATGATCCCGTGTAGTGTATTTAGCTTGAATTTGTATCTTATTTATTCTACTAACCTTTTTTGGCAAGTATTTCGTGTTTTGTGTATTTCTCATGTGTTTTACAGGTATTTCACGCAAGTTAGTGCGAAGGAGAGCTCAAAACAGTGAAAGAAACCAAGAAATGGAGAGTTGAAGGGTATTTTCGTAATTTTACAGCCTTAGTCCGGAGGTGGGGCCAACTAGAAAGTGGAATAGAACTAAATTACAAGAATACTGGAAAAAACGGCACCTCAATCCGAGCTACGGTGAAGAAGTTACGATATTTTGAAGTTGCGAGATAATGAAGAGTCATTTTCAGAAATGAAGAGTCATTTTCATAACTGAAGAGACAACTCTTGAAATTTCTTGTTTAATTCGTTTTTATTAGTTGTAAAACGTGGAGAGGCATGGGAAGAGTCTCATTTAGGTATATTAAAAGGTCAAAACGTGGAGAGGCATGGGAAAAGTCCTTTTTGAGATCTATAAAAGGTCAATCCCTATGTCATTCCAAAAGGGGGTGGAATTCTAGAGAGAGGGGGTTGCTAGAGAGAGGCTAGGGTTGTGAGTTTTAGAGAGAGTTTTTAGATCAGATTTTTAGGTCAAATTTCCTTTTCCTTCAAGATTTGCATGAACCCTAGCTTGTATTCTGAATCTCAATTCCGTTTTTGTGCTGAATTCAAGTAATATCATTCTATTCTCTTTTGTTTTAATTTTTGCAAATTTCTTACCATGTTCTGCGGTTTCTTAATTTCATATGTGAATTTGTTTTTCAACCAAATCATGAGTAGCTAATTTCTCAAGGGTTGGGGTACATGAGCTCAATCCTAATACAAATTATTTATGGAAAATTAGAAAATAAATGAAAATATTGGTTGAATCGTGAATGAAAATCATATATGCATTGTCATATCTTTTAATCTCTCTTGCCCTAGGTACTTGAGATGTTTAAGAGTGCTTTGTATGTATAATTTGTCGTTCACCGCTTTATATTGATCTTTGATTTCATATGATGCGGGCTTGAACCTCATATATGTAATGCTTAGAGATTATAAGGACTGGATTTAATCAAGAATTTTGATTTATAATTCTAGTATTCTAAAGGATAATTTGTTAAGGATTGAGGGATTGTACCCTACCCTAATTTTATCTAAATTGTTAAAACAAAGTTTCGCTGTTAATTTCCAATTGTTTTTCATAAGTAAATTGTTAGAAATTTTCCCAAAAATCAATCATCTTTTTATTTCTTTTAAGAAATCATTTCAAGGTTTGGTAATTTTTCTTGTTAGTGTTTGGCAATTTTGATCCCTGTGGAGACGATCCCGACTTACCGGGTTATTACTTGAGTGACAAGGCTTGCACTTGATCCTAGATAAATGCGCACTTTTGAGACAAATATTAAGTCGCGTCAGTTTATTTTTTTAAAATTTACATCGTACACTCAAACCAGGAGCCCCGTGACTACGCGGTCGGTTCCTCGAGTCACATAGGTTTTGTGCGAGGTGTTCGTGACTCTTACGGGACCATTTTCTGTTCGTTTTACATTTTTACCCTTCGATGACAAGTTTTGATGCTTAAGTCTAACTTTTTTCAAATTTCTGTCGTACACTCAAACCGGGAGCGCCATGACTACACGACTGGTTCCTACGACTTACATTGGTCCCGTACGAGATGTTCGTGACTCTTATAGGACCATTTTGTGGTTATTTTTAATTTCAACCCTTCAATGGCATGTTTTTTATGCTCAAGTCTAACTTTTTGTAAATTTACATCGTACACTCAAACCGGGAGCCCTGTGACTACGTCCTCGGTTCCTACAAGTCACATTGATCCCCTGCGAGGTGTTCGTGACTCTTACCGGACCGTTTAGTGTCTATTTTTATTTTTCACACTTCGATGGCATGTTTTCATGCTCAAGTCTAATTTTTTGCTAATTTGTGTCGTACACTCAATCCGGGAGCCCTGTTACTACGCGGTCGGTTCCTTCGGGTCACATCGGTCCTGTGTGAGGTGTTCGTGACTCTTACGGGACCGTTTTGTGCTTGTTGTACGTTTTCACCCTTTAATGGCATGTTTTTATGCTCAAGTCTATGTTTTGCAAATTTACGTCGTACGCTCTAACCGGGAGCCCCGTGACCACGCGATCGGTTCCTATGAGTTACATTAGTCCCGTGTGAGGTGTTCGTGACTCTTACCGGGCCGTTTTATGGATGTTTTACATTTTCACGGTTCGATGGAATGTTTTTATGCTTAAGTAACTTTTTGCAAATTTACGTCGTACACTCCAACCGGGAGCCCCGCGACTATGCGGTCGGTTCCGACAAGTCCCATTGGTCCCGTGCGAGGTGTTCGTGAATCTTACTGGACCGTTTTATGGATGTTTTATGTTTTCACCATTCGATGGCATGTTTTTATGCTTAAGTTTAATTTTTTGTAAATTTACGTCGTACAATCAAACTGGGAGCCCCGCGACTACCCGGTCGGTTCCTACGATTCGCATTGTTCCCGTGTGAGGTGTTCGTGACTTTTACGGGATCGTTTTGTCTTTATTTTACGTTTTCACCCTACGATGGCATGTTTTTATGCCTAAGTCTAATGTTTTGCAAATTTACGTCATACATTCAAACCGGGAGCTCCGTGACTACACGACCGGTTCCTACGAGTTACATTGGTCCCGTGCGAGATGTTCGTGACGCTTACAGGACCGTTTTCTGTTCATTTTATGTTTTCATCCTTCGATTCCCTCTTTTTTTTTCTCAAGTCTAACGTTTTGCAAATTTACGTCGTACACTGAAATCGTGATCCCGGTGACTACACGACCGGTTCCTACGAGTCACATTGGTCCCGTGCGAGGAATTCGTGACTCTTATGGGACCGTTATGTGGTTGTTTTACATTTTCACCCTTCGATGGCATGGTTTTATTTTTAAGTCTAATTTTTTTCCAATTTACGTCGTTCACTCAAACTGGGATCCCCGTGACTAAGCGGTCGGTTCCTACGAGTCACATTCGTCTCGTGCGAGGTGTTTGTGACCCTTACGGGATCGTTTTAAGGCTGTTTTACATTTTCACCCTTGAATGGCATGTTTTTATGCTTAGTCTAATTTTTTGCAAATTTACGTCGTACACTCAAATTGGGAACCCCGTGACTACACGGTCGGTTCCTATGAGTCACATTGGTCCTGTGCGAGGTGTTCGTGACTCTTAAGGGACCGTTTTGTGTTTGTTTTACATTTTCACCCTTCGATGGCTTGTTTTTATGCTTAAGTCTAATTTTATACAAATTTGCATCGTGCACTCCAACCGGGAGCCCCGTGACTATGTGGTCGGTTCCTACGAGTTACATTGGTCCCGTGCGAGGTGTTTGTGACTCTTCCGGGACCGTTTCAAGGCTATTTTATGTTTTCACCCTTCGATGGCATGTTTTTATGCTTAAGTCTATTTTTTTGCAAATTTACGTCGTACACTCAAATCGGGAACCCCGTGACTACGCGGTCGATTCCTACGAGTCACATTGGTCCCGTGCGAGGTGTTCGTGACTCTTATGGGACTATTTTGTGTTTGTTTTACGTTTTCACCCTTCGATGGCATGTTTTTATGCTTTAAGTCTAATTTTTTTCAAATTTACGTCTTACACTCCAACTGGGAGCCTCGTGACTATGTGATCAGTTCCTATGAGTTACATTGGTCCCATTCGAGGTGTCTATGACTCTTACGGGACCTTTTTAAGGCTGTTTTACATTTTCACCCTTCAATGGCATGTTTTTATGCTTAAGTTTATTTTTTTAAAAATTTACATCGTACACTCAAACCAGGAGCCCCGTGACTACGCGGCCGGTTCCTACGAGTCACATAGGTCTTGTGCGAGGTGTTCGTGACTCTTACGGGACCTTTTTCTGTTCGTTTTAAATTTTTACCTGTAATACCCCGTACTTTTGGCTATATTTATTTTTTGGATTAATTAATTAAATGCGTATTAATTGGAAATTAATCCGGGTTATAAATACTAATGAGATGCGAATTGGTATTTGATTATGTACATATATGATTATATATGTATTTGGTATTATGAAATTTGTCGTGGGATTTATATACGGCGATTTGGAAATTTTGTTGAGACGCGTGGGACCGCCGCGTCACGGTATAATATTTTGTTAATAAAAGTGAGTTTAAAATATATAATCCGTATGGTTGTTTTGAGTGCGCCAACGCGTCCGGAAGGGTCGAGATAGTCAGAAAACACTAGCCGGGGGTATAGTTTGGGTCCCGGGGTATTTTTAGGCCATTCCGGCACCATAAAGGGTATTTTAGTAATTTGGTATTTTTGGGTAATTAAAAGTGACGAAAATTGAGAGTTGTAATCTAATAAGGATTTTACCCAACCAACCCTTATTAACCCAACAAGCTACGGAGGTTTATTAAATTAGGTTTTCATAAGTTCCCCCAAAGAAAACCCTAGCCACCATAGCTTTTTAGAGAAGAAAGCTTGGAGAAGGAGAGAGAGAGAGGAATTCTGCAGAAATTCTACACCGAATCCACACCAAATTCAGAAATCAAACCAAGGCAAGTGACTTTATTTCCATTTAATTACTGAGAATGTCTTTTCCATGTTAGAAAATTCAGATTTATGGTTGTTCTTGATGAAATATGAAAACCCATGTAGTCTAGATGATAAAACTTGAGGAATTTGAGAAGGATTGCATGTAGAAGGATAGGTAAATGATTAATCTGATGTTAATACATGATTTGGGTGAAAGAAAAACGGATTTTATTTGATGAATTGAAGGTTCCAAATTTTAGGGTTCATGTTCATAAATGAATTGGGGAAAAGTTTAAGTAATTGTAAATTGATTGATGATTTGGGTGAGGAAATCCATACAAACGTGATAGGATGTGGTTATACTATGTTTAGAATTGTTTAGAGACTTTAAAACAATCGTTGGGATAAATTTTAGAGGTGATTTGAGGAGTAAAAATGGTGAAAAACGATTTTTGGGAAATTCTGGGCCGAAACTGGCCTCTCGTTAGAAGCAACCCCCAGGTCGTTCGAACGAACTCGTTCGAACGAGCTTCTAACGAGTTGACCAGTCACTACTAACGAGTGGGGATTTCGTTCGATATCTCGTTCGAACGAGATATCATTAGAAGGGTCAGTTCGTTCGAACGAACTGGGATCTCGTTCGAACAGCCTCGTTCGAACGAGACTTCTAACGACCTGACAGTCCAAACTCGTTCGAAGCCTCGTTCGAACGAGACTTCTAACGAGTTGACAGTTTGGTCCTTTTTGGACTGTTTTGACTTTTGGAGTCCCGGGAACTGGTTCAAGGGTAGAGTTAGTATTCCTTTGATGATATAGTGATTGATTTGGGACTTTTGGGTTATTGAGATGAGTAAATCATACACTAGAGTCATATTCAATGAACTGTTTGGGTTGAGACGTGAGTGTCTACTACGATGTGAGGATAAATTATGGCACGTATAATTATGAACCGGAATAAAATAAGTTGTGATAATTATAATTAGTACGAGAGTGCAATATGTACTACGAATATAATACAGTATTACTAAGATGTGTGTTTACTTAGTATTGATATATGGATTGTATGTATGACATACCTACCATACTTGCTATCACGGGAGGTTTCGTTCGCTTAGGACCCTCTAATCCTTGTGTGCCTACGGGGGGGATATAGACTGGTACCTTGATGAACATAGGTCATAGAAAGACTTATTGTGATATTAATAAGTCCGCTGATCATGGGAGCGTAGGTATGTGCGTGACCCATGTGATGGTGACTGTGATCGCCTCCATTATTTGTGATGTTGTTATCGGTAAACTATTCCTGAGAGATTCGGAATATGTAATCCTTATGTACGTGATGTACCGGGATGGATAGCAGAGTATGTGTGCACTACAGCTTAGATTGCGGGGTGCTTGTATTGTATATTTATGAGATGAATAATATACTTTATATTAATGGGAATCCTCATGTTAATGTTGTAAATATATTACGGTGTTGTTTCGAGTTATATAGTAAGTTGACTAATAGTGATATATATAGTGTATATTGAGTATATGAGTTAAACTAAACCCTATTTAATTAAGAGCGTTATATGATAAGGGAACCAAGTATTATGGGTAGAACCTTTGGCAGTCTAGCTAGATACGTTGCCACTTAGCTAGTAGTATGGATAGTTATAGATGGGTACTTGCGTTAGGAGTGCACAGTTAGACGAGAGGTGAGAATATAATGTGAGTGCACGTCCTAACATGTACTTTTCATTTAATGTTTTAAATGTTTTTAAAGCACTTGCAGGTTTTTTAAAATATAACACATTCGGGCTCTGACCCGTTTGCTTTTCAAATCTTTTTCTTGTAAACCCATTTTAGGTGCCCAGCCACAAGGACACCAAGCATAGGTACTCATTCAGGTGACGAGCTGTAGCTGTTTGTGGAAGCTACAGGGATTTGCTCATAGACGCTTCTATCTTTTGGATTCCAGAGTCACGATCTATCTATCAGTTGTAGGGCATGTTGCCCATTCCTATTTAGAGCATCTTTTACATTTCAGTTTTCAGACTTTAGCATGTAGTATTTTAGTTTCAGTTATTTATTTCAGTATGGGATTGTAGTGAGGGGTTTCTTCCAGACTCTATTTATTTCTATTGTGATGGTTATTCATTTTACTTCAGTATGGTGAATGGTGTTATTTGTTTCTTCATTACTCTTGTTGCATGTTAATCAGACTTAAATTAAAAATTTGGCAACTTGCTTTTTAAATACTAGGTGGTTGGTAAAAATAAAATGTTTTCGACAGTGATGCTATTAACTGAGCCAACTTGGCATTTTGAATTAATTTTATAAAGGAGTAGCTACCCGGTATTTAATTAGTCGGGGTGTCACAGGTGGTATCAGAGCATCAGGTTCTAGTGTCCTTTAGGATCTGTACGGATATTATGTTTCCGCTACGTTTTCTTTGATATAGAGCCCTATATTTTAGGACTGTTGTACTCTTTTGTGTATGCTTCGTTCTTCAGCTATATTAAGTTTATAAACTGCGAACTTATAAACTTTGTTCTTATTTCAGATGCCTCCACGACGTGCACGATGAGTTCCCAGGAATGCAACGCCCGAACCCCAGCAAGCTCCAGTTCAGGGTATGTTGAACGCCGTTGAGGTTGCTGCTATAGTAGCCCAAGCGGTAAATGCCGCGATTGCCGTGATTCAGCAGGCACCGCCTCAGGCGCCAGTTGCCGCGCCAGCACAGGTTAATGCATTCCCGTCTTCTTGGGAGCGTGTACGAGACGCCTTTCAGAAAGCGCATCCGCCAGAGTTTGCAGGTAGCTCAGATGTGGTAGTCTCGAGCCAATGGAGGAAGGACATACAGAGGCATTTGAGGATGCATGAGTGCACTGACGTTCAGAAACAAGTGCTAGCTACTTTCAAGCTAGTGGGATCTGCACTACAGTGGTGGGAGTCTATTACCACCGCGGAGGAGAGGGATACCCTCATGATTCAGGAGTTCTGGGTGCGGTTCGACCGCAAGTACTTTCCATCCGCAGTTCATACAGAGATGAGGAGGAAGCTGATGAGTTTGAAGCAGGAGGGCAAGACAGTGGCCGAGTATGAGGCCGAGTTCACTAACCTGTTGAATATCGTTCCAGACGAGATTCCAACAGAGAAGAAGAAGATAGAGAAGTTCACTGATGGGTTGAATTGGAGGATCCGTCAGCATCTGCTAGGGAACCTATCGTTGGCCACGTATTCTGATGTGGTTAACGCTGCATTATTACACTGCCAGGACCACCGTTTTCATATGGCCGAGGGCAAGCGGTCAGGGGAGTCTAGCCATCAGGGCAGGACTGGAGGACATGGTGCCAGCGGGGTACAGACCGGTCAGGGGCAGAGACAGACTGAGCAGGGTACCCAGCAGGGGGACAATAAGAGGTTCCGGTCAGGGAACTACAGGCAGGGACAGGGAGGTTTCCGCCAGGGCCATCAGGGTCCAAACGGCCATCAGGGCCAGCAGGGGCAGAATGGGCAGCAGTTCCATCAGGGCCAGCAGGGCCAAGGGAGGACTGGTAACGGCCACCAGGGCCGGGGACAGCCGGGGCAGAGGGGAGGGAACTTCCCAGGGAAGTGCTTTACTTGTGGCAAGACTGGCCATAAGAAGCAGGATTGTCCTGATAGGGGCAGGGCCCCACAGTAGCAGCAGCAGGGTGCTCGCCAGGAGCCACAGAGACCTATGTTTCCCGCCGCTCTTCCTGCACCGCCACAGATGGCAGCCTTGCCACCCATTCCAGCAGTCCCAGCTCAGCAGGGGCAGCTACAGTATGGACGTGTCTACAACGTTCACCAGGCTGCAGTTCCACAGGCACCGCCCGCGATCGAGGGTACGTTTTCTATCCATGGCACTATGGGTCGGGTGTTATTTGATACGGGTGCTACACACTGCTTTATTGCTACACACTTCGCGAAAGCTTTAGGATTGTTAGCTACGGCAGAGAGCACAGTGACGTGCGTCGACTCACCATTAGGGAGTGGGTCACTTATTTTCTTTATATGTCGGGGAGTGGGGGTAGAGGTTGGTGGTTTGGTATTACCTGCGGACATGTTAGTGTTAGACAAGCATGTTCATGATGTGATCATCGGTATGGATTGGCTCGTAGCATATAGGGCCATGATTGATTGCTTCAGCGGGAGCATTGTTTTTGCCATTCTGGGGCAAGAGATGTTTGTAGTGGCGATGCCTCGCCCAGAGGGAGGATCGACCGCTCATCTGTATTACATAGAGGAGGATACCTCTAAGGAGGTTGTTATTCCTTTAGATTCGATCCCGGTTGTCAGGGAGTATTCGGATGTGTTTCAGGAGATACCAGGCTTACCACCCAGTCGAGAGATAGACTTCATTATTGATTTGCTACCGGGTATGAGACCTATAGCACGTGCACCGTACCGTATGGCTCCAGCTGAGATACGAGAGTTACGGGATCAGATAGAGCAGCTGTTAGGGCAGGGCTTTATTTGAAGGAGTACCTCACCTTGGGGCGCTCCAGTTTTGTTTGTGAAGAAGAGGGATGGTTCACTGAGATTGTGCGTGGACTACCGAGAGTTGAATAAGGTCACGATACGGAATAAGTATCCGTTGCCTCGAATCGATGACTTATTCGACCAGTTGAGAGGAGCTTCTTTCTTCTCGAAGATTGACTTGAGGTCAGGATACCATCAGTTGCGTATCAGGGAGGAGGATGTCTCGAAGACTGCGTTTTGTCGAGATATGGTTCTTACGAGTTTCGGGTTATGCCTTTCGGCTTGACCAACGCTCCAGCAGTGTTTATGGACTTGATGAACAGAGTGTTCAGGGATTTCCTAGATCAGTTTGTCATTGTCTTCATTGATGACATTCTGGTTTACTCTCAGACAGAGGAGGAGCACACCGAGCATTTGAGGCAGATTTTGCAGACACTTCGTCAGAACGAGTTGTATGCAAAATACGAGAAGTGCGGGTTTTGGTTGAAGGAAGTCCAGTTCTTGGGTCATATTATTTCTGACCAGGGAATATCGATTGATCCGGGGAAGGTGTCAGCGGTGAGGGAGTGGGGACAGCCCACGACACCAACAGAGATTCGTAGTTTCTTGGGTCTAGCAGGATACTACAGGAGGTTCATTCGGGGTTTCTCGGAGATAGCAGGTCCTTTGACACATCTTACTCGTAAAGGTGTGCCATATATCTGGAGTGATGCTTGTCAGTTGGCATTCGATGAGTTGAAGGACAAATTGACCTCAGCACCTGTGTTAGCATTGCCGAGACCGGGAGTTGAGTATTTGGTTTACACCGATGCGTCTTTGCAAGGACTGGGAGGTGTGTTGCAGCAGGAGAGACAGGCCATAGCTTATGCTTCCCGTAAGCTTAAGCCTCATGAGAAGAATTACCCCACACATGATTTGGAGTTGGCGGCAGTGGTATTTGCCTTACGGATTTGGAGGCACTATCTTTTGGGGGAGAAGTTTCAGCTGTTCACGGACCACAAGTCACTACAGTATCTGTTCACGCAGAAGGAATTGAATATGCGGCAGCGTAGGTGGCTTGAATTTGTGAAAGACTACCAGTTCGACATCCAGTACCACCCGGGTAAGGCTAACGTGGTAGCAGACGCGTTGAGCCGCAGGCCAGCAAATGAGGTGGCAGAGGTGTGGAAAGCTAAGTGGAAGGAATTGGGACACCAGGATGCAGTGGCCCGATCTTTCATGTCTGTGATGACCGTTACCCCGCAGATTGTCACAAAGGTAGTACGGGCACAGGCTAATGACACGTTCTGTCAGGAGCAGATAGTTCGATTGCTAGCAGAGGGAGCCGAGTCCTATACCGTTAGCTCAGACGGGGGATTGCGCTTTAATGGGAGATTGGTGGTTCCGGAAGGGGAAGAATTGCGGCACGATGTGATGGCAGAGTCGCAGGGCTCACGGTTCGCGGTACATCCCGGAGGGGACAAAATGTACCAGGACATGAGACGGCAGTATTGGTGGAGCGGTATGAAGAGAGATATCGTTGAGTTTGTCTCGAAATGCTCCACTTGTCAGCTTGTAAAAGTGGATCATCAGAGACCAGCAGGATTGCTACAGCCGTTGGAGGTTCCGGTGTGGATGTGGGAGAGCATATCCATGGATTTTATCACGGGGTTGCCTACGTCGCAGAGGGGTCACGACTCCGTTTGGGTAATTGTGGACAGGTTGTCCAAGGTCGCTCACTTCTTACCCGTAAGGACTGACTACACTTCGGGACAGTATGCCCAGCTCTTCATTTCAGAGATTGTGAGACTTCACGGTGTGCCCCTGAATATCGTGTCTGACAGAGACAAAATATTTGTTTCGAGGTTTTGGGAGAGTTTCCAGGAGGCCATGGGCACGGAATTGCGGTTGAGTACGGCTTATCATCCGCAGACCGATGGGCAGACAGAGCGCACCAATCAGATGTTGGAGGACATGCTACGCATGTGCATTATTGACTTCGGGGGTGGATGGGAGCAGTACCTCCCACTGGTGGAGTTTGCTTACAACAACTCCTATCAGTTCACGATTGGCATGGCTCCATTTGAGGCATTGTACGGTAGGCCTTGTCGTTCCCCAACATGTTGGTTGGAGATGGGGGACAACAAACTACTTGGGCCGGAAGTGATTCAGGATACTTCGGCAAGGATTGAGTTGATTCGGAGTCGCATTCGGGTAGCTCAAGACCGGCAGAAGAGTTACGCTGACGCGAAGAGATTTTTCAGAGAGTTCCAAGTGGGGGACCAGGTTTTGCTCAGGGTATCTCCTATGAAGGGGATTATGCATTTCGGGAAGAAGGGGAAGTTGGCACCGAGGTATGTGGGGCCGTTTCCTATTATTGAGCGGATCGGACCGGTTGCGTATAGACTCGGGTTACCGGAGCATTTGCATCGGATTCACGACGTGTTCCATATTTCCTCGCTGAGGAAATACCTTAGAGATAATTTGGCTCATTCTCACATTGCTGTGGAGGACATCGATCTCCAGCCGGATAGCTCTTATGAGGAGGGGCCGATTGCTATTTTGGACCGAAGCGAAAGGAAACTGCGGTCAAAGATAGTTCCGTTAGTGCGTGTTCAGTGGCGACATCACAATGTCGAGGAGTCCACATGGGAGCACGAGGATGAGATGCGCGAACGTTATCCAGAGTTATTTTTAGCAGGTACTTTCTAGTTTCGAATTTCGGGACGAAATTCAGTTATTAGGGGGGAAGTATGTAATACCCCGTACTTTTGGCTATATTTATTTTTTGGATTAATTAATTAAATGCGTATTAATTGGAAATTAATCCGGGTTATAAATACTAATGAGATGCGAATTGGTATTTGATTATGTACATATATGATTATATATGTATTTGGTATTATGAAATTTGTCGTGGGATTTATATACGGCGATTTGGAAATTTTGTTGAGACGCGTGGGACCGCCGCGTCACGGTATAATATTTTGTTAATAAAAGTGCGTTTAAAATATATAATCCGTATGGTCGTTTTGAGTGCGCCAACGCGTCCGGAAGGGTCGAGATAGTCAGAAAACACTAGCCGGGGGTATAGTTTGGGTCCCGGGGTATTTTTAGGCCATTCCGGCACCATAAAGGGTATTTTAGTAATTTGGTATTTTTGGGTAATTAAAAGTGACGAAAATTGAGAGTTGTAATCTAATAAGGATTTTACCCAACCAACCCTTATTAACCCAACAAGCTACGGAGGTTTATTAAATTAGGTTTTCATAAGTTCCCCCAAAGAAAACCCTAGCCACCATAGCTTTTTAGAGAAGAAAGCTTGGAGAAGGAGAGAGAGAGAGAGGAATTCTGCAGAAATTCTACACCGAATCCACACCAAATTCAGAAATCAAACCAAGGCAAGTGACTTTATTTCCATTTAATTACTGAGAATGTCTTTTCCATGTTAGAAAATTCAGATTTATGGTTGTTCTTGATGAAATATGAAAACCCATGTAGTCTAGATGATAAAACTTGAGGAATTTGAGAAGGATTGCATGTAGAAGGATAGGTAAATGATTAATATGATGTTAATACATGATTTGGGTGAAAGAAAAACGGATTTTATTTGATGAATTGAAGGTTCCAAATTTTAGGGTTCATGTTCATAAATGAATTGGGGAAAAGTTTAAGTAATTGTAAATTGATTGATGATTTGGGTGAGTAAATCCATACAAACGTGATAGGATGTGGTTATACAATGTTTAGAATTGTTTAGAGACTTTAAAACAATCGTTGGGATAAATTTTAGAGGTGATTTGAGGAGTAAAAATGGTGAAAAACGATTTTTGGGAAATTCTGGGCCGAAACTGGCCTCTCGTTAGAAGCAACCCCCAGGTCGTTCGAACGAACTCGTTCGAACGAGCTTCTAACGAGTTGACCAGTCACTACTAACGAGTGGGGATTTCGTTCGATATCTCGTTCGAACGAGATATCGTTAGAAGGGTCAGTTCGTTCGAACGAACTGGGATCTCGTTCGAACAGCCTCGTTCGAACGAGACTTCTAACGACCTGACAGTCCAAACTCGTTCGAAGCCTCGTTCGAACGAGACTTCTAACGAGTTGACAGTTTGGTCCTTTTTGGACTGTTTTGACTTTTGGAGTCCCGGGAACTGGTTCAAGGGTAGAGTTAGTATTCCTTTGATGATATAGTGATTGATTTGGGACTTTTGGGTTATTGAGATGAGTAAATCATACACTAGAGTCATATTCAATGAACCATTTGGGTTGAGACGTGAGTGTCTACTACGATGTGAGGATAAATTATGGCACGTATAATTATGAACCGGAATAAAATAAGTTGTGATAATTATAATTAGTACGAGAGTGCAATATGTACTACGAATATAATACAGTATTACTAAGATGTGTGTTTACTTAGTATTGATATATGGATTGTATGTATGACATACCTACCATACTTGCTATCACGGGAGGTTTCGTTCGCTTAGGACCCTCTAATCCTTGTGTGCCTACGGGGGGGATATAGACTGGTACCTTGATGAACATAGGTCATAGAAAGACTTATTGTGATATTAATAAGTCCGCTGATCATGGGAGCGTAGGTATGTGCGTGACCCATGTGATGGTGACTGTGTTCGCCTCCATTATTTGTGATGTTGTTATCGGTAAACTATTCCTGAGAGATTCGGAATATGTAATCCTTATGTACGTGATGTACCGGGATGGATAGCAGAGTATGTGTGCACTACAACTTAGATTGCAGGGTGCTTGTATTGTATATTTATGAGATGAATAATATACTTTATATTAATGGGAATCCTCATGTTAATGTTGTAAATATATTACGGTGTTGTTTCGAGTTATATAGTAAGTTGACTAATAGTGATATATATAGTGTATATTGAGTATCTGAGTTAAACTAAACCCTATTTAATTAAGAGCGTTATATGATAAGGGAACCAAGTATTATGGGTAGAACCTTTGGCAGTCTAGCTAGATACGTTGCCACTTAGCTAGTAGTATGGATAGTTATAGATGGGTACTTGCGTTAGGAGTGCACAGTTAGACGAGAGGTGAGAATATAATGTGAGTGCACGTCCTAACATGTACTTTGCATTTAATGTTTTAAATGTTTTTAAAGCACTTGCAGGTTTTTTAAAATATAACACATTCGGGCTCTGACCCGTTTGCTTTTCAAATCTTTTTCTTGTAAACCCATTTTAGGTGCCCAGCCACAAGGACACCAAGCATAGGTACTCATTCAGGTGACGAGCTGTAGCTGTTTGTGGAAGCTACAGGGATTTGCTCATAGACGCTTCTATCTTTTGGATTCCAGAGTCACGATCTATCTATCAGTTGTAGGGCATGTTGCCCATTCCTATTTAGAGCATCTTTTACATTTCAGTTTTCAGACTTTAGCATGTAGTATTTCAGTTTCAGTTATTTATTTCAGTATGGGATTGTAGTGAGGGGTTTCCTCCAGACTCTATTTATTTCTATTGTGATGGTTATTCATTTTACTTCAGTATGGTGAATGGTGTTATTTGTTTCTTCATTACTCTTGTTGCATGTTAATCAGACTTAAATTAAAAATTTGGCAACTTGCTTTTTAAATACTAGGTGGTTGGTAAAAATAAAATGTTTTCGACAGTGATACTATTAACTGAGCCAACTTGGCATTTTGAATTAATTTTATAAAGAAGTAGCTACCCGGTATTTAATTAGTCGGGGTGTCACATTACCCTTCGATGGCTAGTTTTGATGCTTAAGTCTAACTTTTTGCAAATTTATGTCGTACACTCAAACCGGGAGCGCCATGACTACACGACTGGTTCCTACGACTTACATTGGTCCCGTACGAGATGTTCGTGACTCTTATAGGACCATTTTGTGCTTATTTTTTATTTTCACCCTTCAATGGCATATTTTTTATGCTCAAGTCTAACTTTTTTTAAATTTATATCGTACACTCAAACCGGAAGCCCTGTGACTACGTCCTCGGTTCCGAGAAGTCACATTGATCCCCTGAGCGGTGTTCGTGACTCTTACCGGACCGTTTAGTGTCTATTTTTATTTTTCACACTTCGATGGCATGTTTTTATGCTCAAGTCTAATTTTTTGCAAATTTGTGTCGTACACTCAATCCGGGAGCCCTGTTACTATGCGGTCGGTTCCTTCGGGTCACATCGGTCCCGTGTGAGGTGTTCGTGAATCTTACGGGACCGTTTTGTGCTTGTTGTACGTTTTCACCCTTCAATGGCATGTTTTTATGCTCAAGTCTATTTTTTACAAATTTACGTCGTACGCTCTAACCGGGAGCCCCGTGACCACGCGATCGGTTCCTATGAGTTACATTAGTCCCGTGTGAGGTGTTCGTAACTCTTACCGGACCGTTTTATGGATGTTTTACATTTTCACGCTTCGATGGAATGTTTTTATGCTTAAGTAACTTTTTGCAAATTTACGTCGTACATTCCAACCGGGAGCCCCGTGACTATGCGGTCAGTTCCGACAAGTCACATTGGTCCCGTGCGAGGTGTTCGTGAATCTTACTGGACTGTTTTATGGATGTTTTATGTTTTCACCATTCGATGGCATGTTTTTATGCTTAAGTTTAATTTTTTGTAAATTTACGTCGTACACTCAAACTAGGAGTCCCGTGACTACCCGGTCGGTTCCTACGATTCGCATTGGTCCCGTGTGAGGTGTTCGTGACTCTTACGGGATTGTTTTGTCTTTATTTTACGTTTTCACCCTACGATGGCATGTTTTTATGCCTAAGTCTAATGTTTTGCAAATTTACGTCATACATTCAAACCGGGAGCTCCGTGACTACACGATCGGTTCCTACGAGTTACATTGGTCCCGTGCGAGATGTTCGTGACGCTTACAGGACCGTTTTCTGTTCATTTTATGTTTTCACCCTTCGATTCCCTCTTTTTTATCCTCAAGTCTAACGTTTTGCAAATTTATGTCGTACACTGAAATCGTGATCCCTGTGACTACCCGATCGGTTCCTACGAGTCACATTGATCCCGTGCGAGGAATTCGTGACTCTTATGGGACCGTTATGTGGTTGTTTTACATTTTCACCCTTCGATGGCATGGTTTTATTTTTAAGTCTAATTTTATTCCAATTTACGTCGTTCACTCAAACCGGGATCCCCGTGACTAAGCGGTCGGTTCCTACGAGTCACATTCGTCTCGTGCGAGGTGTTTGTGACCCTTACGGGATCGTTTTAAGGCTGTTTTACATTTTCACCCTTGAATGGCATGTTTTTATGCTTAGTCTAATTTTTTGCAAATTTACGTCGTACACTCAAATTGGGAACCCCGTGACTACACGGTCGGTTCCTATGAGTCACATTGGTCCTGTGCGAGGTGTTCGTGACTCTTAAGGGACCGTTTTGTGTTTGTTTTACATTTTCACCCTTCGATGGCTTGTTTTTATGCTTAAGTCAAATTTTATACAAATTTGCATCGTGCACTCCAACCGGGAGCCCCGTGACTATGTGGTCGGTTCCTACGAGTTACATTGGTCCCGTGCGAGGTGTTTGTGACTCTTCCGGGACCGTTTCAAGGCTATTTTATGTTTTCACCCTTCGATGGCATGTTTTTATGCTTAAGTCTAATTTTTTGCAAATTTACGTCGTACACTCAAATCGGGAACCCCGTGACTACGCGGTCGATTCCTACGAGTCACATTGGTCCCGTGCGAGGTGTTCGTGACTCTTATGGGACCATTTTGTGTTTGTTTTAGGTTTTCACCCTTCGATGGCATGTTTTTATGCTTTAAGTCTAATTTTTTTCAAATTTACGTCTTACACTCCAACTGGGAGCCTCGTGACTATGTGATCAGTTCCTATGAGTTACATTGGTCCCATTCGAGGTGTCTATGACTCTTACGGGACCTTTTTAAGGCTGTTTTACATTTTCACCCTTCAATGGCATGTTTTTATGCTTAAGTTTATTTTTTTAAAAATTTACATCGTACACTCAAACCAGGAGCCCCGTGACTACGCGGTCGGTTCCTACGAGTCACATAGGTCTTGTGCGAGGTGTTCGTGACTCTTACGGGACCATTTTCTGTTCGTTTTACATTTTTACCCTTCGATGGCAAGTTTTGATGCTTAAGTCTAACTTTTTGCAAATTTATGTCGTACACTCAAACCGGGAGCGCCATGACTACACGACTGGTTCCTACGACTTACATTGGTCCCGTACGAGATGTTCGTGACTCTTATAGGACCATTTTGTGGTTATTTTTTGTTTTCACCCTTCAATGGCATATTTTTTATGCTCAAGTCTAACTTTTTGTAAATTTATATCGTACACTCAAACCGGGAGCCCTGTGACTACGTCCTCGGTTCCTACAAGTCACATTGATCCCCTGCGAGGTGTTCGTGACTCTTACCGGACCGTTTAGTGTCTATTTTTATTTTTCACACTTCGATGGCATGTTTTTATGCTCAAGTCTAATTTTTTGCAAATTTGTGTCGTACACTCAATCCGGGAGCCCTGTTACTATGCGGTCGGTTCCTTCGGGTCACATCGGTCCCGTGTGAGGTGTTCGTGACTCTTACGGGACCGTTTTGTGCTTGTTGTACGTTTTCACCCTTCAATGGCATGTTTTTATGCTCAAGTCTATTTTTTACAAATTTACGTCGTACGCTCTAACCGGGAGCCCCGTGACCACGCGATCGGTTCCTATGAGTTACATTAGTCCGGTGTGAGGTGTTCGTGACTCTTACCGGACCGTTTTATGGATGTTTTACATTTTCACACTTCGATGGAATGTTTTTATGCTTAAGTAACTCTTTGCAAATTTACGTCATACACTCCAACCGGGAGACCCGCGACTATGCGGTCGGTTCCGACAAGTCACATTGGTCCCGTGCGAGGTGTTCGTGAATCTTACTGGACCGTTTTATGGATGTTTTATTTTTTCACCATTCGATGGCATGTTTTTATGGTTAAGTTTAATTTTTTGTAAATTTACGTCGTACACTCAAACTGGGAGTCCCGCGACTACCCGGTCGGTTCCTACGATTCGCATTGGTCCCGTGTGAGGTGTTCGTGACTCTTACGAGATCGTTTTGTCTTTATTTTACGTTTTCACCCTACGATGGGATGTTTTTATGCCTAAGTCTAATGTTTTGCAAATTTACGTCATACATTCAAACCGGGAGCTCCGTGACTACACGACCGGTTCCTACGAGTTACATTGGTCCCGTGCGAGATGTTCGTGACGCTTACAGGACCGTTTTGTGTTCATTTTATGTTTTCACCCTTCGATTCCCTCTTTTTTATTCTCAAGTCTAACGTTTTGCAAATTTATGTCGTACACTGAAATCGTGATCCCTGTGACTACCCGATCGGTTCCTACGAGTCACATTGGTCCCTTGCGAGGAATTCGTGACTCTTATGGGACCGTTATGTGGTTGTTTTACATTTTCACCCTTTGATGGCATGGTTTTATTTTTAAGTCTAATTTTTTTCCAATTTACGTCGTTCACTCAAACCGGGATCCCCGTGACTACGCGGTCGGTTCTTACGAGTCACATTCATCTCGTGCGAGGTGTTTGTGACCCTTACGGGATTGTTTTAAGGCTGTTTTACGTTTTCACCCTTGAATGGCATGTTTTTATGCTTACTCTAATTTTTTGCAAATTTACGTCGTACACTCAAATTCGGAACCCCGTGACTACACGGTCGTTTCCTATGAGTCACATTGGTCCTGTGCGAGGTGTTCGTGACTCTTAAGGGACCGTTTTGTGTTTGTTTTACATTTTCACCCTTCGATGGCTTATTTTTATGCTTAAGTCTAATTTTATACAAATTTGCATCGTGCACTCCAACCGGGAGCCCCGTGACTATGTGGTCGGTTCCTACGAGTTACATTGGTTCCGTGCGAGGTGTTTGTGACTCTTCCGGGACTGTTTCAAGGCTATTTTATGTTTTCACCCTTCGATGGCATGTTTTTATGCTTAAGTCTAATTTTTTGCAAATTTACGTCGTACACTCAAATCGGGAGCCCCGTGACTACGCGATCGATTCCTGCGAGTCACATTGGTCCCGTGCGAGGTGTTCGTGACTCTTATGGGACCGTTTTGTGTTTGTTTTACGTTTTCACCCTTCGATGGCATGTTTTTATGCTTTAAGTCTAATTTTTTTCAAATTTACGTCTTACACTCCAACTGGGAGCCTCGTGACTATGTGATCAGTTCCTACGAGTTACATTGGTCCCTTGCGAGGTGTCTATGACTCTGATGGGACCTTTTTAAGACTGTTTTACATTTTCACCCTTCAATGGCATGTTTTTATGCTTAAGTTTATTTTTTTACAAATTTACATCGTACACTCAAACCAGGAGCCCCGTGACTACGCGGTCGGTTCCTACGAGTCACATAGGTCTTATGCGAGGTTTTCGTGACTCTTACGGGACCATTTTCTGTTCCATTTACATTTTTACCCTTCGATGGCAAGTTTTGATGCTTAAGTCTAACTTTTTGTAAATTTATGTCGTACACTCAAACCGGGAGCGCCATGACTACACGACTGGTTCCTACGACTTACATTGGTCCCGTACGAGATGTTCGTGACTCTTATAGGACCATTTTGTGGTTATTTTTTGTTTACACCCTTCAATGGCATGTTTTTTATGCTCAAGCCTAACTTTTTATAAATTTACATCGTACACTCAAACCGAGAGCCCTGTAACTACTTCCTCGGTTCCTATAAGTCACATTGATCCCCTGTGAGGTGTTCGTGACTCTTACCGGACCGTTTAGTGTCTATTTTTATTTTTCACTCTTCGATGGCATGTTTTTATGCTCAAGTCTATTTTTTTGCAAATTCGCGTCGTACACTCAATACGGAATCCCCGTTACTATGCGTTCGGTTCCTTTGAGTCACATCGATCCCGTGTGAGGTGTTCATGACTCTTACGGGACCGTTTTTTGCTTATTGTACGTTTTCACCCTTCGATGGCATATTTTTATGCTCAAGACTAATTTTTTTGCAAATTTACGTCGTACACTCTAACCGGGAGCCCCGTGAGTACACAGTCGGTTCCTATGAGTTACATTAGTCCCGTGTGAGGTGTTCGTGACTCTTACCAGACCATTTTATGGCTGTTTTACGTTTTTACCCTTCGATGGCAAGTTTTGATGCTTAATTCTAACTTTTTGCAAATTTAGGTCGTTCACTCAAACCGGGAGTGCCGTGACTACATGGCTGGTTCCTACGACTTATATTGGTCCCGTGCGAGATGTTCGTGACTCTTATAGGACCGTTTTGTGGTTGTTTTACATTTTCACCCTTCGATGGCATGTTTTTTATGCTGAAGTCTAAATTTTTACAAATTTACGTCGTACACTCAAACCGGGAGCCCCGTGACTACGTCATCGGTTCCTACAAGTCACATTGATCCCGTGCTAGGTGTTCGTGACTCTTACTGGACCGTTTAGTGTCTATTTTAGGTTTTCACACTTCGATGTCATGTTTTTATTCTCAAGTCTAATTTTTTACAAATTTGCATCGTACGCTCAACCCGAGAGCCCCGTTACTAAGCGGTCGGTTCCTTCGAGTCACATCGGTCCCATATGAGGTGTTCGTGACTCTTACGGGACCGTTTTGTTCTTGTTGTATGCTTTCACCCTTCGATGGCATGTTTTTATGCTCAAGTCTATTTTTTTTACAAATTTATGTCGTACGCTCTAACCGGTAGCCCCGTGAATACGCGGTCAGTTCCTATGAGTTACATTAGTTCCGTCTGAGGTGTTTATGACTCTTACCGGACTGTTTTATGGTTGTTTTATGTTTTCACCCTTCGATGGCATATTTTTATGCTTAAGTAACTTTTTGCAAATTTACGTCGTACACTCCAACTGGGAGCCCCGCGACTATGCGGTCGGTTCCTACGAGTCACATTGGTCCCGTGCGAGGTGTTCGTGACTCTTACCGGACCGTTTTATGGATGTTTTACGTTTTCACCCTTCAATGGCATGCTTTTATGCTTAAGTCTATTTTTTTTGTAAATTTACGTCGTATACTCAAAGTGGGAGTCCCGTGACTACCCGGTCGGTTCCTACGATTCCCACTGGTCCCGTGCGAGGTGTTCATGACTCTTACGGGATCGTTTTTCTTTGTTTTACGTTTTCACCCTACGATTGAATATTTTTATGATTAAGTCTAATGTTTTGCAAATTTATGTCGTCCACTCAAACCGGGAGCTCCGTGACTACACGACCGGTTCCTACGAGTTACATGGTCCCGTGCGAGATGTTCGTGACTCTTACGGAACTGTTTTGTGTTCGTTTTACATTTTCACCCTTCGATTCCATCTTTTTTATTCTCAAGTCAAACATTTTGCTAATTTATGTCGTACACTGAAATTGTGATCCCTGTGACTACCCGGTCGGTTCCTACGAGTCACATTGATCCCGTGCGAGGTGTTTGTGACTCTTACGGGACCGTTTTGTGGCTATTTCACGTTTTCACCCTTCGATGGCATGATTTTATTTTTAAGTCTATTTTTTTGTAAATTTACGTCGTACACTCAAACCGGGAGTCCCATGACTACGCGGTCGGTTCCTACGAGTCACATTGGTCCCGTGCGAGGTGTTTGTGACTCTTACGGGACCATTTTAAGGTTTTTTTATGTTTTCACCCTTCAATGGCATGTTTTTATGCTTAGTCTAATTTTTTGCAAATTTACGTCGTACACTCAAACTGGGAGCCCTGTGACTACACGGTCGGTTCCTAAGAGTCACATTGGTCCCGTGCGAGGTGTTCGTGACTCTTACGGGACTGTTTTGTGTTTGTTTTACATTTTCACCCTTTGACGGCTTGTTTTTATGCTTAAGTCTAATTTTTTGAAAATTTACGTCGTGCATTCCAACCGGGAGTACCGTGACTATGTGGTTGGTTCCTATGAGTTACATTGGTCCCGTGCGAGGTGTTCGTGACTCTTACAGGATCGTTTTATGGCTTGTTGTATGCTTTCACCCTTCGATGGCATGTTTTTATGTTTAACTTTAATTTTTTGCAAATTTATGTCATATACTCAAACCGGGAGGCCCGTGACTATGCGATCGATTCGTACGCGTCACATTGGTTCCGTGCGAGGTGTTCATGACTCTTACGGGACCGTTTTGTGTTTGTTTTACATTTTCACCCTTCGATGGCATGTTTTTATGCTTTAAGTCTAATTTTTTTCAAATTTACGTCTTACACTCTAACCGGGAGCCTCGTGACTATGCGATCAGTTCCTACGAGTTACATTGGTCCCATGCGAGGTGCTTGTGACTCTTACGGGATCGTTTTAAGGATATTTTACATTTTCACCCTTCGATGGCATGTTTTTATGCTCAAGTCTAATTTTTTGCAAATTCGCGTCGTACACTCAACCCGGGAGCCCTGTTACTACACGGTCATTTCCTTTGAGTCACATCGGTCCAGTGCGACGTGTTCGTGACTCTTACGGGACCGTTTTGTGCTTGTTGTACGTTTTCACCCTTCGATGGCATGTTTTTATGCTCAAGTCTAATTTTTTTGTAAATTTACATTGTACACTCTAACCGGGAGCCCCGTGACTAGACAGTCGGTTCCTATGAGTTACATTAGTCCCGTGTGAGGTGTTCATGACTCTTACCAGACCATTTTATGGCTGCTTTACATTTTCACCCCTCGATGGCATGTTTTTATGCTTAAGTAACTTTTTATAAATTTACGTCGTACACTCTAATCGGGAGCCCCGCGACTATGTGGTCGGTTCCTATGACTCACATTGGTCCCGTGAGAGGTGTTTGTGACTCTTACCGGACCGTTTTATGGTTGATTTACTTTTTCACCCTTCGATAGCATGTTTTTAAGCTTAAGTCTAATTTTTTGTAAATTTACGTCGTACACTCAAACTGGGAGCCCCGTAACTACCCGGTTGGTTCCTATGATTCGCATTGGTTTCGTGCGAGGTGTTCGTGACTCTTACGGGGCCGTTTTGTCTTTGTTTTATGTTTTCACCCTACGATGGCATGTTTTTATTCTTAAATCTAATATTTGCAAATTTATATCGTACACTCAAACCGAGAGGTCCGTGACTACACTATCGGTTCCTACGAGTTACATTGGTCCCGTGCGGGATGTTCGTGACTCTTACGAGACCGTTTTGTGTTTGTTTTACGTTTTCACCCTTCGATTCCATCTTTTTTATTCTCAAGTCTAATTTTTTACAAATTTATGTCGTACACTGAAATCGTGATCCCTGTGACTACCCGGTCGGTTCCTACGAGTCACATTGGTCCCGTGCGAGGTGTTCGTGACTCTTATGGGACCGTTTTGTGGTTGTTTTACGTTTTCACCTTCGATGGCATGGTTTTATTTTTAAGTCTAATTTTTTGCAAATTTACGTCGTACACTGAAACCGGGAGTCCCGTGACTACGCGGTCGATTCCTACGAGTCACTTTGGTCCCGTATGAGGTGTTTATGACTCTTACGGGACCGTTTTAAGGTTGTTTTATGTTTTCACCCTTCAATGGCATGTTATTATTCTTAGTCTATTTTTTGCAAATTTACGTCGTACACTCAAACCGGGAGCCCCGTGACTACACGATCGGTTCCTATGAGTCACATTGGTCCCGTGCGAGGTGTTCGTGACTCTTATGGGACCGTTTTGTGTTTGTTTTACATTTTCACCCTTCGATGGCATGTTTTTTATGCTGAAGTCTAACTTTTTACAAATTTACGTCGTACACTCAAACCGGGAGCCCCGTGACTACGTCATCGGTTCCTACAAGTCACATTGATCCCGTGCGAGGTGTTCGTGACTCTTACTGGACCGTTTCAAGGCTATTTTATGTTTTCACCCTTCGATGGTATGTTTTTATGCTTAAGTCTAATTTTTTATAAATTTACGTCGTACACTCATACCGGGATCCCCGTGACTACGCGGTCGATTCTCACGAGTCACATTGGTCCCGTACGAGGTGTTTGTGACTCTTACGGGACCGTTTTGTGTTTGTTTTACGTTTTCACCCTTAGATGGCATGTTTTTAGCCTTCAAGCCTAATTTTTTTCAAATTTACGACTTACACTCCAACAGGGAGCCTCGTGACGATGCGATCGGTTCCTACGAGTATAAGTGGTCCCGTGCGAGGTGTTCGTGACTCTTATAGTACCGTTTTAAGGCTTTTTTACATTTTCACCCTTCGATGGCATTTTTTATGCTTAAGTTTATTTTTTGGCAAATTTACGTCGCACACTCAAACGGGGAGCCCCGTGACTACGCCGCCGGTTCCTACGAGTCACATTGGTCCCGTGCGAGGTGTTCGTGACTCTTACGGAACCGTTTTCTTTTTGTTTTACGTTTTCACCCTTCGATGGCAAGTTTTGATGTTTAAGTCTAACTTTATTCAAATTTATGTCGTACACTCAAACCGGGAGCGCCGTGACTACACAACCAATTCCTATGACTTACATTGGTCCCGTGTGAGATGTTCGTGAGTCTTACGGGACTGTTTGTGGTTTTTTTACGTTTTCACCCTTCGATGGCATATTTTTTATGCTCAAATCTAACTTTTTGCAAATTTACGTCGTACACTCAAACCGGCGGCCCCGTGACCACGTCATCTGTTCCTGCAAGTCACATTGGTCCTGTGCGAGGTGTTCGTGACTCTTACCAGACCGTTTTGAGTTTGTTTTACGTTTTCACCCTTCGAAGGCATGTTTTTATGCTCAAGTCTAATTTTTGTACAAATTTATGTCGGAAACTCAAACCGGGAGCCCCATGACAACGCGATTGGTTCCTATGAGTCGCATTGGTCCCGTGCGAAGTGTTTGTGACTCTTACGGGACCGTTTTGTGGCTGTTTTATGTTTTCACCCTTCAATGGCATGTTTTTATGCTTAAGTCTAAGTTTTTTCAAATTTACGTCGTACACTCAAACCGGGTGCCCTGTGACTACGCGGTCGGTTCCTACGAGTCACATTGGTCCCGTGCGAGGTGTTCGTTACTCTTACTGAAGCGTTTTGTGGCTTTTTTAGATTTTCACCCTACTATGGCATGTTTTTATGCTCAAGTCTAATTTTCTGCAAATTTATGACATATACTCAAACCGAGAGCTCCGTGACGACGTGGACTAATCAAGAATATCTTTAAGCTAATAAACAAATGGTTACAAATTAGTTTAATGTGGACCATTACAGAGAAATTGACACGCCTTAAACCTAGAAAGTGGCAATCGATTGGGTAATGCCTTCTTTTTCTAGTGTTCACCCTAACTATTCTTTGTTCAAAAGTTATGTACTCCCCCCCCCCCCCCCCTGGAAGTGATAGGAAACAAATGCGCCAATAATACCCAAGCTATAGGGGGCACAAAAGAATTAAAATTACGGGATTTAGATATAATTAGGATCCAAACCCAAAATAATTAAAAAATTGAATCAATGCTTATTTAAGCTTAAAATAAAGTTCATCATAGGTCTATCCATGGCCTGGATATTTTTATAACCCAACGCCAATCAGAACCTTCCCTATGCCAGCAGCGGGGCAATTTCAGATTATGTTTGATAGTAGTTCGACCCCAACATCAATGTATCCTATGACAGTGAAAAATAATGAATTTTATGCAAACAGTTATGTTCAATTAAAAAAATGGTAGAACCAAAAAAATAAATTCAAAGCCATAGGAAGAAAACCAGAGCTTGTTCAAAAGGGGCACACACACACCTAACTTCTTGATAAAGCGCTAGAAAGCGTGAACTTGAAACAACATTAAAAAAATTGTAGTATCTTGGGAACTATTTTGAAGAAGAGACATTTATGAGATAAATTTGTTAAAGAAAGAGGAACTAAAATCAGAATCAATTGAGAATATATCAGATCAAAATCTAAAATTCCAGAAATTAAGTATGCAAATAACAATCAAATATAAGAGTGTGTCCATGTGTAAATGTAAAAATGAGAATATATACCTAAAGACTATCAATTAGATTTTCCATATCGATGTAATCCTTAGGAGGTGTCTCAAAGATTGTTCAAGATGGCCAACCATGCTCTTTAAAATACCTGATATCCCAAACTCCAATCATCAAATGAACAAAAACTATAAAGAGGAATACATACCCAGACTAAAATTAATGAGTATAAAGATTTGTAACAATTTATATTTTTCTTTTTTGTTTATTTTTCTATTAAATACTGTTATTCTCTGTCCATTTTTCAATCATAAAATTGACTAATAATACCTTTATAACAGTCTTAAACGCACCTGCCATCAACTTCATTCCATCAGCCATTGAATCAGCCAACACCTATTATCCTAAATTACATGTCGAGTCATTTGAACAAAGTCAAAAGGCTCGTCCGAATGAAGTACCAAATCTCATTGACACCAAACTTCTAACAATGGAATGGCTTTAGATATATATAATAATGTATAATAATGTAATGGCTTTAGCTAATTTAAATTTAAACTTTTGGGTTCTGGGAGGGGACTTCAATATTATCTCTTCCCAAAATGAAAAATCTGGAGGAAATTTGGTGGACCAACAAGCTATCTTAGAATTTAATGCAGTCATGGTTCAAGCAGGATTGAAGGAAGTTTCTTACAATGGAGCGGAGTATACTTGGTGCAATAACCGAGTTGGAGATGCTACAATTTGGGCTAGACTTGATAGAATTTTGGGGAATGAAGGATGGTTTAAAGCTAAATTTTTGTCTAATATGGAACATCCTAATAGAGCCAATTCTGACCACGCTCCTATGCTTTTAAATTTGAAATTTCCCAGTGACAACACTCCAAAACAATTTAAATTTCAAACCATGTGGATTTCTCACAAGTATTTCTATTCGGTGGTTTCTGATGCATGGAAAATAAAAGTTGAGGGCAGACCTATGAAAGTTTTTTCTGCTAAACTAAAGTTGGTTAAAAAGTCTTTACAAGATTGGAATAAAGAGGTGTTTTCAAATATCTTCTCCCGAGTTTATATGGTTGAAGAGGCTCTCATTCTCAAAGAAGCCCTTTATAACACCAACCCCTCCGAAGAAAATAGAGAAGCCTGTCATAAAGCTTCTGCTAAGTTGAATCTTGAACTTAGAACTGAGGAAATGTATTGGCAGCAAAAGGCTAATGTGAATTGAGCTCAATACGGTGAACAAAATTCTTCATATTTTCATTCTTTAGTTAAAAAAAAATTCAACTGTTTAACCATTCATAAAATCAAGAATGATTCTGGTGAATGGTTGGACAATGAAGTGGATATTGAAAATGAAATTTCCTCACATTTTCAATCTCTACTTGGCAGCACCACTCCCAATATTTCTGATTGTTCTATTTTTGATTGCATCCCTAATGTTATTAAAGAGGATACGAACTTATTTCTTACGGATGTCCCATCAGAAATAGAAATTAAAAATGCAATTTTTCTCTTGGGAAAAATAGTACTGCAGGTCCTGATGGGTTTAATGGGGCTTTTTTTCAATCTTGTTGGGATATCATCAAAGAGGAATTAATTCTAGCTATTAAATCTTTTTTCCTTGGAGATGAAATTCCTATTAATTTGTCTTCAACTAACATTATTCTTGTTCCTAAAAAAGATAACCCATCTTCTTGCAAAGACTTTGACCCATTAGTCTTTGCAATTTTTCAAATAAAATCATTTCCAAAATTCTTGCTAATATAATTGGGAGAGTTCTTCCCAACATTATTTCTTCCTCTCAAGCAGGTTTCATCAAAGGAAGGTCTATGTTGGATAATATTTTGTTGGCATAAGAATTGCTCTCTTCTTTCAATAATAAAGTCCGTGGAGGTAATTTAGTTGTTAAGCTAGACATGGCCAAAGCCTACGATCGTTTATCTTGGCAATTCATTCTTAAAGTCCTGAGGGCCTTTGGTTTTTCTGAAACTTGGATAGACATCATATGGCGGTTAATTTCAAATTGTTGTATTCAATTTTGATCAATGGAAAACCTGCTGGTTTTTTTAAATCTCAACGTGGTGTGAGATAAGGCGACCCACTCTCTCCAGCTTTTTTGTTATAGCCAGTGAAGTTCTCTCAAGAGGTGTCCACCAATTGGTATTACAGAAAAAAATTAATAATTTTTCAATTCCAAGTGGATGTCCTCTCATTTAATCTCTATCTTCTGCTGATAATATTTTGTTCTTCATCAATGGACACAAACGGTCTCTTCTCAATTTTATGGATTATCTCGATAATTATGAAAAACAATCGGGCCAGCTGGTGAATAAGGGTAAAAGTTGCTTCATCACTCCCCCAAAACGCAAACGTTCTCGGATAGATAATATGAAGAAGATTTCAGGCTTCATTCAAAATCATTTTCCTATCAACTACTTGGGCGTGCCTCTTTTTTCTGAAAGAAAATGAAATTCCTTATTTTATCCGATCCTTAGAAAAGTCGCTGGGAAGATAACCAACTGGGGTAGCAGATCTCTTTCTCATGCTGGTAGGACTGTGCTCCTAAAATATGTGATACAAACTATGGGGTTACACTTGTTTGCTTCTATACATCCTACTGTCTCCCTTGTTCGTGATTTAGACAAACAAAGTGCAAATTTTTTTTGGGGTCAGCAAGATGAGAATCATAAACATCATTGGGTTTCATGGAGGAAAATCTGTTTGCCAAATAATGAAGGTGGTATAGGCTTCCGAGATACTACGGATGTTTGCAACACCTTCACGTGTAAGTTATGGGTTAATTTTTTTCAAAATCAATCCCTTTGGGCCAACTTTATGAACAAAAAATACAAAAAGTTGGCTAATCAAAATTTTAAAGGTTCTATTACTGCTGCCAACTCAGTTTGGAAAAGAATGCGAGGAATTTGGCTATTTCAGAATTCAAATGAGGTGTTTCATCGTATTTGTTCTTGGGTGGAGAAGGCGTTTGTTTTCAAAATTTCATTGGAACAATTCAGGAGAAGGGAGTGTATTTAATTTACGTCATCTATGATATGGGATGACCACTTAACTCCAAAGGTTTCAATCTTTATATGGCGACTTATGCATAACGGTCTTCCCCTAGATCAAAATTTAAAAAATATCAAAATTCCCATAGTTTCAAAATGTCAGTGTTGCTCTAGAAGTCAAGAAGAAAATCAAGATCACTTATTCAACGGGGGAGAATCGACTTGCCAAGTGTGGAACCATTTTGAAGGTTTGATTGGGTGTAAATCTTCAAGTATTAGTCTTAGATCTCGACTTGTTTCCTGGTGGCTTTCAACGCGTGGAAGATCTATAAAGGCTATCCTTTGTAAAATTATTCCTAGATTAATCTGCTGGAAATTATGGTGTGCTATGAATAAATGTGTTTTTGAAGGTATAAATATGGTCTCTAGCTCTATAATTAGGGAGGTTCATGATGAGATTAGGATCATTTTTAAAGCTAAACCTTATAAGGGTCCTTTCTCTAGATTTCTAAATTCTTTCATAGATGATTTTTCCATTGTTTGTTCCTAAGTTTGTAAGCCTCCGAAGAAGGGCTTTTCTTCTTCTATATCAATAAATGAGTATTCGTTAAAAAAATAAAAAAGTAATGGCTTTAGAGATATATAATAATTTAATACGACAGCTTGTGTACTGCTTTCCTTGGATAGTCTTGAGATATATTTTGTTGAGGAACAAAAAATTCTCTGAACTTTTACATTATGCTCTTGGTCTTGAACTATATTTATATGGATATGCAACTTGGTGTATTTAATTAGTTCAGTACACTGTCATTAGATTCGATTTGTAAGCTTCTAAAAAAATTGTTAAGGAACTCATCACATGTTTTAGGACTAGTTGGATTTTCATTTCTATGTGTGTGGTGTAATTTTCTTGCATCACTCACTGCCCGAACTTGACTCGTGGTAAACTTATTTGAACTAAAATTCGTTAATCCTCATTGATATTTTCTTTCACGTATATAAGGATTACTATTGAGAAAAAAATAAGATGCACACATATTGAGAAGATTACAATTGATTTTGATTACATTTAGAAATCCAACACTTATTCAATTTCAACAATAATATAAAATGGCATAACAGGTATATCATAATATAACCAACACCAATCTAATTAAACCAGGTATATATCTATTCCTTTTTTTTCACAAGGACAAATCTAAAACCAAATTGAAAATACCAAGGCCAAGAACAAAATTAACACTTACAGAATTCTTAAGGGACTATTTGTTACTTCTAACCCCCCAACTCGGTCTCCACCCGTCTCCACCGCAACTCCTGTCGACCTCCATAGCAGCTCCTGCCATAACCAAATCCGGTACAAACCAACCTCCAAACCCACACCGAATTAAACCACAAATAACGAACCCTATACCCTCAATGACAAAAACTAGATTTATAACAAACCATAAACAATGGTGACCCGGAACCTCTATCCTACTCCCACCTCCGGCCAGACCCACTCACACCTCCAGCCAATGAACCCAAGCCCCTACCATACTCGGATGTTCGGACCCACCTGCCTAAATCTGACCTAATCTTCGGTCGCGACCCATCTCCGGTCATACCTACTCCAGGGCCAGGGGTGGGCCGTCCCAAGACCACGACGGAGAGAAAGAGAGAGAGTTGTAACAGTGAGAGGGAGAGGGAAAGGAAGCAGCGTAGTGGGAGGGAAATAGATCACGCGAGAGAGAGAGACGACCCTGAGACCTAGGTCACGCGCAAATGAGAGTGACTTCAATTTCGTATGGGTTGGAAAAATGTATGGGAAAATGAAGGAAAATACCAAAAGGGTCGGAAAAAACCGTCCCTTTTATCAAAAGAGACGGATTTTAAAACCGCCCCTTTTGCTATAAAAAAAGGGACGGTTTTAAAATCCGTCCCTTGTATTTGTTTGGAAAAAAGCTAAAAGTTTGAGATATACCAAAAGGGACGGATTTTTTTACCGTCTCTTTTACTATACCAAATGGGACGGATTTTTAAAATCCGTCCCATTTAGTATAGTAAAAGAGACGGTTTAAAAATCCGTCCCTTATATTAGTCCGAAAAATATCAGCGCCAAAAATTCTCATATACTAAAAGGGACGGTTTTAATCACCATCCTTTTTGATAATACCAAAAGGGACGGTTTTAATTACCATCCTTTTTTATAATACCAAAAGGTACGGTTTTTAAAAAACGTCCCTTTTGGTACTATAAAAAAGGACGGTAATTAAAACCGTCCCTTTTGGTATAGCATAAGGGATAAAATGACACGACCGTCCCTAATACTCCCGTCCCTAATACTCCCGTCCCTAATATTTATTTTTCTTGTAGTGATACGTCTATGACCTAGTTGGGAGTGTTCTAGATAGCTAGGTTGGATTAGATGTATGTTAGAAGTGCACAATTGTTGAGGGGTTAGAATCTCATGTGAGAGTTCGAAACTAACATGCACATTATACTTGCTTTATTGCAATTTTTAAATACTTGATATAAATATTTTTACAACTCGGGCTCGGGCCCGTTTCTTGTATATTCTCTCTCTTCTCTTGTACTACTTATAGCAGGTGTCCAGCCACAGGGACCCAAGCTTAGACGGTCAGACTTTTTGATGTGCTGTAGCAGTCGTGGGAGATGCAGGTCCTCATACTTAGACGTCTCCACTCTCGTTTGATTCAATATCTTTAGATATTCAATTTAGGGCATTGTGTTGCCCATCCTCAGTTTTACTTTATCAGAAAGATTGTACTCAGTTTACTTTAGTAGTTCATTTCAGTTGGATTGAGTAATATTATTAGTTTATGGTTTGAGACTTTGAACTGGAATGTTTTATCCAGTCTTATTTATTTCCTCAGTTGATTCATATCCAATATTTATTTTATTCTTGTGTGTGGCATTGGTTTAAGTTTTAATAAAAATAGATTTTGTTAATGGATTAATGGGGGATAATATAAAATGGAAAATGTTTTGACACTTGCTTAATTATTTATTAGGTGATTAATAATGTTAATTATTTTTTACAGTGATGCTAAGAATGAACCAACCGAACATTTTGTTTTAAAATTAATAAAAAACTGATCACCTGGTATTTAATTTGGCGGGGTGTCATAGAAATCACACCCCAAAATATCCAAGTCTCTTCTCTCCTCTTGAGCCTCATTCTCTCTAGCCTTAGATTGCCTCCCCAACTTTTGAAATTAGTTTTAATTAAAACCCTAGTGACCCCTCTTAGACTCTTAATCTCGAAATAAGGCTTGGACCCAATAGAAACTCATCTAAATGAGCCCAAAAACACTTCCAAATGACTGAAAACACTCCTTAGGCCCAATACTAACCCAATAGACCTAAAACCCACTATTTTAAGTCGTAAACGGACACACTACGTGTCCCAAAATATGAGTACCAAATTATGTCAAATTAAATTTATCACAACTCAAACATTTAATATTCACCCAATACGAGTTAAAAATACCACTTAATCAACTAATGAATTCATATATATATATATATATATATAATTCAATTTCAAATCCGAATTAAATAATACACAAAAATATAAATAGTGGCATCTTCAGTCATGACAATCACACACTAATTAATTTTCAGGAATTTTTATAATTAATAAATACGCTTTATAGCTCTCTCTCCAAAACTGACCTCTTTCCCGAACGGGTAATAATGACTCGCAAAGAATACAATGATTCCTAACCATAGGGCTCTATACATCAAAGAATGCAAGGCATAACGTAACGATCTCAAACACAGATCCTAAGGACATTAGAACCATGCTCTGATACCAACTGTAACAGCTCCATTTTCTCACGTTAAGGCTAGCTAGGTACAATACACAAAAGATGGGGATTGTCGGTCAATTAATACCATTCTCAGCACAACGTAATATAAATATTATTATTTTAAAGGCCGATACTTTTACTTTCTGAATATTTCCATGATAATAATTAAACTCAAACTAACATCAACTAAATAATAAATCTAACAGCAAGTAAAAATCACAACTCCAACATAATGAAAATAAATAAGTCTCGAGCTTATGCCCTTACAAATGTTTCCAAATAAAATTAATTAATTCTAGAAGAAAAGCACCTAGGCTAGAATCGATAAATTCAGAAACTGATAAGTACGAGAGATCGCAAGGCTAGTACCGCAACAGTCCCGCTATCCCTGTCTAGAAATAACCTGGGGGAATATTTCAATTTGGGTCAGAGCCCGAGGTGTGCAAGAATTAACTTAATTAATTTACGATGCAATAATACAGTTGATGCAAAATAAATATTCCCCCTTCGTCACTCGCACACGTTTAACACAAATACACATAGATTGGGGGCAGTCCCTATGCAGGTACCTATTCACGGCCCATACCTAGCCATGACACAGGTTGGGCCTGCGTTAACACCTACCTCTCGTAGATGGTGCCTCCACATAGTACCTATATGACCTACACAATGTCATGCCCACCTGAACTGAGGTGTGGTACCCGGTCCGAACGCAAAAACCCCCGAGATGATAGGACAGTCCATGAATATTGGTATGTCCACACAGATACATAATAGTACATATTATTATTTATGCATATGTAATTACTCTATAATTACCATAAAAATGCAACACATTGCCCACAATATTTTCATTTATTAATAATTTACCATCTAGTGAATTATTAATTCCACTCCATAGAATAATTACTTAACCAACTAGTTAATTATAATTTTCCCTGTTAAATGTGGGTACATTTTCATTTTTAACAAATTCTTTATTGTCCCAAACCCAATTCCACTCACTCACTTGGACTCATAAAATTACTCACAACCAATCCCCGACCCAATACCCTCATTAACATGAATATTCCTTATTACACAAATCTTCCATCTAACTTTTCTCTAATTAAATCCCCTTTTAACTCATATACAATAGACCAACCTCTTTTAACTCAAATACAGTAGACCAACCCCTTTTAACTCATATATAATGGACCAAACCCAGGCCAAATAATGAAAGGAACGAACTGCCCAAAAACTCCTCACGTCGCTATAACGAGGTTGGGGATCGTTCGCACAACTTGATATGTCACTCGAACGACATTCAACGTTGTTTGAGTGACCCATTCATCTTCCTCGCGCTGATTCCATTTCTTTATGTTCTTCCTGATTCATATCTTCAACCCATAAACGTTTATATAGAATCCCAGCAACAGTTATTCGAAACCTAGAAACTTAACCCAAAATCCATGTATTCAAACCCAAAATTAATATATGTTAAGAGTCTTAACAATTGAAACATTCTCCATATCTTAATCCTATTTAATTCATAATATGGGGGAATCTATCATAGGATTTATATCAGAATTTCAGTTCATGAATTAAGAGTGACATCCTCTACATCAATTAGTCAAATATCCCAAATAACTATCAAAACCCTAAGGAATCTACCACCAATTTCAAGATTTCGATGCCTAAATTTCTGGGACTAATTCTATATTAAATTCAGTCCTTTATATGCACAGAATATTTGTTCATCATCAAATTAATCAGATCAAACATAAATCCCAGAAATTTAAGGCTCATTATGATTCATCAAGAAAATAGATTGGAAACTTAAATTAAGCAAGAAAATTCTTACCTGTTTACGGTGATGGGTTATTTCTTTGTTGAATTTTATATTCTTCCTCCTCTTAGGACTTTGTTCCTATCTCTCTTGACGTGGGGCTGCTAGGGTTAGGTTATGATTAGTAGTGGGGAGTTATTTCTCTTCCTCCTAATCTTATATTTTACCCAATTCCCGAGTTGAACATATAACCTCATTTTTGGACCCCCAAATGGGCCCGAATCCATATCACAACTAGCCCAAAAGTTCCCAACCCATATACTATTGACCCGGGACTATTTCTAAAGGTCTAAAACACCTAAATGAGCCTTCAACGCCTCGTAAAACGCATCCCAATTATTTATGTTTTACTTTGGGACATTTTTATTATGTTCCAATGACACGTGCCCGATTTTATATTTATATAATCAATGAATAAATGTTTATTTAAATTAAAATTTACTCGTTTAATTTAAATCCTCCCAATTTAATTTATTCTCAAAATAAATTCAAAATTATTAAATTTATTTATGTCGTAATATTTTATTCTGAAAAATTACAGGGTATTACATTCTCCTCCCCTTATAACGGAATTTCATCCTTGGAATTCGCTAAAGCTCAACCTTATGTTTTAATCCGTGTTATTAACCCAAGTTTTACACTCAATTAGTCCATACCCATATCCCATGAGGTAAAAGAAAAGGCTCAACCATCCCTATCATAACATCACTGGGGTGTTCATATATTCCACATTATATGTACACATGCATAAAATTTACCAAGGGGAATGACATATATACATCTAATTTGCACCATTTATACCAAGCATAACTATATATCAAGTATACCACCACATATGTACCTGAAAAAGAAAATGATGATCTTAGTATTCGACTTCCTTCAACTTCCAACTTTTTGCCAATTTCGTGCGTGGAACGTCTCGCAAGCGAAATTCAAACAAGGAACCCTCCCAATACACAACTGTACGACTTAGTCAATTATTGAGATTCATCAGCCCAAGATTAAAAGAAAATGGAAATAAAAATAAATGTGTGCAATAATTATGTAAATTCCAACTTTGGCCCATTGCTAACTAAAGTCTCATATCGCCAAAGGGATACACTAAATACCAATAAATTTATCCATTTAATTATACTAAGAACAATAATCTAAAATGTCCTAGGTTCTAACATCTCTCAGCTCCCAGCATTTGCTACTCTCATACGTGGGAAGTCACGCGAGTGAAATCCAAACAAGGAACCCTCCTAATACACTACTATGCAACTCTGTCGGTTATTGAGATATGTCGGTCCAGGACCTAAGTCTACTTATGTGTTTAAATCGATTTATATGGTTTCATAAACCTACTTATTTCAGTAAAGGTTATCACTGTCCGTTTCTAATGACATCATTATTATAATAACATTATTTATGATCGTACACCTCCTCATGAAATCGAGACTACCACCAGTCCTAATACTCCCAAAGGAACCAAATATTTCTAAAATATGAATTATTTTCACTTTTCATACTCTTAACACAAATAAGAAGGTTTCATCGCTAAATAATTATCTTACTACGACATAGCTTAACAATTACGCATAAAATAAGCTTCAGCCTCCCAGTAGGCATTTTTATTCATCTACTTACCAATCTAAGATTGCCCCTTCTCACCCACGGTGAACCAATGTAAAACACTATCCCAAATATCAAGTCCAAATTCTTCAATGTACTAATAAGGCCCGAATGAACACTAAGTCCACATATCCAGCAAAGCATATCCTACATACTCCAAAGTAGGGTAAAACACATCATTTATCCCTGATACTATCACTAGTCCCTATCTCCGCAATTAAATTTATCTGTAACCCGATTCCCCATCTCACTATGGGTCATGGCCTTGTCGTCCCTACTTGTTCTGACCATCGAAAATCCTATATTTATTACATAGACTACTCAATTGGAACCCCGCAAACTGTAGGGTCCTTTAACAATTACAACCACCTATCTTGCCATGCTGACATGATATATAAAAATTTAAATTTCTTCTCCGCCTTTTTATTCATTTATGATTTCAAAAATGTGTGGTAAAATATCTCCTCGAGCTTCACCCGAAACTAATCACTAATTATTTGGTCCCGCTCTTCCATCGTAGTGACATACCTCAACTACCATAACGACTGTCCTACTAGTCTAAACGAACTAACTTCCTTTTGTGTACTATCGAGCACTATCACATTCCTCTATTTCTCTAAATGTCTTCCTTTCGATTTCTAGGCACCAGATATCCCGAACTTCTCACAATTCTAACAAGTGACCCACACTAAGGTCTCTATGGCTCTCTCTCCAAAACTGACCTCTTTCCCGAACGGGTAATAATGACTCGTAAAGAATATAATGATTCCTAATCATAGGGCATTATACATCAAAGAACGCAACGTAGAACGTAAAGAGCTCAAACACAGATCCTAAGGACACTAGAACCGTGCTCTGATACCAACTATAACAACCCCCATTTTCTCACGTAAAGGTTGGCCAGGCACAATATCCCGAAGATGGGGATTGTCTGTCAATTAATACCATTCTCAGCACAACGTAATATAAATATTTTTATTTTAAAGGCCGATACTTTAACTTTATGGATATTTCCATGACAATAATTAAACTAAAACCAATGTCAACTAAATAATAAATCCAACAGCCAGTAAAAATCACAACTCCAACACAATGTAAATAAATAAGTCTCGAGCTTAGGCCCTTACAAATGTTTCCAAATAAAATAACTAAACTCTGGTAGAAAAGCACCTAGTCCAGAGACGATAAATTCAGAAACTGATAAGTACGAGAGATCGCAAGGCTGGTACAACAACAGTCCCGCTATCGCTGTCTTGAAACAACCTGGGGGGATTTAATTTTGGTTCAGAGCCTGAGGTGTGCAAGAATTAACTTAATTAATTTCATATGCAATAATACAGTTGATGCAAAATAAATATTCCCCCTTCGTCACTCGCATGTGTTTAACACCTCACCCCTCATCTAAGTGTGATATTATTCGCAGCGCAATAAGTCCCAAATAACAATTGTGACAATATGTCAAATTAATTAAATATTTGTCGTAAATTAAGTGTACCGACTACATTTAATTTCCAATACTCAAAATTTCCCAGTCTGTTAAGTTTCACATAGGCATAAACATCTATTATGCATTAAAGAATCAAAGTTGTAATTTATGTCCACATTCTTAGACATTTCAATTTATCTCATATAAAGTTCGGGTAATTATATATATGTCCTTCATATATTTCACACACAACGACATCTGTCGTTGGTGTCTAGTTTGCACTCTCTTAGTAAGTCTGGAGGATTCTCTTATCCTAAGCGGACATCACAAAACACACATAGATTAGCGGGCAATCCCTACGCAGGATACCTATTCACGGCCCATACCTAGCGGTGACACAAGCTAGGTCAGAGTCAACACCTATCTATATGACCTACACAACGTCAAGCCCATATGTGCCGATGTGTGGTACCCGGTTTGAACGCACGAACCCCGAGAAGATAGGACAGTGCAGGAATATTGGTATGACCACATAAATACATAATAGTACATATTATTATCTCGTATAATATGCATAGGTAATTACTCTATAATTACCATAAAAATCCCACACATAGTCCACAATATTTTCATTTATTAATAATTTACCATCTAGTGAATTATTAATTCCACTCTATAGAATAATTACTTAACCAACTAGTTAATTGTAATTTTCCCTGTTAAATGTGGGTACATTTGTATTTTTAATAAATTCTTTATGGTCCCAAACTCGGTTTCACTCACTCACTTGGACTCATAAAAATACTCACAACCAAACCCCGGCCCAATACCCTCATTAATGTGAATATTCCTTAATACCCAATAGGGGTGGTAAACGGATGGATACGGATCGGATACCATGTTTTCCATATCCGTATCCGCTATCTGAATGTACTATCCGTATCCGTATGTATATGTATCTGCCTGGATAGTTAAAACAACTATCCATATCCATATCCACACGGATACCTCGGATTCGGATAATATTTGTATCCGTTTACATTATTTAGCCATCGTAAAAAATAACTATTAAAAAACCCAATCCAATGAAACCCAATCCAATCCAAATAAATATATAGCAATTTTAATGCCTCTTAACATCAACAACTATGGATTCCATAATAATAGTATCATTCCATAATGATAATATGACTTAAATCCATCCATACTTTACAACCATATAAGCTTAAAACCATCCAAAAAATAAAATAACAGCCACATTCCATGACAGTAGAAATAAATATGCACCTTTTAGATTAAATCAAATTTATTGAGAATGATAACCTCATGGACCTATTGTCTTCAAAACATATTGATATTTTTATTTAATAAGTATACATTTTTATTTTGTATATAATATACCTATTGTTAACTTCAGTTATCATCACAATCAAAACCATCTCTTTACTTTTCCGATTCTCTCTTACAATCTATTTTGTTTCTCTCTTACATTATTTTATGTTTCTCTCTTACATTTATTTATAATTAAGAAAACTAATGAACAACTACATGAGGGTTTCTTTTCTCTTGTTTTGTATGAAAGAGAAATGAAATGAAGTTAGTTTTTTTTTAGTGGAGTATATGTTCTTTAGTGGGTACATGTTGTGTGTGATAGGGTGTATTATAACTTTAGTATAACTCCAAGATAACATACCCAATAAAATAATAATACATGACATTTTATAATATACCCAATAAAATAATAACTTTAGGGTATTTTTGTTTTGAGTGGAGTATGTGTTTATTTTGTTTTAGGGAATAAACGATTAAGGCTTTTTTAATATTATTTTATTAGTAATACTAATACTAATATTATTATTAGTAATATTTTAAACATATGTTTGACGGATACGAATATCCGGTAAAACGGATATCCGATAAAATAAATACTCTGCATCGGATACGGATTATCCGTGTTGGATACAAGTACTATCCGTATCCGTTTTCTCGGATATTTTTATAGAGTATCCATATTCATATCCGTTTCCATATTTTCGGATAAATATCCACAAATTCGGATTCAAATATCGGACGGATGCGAATTTTTGAATATCCGTTTACAGCCCTAATACCCAAATCTTCCATCTAACTTTTCTCTAATTAAATCCCCTTTTAACTCATATGCAGTAGACCAACCCCTTTTAACTCAGATACATTAGACCAAACCCAGGACAAATCATGAAAGGAACAAACCGCCCAAAACAAAATAAACACATACACCATTTACATCGCTCGAACGAGGTTGGGGATCGTTCGCGCGACATGATATGTCTCTCGAACGACATACGGCATCGTTTTAGCAACCCCTTCATCTTCCCCATGCTGATTCCATTTCTTTATGTTCTTCCTGATTCATATCTTCAACCCATAAACATTTATACAAAAATCCAGTAACAGTTATACGAAACCAAGAAACTTAACCCAAAATTAATATATGTTAAGAGTCTTAATGATTGAAACATTCTCCATATTTTAATTTTTTTAATTCATAATATGGGGGCATCTATCTTGAGATTTATATTAGAATTTCAGTCTGTGAATTAACAGTGACATCCTCTACATCAATTAGTCAAATTTCCCCAAATAACTATCAAAACCCTAAGGAATCTACCACCAATTTCAAGATTTTGATACTTAAATTTTCGGAACTAATTCTATATTACATTCAGTCCTCTACATGCACAAAATCTTCATCATCAAATTAATCAGATCAAACCTAAATCCCATAAATTTAAAGGTCATTATGATGTATCAAGAAAATACATTGGAAACTTAAATTAAGCAAGAGAATTATTGCCTGTTTACGGTGATGGGTGATTTCCTCGCCTTTGTTCCTCTCTCTCTTGAAGTGGGGCTGCTAGGGTTAGGTTATGATTAGTAGTGGGGACTTATTTCTCTTCCTCCTAATCTTATATTTTACCCAATTCCCGAGTTGGACATATAACTCCATTTTGGGACCCCCAAATGGGCCCGAATCCATAGCTCAACTAGTCCAAAAGTTTCCCAACCCATATTCTATTGACTCGGGACTATTTCTAAAGGCCTAAAACACCTAAACGAGCCTTCAACGCTTCGCAAAATGCGTCCCAATTATTTATGTTTCACTTGGGAACATTTTTATTATGTTCCAACGACACGTGTCCGGTTTATATTTATATAATCAATGAATAAATGTTTATTTAAATTAAAATTTACTCGTTTAGTTTAAATCCTCCCAATTTAATTTAATTTCAAAATAAATTCGAAATTATTAAATTTATTTATGTCGTAATATTTTATTCTAAAAAATTGAGGGGTATTACAAAAAAAGGATAAATTATTTTAAAATAACTATTAAAAGAATATACATGAAATATTGAATACGAGATTGACATAATGTGGAATAAGATGAGTACATGTAATAGAGGAATATCAAAGATGATTCTTGGAGAATTAAAATTTAGGCGGACACGAATTAAAGAAACTTAGTGGTAGAACAAGTAAATCCAAAATGTAGTAAATTTAAAAGTATATGCTTTTAAATCATGGGAGAAAACTAAAAACAATGAAAGTTTTTGGAAGTATAACTATGCAAAGAAAGATGTTAAAAAATTTATAAGTGATGTTAAATGTAGACACCCCATTCTAGGACCCCACCAAGTCTCCCCTTAGGTCCCTAGAACCTCACCATTCCATTACAAACCCTCTAGGTCATACTCTGTGTACCGATCTAGAGTCCCCGTTTGACTTCGATTAACTTTATCGTTAGAACGAAATCACTATGAAACCTCGAAGGGCTCTAAAACCCATTTCTGACGCTCCTCCATGTGAGCGAAATAGCATAACCATTCAGACGAACGACCAGTTTTCTCCCGAAAGCTCATCTGGAGGGCACTGAATACCCTTTCCAACGGTCCACTCTGGGCACAATTCTGACTTACGGTAAGGACGAACGATCCGTTTTACTCCAAAAGGTCATTGGGCACTTTCGGGCCCCGGTTGACCAAAGTAAACTCTACGAACTGAGCAAAGCTCTTTTTAATGTCGAATAACATCTCCTAATTATAGCAACTAGTGATTTTCAGGACTGATAATTATAAATTTTTGGGAGAAATAATGACTATTTTATTTGGAGAATTGGGAAATTGGCAATAGAGGTCAAAATTTGAGGATGTTAGAAAGTATTTCGAATGATGATTCTGAGTGTGCGGTTGGTTTCGGATGGGCCGAGATCGTCAAAATGACTGTACTTTGGTCTTATTTGGATTCCGAAATATTTTAAGTCCGTTTGGCTCGAATTAAAGTAACCGAGTCATTTAAAGTGTGTATTATCATTTAAAGTTGTGTATTTTGGGAGATAAGGCTTAAAAATCCTAAGGGAGAAAGAAATATTATTTTAGAAAAAGAGAAAACCCTATAGAGAGATAGATAGATAGATAGAGAGAGAGAGAGAGAGAGAGAGAGAGAGAGAGAGAGAGAAGAACGAAAGAGAGAAAGAGGAGAAAGCTTGGGGATTCCGGCTACTACGCGATTTCGAGGGCGATTCAGACTCTACAATATTGAGGCAAGTGATTAAACTTGCTAAATAATTCTTGTGCATCTTTTATTTCATGATTTGTGGATCAAAATTATGGATTTTGGGTTTAATATGTCAAAACCTAGATTTTGGGGAAATCTTGCATTTAAAGTGTGGGGATATGGATTTTAGGTTTTAAATCTTATGGGGTAGAAAAATAATGAGTTTTGATGTTGTATGTATATTTAGGTTGATTATTGATGGAGAGAAATTGATATAATTGATTTTTGGAATTTTGGGTTTTGAAGAGACATAGCCCATTTCGTAGATGGCTGAACAAACCGAATCGATTCTCCCCTTCCGAATCGATTCAGCCTGTTGCAGAACCTACGGGTCTTTAGGGATGAATCGATTCGCCCCTTGCGAATCGATTCGATAGTTAGCATACTTATAGGTCCCTTTGGACCGAATCAATTCGGAAGGGCCGAATCGATTCGCTGCTGGGGCCGAATCGATTAAAAAATAGGGCTATTTTGAGGGAGTTTTTCTGGAGTGAGTTTCGTCCAGTTTCGTTTGAGTTTATTGATTGGGAATCTCTATATGAGTTATGAGAAGTGTGTTTAGATACTTTTAGGGAGTTTCCCTTATGAGAAATTATTGGAGTCACATTGATTCAATTCGAGAGAATATTGATTAGAGAGTATCGTACCGACTAGTGGGGAAGCCCACTCCTATTGAGATTTTGATTTGGAGATAATTATGGGTTTATAAGAAAGAGTTGGGATGCGTATAGTTATATTAGATTCTTGAGATTAAATCCTAAATGTGATAACTATAAAGGTTCAAAGGATTGATGGAACCTCAATATAAATTAGGAATAATGAATGTTAATTGAGGTGCATACGGATTGAGAGAATATCCTTACTTTAATTGAACTGGGAGATTATTCATAATAGAAGTAAAGAGTGAGCTACAAGTGAGAAATAGTATAGTGTATACAAAGTGGGGAAGTTATGTGAGTTATTGACAAGTAGTATATCGAGAGTAAAATATACTAATATACGATATTATTTTATTTACGCCTAAGAGCGTAATAGGAGTATGTAAATAGTGTGATATATATACCTTGTGTGATGGTATACATTTGTATGATGTGATGATATATGTATATATATATATATATATATATATATATATATATATATATATATATATGTGAATCATACCCCCTCTTTTCTATCATGGGAAGTTGCGCGATGTGGGTGAGGCCCCTGGCTTGAGGAGCAGGGCGCGTATATTCCTCAGGTCATAGCGTCCATTATTGTTATGTGATTGTTTCATTAGGGGTGAGACGTGGTGGGTACATTTCGTCTCATTTCCGGGGAGGAACTATGACCGCTTCCCATACATTTTGTTATTATTTTTGCCAAGGCGGTGTGAGATTCTGACCGTTGGTACCCAGGATGATATGTGAGTGATTCCCTGGTAGATAAGAGCATTGAGAACCTGCATCCTCGAGTTATAGCTCGCTGGGATGGTTATTATTATACTTGTGTGAATAGTATATTATTTGTATATTATTATGTGATATCATATATTTGTCTCTAGATTAAAGAGATATAAAAAGATTGATTGGATCTCATCCCGGGAGATTAAATTCGGACTAAATTGTGATAAATTTATTAAAGTGAAAATGAAGAGTATAAAATTATATGAGTATATATATTACTTTGGGTATCGAGGGCATAATGGACCTTAACGACCAACATTGCCAAGGAGTAGTGTATCGAGGGGGTTCTTTGTTTGGATTTCGCTTTGCGAGACATCCCACACACGAAACGCAATGCAATATTGAGAGTGAGGAGAAGTTATTCTTTAGTGCTCATATTATATATTAGTATATATCTCTCTCGATAATCGACATTGCCTAGGAGTAGTGTATCGGGGGGGTTCTTTTTTTGGATTTCGCTTGCGAGACGTCCCACGCACGAAATGCCGTGCACTGTTGAGAATTGAGAATAATAAATTTATTAGTGATAAAAATTTGGGGGTTAAATGCGTCATGCATTGAGGGCATAATGAATCTCGAAAATCAATACTGTCAAGGAGTAGTGTAACGGGGGGTTCCTTGTTTGGATTTCGCTTTGCGAGACATCCCACGCATAAAACGTGATGCAGTATTGAGAGTTGAGAGAAGTATAATCCTTATCATTTAGATGCTAATAACTCATGTAGTTAATAAATAGAATCTGTTTAATTCTAGTAATAGAATATGTTTATGTATGTGTGTATTTATAAGTTATAATTTGAGAGGTACGTGGGGTATATTAGGATAGGAAGTTATGAATTTATTTTAGACGATGGGTTTACGCGACAGTGAATTTTGGGCATAGGTTAGATTGAAACAGTCCCTAGAGAGAATTGGGTAGTTAGTTGAGGATCATGTGCATACATTTAGGTGCGCGTTTTAGTTGAGAGGTGATTTGAATTTTCTGGAGAGTACGACTCCACCTTAATCATGTTATATTGCATTTAAAATTATTATGCATTTTAATGCACTTGCTATAAATGCTTTCACACCTCGGGCTCTGACCCATTTATATTTTCCTCTTGTTATATATATTGTATTATTTTAGGTGTCCTTCCGTAAGGACGCCATTGATGGTATACATCATGTGTATTCGTGGAGCTGTGACAGTAGCGGACTGTTACAGGATTTTGATATTGATGATTCCTATCCTTTTGTATATCTAGATTAGGATTCAGTTGTATATGGGGTTTCAACCCATTTGTAGTAGTGGTAGTATCTTATTTATATTTATTTTCTCATATGATTGTATTGTCTGTGACCCGACAGCATATTCGGGTATTTTTTCATTTTGTCAACTCATGTTGTAATTTAGAATTACTTCTTCTCATTATTAATTGTGAGCTTGTTATCATGTTTAGTAGTTGTTACGTTGTTGGTTGATTGTTACATTATATGTTTTAAAAAAAATTGGCACCCTCTTTTTGTAGTATTGGGTAGTTAGCCGTGTTTAGTTGTTGTATCGTCAGTTGATGCTGAGAATGATCCACTTGTGATTCGTGATTATTTTAGTATAGGGCTGGCCACCCGTTATTATTTTAAGGGGGGTGTCACACTAATCTTTCCAACGGTCTACCCCGAGGGTGATTCTGACTTACTGTTTGAACGAATGACCTCGTTTGACGATTTCCCGTCCAAAGGACCGACGAGCGCTTCCAAGACCCATTTGACCCAAAGTCATCTCCCAGATCCGGGAGAGGTTCAAAGGAATCTTGAAGGTCTTTGAATTACCTTTCCAACGGTATGCCCCGTGGGGATCAACGGATTGCGTTCTATGACCATTTTTTTGGAAAATCTGCACGAAACTGCCAAACGACAGGCTCAGACACTTGCCTATTGGCAGTGTGCCTAGGCCACCTGCCAATTTGCAGGTCTGGGAGGTAGACGATTGGAACCTATCCTCACCCTATAAAAGTAGGCCCTGACTTCACTTCCAAGGTAGACCTCAGATCCATCACCCTCAGTGATCTTAGCAATTCTTTCTAGAAATCAGTGTAGTTTCCATATCCAACCCCATTTCCAACATTCCTTTCCATCATATTTTTACCAAACTTGGTAAATTAACCATCCAGTATTATCATCCAAGTGCAAGGGAAGCTCTTCAAACTCCAAGATCAAGCACAAGATCTCCAAGAAGGTCCAAAATTTCTCACTTTCTCATTAAATTCTCTTAATTTTGCATTAGATTATTTCATTACTTAGCATTTTATTTCTTTACGTCACATTCCTTAATATACTCTTTATTAGTATTATTTCACATACCTTATTTTTCATATAAAAACCTAAAACCCAAAGAAAAAGCGGGTTTGCTCATAATTCCAAATGGGAATTCTCATATTTTTCTCACACTAAAACACCTTTTTCTACACACACGCATATAAAAGAAATGTCTGGTTCTATTTATGGGATAAAACTCACCCCTCAAATCGCATGCGAACTATGTGGACTTTGATGCCTCTATAGGCTACGTAGGCGTCTCGGGATAAAACCCGGGACTCGAGTCCTAATTTCCTCAATTTTCCAATTTCTTAATTCCTTAATTTTCTAAATCTCTTACCGTTATATATATATATATATATATATATATATATATATATATATATATATATATATATATATCCTATTTTATTAGCACTTTATCCCACACGTATTATCGTTCTGTTATAACGATCAATACCATGATAAGCGCACAAATTATACTTTATAATATCACTTTCAAGAACATTCCTACGGATGGTTCACTCTATCTCTTCTATGATGTGAGCTGACGATTCCTATCTCCATTATATATACACGCGCACACATTTCACGGAGAAATAAAGGAAAATAATGACACAAACTCATGAGAGACCGCAAGGACAGAATGGGTGCCTAACACCTTCCCATTTTGTAACTTATCCCCCGAACCCTCCGAACTATTTGGTTTCATATGCAACAATATGTCTTCAATGTCGTCTCTCAGGACGACAATATTTTTCTTTTGTCTGTTTTGAGTAAAATAGACTAGAGACTCCATCTCTCTATATTTACCCCACACCAACGACGGCCAAAGCATTCCCAGACGGAATGCGAGACCTTTCTGAAAAGAGGGAGAGGGTTGAAAAACCCCCGCATCCCCCCGCTTCGGATCGGGATGGCCACATTAAGTTTAAATAATATGATGATATTTGTACAAAAGTAGGAGAACTTGGAAAGAACATATATAAGTTTTCTTAATTTTAGGAATATAAAAATAGATTTTTCACAACATTAGGTATATTAAGCATGATGATTCGATGATATAAGTCAACAAAGGAGATATTAAGGATACATGAATACATTATTTCAAGATATTATTAACTAGCTATCAAGGGGAAGAGTAGATAAAGAAAAAATAAAGGACATTCAAGAAAAACACTTGACTAAATTAGAGTATCATTGATTAGGGACAAAGAATATATAATAGTTATAATTATGTAGTTGTAAGTTAATAAGCTATACTATGAAACTTTGGGAGTGAGTAATTAAACATAAATTGAAAGTGAAAATAACTTTATCAAATAATTAGTGTGAGTTATACTTGGCAGGTAAATAATGGAAGATATTTATTTATTACGAAAATTAAGGAAAATTCATAGAGAGGAAAAAAAATGAACCTATATATAGTCTTCTTAAATTTGGAAAATGCATATGGTATAGGCTGAAAAGATATAACATGTTGGTTTTCAATTGAGAAAATGAATTATTATTATTATTATTATTATTATTATTATTATTATTATTATTATTATTATTATTATTATTATTATTATTATTATTATTATTATTATTATTATTATTATTATTATTATTATTATTATTATTATTATTATTATTATTATTATTGGCATGATCAAGGATATGTATCATTGATCCATGACTATAATAAGAAAACTACTTGTATAAAATCATGAATTTTCAATTACTCTAGGTGTATATCAATATTTGGTTTAAGTCCTTATCATTTTTTCTTAAGTTATATATTAATTGATGAATACAATATGAGTTGTTTTGGTGTAAGAAATTTACATACGATATTATATAATGTTTAAAACTAAGGCATAGATTAATGTAGTAATGGAATGATGGTGACTAACCTTGTCATTTTGAAATTTTGAAACAAGCGGATTAAGCCTCATATAATTGAAACAAGTAGAAGTAATCCTAAGTATATGAAGTACACTTTTAGTAACATGGGAAGAACAATTGGGGATGTGGTTAAACTAAAAGGTAAAATATACCTAGAATTGGTTGTTTTATTTATTTAACCTCAGTCATTCATAAAGAGGGATATTTAGTGATGATGTTACCCATGGTATTAAATAAATTAGGTCAAGTGAAGAACATCCACATGAAATTATATAACAAATATATACTTGTGAAGGTTAAGGCAAAATTATATAAGACGGTCATCGATTTTGACATGCTATATGGTATGGAGTGTAGTGCTACTAAGAAATAAAATATTCAGAAAATGATAGTCACAGATGTTAAAATGGATGTTTAATAAAACTCAAAATTATAAAATTAAAAATAAACTAATCCATGAAATAGTGTAAATGCCTCATTAAAAATATATTGTGAGAAAACTGTTTCAGATGGCTTGAGTATGTTAAACTATATCAATAAGTCCCTCGTAACAGCTAGTGATTTGGTTTATATTGATGGTACCGCAAGATGAATATGTATACCAAAAATGATTTGGTGGATTATTGTTAAAAGGACTCGTACAAATTAATCAAGAACATTGCTCGTATGGAGTTAATAAAAACCATTGTGCTAAATTGAGAAAAATAGAGAAATAAAATTCATGTGGTTGGCCTAAATTATTGAAAAAAAAATTTTGTTAGGTGAAGTTGAGCACGAAAGATATAATATCAAGACTTGTTTTAATTGATTTGAAATTTATTACCCAATAGTTTAAATATTACATTATTAGTGTCAAAAATAAAAAAATAAATTATTGTTTTATAATTGGATTTTTTGTAAATTAGTTTTTAATTTATTGAAAAATTCAAAATGAGTTAAACAAATTAAAGAAAATATCACATTAATATTGTTTATGTACGTCAATTTAGGGATGAGATTAAATAGTTAGAAAGATGATGAGATGAACAAAAATAGCATGTACTTATAATATAAAATCTAAGTATATGTGAGATTCTTATTATTAATGGCAATTGAACATCTAAAAGTTATTAATTATTAGAATTATTAAGTTTGCCAAAATTATATTACTACCAAAAAATTATTTAATGTATGTTTTCACACAAAACTCAACAAAGTTTTTAAGTATATTTTATAACTTTAGCATTAACAAGAAATTATAGTATTTTCTTTACTAATTTTGTTTTTCATATTGAAGAATGGTAGGGAAAATTGATGAAACCCTCTTGAATTATGCCTTTGAAACAAAGTGCATAGTTCAAAGGTTTGTTTTTCATCGTATCTAATTTAGGGAGATTTCTTACCGAACTTACACAATTTAAAGGAATTTTTACAATGTACCTATATATAAATATATAGTGGATTGATATGTTAGAAATACATGGTAAAATAAAATATTGTTTCTATAGGAACAAACTTTTGCCTCAAAACATTAAAGTTATTTTATAAAATTTGAAAGATTTTCTAATGCTTTTGAAGTGGACTAACTCTTTTGTGACCAATTGTTAATTTTATATATAAATATGAACGAAAATTAGGTGCGAACTCCGGAAGGCGGACCAAAAATAGATCTGATTTGTCACGTCTATTGACCATGAAAAATCAGTTCCCCACTTTTTTAGAAAAAAGGGGCAAATTGATTCGTCGTGGCAAATTAGGTCCGTTTCAAAACTCGTTCTTGGTAGTTCACACTTGAGATGCCCTCTCTCTCTCTCTCTCTCTCTCTCTCTCTCTCTATATATATATATATATATATATATATATATATATATATATATATATATATATATATATAGTACTAAAAAATCATTATGATAATTAATGATATAAGATAATTTTTTTGAAAATTTATTAATTATTAAATAATAGAAATATTAATTATCTATTGTGGAACGAAGTCGGTTTTAGAAAATTTTATTAATTAATAAAAAAATTAATTAATCAAATATTAATTATCACAACGCCAACTATAATAACAAATGATTGCTATGTTTAATTAGAAAAACTAAAAATGTAATTTACTTTTAAAATTGATTTTTACGTTTAAAGAAAATAATAAAATAATTTTGTTATTAACAATATTGCACTTCACATTAACATCTTCATTTAGGTTACGCCACATGCACAAATAATTTTTCGTAAGAACGAACGAGTTATTGTCAACATACATTTTCCTAGTGGTGTGGGTACTATACTTAATCATAAGTACGAACTTGAGTTAACATAGGTAGTCCATAGAAGATACGGTTGGGAACACAAATTTGGATAAATAATACAAAGTGTTGTTGTACTTGTACAAGTATGTATTGTAGTAAAATAAGTATAGTCATAATTACAAAAAAATACAAATAATCTATTATACACACACACGGCTCTGGCCATGTGTCAGATAAGCAGTGGCACAGAGCCCATTTTAAAGTATATATATATATATATATGGGGTCTAAAAATATTTTATGCACATTAAAAAAGGTGATTTTTTAAAATGAGTTTAGTTTTCTATGGATTCATTTTTTCAACTACCCAAAACAAAATCTCCACAAAGAAGACTATCCAAAAACATCTCAACCAACTCATTTAATCCCATTTTTCTAGGGGGATGATTTTTTCAACTACCCAAAATATTTTTTGGTACCCACTCTCTCTCTATTCTGTCTCCAACGTCTCTATTTCTCTTTTCTCTCACTTCTATCTCCCTCTCTATCTTTGTGCAACTATTTGTTTCATATTTTTTTTTGCTAAAAAATTAAACCAACATCATTTATCCGAAGATAAGCAGGCAGCTCCTCATTCCCTTTTTTGGTTGAAAAAGGTATACCACACTCATTCCTTCTTTGAATTTACAAACAATTACAACCATTGGTTTTTTATTAATCTTTTTTTAACTTTTTAAAGTTATTATTACTATGCTTTCTAATTTGTTTTTTTTAAATTCATCAAGGTCTTATTAATCTTTTTTTTATGTAATTATTTTTTTTGTTACCAGGTTCTTACTTTCTACTTTAACCAAATAGATGAAATTGAAGAGGGAATAAAAGGCTCAAATAAGGTGACTGATAGAGAGGGTTTTCTCGCAGCGCGAGAGTCACCTACGCACCGGTCATTTTGAATGCGGCTCACCAACTCTATACAAAAAACCTAAACTTATGACTATACTCAAAAAGGGAGTATAGCGGCTAAGTTCGGTTATCGAAAATCCATAGAGACAAGTTGCTAGAATTTAACTGATTTAATGTTTCTAAAATAAAAGTGTAAAAGGTGATTTTCTAACTAAAAATAAATAAAAGATAAACTAGGCATGGGTGTATTCAAACTAAATTAACAAAGAGAATAAAAAACTATAGGATGTGTCGGATATCCCTCACCCCGAGTTAATTAGTATAAATGGTTACATGGGTTCACAACTTATTAAGATTGAGTCTCGTTTCGTCAATTAATTAAATCAAGAGTTGTCACACCTCTAAATTCGCATAAAAAACTAATATGATTTTGGCGTCAATAAATAGCCCGAAAATTACGCATGAAAGGTCGTAAATACGGAGCATACATGATATACCCCATTAAATCTCCTAGGCGTAATAACTAGGACAACCCAATCGAAATAAACTCGAGAAAACCGATCACCAAAGCAAAGCAACCAAACAACCCTAGGTGAGTTCAATCCAACACAACCTAATTGAAACTAGCTAGAAAGCCTGGTAAAAACGAGTATTGAAAGAAAGCAGTAAATAAAGTAGGTAAATAAATAAATGGAAGCTTGGATAAATGGAGAAGACAATGGATATTGTCCTTACACAAGCGCGACGGGCAAACCCCTCTATACGAGCAAACCATTGGAGGGAGAAAATGGCACACTCAAAACTCTCCAAACCCTAGCTTCCCTAACCCTAACTAAGAGAAAATGGTATATTATTACAAGATATCAACAAAAATAAACTGAACTTGCTTTATATAGTAAGTTGGAAAAGAAATAAAGGAAAAAGAAAATAAAAGGAGAAAGTGGCAAATATCTGATACTACCTGTCGACCGCCGCCAGGGGGCCGATCGATCGGTACCTTAGGTAAAAGCATAATATCTCCGAACCAAGGCAAAATGGGAACACACGATTGACTGGGGGTCCATGGCCATTCGACCGGTGCTCTGTTTTCTGGTGCTTTTTGCTTTTCACATGGGAGAATGGGTGCAAAATGGAATCGACTATAACTTCTTCCTCCGAACATGAAACGACGTGTCGTTTACGGCCACGCGATGCTAACTCAACGAACTTCACATCATGGAAATTCCCTCAGACGGAGATGAAGTGTTAATTGACTAAAAAGACCTTGAAGTAGCGTCCAACGACGAAACTTCTCCGAAATGTAGCCAAACCTCACTTTTAGTGTTCCAATACCTACAAAAGCACAATTAACCCCTGCAAAACATATATATGTCCAAATCCGAGGATGTCTGGTTAACGAGCATAATTATAGGAATTAAGGACACAAAAGTACTAGAATGCTAAAGATAACAGGCGCAAATATGCAATATTCGTGACGTATCACACCCCCTAACTAATACATTGCTAGTCCATAGTGATGAAACAAACAAAACCAGTCCACAACAGGCAGTACAAAATGTATTTACAAAAAAATATATAAATGCCACTTTCGTAGGGAACACGATTGCATTTAGCATATACAATAAGCCGTTAAAACCCTAGGTTATCCTAGTGGACGAGTGTCATCTCGTGAGGGTTTTCAGGGATGAAACCCACAAACATCGTATGATTTCCTCAAAATATACCAATCAACATTTGACAAACTCAACAATACGAACAATATTTCAACATGTTATTAGAAAGTGAAAGAATTCACACAGAAGTGCGAATTATTAACATCATAAAATAAATTTTCTTAGAATTTAAACCTTAAAATGTGGGAGGAGAGCGAGCACATGCAGAGTATGATTTGGCCAAAACTTAAATAAATCGAATAAGCGATAAAGCACACATAAATTCAATCCTCACCGGTCATTACACTCAACAAATCAAATCGCTATGAATTGGAGGTAATACACAGGACATGCAGGAATAAAGAGTAAATGGAAACGAAAACTAGACCGCGCACATGTCACAATGAAGAACGCTGTATATAAAAAATAAAAAATTATAATCTCAATGAAAGGATATCGCTCATTAAAGCAGTGAAATGCATTTTCACAGATTATAAAAACTATTTAAACTTGTAAATTGAATTCACCCTAGGATCACATAGGACTTGTATAGGGTTGTAATGTAAATTTTGAGTTAAAGGTACGAAAGGAAGGAAAATATGTACGGATCGAAAGTGTTGAGGAATGAAAACTTGGGATAATGGAAAATAGTGGGCAATTTCAAAAATTGGAAAATCCCAAAAAATCATTGAATATAACAACGGGGAGAGTAAACAAAGCTTATTGAACATTATACACAACATATACAAATTTCTCTTTCTCTTTCTTTTCTTCTTTTTCTCACTTTTTCTTTTGTGTTCTTTTGTTTTCAACTTTCTCTTTTTCTTCTCTTTTTCACTTCTTTCTTTTCTTTACTTTTCACACTCTCACGTGCCTAAATTGCAACCACAAAACAAAAAAATCATTTAATCCCATGTATCATTCCAAACAAAGGTACGAAAGGTAATATGTATGGCTTACAACTCCAATGCGGAGTTGGTTTTGGGGATATTGGGTTATGAAATGAAAGGATTTATTGAGGCTCAAAGGGGTTGACGAGGGAAAACATTTAAGGTGAGGTCAAGGCTAATATGGGTGATATAACAAAGATGGACTAGGATCATTTCCTAAAGTTTATGCAATTCTCAAATCAAAACAAACTTTGAAAATCATGCTCAAGTAATACATTTCAAGATATAGACTCAATTAATGAACGATCAAATGAAAGAATAGTGATATTACCAACGACTGTAACGTTTTCAAAGAGGAAAGAGAAGTGTATAACACTCACAAATGAAGAAAAGACCAATGCTAACTAAGTGTAAGTATATACAATGCAACAAAAGATTACCGAGTTATAAAAATCTTAAACCAAATCAATAAAGCAAGAAAATTGCATGTACTGAAGGGATTAAAGTTTAATTCATGAAGTTATTCATAATATCAATAATTGAGAACTAAAGTCTAATAACTTCTAAAATTGAGAACATGCATCATTCAGTTGTCTATTGGATCAGGCAATTATTAAAATTTATCATCGAAAATAAAGGAAAAATGCCCAACAAAGGAGAAAAAAAAAGAAAAAAAATATTTTTGAAATTTTTAATTTTTTTAAGAAAAGCTTGCTTAGTAAATAACATGTGTTCAAATCAATGGACTAAACAAAGAATGGATAGAATATCCTACACCCCTAACTTAAATGTTGCATTGTCCTCAATGCGCATTAAGAACAAAACACAAAGATAGGAAAAGAATGATATTACCCAAAATTGGAGTGATCCCCGAATAATCCCGAGTCCGAAGAATATACAAAATAAGTTAGTACCGAGCATATCAAAGAACAATAACAAAAGTTTAACTAATTACACTAGACTAAACTAAAAGTAATAATAACTAAAGATAGAAAGAAAGAAAAGCTAACTATTTACATCCTACTATTTGGACTTCTAACTAACAATACACTAGAAGTCTAACTAATTGAGGATCCACCCAAAATGGGATGTGATTTTGAAAGATCAAGAGTGGACCCACCAAAGAAAACATGCCTCCCAGGTGATATGAATTTCGTTTGAAACCCGGAAGGCATGTGGGTGGTGGAAAAGGTGAACCATCATCAATTAAAAGTTTTCGGGGGACAATGGGAGATTTGGATAAGACGGATGATAAGTACACAAGAGGTTAAAAAAATGAATTATCTCACAAGTATTTTGAAATTGGAATGGGAGGGCACACATGGAGGCAAAGATGCCTTCATGGAAAGCGACTAGAGCGAGTACTCATCAGTGAAAGGGTTTGGAACTATAAAGTTTTGAATCGATTCATTGGGTACTAGAGACGGTTCGATAATGGAGAATGAAAAGGGTGATGAGAGAAATTCAATTTCAAGAGATGAGTTATCATCGCTCAAAATTGGAATTTCAAAGGAGATATGATCATTTTCAATGAAACTTTCTTCTTTGGGATCCAAAGACGAAATCATTTCATTGGATACTACATCAATTTCATCATCACTTTCATTCTGAACTATACTATGGGCCAAGTGAAGGATAATTTGTTCCAAACTAGGCATCGATTCCTCATTTGGTTTAAAACATTCTTCAACAGTCATGGAAGAAAAATCGTCGTCGAATTCAAATAATAAATCCAACTAGTGCTCCCAACAATAATTTTCTTCTCGATAACGATTTTCAAGTTTCGCATTTTCAAGCATGCGCAAGTCCTCACCGAAAGTCATAGGTCGAGGTGCGGATTCTTGCAAATGAGAACTTTGAAAATTATTGTCGGAACTATACTCAAAATCATTATTATAAGAATTTTGAAAGCTAATTCATGTAGTTTCTACATTCTTATTATAAGTAATTAGTGGCCCAAAATCGTTACAATCATACTCAAAATACACGTACTCCAAAGCTTGACTTTCGTTATACTAACCCAAAGACATTTTAGAATTTGCAATTTTGGGGGTCTCTAAGTATTCACCAAAAGTCATAGCGGTACGGGGATTTTGATAATTATCATTATGATTACCGAAACAATTGGAATAAGACATGCTTATCCCAAAAAAGGCTTAAGAAATGATGTGTGGATGAGAAATTCAAGCGTTTATTAGCGCTAAAATGTAGAATTCCTATAAAAAAATATTAACAACAAAAAAAATACAAATAAAAAGAAAATATTACGAAATACTAACTCAATCAAATTCTAAAACAAACTCATCCCCGACAACTGCGCCATTAGAGAAACTAGGCAACTTGTCGGGATCAAAGAACTAAATTAATTAATATTCAAAGAAAATCATCCCCGGTAACGGTGCCATTTGATAGAGAGGCATTTTGCCGCGGTGTGAGAGTCACCTACGCACCGGTCGTTTTGAATTCGGCTCACCAACTCTATACAAAAAAACTAAATTTATGACTACACTCAAAAAGGAAATATAGCGGCCAAGTCCGGGTATCAAAAATCCATAAAGACAAGTTGCTAGATTTTAACTGATTTAATACTTCTAAAATAAAAGTGTAAAAGGTGATTTTCTAACAAAAATAAATAAAAGATAAACTAGGCATGGGTGTATTCAAACTAAATTAACAGAGAGAATAAAAAATAATAGGATGCGTCGGATATCCCTCACCTCGAGTTAAATGGTATAAATGGTTACATGGGTTCACAAGTTATTAAGAATGAGTCTCGTTTCGTCAATTAATTAAATCAAGAGTTGTCACACCCCTAAATTCGCATAAAAGACTAATATGATTTTGGCGTCAACAAGTACCCCAGAAATTATGCACAAAAGGTCATAAATACAGAGCATACATGATATACCCCATTAAATATCCTACGCGTAATAACTAGGACAACCCAATCGAAATAAACTCAAAAAACCAATCACCAAAGCAAAGCAACCAAACAAACCTAAGTGAGTTCATTCTAACACAACCTAATTTAAACTAGCTAGAAAGGATGGTAAAAGAGGGTATCGAAAGAAAGCAGTAAATAAAGTATGTAAATAAAGAAATGGAATCTTGGATAAATGGAGAAGACAATGGACAGTGTTCTTACACAACCACGACGGGAAAACCCCTCTATACGAGCAAACCCTTGGAGACAGAAAATGGAACACTCAAAACTCTCCAAACCCTAGCTTCCCTAACCCTAAATAAGAGAAAATGATCTATTATTACAAGATATCAACAAAAATAAACTAAACTTGCTGTATATAGTAAGTTGGAAAAGCAATAAAGTGTGACACCCCGCCTAATTAAATACCGGGCGATCACTCCTTTATTAAATTAAAATTAAGGTGAACAGTTGGTTCATTCTTAGCATCACTGTCGTAAAAATAACTTTTCCAATTTAAACACCCTAATTAATTAAGCTAAGTGTCAAAACCATTTTTAAACATTACTTTCCAAATTTTATTTTGAAAACAAAGATTTAATTATTTACAACAATTCATTATTTAAAGAATCACACCACAATAATCCTGGAACATATAATCCAAATAATTTAAACATTCAACCACTAAATCCCAACATTAAAAATTAAAGTAAAACATCCAGACAGTAATAAATTCCAAAGTGACAATACTAGAAATAACTGAATCACAAAGTCCAAATGAACAACTGAATAATGGAAAAGGCGACACATGTCCCACTAAATGAATATGCTAGGAGTGGAGTCAAATAAATGAAGTCGTTTAAGCAAGAGGCCTGCAACTCCCACCTAAGCTGTAGCACATTCCTTTCAAAGGATCCTATGCAAGACGCCCCTGTGGCTGGGCACCTGTAATATATACATATATATACAAGAGAGAAAGAGAAATAGAAACGGGTCAGAGCCCGATAGTGTAAATGATTTAAAATTCGTTTAGCAAGTATTTAAAATATTTACAGGACAATGCAACAACATATTAGTACGACACTCTCTTGAGAATTTCTCACCTCTCTTCTAACGTGCACGCCTATCGCACTAACCTTCCCAATGGTTTAACTTATCTTAGGTTACTCGTAAGATTTAAAACTGAACAACATAATTGTCTAAGAGGAATATTTCATTCAGTAACAAAGCTCTCATTTTAACTTTATTTATTAATAAGGTTTCCTAGTGTCGTAATATACTTTTCAAGACAAGTACTTCCAATTTGAAGTCATTATTCATTTCTTACTTACCATAACACAGTAGGCAGTTCCAAATTTCAGAACTTCATATATATATTCAATACTCGTATAATATATATATATATTCAAATAGCACCCCACATAAAAATTATGGTGCGGGCATACTCTGCTATTCAATCCCCGTATCAATCGTACAAAGGGAAATACAAGTTCGGAATCACTCTCCAACTGTATTAATAGATACACAAACAATATTGAGGCGAAGCATTGTCTCCAAGTCCAAGAGGTCAGCACATACCCTCGCGTCTCTTAGGACCGTGACTGTCGATTTGATAGCCTGTACCTAGGATTCCTATCTTCTTCGGTACGAGTCAATATCCCTCATGAAGGCCCATTCAAGATAAGACCGTCCCAGCGCAGTAACCTCAGGGATAGCAAGTAGCGGGGGCAAGATTTTCACACATAGATAGTATATGCACAATCACATAGTCATATATATACAACACTTATTCGCATTTCTCAATTTGGTGTACCCACAATTTATAATTAAAACTTCTTGTTCTGAAGACATTTTTACTCACTTACCCGTATAACAGACTCATATCGTTATTTACGATTATCTCTCTCTTGTGATTTTTAAAGTAATCTCACCGTCCCAAATACTGAAATTGCCACCCTACACAACCCCAAAAACCTTGTACTAATCTGATGTGACAACCCGCTATCCGAAATAAAGGGTGGCCAGCCCTATACCCCGATGAAACAGGAAACATGGATAGATATCATTCTCAGCATCACAGTAAACATACATAATATACGGAATAACCACACAATATTCCAGAAAACGGGTTATCAAAAATTTTAGTTTGTAGTTTAATGAAAACACTTTCAACAACCCATAATGGAAAAAGGTGGTGGAAACTCCCACAAACATATATATATAAAAATCCAATAGATAAGAAAGGACCGATTAAAGCGTCGGTCGATACAACCCATACAACAAACAATAAGTTTCATGTTACATAATACATCATTATACAATTACAACCATTTGGGCCACACGCCCGATTAAATACTGATCTTAGCTAGAAAAAAATAATAGAGGCGTCTACACAAGATATCCCGTGATACCCACAAAATGTCATGGCTCCTCAAAAGGCTCAGAGAAAAGAAGGTCATTACGGGCGACCTTGCGGTGGAACACCTGGACGAATAAAGGATATACATACACAACAAGAAAACGAAGAACCGGTCAGGGGACGGGTTGATGTGATCACTAGATAAATGACAGGTGTGACAATAATGTACAAGTAAGCATGGATGATATTCTAGCATGGTAACATCAGATAAAGAACTAAGACAGATAAATGATAATTAAAATGAAATCCAATTATACAATAATTAAAAGTACTTATAAGCCTTTTTCATCTTTCATCATTTTCAATTCCATCTTCTTTCCATTCCTTATCAGGAATACATTTATTACCATGTGCTCTTTATAGCACTTATCTCAATAGTATGCTCTTTGTGGCATATACTTTCCTCTTTATGGCATTAATGTTCCATCGAGTCCAACTCGATAATAGAATAGTTGTAAATATAAATATAACGATTCTAAGACCGCCCGTTCGGGTTTCCCCACTGTGCGCGCCCCTAAATAACCATCATCTTCCAGGGCCTAACATAAGACAACCTGGGATCCTATCGCAAACGTCGGGAAGCGGCCATATGCCTGCAGGGTAGTCAAGACCACACCTGGAATCTCCTACCTATCGCAGAAAAATATGAAACAAGCGCTCATATGGCCTAGGACTATATCCACCCGGCATTCATTAGCCAGGGGGCTTCACCTCTCGCATGGACTTCCCTTAAGATGGTATTTAGAGAGGTGTGTACCATCCCTTTTATTAATTTCCATTACATGATTTAGTAAATTATCATTTACTTTATCCATTTCACATTTTATCAAATGCATTATGGTAATGGAATTTACAACATCCTAATAACCTCGAGGAATGTTTAACTCCCAAGTTATTTCTCCCAAACCTCCTTTTTAAACTTCATCTAAACCATCCTACTTCAAATCAATATCTAAAGTCTCCAAAATTGGCTTTAAGATTTCCTAACTTCATATAGAATGATACGAAAAAGTAATGCCTGAACATTACTTTAAATTCTCCCTTTGAAATAAACCCTAAATGAACCCCTTCGAATCTAGGGTATCGACCAACTCAACTACTACTCTAAAATCCTATGTTTACTTCATTTAAGAAGGTCCCAAAACATTACTCCTATAAAAAGGGTTTAAATTTAAAAATAGTTTTTTTTAAAAGTGCAGGGTTTCCGAATTGATTCGGCCTGGCAGAATCGATTCGGTCAGAAGACCTGAGATTCTGCATAGTTTCCGAATTGATTCGGATGAAATCGAATCTTTTTGGTAAGAAAGTTTGGGTTTCTGCATAACTGACGAATTGATTCGGACCAATCCGAATCGATTCGGTTCACTAGACCTGGGCACTGGACCTAAGCGAATCGATTCTCCCAAAGGGCCGAATCGATTCGGGCCTGCGATTTTGCCAAGAATGGCTATGGAGTCTTGGACTCCAATCTCTACCCCAACTCAAATATCCTCAAACCAAACTCATTTATCATTACCAATATGTCATCAATACTACTAGTGATCACCTTAAACCTCATCAATCATCCCAATCATTTTTGAATGGATAAAAACCCACAAATACATAAGAAAACCCTAAAATAGCTAAACCATAAACAATACATCATTATCATATCAAATCAATTATCTTAAACCACAAATAGCAAGTAAGAAACTTGCCTTGATTCAGAAATTGCAGATTTTCTTGGTGTAGAAGCAAGAATCCCTCTCAAATCTCCAATCTCTTTTCTTTCTCTCTACTCTTTCTCTTCCTCTTTCTAGTTCTCTCTAGGATTAGAAGTGAATTTAGGGAAATTAGAAGACTTACTGAGACTAAGTCGGTGCTTAAGACAAAATCCCACTTAATTAACCAATAGTGCGATAAAATAATACGCAACAGCATAATTGAGGCATAATCAGTCAAAAAGTGCCGAAAACCTCAAAATACAATATGGCACATTATTTGACTATCTCGCACGTTCCGGAATCAACTGCAGTCTCCAAATTATCATTTGGACATTTTATAATTCAATTTGAGTTTCGGCCTCTTTATTAAGCCAAATATCATTTTAAATTCAGATGATATTAATAAGCATAACATAGCAATATTCACCCACAGTTACAATGTATGTGCAAACTCATAGTGAACATTAACTTTTCTTCATCAAATTAGTACTCAATTCATAATCCAACATTTTATATATAATTACCATACCTAGTAATTAATGTAAAATATGTTCTCATAAGCGAGGGTTATTATATCTGAATTCCCCCAATACTGGTTTTCCTCACTCAAATTAACCGATTTCTAAAATAGGGGTAAAATAGGAATTTCCCTAAAAATAAAAATCTCGCTCGAACCAGAATGGTTCTCGCTCGAACGACTTCCACGTGTCACTCGAACGACTTCGCTCAACATGTACATCTCGCTCGAACGACTTCGCACGACATTGACATCTCGCTCGAACGACTTCGCGTGAAATGCACTGTTTCGTCTTCAACCTTTGGCAGATTCGTTTTTCACCATTTTTAAACCTAAAAACCTCTATAGTTTAATCCCAAACGCCTCCTCATCAATCCCAATCAATAATATCATGATTATATAACATTAATAACTTCCTGGAATCATTAATTCATCAAAAATCATTTAGATTACATGAAATCTCCAAATTACTTCGTAAGAACCCTAATTCCCAAATTTTCAATTAGAGAACCTAATCAACATCAATTCGTTCATCCGTATAAATTATAAATTTCGTAATGCCACCTCTACATATGAAGGGGTTTCCAGATTATCATTTAAACCATTACTACATGCGATTTCCTATGTCAAATTTTTTTGGGTTTTCTTTCATAAAACTCATCCTAATCATTCCTAGACTAACATGAGTGATGCACTAACGAAATAAGAAAGATAAACACTTGCCTGAAATTTTTGATGTTATGGTTTGATGACGAATTTGGTGTCGTTGTGTTCCCCGTTGCGCGATCTACACGTTGGTGGTGGTGGCGGTGGCGGTGCAAATGGATGGATTTTGGGCCTTGGATTGCTTTGGAAGCTCTTTCCTTCCCTCTCCTATGGCCGTCACTTTTCTTTGGTTGTTCTAACCCTAGAAGACAAACTTAGACATCTGATATATCCCTTGAATTTTCGTGGGTTTAATTACCCAAAAATGTAAAATGTCCAAAATGCCCTCCCGGAGTGTTAAATAAGCCTAAAAACTCCCCGAGACCCAAACTAAACCCCCGGGTACACTTTTCTGACTATCTCGACCCTTTCAGACGCGTTGGCGCACTCAAAACGACCATACGAGCGACTTAAAATATTTCACTTTTATTAATCAACATTTATTCCCGACGCGACACAGGCGCGTCCCGACTTAAATTTTCCAAAATTGTCATTGTATTCACGCGCGACATTTAATAGAACCAATATATATATTACTTTGTTCATTAGTAATATTCAAAAACTTTTCCCATAATTATTAACATACATCACGTTAATAAAAAAAATAATTAAATTCTGGAATTATATTAAATTAATAATTCACATTAAATTTAATAAATTCCCAAATTTATAAAGCATAAAAATACGGGGTATTACATACTTCCCCCCTAATAACGGAATTTCATCCTGAAATTCGGGAAATAAGGCCTAACTGGTAGAACAATTTTGGATATCTCTTTGTACGCAAACTATCTACATAGTAAGGCATTTAATCACCATAGTCCCCGCTTCACAACAAGCTTGATTAACATTCTTATTAAAGACACTTTACATAGTGCTCCTAACCGACCACATTCGCAAAGGTTGTGCCTCATTACATGGAAGCTACTCGGATTTATCTATATACAAAATCTCATTCTGAGAAAACCATACAAACCTCTGACCACTCTTGTTCGCCTAAAACAGTCGTGGAATTTCACCATAGTCATCGGAGTATTCCCGACCGATCCAAAATTCTGAGTATCCACTCACCTCTAAATATACGAGAGGAGAATATTCGAGGTTCTTCCATACCAAGACCCTTAATAAGCACCTCATACGCGATTAACAGATACGAGTGCCTTTTTAGAGCACTCCTGAAAACACCGTACTAAGATTCCAAAATTTCCTTCACGTGTTTCCCCTAATTTCTAATCACCGTGCGCCTATTTCCTGGCTAGGGGTGATACATCCTTCTCGCAACGAAACGTTATCTCCGCTGGTTCTTGAAATCCCATATTAAATGTGGGATTCACAAATCTCATCCCGATTCAAGAATTTACACTGCGCCAGACCATGCACTGGCGCGATCCTTCCTTTCAAAGGAAGTCTGGGGCGCACTAGTTAACATTGCCTTGATCTTGTTTTGAGGGTGGTCACCCATCCAAGAACTTTATCGACTTTACCGACATCTTCCAATTTCAGGAATTGTCGATAAACGCAAAATTCTCTGGTTGCTCTCCTCTTCCAACCGAACCCTACCTATGGGCGGTGCATGTAAGGACTACTCACTACGTCCCGCGAAACATCGATCTTTCCTTGAAATGTTGCACATTATGTGACACGTAACATTCCCTTTCTTTATTTGGTGTATGCCTAAAGTTCCAATCCAACCCGTGCTCTTTTCCTCCACGAAGCACACTTCTGAATCCTTTACATCATACTAACATAATCACTCTTTGCATGCGCATGTTCGCTCTCACGCTTGACTAATAAATACTCCGCTCCAAGGGTTCTTCGTAATAATTTAATTTCTACTCTATTCAAGGGATACCCTTTCTTAAATGGCTTCCCACAGCCTTCCCATCAAATTAGGTTGTGCTATTCTAATTGTACACTTACGTATGGATTATCACCCCTCATATGACGTGTAATCCACTCTATCACTTCCACTTCGTTCTGTTAGCCCCACAAACACATTTTCCACACGTCCATCGCCACGCCCCTTCATCTCGGACGAGTTTTAACATCAGTTAACCAGGATGTCTACACACCCTATAAATCGTGCATACTAACGTAAGCATCACATACGCTCCATACTAATAAACAAATTATTTGTTTTCCCTGGTGCTTGCAGCGTGATTACAACATTTTAATCACCCTAAAAAACAAAATTTTAAATCTTCCTTATTATCATTCCGCCCCCTTATCTCGTGGTGACAAAACAAAACTTTCAATGCTTTCCTACCACACAACCGGCTCTAATGGATTTAAATCAAAATTTAACTTCCCACTTAAAGATATAATTACTTGATCCACTTTCGATTGGGGTTCCGAACTCATGGAATAGTGGCCAAACGTCTCCCTATTTCCAACCTTACGCTAAGTTTCAGGCGTGGGATGTCTCGCAAAGCGAGATTCAAATAAGGAACCCTCCCGATACACTACTACCTAGCATTATCGGTTATCGAAATCCGTTAGGTCCTCCATCCATAGCATTTACCCCTTTCCTCCGTTATTTGACAGAAAAGTTACATTTCCTCACGTAATTAAACTTAATAAAGAACATCTCACCAATCGCACTATCGTTCCGAATTGGGTGTTGGAAAATTTACGTCCCATGAATCTCGAATACATACAATCGGAATTCTTGAAATACCTTTCCCTAATAATAGGGGTATAACTTTTAATTCTCACATCTCTAGAGGATAGATATAACAATGCACTCTTCCTATTACCAAGTCCTGAGTGCTCAACATAATACTAAGTCGAATCTTTTCGCTCAACCGTAAACCTGATACATACCAAATCATAATGATAAAGTCTATTCATACTTTGGCATCGAATATCTCGAGCCCACTAGTCCTTCCGAAGTCTCTAGGATGGATAATATAAGTGCGAGTCCAACCTTCTTATAGGTAAAACCTAGCCAGAACAAAAGTATGTTGTACTAACGCAACCACTCCTATAGCCTTGCAATAAATAGCCACTATCGTACTAACCATTTCTATAACATTTTAACGAGGATAATATCATACTCGTGTATCGCATCACTACAACGAGTAACCTCAGTAAGGTACATAACAGTGTTTATATACTCATTCATCCTCCGCGAATATAACTAAAGAGAAATGAAAATCCCGCTACACCAGGGTAAATTATTCATATAATAATAACGTTTATAATTTTATGCATTAAACTCGTCTCTCATGCAAATCTAACAGTGAACAAAATATAGTGACTCGTTCGTGTCACATAAACACGCCTCATCCTCTGAGGATACAACTTATACTTCCACCTTGTCAATCATCTTGACAGTACAAATGGTCTTCGAACGCAACACGTCTACTAGAACTAAACAAAACTACTTTAATCGTTGTCTTTTACTAGGTACCATACTCTTATCCCCTCTACTCGCTTTCACAAAATACCTCGATACTTAATTTACTTAACAGCTGAATTGCATTCAGAAACTCACGAACAACTGGAATCGAATCCAGGAGGATCACAATCTCCTTATAGGTATCCTACTTTATATAAAAATATAGGCAAAAGATCCCCCTTCTAGGCGAGGCATCGCCACTCAAACATTACTTGCCCCAGAATGGCAAGGACAATACTCTCACCAAAGCAATCTATCATGGATCTATAAGCTGCGAGCCAATCCATACCGATAATAACATCGATCTCATGCATATCTAAGACTAACATGTATGCTCGTAATACTAAGCTACCAATATCAACCTCCACACTCCGGCATATAAAAAAAATATAAGCGAACCATTTCCCAGTGGTGAGTCTACACATGTCATAGTGCTCTCTGCTGTGGCTAATAGCCCTAAGGCCTTTGTAAAATGGGTAACTATAAAATAGTACGTTGCCCCAGTATCAAACAAAACTCGACTCATATTATCATGGATAGAAAACATACCCTCAATCACGGGTGGTGCCTGCGGAGCTGCTGCCCGAGGGACATTACAGACACGTCCGTACTGCAGCTGTCTCTGCTGAACTGAGGCTGTTGGAAAGGGTGGCGGAGATGGCTTCTGCGGTTTATTACTAGCATATTCCTGCCGTGGGGCCCTATTCTTTTCTGGGCAATCCTGACGCCTATGGCAATTTCTGCCACATTGGAAGCACCTCCCTCGAAACGGCTTCACTTCACTACGTTGTTGACTAGTCTCGCTTTTTTCCTGGTCTTGCTGGCCTTGATGGGAAATTTATGGAAAAACTATGTCAGGGCGAGGACAATCCCTCCACTTGTGACCCGGCTGTACACATTTATAGCAGAGTCCAAAAAGTTCTCCATGCTTGGGTTGAAGCTCCTTTCCAAACTGATCCGAACAAGTTCGACGTTCATGACTGTCCATTCCTCATTTAAAACATCTCTTTGTGACTTCACTCGGCCCCCGGCTTTGTTGACCCTGACGCTTTTGGGTTTCTCTACACAATTTGTTACCTTTGTGGCTTTTACGGTCTTGAAGAGATTGTTGTTACGATTTTTGCATCTTCACACACTTGTTATTTCCAGTCATGACAGACTGACTATACTCTCTAGATCTTTTTCCCCCATAAGCTGTGTGCTGCGTTCTTGATACTGTAAGATTGCAGTGGTAACTGCCTGTGCCACAATACCTGCTAACTCGGCAGTTGATATTCTCTATGGAGATACCTGAGGTGTGAGTCGATCTTGCTCGTTAACTTCCCTAACCGCTTTAGTTAGTTCTTCTTGACGATCCATCTGAAAATTTAAATAAATTTTGATGAGTTCATCATTCGCATAAACAAATCACAGAAGCACGAATTCCCAATGTATAGAGATGATCACAACATTCCTAGTATTAGGGCTCTATATCAAAAAATGCTAAGCTGAAAGCGAAATAAGCCGTACAGATCCTAAAGGACACTAGAACATGATGCTCTGATACCACCTGTGACACCCCGCCTAATTAAATACCGGGCGATCACTCCTTTATTAAATTAAAATCAAGGTTAACATTTGGTTCATTCTTAGCATCACTGTCGTAAAAATAACTTTTCCAATTTAAACACCCTAATTAATTAAGCTAAGTGTCAAAACCATTTTTAAACATTACTTTCCAAATTTTATTTTGAAAACAAAGATTTAATTATTTACAACAATTCAATATTTAAAGAATCACACCACAATAATCCTGGAACATATAATCCAAATAATTTAAACATTCAACCACTAAATCCCAACATTAAAACTTAAAGTAAAACATCTAGACAGTAATAAATCCCAAAGTGACAATACTAGAAATAACTGAATCACAAAGTCCAAATGAACAACTGAATAATGGAAAAGGCGACACATGCCCCACTAAATGAATATGCTAGGAGTGGAGTCAAATAAATGAAGTCGTCTAAGCAAGAGTCCTGCAACTCGCACCTAAGCTGTAGCACATTTCTTCCAAAGGATCCTATGCAAGGCGCCCCTGTGGCTGAGCACCTGTAATATATACATATATATACAAGAGAGAAAGAGAAATAGAAACGGGTCAGAGCCCGATAGTGTAAATGATTTAAAATTCGTTTAGCAAGTATTTAAAATGTTTACAGGCCAATGCAACAACATATTAGTACGACACTCTCTTAAGAATTTCTCACCTCTCTTCTAATGTGCACGCCTATCGCACTAACCTTCCCAATGGTTTAACTTATCTTAGGTTACTCGTAAGATTTAAAACTGAACAACATAATTGTGTAAGAGGAATATTTCATTCAGTAACAAAGCTCTCATTTTAACTTTATTTATTAATAAGGTTTCCCAGTGTCGTAATATACTTTTCAAGACAAGTACTTCCAATTTGAAGTCATTATTCATTTCTTACTTACCATAACACAATAGGCAGTTCCAAATTTCAGAATTTCATATATATATATATATATTAAATACTCGTATAACATATATATATTCTAACAGCACCCCACATAAAAATTATGGTGCGGGCATACTCTGCTATCCAATCCCCGTATCAATCGTACTAAGGTAAATACAAGTTCGGAATCACTCTCGAACTGTATTAATACATACACAAACAGTATTGAGGCGAACCATAGTCTCCAAGTCCAAGAGGTCAGCACATACCCTCGCGTCTCTTAGGACCGTGACTATCGATTCGATAGCCAATACCTAGGATTCATATCTTCTAGGGTACGAGTCAATATCCCCCATGAAGGCCCATTCGAGATAAGACCGTCCTAGCGCGGTAACCTCAGGGATAGCAAGTAGCGGGGGCATGATTTTCACACATAGATAGTATATACACAATCATATAGTCATATATGTACAACACTTATTCACATTTCTCAATTTGGTGTACCCACAATTTATAATTACAACTTCTTGTTCTGAAGACATTTTTACTCACTTATCCCGTATAATGGACTCATATCGTTATTTACGGTTATCTCTCTCTCGTGATTTTTAAAGTAATCTCACCGTTCCAAATACTGAACACTACACCAAATCTGCCGAATTGTTAAGGTCATTGACCTTGACAAATCCAACTTGTCAAGGTCAATGACCGTGGCATTTCGAGGTGAGATAACTTTTTTTGTCACGGTCATGTCGCGGTCCATGACCGTGACACGTTTAGTCACGGTTTCTAACCGTGACAAAGACGTGGCCCTTTTTAAAAAATTGTCACGGTCATTTGCCGTGACAAGTCCGTGACAACTTTTGTCACGGGCTTGTCACGGTCAATGACCGTGACAATTCTGGGCAGAATTTTAAAAAAATCTGCTGGGCTGTATGGCCACTGCCACTGCCCAGCAGTATATTTGTACCTGTTATAGCAATGATGTACCTGTTCAAACATCATATATCCAAACAAACTAAAGATAATGCAAATATATATTCAAAATAGAAACTATTTAAGAATAAAAAACATCACCATCAATTATCTCAAATCTACAAACTATTTGCATGGAAAAGAGATTTTGTACCGCGACGCTCGGGGACACCTCCTTATCCTTCCCTTCTAGTCCGAATAGCCACATAAGTATAGAGCATATGTGGCCTACCCTTAGGGCCACTACCTGTCCCCTGAATTGAAATAAAGTAAAATTAGTATACGCCCCTCAAATATAGATAAATATAAATCGTAATTGAAATCGAAATCGAAATTGACATATAAATATAAATACATTACCTGTAGTGTCACCCAAACAGCTAACTTGAGCTCATATGGCACCTCCTTCCAACTAATGTACCCCGGGTAATCGTGTCAAATATAATTCCCTTGTTATCTGGACACTAAGAAATGCCATAATCCTATGGAGTTATGCGCTGCAAATTCCTTCCAACCGTTGTGGAGCCAAAAATCAGCAGTTGAAGTTGTCAATTCCACCTTTCAATGGTCTCCCATGTTTTGCCAGAGGTTCCAAGTGGTGGACCATTGAAAGGTGAAATTGACAACTTCAACTGGTGATGTTTGGCTACACAACGGTTGGGAGGAATTTGCAGAGCATCGCTCCATAGGATTATGGCATTTCTTAGTGTTCAGATAGACGAAGAGATCCAGTCTCCTCTCCACAAACAGGACACCCCAAATAACTATGTACTAATCACCTATTAAAGGTAAGAAGCGTATATTCATGGATTAGTATAAACAAAACTTAGATGTAGTTGGAATATTTATGTATTAATCTCCTCTCCACACACGCACACTACACAAGAGTGAAAATGATAAAGTGCAGATCAATAAAAAGCATTAAAAATGGATGTTTCGGTACAAATTGAAATATTTATTACAAATTGAAAAATTGTTTCAAATTCGAGTTATCATAAAAAATGGATTGATATTCGGTAGGAGCAGCCAAGTCATCCACACTACTATTTAGATGCCTTGGCGTGTGTTGGAAAATTGACCACGGCTCGTTGTTGATATAATCCGAGCAAAACACTTGCTTAACCTTTTGAAATGCACAAATAAACGGCTCATCACTCACATGGTCGTTGCTCTTCAACTTGGACAAGTCAACCATGATCAAATTGGTGACAGGATCAACTTTACAAGCATTTTTATCCTCAACTCTTACCCATTCACAGTAAAATACAACCTCTTTGAAGCTTATATAATCCAATTCAAATATATTTTGGATTACACCATAGTAAGTCATTTCAGCTTCAACGAGGTTTTTATCTTTTGCGCTCGCTCGAAAGAAAGTAAGAGCCTTGTATGAAATTCTCGAGTTCTGTACATTTGTACTTTCCTTGTACACTTTAGCGCCGAAAATGTAACCGTTCAATCGATACTTTTTGTACTCTTGTGCCATGAACAAGGGTCCAGTGGCTAGACGAGCAAGCCTTGATGTCGCATCACCCATCTTTAGGAGCTGATAAAATATATAAATTAATTAAATTAGTGGTAAAATTTGAGTGTAATGTAACGTTATATAACGACTGTTTTCATTATAATTACCTCTTGTGTAAACCATAGCCTAAATTCGCTGTCTGATTGTACCATTATTTTTCGTCTTTTATTGTTCTCACAGGCTTCATATTTACTGCATATTACAAAATTAATCATGTATAAAATAATCTAAAATAATGTTAAACATTATAATAATCGAAACTTACTTTTTCCATTCTTTGACATCTTCATGTGTGTCAAATAGATAACGAGCTACTTGTTCATGTTGCAAACTCGTTAATTTCACTCGTTTTCCCATCACATTACCACCATCATCGACGAATTCATCAGTGTCATCAACGCTGGTCGAGTCAGGCATATATTCCCGAGTATATATTGATGACTCCACGGTGATGTATTCCTCTGCAATTGATCCTGCAATATATCGCGTATTCTTGACGTAATCTTTAAAAACTTTCATCAATCTTTCAAACGGATACATCCACCGATATCTAACTGGACCACAAAGAACTGCCTCGTCGCATAGGTGTACCAACAAGTGAACACTTATGTCAAAGAATGCTGGGGGAAAGTACTTCTCCAATACACAAATCGCTTCGTTCACAACCAATTTTGCGGCCACTATGTGTTCTCGATTCACTACCTTCTCACATAAGAGAGAGAAGGTAATACTAATTTGCATAATATCCCTATGCAAATCCTTGTGCTTGGAGAAACAGTGCTTAAACAATAGAGGAACCAATTGCATGATCACATGCCAATCGTGGGACTTACACTTATGTAAATCATGAGTAGCATAATTCACAATCCTTTGCAAGTTGGACGAAAAAGTAGATGGGCCCTTCAAATTATATATTGTGTCTAGAAGCACCTTTCTTTCTCCACTCATCAAAGTAAACGCACCAGGCAGAATTATTGTCCTTCCCCTACTATCTTCTTTCAACCATAGTTGTGGCTTAAGTTTTAACGTTTTAAGGTCTTTTCGTGCATTTTCTCCATCCTTCGAATGACTCCCCCCAAGTCAAGTACCCACAATATGTTCAGGGAAGTTCTTCTCTGCATTCATCACATCCAATACATGGTGCACCGGGTTATTCTTCCAATAAGGCAAGTCAAATAAAATTGACCTCCGAGACCATGCCTTTCTTATCTCAGTTTCATTCCCAGTTGGGGTCTTCTTATGCTTGACATTCTTAAATTTGGGATTCTTACCTGGCATATTTGGGCCACATTCAGAAGATTTACTTTCAATTTCTGAACCCGAAAGTTGTCTCGGCGGTAGCCTATGTTCAACTCCGCCCAATAAATAATTGGAACCTTTCTCAAATCTGAAACTATGAGCTGGGGGTAAAAACCTCCTGTGGCAATGGTATACATTTTTTAAGCTAGAGGATAGACGAAGAGATTCAGTCTCCTCTCCACAAATAGGACACCCCAAATAACCATGTACTACACATCCGGATAATGACCCATAAGCTGGAAAATCATGAATTGCCCACATCAACATAGCTTTCAGCGTAAACTCTTCTTTTCTAAAAGAGTCAAATGATTGCACACCCTCTTCCCACAACTCATTTAATTATTCTACCAAAGGAGCCAGGTAGATATCAATGTCATCACTTGGTGCCTTTGGCCCAGGTAACAACAAAGACATCATCGAAAATTCAGGTCTCATACATTGTGAAGGAGGGAGGTTGAGTGGGGCTAGGATCATTGGCCATACACTCTGATTGGTGCTTAGATTTCCAAATGGATTGAAACCATCTGTTGATATAGCCAAACGAATGTTGCATTGTTGTCGAGCAAAATCAGGATACTCTAAATTCATCATCCGCCAGGCAGTAGAATCAATAGGATGACGCATGATAATACCCCCTACTTCTTCCCTAGCATGCCAAGTCATTGCCTCTGCAATCCATGGTACTGTGAAAAATCGCTTTAATCTAGGACCAACGGGAAAATATTTCAATACTTTTTGGGGCACTTTTGAGATTGTACCTTCCTTACTAGTAGATTGGACATATCTAGGTTCATCGCATACCGGACAATGATCGAGATTTTCATACTCCTTTCGGTATAGTATGCAGTCATACACACAAGCATGAATTGATTTATACTTCATTCCCAAACCTTTCAAACTGTTCTTCATAATAGGATAGCTATTTGGAAGTGTATTCACCTTGGGTAATAAGCCCTTCACCCATTTCAGAATTCCCGTCACGCTATTGCCAGACAAACCGTACTGCGTCTTCAAACTGTGCAAACCAACCATGGCATGTAAAGTTGTTTGATCTTTCTCACAGCCAGAGTATAACGGTTGGGTGGCCTTAAATTTTAAACTTTGGTATTCATCGTCAAGTTTTATCGTGTTATCTTCAAGAGCACTTGAATCTTCTACATCATCAGTAACCTCATTCTCCTCTGCTTCATAAACTCCGTATGCATCATCAACTAAATACTCTAACATATTATGATCTACGTCGTCCCCTTCTACATCTATTCTACTTGTTGATGGTTGTTGTGAAGGTTGGTCGGGGACAAAAGGAACTTTCAATTCACCGTGAAAACTCCAAAATCGATAACTATCTTGCATACCTGATCTTAACAAATGTAGTTCAACTGTTTTCCACTCAAACACCTTACCATTCTTACACCTAGCACACGGACACGGAAACTCTTCATCATTACGACATCTCTTTGCATATTTCACAAATTCGTTAGCACCTCTGCGAAACACATCCCCCATTCTATTAGTCTCACCCATCCACTCTTTGTATTTTGGATATCCCATCACAGCTACCACAACTAAACACCTATTAAAGGTAAACAAAACTTAGATTTATCGTATGTTTTATTTAATTATCCCATCATTTAATTATCCTATTAAAGGGTAAGTGGTCCTATCCCATTCAAGACTGCATTTTTTTGTAATATACTTAAAAACTCATGCACATTGTTACGATTTGAAAAAAATTCGACAGCATATCCCCGTAGTTCTCCAAGTACACGACGTAGATTGGCAGGTGTGAGTGTTATTTCAATTGGTCAATTGAAATAACAGTCACACTTGTCAATCTAGTATGTACCCAGAGAACATTAAGATACGACTGCAGAACTTCCTCCAAAAGTAAAAACTTTAAGCCAATAAGAATATTATACAGAAATTATACAGTCTCAAACTGTCCAAACGAGACAATTCGAGAGATCTCATTACAGGGGTAATGACTCTCGAACGGGTCTAAGGGCTATTGAATGCGTACGCATAATAACTAGAAGGCTAGTATCTATGCGCACTATATTTAATTTCAAGTATGTTTCATATAATGGGTTAATTCAAATACAAAAATAAATTCATGGGTTAATTCAAATACAAAAATAAATTCATGGGTTAATTCAAATACAAAAATACAAATTCATGGGTTAATTCAAATATACACACACACACCCCACTTCCCTCCACACCCCGCACTCACCACATACACGCACACCACCACCCCCACTCACCACATACACACACCCCCCATCCACCACATACACACACACACACACACACACACACACACACACAATAGCCCCCCCACCCTTCCCCACCTCCCTCCACACCCCCCACCCACCACACATATACACACACACACAACAGCCCCACCCCCACCCTGCCCCACCCCCTATCCCCACCCTGCCCCACCCCCACACACGTACATATATACACACACACACACACACACACACACACACATATATATATATACACACAAACATATATATAAATGGAAGAGAGAGAGAGAGAGAGAGAGAGAGAGAGAGAATTAAACCTGAAAGTAGAGAGAGAGAGCAGCGTAGAGAGAAAGAGAGGGAGGGAACGACTGGAGGGAAAAAAGAAGGGGGAAAGGGTTTTTGCTGCAAAAGTTGTCACGGTCGTGTCAAGGTCATTGACCGTGATAATTCTTTGTCAAGGTCAATGACCGTGACACAAAACGTGTGTTTTTTGTCACGGTCAATGACCTTGACAAGGGTGGCCGGCTGAAAGGTGACAATTTTGTTATTTTGGTGTAGTGGAAATTGCCACCCTACACAACCCCAAAAACCTTGTACTAATTTGAATTCCTCGAATACTGGTTTTCCTCACTCAAATTAACCGATTTTTAAAATAGGGGTAAAATAGGAATTTCCCTAAAAATAAAAATCTCGCTCGAACCAGAATGGTTCTCGCTCGAACGACTTCCACGTGTCGCTCGAACGACTTCGCGCGACATGTACATCTCGCTCGAACGACTTCGCGCGACATTGACATCTCGCTCGAACGACTTCGCGCGAACTGCACTGTTTCGTCTTCAACCTTTGGCAGATTCGTTTTTCACCATTTTTAAACCGAAAAACCTCTATAGTTTAATCCCAAACGCCTCCTCTTTAATCCCAATCAATAATATCATGATTATATAACATTAATAACTTTCTGGAATCATTAATTCATCAAAAATCATTTAGATTACATGAAATCCCCAAATTACTTCGTAAGAACCCTAATTCCCAAATTTTCAATTAGAGAACCTAATCAACATCAATTCGTTCATCCGTATAAATTCTAAATTTCGTAATACCACCTCTACATATGAAGGGGTTTCCAGATTATCATTTAAACCATTACTACATGCGATTTCCTATCTCAAATTTTTTTGGGTTTTCTTTCATAAAACTCATCCTAATCATTCCTAGACTAACATGAGTGATGCACTAACGAAATATGAAAGATAAACACTTGCCTGGGATTTTTGACGTTCTGGTTTGGTGACGAATTTGGTGTGGTTGTGTTCCCCGTTGCGCGATCTACGCGTTGGTGGTGGTGGCGGTGCAAACGGATGGATTTTGGGCATTGGATTGCTTTGGAAGCTCTTTCCTTCCCTCTCCTATGGACGTCACTTGTCTTTGGTTGCTCTAACCCTAGAAGACAACCTTAGACATCTGATATATCCCTTGAATTTTCTTGGGTTTAATTACCCAAAAATGTAAAATGTCCAAAATGCCCTCCCGGAGTGTTAAATAGGCCTAAAAACGCCCCGAGACCCAAACTAAACCCCCGGGTACACTTTTCTGACTATCTCGACCCTTTCGGATGCGTTGGCGCACTCAAAACGACCATACGAGCGACTTAAAAATATTTCACTTTTATTAATCAACATTTATTTCCGACGCGACACAGGCGCATCTCGACTTAAATTTTCCAAAATTGTCATTCTATTCACGCGCGACATTTAATAGAACCAATATTATATATTACTTTCCTCATTAGTAATATTCAACAAATTTCCCATAATTATTAACTCACATCACGTTAATAAAAATAATAATTAAATTCCGGATTTATATTAAATTAATAATTCACATTAAATTTAATAAATTCCCAAATTTATAAACCATAAAAATACGGGGTATTACATAAAGGAAAAAGAAAATAAAAGGAGAAAGTGGTATATATCTTATGCTACCGGTCGACCGCGGCCAGGGGGATGGTCGATCGGTCCCTTAGGCGAAAGCACACTGTCTCCAAACCAAGGTAAAATGGGAATATGAGGTCGACCGGGGGTCCAGGGTCGGTCGATCGGTGCTCTATTTTTTTGTGCTCTTTGCTCTTCACATGGGAGAATTGGTGCGAAACGGAATCGGCTATAACTTCTTCGTTCGAACTCGAAACGACGCGTTGTTTGCATCCACACGATGATAACTCAATGAACTACGCATTCGTGGAAATTACCTGAGATGGAGATGAAGTGTGAATTGAATAAAAAGCCCTTGAATTAGTGTCCAACAACGAAACTTCTCTGAAATGCAGTCAAACCTCACTTTTTGTGTTCCAATACCTACAAAAGCATAATTAACCCCTGAAAAACATATATAGGTTCAAATTCGAGGTTTTCTAGTTAATGAGCATAATTATAGGAATTAAAGACACAAAAAATGCAAGAATGCTAAAGATAACGGGCGCAAATATGCACTATTCGTGACGTATCATTAACATTTTATCATTTTTTATATTCAATCAATTGAAATATTTCTAGACTAAAATTATCTATTAGATTCGTTGTTAAATTTATAATTTTTACAAATGTTACCATAAAATAAACATCGGGATATCAAAAATGGAAAAAACTAAAAAGAATATAAGTGGTAACACAATCTTTTAAGGGATGTATTGATAAATTTATTATTAAAGAGAAAAAACATATAAATTATGTTAATGAAAACACAAGTCAATCGGAAGAATTAAAAAATAATGCAAATGACAAAAATGAAATAGTGAATAATGTAAATCCTACGTAATTAAAAAAAATATTGTCATAATCTTGAAACAATTTCTAGAATATGAAACTTATTCTGATCTTGATGGGAAAGATTTATTTGAAGTTTTTAAACTTTTGCGAGATATATTACCAAAAAAAAAATGACAATCGAGATACAAAATTTCTTTAAAAAAACTTAATTTTTTTCCAAATTCATTTATTGCTTATAAAATTCTATTGACCATATCAGTTAAAGTCGCATCTACGGAAAGAAGTTTTTCAAATTTAAAATTATTAAAAAATTACATACGATTAATTATGTCACATGAAAGTTTAAACGGATTAGCCTTGTTATCTCTTGAACATGAATTGAGATAAACTTGATTGTAAAATTTTAATTAATAATTTTGCAAGTAAATATACTAGAAAACTATTTTCAATGGTTTTTAGGTATTAAATACCTTTGTACTGCTGTTTTTCCAGGTTAAGAAAATAATATTTCACTAAATAAATAAACGGTAAATAAATTTAACTAATTAATCAGAATTACAATACCAGTAAACAAGTACAAGAAAACATACAGTTTGTGATTGAAACAATCACTTGCAGAGATTTGACTGAGTCGAAAGTTGAAATATCTCTCCTTAAGATAGAATACGCCTCTGCTACGGTGCTCATGGAAAATTCAACTGGCGTCTGCCTCCCAAGATGAAACGGTCAACGACTATAACAAGAAGCACTTAAGTGCAACAGTCCCACGAACCAACGATGGCAAATTTCTCTCAAGCAGAAATAAGGGAACAAGGAAAGGAGTAGGGAATTCGGGTAGATTTTCTGGTGTCTAAAATGGACTGTAAATGGTCCTTTATATAAGTGGTGAAGGCTTACAACTATTGGCTTTTTCCAGGAAGGATGTGACTGTTTGAACAGTCATATCTCTTAACAAAACAGCACAGCGTTTTAATTAAAATAATTAAAATAACGTATTTTTTAATTAATGCGGAAATAATAATAATTAATTAATCCGCAATTAATTAATTTGTTTTGAGAAAATAAATTTTTCGATCCAGAAAATAAATTTTAAATCCCAAAGGTCAATTAAAATTTTGTCCAAAAAATTTAATAGTTGCTCAAGAAAGACCCACGACCTGGACCCATATATGAGTACGGGTCGGGCCGAACAGACGGCGGCGGTGGAGCGCGCATGGGCTTTCGGCCTAATGCCAAACAATGCATAATGCAGGCCCTTTCCCTTCAAAGAGTTGGGATAGCCCAAGGCATCCAAGCCTTAGTGCCATAACTTGGGTATATCAACTCCAAGTATTTATACCACTTTTTCAATGTGGGATAAACCCACTTATGTAGATTACACCAACTAACTTAAACTCAAATGGGTCACTTTAAGTCCAAATTTCTCATTCATTACTTCACAATTTTGAATAAATGAGTATACCAAATAAATCTCCTTGCGACAAGGAACGTATTAGTACTAAGACATGTCACTTTTAATGTATGTGCCATATATAAAATTGACTCCAGAGTTTGACCAAATTAGCTGAATATTTATCAAATATCCAACAATCCCTCATATGAATGAAAGTTGAAAGAATCAAATGAATATAGATGCAAACAGAGAGATTTTCTAGGAGAAAACATTGCATCGAAAAAGATTGCTTGTTGCTTTGAATCTTTCCTAATGAGATACTATCGATCTTACTAGCCAATCAATGAATGTGATGTCTTGAATTGATCGACCATTTGTGTAAACTGAGACAATAGTATTCACACAATGTCTTTCCAACCTTATTAGTTTGACAACCCGCCTAATAAAATACCGGGCGATCACTCCTATATCAAATTAAAACAGAAGTCTCATATGGTTCATTCTTAGCATCACTGTCGATAACCAATTTAATTACTAATATCCTATTAGGCTGACGTCAAATTTTAATTAACTAATCTTTTTAACCAAACCATTCAAATAAAATAATCACAACAGTTGTATGTAATAAATGAAATGAAGTGACTGAACACTCGGTAAAAAATAAAACAAGCAAATCGAATGCCGCACAAAAAGGCGGTAGAAGAATACAATTGGGCCATCAGCCCGAATATGTATACAATACCTCATATTTAGATCTCAATGATAGAAGCGTCTATAATAAACCTTCTTGCATCCATAGTTGCTGCAGCAAACGTCTGACTCGAAGGAATCATCATACAGGCGTCCCTGGGTCTGGATACCTATATATATATATATATATATATATATATATATATATATATATATATATATATATATATATAGCAAGAGAGGGGAAAATAGATAAATGGGTCAGAGCCTGAGTTTTGAAAATATTTTAGCAAGTGCTTAAAATCCATATTTTTAAGATATGATATTTCTCATATTTAAACTGGTATCTCACTCTCATGAGATACACCTCACCCCTCTTCTAATAGTGCACAACTATCGCATATCTTTTAAATAACCTAGTTAAGCTACCCTGCCTAACTAATGTATTTCCATCTTCTAATAATCCTTTTTAATACGAGTACGAAGGACTAAACTTCTCCCCATTCCTAACATTATGTTATGTTCGTGCATTGGGTGTCTCGCGAAGCGAAATTCAAACAAGGAACCTACGATACACTACTACGTGACAATGGCGATCGTAGGGATCCATTAGGCCCTCAGTACATACCACATCTTATAATATCTCGTGTATAAATATTTAGTTCTCATTAGAACCTACCATTCATATTCATATAAATCTGGATATAGATTTACCGGAAGAAGTATATTACTTTATTCATTTTTTCCCTTTGTATACAAGGTTATATGATATCTTATCTCATATATATACAATATACTATACTCAACAAGTATAATAATTAATCCACCAAGCTATAATATAAGTAGCTTAGTCATTCTCATTTACTAAGCAACAGTGGAATATTACAAGTATACATATATGTTATTCTCAATACATATATTCATATCTGGCACTCCTAAGCTAAGCTGCGGTGCACACATACTCTACTATCAAATCTCAGTACATCACCTACATAAGGACCACGCGTTCCAAATCACTCAGGAACCGTATCAATACAAATCACACATATTGGAGGCGAACATAGTTATCATATCGATGGGTCACGCACATACCTATGCTTCCACAGTCAGCAGACTTATTAACTAAGAAATAAGCCCTTCATAGTCCTATGTTCTTAAGGTACCAAATCTAAATCCCCCCGAAGGCAACACAAGATAAGATTGTCCTCTTTAGAAAGTTGTCCGCCTGTGATAACAAGTATGGTAGGTATGTCATACACATAATAAACAATAATATAGGCACACATTCCACCTATACAAATATAACATCAATGAGGTATTCATACAACCATATTATAACGATAGGTATTTGTCTCACCTATACATAATTCCCCATAGGTATTTATTTAACCCATGTATATAATAATATCAAGGCATACGCATAGCTCATATAATAAATCCCATACGTAGTATATTTATATCTTGAATATCCTACGCATTTATCGATTTTTAACTAATCCTCAATATATTATTTTATCGCTTTTCTGACCGCACGATGATAATACTAATAACACCGTTGCATTTATCCGTCTTATATTATATATAATTTAACGACTTCTTCTATACAATCTCAATCACGTCCCAATATATTATGGCTATAATTTCCAAAATCTATAGGAATAGCCAATAACCTCAAGTGTTCCCTTTCTTAATAATATAAACATTCATACACTAAAAATACTACCCCAATACGTACTCTCTTCTTTAATATTCAAGTCACTCCTTAATCACTTCATAAATATTTGTACAAATACTTCCCAAATGTACCAATTCATAATAATTAAATACCATATGCACTACGTCTCTTAATTCCTTAGGTATCTCCTCACTTATAATGATCGTCATCCATAGACACATAGAGTAATTGCTCAATTCTTTATAGTACGTATCCTAAATTTCATCCTAGTCTCCTCGTAGAATCTTCCTTAATTAAAGTTGGTATATAAGTACCTTTTCTACACGTACAATTACTTATATAAAATTTACCCACCTAAATACCTCTTTAAGAATTATTCCTCACGAATACCCCTATTTGGGTAAGTCTTGGATTTTACTTTTATCTAATCCTAAAATACACATCTCACTTGAATAATTATTTATAAGTCCCTACACTATTTTCAGGAACCCCAGCTCTCTTACTCTATACTTTATTTTCCTAAAAAATACACATTATGTGCCACACCATTTTTACACTTTCCTAACCCCAATTATCTTCCTTAAATGGTTAAGAATAATTTCCCCTTGTTGTATAATTATTTCCTCAATTAAACAAGACAAGAATAATTTAATTTGGGTTTTAACCCATATATACTAAACCAACCGAAACTGCCAGAATTTCTGAAGGATCGATCGATCGATGCCTGGCCATCGATCGATCGATCGATCTGGGCAGCTTCTTTTCCAAGAAGCTGTTCAGACATTAAACCTTATCCCCAAGCTTTTATCTCTTCTTATAACATCCTCCAACCTCAATCAACAACATATATATACATCAAAGGGGTTCTAATCATCCTAGAACCAATTTTCAACAATTAATTTCAATAAATTCCAAGATTTTCAAATTAGGTATTAATCGAGTTATATCCGTTTTAATCTTCTGAAAACCCGTTTGATCCACAAAATTTCAGCCCAAAAATCTTTAGTTTTAAACCAACTACACTATGAGAAATTAACACACTCAATCATAAACCAAGTTAAACACTTGCCCCGTGGATTAAATCCGATGATCCCGAGTCGAATCCCATGAAGTTTGGCCCGAAATTCCTTTTCTTCCTTCTTCTCCTCTCTTCTTCTTCTTCTTCTTCTTCTTCTTCTTCTTCTTCTTCTTCTTCTTCTTCTTCTTCTTCTTCTCCTTCTTCTTCTTCTTCTCTTCCTTCTCTCTTCTCTTTCTCTCTCTTAGGGCAGAATTTGGGGAATAAATGAGGGTTGCCTCCTCTTAAATCCGAAATTGGGTGTGTACCCAATTGTAAAATGACATGTGTACTCATTTACGAGTCCGTACTAGTCCAAAAATCTCCATAACCTAAACACTACCCCCGGATACTCTATTTTTACTATCTTGGTCATTCCGAACCCAATGGCGTAGTCAAAAATTCCATCTGAGTTACTTAACTAAAATTCACTAATTAAACCCAACACGTTCAATACGCGTGTTTTCCAATTAAAATATTTCCCTTTGTCGCTTTACCCAACTACGACATGTAATAAAAATAATCTACTCATATACTTAGTCTCGTAAGAAAATATAATCCATGTAAATATTTATCCGACACTCAAAAACTAATATTTACTATTCACTTTATAATATTAAATTTATATAATTTCACTAATAAATTCCAAAAGTACTATTCATAAAAATTCCTCAAATTATAAAATCACGTCTACAGCATAATTTAAATTCCTTTAAAAGTATGGGGTATTACATACTTCCCCCCTCACAATAGAATTTCGTCCTGAAAATTGAGATATAGCCTATACCACTACTCTAGGATCGCTATATACCCTATGTACTAGCTTAACCAAATTTAGATATAGCCTAACACAATGGTCTCTTACAATATTCCACCTATTTCAAGGCATATACTCTAACACACTAGCCTAATCCCAAGCTTAACTAAATCTCTATACGTTATAACGCTACCTCGATCGTATAGTTGACTCTAACATCATATGACATCTAGTGCTTCTTTAAGTGCATATAGAGAAAATGATCTTATAACCATCGTTTTAACTTATTGGTCCTATCGGAGGTCCGTTACTCTAAGTATTCACTCATTTACGTCAGGTTATCTAATTTCCCTTAAAAAGGAAACTTCACTAGCGCTCTACTATTCCCGTCAGTCTTTTCGCTTATCCTAAGTGTGACAACTCTTATTGCACAGAGATAATTAGATCATTGCGTACTTTCTACGACATTCCATCCAATCCATTTCAAATCCATTTATAACTTTTCTGCAACATAAAATCTAGCTTTATATACTACGTCCCTTCTGTTTCGGGCGGTATATAAAATCAATTTACCAAGGTTCCCATACACCATTTAACTTGTGCCTATCTGCACAACTATTATAAACGTCTGATATGTAACACTCTTTCTAAATAATGGGACTCATTTTAATGGCCTGGTACTAATACCTGGGTACCCTTAACCTGAATAATTTGGAAATTTAATTCTCCCAAAACTTGGAAATTCGATCCTTCTCAAGATTATCCCATCGATCTTCTTGTGGTTAACTCACAATAGTCTTCCTATATCAGTGCCGATAGTCTTATTTCCCTTACTTAGTGGTAGTCCTAAGATCAAGGTGTTTTCAACACACGTAATATGAGTATTATTCTAACTATATCCTTAGTAGGGCTGTAAACAGATATTCGAAAATATGCATTCGTCCGATATCCGAAACCGAATTTGCAGATATTTATCCAAAAAAATGGAAATGAATACGAATATGGATACTCTATAAAAATATTCGAGAAAACGGATACGGATAGTACTAGTATCCGACACGGATAATCCGTATCCGATGCGGAGTGTCCATTTTATCGGATATCTGTTTTATCGAATATCCGTATCCGTCAAATATATGTTTAAAATATTACTAATAATATATATTTTTTTTTATTAACTTAACAACTCACGGTCACCCCACCCACCACACAACATAACCTAATCCCAAACCCCAATTCTTATCTTCTCTCTATCTATCTATCTACAAACTACTACGGGCCAACGTTTACACCCTACAACACCTCCACTGTAAGGTCCATCCCTTCCCTCTTTAGTTCGTCCCTACCTCTCCGGCTCCGTCCCTTCCCTATCTCTACAAACCCTATGTAGTCCATTTCATTGCTCGGGCCGCACAACAAGATCCAAGATCCGACGACAGAAGTTAAAAGGTTTCAAATATCCAAGATCCAGCACGGACCATTTTTTGTCTTCTATATACGTAGCCTATCAGGTATGTTTTCAAACATTGTTAGTGGCTATTTTTATTTCCCCTTTCAAACATTGTTAGTGGCTATTTCCCCTTTCAAACATCACTGCTATTGTATATATTTGATGTAAAATCGGTTTTAATACAGTCACATGTCAAGCTCTCCTTATTGTATTATTTCCTTTTTCATGTTTAACCACACGGGTATTTACACTACATAACCTAATCCCCACCCATAACTTGATAATTCGTATCCACCCGAACACGGATCGCTTGAAAATCGAATAGGACCAAGATCGATTATTCCGGTTCGATCATGGTCCATAATTTTATAGAACCGATTAATGCGGTCCGGTCCCAAAAATACCTCAAAATCGGACCGGATCGGACCGCGAACACCCCTAGGCTAAACAATATAAATGGATACGGATATTATCCGAATTCGAGGTATCCGAGCGGATATGGATATGGATGGTTGTTTTAACTATCCGGGCGGATACAGATACGAATATGGATAGTGCATCCAGTTAACGGATACGGATATGGAAAACATGGTATCCGATCCATATCCGTCCATTTACCACCCCTAATCCCTAGTGCCCAAGACCTCTCTCGACTTCCGACATTTGCTCAGTTTCATGCGTGGGACGTCTCGCAAAGCGAAATCCAAACAAGAAACCTTCCCGATACACTACTCCCTCGCTTCGTCGGTCATCGAGATATAACCGCCTAAGGGACACCAGCACGATGTTCGAAATCCTACTTCGTTAACCTACTAATGTACTTCTACCACTATATCCTTCCATCTTGACCAAATGGAAAGTCCAACTAATTAGGGTGCCTACTCTCGACAAAAGCATTATGAACATCACACCCAAAATGTATTTCCTTTGAATTTTCCTTTTATTCAAAGTCTGGCTATATGTCTGCAATCAATTTCCTTTATCTTAACTCACCCACATACTTGCGGTGATAGGAAAATTTTAGTGCTTTTCCATAGCACTTATATCTCTGTAGAATTATACAGTCATCAAATGGCTCTCACTCTATAGTGTTTTCCCTACACTAGGTGACTTATCGTCAAAACTAACGTAATTGCATTTTATAACATCTTTCCACTCCCGACATTGTTAAGGTTTGTGCGTAGAGAGTCTCGCAAGCGAAATCAAGACAAGGAACCCCTCCTATACACTGCGACTTAACTTTGTCGGTCGTGGAGGTCCGCTAGTTCAAATATGCCACTGGGATAATCCCATCTCTCATATCGCCAAAAGTGTGGCCACAAATACTAATTTTTTCAAGGAGCCTTACCATAAGTGATTGTATTAACACTAAGTCCTTAGCGCTACTGACAATGAGCTAAATCCCACAGCTCAACATTAAATGATGCATACCTTAAATAATACCTATGATGTGTACCAAGATCCCAGATGTCCACTTTATGGCAATGGGATAGGTTGTTTTTAGTTTTTTCAATTTAACGTTATTTATGTTTGATGAAATGCGTCACTGACACAAAAAGTTTGTTTGTTACAGTTAACAGTAAAAGAAATCCCCCAAAAGATATTGACATTAATATAAAAGATTTGAAACTTATCTGGAATTTTCACCAATCAGTTGCTGGGGAGCATATTAGATCTGCTTCTTACTTCTTGAGATACAAAAACACCACCTCATCTTTCATTGCTCGTCCTCTTGGCCCTCCTCTGGTAATCGATCTTGATCAAGTACAAACATCCCGAGAAAGTGTGGGAGAGTCTTCTTCTGATTTGAATACTTCTATTGCTGATTTGATGACGAGGAAGAGGAGGATGCCTAAATTCTTTGTCAAAGATGCTCCTAGTATTGATGGGGCAAAGAAAAACAAAAGGGGATGTCCCATCTGAGGGGATGACGAAAATTGACATTGCTCCATCTAAGGGAACAATTTCAACTGTTAAGGAGATTGGCAAGAAGCCCCCTGTTGTTCCAAAAGAGGTAGCACCTTTGATTGAAGGTGTTGCTATTACACAAGGAGAGGCAACACCTTTGATTGAAAATGCTCCTCTAAGGAGATTGAGAAGAGGTCTTGCCAAAAGACCTGTAGAAACTGTTGCTCAACCTTCTGATGTTGAGGATCCTTCTTTAAGAGATAATGCTCCATCTCTCATTGCTCTGAGCTCGGCCAAAGGTTTGATCAAATCTTGGATCATTCCCGAATATCGAGCTGCTGAGGGTTACCTTTCTCGAGATAAGGTCATTGATTTAGTATCCCAGCATATTGGGTTAGTAAGTATCATTATTTTTACTACTTTAGCTCCATATATTTTGATCATATTCTGAGTTGAGCTCCTTTCTTTTTCAATTTATGACGTGTTTTAATAGCATCTTGGAGAAAGATGAAGCTATAAAGGCTTCAACTTCCTCTAGTGGGGTGGAAGAAGATTTTGCTGGGTTAACCCAATCTTTGAAAGTATCCCGTTAGAAGTATGAGGAAGATAAAGTAACCTGGGAAAAGGAACTCCTGGCTGCTAAGTTAGCCCGTCGACAAGCTGATACAGCTCGAGACCAGGATGTAAATGCCTCCAAAGAATTAGAGGAAAAATTGAAGGTTGTCGTTTCTAGCAAGGAAGAAGCTGATAGCAAGCTTGAAGATGCTAAATAACGTAAGAAAGATTTGGAAGAGAAGGTGAGGCTTGCTGAGGAATATGCTTCTTCTGAGAAAGTGAAGAGAAAGACTGTTGTAAAAAATTCCTTTAGCTCTAGCTGGGACAAAGGATGGAACAAAGCCTTAACTTCTATTACTTGCCAAATGGAATATGCAAGCCTGAAGTACTTTAGAGATGGATGGGTCGCAACCTTGAAAGAATTGAGTGTTGCAGATGATTCTGAGTTGTTCAGAAGCACACTTATGGCCCTCCTCCTAATATTGATGAAAAAGAAGAAGTTGAAGTTGCATCTGCTGAGTCTTATATGATGTTGGTAGAGCAAGTACCTGTTATTACTATTCCTCAACCCTCCGAGCAAGTTCAGCAAGCAACAACTTCTACCGAGCAACGCCTACTGCCCTCTGAACAACCAATTCTTTTATCTAAATTAACTGAAGATGTTGTAGGGAGTAAGGATAAGGTGTAGAGTTGTTCAGCTCTTTAATTGTGTTATTTTCTCCCTTTTTGGTTGTAATTCTAAATGTGTTTTTCCCTTTCTATGATGAATAAACTGAACTTTTATTGTTTGACTTAAAATTTTCTTTCACTTGCTCTATCTGTATCGTTGTTGATACGTTTTTATTTTTCCTTGCTACTTTATTGCCAGTAGGGAACTCTTATCAACTCATGATACAAAGTTAATGAAGAAATGTAATGATTACTTCAAAGCTGGTCATGCAGATTTTACTGAGACTCAAATAATTGATATTCTTGGACTTGATGCCTCCAAACGAGCAATTGATGCATACCAGTACTTGAAGTGTTTACTTGATCGTGTTGTGGCCAACAATGTGGCTTATTACGAAATGATTGAAGACCTTCAAGAAATGATCGAGGAACTTCATCTTCAACACAAGGAATCCAATAAACTCCTACACGAAGGTTATGAGAAAAAATACCAACAGTTGAGTGTTGATCGGGGCTATGACAAGTATATCTCTGCCTATGAGAAAAGAGAAAGTTTTTTGAAACTTGAGATCGAAGAACATAGGAATATTGCCAAACTGTTGGAGGAAAAGAACATTGCCTTTCAAGAAGAAATGAAACAACTCAAATATGTTGCCTCCTCTTCTTCGGGAGCTCTCGTTCCAGTTAATGAAGAAGGATTTTCCTTTTTGGAAACTGAAAATGCTTCTTTGAGAGAAGAGTTGGAAACTTTGAAACAAGCCAAACCTACATCCTCCTCGCGGGGTAGAGGTAGAGTTGGTCGAAGAAGTGTTGAAGAGACTAGGATTGAACAAACCTTAATAAATCAGGTTGCTTAAATAAAAACAAAAACTCAAGCCTTAGCCGAAATGTCCCAGAAAATTCAGGCTCTTACCGACCAACTCTCCAACAAAAATTCTGCACTGGAAAGTAAAGATATCTTGGTGAAGAAACTCCATGAGCATCTTGAGAGATTGACTTATCAATTTTACAAATAGCCTAGAGAATTTTGGATGGCAGGGTATAATGAAGCTCTGTGTCATCTCGATGCTCGGTTACAACAGTCAAATAAAGAAGGATACAAACAAGGATGGTTGAATGATTTATGCGTGATGAGAGTTGAACAAGGTACATCTTTATTGAATAATTACTTAATTTACATGTTCCTCCATTTAAACTCGATGTCAGATGGATACCAGCCCGTGCCATTCCTCGGTGCTTAATCTCCAAATATCTTGGTGATTACCAGCTTTATTCAGATTTTGAGATATCTCATCCTTAGCATTTGCTTGATCGACCCTGTCTGGGCAACATCAGAATGCCGTGAGATATGAATTTCATCAATTATTCCTATGCGTTAGATGATCCTACAGCTGGGATGGAACCTGTATCAAAAGCAGAGGGAAAGAAATCTGAAGAATAGGAAATTTGTATTTAATGAAATAAAATTCATATTTAATGTATTCTGCTTGTTTTCAATGAAGAAAAATTTAGTCTTTATGAAATTTTATTTCCTTGGAAATACTTTGTAAGATACTTTTCTTGTTATTTGCTGATATATATATATATATATATATATATATAGAAGGACAAACTATCCTGTTTTGCCTAGACAATGGAGCTTGCTCCACTTGTTGCCTAGTTGTAGTGACTTGTCACTCTTTGTGCATAAGCAATGGAATGATTTTCATCCCATGTTCCTACTTAGTTGTAGTAATCATGCCAGGATTACCATGTTGCCTAGACAATGGATGCCCCAGGAGGTCACCCATTTTCTTGCCTAGTTTGGGGTGTCCCTTGGGATCACCCGTGATCAAACAGGCTTTGCCTTGTATGATTATTTTTTTGTCGACCAATCGGAGTTGGTGGTTGTTGAATTACCGACCAACCGGAGTTGGTGGTTGCTGAATTGCCGACCAATCGGAGTTGGTGGTTGCTGAATTGCCAACCAACCAGAGTTAGTGGTTGTTGATATGGTTTGTGTAGTGTGTAGCACTAGTACTCCGAAAAAAATGAACAAAAAAGTAATATGGACAAAACATCATTTTTATTCATATTGAAATAAATGGGGTACATATGAATCTGTATTACAGATAATACTTGCGCAAATGCTCCGCATTCCACGCGTTTTTGAATTCTTCTCCCTCTAAGATTTTTATTATGTAGGTCCCAGGATGAACAACTTTAGTTACTCGGTAGGGCCCATGCCAGTTGGCCTCTAGCTTATTATGCTTCTGGATCACCTTCTTGAGGACATAGTCCCCCTATTTTAGATCACACTTCTTCACCCTTTTTTTGTAAAACATAGTTGTTTGTTGTTGGTAGGTTGCATTCTTGATTGCTGCTTCTTCCCTAACCTCTTCGAGCATATCCAAATCTAAGCGTCTAATCAAATCGCTTACTATAGAGTTGAAATTAAGCATTCTATGAGTAGGTAGGCCCAATTCAGTAGGTATGACGGCTTCACTTCCAAAGGCTAACATGTATGGAGATTCCCCAGTTGCTATTAGGGGTGTAGTACTATAAGCCCATAACATAGAATGTATCTCGTTAATCCAGTTCCCTTTGGAATCATCCAGTCGTTTTTTCAAACCGTTCAGCAGAGTCCTATTTGTCACTTCAGTTTGCCCATTGCTCTGGGGATGGCCTGGTAAAGAATGGATCTTCTGGACATTGGATTGATGACAATATGAAGCGAACTCCTCGTTGTCAAATTGAGTACCATGGTCAGTAATGAAAGCATGTGGAAGACCATACCTATAAATAATACTCTTCCAAATAAACTGGTAAACCTTTTCATACAACATGTCAATGAGAGGTTCAGCTTCCACTCATTGGGTAAAATAATCCACAGTAACTACCACATATTTGAACCTCCCTTTGGTCGTTGGAAGTGGCCCGACCAAGTCTATACCCCACATCAAAAATGGCTAAGGGGAAGTAATGGGTCTTAACAATGCCTAGGGTGTTCTTCGAATAGAAGAGAAACGTTGGCACTTATCACACTTCTTCGTGTAGGTTGTACAGTCAGCTCTCATCATTGGCCAATAATATCCCTGCATTGTTATCCTCTACAAGAGGGTCTGACCTGCTACATGAGCTCCATAAGAGCCTTAGTGAACCTCTTTAATTAAATCTTTAACTTAAGAGGGATGCACACATCTCTGTAGTCCTGCTATGATTCCTCTTCTATACAAAACACCATTGTTCAGTACATATCGAGCAACTTTAAACTTTAGCCTCTTGGCAGTAAGTTGGTCAGTTGGTACAACTCCTTCTTCAATATACACACTCATAGGGTCCATCCAGAATGGTCCCATGTCCAGGGTAATGAATTTCACCATTAAGTCTTCATTTATGCTCCGGTCTACCAGAATCTTAATGGGAATCTTCTTCATAGCTCGGTGCGAGTAGCTGAGGCTAACCGAGCTAGTGCGTTAGCTCTCACATTCTCCAGTCTTGGTATTCTGATCAACTGGATCACTTCAAAAGTGGAAATAATTTCCTTAGCTTTAGCATGATACCTGAACATCAAGTCTCCCTTCGCTGCATACAACCAAAGAATTTGATTTATAATTAATTGTGAATCACTAAACACGGTGACCTGCTCCGCATGCATTGTTTTTGCCAAACTGAGGCCCACAATCATGGTTTCATATTTAGCCTCATTGTTGGAAGATTTAAATTGGAAGCATAGAGCATATTCCATATCCAATCCTTTAGAACTGTTTAGGATTACTTTGGCTCCACTACCTGAAGCACACGAAGAGACATCAACATACAAATTCCATATAGGTATACCATTATCAAACTCTTGGTCTGAAAAGGTTCCCTGATGGAATATTTGATACTTCCTTTTATCCTCCCCCATCATTAGGCTATTACCCGACGCTTCCTATTTCTCATTGTCTATCTCTTTTGGCTGATCTGCTAATCGAAGTTGATAGGGGTTATCTTTGATGATCCCGTAACATCCACGGGTTGTTCTGCATTAGACTTCTATTGGTCGGGTGTGTTGGTAAGTGAACTTCGTAATGAAATCTTCTACCGCCTGCCCCTTAAGTGAAGACCTTGGTTCATAAACAATATCATATTCACCCAGTTCTACTGCCCAGTACATCAATCTTCCGAATTTCTCAGGCTTATGCAAAGCCCGTCTTAGTGGCATATCAGTGTACACCACTATGGTATGGGACTGGAAATATGGTTTCATCCTTCTGCTTGCTTCGATCAAAGCTAATGCCAGCTTCTCCAGTCTTGGATATCTAATATCTGCTCCTCGAAAAGCCTTACTGGTGTAATACACTGATTTTTGCACTCCATCCTCCACTCTTATCAACGCCGAGTTAACTACACTCTCTGAGACAACTAGATACAAATATAATCCTTCTCCCATCACCGACCTAGATAGTAGTGGAGCTGTCCCGAAATATTTTTTCAACTCTTGAAAAGCCCTCTCATATTCATCATTCCACTCAAAAGTTTTTCTAAGTGTTTTGAAGAATGGGAGGCACCTGTCCATTACTCGTGACACAAACCTGTTAAGGGCCGCAACACGCCCTGTGAGTCTTTGCACCTCCTTCTTCGTAGCTGGAGATCGTTATTCCAGTAGAGCTTTAATCTTCTCAGGATTCACCTCAATGCCCCGCTGATTAACAATATACCCCATAAACATGCCTTCTCGTACACCAAATATGCATTTAGTGGGGTCCAACTTAATCTGATATTTCTCCAGCTGATAAAAAATTTGGCTTTGGTCAGCTAAATGGTCAGCAGCTTTCTTGCTCTTCGTCAGCATATCATCAACGTAAACCTCCATGTTATGGCTGATTTGCTCTGCGAATACTTTATTCATCATCCGCTGGTACATTGCACCTGCATTTTAAGTCCGGAAGGCAAAACATTATAGCAGTATGTTCCCCTTGGGGTAATAAAATAAGTTACTCTCCCTGTCTTCTAGTTTCATCTTAATCTAGTTGTAACCGGAATAAGCATTCATGAAGCTCAATAATTCATGCCCCGAGGTAGCATCTGCCAGCTGATCAATTCGGGGCAAGGGAAAGTGATCTTTTGGGCAGGCTTTATTTAGATCTGTGAAGTCTACACACATCCTCCACCTATTATTATTCTTCCTCACCATCACAATATTGGCCAGCCAATCAGGATATTTAACATCCTCAATAAAAGAAGCCTTTTGTAATTTCTCGACTTCCTCGTGAATGGCTTGGTTCTTCTCTGGGATGAATACCCTTCTTCGCCGCTTCACTGGTTTAATCTCCTTATTAACATTGAGCTCATGTCATAAGAAAGTCGGGTTTATCCCTTGCATGTCTTCATGACTCCATGCAAAAGTCTGCTTTCTGTGCCTTAGGAATGCCACCAGTTCCTGCTTTATTGACGGGTCCAATGATGCGCCAATTTGAGTTGTTCATTCTAGATGTTCATCGTTTAGAATGATGTTCTCCGTAGCTTCCACGACCTGACCCTTCACAAGTTGGGATTCAACTCTAGGGTCCAAGGTCTCAATCTCTGCATCTTCAGACTCATCCACTTAGTACGTGGTGGTCTTTTTCCTTTCTTCCTCCAATTCCTCCTGTTCGGAAGATGAATAGTAGCATTTGCGAGCTAATTTTTGGTCGCCCTTCACAATTACCACTCTAAAATTTGTTAGAAACTTCAAACATTGGTGTACCATAGATGGCACTGCCTCAAACTTTTTCAGGCCTACCCTACCCATGATGATGTTGTAGGCTGATTTGATATTTTTATCCATTACGAAAAAATGTACTTTTTCTATTCTGTAGGCAGGCCAGGTACTAACAAGCATGTCCAACTTGATCGTCCTAAGTGGAAAAACCTTCTCGCCAGTAAAACCGAGGAGGGTGCTGTGATATGGCTCCAACTGAGCTAGCTTCAAGTTTAAGCTGTCAAAATATGGGTAGAACATGATATCTGCGGAGCTACCATTGTTCACCAATACTTGTGAAATCACCACATCCTTCATCCTCATCTTGATCACCAAGGGGTCGTCGTGAGGATATAGTACACCTGCGATATCATTTTTGGAGAAACCGATGACCAGTTTATCCTTGTTCACCTTCCTCAGGCGATCGTCTTCAGCCAAGTTTATGCGTCGTATATAAGAACAAGCTTGGACCTCATTGAGGTAACACTTCCTCTCAGCAGTATGATATCCACCTCCTGCATCTCCACCTATAATTACATTATATTCAAATGATCCAAAATGGATTGAAAATACCTCGCGTTCAGGTTGCCTTGGATTTTTGGGGAGGTCGGGATCACCTTCTGGATCATCTTCGTGATCTCTCTTCTTGTCATCTCTTGCTCGGCGAGGATATTTGGATCTTTATCTTCCTCTGTTGTTGGTCTTTCCACCATTCTAGAGATCAATGAACTTAGTTAGTTTTCCTCGCCTAATGAGTGCTTCGATTTCATTCTGGAGAGTTATGCATCGCTTGGTCGTATGACCATAGTCCGTGTGGAACTTGCAATCTTTGGACTTATCCTTCTTGTAAGGGTCTCCCTTCATTTTCTCTGGCCAAGCTAGCTCCTCGCTGTTCTTGATCTCCTCCAGAATATGGTTTATATCAACCTTCAAAGGAGTGTAATTCCCATACTTCCTCAATTGTTCGAGCGTCTGCTTGCCTTTTGGCTGCTTACTTCCACTGTTATGCTTTTGATCCTTCTTCTTAGTTTTACTACCTTCAACCTTGGTCTCTGCCTTTGAGTTGGCATTCTTCTTCGCAGCCATGGCCTCCTCGGCATTTATGATCTTGGCTGCTTTTGCCATTAATTCATCCATAGACCTAGGGGGTTTTTGGCCAAAGTATAATATAACTTGTTCGGTAACAGACCACTCATCAGAGCAATAATTATTATCTTCTCCTCATAGTCAATCACCTCCATTTTCTCGTTATTAAAACGAGTTATGTAATCCCTGGTATTTTCTTTTATTTTTTGCCTTACACTCAGTAGGTGTGCTATTCTCTTAACTCGCTTCGCACCAAAATAAAAATTCCCTATGAAGAGTTATGCCAGCTGATGGAAAGTAGCAATCTGCCCTCGAGGAAGATTGTTGTACCATATCTGGGCTGACCCAGTGATAGTTCCTGAGAATGCCCTGCACCTCATCTCATCAGGAACTGCATAGATATCAACAGCAGCTTGGTACTACTCTTTGTGGAGGACGGGATCATTTTTTCCATCATATTTAGGCATCACTACTGGAGCTTTGAATTTTGATGGTGTGGGAAAATCCATAATTATCTGCACAAAGGGTGATCCTTGGATAAAAGTTCTTTGGAGAGGGTTCTTGGCCTTAGCCATTTCCCCTAACATGTCTTCCAACCTCTAAATGGAACCCTTCCATGCATCGTTTCCAGCCTCAGATCAATTTTCCAGAGCAACTGATTGCGCTGAGTTCTCCTCTTGGGATCGTTCATTATGAGTTATTGGGCGTGATTGGGCAGAACCTTGCCTTAGATTGGCTGGTCATTGAGAATTCCTCGACGCAATCCTAGGAGGGTTTTTATTCCTCCTTGGGCCCAAATGATCAAAAGGAGAGACTCTACTCAACATCTCTAGAGCACTAGTTCGTTTTGGAGTTAAAGTGACATTTCTTTGAGAATCTGTAGCTCGTATGGAGGAGGTCCGTCCAGGCTGATATGAAGGATCATTAGATCTCTCAGTACGATAAGAGTCAGTACGCCTAGACTTGGAAACATATGGGAACAGCGTACGTCTGGTTCTTGAAGATGGAAGAAGGGTAATTCTATGAATGCTTCGTTGTCTTAACTGGGCAGGCGCTCCATCACGAACATTTTGTATAAGCTGACGCATGGTTTCTTGCATGGACGTTTGCCCTTGGGCTAAATTAGCCACTATGCCTGTAAGATCTTGCATAGTTGGGGGAGTAAAGGGGTTTAGAGGAATCCCCGTGGTGTTTCGGTTACTGGATTCTGGGATCTCAACCATTGATGATAAGTTTTTATTGAAAAACGCTACGTATAGTCGTTCCTACAGACGACGCCAATCTGTTAATGTAAAAAACTAGATTCGACCTAATTAACTAATCACAGATAAAAAGGAATAAAGATATAAGACAAAGGATTTTTAAAGTGGTTCAGCCTTATGAAAATGGCCTACATCCACAGCTGTTGTATTGCTGGGTGTTTGCCTTAATCTTGATAATCGATTACAAGAGATCAATTGCCCATTTATGATGGGGTTATAATGTATTTATAGCCTTGAGGCTGTCCATATGAATAGACGATGTGTTGTTATTTAATAGACACATACATCTATACAACAAGAATGCTCATTAAGTCTGATGTTCATTGAATGTATAGTTATCTTTCGATTTCCTCGGCCAGATGCTCTGCATGCTAAGTAGCTCGGAATGCTCGAGTTGCTCGGAACACTTGAGTTACTCGATACGCTTGAGTAGCTCTGCACGTTTGAGTTGCTCGAAACACTTGAGTTACTCGGTACGCTTGAGTTGCTCTGCACGTTTGAGTTGCTCGGTACACTTGAGCAACTCGGTGAGCATATGCATTTGCCACATAAGATTACATGTGTATTTACATGATTGGTCCATGTTTGCTGACATTTTTGTATCAACACATAGTTTATCCTTATACACATGGCAATTTGTTCACTGACTCATCTTCGAAATGGGAGGAAGTATTTAAAGTATTACTTCTCAGTGATAACTGAGTCATCATAATTAGGTTGTCCCTTTGAACCTATTTCTTGGGATTTCCAATCATTTAGGTTAGGTTTCCATTAAGACGACTCTTTAGAATTTTACAGGCTTTAGGCCCATTCCACATGATGAACTTGAAACTTGCTCTCCAGGTATACCTTTAGTTAGTGGCTCTGCAATATTTTCCTTTGACTTTACATTGAGAACAAAAATAATTATGTTTGATAGAAATTGTCTAACAGTTTGGTGTCGACAATGTATACGTCATGACTTACAATTATAGTTATTATTTTTAGCCCTATTAATTGATGATTGACTATCACAATGTATTATGACTTGTGCCACGGGCTTTAACCGTATTGAATTATCCTCTAAGAAGTTTATAATCCATTCGGCTTCTTCCCCAGCTTTGTCTAAAGAAATAAATTCAGATTCCATAGTAGATCTTGCAATGCACGTTTGGTAATAAGACACGTCACTTTTAATGTTTGTGCCCCACATAAAATTGACTCCAAAGTTTGACCAGATTAGCTGAATATTTATTAAATATCCAACATGCATAATATATATATATATATATTTTTTTTTTGGGGGGGGGGGGGGGGAGGGGGAGCTAAGTTGAGTTTCGCACGCGGTATTCCAAATATCAGGACATACCCTATACACACACTATAGTACCATAAGAACGATGCGATATACACATAGACGTTCCATAAGCATGATGCATAGGTGTTAAATAAACACTACACTACATAAAAATTGCAACCATTGTATTAACATGGGAATTATATAGGAATGGGGCAATGCTATAAGTTGTGTGAATTAGTTTTCCAACCTATCTTGTCTAACGCAAAAGGAATATTGAAAAAAATTGTTTCGACAATAATTTAACAATCTTTAGGATAAAAGAAAGCAAGCACGAATGAAATCGAAATTTTTTACAGTTGTATTGTAGACACATACATCCGTTGATGTGGGTCACATTCATGCCAACTAGTCCTGTAAACAGAAAAGGGAAATCCAAATCTATATCCATTTATGTTAAACAAATTTGGATCCGATCCGATTATCCGACGGATCAGATCAGGCAAATCCAAATCCATATCCGTTTACGTTAAACGGAGATACGATCCGAGTATTCACTCTAATATAGTTTTGACTAGTTGATTTGCAACATTTTAATTTTCAACCTTATTTCATAAATTTATTTTGCAAATGTTCCAAAAAAACAGATAATGAAATAAAGAACTATTATAATATATATTTAAAATATTATTAAATACAATATATATTAATTAAAAATATATTATATATAATTTACATATATATATACATTAAAAATATTAATCGGATCGAATTATTAATGGATCGGAGTATATGAATCCAAATCCGCTCCATTTAATAAACGGGTAATCCGATAATCGGGAATCGGATAATCGGATAATCGAATAATCGAATTTTAGGCCTGATCTATATCTGCTTAAATTGATCGAATTTGGATAAAATCCGATCCATTGATAGGCCTAGTACCTGTGACAGCCAACCCAATTAAATACCGGGTAATTAGTCCTTTATTAAATTTAACACGATTTACAAATTGGTCAAGTCTCAGCATCACTATCAAAATCCATTAATTACTAATCATCTATTAGTTATTTAAGTCGGTACTAAAAATTTTCATTCATTAAACAGATAAATATGTGCCGAAATAAACATAGACTTAAATCATACACAGTCACTGAGTCTAAGTCTTACTAATAAAAATAAATGGCGAAACAAACCATCGGCTAAAATAAAAAACAATAAACCATCCAGTAAAACAATATCCATAAACTAAACCTGAGAGCAAATGGGAAACATGCCCTAAATGAAAATTGTATCAGGGAATAGATTCCTACACTCGGAATGAAAAATTTATGTATCTCATCAAAACTCTGGAAGCATCCACCTGTGTCACAGTTGCGTGACCCTGAAGTAGAATATCAAATCCGGCGTCCCTGTGGCTGGACACCTAAAAGGTTTTGAAAATATTTGTAACAAGAGTTAGTACTCAAAACATTTTGAAAATCTTTAGTAAGATTTTATCACAGTTCATATCATTTATTGATTACACATGTTACGTACACTCTCTAGAGTAACCTTACCTCTCAACTATAGTGCATGCCTAACGTCATCTACTTACCCACCTATCAATACTACCCATGCTAACTAGACATAAGTACTTCACTAACTTACGACATGTTTAATATCACTATGTCGCCCATACAGCACACTACCTAACAGTTAACATTTCTCGTACGTTATAAGAGTTGAAATTATCATTTCATTTATGTTCTCGTTTAATCTTTTAATTAAGTTTCACTACTTAATTAACTTTTAGGATATCAATCATACTATCTACTATCACACACAAGTAGCATAAGTTCATTTGTATATATTTTACTCACTAATACATACTATTACGGTGTCTCTTACAATGACCATCATCAATAAAAGGGCATACTCTGCTATCAAGGTCATGTATCACTCACTACATTAAGACCATTGGTTCTGAATATCTCCTCGAACCCAAAAAAAATAATCAAACATTGGAAGCGAACATAGTTCTAAGCCGTGAACTACACACATACCTAACGTAGCCAGACATTATGCTGATACCATTATATTTACGCAAATTCTATGTCCTGGGGCACAAATCCAGACCTCATTGAAATCGTCAAGGTTGGATCGCCCACTGCGCGGGACCTCCGTGATAACAAGAAGCGTAGGTATGTTAGCATATAAACCAACCATATAATAGGTATTCACACACAACCTATATATATATTTATTCAGTAGGTATTCACACAACCTAATTACCATCATTGGTACATGGTATATATCATTCGAACACTCACCGTACTTTCCATTTATGATTATTCTCACTATCGCATTCAATTGAGTATTACTCTCTACTCTAAGGGCCCTAGTTACCCCTTATGTTATTTTAGTAGTTAAGTTTTCCTTACCCTACTGGTCAACATCATAAGTTCATTCGAAACAATCGTAATTCATTCTCATTCTCACAAATTAATTACTTTCCACTTTAAGCCGGCTTAATTATCGCTTTAATCCTCTCGATAAGTCTAAGACCATAACCTTATCATAGGCCTACTGCAATATAATAAGTCACCCATTATATTTTAACAATGTCCTAAAAGTTTCCCCGATAACAATTTAGGAATACTAGGCTTAAAAGGGAAAACTCATCTTTTCTGGGAAACCGAATCAATTCGCCTCTGGGCCGAATCAATTCGATTACCTACAAAATCGTCTTCTTCATCTGAAGTTGTGTTTTTCACCATAATCATCTACACAACTTACCTGTTTCTTCACCAAAATTAAAACCAATTATCCCCAACCTTTTGTACATATGTTAGGACAGATTCTAATGTAATTTTATCATCAAAACATTACGATTATCAATCAAGAACGGATTAAATCATCTAATCCTCAAAAACCCTAAGTTTTATGTTCTTCCACCATTATTCATCCAAACCCAGATTAAATTTGTGGAGATTATTATATATCATCTGATTTCTTATCCTCTACAGATGTTAAATCATTCTTCATGCAATTCCAACCCATAAGATGCATAAAAATCAGTATTTTCTTCCAAGAACATCAAATAAATCAATATAATTGAAACCCTAGTCACATGGGTATTTTAACTTCATGTTTATTTGAAATAAACACTTGACTTAGATCAGTAGAGCCTGATTTCTTGGTTAGGATGATGGATTGATGGTCTCCTTTTCCAATCCTCACTCCCAAGTTGTTTGTGGTGTAAGTTTGAGATGAAAAGCTCCAAGAACTTTTTCAAAACCTCCAAGAGTTCTCTCATTTTCTTCTCTAATGGCCTATCTTAGATTTTTAAGTTTATAACCCTAGACCCTTCTATATAACATTTGATATAGGGCTTACAATTTCGTAGCTCTATCTACTCTAGGCTACTAAAAGACTAAAATACCCTCATACGGTCTCGGTTTAGTCTAAAAATACCTCGGGGTTCAAACAATACCCTCGAGTATACTATTCCGACTATTTTGACCCTTTCGAAATCATTCGAGATCTCAAAATCATCATTCGAAGCACTTTACACAAATATACTATCTCATCCTCAATTAGTATACATGCGACTCCCGGTTGAGGTAATTCTAATTACGCCAATATCACTCGCTGTTACGGGTAAAAATTCTCATAAATTATTTACTATTCACTAAGTAAATTTATTTCATAATATTAATCATTCTTTCTCTCGATTAATATTTAATAATCACATTATCATTTAATTTAATTCAATTACGTCACTCGTGTAATTTAAAATAAAACGAAATAATTACCGAATTAACCAAATTCTAAATACGGGGTATTACATACTTCCCCCTTACAAAGGAATTTTGTCCCTAAAATTAGGTCATACATGCGGTAAATAACTCTGGATACTGCTCTCGCATGTCATCCTCTTGCTCCCAAGTAGACTCATTAACACTGTGGTGTCCCCACTGAACTCTGACTAGTGGCACCACCTTAGACCACAGTTTATGCACACTACGATCTAGAATAACCACGGGTCTCTCCTCATACGATACGTATGGCTGTAAATCAATCTCCTCAAGTGGAACATGCCAGGAAGGTCTCTCTCCTCCTATACTTCTTCAGCGATGCCACATAGAACAAATCGTTTATCCGCTGAAGATGTTCCTGTAAACCTAATCTATATGCTATCAGTCCCACTCTCTCAATGATAGGGAAAGGCCCCACATACCTCGGCACTAACTTTCCTTTCTTGACGAATCTAATGACCCTAGTTCATGGAAGACACACGTATCAACACCTGGTCACAAACCTCTAACTCAACGTGTCTCTGATCGGCATCAGCATAACTTTTTTGCCTATCATGAGCAATACAAATACATCCCCAAATAAGCTCAATCTTGGCAGTCGTCTCATGTATCATCTCTGGCCCCAATAACTTATTGTCCCCCACCTCTAACCAGTAAGCGAGCAAATGATAAGGCCTCCCGTAAAGTGCCTCGAATGGTGCTATACAAATGGTGAATTGGTAAGAGTTGTTATACGCAAACTCTACTAGTGGGAGATATCTCTCCCATCCTCCCCCAAAATTCAGGATGCACATCCTCAACATGTCCTCTAGCATCTGATTAACTCTCTCAGCCTGTCCGTCTATCTGTGGATGATAAGAGGTACTCAATCGCAAGCCTGTGTCCATGGCCTCCTGAAAACTCTCCCAAAAATGAGACACAAAGATCTTATCCCTATCAAATACAATGTTAATCGGCACCCCATGCAGCTTCACTATCTTCATAATGAACAGCTGCGCATACTGACTCATCTCATAGTTGGTGTGAAATGGTAATAAATGGGTCACCTTGGTCAGTCGATCCCCTATCACCCAAATGGAATTGTGACCCCTCTGTGATGTCAACAGTCCTGTAATAAAATCAATTGAAATTCTCTCCCACTTCCGCATGGGAATCTCCAATGGATGTAACATCCCTAAAGGCCTCTGATGGTCAACTTTCACAAGATGACAAATAACACACTTGGAGACAAACTCTGTTATGTCTTGCTTCCTGACCAATAATACTGCCTCCTCATATCTTGGTATATCTTATGCCCATAGGGATGTACCACAACCCTCAAACCGTGAGACTCAGTGGTAACCATATGCTTCAAGTCCTCATCCTCTAGCACGACGAGTCTCCTATTAAAATGTAGACCTCCCTCTGAGTTGATAGACTAAGACTCCGCACCCTCAGCTACTAACTGTCGCACCCTATCCTGATATAAATGATCCCCTTCCTGTGCTTTCACTACCCGCATCACAATCTCGGGAGTGATAGCTAAAACTTCCATACATACTCTGGCGACCTCATCGTCACTCCACTTCGCTTTCCAGACCTCTGCTAACTCTCCCGTAGGTCATCGTCTTAACGTGTCTACTACCATATTAGCCTTATCTGGATGATATTATATATCAAACTGGTAATCCTTCATGAACTCTAGCCACCACCTCTGCCTCATGTTCAGATCCTTCTGCGTAAGGAGATACTGAAGTGACTATGATTCGTGAACAAAGCAAATTCCTCCCCCAGAAGATAGTGTCTCCATATCCTCAAAGAAAAAATGACCGTTGCCAAAATTTAAGGTCGTGGGTAGGGTAATTCTTCTCATGGCGCTTAAGCTTTCTAGACGCATAAGTTATAGCCCTCTCTTCCTCTTATAATAAATCCCTATGTCCCTCTAAGGTTGCATAAGTATAGACCCGATACTCCAAACCTCCCCTCTGTAATTCATGTACAGGTCCTGATGTCAATTTGTCCTTCAGCTCATCGAAGGATAACTGATAGTGATCACTCCACATAAGCGGTCACTACAATAATTTCCACCATTAGCAACAATATTTAGCAGCATAAGCTATTTTTGTTGCCAAAGATACCCTTTTGGCAACAAAGTCTTAATTATGTTGCCAAAAGACCATATTACATTGTACTTTTGGCAACATAAAATAAAACTTGTTGCCAAAGGTCAAAATTTCAAGCGGGAAGCTAGCAAAATAAAAGGGGGAAATTTTTTAACTTTTAGCATCATATTTATTTGTTGCTAAAAATGACCTCACTTTTGGCAACATAGGAGTGTGTTGAGAAAAATATCCAACTTTTGGCAACAAAGAAAATTATGATGCCAAAAGTCTTTTATTTCATTTCTTACTTGTTTTTATTATGTGTTAAAAGAAAAAAAAGCCCTTATCTCTCAGCTCTAAAAAAACCCCTCTTTTCTTCTCTCCCGTCTCTTCTCTTCTCTCCCTCACGTCACTCTCGTTGCCCCCGACCTGCGACCCTGTCACGGCCTGAGTGGCTCTCCTATTCTCTCCCTCCCACCGTCGGCCCCTGATCTCCTCTTTCCTCCCTCCGGCGCCGCCCCAGCTTCCCTCCTGCCGGCGCCGCCCCATGTGTTAATCCTTGCACATGGACTCACGGTATTTTTTTTGTTAACTTTTTCAATAGATTAGTTAATTAGTTTAGTTTTGTTGTTGTTAATTTTATCTTAAGTTTTTAGTTTATTGTTTGCTGAAATTTAATTTTAATTATTAGTTCTCATGAAATGGTGGAGCAGTTAGAGAAATGCTGAAATTTTAATTTTTAGTTTAGTTTTGTTGTTTTTAATTATTAGTTTTTAGTTTTTTGTTTAGTTTTGTGGTTGTTAATCACCATTTCTAGATGTAGAAATGGCGGAACAGTTAGAGAATATGATATGGACTAGACAGCTGCCCACGTAACTCAAGTTTCTTTTTTAGTTGTAGAAAGTGGGTAGAAACTGTCAAATGAGAGTAAACTGTTGGAGATATATTATTTTTGTACTTTTCCATTGTTGTAAAAATGTTGCCACGTAAGGATAGAAATTTCGAGGAGGTGCCCGACATGTGGGATAGAAATTGATTTGGAAATTTCGATGGGCTTAGTTCTTATGAAATTTTAAATAATTATGGTTGCTGAAATTTTAATTAATTATTGGTTGCTGAATTTTTTTCTTTTCACTTATTTCTTTCCACTGATTTATGATTTCTTTTATAAATAAGCATTATAAGATATTTTTAATTTTTGATTTCATTGCAATATATTTCATTCAGATTTCATTACAATATTCAGTTATATGTTTGTAATGAGTCATTTTTTTGTTAACAGTTATAATTTAATAGCGTGCAAGCTTGAGATCGGCTTCTGGTTGACCTCTCTGGCTCCATCTCCAATTTTCCTCTCTCGGTTCCAACTTGCTAGTAACTTGTTAACTCACCCATCATTTTATTTTTTAATTTGACATAATTGGTTTGAAATTTGAATGATGTTTAGATTTATGCTTCTGTTCAATAATTTTTTAATGTTTAGAAGATATGTACAATACATTGCTTTTTAATTATAGTTTTAATAGAATTTTTGCAAGGGGTTGTTTGTCGTCTAAGAATTTTGAAAGTAAAGTATAAATAGTATGATCTGATTGGTTGTTTAAATATGGTGAGCAATATAAATTTTAAAACATTAATTAAAAGTTATGCGGTCTTGAATTGGATATGACCACTCACCTTATACTGATGATAGAAGATTTTCTATGTATTGGATCTTTACCAAAGTAAAATCTTCGTTTAGCAGTGTGTGCGTGTCGTGTGTTGTGTGTGTCTAATAAGGCCTTAACAGTTATATATAGCACGTTCCTGTAAGAGTCACGACCACCTCGTACGGGACCAATGTGACCCCTTGGAACCTACCTCGTAGCCACGGGGCTACCCGGTTTGAGTGTACGACGTAAATTTGTAAAAAAATTGATTTAAGCATAAAAACATGCCATCGAAGGGTGAAAACATAAAACAAACACAAAACGGTACTGTAAGAGTCACGAACACATCACACGGGAACAATGTGGCCCGTTGGAACCGACCGCGTAGTCACGGGCCTCCCAGTTTGAGGGTACGACGTAAATTTGCTCAAAATTAGACTTAAGCATAAAAATATGCCATCAAAGGGTGAAAATCTAAAACATCCACAAACGGTCCAGTAAGAGTCACGAACACCTCACACGGGACCAATGCGACTCGTAGGATCCGACCGCGTAGTCATGGGGCTCCCGATTTGAGTGTACGACATAAATTTGCACAAAATTAGACTTAAGCATAAAAATATGCCATCGAAGGGTGAAAACGTAAAACAGCCACAAAACAGTCCGATAAGAGTCACGAACACCTTGCACGGGACCAATGTGACCCCTAGGAACCGACTGCGTAGTCACGGGGCTCCCGGTTTGAGTGTACGACGTAAATTTGCAAAAAAATAGCCTTAAGCATAAAAACATGCCATCGAAGGGTGAAAACGTAAAACAAACACAAAACGATCCTGTAAGAGTCACGAACACCTCGCACGGGACCAATGTGACCCTTAGGAACCGACCGCGTAGTCACGAGGCTCCCGATTTGAGTGTACAACGTCAATTTGCAAAAAATTAGACTTAAAGCATAAAAACATGCCACCGAAGGGTGAAAACGTAAAACAGCCATAAAATGGTCCCGTAAGACTCACGAACTCCTCGCACGGGTCCAATGTGACTCGTAGGGACCCACCGCGTAGTCACGGGGCTCCCGGTTTAGTGTACGATGTAAATTTGCAAAAAAATAGACTTAAGCATAAAAACATGCCATCGAAGGGTGAGAACATAAAACAAACACAAAACGGTATCATAAGAGTCACGAACACCTTGCACGGGACCAATGTGACTCGTAGGAACCAGACGCGTAGTCACGACGCTCCCGGTTTGAGTGTACGACGTAAATTTGCAAAAATTTAGACTTAAGCATATAAACATGCAATCGAAGGGTGAAAACGTAAAACAAGCACAAAACGGCCCCGTAAGAGTCACGAACACCTCGCGCGGGATCAATGTGACTCGTAGGAACCGACCGCGTAGTCACGGGGCTCCCGGTTTGATTGTACGACGAAAATTTGCAAAAAAAATAGACTTAAGCATAAAAACATGCCATCGAAGGGTGAAAACGTAAAATAGCCACAAAATGGTCCCGTAAGAGTCAAGCACACCTCGCACGGGACCAATGGGACTCGTAGGAACCCACCGCGTAGTCACGGGGCTCCCGGTTTAGTGTACGATGTAAATTTGCAAAAAATTAGACTTAAGCATAAAAACATGCCATCCAAGGGTGAAAACATAAAACAAACATAAAACAGTATCGTAAGAGTCCTGAACACCTTGCACGTGACCAACGTGACTCGTAAGAACTGGACGCGTAGTCACGACGCTCCCGGTTTGAGCGTACGACGTAAATTGACAAAAATTTTGACTTAAGCATAGAAACATGCAATAGATGGGTGAAAACGTAAAACAAGCCCAAAATGGTCGCGTAAGAGTCACGAACACCTCGCACGGGATCAATGTGACTCGTAGGAACCGACCGCGTAGTCACGGGGCTCCCGGTTTGAGTGTACGACGTAAATTTGCAAAAAAATTAGACTTAAGAATAAAAACATGCCATCGAAGGGTGAAAACGTAAAATAGCCACAAAACGGTCCCATAGGAGTCACGAACACCTCGCACGAGACCAATGTGATTCGTAGGAATCGACCGGATAGTCACGGGGCTCCCGGTTTGAGTGTACGATGTAAATTTGCAAAAAATTAGACTTAAGCATTAAAACACGACATCGAAGGGTGAAAATGTAAAACACACACAAAACGGTCCCGTAAGAGTCACGAACACCTCGCAAGGGACCAATGTGACTCGTAGGAACCGACCGCGTAGTCACAGGGCTCTCGGTTTCAGTGTACGACGTAAATTTGCCAAAAATTAGACTTAAGCATAAAAATATGCCATTGAAGGGTGAAAACGTAAAACAACCACAAAACGGTCCCGTAAGAGTCACGAACACCTCGCACGGGACCAATGTGACTCGTAGGAACCCATCGCGTAGTCACGGGGCTCCCGGTTTGAGGTTACGACGTAAATTGACAAAAAATTGGACTTAAGCATAGAAACATGCAATAGAAGGGTGAAAACGTAAAACATTCACAAAATGGTCCCGTAAGAATCACGAACACCTCGCGCGGGATAATGTGACTCGTAGGAACCGACCGCGCAGTCACGGGGCTCCCGGTGTGAGTGTAGGACGTAAATTTGCAAAAAAATTAGACTTAAGAATAAAAACATGCCATCGAAGGGTGAAAACATAAAATAGCCACAAAACGGTCCCGTAGGAGTCACGAACACCTCGCACGAGACCAATGTGATTCGTAGGAATCGACCGGGTAGTCACGGGGCTCCCGGTTTGAGTGTACGACGTAAATTTGCAAAAAAATAGACTTAAGCATTAAACACATGCCATCGAAAGGTGAAAACATAAAACAGCCACAAAACGGCCCCGTAAGAGTCACGAACACCTCGCGCGGGATCAATGTGACTCGTAGGAACCGACCGCGTAGTCACGGGACTCCCGGTTTGAGTGTACGACGTAAATTTGCAAAAAATTAGACTTAAGCATAAAAATATGCCATCGAAGGGTGAAAACGTAAAACAACCACAAAACGGTCTCGTAAGAGTCACGAACACCTCGCACGGGACCAATGTGACTCGTAGGAACCCACCGCGTAGTCACGGGGCTCCCGATTTGAGTGTACGATGTAAATTTGCAAAAAAATAGACTTAAGCATAAAAACATGCCATCGAAGGGGGAAAACGTAAAACAAACACAAAACGGTACCGTAAGAGTCACGAACACCTCGCACGGGACCAATGTGGCTCGTAGGAACCGTCCGCGTAGTCATGGGGCTCCCGGTTTGAGTGTACGACGTAAATTTGCAAAAAATAGACTTAAGCATAAAAACATGCCATCGAAGGGGAAAACGTAAAACAAATAAAAAACGATCCAGTAAGAGTCAAGAACACCCCACACGGGACGACTGTGACTCGTAGGAATCGACCGGGGCTCCCGGGTTGAGTGGTCGAAGTAAATTTGCATAAAATTAGACTTGAGCATAAAAACATGCCATCGATGGGTGAAAACGTAAAACAGCCACAAAACGGTTCCGTAAAAGTCACGAACACCTCGCGCGGGATCAATGTGACTCGTAGGAACCGACCGCGTAGTCACGGGGCTCCCGGTTTGAGTGTACGACGTAAATTTGCAAAAAATTAGACTTAAAAATAAAAACTTGCCATCGAAGGGTGAAAACATAAAATAGCCACAAAACGGTCCAGTAGGAGTCACGAACACCTCGCACGAGACCAATGTGATTCGTAGGAATCGACCGGGTAGTCACGGGGCTCCCGGTTTGAGTGTATGATGTAAATTTGCAAAAAAATAGACTTAAGCATAAAAACACGACATCGAAGGGTGAAAATGTAAAACACACACAAAACGGTCCCGTAAGAGTCACGAACACCTCGCAAGGGAACAATGTGACTCGTAGGAACCGATCGCCTAGTCACAGGGCTCTCGGTTTGAGCGTACGACGTAAATTTGCAAAAAAATAGACTTAAGTATAAAAACATGCCATCGAAGGGTGAAAACGTTAAACTGCCACAAAACGGTCCCGTAACAGTCATGAACATCTCGCACGTGACCAAAGCGACTCGTAGGAACCCACCGCGTTGTCACGGGGCTCCCGGTTTAGTGTACGATGTAAATTTGCAAAAAAATAGACTTAAGCATGAAAACATGCCATCGAAGGGTGAAAACATAAACCAAACATAAAACGGTATCGTAAGAGTCTCGAACACCTTGCATGGGACCAATGTGACTCGTAGGAACCGGACGCGTAGTCACGACGCTCCCGGTTTGTGTGTACGACGTAAATTGACAAAAATTTTGACTTAAGCATAGAAACATGCCATCGAAGGGTGAAAACGTAAAAAAACCACAAAACGGTCCCGTAAGAGTCACGAACACCTCGCGCGGGACCAATGTGACTCGTAGGAACCCACCGCGTAGTCACGAGGATCCCGGTTTGAGTGTACGACGTAAATTTGCAAAAACTCAGACTCAAGCATTAAAACATGTCATCGAAGGGTGAAAACATAAAACAGCCACAAAACGGTCCCGTAAGAGTCACGAACACCTCACACGGAACCAAGGTGGCTCGTAGGAACCGTCCGCGTAGTCAAGGGGCTCCCGGTTTCAGTGTACGACGTAAATTGACAAAAATTTTGACTTAAGCATAGAAACATGCAATAGATGGGTGAAAACGTAAAACAAGCACAAAATGGTCCCGTAAGAGTAACGAACAACTCGCGCGGGATCAATGTGACTCGTAGGAACCGACCGCGTAGTCACGGGGCTCCCGGTTTGAGTGTACGACGTAAATTTACAAAACAATTAGACTTAAGAATAAAAACATGCCATCGAATGGTGAAAACGTAAAATTGCCACAAAACGGTCCCGTAGGAGTCACGAACACCTCGCATGAGACCAATGTGATTCGTAGGAATCGACCGGGTAGTCACGGGGCTCCCGGTTTGAGTGTACGACGTAAATTTGCAAAAACTTAGACTCAAGCATTAAAACATGCCATCGAAGGGTGAAAACATAAAACAGCCGCAAAACGGTCCCGTAAGAGTCACGAACACCTCACACGGAACCAAGGTGGCTCGTAGGAACCGTCCGCGTAGTCAAGGGGCTCCCGGTTTGAGTGTACGACGTAAATTGACAAAAATTTTGACTTAAGCATAGAAACATGAAATAGATGGGTGAAAACGTAAAACAAGCACAAAATGGTCCCGTAAGAGTCACGAACACCTCGCGCGGGATCAATGTGACTCGTAGGAACCGACCGCGTAGTCACGGGGCTCCCGGTTTGAGTGTACGACGTAAATTTGCAAAAAAATTAGACTTAAGAATAAAAATATGCCATCGAAGGGTGAAAACGTAAAATAGCCACAAAACGGTCCCGTAGGAGTCACGAACACCTCGCACGAGACCAATGTGATTCGTAGGAATCGACCGGGTAGTCACGGGGCTCCCGATTTGAGTGTACGACGTAAATTTGCAAAAAAATTAGACTTAAGAATAAAAACATGCCATCGAAGGGTGAAAACGTAAAATAGCCACAAAACGGTCCCGTAGGAGTCACGAACACCTCGCACGGGACCAATGTGATTCGTAGGAATCGACCGGGTTTTCACGGGGCTCCCGGTTTGAGTGTACGACGTAAATTTGCAAATAATTAGACTTAGGCATTAAACACATGCCATCGAAGGGTGAAAACATAAAACAGCCACAAAACGGTCCCGTAAGAGTCACGAACACCTCGCACGGGACCAATGTGACTCGTAGGAACCCGCCGCGTAGTCACGGGACTCCCGGTTTGAGTGTACGACGTAAATTTGCAAAAAATTAGACTTAAGCATAAAAATATGCCATCGAAGGGTGAAAATGTAAAACAACCGCAAAACGGTCCCGTAAGAGTCACGAACACCTCGCACGGGATCAATGTGACTCGTAGGAACCCACCGCGTAGTCACGGGGCTCCCGGTTTGAGTGTACGACGTAAATTGACAAAAATTTGGACTTAAGCATAGAAACATGCAATAGAAGGGTGAAAACGTAAAACATGCACAAAATGGTCCCGTAAGAGTCACGAACACCTCGCGCGGGATCAATGTGACTCGTAGGAACCGACCGCGCAGTCACGGGGCTCCCGGTTTGAGTGTAGGACGTAAATTTGCAAAAAAATTAGACTTAAGAATAAAAACATGCCATCGAAGGGTGAAAACATAAAATAGCCACAAAACGGTCCCGTAGGAGTCACGAACACCTCGCACGAGACCAATGTGATTCGTAGGAATCGACTGGGTAGTCACGGGGCTCCAGGTTTGAGTGTACGACGTAAATTTGCAAAAAAATAGACTTAAGCATTAAACACATGCCATCGAAGGGTGAAAACATAAAACAGCCACAAAACGGTCCCGTAAGAGTCACGAACACCTCACACGGAACCAAGGTGACTCGTAGGAACCGTCCGCGTAGTCAAGGGGCTCCCGGTTTGAGTGTACGACGTAAATTGACAAAAATTTTGACTTAAGCATAGAAACATGCAATAGATGGGTGAAAACGTAAAACAAGCACAAAATGGTCCCGTAAGAGTCACGAACACCTCGCGCGGGATCAATGTGACTCGTAGGAACCGACCGCGTAGTCACGGGGCTCCCGGTTTGAGTGTACGACGTAAATTTGCAAAAAAATTAGACTTAAGAATAAAAACATGCCATTGAAGGGTGAAAATGTAAAATAGCCACAAAACGGTCCCGTAGGAGTCACGAACACGTCGCACGAGACCAATGTGATTCGTAGGAATCGATCGGGTAGTCACGGGGCTCCCGGTTTGAGTGTACGATGTAAATTTGCAAAAAATTAAACTTAAGCATTAAAACATGCCATCGAAGGGTGAAAACATAAAACAACCACAAAACGGTCCCGTAAGAGTCACGAACACCTCGCACGGGACCAATTGGACTCGAAGGAACCGACCGCGTAGTCACGGTGCTCTCGGTTTGAGTGTACGACGTAAATTTGCAAAAAATTAGACTTAAGCATAAAAATATGCCATCGAAGGGTGAAAACGTAAAACAACCACAAAACGGTCCCGTAAGAGTCACGAACACCTCGCACGGGACCAATGCGACTCGTAGGAACCCACCGCGTAGTGACGGGACTCCCAGTTTAGTGTACGATGTAAATTTGCAAAAAAAAAATAGACTTAAGCTTAAAAACATGCCATCGAAGGGTGAAAACATAAAACAAATATAATTTTGTCTAAAGGCTTGGGTCCCTACAACTTTCTCTAAATATAATTTTATGTTCTTCTTATTTACAAATTCCCTACATTATTGAATTTTGGGTTCCTTTCAAACATAACAATTGAGATGTGACAGTTGGAACAACTTACAATCCAAAGGGACACAAATTCTAACTAACTGCTCTCAATTACTAACTTCAACATCTCACTACTGACAGTTGCTAGGATGACTAAAACAACATCGTATTTGCTGGATCATGACTCATGTATGTGTTTGAGCAACATGTTCAATTGTTAATGCACGATTATAACCTTAGTGCCTTAGTCGGCCAACTTAGGGTGAATGATGCACACTCAGATTGTGAATTAGCCTTTCGGGTGCAAATGCGAGGTCAACGTGCAACTTGGAAAAAATTCAGGCTTCAGTTAACAAGCTCATGAAATGCAAACTTTGAACTAATTTTGGGTGAGTTTTATGTTTCATTATGAAAATATAGATTCTCGGTGCATAAAATTTTCAGGTCTTTTTAAGCTTAATTTGGAGTTGTTAGCAGGGTGGGTGATGTGTGTGTTGGGATTTGGTGTGCGGTGCGTGCGTTGGAGTTGTTATATGTATGTTATATAACTATATATATAACATATATGTTAAATATATATAACTGTTAATATATATGTTATATATATATAACAGAATATATATATATATATATATATATATATATCTATATATATCAATATATATATAATATATATAACAGTATATATGATATATATATAATATATATAATATATATATATATACTGTTATATTTATATATTTATATATATATACTGTTATATAACAGAAAATATCTGTTATATTTATATATTTATATATTTATATATATATATATATATTTATATATACTGTTATATATAACAGAAAATATATCTGTTATAAGTTATATTTATATATATATACTGTTATATTTATATATTTATATATATATATATATACTGTTATATAACAGAAAATATCTGTTATATTTATATATTTATATATATATATATTGATAACAGATATATTTTCTGTTTTATATATATATATATATATATATATATATATATATATATATATATATAAAACAGAAAATATATATATATTTATATATATATATATATATATATATATATTGATAACAGTATATTGATATATATAAAACAGAAATATATATATATTGATATATATATATATATATATATATATATATATATATATATATATAACAGAAAATATATATATTTATATATATATATATATATATATATAAAACAGAAAATATATATTTATATATATAAATATATATATATATATATATATATATATATAAATATATATTTTATATATTCTGTTTTATATATATATAAATATATATTTTATATATTCTGTTTTATATATATATATAAATATATATATATTTTCTGTTTTATATTTATATATATAAATATATATATACTGTTATTTTCTGTTTTATATTTATATATATAAATATATATATACTGTTATATATAACAAAAAATATATCTGTTATCAATATATATATATATATATATATATATATATATATATATATATATATATATATATATATATATATATATATATATATATATATATATATATATATATATATATAACAGATACACTGTTATACATTATGGTTTTTCAAATGATTCTCTCTAGTCCCATTCCACGTGGAAAAAAATGAAGCTATGGCTGAACCACTATTGATTTAAAATAAATTCCTTCCCCTCCTGATCATATGCTAGGACTTTAATGGTTATAAATTGCTTCATAATAATGTATGTTTGTATACTATGTTTTGCGTAGTTTGATCATATGCTAGGACTTTAATGGTTAGGGAATTGAATTGTGGTATTGTTCAAGGATCTATATTTTATCATTCTAATATCTTGTTTGACAGTATAATGTATTCTTCTATGTTTTCTAGGGAGTAGGCCATATTCAAGTCAGATAAGGAAGGATATGGAATTGATTTTCGTAGAGGACCTCAGAACCACCTTCGACCCGTTTTCAATGATGGCTATATGGAACCCCCATCAAGGGAAGTATATGGAGTGCTATTTGATGCACCATGGTGATGTCCCCATGGAAGTGAACACGTGACAGTTGGTTAGTTCACATCGAACATGGGCCAATAAGAAGTTTGTTTCATTGAAGCTTTTGTTAGACGACTTTGGAATTTTTTTATATTGTTGGATTTGTCATTACCCCTTAAACAGGGTGGATAGTCCAATAAACAAAGGAGACTATGCCCAATTTTTTTTTAAAAATTGACACTTTGTTTTTTTAGACACTGTGAATTTGATTATTATAGTTATATATATAAATGTTTTTTTAGACACTTTGTTTTTATAGTTATATATAAATGTTTATATATATATAACTATAATAGTTATAAATTATTATTATCTTTTGAAGTCGGATAGATTATAATTTATTTTGTATTTTGTGTAGAATAAAAATGGATTTGCGACACATGGAAAAGTCAATGGCTACAGAGGATCGAGGTACGTAGCTACTCGGATACTATTTTTAGATATTAAATCGGTGAAAGGGATTTAATGGTGGTTTAGCGATTTTTTTGCTGTTGGGTTTATTTTAATGTTAAAAACAGGTTGGATTTCATGAATAAACAAAGGAAACTCTACCGAAATTTTCTGAAATTAAATAGTGTTTTAAATTGATTAAGTCAAACATACATGCATTTGAAGTTATAAAAACTCATGTAGTCATTTATTTTTGTATTTTGTGCAGGTTGATGGATTTTTCTTAGAGTTAATATGTTCGTGGTGGCTTGGAGCGGGGGTTTCTTGCGTGAACTTTTTTAACATCTTTTGATGTGTTGGGATTTGTAATGTTCGTATTTGGGAGGCATTTATTTTGTACCTTTATACTTGGATTGTGATGAAATATTATTTTGTAATTCATATTTATGAGATTTGGTTGAAAATTGTGGAATTTTGTATTACTTATGATTGTATGACAAATTTGCAATGTTATTTTGGATTATAAGGTTGTATGTTTGATGAAAAAAGTGCAATTTTAAAAATGTTTTCAATTGCGAAAAAAATAATAGGTGATAAATAAAAATCTAGTACTTTTGGCAACACAATTTTTTGTCGTTGAAAGTTATTATCTACATCTATCACTTTGGATATGGCAACAAATATTTGGTTGCGAAAAGATAACTTTTGGCAACACAACTCTTGTGTTGCCAAAGGTATAGCTTTTGGCAACACAAGACCTGGGTTGCCAAAGGTATACTCTTTTGGCAACACAACTCTTATGTTGCCAAAAGTTATATCTTTGGCAACACAACTATTTTTGTTGCTGTTGAGTGACTTTTGGCAACACAAGACCTGTGTTGTCAAATGTATAGCCTTTTGGCAACACAACTCTTATGTTGCCAAAATGTATAGCTTTTGGCAACACAATTATTTTTGTTGCTGTTGAGTGACTTTTGGCAACACAAATATTATTTTTTATTATAAATTTGACAAATTATAAAATACTTTTGGCAACACAATTGCGTGTTGCCAAAAGTATACCTTCAGCAACACATGTCTGCTCTGTTGCCAAAGGGTTTCCTAGACAGGAAATGGGCAACAAGCTGGCAACATAGCAAAATATGTTGCCAATACCTTTTAGCAACATATTTCTAACTTTAGCAACATAAATTGTATATTGCTAATGGTGTAAATTCTTGTAGTGGGTACTCCCTTGCGAGTCAGGTTTGTCAATGGACCCGTAATCTTTGAAAATCCCTTAATAAAGTGACGGTAATACCCGACCAACCCCAAAAAGTTATGAATCTTTGTCGATGTCGTGGGCTGTCCCCACTCCCTCACCATCGATACCTTACTTGGATTAACAGAAATCCCCTGTCGGATACGATGTGGACAAGAAACTTCACCTCTCGTAGCTAAAATCAACATTTCCTGAATTTTGCATACAACTTATGGTCCCATAACGTTTGCAGAATCATACGCAAATGCTCAACGTGCTCCTCCTTAGTACGAGAGTAGACCAAAATGTCATCTATGAACACGATCATGAAATGGTCCAGAAACTCCCTAAATACCCTGTTCATGAGATCCATGAAGACCGCAGGTGCATTGGTGAGCCCAAATAGCATCACCCAAAACTCGTACGACCCGTACCACGACTGAAAAGTGGTCTTAGGAATGTCCTCATCTCGAATGCGCAACTGGTGATACCCCGATATCAAATCAATCTTGAAGAAGTACGTATCTCCCCTCAATTGGTCAAATAGGTCATCGATCCTCGGTAACGGATACTTATTTCGTATCATGAACTTAGTCAGTTCCCTGTAGTCTACACACAAGTGAAGCGAATCATCCCTCTTCTTCACAAATAACACCGGTGTACCCCACGATGAGGTACTTTGCCGAATAAAACCCTGACCCAAGAGCTGTCGAATCTGCTCTCTTAATTCACGCATCTCTGAAGGGGCCATACGGTAAGGTGCTCGGGCAATCGGTCTTGAGCCCGGTGCTAAATCAATCACAAACTTAATCTCTCGACTGGGTGGTAATCCTGGTATCTCTTAAAATACATCCTCGAAGTACCTCACGACTGGAATTGAGTCTAACGGAATAACTATCTCCTTTAAGGTCTCCTCCTAAATATAATATAAGTGTGTGTGCGACCCTCCCTCAGGAAGAGGAATCACCACAAATAACATCTCTTGCCCCATAATAGAAAACATAATGGTCCTCTCATAGTAATTTACCATCGCCCTGTATCATGCCAACCAATCCATGCCTAGGATAAAATCATAACCCTCCATATCTAGCACAAGAAGGTCTGCTGCTAATCTCAGTCTCCCTATAATGATATTGACTCCTTTACAAATCGAGTGTATTAGTGAACCACTACCCAACGGTGACTCTACACACATAAGGAGACTATCGGTCGTCTTTAATAAATCGAGATCTCTAGTAAATTTGGTTTTAATAAATGAATATGATCCCCCAGTATCAAAAAGAATACTACCCTGAAGCCCATGAATAGGAAACATACCCTCTACTATTGGCAGCGCCAGAGGTGCTAGTGGCATGGCTACGTCTCGAACATTATACACATGCTCGTAGTGCATATGTCCCTGCTACTACTGAGGGGCTGGTGGTGTTGGTGCTGCAAGGGGTAAAGGAGCATGTTGTCCCTGATGATGTACCCTGCCCTGCTGTGGGAAATCTCTCCTCTTGTGTCCCGACTGGACACAAACGAAGCACTACCCTGGGAACTCTCTCTAGCCCTGATGCTACTGGCCCTGATGCTACTGGACCTGATGGCCTCGATCTTACTGGCCTCCCCTGGTTCCCTTGGAACTAACGACTCTGAGGAACCTGCTGCTGATTTGGGCCTTGCTGACCCTGCCTCTCTGATCGGTACCCTCTATACCTGAACCTTTTGGCATTATTCCCCTGCCAGGAATCTTGCCCCTGCTGCCGGCCTGCTGCTGTTGCGCTGCTCTGCTAGCACCACCCCCATTTGCCTTGCCCTATTGGCTAGGATCTACACCTCTCTTGCTCCCCTTCCCATGGAAGTGATGATCCTGACAGTGTACAAGAGGGGCATTGATGACATCAATATATGTCACCAATGCGGGGTTACTGATCAAGTGTTTCCTGATCTTCCAGACCAAACCGTCCATAAACTTCGCTTTCTTTCACTCCTCATTGCTCACCTCATTTAGCACAAAGTTATCCAAACGGGTGAAATCCTCCTCGTACTCAGCTACCGAGCGGTCACCCTATGTTACTTCCCCAAACTTCTTTCGTATCTTTGACTCGACTACAGGAGGAAAGTATTTGCGGTCGAATTGCACCCAGAACTCGGTAATAGTCATCATATCTCTCTCCTAAGCGGTGGTTACCGACTCCCACCACTGTAAGGCCGCTCCAGTCAGTCTGAAAGTATCCAAAAACTATTTTTGCACTTCACCACACTCCACCATATGCAGCTGGTGTCGTATATTCTTCTTCCATTGACATGCCACAACTCATCAGTGCTACCTTGAAACTCGGGTGGATGTCCCTTCTAAAAGGTCTCTCTAACTCTCTACCAATAAGATGGCCCTAGCTAGGCCTGAATCATTGGTTCCACTGGCGGTTGTACCTGGGGCTAAGGGATATGCACTGCCATGGCTGTTATCGTCGCATTGACCACCTCGGTCACTATCTCTGCCACCTATGCAGTCAAAATCATCAACGGTGGTGGCTATGGTGGCGGTACCTGTGGCTCTTGGTGAGCCTCCCTCACCTCATCACTGAACTCTTCCCTAGCTGCTCACTCTCTCCTCGGTGGCATCTTAGAATGAATTGTAAAAGTATACGGTTTATACAAAAGTTAATATTAGAAGCACGATATTTCAAACACGTAGAGATAAAAGCAACAGTCCTAATTATAGGGCTCTATATCAAAAAAAGATACGCTAAAATCGTAGTACGCCTTACAGATCCTATGGACATTAGAACCTGATGCTCTGATACCATCTGTGATAACCCACCCAATTAAATACCGGGTGATCGGTTCTTTATTAAATTTAACACGATTTACAAATTGGTTCATTCTTAGCATCACTGTCGAAAATCATTAATTACTAATCACATATTAGTTAATTAAGTCGGTGCCAAATTTTATCTTTCATTAAATAGATAAATATGTGCAGAAATAAACATAGACTTAAATCATACACAGTCACTGAGTCTAAGTCATACTAATAAAAATAAAATGCCGAATAAACCATCGGCTAAAATCCAAAACAATAAACCATCCAGTAAAACAATAACCATAAATATTTCTTTGCTCGCTCAGTAATATTTAATATTATTCTTACTAATAAATATTAACTCTTATCTCGCTAGTTAATATTTATTTTAATCCGAATTAATTATCAATTAAATTTTCATATTTAATTTAACTAATCCAACATTCAAAAATCATTAAAAATACGGGGTGATACATATTGAAGACGTTGCGACAAAGCTTTAAAGATTTATTATGCTGAAGGTTTATTGGTGCAAAGTTTAATCGTCTTCAAATCAATTTGCATTCCGAGATCGTACAGGTATGAATGCATAATGTTAATGGGACTCGAAAAATGTTTCATAAGGATAAGGATGTTACTTTATTAAAGAAATGTTTTTAAAAGGTTTTAAAAGTATTTGATTGTATTTACACTTCGTTTTTTATCAGATGAGAATGAATTAGAGTTGTATTTAGTTTGGACTCTGATTCAGTAGGTCGGTCGAATGATAGTGGAAGTCGTTCGCGCGAGATGTGCATGTTGTTCAAAAAACATGGCCATATTATTCGAACGACATCCAATGTCGCTCGAACAATGCCCCGACTTAAATATTATTATTTAAGGCGCGGTTCCATCAGTTTTTTGAAGTGCATGCAGAACGATTTTCAGAATTAAAACATTAAGTTTTTTTGCCATAGTTTTTTAAGATTTTCTAAAGCAAAACACATCCTTAGACTTTTCAAAGATCCGAGTTATCATTACCATATGTTATTTGATCTTACTGCACCAAGTAACATAATTGAACATTGGGTTTTGCAGTGAAGAAGGGAAGAAGGTTACTTTTGTGTTCAACATCATAGACGACATCAAATCCGTATTGGTGGACATCGAGACATACGTGTACGCGTGTGTTGTGTATGAGTATCATAGAAGATGGAATTTATACGTGGACACTGTGGAGGAGCGGTATAAGATTCAAAGACCCGTGGGGATTAAGTCGTTGAGTAAGTATGCCTTTGTACTTTGTAAAACCATATCATAGTGATTGTCTGGCTTGGGTCGTCCGAGATTTTTTACCTTTAGTGGTTTCCTCGTACATCCGACGTTGTGAGTATTCTTTACTTTATTTTACTTGCTTTAACCACTAGATGCATGTTTAGGATTAATCAAGATAAAAATTGGTTAAGTTGAAATTGGTTCACAACTTGGTTTGGTGCATAACTAAAAGTTGGATAATTTTTTATAAAAATTGGTTTGGCTTGAAACACACACTTAAGGGTGCACCCCCGCCTTCTCACTTACTTTTTAGGTGACGTCGTCACAACAAACCTTAGACGTAAATCCAGAAAAGCAAAAATGTACCTATTTGTGGGGTCATTCCCCAACAATGACCGAGCTGGTCATGGGTACCAAAGGTTTCCTAGTAGGCCTTTCATCAGTTGTGAGCCATTGTTCATGTTTTATTGATCGTCAAAACATTTTGGGTTTAGTTTACCATTGGCCGACCAGCCAGTTAGTCTTATACACATACGTTTAAATTTAGAGGTGGTATGTGGTTGACCAATTAATCAGTCTTAAAAGAAGATATTTGAAAAAAGATAAATAGCACGGTGATAATTAATATGTCAAATAATAACTCATTCGACTAATTGATTTTCTTAATTTAATACTCATTCTCCTTCCACTTATAACAATGCATAGAGATAAATGCAAGAAGTCTAAGAGAACTTCTTAAAATTAAAATAAATTAAATAAACATAGACTTTAAAGTAAAAATTCTTCAAATTGGTTGCATTTCATGCTTGGGGAACATCTCTGGCCTCCATTGTTTCTAAGTGGTGGGCTACCATCAAGTCATCTCAAATGACTTTGAATGGGCCTACCCAGTTGGGCCCGAGTTTCCCGTTTAAGGGCTTCTTAGCGCTGCATACAATATTTCTAAGTATGTAGTCCCCGAACTTGAAGCTCATCGCCGTGTCCCCTCATTACACTGCTTGGCCAATTGTTTCTAGTAGGAGAAAGCTTTATATAAGCTAATTCCATCTTTTCATCAGCTAAGTCAAGCTCTACTCTGATCGTTTTGTCGTTGAGGTCTTAGTAGACTAAGGTGGACTACATGGTTAGATGAACTGCTGTAATGGGATGACTGACTCCATTCCATAGGCTAGGGCAAATTGTGTTTCCCCCATTGATATCTTAGGTATTGTTCAAAATTCCCAGAGAATATAGGGGAGTTGTTGATTAAGGGTAAAAAGTAGCGTGTGTCAAACGCTGATCGTTGTTTTCTATTTACTGCCTTAATACAAACACCTAAAATTATGACCACACTCAACAGGTGAGTATAGCGGCCAAGTTCGGATATCGAAAATCCACAGAGATGAGTTGTTAGAATTTAATTGATTTAATGCTTCTAAATAAAAGTGTAAAAGGTAATTTGTTAACTAAAAAGAAATAAAAGATAAACTAGGCATGAGTGTATTTAAACTAAAATTAACAAAGAGAATAAAAACTATAGGTTGCGTCGAATATCCCTCACCCCGAGTTAATTAGTGTAAAATGGTTACATGGGTCGACGAGTTATTAAGATTGTGTCTCATTTCGTCAATTAATTAAATCAAGAGTGGTCACACCCTTAATAACTCATAAAAGACAAATATGATTTTGGCGTCAACAAATATCGTGAAAATTATACACGCAAGGTCGTAAATACGGGGCATACATGATATACCCCGTCAAATCTCCTAGGAGAAATAACTAGGACAACCCACTCGAAATAAACTCGTAAACTCCATCACCAAAGCAAATCAACACATCAACCCTAGGTGAGTTCAATCCGACACAACCTAATTTTAATTAGCCACTACACATAATAAATGACATTAATTAAAACAAGCTCCAAGAATCGAAGCCTAAGACCCGAAGCCCATAATCAGTTGTTCAATTTGGCCAAAAACATCCCAATTTGGTGCCTGAGCAAAACCCGAGAAAAATCCAAAATGGCCATCTCCAAAAGTGGGTTTGCTGTAAAAAACGAAGTTAGGATACAAATTGAATTAATGGATTTGTTAATAAAAGAGATAAGGGACATGGGGGTAATTATTTAAATTGTTAATTTTCTTATAATTCTTTTTCGATTAAGGGTTCGTGTTTCCTTCGTTCGAACTCCGATTTGAGCACCATTCCGGGCCACGCGAATCTTGGCCCAAGGGCTACAACTTCCGTGAATACTTCGGGCAAAAATCCCAAAGTGTAAAATTACCGAAATGCCCCCGAACGTGTGAATTGCGACGAAACTTTATCTGAACAAGCCCAAACTTCATACTAAGAACTTTAATACCTATAAAAGCTCGATTATACCTCAAATAACATTTCAGCATATAAAACGGAGGTTGTCTGATTAACGAGCATAATTATAGGCATTAAAGTACCCGAGGGGGCTAAAATGCGTAAGTTCGAGGGTAATTAAATGCAATATTTGATATGAATCACACCCCCTAACTTACACATTGCTCGTCCCTAGCAATGAAATTCAACGCAAGAAGAACTATAAGAAAATCACAACATGTATATATGCATCGAAATATAAATGCCACTTTCGTAAGGAATACGATTGCATTTAGCATATGCAATAAGCCGTTAAACCCCTAGGTTATCCTAGTGGAGGAGTGTCATCTCGTGGGGGTTTTCGGGGATAAAAACCACAAACATCATATGGTTTCCTCAAAATAAGTCCAAACCAACATGCAACAAGCTCAACAATACGAAAAGGATTTCATACGCATTATTAGCACAATGAACGAATTCAAACAAAAGTCCAAATCATTAAACATTATAAAATGCACCTCATAGAATTGAAACCTTAAAATGTGGGAGGGGAGCGAGCACATGAAAAGTGTGATTTGGAAAAAACTTATATAAATCGAATACTAAACAAAGCAAGCATATATTCAATTCTCACGGGCATTACACTCATAAAGTGAATTCACTTGAAACAGGTAGGTAACACAAGGGACATGCGGGCATAAAGAGTAAATGTAAATGAAAACTAGGCCGCACACATGTCACCAATGAAGAACGCTATATATAAAATGAAAAATTACAATCTCAGTGAAAGATACCACACATTAAAAGAGGCGAAATGCATTTTCACAGATTATCAAAACTATTTTAACTTTTAAATTAAATGCACCCTAAGATCACATAGACTTGATAGGGTTATAATGTGGGTTTGGATAGGGTATGAAACGAAGGACATGTATGTAGGGTTCAAAGTGTTCGGAAATGAAAACTTTGGATAATGGGAAAAATGCGAGCAATATCAAAAATGGAAAGTAACTTCAAAACAAACATTAAATGTAACAATTGGAGAGTAATCAAAGCTTATTTGAACCAATATAAACAACATATAGAAACTTTCTCTTTCTTTTTCTTTTCTTCTTTTCTTAAGTTTTCTTTTCTTTTCTTTTGTTTTCTACTTTCTCTTTTTCATCTCTTTTTCACTTCTTTCTTTTCTTTACTTTCCACACTCTCACATGCCTAAATTGCAACTGCAACACAACAACATCATTCAATCCCAAGTAACATTCCAAACAAAGGTATGTAAGCGTAATAAGTATGGTGTATAACTCAAATTTGGAGTTGGTTGGGATTTTTGGGTTATGAAAAGAAAGGCTAATATTTAGTCTCAAAGGAGTTGACGAGGGGAAACATATAAGGTGAGGTCAAGGCTAATATAGGTGATATAACAAATATTTCCTATGATCATTTCATAAAGTTTACGCAATTCTCGAGTCAAAACAATAAATGAAAATCATGACCAAGTGACACATTTCAAGATATAAACTCAATTAATGAACGATCAATGAAAGAATAAAGAGATTACCGACGAATTTAACATTTTCAAAGAGGAAAGAGAGGTGTATACCACTCACAAACGAAGAAAGGTACAAAGCTTACTCGGTGTAAGTATATACAATGCAACAAAAGATTACCGAGTTATAAAAATCTTAAACCAAATCAATAAATCAATAAAGGTGCATGTGCTCATGGGATTAAAGTTTAATTCATGAAGTTATTCATAATATCAATGATTGAGGACTTAAGTCTAATAACTTCTAAAATCGAGAACATGCATCGTTGAGTTGTCTAATGGATCGGACAATTATTAAAATTTATCATCGAAAACAAAGGCAAAATGCCCAAAAAAGGAGAAAAAATAAAGAAAATCTTTTTGAAAATTTTCAAATTTTTCTAAGAAAGCATACTTGGAAACTAACATGTAATCAAATCAAAGAAACTACCAATGAATGGATAGAATATCCCACACCACCTAACTTAAAACTTGACATTGTCCTCAATTTGAATTAAGAACAAGGTTAAAGAGAGGAAAAGAGCGATATTACCCACAATGGAGCGATCTCCAAAAAGTACGAGTCCAAAGATTCTACAAAACATGTTAGTACCAAAGCATAATAAAAAGAAGAAATAAAACTTTAACTAATTACAGTAGACTATAAGTAAGAAGAAAAATAAGTTATTATATACAACCTATGATTTTAAATTCTAACTAACTATACACTAGAAGTTGAAATTTTTGAGGGTCCACTGAAACCACGATTTGACTTTGAAAGATCCACGGGGGAACCTCCCTTTCATGCATGCCTCCCAGAAAATAGGAATTTCGTTCGGACAACTGAAGGCATGTGTAAGGCGGAAGAAATGAACCATCCCCAATTAAAATTTTTAGTCGGAGGATGGGGCATTTGGATAAGACAGGTGACAAATACACATGGGGGCCAAGAAAAAATGAATCATTTCCCAAGTATTTTGAAATTGGAATGGGAGGGGGAGCACAAGGAGGCAAAGATGCCTTCATGGAAAGCAACTCGAGCAAGTACTCCTCGTCGGTGAAAGGGTTGAACATTTTAAAGTTCGGCACTGATTCATTGGGTACTTGTAACGGTGTGATAACGGAGAATGAAAAGGGGGAGGAAAGAAATTCAAACTCAAGAGATGAGTTATCATCACTCAAAGTTGGAATTACGAAAGAGATATGATCATTTTCAATGAAACTTTCTTCTTTGGGATCCAAAGATGAAATCAGTTCATTGCAAATAGATACTACATCCATTTCATCCTCACTTTCATTTTCTATTAAACCATGGGCCAAGTAAAGAATGGTTTGTTCCAAAGTAGGCAAAAAATCCTCATTTGGTTCAAAATATTCCTCGACTTCAAAAGTTTCGGAAGAAAAATCGTCGTTGGATTCAAATAATAAATCCAATTCATGTTCCCACAAATGATTTTTTTTCCCGATAACGGTCTTCAAACCTCTCATTCTCAACCATGAGCAAAACCCTCGCCGAAAATCATAGGCCGAGGTGCGGATTCTTGGAAATGAGAAGTTTGAAAATTATTATCGGAACTATACTCAAACACATTATTATAAGAATTTTGAAAGCTATAGCTTTTAGTTTCAACATTCATATTATAAGTAATTAGAGGCCCAAAATCGTTATCATCCTCCTCAATATACATGCACACTAAAGCGTGACTTTTGTAATACTCGCCCAAAGTCATTTTTGAATTGGCAATTTTTTGGGATTCTAAGTATTGACCAAAAGTCATAGGTTTACGGGGATTTTGAGAATTATCATAATGATTACCAAAAGGATTGGAACATGACATACTTACCCCAAAGATGCTTCGAAGTGGCGAAATCCACAAAGTGACGTGCGCACGAAAAATTCAAGTCTTGGCGCTCAAATGTAGAAGTCCTACCAAAATGTTAGGCAAAAAATACAAATAGAAAAAAAATACTACGAAATACTAAATAAAATGAGTCCTAAAGCAAACAAGTCCCAGATAACGGCCCCATTTTGATCAAGGGTGAAAAGTAGGGTGTGTCAAACGCTGATCATTGTTTTCTATTCACCACCTTAATACAAAAACCTAAACTTATGACCACACTCAACAGGTGAGTATAGCGACCAAGTCCGGGTATCGAAAATCCACAGAGACGAGTTGTTAGAATTTAATTGGTTTAATGTTTCTAAATAAAAGTGTAAAAGGTAATTTGTTAACTAAAAATAAATAAAAGATAAAGTAGGCATGAATGTATTTAAACTAAAATTAATAAAGAGAATAAAAACTATAGGTTGCGTCGAATATCCCTCACCCCGAGTTAATTAGTATAAAATGGTTACATGGGTCGACGAGTTATTAAGACTTTGTCTCGTTTCGTCAATTAATTAAATCAAGAGTTGTCACCCCCATAAATTCGCATAAAAGACTAATATGATTTTGGCTTCAACAAATATCCCGGAAATTATGCACGCAAGGTCGTAAATACGAGGCATACATGATATACCCCATCAAATCTCCTAGGCGTAATAACTAGGACAACCCACTCGAAATAAACCCGTAAACTCCATCACCAAAGCAAAGCAACACATCAACCCTAGGTGAGTTCAATCCGACACAACCTAATTTAAATTAGCCACCACACATAATAAATGACATTAATTAAAACAACTAATTAATTAAAGCACAACTAATTAAATTAACACTACAATTTATCTAGGCATGAAATAAATACCAAATCATGAAAAACTACATTGGAAATCAATTAAATAAGATGGAGAAAAAAGATGCATAGTAAACTTACATTAAATGCGTACACACCGACAAAGTTCAAGGAGAGGGAAACTCCCACAAAATAATCTCCAAATATCTCTCAACCCTAAAACTAACTAAAACTAGATATTTTTATCTTTACAAATAAACATGAGTTGCCTTTTATACTAAGTTGGAATAAACAAAGAAAGAAAAAAGAAAAAGAAAAGAAATAAGGATAAGTTACAAATTAAAAGGTTAAAAGAAAAGGAAAAAATAAAAATAAAAATAAGAAATGGAAAATGGGCAACAAGTACAATCGTCCAAAACAGAGGACCAGTCGATCGGGGTGGTGGCCGATTGACCGGTGCGAGGAAACCAAACCTACTGTCAGCCTTCCATGGAAAAAATCAAAAACCCAGTCAACCGGAAGCATTGGCGCGGTCGACCGATCGCAGCAGGTCTGCCCACCAAATTCCTTACCTGCGTAAAGCCACAAATCCCCAACAATGGCCAAACCTCCATTTCCCAAAAATCCATCAATGGCCAAACCTCCATGGATATACCATGGATGGAAAAAACAAGCTCCAAGAATCGAAGCCTAAGACCCGAAGCCCATAATCAGTTGTTCAATTGGCAAAAAACATCCCAATTTGGTGCGTGAGCAAAAATCGAGAAAAATCCAAAATCGCCATCTCCAAAAGTGGGTATGCTGTCAAAAACGAAGTTTGGATACAAATGGAATTAATGGATTTGTTGATGAAAAAGATAAGGGACATGGGGGTAATTATTTAAATTGTTAATTTTCTTATAATTCTTTTCCGATTAAAGGTCCATGTTTCCTTCGTTCGGACTCCTATTTGAGCACCGTTTGCGGACACGCGAAGCTTGGCCCGAGGGATACAACTTTCGTGAATGCTTCGAGCAAAAATCCCAAAGTTTAAAATTACCAGAATGCCCTCGAACGTGCGAATTGCGACGAAACTTTATCAGAACGCGCCCAAACATCATACTAAGCACTTTAATACCTATAAAAGGTCAATTATACCTTAAATAATATTTTAGCATATAAAACGGAGGTTGTCTGATTAACGAGCATAATTATATACATTAAATTACCCGAGGGGGCTAAAATGCGTAAGTTCAAGGGTAATTAAATGCTATATTTGATACGAATCAGTTGGTCAACCCATGCACCCTTCACTTTATCCAAACTCTGACTGTCTTGTTAGAGGATTCTGTTTGCCCATTTATGTGAGGGTAGGCCACTAAACTGTATTAGTGCTTAATGTCATGCCCATCGCAGAATCTTTAAAATAGGCTTCTCTTAAACTGAGTTTCGTTGTCCTTGATGATGATCCGAGAGATGTAAAACTTTATTATGATGTTCTTCCATATGAACTTGTTTATGTCAACATCTTGGATGTTTATAAAGGTGTATCCTTCAATCCATTTAGAAAAGTGGTATGTGTCGAATAATAGATATTTCCTACTACCATAGGCGAGGGGCAATGAGCCGACGATGTCAAGCCCTCATTGGGAAAAAGCCAAGAAATTATGAGGGGCTTGAGGTCGTTGGCGGGCTGATGCACTAACGTAGAGAAAAGTTGATAGTTTTTACACTTTCAGATGTAAGTGATCGCATCTTGTTGCATGTACGACCACTAGTATCCTTCTTTCATATCTCTAAATTACAATGACTTGTCCTCTGCATGGCTTCCACATATTCCCTCATAGAGAGTCTTTTAGACTTTGTTTGTATGTACGCACTGTAGATAAGGCCTTATAAAAGAGAGCCGATAAAGCTTTTATTTTACCTACAAGTGGAAACGAGCAGCTTTCACTTAAATCTTGCTTGGCTTATTCCTATCGTCTGGTAGGGAATCCTCTTTTAGGTAACGCACTATCGAATCTTCCCAGCTCAGGTCCCTTTCAATGGTTATAACTTGTTCGATATCTTTTTCCTTATTAATGTTGGGTCGGTCAAGGTAATATACTTTCAAGAAAGTGTGGCAAGAGCATATGCATGAATGTTGTTCCCCTTAGCAAACTGTTGCACTTGTACATGCAGGAACTTGGCGACCAAGTGCAGATCTTCTTCGAGGTATGAGGCCATGCATTCATCACTAGCATTGTAGTCTCTTGATATCCGATTCAATAAGAACCTTGAGTCACTAAAGACGTCAAATTGATGTGCGTCTAGGGATAATGCCTTCTTTAATCCCTCGATTAGTGCCTCATATTCTACCTAGTTATTGGAATCTTTGAATCCTAAGTAAATTGCCTGTTCAGTAATAGCTTCTTCCAGGGATACTAATATTATACCAAATCCTTCCCCCTTGGAATTTGAGGCTCCTTCAATATAAAAGGTCCATTTCTCCCCATCTTTAATCGATCGTTACACATAATCTTCATTTTTGGTGCTCATCTTTATGGTTCGTGATCACTAGAAAATTCGGTGATGAAATCATCTAGGACTTGCCAATTGACTAAGGTCCTAGGCTGAAACTGAACATCAAATCTTCCAAGTTCCATCGACCACTTAGACATTTGTTCAAATAGGTTGGACTACCTGAGCATTACCTTTAGAGGGAATGAGGTCAGAACAATAATAGTGTGAGCCTCAAAGTAATGTTTTAACTTTCGGGAGGCTATCACTAGTGCGTATGCAAGCTTATCCAACGGTAGGGACATCTTCTTAGCATTGATCAAGGTTTTTGCTCACAAAATAAATGGGATCCTGACTCCCATTATTTTCCCAAACTAGATCCGATCTAATTACGTTACTGGACACTACAAGATATACGTGCAAAAGGCCCTTATCATCTGGAATGGTCAACAGTGGTGTTCGACACAAAAAAAATTCTTCAAGTGCCTTAGTGAATTCATCGTTGCATATTTTTTTCATTTATTTCCTAAGTCTTCGAAAGAAAGGTCAATACTTGTCTGAAGATCTGGATATGAAGCGGCTGAGTGCAACGAGCATGTTTGTCAACTTTTGCACCTCGCGCACAGTACACGATGGTTAAACCTTCCTGATGGGTTAAATCTGGTTGGGGTTCACGTCCATACTTCTATGACTGATTAGGTACCCGAGGAACATTCCCAATTATCCCCCCAAAAGAGAAATTGGTCACATTCAGCTTCATCCTATAGTAACGAAGCACTTAGAAAGTTTTTTCCAGGTCTGTAAGGTGATCCCTCCTCCTTCTTTTCACAAGCATGGCATCTATGTATACCTCCATTGTATCTCCCAACTATTGCTTAAACATCTTCGTCACTAGTATCTAATAGTTGCTCTGACATTTTTTAATCCAAATGGCATCACCCTTAAGTATTATAGCCCCAGCGTGGTGATGGAGGAAGTATTTTCCTGGTCGGGGTGAGCAATGGGATTTGCTGGTAGCCTGAGTAGGCATCGAGGATTCTCATTCATTCATGGTTAGCAGTGGCGTACACCAACTAGTCTATATTGATCAAGTGAAAACTATCCATTGGACAGGCTCGATTCAGATCAGTGATGTCTATTTAGACTCTCCACTTCCCATTGCTCTTCTTCATGGCCACTAGATTTCACAACCACTTGCTAAATTGAACTTCCTTTATGAACTGCGCCTCTAAAAGTATCCCCACTTCCTCTTCAACTTCTTTGGTTTTCTCGAGTACAGTTCATCGCACCTTTTGAGTCATTGGTGGATGTAATGGATCCACGTGGAGTTTGTGTCACATCACTTATGGATCTATTCCTAGCATGTCATGTGGTTGCTAGGAAAAATGTATTGGTTGCTCTTAAGAAAAACAACTAGTTCTTACTTCTCTTATTAAGTGAGTTGTCGAACAAGGACTTTATCTCACGTTGATTATCATCAAATTCCATCTTTTAAAGAGGTTCAAAAACTCAATCGGTAAGGAAAATCCTAGTTTCCTCAATACCAGGTCACACATACTTTAGTTGCTACTTGGAGGGTACGAAACCCTCTACTGGCTCCATATCTTTCTAATTTTTCTTCTTTTGTTTTAGTCGGATAGCGTCTATAAAGCACTTTCGAGATAAGACTTAGTTCCCTCTAATCTCCATGACTTCCTTGCTAACGATGCACTTTACATTCTAATGGTAGGTCAACGACACAACCCTCATGGCATGCAATCATCCACTGCCTAATATAACACTGAACGGGGAATCTATATTTACCATGAGAAACTCAATAAGTTTATAGATTACTCCTTCTCGGATGGGGATAGCAACCTTATCCATAGGCAAAGTCATCATTCATGTAAAGCCGACCATAGGAACAATAGCTTCTTGTAGGGTTTTTACGCGCATGTTTAACTGGTTGAACATCTTGAGGTACATTACCCTAGAGGAAATTGTAATACCCCGTACTTTTATCGATATTTATTTATGGTATTAATTAGATTAAATGTGAATTAATTGAGAATTAATCCGGATATAATACTAACGAGATGTGAGTTGATATTTGATTATAATGTGTATATATGGAAATTTATGAATATTGAAACTATTGAAATTATCGCGAGACTGAAATACGACAATTTGGAAATTTAGTTGGGACACACGTGTCAGTCGCGTCGGGAACGTAATTATTTGAATTAAAGAGTGAATTTTATTTTTATCAACCGAATGATCATTTTGAGTGTGACAACGAGTCCAGAAGGGTCGAAATAGTCAGAAAACACTAGCCGGGGGTTTAAGTTGGGTCCTGGGGCATTTTTAGGCTAAACCGGCAACTTAAAAGGGCATTTTAGTAATTTTGAAATTTTGGGAATATTAACCAACGAATTTTGGGAGTTAATTATAGGTTATTTAGTAACCCACTTAACCCATTACCAGCACTTTACAACTTAGAGGGCTACGGGAGTTATAGGAAAAGTTAGGAGAGGTTCCCAAAGAGAAAACCCATAACCATCATCTTCAACCTTGGGAGAAATTCTGCAGAAAGGAAGAAGAAAGCCAACCTTCAATCCTTCAACATCGAGTCAAATCATAAGGCAAGTGATTTAGTATTTTTATACATTGAATATATATTCCATGCTTAGTGTAAGAACTTTCTTTCTTGATTTTGAAGAAAAACCATGAAACTTTGTTGGAGAAACTTGAATTTGGGTTAGGATTTGCATGTAGTATGTTAAAGGATTGAGTTAATATGTAAATCCTTGTATGTGATGAATTAAAAACGGATTTTTGATGGGTATCTAGGCATAAGAAAATTTGGAGTTCATGTTCATAGAGTTTTGGGATAAATTTGAAGATTCACATTGATTTCATGATAATTTGTAAGAATTGACCCCTTATATATGTTAAGGAATGATCTAGTGTGATTAGGAATAGTTTATACATGTTAAAACATAATTTGGATGTACTTGGTGTGGATTTGGAGGAGTGAAAAATTGAGGAAAAACGAATTTAGGGATTTCTGGGCGAAACTGCCATCTCGTTAGAAGACCTGCCCAGGTCGTTCGAACGACCTCATTCGAACGAGCTTCTAACGAGATGACAGTATGACTTCTAACGAGTTGGGATCTCGTTAGAAGCCATTCGTTCAAACGAACTCATTCGAATGACCTCATTCGAACGAGACTTCTAACGAGTTGACAGAATGGCTTTTTGGCCTGATTTGATTTCTAACATCCTGTAGTCTTATTTAAATGGTGAGATGACTTTCCTTTATCAACTAGAGGGTGTAGTTGGGAGATTTGGGATACATTGAGGAGTAAAAATTTCGGATAGTGCCTTGAACCGGATAACATTTGTGGTTTAAAACGTGAGTGACTAATAACGAAGTGCAGATAACTAATGACTTAAATGCATATAAACCGGTGGCATGTGAATTGTATAATATTAAGAGTAGGTATAAGAACAAGAGGAATACCACTAATAAACTTTTTAATATCTAAGATGTTTGAATGCTTAGTATATGTAGTTATCTGTATATGACATACCTACAGTACTTGCTATCTGGGGAGGTTGGCGTTCGTTTAGGGCCATCTAATCTTTATGTGCCTACGGGGGGATTTAGATTGATACCTCGAGGACATAGGTCAGAGAAGGACTTATTGAGAAGTTAATAAGTCTGCTGATCATGGGAGCGTAGGAATGTGCATGACCCATGTGATGTGAACTATGTTCGCCTACATTGCTTGTGACTGTTGTTAATAAAACGATTCCTGAGAGATTCGGAATGCGTGATCCTTATGTACGTGATGTACTAGGATTTGATAGCAGAGTACGTGAGCACCCCAGCTTAGTCTCGGGGTTCTAGTATTGTATATTTATGATGAGAATAAAATACTGTAAATTGAAATGAATTGTCGTGATCAATTATGAGGATAAACAATAGCAATGGTTAGTAAAATGAAAAGGTAAGATTTCATATAATTATAGTGTTAAAGGGGGAAACTATGGAATAACGTGCAATACTCTATTAAATGGAAGATGTTGGGACTTGAATTGGATACCTTATAAAATAATGTTAGATTTAGAATTGGACTAGATAGATTTGGGGGTAACTAGAAATGGGTATGGGTACGATAGGAGTGCACGATTAGTTGAGAGGTGAGGAATTCATGTGAGTGCACACACTATCATGTACTTTATATTTACTGTTTAAAGATATTAAACAATTGCATATTTTATAAATTACTTCACATTCGGGCTCTAACCCGTTTGCTTCCAAATCTATTTCTTTTTGTAAAAACCTTTTAGGTGCCCAGCCACAAGGACACCATGCATAGACATTTCATTCAGGTGACGAGTTGTAGCTGTTGTGGAAGCTACAGGGCTTTGACAGTAGACGCCTCCATCTTCGATCTTGAATCCTTTATGAGAGTTTACTATTTCGTTGGGCATGTCACCCCATTTCCTTTAGAGACATTTTATATTCCAGTTATTCAGACTTTGGGTTATAATTAATTTAGGATGCAGATTTGTTTTATTCATTTCAGTATTGGGATTGTTGTGAGGAGTATTTCCTCCAGACTCATTATTATATTGGTTGGTTATTCTATGGTGACTTCATTGTGATTGGTTATGTTAACTTTTTATAATTTATTTATCGCATGTTAATCAGATTTAATTTAAAATTTGACAACTCACTTTTTAAATGCTAGGTGGTTGGAAATTATTAAAATGTTTTGGACAGTGATGCTATTAATTGAACCAACTTGGCATTTTGTATTAATTTAATAAAGGAGTAGCTACCCGGTATTTAATTAGTCGGGGTGTCACAGGTGGTATCAGAGCATCAGGTTCTAGTGTCCTTAGGATCTGTACGGCTTGTTATGTTTCCTCTGAGCTTTCTTTGATGTAGAGCCCTATATTTTAGGACTGTTGTATTCTTTTGTGTATGCTTCGCTCTTCAGCTATTTTGAGTTAATAACTGAGAACTTATAGACTTTACTCTCATTTCAGATGCCTCCACGACGTGCGCAGCGAGTTCCTAGGGATGCACAGCCAGAGACACAACCTGCACCAGTTCCGGGCACCATGAATGCCGCCGAGGTTGCAGCTATTGTAGCCCAAGCGGTAAATGTCGCCCTAGCCGTTGTACAGCAGGCACCACCCCAGGCGTCGATAGTCGTACCAGTTCAGGCCCATGCATTCCCGTCTTCTTGGGAACGCGTTCGTGATGCTTTTCAGAAAGCACACCCTCCGGAGTTCGCATGTAGCACCGATGTTGTGGTATCCAGTCAGTGGAGGAAGGATATGCAGAGGAACTTAAGGATGTATGAGTACACCGATGTTCAGAAGCAGATACTAGCTACTTTAAAGCTAGTAGGATCCGCGTTGTAGTGGTGGGAGTCCATTACCACCGCAGAGGAGAGGGACACTCTCACTATACAGGAGTTCTGGGTGCGGTTCGATCGCAAGTATTTTCCGTCAGCTGCCCGCACGGAGATGAGAAGGAAGTTGATGAACCTCAAATAGGAGGGAAAGACCGTGGCCGAGTATGAGGCTAAATTCACTAATCTATTAAACATTGTTCCTGATGAAATACCGACTGAGGAGAAGAAGATTCAGAAGTTCACAGATGGATTGACTTGGAGGATCCGTCAGCATTTGTTGGGGAATCTCTCGTTGGCCACTTATTCTGACGTGGTTAACGCTGCACTGCTACACTGCCAGGATCACCGCTATAACATGTCTGAGAGAAAGAGATCAGGAGAGTCCAGCCATCGGGGCAGGATCGGGGGAAATGGTGCCAGCGGGGCACAATCTGCTCAGGGACAGTATAGGCAGGGTGACCAGGGTTCCCAGTAGGGGGATTCTAAGAGGTTCAGATCTGGAAATTTCAGAAGTGGACAAGGAGGTTTCAGGCAGAGCCAACAGGGTCCGAACGGCCATCAGGGCCAGCATGGTCAGAATGGTCAGCAGCAGCAATTTTAGCAGGGCCAGCATGGCCAGGGGAGAAATAATAATGGCCACCAGGGCCGAGGGCAGCAGGGACAGCGAGGGGGAAACTTCCCGAGGAAGTGTTATGTTTGTGGCAAGACTGGCCACAAATGCCAAGATTGTCCTGATAGGGGCAGGGCCCCACAACAGCAGCAGCAGGGTGCCCGACACGAGCAACAGAGGCCTATGTTTCCCGCCGCCCTCCCCGTACCACCACAGATGGCAGCATTACCACCCATTCCAGCGGTCCCAGTCCAGCAGGGACAACTTCAGTATGGGAGAGTGTATCAGGTCCAGCATGCCGCAGCCCCACAGGATCCTCCATCCATTGAGGGTATGTTTTAAAAATAGATGATTTGTCTAAGAAAAATCATGAGTTTGAACAAAAATATAAGGCAACCCTTATTGAACTAGAAGAGCCAAAGGAAAAGGTCTCAAATGTGTTTAGAAAATGTCAACACTTTGAAACCCAAGCTAAATCTTATGAAAAAATTATTGTTGGAAACAAATTTGACTCTAAAATTAAGTCTGGCCTAGGTTTTGGAGAAATAGTGCACACTAGTAAGACCGAAGTTTCTCCTGAAAATGTTACTTTTATCAAATAAGGCCAAACTTATCCTCATGTTCAAAAAGGGGAATCCAGTTCTAAAGTCTCTCATGCAACACATGATCAGTATAATCAGTAGCCTAATTCAAATGGTAAAGACAAATATATTTTTCAACCCGTGAGAGACCAAAGACAGAAACTTAAGACCGATGAAAAATGGACTACTATACCCAATAGAGCCAAACCAATCTTCAAAGACTTTAGCAATAAAGTTAAAGTCCTACGCCCATCAGTACTGTTCTTGTTGTGACGTTTTTGGCCACACCCTTAAAGAATGTTTTCAAAAAAGGTTATATACACCAACGTATCTAAACTTTAACTATTCTAGGAAAGGAAGAAATACTTATGTTCTCCCTAGACAGACCGCACAAAACTCTAGCGATAAAAAGAAAAAGGGAGGGTCTAAAACGAAGAAGAAACCATTTAGAAAGACCCAACAAACCTTCTCTAAATCAAAAGGCCATAAAACTATTAAAACTCGGCCTATTTGGATTAGAAAAGATGATCTATTACCCCAGCTCAAGTGTAATATTGTCATTTCTGCTTTAAAGGCACAACACACTTCAACTGGATGGTATTTAGACTCCGTATGTTCTAAACATATGACCGGGGACGAAACCAAATTGCAAAATAAGACCGACTTCTTAGGAGGTAGTGTTATGTTTGTAGATGGAGTTTCATCTCAGATCATAGGTAAGGGTACATTGTGTGAGGATGGGCTTCCTGATCTAAATGATGTTCTTTTAGTCAAAGGCCTCAAAGCTAATCTCTTGAATATATCTCAATTATGTGATTCCAATCATACCGTTACCTTTTGAAAAAATGATTGTAAAATTATTGATGAAAAAAGAAATTGTATATAGACAGGAAACAGAACTTAGGAAAATTGTTACACAGTAATTCCTAAGTCTGAGTCTTGCCATGTTGCCAGATTAGAGGATTCTGACCTTTGGCACAATAGATTGGGACATACGAATTTTGATACTTAGAACATTAAGCTCCCAAGAAATAATTAGAGGTTTACCCAAAATTAAAAATTCTTTCAATCCTGTGTGTGGACCTTGTCAGGAAGGGAAAATAAGTAAGTCCCCTCATAAAAAAGTTAAGGATGTCTTGACCATAAAACCTCTAGAACTTATCCATATGGACCTGATGGGTCCCTCAAGGACTGTCAGTTTCTGTGGAAACAGTTATATCCTAGTTATAGTAGACGATTATACGCGATATACTTGGGTTGCATTTATGAAACAAAAATCTTATACCTTCGATGAGTGCTTAAGAATACTTTTGAAAATAGAGAACGAGAAGGATACCCAAGTGTGTCGTATTAGGAGTGACAGAGGTGGAGAGTTTAAGGACTCTCGTGTTACTGAATATTGCATAGCCAATAGCTACAAACACGAGTTTAGTGCTCCCACCCCCCCCCCCCAGCAAAATGGTATTGTTAAACGTAAGAATATAACTTTACAAGAGATGTCTAGGGTTATGATACATGCTAATAGTCTTCCTAGATACTTTTGGGTAGAAGCCGTTCAAACTGCGTGTCATATCATTAATAGTGTATACCTTAGGAAAAATTCCAAATAAACCTCTTATGAACTTTGGTTCTACAAAAAGCCAAACTTAAAATATTTTAAAACCTTCGAGAGTATCTGTTACGTCTGCAAAGATAGAGAACAACTTTCAAAATTTGACACCCGAGGAGAAAAGGGAATATTTCTTAGTTATTCTCAAAACAGTAGGGCTTTTCGTGTTTTCAACTATCGAACCAAAACTATTGTGGAATCTTTTAATGTAATTGTAGACGATACGAGTGTAAGGAGTAGTGCCCGTCAACCAGTGCCATTACATGAGAATGAAACAAATTTTACAATTGATCCTTCAAATGACACTAATTCACTGCCACCTGAGAGTCCCTCCGTACCCCCTTGGGTTTCTAAAGACCATCCCATTAAAGATGTAGGTGGTAACCCTTTTGAGCTTGTTAGAACAAGATCCCAACTTCTAAATGTGGAACAATTTGCTTGTTTTGTTTCCCTTGAGGAACCTAAAAATATAAATGATGCCCTTTCTGACTCGTTCTGGATCAATGCTTTGCAAGAAGAGCTGGTCAATTTCAGAGTCACGATGTGTGGTATCTTGTTCCTAGGTCAAAACATTCGAAGCTTATCGGCACAGAATGGATTTTTAAAAACAAAAAAGATGAAAATGGGGAGGTCATTATAAATAAAGCTAGGTTGGTAGCACAAGGCTACTCCCAGATAGAGGGAATTGACTTCGACGAGACTTTTTCACCTATTACTCGTCTTGAGTTAGTTCGTCTCCTCCTTGCCATATCATGTCACCTGCAATTCAAATTATTTCAAATGGATGTTAAGTCTGCATTTTTAAATGGAATTTTGACTGACGAGGCATACGTTGAACAACCTAAAGGGTTTGTAGATCCTTCACACCCAGACTACGTGTTTAGGCTTAAGAAAGCCTTATATGGTTTGAAGCAAGCTCCTAGAGCTTGGTATGAGCGATTGTCTACCTTCCTAGTTTCGAATGGATTTGTTCGTGGAGGGAACGATAAAACTTTATTCGTTAGGAACTAAGAAAAATATGTTTTAATCACACAAGTGTACGTTGATGATATAATAGTTGGATCTACTTGTCCCAAATAAGTCAAGAACTTTTCCGATAACATTCATGCTGAATTTTAGATGTCACTTATGGGTGAACTTCAATACTTTTTAGGCCTACAAGTAAAATAATGTAATGATGGTCTTTTTATTACTCAGTCCAAATATGCTGCAGAACTTGTTAAAAAATTCGGATTAGAAAACGCTAAACCTTCTAGGACCCCCATGAGTACTTTAACAAAACTGTATAAGGATGATAATGGGAAAAATGTTGATCCTACTCTATATCGTAGTATGATAGGGATTCTCTTATACCTTACTACTTCTAGACCCGACATTTACTTCGTTGTCTGTATTTGTACTCGATATCATAGTAACCCTAAGGAAACCCACTTATTGAGTGTGAAGAGAATTATTAAATACATCAAGGGTACTTTAAAATTTGGTATTTGGTACACAAAGGACACCACTAGTTCTATTATAGGGTACACTGATGCCGATTGGGCAGGGTGTTCTGATGATAGCAAAAGCACGTCTCGTGCTTGTTATTACCTGGCTTGAATTTCTCTGCACGCGAAGTTGCTCTGCACGCTTTGAGTTGCTCGGTACGCTTGAGTTGCTCAGTGATAGTATGCATTAGCCACGTAAGGTGACACATGTCTTCATTTAATTGGTCCACGTCATCTGACTAAGTTTTATATCAACAGGGAAATTTATAATTAACTAGATGGTTAATTTTAAAGAGAAAATATTAACGAGAAATAAGTGAGATTCCTGGGGGTAATTATACGATCAATTACCCATACATATTACGTGTTATAAATATATATTTATGTATTTCTATGAACATACCCATGTTCCTGGACGACCTATCGGTTGGGGTTGCGTACATTTTGGGATCGTAGCACGCGTCGTCACAGGTGGGTTGGCTATTGTGTAGGTCATTATTATAGGTACAAATTAGCAGTGCCACTTACGAGGAGGTAGGTGTAGATGCTGGGATCCATTGTCATCATTGAAAAAGCTTTAATGAATGCTTGTTTACAAAATTAATAACAAAATGTTATAAGTTGAGTAAACTTCAAATAAACTTTTTTGGACAAAACTCTTTTCGATTTAAATAACACGAGAGGTATTTGAAATGGTTTTTTGAATATGTGGTTTAGATTTGGTAGTTGATTGCCTTAGGTTTTAAAAATTAAAAACCATCGACTAAGTCTAGCATGCAGTACCAAACACAACAGGAATTAACAACATTCAAAGTACTGGATACATGAATTTTTAACGTGGTAAAACCCTTAATCAAGGGAAACATCCACGGTGCCCTCTACGACAAAAACCAAAAATCCACTAGAATAAATATTCAAGTTACAGCACTTAAGCAAACAAATAAAGATCCTAAATCAAAGTTCAGAGTTATAACTACTTGAGCTACTCCACTCCAAAGGTTTTCTGACTAGACTTGATCTTGTCTCCGCTGCTTCTTTGCCTTTTCCATGATCTCCTTTTCTTTGACTTCTGATTCCAACAACTCTTTCAGATTCCAAGTCTCTCAAACAAAACCACTGTGACTAAGTGTTCGTGTGTGAGAATGTGTTTGTGAGGTGTACTAAATGCAGATTTATGCAACTCACCCTCTCAAAATATTTATACAAATAAGGTCCTTTGAATCAATAGGTTCTAAATGACATGCAAGATCCGATTCAAACTATTTTGAGAAATATGCTTCTCCCCCATATGTAATCCCCACCAAGATGTACCACGAACCGTGAGCCGTGCGACTCTGCCATCACCGCGTGTCGCAATTCCTCCCCTTCCGGAACTACCAATCTCCCATTGAAGTGTAATCCCCCGTCTGAGCTAACGGTATAGGACTCGGCTCCCTCTGCTAGTAATCGAACTATCTGCTCCTGACAGAATGAGTCATTTGCCTGTGCCCTTACTACCTTCGTGACAATCTGTGGTGTAACGGTCATCACAGACATGAACGATCGGGCCACTGCATCCTGGTGTCCCAATTCCTTCCACTTGGCCTTCCACACCCCTACCACCTCATAATCTACTAGCCTACGGCTCAACGCGTCTGCTACCACGTTAGCCTTCCCCGGGTGATACTGGATATCAAACTGATAGTCCTTCACAAACTCAAGCCACCTTCGCTACCGCATATTCAACTCTTTCTGCGTGAATAGGTACTGCAGGGACTTGTGGTCTGTGAACAATCGAAAATTCTCCCCCAAAAGATAATGTCTCCATATCCGAAGGGCAAATACAACCGTCGCCAACTCCAAGTCATGAGTGGGGTAATTCTTCTCGTGAGGCTTTAGCTTACGGGAAGCATAAGCAATGGCTTGACTCTCCTGCCGCAATACACCTCCAAGTCCTTGTAAGGACGCATCGGTGTAGACTAGATACTCAAATCCCGATCTCGGCAATGCTAACACAGGTGCTGAGGTCAACTTATCCTTCAACTCATCGAATGCCAATTGACAGGCATCACTCCAGATGAATGGAACTCCCTTACGAGTCAGATGTGTCAAAGGACCCACTATCTTCGAAAATCCCCGAATGAACCTCCTGTAGTATCCTGCTAGACCCAAGAAACTATGAATCTCCGTTGGTGTCGTGAGATGTCCCCACTCCCTCACCGCAGATACCTTCCCCGGGTCAACAGATATTCCCCGGTCGGAAATAATGTGTCCCAAAAACTGGACCTCCTTCAGCCAAAACCCGCACTTCTCATACTTTGCATACAGCTCATCTGACGTAGCGTCTGCAAGACTTGCCTCAAATGCTCGGCGTGTTCCTCCTCTGTCTGGGAGTAAACCAGAATATCATCAATGAAGACAATGACAAACTGATCTACGAAATCCCTGAACACCCTATTCATCAAGTCCATAAACACGGCTGGAGCATTGGTCAAACCAAAAGGCATAACTCGAAACTCGTAAGAACCATATCTCGATAAGAACGCAGTCTTCGAGACGTCCTCCTCCCTGATACACAACTGATGGTATCCCGATCTCAAATCAATCTTTGATAAGAAAGAAGCTCCTCTTAATTGGTCGAATAGGTCATCGATTCGAGGCAACGAATACTTATTCCGTATCGTGACTTTGTTCAACTCCCGGTAGTCCACACACAATCTCAGTGAACCATCTATCTTCTTCACGAACAACACAGGGGCACCCCACGGTGAAGTACTCCTCCGAATAAACCCCTGAACCAACAACTGTTCAATCTGATCCCGTAACTCCTTCATCTCAGCTAGAGCCATACGGTACGGTGCGCGTGCTATAGGTCTCGTATCTGGTAATAAGTCTATGAAAAAGTCTATCTCTCGACTGGGGGGTAGGCCTGGTATCTCCTGAAACACATCGAAATACTCCCTCACAACTAGGATCGAATCTAAAGGGATCACAACCTCCTTAGAGTTATCCTCCTCTAGGTAATACAAATGAGCGGTCGAGCCTCCCTTTGGGCGAGGCGTCGCCACTACAAACATCTCTTGCCCCGGAATGGCAAAAACAATGCTCCCACCGAAGCAATCAATCATGGCTCTATAATCACCGATCCAATCCATACCGATAATCACATCGTGCACATTCATGTCTAATACTAACATGTCTGCAGGTAATACCAGACTACCAATCTCTACCCCCACTCCCTGGCGTATAAAGAAAATAAGTGACCCACTCCCCAATGCTGAGTTTACACACGTCACTGTGCTCTCTGCTGTGGCTAAAAACCCTAAGGCTTTCGCAAAATGTGTAGCTATAAAACAATGCGTTGCCCCCGTATCAAACAAAACCCGACCCATAGTACCATGGATAGGAAACATACCCTCAATCGCGGGTGGTGCCTGCGGAGCTGCTGCCTGATGGACGTTATAGACACGTCCATACTGTAATTGTCCCTGCTGCACAGGAGCTGCTGGAATGGCAGGAAGAGCTGGCACCTGGGCTGGAGCTGGGAGGGCTGGTGGAAAAAGTGGCCTCTGTGGCTCATGTCGGGCACCCTGCTGCTGCTGCGGGGCCCTGCCCCTATCAGGACAGTCCTGGCATTTATGGCCAGTCTTGCCACAAACGAAGCACTTCCCCGGGAAGTTCCCCCCTCTCTGTCCCTGCTGCCCCCGGCCTTGGTGGCCGTTACCGTTCCCCTACTGGCCCTGCTGGCCTGCTGAAACTGATGTTGACCATTCTGACCCTGCTGGTGCTGATGGACATTCGGACCCTGATGGCCTTGCCGAAAACCTCCCTGTCCGTGCCTGAAATTCCCTTACTTGAACCTCTTTTGATCCCCCTGCTGGGAAACCTGATCACCCTGTCTCTGCCCCTGAACAAAATGTGCCCCACTGGCACCATTTCCTCCAGTCCTGCCCTGATGGATGGACTCTCCTGACCTCTTGCCTTCAGTCATGTGAAAGCGATGATCCTGGCAGTGCAATAGTGCAGCGTTAACCACATCAGAATAAGTGGCTAACGAGAGGTTCCCTAACAAGTGCTGACGAATCCTCCATGTCAACCCGTCCGTAAATTTATGTATCTTCTTCTCCTCAGTCGGTATCTCATCCGGAACAATGTTCAGAAGATCAGTAAATTCGGCCTCGTACTCGGCCACAATCTTACCCTACTGCTTGAGGCTCATCAGCTTCCTTCTCATCTCCGTGTGAACAGCTGACGGAAAGTACTTGCGATCGAACCGTACCCAAAACTCCTGAATAGTAAGAGTATGTCTCTCCTCCACGGTGGTAATAGACTCCCACCACTGCAGTGCAGACCCTACTAGCTTAAAGGTAGCTAGTATCTGCTTCTGGACATCTGTGCACTCATACATCCTCAGGTGTCGCTGGATGTCCTTCCTCCACTGACTCGAAACTACCACATCGGAGCTACCAGCGAACTCCGGAGGGTGTGCTTTCTGAAAAGCATCACGTACACATCATCAAGCATACGGGAATGCATGAGCCTGAACTAGCGCGGCTATCGGTGCCTGAGGTGGTGCTTGCTGAACTACTGCTAGTGTGGCATGTACCGCCTGAGCCACAATGGCTGCAACCTAGGCGGAATTCATCGTGCCCTGAACTGGTGCGGGCTGTGGTTCTGGCGTTTCATCCCTGGGAACCCTTTGTGCACGTCGTAGAGGCATCTGAAATAAGAATGAAGTTTATAAGTTCGCAGTTATAAACTTAAAATAGCTGAAGAACGTAGCATAAACAAGAGAATACAACAGTCCTAAAATATAGGGCTCTACATCAAAGAAATCTCAGCGGAAATATAATAAGCCGTTCAGATCCTAAAGGACACTAGAACCTAATGCTCTGATACCACCTGTGACACCCCGACTAATTAAATACCGGGTAGCTACTCCTTTATTAAATCAATTCAAAATGTCAAGTTGGGTCAGTTAATAGCATCACTATCGAAAACATTTTAAAGATTACTAACCACCTAGTATTTAAAAAGAAAGTTTCCAATTTTAAGTTAAGTCTAATTAACATGCAATAAAAGAATAATGGAAGAACAACATAATCCATTCACCATAACGAAGTAATGAAATAACCAACAACTAATAATAAGTCCAGAGGAAAACTCCTCACAACAATCCCACAAATGAAAATAATATGACAAGTCTGAATCCTGAATAATTACATGCCAGAAGTCTGAATAAAAGAAATAAATGAAATGTCTCTGAAAGAAATGGGCGACATGCCCTACAACTGATAACTGATGAATATCGAGTCAAGATAGATGAAGCGTCTACAAGCAAAGTCATATAACTTCCACAAACAGCTACAGCTCGTCACCTGAATGAGAATCCTAAGCATGGTGTCCTTGTGGCTGGGCACCTAAAATGGTTTTTACAAAAATAGATTTGAAAGCAAATAGGTTAGAGCCCGAAAGTGGAAATAATTTTGAAAACAGCAAGTGTTTTAATAACATTAAAACATTAAATGCAAAATACATGTTAGGACGTGCACTCACATGAAATTCTCACCTCTCGACTACATGTGCACTCCTAACGTACCGTACCCATCTAAAAGACATACATATCTAACAAAATCGTAGTAAGTTCTACCCCTTACTACTCGATTCCCATATTAAATCCTAGCGTTATCAATTAAATAGAGTGCTTTACTTAAACTCAGATTCTCGATTAGTAATACAATTCACTATCTTTTAACCCGTTATGTTTTCTCACTACATTACCATAATTATGTTCACAATAACAACATGAAAGTTCCCATTGATTAAGTGTATATTATTCACGTAATAAATATACAATATAAGCACCCCGAGACTAAGCTGCGGTGCACACATACTCTGCTATCCATCCCGATACATCACGTACATAAGGATCACGCATTCCGAATCTCTCAGGAATCGTTCTTAGATAACAACATCACAAATAATGGAGGCGAACACAGTCACATCACATGGGTCACGCACATACCTGCGCTCCCACGATCAGCAGACTTATTAACATCCCAATAAGTCCTTCTCTGACCTATGTTCATCGAGATAACCAGTCTAAATCCGGGCAACACAAGGATTAGATGGTCCGAAGCGAACGCAAACCTCCCGTGATTGCAAGTATGGTAGGTATGTCATACACATAAAATCAATACATATACTAAGTATTCACACGTCTTAGTAGTCACCATAATATGTTGGTGGTACACTTCTCATTCTCGTACCGACATATAATACTACACAAGTTATACGTTCCCGGTTAATATAATAAATTACGCCATCAATAGTTCTCACATCGTAATAGACACTCACGTCCTACTTCATATTTTCCCCTTAGGTTCAAACTACACTACTAGGTTTGACTCCTCATTATATCCCAAATATTCCAAATATATCAATTAATCACTAAGGGAAGGTTATCTCTACATATACACAAGGTTACGGGACACTCGGGATCAAAACAGGCTAAAAAGCCTATACTGTCAACTCGTTAGAAGTCTCGTTCGAACGAGGCTATTCGAACGAGAGTTCGTTCGAACGAACTGGGCTTTCTAACGAGATCTCGTTCGAACGACAACATCGAACTAACTTCACCCTCGTTAGAAGTCAAAGGTCAACTCGTTAGAAGCTCGTTCGAACGAGCTCGTTCGAACGACCTGGGCAGGTCTTCTAACGAGTGGCCAGTTTCGAGCCCAGAAATCCTTATATCATTTTTTTCCAAATTTCTTCACTCCTAATCCCACACACAAATCATCCCAACATCATTTTAAGGTTCCTAATTGGTACTAAACATTCATGGGTCATAATCAAACGTTTGTATAGGGTCAATACATCTTAATATCATCAAATCTTCAAATCCCTTCATTTATCCCCAAATTATATGAACATGAACCCTAACATTTATAAATCATCAAAGAGCCTAATTAAATCCGTTATTGTTTCATCCAAAACGTATTAACATCAGATTATTCACCTACATATAGTTCTACATGCAAATACTCATCACAATACAAGTTTCAAATTCCAAATTACTGGGTTTTTCTCAAACTCCCAAGAACAATAAGATTTCTATAAATTCCTACACATGGAAGAAGCATTCTCTGAAATTAATTGGAATTAAACCACTTGCCTTATATGTATCTCTGATTTGATGATGAATTTGATGAATGGTTCTCTCTCTCTCTGCAGAATCCTTCTATTTCTCCTTCTACAAGCTTTCTTCTCTAATGGTAGCAATGGAGGCTAGGATTTTTGTCTTAGGAACTTTTGGGTCTAATTCTAATAACCCCCGTAGCCCTCTAATCAGATAATGGCTGGTAATGGGTTAGTGGGTGTTTTAATTTTCCATTTAAAATTCCTAAAATTCGTTAATCAAAATCCCATAATTCTAAAATTACCAAACTGCCCTTATACGTTGCCGGTATGGCCTAAAAATACTCCGGGACCCAAACCAAACCCCCGGCTAGTGTTTTCTAACTATTTTGACCCTTCCAGACGCGTTGGCGCACTCAAAATGACCATACGGTTTATAGAAATAAAATTCAATTTTTAATTATCATAATTATATACTTGACGCGATTGTCACACGCGTCTCACAAAATTTCCAAATTGCCGTATTTCAATCTCACGACAAATTTCATAATTCAATATTCATATATAAACATATATGCACATATAATCAAATACCAACTCGCATCTCGCTAGTATTTTAATCCGGATTAATTTTCAATTAATACGCATTTAATTTAATTAATCCCATAAATAAAGATTAGAAAAATACGGGGTATTACATACTTCCCCCCTAATAATTGAATTTCGTCCCGAAATTCGGAACTAGAAAGTACCTGGTAAGAACAACTCTGGGTAACGTTCGCGCATCTCATCCTCGTGCTCCCATGTGTACTCCTCGACATTATGATCTCGCCATTGAACACGCACTAACGGAACTATCTTTGACCGCAGTTTCCGCTCGCTTCGGTCCAAAATAGCAATCGGCCCCTCCTCGTAGGAGCTATCAGGCTGGAGATCGATGTCCTCCAAAGCAATATGAGAATGAGATAAATCGTCTCTAAGATATTTCCTTAGCGAGGAAATATGAAATACATCGTGAATCCGATGAAAATTCTCCAGTAATCCAAGCCTATACGCAACCGGTTCAATCCGCTTAATAATAGGAAATGGTCCCACATATCTCGGTGCCAACTTCCCTTTCTTCTCGAAACGCATAATCCCCTTCATAGGAGATACTCTGAGCAAAACCTGGTCCCCCACTTGGAACTCCCTGAAGAATCTCTTCGCATCAGCATAGCTCTTCTGCCGATCTTGAGTTACCCGAATGCGACTCCGAATCAATTCTATCCTCGCCGAAGTATCCTGAATCACTTTCGACCCAAGTAGTTTCTTGTCCCCCACCTCCAACTAACATGCTGGGGAATGACAAGGTCTACCGTACAACGCCTCAAATGGAGCCATGCCAATAGTGAACTGGTAGGAGTTGTTGTAAGCAAACTCGACTAGTGGAAGATACTGCTCCTATCCACCCCCAAAATCAATGATACTCATACGTAGCATGTCCTCCAACATCTGATTTGTACGCTCAGTTTGCCCATCGGTCTGCGGGTGATACGCCGTACTCAACCGCAATTCCGTGACCATGGCCTCCTGAAAACTCTCCCAAAACCGTGAAACAAATATCTTGTCTCGGTCAGACACGATATTTAGGGGCACACTGTGAAGTCTCACTATCTCTGAAATAAAGAGCTGGGCATACTGTCCCGTAGTGTAGTCCGTCCTTACGGTTAGAAAATGAGCGACTTTGGTCAACCTATCCACAATTACCGAAATGGAGTCGTGACCTCTCTGCGATGTAGGCAAGCCCGTGATAAAGTCCATGGATATGCTCTCCCACATCCACATCGGGACCTCCAACGGCTGTAGCAGTCCTGTCGGTCTCTGATGATCCACTTTTACAAGCTGACAAGTGGCGCATTTAGAGACAAACTCGGCAATATCTGTCTTCATTCCGCTCCACCAATACTGTCGTCTCATGTCTTGGTACATTTTGTCCCCACCGGGATGTACCGCGAACCGTTAGTCGTGCGACTCTGCCATCACCTCGTGTCGCAATTCCTCCCCTTTCGGAACTACCAATCTCCCATTGAAGTGTAATCCCCCGTTTGAGCTAACGGTATAGGACTCGGCTCCCTCTGCTAGTAATCTAACTATCTGCTCCTGATAGAATGAGTCATTTGTCTGTGCCCTTACTACCTTCGTGACAATCTGCGGTGTAACGGTCATCACAGACATGAACGATCGGGCCACTGCATCCTGGTGTCCCAATTCCTTCCACTTGGCCTTCCACACCCCTGCCACCTCATCATCTACTGGCCTACGGCTCAACGGGTCTGCTACCACGTTAGCCTTCTCCGGGTGATATTGGATATCAAACTGATAGTCCTTCACAAACTCAAGCCATCTTCACTGTCTCATATTCAACTCCTTCTGCGTGAATAGGTACTGCAGGGACTTGTGGTCTGTGAACAATCGAAACTTCTCCCCCAAAAGATAATGTCTCCATATCCGAAGGGCAAATACAACCGCCGCCAACTCCAAGTCATGAGTGGGGTAATTCTTCTCGTGAGGCTTTAGCTTACGGGAAGCATAAGCAATGGCTTGACTCTCCTGCTGCAATACACCTCCAAGTCCTTCTAAGGACGCATCGGTGTAGACTAGATACTCAACTCCTGGTCTCGGCAATGCTAACACAGGTGCTGAGGTCAACTTATCCTTCAACTCATCGAATGCCAATTGACAAGCATCACTCCAGATGAATGGAACTCCCTTACGAGTCAGATGTGTCAAAGGACCCTCTATCTTCAAAAATCCCCGAATGAACCTCCTGTAGTATCCTACTAGACCCAAGAAACTACGGATCTCCGTTGGTGTCGTGGGCTGTCCCCACTCCCTCACCGCGGATACCTTCCCCAGATCAACAGATATTCCCCGGTCGGAAATAATGTGTCCCAAAAACTGGACCTCCTTCAGCCAAAACCCGCACTTCTCATACTTTGCATACAGCTCGTTCTGACGTAGCGTCTGCAAGACTTGCCTCAAATGCTCGGCGTGTTCCTCCTCTGTCTGGGAGTAAACCAGAATATCATCAATGAAGACAATGACAAACTGATCTACGAAATCCCTGAACACCCTATTCATCAAGTCCATAAACACGGCTGGAGCATTGGTCAAACCAAAAGGCATAACTCGAAACTCGTAAGAACCATATCTCGATAAGAACGCAGTCTTCGAGACGTCCTCCTCCCTGATACACAACTGATGGTATCCCGATCTCAAATCAATCTTTGATAAGAAAGAAGCTCCTCTTAATTGGTCGAATAGGTCATCGATTCGAGGCAACGAATACTTATTCCGTATCGTGACTTTGTTCAACTCCCGGTAGTCCACACACAATCTCAGTGAACCATCTCTCTTCTTCACGAACAACATAGGGGCACCCCACGGTGAAGTACTCCTCCGAATAAATCCCTAACCCAACAACTGTTGAATCTGATCCCGTAACTCCCTCATCTCAGCTGGAGCCATACGGTACCGTGCGCGTGCTATAGGTCTCATATCTGGTAATAAGTCTATGACAAAGTCTATCTCTCGACTGGGGGGTAGGCCTGGTATCTCCTGAAACACAACGGAATACTCCCTGACAACTGGGATTGAATCTAAAGGGATCACAACCTCCTTAGAGGTATCCTCCTCTAGGTAATACAAATGAGCGGTCGAGCCTCCTTCTGGGCGAGGCATCGCCACTACAAACATCTCTTGCCCCGGAATGGCAAAAACAATGCTCCCACCGAAGCAATCAATCATGGCTCTATAATCAGCGATCCAATCCATACCGATAATCACATCGTGCACATGCATGTCTAATACTAACATGTCTGCAGGTAATACCAGACTACCAATCTCTACCCCCACTCCCCGTCATATAAAGAAAATAAGTGACCCACTCCCCAATGGTGAGTCTACACACGTCACTGTGCTCTCTGCTGTGGCTAACAACCCTAAGGCTTTCGCAAAATGTGTAGCTATAAAACAATGTGTTGCCCCCGTATCAAACAAAACCCGACCCATAGTACCATGGATAGGAAACATACCCTCAATCGCGGGTGGTGCCTGCGGAGCTGCTGCCTGATGGACGTTATAGACACGTCCATACTGTAACTGTCCCTGCTGCACAGGAACTGCTGGAATGGCTGGAAGAGCTGGCACCTGGGCTGGAGCTGGGAGGGCTGGTGGAAAAGTGGCCTCTGTGGCTCATGTCGAGCACCCTGCTGCTGCTGCGGGGCCCTACCCCTATCAGGACAGTCCTGGCATTTATGGCCAGTCTTGCCATAAATGAAACACTTCCCCGGGAAGTTCCCCCCTCTCTGTTCCTACTGCCCCCAGCCTTGGTGGCCGTTACCGTTCCTCCACTGGCCCTGTTGAAACTATGGTTGACCATTCTGACCCTGCTGGTGCTGATGGCCATTCGGATCCCGATGGCCCTGTCGGAAACCTCCTTGTCCGTGCCTGAAATTCCCTGACTTGAACCTCTTGTGATCCTCCTGCTGGGAACCCTGATCACCCTGTCTCTTCTCCTGAACAGAATGTGCCCCACTGGCACCATTTCCTCCAGTCCTGCCATGATGGTTGGACTCTCCTGACCTCTTGCCTTCAGTCATGTGAAAGCGATGATCCTGGCAGTGCAATAGTGCAGCGTTAACCACATCAGAATAAGTGGCTAACGAGAGGTTCCCTAACAAGTGCTGACGAATCCTCCATGTCAACCCGTCCATAAATTTCTGTATCTTCTTCTCCTCAGTCGGTATCTCATCCGGAACAATGTTCAGAAGATCAGTAAATTCGGCCTCGTACTCGGCCACAATCTTACCCTACTGCTTGAGGCTCATCAGCTTCCTTCTCATCTCCGTGTGAACAGCTGACGAAAAGTACTTACGGTCGAACCGCACCCAAAACTCCTGAATAGTCAGAGTATCTCTCTCCTCCACGGTGGTAATAGACTCCCACCACTGCAGTGCAGACCCTACTAGCTTAAAGGTAGCTAGTATCTGCTTCTGGACATCTGTGCACTCATACATCCTCAGGTGTCGCTGGATGTCCTTCCTCCACTGACTCGAAACTACCACATCGGAGCTACCTGCGAACTCCGGAGGGTGTGCTTTCTGAAAAGCATCACGTACACATTCCCAATCAGACGAGAATGCATGAGCCTGATCTGGCGCGGCTATCGGCGCCTGAGGTGGTGCCTGCTGAACTACTGCTAGTGTGGCATTTACCGCCTGAGCCATAATGGCTGCAACCTCGGCGGAATTCATCGTGCCCTGAACTGGTGCGGGTTGTGGTTCTGGCGTTGCATCCCTGGGAACCCTTTGTGCATGTCGTGGAGGGATCTGAAATAAGAATGAAGTTTATAAGTTCGCAGTTATAAACTTAAAATAGCTGAAGAACGTAGCATAAACAAGAGAATACAATAGTCCTAAAATATAGGGCTCTACATCAAAGAAAGCTCAGCGGAAACATAATAAGCCGTTTAGATCCTAAAGGACACTAGAACCTGATGCTCTGATACCACCTGTGACACCCCGACTAATTAAATACCGGGTAGCTACTCCTTTATTAAATCAATTCAAAATGTCAAGTTGGTTCAGTTAATAGCATCACTGTCGAAAACATTTTAAAGATTACTAACCACCTAGTATTTAAAAAGTAAGTTGCCAATTTTAAGTTAAGTCTGATTAACATGCAATAAAAGAATAATGGAAGAACAACATAATCCATTCACCATAACGAAGTAATGAAATAACCAACAACTAATAATAAGTCCAGAGGAAAACTCCTCACAACAATCCCACAAATCAAAATAATACGACAAGTCTGAATCCTGAATAATTACATGCCAGAAGTCTGAATAAAAGAAATAATTGAAATGTCTCTGAAAGAAATGGGCGACATGCCCTACAACTGATAACTGATGAATATCGAGTCAAGATAGATGAAGCGTCTGCAAGAAAAGTCCTGTAACTTCCACAAACAGCTACAGCTCGTCACCTGAATGAGAATCCTAAGCATGGTGTCCTTGTGGCTGGGCACCTAAAATGGTTTTTACAAAAATAGATTTGAAAGCAAATGGGTCAGAGCCCGAAAGTGGAAATAATTTTGAAAACAGCAAGTGTTTTAATAACATTAAAACATTAAATGCAAAATACTTGTTAGGACGTGCACTCACATGAAATTCTCACCTCTCGACTACATGTGCACTCCTAACGTACCGTACCCATCTAAAAGACATACATATCTAACCAAACCATAATAAGTTCTACCCCTTACTACTCGATTCCCATATTACATCCTAGCATTATCAATTAAATAGAGTGCTTTACTTAAACTCAGATTCTCGATTAGTAATACAATTCACTATCTTTTAACTCGTTATGTTTTCTCACTACATTACCATAATTATGTTCACAATAACAACATGAAAGTTCCCATTGATTAAGTGTATATTATTCACGTCATAAATATACAATACAAGCACCCCGAGACTAAGATGCGGTGCACACATACTCTGCTATCCATCCCGGTACATCACGTACATAAGGATCACGCATTCTGAATCTCTCAGGAATCGTTCTCAAATAACAACATCACAAATAATGGAGGCGAACACAGTCACATCACATGAGTCACGCACATACCTGCGCTCCCACGATCAGCAGACTTATTAACATCCCAATAAGTCCTTCTCTGACCTATGTTCATCGAGGTAACCAGTCTAAATCCGGGCAACACAAGGATTAGAGGGTCCTAAGTGAACGCAAACCTCCCGTGATAGCAAGTATGGTAGGTATGTCATACACATAAAATCAATACATATACTAAGTATTCACACGTCTTAGTAGTCACCATAATATATTGGTGGTACACTTCTCATTCTCGTACCGACATATAATACTACACAAGTTATATGTTCCCGGTTAATATAATAAATTAGGCTGTCAATAGTTCTCACATCGTAATAGACACTCACGTCCTACTTCATATTTTCCCCTTTGGTTCAAACTACACTACTAGGTTTGACTCCTCATTATATCCCAAACATCCCAAATATATCAATTAATCACTAAGGGAAGGTTATCTCTACATATACACAAGGTTACGGGACACTCGGGATCAAAACAGGCTAAAAAGCCTATATTGTCAACTCGTTAGAAGTCTCGTTCGAACGAGGCTGTTCGAACGAGAGTTCATTCGAACGAACTGGGCTTTCTAACGAGATCTCGTTCGAACAAGAACATCGAATGAACTTCACCCTCGTTAGAAGTCAAAGGTCAACTCGTTAGAAGCTCGTTCGAACGTCCTGGGCAGGTCTTCTAACGAGTGGCCAGTTTCGAGCCCAGAAATACTTATTTCGTTTTTTTCCAAATTTCTTCACTCCTAATCCCACATACAAATCGTCCCAACATTATTTTAAGGTTCCTAATTGGTACTAAACATTCATGGGTCATAATCAAACGTTTGTATAGGGTCAATACATCTTAATATCATCAAATCTTCAAATCCCTTCATTTATCCCCAAATTATATGAACATGAACCCTAACATTTATAAATCATCAAAGAGCCTAATTAAATCCGTTATTGTTTCATCCAAAATGTACTAACATCATATTATTCACCTACATATAGTTCTACATGCAAATCCTCATCACAATACAAGTTTCAAATTCCAAATTAATGGGTTTTTATCAAACTCCCAAGAACAATAAGATTTCGATAAATTCGTACACATGGAAGAAGCATTCCCTGAAATTAATTGGAATTAAACCACTTGCCTTATATGTATCTCTGATTTGATGACGAATTTGATGAATGGTTCTCTCTCTCTCTGCAGAATCCTTCTATCTCTCCTTCTACAAGCTTTCTTCTCTAATGGTAGCAATGGAGGCTAGGGTTTTTGTCTTAGGAACTTTTGGGTCTAATTATAATAACCCCCGTAGCCCTCTAATCAGATAATGGCTGGTAATGGGTTAGTGGGTGTTTTAATTTTCCATTTAAAATTCCTAAAATTCGTTAATCAAAATCCCATAATTCTAAAATTACCAAATTGCCCTTATACGTTGTCGGTATGGCCTAAAAATACCCCGGGACCCAAACCAAACCCCCGGCTAGTGTTTTCTGACTATTTGGACCCTTCCGGACGCGTTGGCGCACTCAAAACGACCATACGGTTTATAGAAATAAAATTCACTTTTTAATTATCATAATTATATACTTGACGCGACTGTCACACACGTCTCACAAAATTTCCAAATTGTCGTATTTCAATCTCACGACAAATTTCAGAATTCAATATTCATATATAAACATATATGCACATATAATCAAATACCAACTCGCATCTCGCTAGTATTTTAATCCGGATTAATTTCCAATTAATACGCATTTAATTTAATTAATCCCATAAATAAATATTACAAAAATACGGGGTATTACATACTTCCCCTCTAATAACTGAATTTCGTCCTGAAATTCGGAACTAGAAAGTACCTGGTAAGAACAACTCTGGGTAACGTTCGCGCATCTCATCCTCGTGCTCCCATGTGGATTTCTCGACATTATGATGTCGCCACTGAACACGCACTAACGGAACTATCTTTGACCGCAGTTTCCGCTCGCTTCGGTCCAAAATAGCAATCGGCCCCTCCTCGTAGGAGCTATCAGGCTGGAGATCGATGTCCTCCAAAGCAATATGAGAATGAGACAAATCGTCTCTAAGATATTTCCTTAGCGAGGAAATATGAAATACATCGTGAATCCGATGCAAATGCTCCGGTAATCCAAGCCTATACGCAACCGGTTCAATCCGCTCAATAATAGGAAATGGTCCCACATATCTCGGTGCCAACTTCCCTTTCTTCCCGAAACGCATAATCCCCTTCATAGGAGATACTCTGAGAAAAACCTGGTCCCCAACTTGGAACTCCCTGAAGAATCTCTTCGCATCAGCATAGCTCTTTTGCCGATCTTGAGCTACCCGAATGCGACTCCGAATCAATTCTATCCTCGCCGAAGTATCCTGAATCACTTTCGGCCCAAGTAGTTTGTTGTCCCCCACCTCCAACCAACATGCTGGGGAATGACAAGGTCTACCGTACAACGCCTCAAATGGAGCCATGCCGATAGTGAACTGGTAGGAGTTGTTGTAAGCTAACTCCACTAGTGGAAGATACTGCTCCCATCCACCCCCAAAATCAATGATACTCATACGTAGCATGTCCACCAACATCTGATTTGTATGCTCAGTTTGCCCATCGGCCTGCGGGTGATACGTCGTACTCAACCGTAATTCTGTGCCCATCGCCTCCTGAAAACTCTCCCAAAACCGTGAAACAAATATCTTGTCTCGATCAGACACGATATTTAGGGGCACACCGTGAAGTCTCACTATCTCTGAAATAAAGAGCTGGGCATACTGTCCCGTAGTGTAGTCTGTCCTTACGGTTAGAAAATGAGCGAATTTGGTCAACCTGTCCACAATTACCCAAATGGAGTCGTGTCCTCTCTGCGATGTAGGCAACCCCGTGATAAAGTCCATGGATATGCTCTCCCACATCCATATCGGGACCTCCAACGGCTGTAGCAGTCCTGCCGGTCTCTGATGATCCACTTTTACAAGCTGACAAGTGGCGCATTTAGAGACAAACTCGGCAATATCTGTCTTCATTCCGCTCCACCAATACTGTCGTCTCATGTCTTGGTACATTTTGTCCCCACCGGGATGTACCGCGAATCGTGAGCCGTGCGACTCTGCCATCACCTCGTGTCGCAATTCCTCCCCTTTCGGAACTACCAATCTCCCATTGAAGTGTAATCCCCCATTTGAGCTAACGGTATAGGACTCGGCTCCCTCTGCTAGTAATCGTACTATCTGCTCCTGACAAAACGAGTCATTTGCCTGTGCCCTTACTACCTTCGTGACAATCTGCGGTATAACGGTCATCACAGACATGAACGATCGGGCCACTGCATCCTGGTGTCCCAATTCCTTCCACTTGGCCTTCCACACCCCTGCCACCTCATCATCTACTGGCCTACGGCTCAACGCGTCTGGTACCACGTTAGCCTTCCCCGGGTGATATTGGATATCAAACTGATAGTCCTTCACAAACTCAAGCCACCTCCATTGTCGCATATTCAACTCCTTCTGCGTGAATAGGTACTGCAGGGACTTGTGGTCTGTGAACAATCGAAACTTCTCCCCCAAAAGATAATGTCTCCTTATCCGAAGGGCAAATACAACCGCCGCCAACTCCAAGTCATGAGTGGGGTAATTCTTCTCGTGAGGCTTTAGCTTACGGGAAGCATAAGCAATGGCTTGACTCTCCTGCTGCAATACACCTCCAAGTCCTTGTAAGGACGCATCGGTGTAGACTAGATACTCAACTCCCGGTCTCGGCAATGCTAACACAGGTGCTGAGGTCAACTTATCCTTCAACTCATCGAATGCCAATTGACAGGCATCACTCCAGATGAATGGCACTCCCTTACGAGTCAGATGTGTCAAAGGACCCGCTATCTTCGAAAATCCCCGAATGAACCTCCTGCAGTATCCTGCTAGACCCAAGAAACTACGGATCTCCATTGGTGTCGTGGGTTGTCCCCACTCCCTCACCGCGGATACCTTCCCCGGATCAACAGATATTCCCCGATCGGAAATAATGTGTCCCCAAAACTGGACCTCCTTCAGCCAAAACCCGCACTTCTCATACTTTGCATACAGCTCATTCTGACGTAGCGTCTGCAAGACTTACCTCAAATGCTCGGCGTGTTCCTCCTCTGTCTGGAAGTAAACCGGAATATCATCAATGAAGACAATGACAAATTGATCTAGGAAATCCTTGAACACCCTATTCATCAAGTCCATAAACACGGCCGGAGCATTGGTCAAACCAAAAGTCATAACTCGAAACTCGTAAGAACCATATCTCGATAAGAACGCAGTCTTCGAGACGTCCTCATCCCTGATACGCAACTGATGGTATCCCGATCTCAAATCAATCTTTGAGAAGAAAGAATCTCCTCTTAATTGGTCGAATAGGTCATCGATTCGAGGCAACAGATACTTATTCCGTATCGTGACTTTGTTCAACTTCCGGTAGTCCACACACAATCTCAGTGAACCATCTCTCTTCTTCACGAACAACACAGGGGCACCCCACGGTGAAGTACTCCTCCGAATAAACCCCTGACCCAACAACTGTTCAATCTGATCCCGTAACTCCCTCATCTCAGCTGGAGCCATACGGTACGGTGCGCATGCTATAGGTCTCGTATCTGGTAATAAGTCTATGACAAAGTCCATCTCTCGATTGGGGGTAGGCCTGGAATCTCCTGAAACACATCGGAATACTCCCTGACAACTGGGATCGAATCTAAAGGAATAACAACCTCCTTAGAGGTATCCTCCTCAAGGTAATACAAATGAGCGGTCGAGCCTCCCTCTGGGCGAGGCATCGCCACTAAAAATATCTCTTGCCCCGGAATGGAAAAAATAATGCTCCCACCGAAGCAATCAGTTATGGCTCTATAATCAGCGATCCAATCCATACCATTAATCACATCGTGCACATGCATGTCTAATACTAACATGTCTACATGTAATACCAGACTACCAATCTCTAACCCCACTCCCCGGCATATAAAGAAAATAAGTGACCCACTCCCCAATGGTGAGTCTACACACGTCACTGTGCTCTCTGCTGTGGCTAACAACCCTAAGGCTTTCGCAAAATGTGTAGCTATAAAACAATGTGTTGCCCCCGTATCAAACAAAACCCGACCCATAGTACCATGGATAGGAAACATACCCTCAATCGCGGGTGGTGCCTGCGGAGCTGCTGCCTGATGGACGTTATAGACACGTCCATACTGTAACTGTCCCTGCTGCACAGGAACTGCTGGAATGGCTGGAAGAGCTGGCACCTGGGCTGGAGCTGGGAGGGCTGGTGGAAAAAGTGGCCTCTGTGGCTCATGTCGAGCACCCTGCTACTGCTGCGGGGCCCTGCTCCTATCAGGACAGTCCTGGCATTTATGGCCAGTCTTGCCCCAAACGAAACACTTCCCCGGGAAGTTCCTCCCTCTCTGTCCCTACTGCCCCCAGCCTTGGTGGCCGTTACCATTCCTCCACTAGCCCTGCTAAAACTGCTGTTGACCATTCTGACCCTGCTGGTGCTGATGGCCAATCGGACCCTGATGGCCCTTCCGGAAACCTCCCTGTCCGTGCCTGAAATTCCCTGACTTGAACCTCTTTTGATCCCCCTTCTGGGAACCCTGATCACCCTGTCTCTGCCCCTGAACAGAATGTGCCCCACTGGCACCATTTCCTCCAGTCCTGCCCTGATGGATGGACTCTCCTGACCTCTTGCCTTCAGTCATGTGAAAGCGATGATCCTGGCAGTGCAATAGTGCAGCATTAACCACATCAGAATAAGTGGCTAACGAGAGGTTCCCTAACAAGTGCCGACTAATCCTCCATGTCAACCCGTCCATAAATTTCTGTATCTTCTTCTCCTCAGTCGGTATCTCATCCAGAACAATGTTCAGAAGATCAGTAAATTCGGCCTCGTACTCGGCCACAGTCTTACCCTCCTGCTTGAGGCTCATCAGCTTCCTTCTCATCTCCGTGTGAACAGCTGACGGAAAGTACTTGCGATCGAACCGCACCCAAAACTCCTGAATAGTAAGAGAATATCTCTCCTCCACGGTGGTAATAGACTCCCACCACTGCAGTGCAGACCCTACTAGCTTAAAGGTAGCTAGTATCTTCTTCTGGACATCTGTGCACTCATACATCCTCAGGTGTCGCTGGATGTCCTTCCTCCACTGACTCGAAACTACCACATCGGAGCTACCTGCGAACTCCGGAGGGTGTGCTTTCTGAAAAGCATCACGTACACATTCCCAAGCAGACGGAAATGCATGAGCCTGAACTAGCACGGCTATCGGCGCCTGAGGTGGTGCCTACTGAACTACTGCTAGTGTGGCATTTACCGCCTGAGCCACAATGGCTGCAACCTCGACGGAATTCATCGTGCCCTGAACTGGTGCGGGTTGTGGTTCTGGCGTTGCATCCCTGGGAACCCTTTGTGCACGTCGTGGAGGCATCTGAAATAAGAATGAAGTTTATAAGTTCGCAGTTATAAACTTAAAATATCTGAAGAACGTAGCATAAACAAGAGAATACAACAGTCCTAAAATATAGGGCTCTACATCAAAGAAAGCTCAGCAGAAACATAATAAGCCGTTCAGATCCTAAAGGACACTAGAACCTGATGCTCTGATACCACCTGTGACACCCCGACTAATTAAATACCGGGTAGCTAGTCCTTTATTAAATCAATTCAAAATGTCAAGTTGGTTCAGTTAATAGCATCACTGTCGAAAACATTTTAAAGATTACTAACCACCTAGTATTTAAAAAGTAAGTTGCCAATTTTAAGTTAAGTTTGATTAACATGCAATAAAAGAATAATGGAAGAACAACATAATCCATTCACCATAACAAAGTAATGAAATAACCAACAACTAATAATAAGTCCAGAGGAAAACTCCTCACAACAATCCCACAAATGAAAATAATATGACAAGTTTGAATCCTGAATAATTACATGCCAGAAGTCTGAATAAAAGAGATAAATGAAATGTCTCTGAAAGAAATGGGCGACATGCCCTACAACTGATAACTGATGAATATCGAGTCAAGATAGATGAAGCGTCTACAAGCAAAGTCCTGTAACGTCCACAAACAGCTACAGCTCGTCACCTGAATGAGAATCCTAAGCATGGTGTCCTTGTGGCTGGGCACCTAAAATGGTTTTTACAAAAATAGATTTGAAAGCAAATGGGTCGGAGCCCGAAAGTGGAAATAATTTTGAAAACAGCAAGTGTTTTAATAACATTAAAACATTAAATGCAAAATACATGTTAGGACGTGCACTCACATGAAATTCTCACCTCTCGACTACATGTGCACTCCTAACGTACCGTACCCATCTAAAAGACATACATATCTAACCAAACCGTAATAAGTTCTACCCCTTACTACTCGATTCCCATATTACATCCTAGCGTTATCAATTAAATAGAGTGCTTTACTTAAACTCAGATTATCGATTAGTAATACAATTCACTATCTTTTAACCCGTTATGTTTTCTCACTACATTACCATAATTATGTTCACAATAACAACATGAAAGTTCCCATTGATTAAGTGTATATTATTCACGTCATAAATATACAATACAAGCACCCCGAGACTAAGCTGCGGTGCACACATACTCTGCTATCCATCCCGGTACATCACGTACATAAGGATCATGCATTCCGAATCTCTCAGGAATCGTTCTCAGATAAAAACATCAAAAATAATGGAGGCGAACACAGTCACATCACATGGGTCACGCACATACTTGCGCTCCCACAGTCTTACCCTCCTGTTCGAACGAGAGTTCGTTCGAACGAACTGGGCTTTCTAACGAGATCTCGTTCGAACGAGAACATCGAACGAACTTCACCCTCGTTAGAAGTCAAAGGTCAACTCGTTAGAAGCTCGTTCGAACGACCTGGGCAGGTCTTCTAACGAGTGGCCAGTTTCGAGCCCAGAAATCCTTATTTCGTTTTTTTTCCAAATTTCTTCACTCCTAATCCCACATACAAATCGTCCCAACATCATTTTAAGGTTCCTAATTGGTACTAAACATTCATGGGTCATAATCAAACGTTTGTATAGGGTCAATACATCTTAAATATCATCAAATCTTCAAATCCCTTCATTTATCCCCAAATTATATGAACATGAACCCTAACATTTATAAATCATCAAAGAGCCTAATTAAATCCGTTATTGTTTCATCCAAAATGTATTAACATCAGATTATTCACCTACATATAGTTCTACATGCAAATCCTCATCACAATACAAGTTTCAAATTCCAAATTAATGGGTTTTTATCAAACTCCCAAGAATAATAAGATTTCTATAAATTCCTACACATGGAAAAAGCATTTTCTGAAATTAATTGGAATTAAACCACTTGCCTTATATGTATCTCTGATTTGATGACGAATTTGATGAATGGTTCTCTCTCTCTCTGCAGAATCCTTCTATCTCTCCTTCTACAAGCTTTCTTCTCTAATGGTAGCAATGGAGGCTAGGGTTTTTGTCTTAGGAACTTTTGGGTCTAATTCTAATAACCCCCGTAGCCCTCTAATCAGATAATGGCTGGTAATGGGTTAGTGGGTGTTTTAATTTTCCATTTAAAATTCCTAAAATTCGTTAATCAAAATCCCATAATTCTAAAATTACCAAACCGCCCTTATACGTTGCCGGTATGGCCTAAAAATACCCCGGGACCCAAACCAAACCCCCGGCTAGTGTTTTCTGACTATTTGGACCCTTCCGGATGCGTTGGCGCACTCAAAACGACCATACGGTTTATAGAAATAAAATTAAGTTTTTAATTATCATAATTATATACTTGACGCGACTGTCACACGCGTCTCACAAAATTTCCAAATTGCCGTATTTCAATCTCACGACAAATTTCACAATTCAATATTCATATATAAACATATATGCACATATAATCAAATACCAACTCGCATCTCGCTAGTATTTTAATCCGGATTAATTTCCAATTAATACGCATTTAATTTAATTAATCTCATAAATAAATATTACAAAAATACGGGGTATTACACCAAGGGCTGAGATAAACTGCTGGCAATGAGTCTTGCAGAAAACACAAATAGATAGCCAGAACAACCAACACGTGTACGATGGAAACAAGTTCTAAAATGCGTGTTTATAAATTAATTACAATGTTCCCTGAAGTCTCAGCGCCTTAAGATCCTACCCAACACAACTTTAACTGAATTAAAACACTAAATAAAATCAAACTTTTAACCCCAACAATTTTTAAAACCAAATTTTAATAATTCCAAAAATTATATAAAATGTTTTAAAAATGTTATAAAGGAATTAAAGTGATATGAAAATAAAGTTAAAGTGTTTAAATCAGCATATGCACATAAGAACTCAATAATATGCAGTGTGTGTGTCCTATAGTGGTTATAAGGTAGAATTAACTTCCCTTTAGGTTGATCTTAAGGATTTCTTCATTCTGGCTTTGAACCTTTGAGAGATGGAGCAACTCATAAAACTAACCTACTTTGTCTCGATATCCAAACTAGTTGGAACTCCTATATAATATAGACTTAAGTAAGTCAATTATATAGTGTGTTCTCAATCGTTGGGGGTATGAACTGTGCAATGGTGTACTGCATAGGGACCGCCCCACTTGTATGTGTTTTGTGATGTCCATTTGGATGAGGGACTCCTCTGGACTTATCGATAGAGTAAGAACGTGAACCTGGAGGTAGATGCATTTACGTGTCGTATATATGAAAGGACACACACACACACGTATATATATATATATATATATATATATATATACACTCCTATAAATTAATTGAGATTATATAATTAGTCTACTGATGTGGATAACCAATTATGAGACCAATGCTATGTGAATGCATTATACATGGATGCTATGTCACTTTTAAGGGTAGTATAGCAGGAGTGCTCTTGAAAATAGAAGCTCGTGTATAGACGATTACCTTCGATACATGGATTATGCTAGATGCATCGCTTGTTAATCATATTTATAGTTATCAAACTTTTACATTTGGGACTTGAATTGATATGCGTATAGTATTACACTTAGATGAGGGGTGAGATAAATATCACATGCGAGTGTCGATGGGCGGTACATATTTTGAATTAACTGCATTATTGCATTTTAATTTTGTAAATTAATTCTTGCAACTATAGAGCGCTGAACCAAATTATAAAATGTTTTTCCCCCCGGTTTGCCTAGACAGGGACATCAGTGCTAATGGGATATCAGACTTGCAGTCACATTTGCTCATCAGTTATTCGAATCGTTTTGACTCTAGTTTTGGTTGTTGTTTCCCTTACAATTAAATTTTTTTCCCGGAGATTGTATGGGCATAAGCCCGAAGTTTATTATTCAGTCTTTTGAGACCCGTCGTACTTTTGTTGGAGATTTTTATTACTAGTTAGATGTTGGATTATTTATTGTGAGCTATTATAAAAATAGTTTTATCATGCATGTTGATTTAAAGTAAACTATTTTATTTTGGTTTGACGATGAGAATGATATAGATTGATAGACAATCATCATTTTCGGCATATTGTGTCTGGTCAACCTTTAAGTAGAAAATGGGGGTTGTTACAGGTACGGGTGGCATTTTGGACCCGAACACGACAACACGACACGACCCTATCGAAATTGGCATGAAATCAAAACATCCTGTCATGTTCGTGCCTTGAAATTGACCTGAAATTATCCCGTTCTAGCCCAATTGCAACACGATTAGTGGCCCGATAAGAATCCCAAATAATTAACCCAATTGTGTTTCTTAAAAAAATAATAAAATGAAAAATACATGGTATAAAAGAAAACTTGAAAAAAAACCTACCCTCGTCTATTCTATTTAGGGGTGTGCACGGTTTGAGTTGGTTCGGTTCCACTATAGAACCAGAACCAGAATCGAAATGGTTTGGCTCTCTCGTTTTGGAACCGAAACTGAACCGAAATATATATATAGAATCGAACCAAAACAATGGTTCTCGGTTTGGCTTGGGTTAGTATTTGGTTCCAATTCATTTTTTTATCAGTTATTCAAAATCTTAGGAAAAGAATCTTCACAACAAACCCATTCTACTGTCAACAGAAAAAATATCATACGAGCAGATTTGAGGTTTATTTCATAATAAACCTTCAAATCCCCATCCGATTTGAGGGTTCTGTGTTTAAAAAAAATTCATACGAGCAGAGATAGAGAGAAGACGATAACAGATTTCATACCTGAGAGAAGACAAGAGCAAATTTCATACTTGAGAGAAGACGAGAGAGAGAGATGGTGCTTTTGTGAGAGAGAGGAGGACGGTTGCTAAGGTGAGAGAGACGAGAGTTACACGAGAGAGAGAGAGAGCGAGAGAGAGCTGCTGCTAAACGAGTGGAAGTGAAAAAAAAACCTACCTTCGCTAGATATGAAAATATTAAAGGAAGTACTAAGAAGTACGGTTCTAACTTTGGTTCTAATTACCAGTACTAGGTTCGGGTTTTCAGTTCGGTTTTATGGTTCGATTTTCAGTTCGGTTCGGTTTGATTTATATACCAACCCGGGAACCGAACCGACTACATCGATTTTTTATTTTTAAGAATTAGAACTGACCCATAAGTAAAAAAACCCAACCCAACCCGAACCATAGAGGCCGGTTTGGTTCGATTCTTCGAGTTGACGTTTTTTTTTGCACATCCCTATTTCTATCTATTCCCCTCTTTCTCTTTGATAAAAAGAAAACCCTTAGGGCTCGTTTGGTTCGAGGTTTGAAAAGGGAATGGGAATTCATAATTCCAGGAATTCTAAGTTCCTGGAATCTTCAATTCCTTTCCATTGTTTGGTTCAAGCAGGAATTCTTTTTTCCCGCCATCTAAAATCCCTTCTATATAAAATTCTTTTTTGAAAAAGTTTAAAAAACGTGTTTTGTTACACTTTTATTTAAATATAAACAGTTCTTAGTAATTTTTTTTTAATTCTTTACAAAAAATAAAGTTGTAAAAAAACTGTTTTTAAATAAAAACAAAAAAAAGTTTTTGAATAACTTTTTTTATTAATCTTTCCTGAAAAATAAAGTTGTAAAAATGGTTTTTTTCCCCTTTTTTTCCTTAAGCAAAAAAACCATTTTTTTTGTTGTAAAAAAACAGTTTTTTGAATGTTTTTATATTTCTAATATATAAAAAACAGTTTTTTTTAATCTTTTTATTAGAAATATAAAAACATTCAAAAAACTATTTTTGTACAACAAAAAAAAATGCAAAAAAAAACTGTTTATATATAAAAACTGTTTAACAAAACACATTTTTTAATGTTTTAAACAAATAGCACATATTTAAAACATTAAAAAATGTGTCTATATAAATAAAAATGTGTTTATATATTAACATATTAAACATATTTTTTTTGCATTTTTTGTTGTTGTACAAAAACAGTTTTTTGAATGGCGAAAAAACATTAAAAAAGCTGTTTTTTATATATTAGAAATATATATTAACATTTTATTTAAAAAAAATTAGTAAAAAATCAGTTTAAAGAAACATTTAAAATATATTTTTACAGTTTTTATCTATAAAACACTGTTAATATATATAAAAAATGTTTATATATGAAAAACAGTTTTAAAAAACAAGTTTTTTAACTTTTTAAAAAAATAGTACATATTTAAAACATTTTTAATAGTCTACATAGAAAATTATTTTTTAACTTTTTTATTTAAAAAAAAGAGTTTTAAAAACATTTAAACATTTTTGTAATACTTTTATATATAAAAACTGTCATTAAAGAAAAAATGTTATAGTATAAAAATGTCATTCTTTTTTTATATATAAATAGTGTAAACTATTTTATTTCCTATTAAATGAAGTGAGAGAACATCACTTGAAAATGAGATAATGAATCATTAAATGAAGTGAGAGAACACTTCTTAAAAAACCATGTGATTGGACGACATCAAAACTTGATGTCGTTGAACACATTAAAAAACATTTCTAGAAAGAGAGAGTGTGTATGTGTATGTGTATGTGTATGTGTATGTGTATGTGTGTATGTGTATGTGTATGTGTATGTGTATGTGTATATGTATGTGTGTGAGAGAGTGTTTGTGTGTGTGAGAGAGAGATAGAGAGAGCATGTGTGTGAGTGAGAGAGAAAGAGAGTGTGTGTATGTATGTGTGTGCGAGAGAGAGTGTGTATGCGTTGTTGGATTAATTCCAATATTTATTGAGTTTAATTTTTAGTTGTTAATATTTTATTATATTATTTGTGTTTTATTTTAAACATAGTTTGGGTTTTAATTTAGAAAGTAGAAACATGAGCAAATGGGTGTGAAAGATATGGGGAATGCTCAAAATCCCATATTGTCCCACATTGGAAGAATACTACAAAAGGTAGTGGTATATCAACTAAAGGACAACTAAGATTCTTAGTTGACAAGTCAAATAAGAGGCTATGATCCTACGCATCGCGGTGGTGCTTAAGCACCACCAATCGCGACACGCGTAAGCGCGACACGCGGCGCGCGAAAGGGCGATTGGGCGACTTAGGGCGCATTGCGCGCTTTGACGCGCACTTGGCACTTCGCACGTGCGCATCGTCGCTTGGAGCGTGGGAGCCTAAAGTTTTGACGAGGTAAAACAGATCAACGGTTGTGATTAAACGATCCGATCAAAGGGTTTAAAATCCGAAACGGCTTGATCTAAACCGTTAGATGAACTCGTAGCGTTTCGTGTAGGGGATGTCCATTCGCTTACGATGGGATGCCTAATCTGAACCGTTAGATCGTAGCTGTTCCAAACAGGCACGATCCAACGGTTGCTGAGTCACTCCATGAAGAGTTGTGACTTTTGAAGAACAGTCACAGAAATGGCTATAAAAAGAGTTTCAGACCTCTGTTTTGGACACCGAAAATTGCTAGTTTCTCCTCTCTCCGTCCTCTATACTTTGGCATTATCAAGTTACAAATTCAGAGTGTTCTCGGGTTTGATCAAACAGTACATAGTTTGAATCAAACAACTGTTCATACTGCATTGTATCCTGAAGGCAGGTTCTACAAAACCCATTGTGTACTCGCGGTTCTGGTTCTGTCTCAACCGGATTGGGAGAAATTTTGCCTAAATGAAAGCGTTCCAAGAACGTGCCTTGCAGAAATTAATTATTATATTTCGTTCTTTCCATACAAAACTCCAACAGTTTTAGGCAAAAAATTTTATATTCTTATTACTCCACTCAAATGGAAGGAACTGTGGCACAATCTATCCAAGTCATGACTCAAGACTTAATCCGACTCGACCGTTTTGATGGCGGAAATTTCACCCGTTGGCAAGAGAAAGTTATGTTCTTCCTCACATCACTAAAACTTGCATACATTCTAGATGATAACCTTGAACAAATTCCCGAGCCCACACCCGAAGACACTGAAGCAATAAAGCAAAACCGTGTGAAGAGGAAAGAAGACGAATTTATGTGTCGAGGACACATCCTCAATGCTTTGTCTCAAACTGTTTATAGCGCTCATAGAATGATTCCGACGGCAAAGGAATTATGGAAGGCTTTGGAGATAAAGTATCAAAACGAGGAAGCGAGCAATCGTAAGTTTCTAATTTCAAACTATATGAATTTTAGAATGAATAATGATAAATCTGTCGTTGCACAAGCCCATGAACTCCAACAAATTGTTGGTGACCTTAAAGCCGCTGGTATTAATCTGCAAGATGAATTTCAAGTAGGGGTGATTGTTTCAAAACTTCCATCCTCTGGGAATGGCTTTAAGAAGAAAATTAATCATGATGAAAAGACTTATACTGTGGAATCCCTTCTTCGTCACCTTCGTATTGAAGATGATACTCGTATTCGAGAAAAGAAGGATGAACAAAGTGAGGGTCATTCAAAAGCTAATATGGTTGAGGATCAAAAATCCAAGATTACCAAAGACTCAAAATTTAAAGCAAAGAATGATTCCAAATTCAAGAACCAAGGTGCAAATAAGAAAAAGAAGGGAAAATGTTTCTTCTGTGACAAACCGGGCCATTATTATCGAGAATGTCGTCTTAAAAAGAAGGCATTTAAAGAAAAACAAGGGTCGAAGGAAACCAACAATGTTGAAGATCTTATTGCTACTGTTTGCGAAGCAAATTCAATTGATAATGAAAGTGGATGGTGGCTGGATACCGGCGCAACGGTCCACATATGCAAAGACCGCTCTTCATTCAAAACATATCAAGAAATTGATGGAAAAGAAGTGAAGATGGCAATTAATCTTCGCGCAAATGTAGTTGGAAAAGGCACAGTGGAATTGAAGCTAACTTCTGGAAAGACACTTACTCTAATTGATGTACTTCATGTACCTGATATGTGTAAAAATCTTGTGTCTGGGGACCTTCTCAATAAGAGAGGTTTCAAACTAGTGTATGAGTCTGATAACTTTGTATTGTCTAAGAATGGCCAATTTATTGGCAAAGGGTACTCTTGTAACGGCATGATTAAAATTAATGTAATCAATAATATTAGTTATGCTTATATGGTTGAGTCTATTTCTTTATGGCATAGTAGATTAGGTCATGTGAATTATAGAAGTATAAAAAATATGACTAATCTCGGCTTAATCCCGGATTGTAAATTTGATAACCTTTCTAAATGTGAAATTTGTGCTCAATCGAAGATAACTAGAAAGTCGTTCAAATCTGTTGAGAGGAAATCCGAAATGCTTGATCTTATTCATAGTGATGTATGTGATATGAAGAGTAATATGACTCGTGGTGGAAATAAATATTTCTTAACTTTCATTGATGATTACTCTAAGTATGCATATACATATTAACTTAAAAGTAAAGATGAAGTTTTCGAGAAATTCCTAATTTTTAAAGCAGAAGTTGAAACTCAACAAAATCGAAAAATTAAAGTCCTACGATCCGATAGGGGTGGTGTATATTACCCGAGTGAGTTTATACAATTTTGTAACACTCATGGGATAATCCATCAAGTTACGGCGCCATATACGCCACAACAAAATGGAACGGCGGAAAGGAAAAATAGGACTTTAGTTGAAATGATAAATTCAATGTTAATCAGTTCTGGTTTACCTTTGTCAATGTGGGGAGAAGCGGTTTTATCCGCATGTTAAATTTTAAATAGAGTTCCATTGAAAAACAAGGATATTACACCATATGAATTATGGTTTAATCGTAAGCCTAATCTTAGACGTCTTAAAGTTTGGGGATGTCTTGCTTATGTAAGAAAACCCGAACCTAAAAGACCTAAACTAGGAAATAGGACTTACAAATGTGTTTTTATTGGATACTCTAGTAACAGTACGACTTATAGATTTTTAAACCTTGAAACTCAAGAAATCATTGAGTCGGTAGATGTGCAATTTTTTGAACATCTAACAAAGTTTAGTACTTTGAATCAAGGTTTAGAAAATAATAATCCGACTGTTGACTCCTCAAATTTAGAAGAAAATTCACAACCTATATCTTCTTCAGAAACAACGAATGACGTTGAACCACGAAGGAGTAAAAGACAAAGAACTGAAAAAACATTTGGGCCTGACTTTGTTATTCATTTAGTTGAAGGGGATTTAAATGAGACTAAGAACAAAACTAAATTTGTTCTTAATGTAGAAGATGAACCGACCACATTTCATGAAGCGATAACATCTAGGGATGCTGTCTTTTGGAAAGAAGCAATAAATGATGAAATGAACTCAATTTTGTCAAATCAAACTTGGGTTATTTCCGATCTTCCCCCCGGGTCTAAACCTATTGGGTGCAAATGGATATTTAAAAGAAAATTAAATCCGGATGGTTCTATAAATAAATTTAAGGCAAGACTAGTTGCTAAAGGCTATAAGCAAAAATATGGAATTGATTACTTTGATACATATGCTCCTGTTGCTCGAATCACTTCCATTAGGATATTAATATCTCTTGCTTCTATTCACAATTTAGTTATTCATCAAATGGATGTTAAAACTGCATTTTTAAATGGTGATTTAGAAGAAGAGATTTATATGGAACAACCCGAAGGGTTTGTATTGCCTGGCCAAGAAAAGAAAGTGTGCAAATTGGTTAAATCTCTTTATGGCCTTAAACAAGCTCCTATGCAATGGCATGAGAAGTTTAATAATATTGTTATATCCCATGGATATAAAGTTAATGATGCCGACAAATGTATATATAGTAAATTTGAAAATGGTGTTGGTGTTATTATATGCTTATATGTGGATGACATGTTAATATTTGGGTCTAATCTCAAATATGTTGAAGAAACCAAAAGGTTTCTTTCATCAAAATTTGATATGAAAGATCTTGGAGAAGCTGATGTGATTTTAGGAATCAAAATTGTGAGAAAGGATAATTCTTTAGCGTTATCTCAATCTCATTATATAGAAAAAGTTCTTAAAAGATATAATCATTTTGAACTTAAGCCAGCTGCTACACCTGTGGATCCTAGCATCAGATTAATGAAAAATACTGGGCGTGCTATGGACCAACTTAAATATGCTAGTATTATTGGGAGTCTAATGTATGCCATGCATTGCACTAGACCAGACATTGCTTATGCAGTGAGTATATTGTGTAGATTTACAAGTAATCCAGGACAAGAGCACTGGAATGCAATTTCTAGGGTGCTTAGATATCTGAAGAGGACTTTGGATTATGGATTACATTATGTAGGATATCCATCTGTTTTAGAAGGATATAGTGATTCAAGTTGGAATAATCTTGAATCAAAATCAAAGTCAACTACTGGTTGGATTTTTACGCTAGGAGGAGCAGCTATCTCTTGGGGATCCAAGAAACAAACATGTGTATTAGATTCAACAATGCAATCTGAATTTATAGCCCTAGCAGATGCATGTAAAGAAGCAGAATGGCTTAGAAATGTGTTGTATGATATTCCTTTATGGAAAAAGCCATCACCTTCTATTATGATAAGTTGTGATAACCAAGCCACAATTTATAAAGTTTCGAACAAAACTTACAACGGAAAATCTAGACACATTAGTCTAAGACATCAAATTATAAGAAAATTACTCAAGGAAGGAGTAATTACAGTCGACTATATTAAAACGAACAAGAATTTAGCAGATCCTCTGACTAAAGGTCTTGTAAGAGAGATGATATATATCACCTCAAAAGGAATGGGACTAAGGTCTATTAAATAACACAACTATATTTAATGGGAACCCAACTCATATCTTGAAAATATAGATAGAGTTCAATGTGGTACAAACAAGTTAAATTATAGTTATGGAACACTAGGAATTTATACAAAAAGTTTCATTCCTATATGCCTAGTGTTGGTTTTCTGCATGTTAGAGGATGAAGTTCACTTCTTAATAAATCATATAAGTGTGACTCGCAGAATCACTAAAGTTGATTTACCTATTCGAGTGTCGAAAGTGTGGCCGCTTTCTATGAAATCAAGACCGATCCTAAAGCGCTCGTGAAATCAGGATTAGCACAAGGCCATAAAAGTGCATGCTAGAAGAACACTTATAAACTCAGAAATCGGTATGTGTGATAGTTCCGGCTAGTCTCAAAAGGTCCTTGGTTCAAGATACGTTCACCACAGCACCTTGATGAAGCTTTGAATTATTTTCACTATATGGAAGTTCAAGTCCGAAAGACACTTCTCATTTATGTACTAGATTTTAGCGATAATGCCAAAAGTTATTTATTGTCTTTTTTGCTTTGCTCTCTTGTGTATATTGAAATTGGTGGGAGAATGTTGGATTAATTCCAATATTTATTGAGTTTAATTTTTAGTTGTTAATATTTTATTATATTATTTGTGTTTTATTTTAAACATAGTTTGGGTTTTAATTTAGAAAGTAGAAACATGAGCAAATGGGTGTGAAAGATATGGGGAATGCTCAAAATCCCATATTGTCCCACATTGGAAGAATACTACAAAAGGTAGTGGTATATCAACTAAAGGACAACTAAGATTCTTAGTTGACAAGTCAAATAAGAGGCTATGATCCTACGCATCGCGGTGGTGCTTAAGCACCACCAATCGCGACACGCGTAAGCGCGACACGCGGCGCGCGAAAGGGCGATTGGGCGACTTAGGGCGCATTGCGCGCTTTGACGCGCACTTGGCACTTCGCACGTGCGCATCGTCGCTTGGAGCGTGGGATCCTAAAGTTTTGACGAGGTAAAATAGATCAACGGTTGTGATTAAACGATCCGATCAAAGGGTTTAAAATCCGAAACGGCTTGATCTAAACCGTTAGATGAACTCGTAGCGTTTCGTGTAGGGGATGTCCATTCGCTTACGATGGGACGCCTAATCTGAACCGTTAGATCGTAGCTGTTCCAAACAGGCACGATCCAACGGTTGCTGAGTCACTCCATGAAGAGTTGTGACTGTTGAAGAACAGTCACAGAAATGGCTATAAAAAGAGTTCCAGACCTCTGTTTTGGACACCGAAAATTGCTAGTTTCTCCTCTCTCCGTCCTCTATACTTTGGCATTATCAAGTTACAAATTCAGAGTGTTCTCGGGTTTGATCAAACAGTACATAGTTTGAATCAAACAACTGTTCATACTGCATTGTATCCTGAAGGCAGGTTCTACAAAACCCATTGTGTACTCGCAGTTCTGGTTCTGTCTCAACCGGATTGGGAGAAATTTTGCCTAAAAGAAAGCGTTCCAAGAACGTGCATTGCAGAAATTAATTATTATATTTCATTCTTTCCATACAAAACTCCAACAGTTTTAGGCAAAAAATTTTATATTCTTATTACTCCACTCAAATGGAAGGAACTGTGGCACAATCTATCCAAGTCATGACTCAAGACTTAATCCGACTCGACCGTTTTGATGGCGGAAATTTCACCCGTTGGCAAGAGAAAGTTATGTTCTTCCTCACATCACTAAAACTTGCATACATTCTAGATGATAACCTTGAACAAATTCCCGAGCCCACACCCGAAGACACTGAAGCAATAAAGCAAAACCGTGTGAAGAGGAAAGAAGACGAATTTATGTGTCGAGGACACATCCTCAATGCTTTGTCTCAAACTGTTTATAGCGCTCATAGAATGATTCCGACGGCAAAGGAATTATGGAAGGCTTTGGAGATAAAGTATCAAAATGAGGAAGCGAGCAATCGTAAGTTTCTAATTTCAAACTATATGAATTTTAGAATGAATAATGATAAATCTGTCGTTGCACAAGCCCATGAACTCCAACAAATTGTTGGTGACCTTAAAGCCGCTGGTATTAATCTGCAAGATGAATTTCAAGTAGGGGTGATTGTTTCAAAACTTCCATCCTCTTGGAATGGCTTTAAGAAGAAAATTAATCATGATGAAAAGACTTATACTGTGGAATCCCTTCTTCGTCACCTTCGTATTGAAGATGATACTCGTATTCGAGAAAAGAAGGATGAACAAAGTGAGGGTCATTCAAAAGCTAATATGGTTGAGGATCAAAAATCCAAGATTACCAAAGACTCAAAATTTAAAGCAAAGAATGATTCCAAATTCAAGAACCAAGGTGCAAATAAGAAAAAGAAGGGAAAATGTTTCTTCTGTGACAAACCGGGCCATTATTCTCGAGAATGTCGTCTTAAAAAGAAGGCATTTAAAGAAAAACAAGGGTCGAAGGAAACCAACAATGTTGAAGATCTTATTGCTACTGTTTGCGAAGCAAATTCAATTGATAATGAAAGTGGATGGTGGCTGGATACCGGCGCAACGGTCCACATATGCAAAGACCGCTCTTCATTCAAAACATATCAAGAAATTGATGGAAAAGAAGTGAAGATGGCAAATAATCTTCGCGCAAATGTAGTTGGAAAAGGCACAGTGGAATTGAAGCTAACTTCTGGAAAGACACTTACTCTAATTGATGTACTTCATGTACCTGATATGTGTAAAAATCTTGTGTCTGGGGACCTTCTCAATAAGAGAGGTTTCAAACTAGTGTATGAGTCTGATAACTTTGTATTGTCTAAGAATGGCCAATTTATTGGCAAAGGGTACTCTTGTAACGGCATGATTAAAATTAATGTAATCAATGATATTAGTTCTGCTTATATGGTTGAGTCTATTTCTTTATGGCATAGTAGATTAGGTCATGTGAATTATAGAAGTATAAAAAATATGACTAATCTCGGCTTAATCCCGGATTGTAAATTTGATAACCTTTCTAAATGTGAAATTTGTGCTCAATCGAAGATAACTAGAAAGTCGTTCAAATCTGTTGAGAGGAAATCCGAAATGCTTGATCTTATTCATAGTGATGTATGTGATATGAAGAGTAATATGACTCGTGGTGGAAATAAATATTTCTTAACTTTCATTGATGATTACTCTAAGTATGCATATACATATTTACTTAAAAGTAAAGATGAAGTTTTCGAGAAATTCCTAATTTTTAAAGAAGAAGTTGAAACTCAACAAAATCGAAAAATTAAAGTCCTACGATCCGATAGGGGTGGTGTATATTACCCGAGTGAGTTTATACAATTTTGTAACACTCATGGGATAATCCATCAAGTTACGGCGCCATATACGCCACAACAAAATGGAACGGCGGAAAGGAAAAATAGGACTTTAGTTGAAATGATAAATTCAATGTTAATCAGTTCTGGTTTACCTTTGTCAATGTGGGGAGAAGCGGTTTTATCCGCATGTTAAATTTTAAATAGAGTTCCATTGAAAAACAAGGATATTACACCATATGAATTATGGTTTAATCGTAAGCCTAATCTTAGACGTCTTAAAGTTTGGGGATGTCTTGCTTATGTAAGAAAACCCGAACCTAAAAGACCTAAACTAGGAAATAGGACTTACAAATGTGTTTTTATTGGATACTCTAGTAACAGTACGACTTATAGATTTTTAAACCTTGAAACTCAAGAAATCATTGAGTCGGTAGATATGCAATTTTTTGAACATCTAACAAAGTTTAGTACTTTGAATCAAGGTTTAGAAAATAATAATCCGACTGTTGACTCCTCAAATTTAGAAGAAAATTCACAACCTATATCTTCTTCAGAAACAACGAATGACGTTGAACCACGAAGGAGTAAAAGACAAAGAACTGAAAAAACATTTGGGCCTGACTTTGTTATTTATTTAGTTGAAGGGGATTTAAATGAGACTAAGAACAAAACTAAATTTGTTCTTAATGTAGAAGATGAACCGACCACATTTCATGAAGCGGTAACATCTAGGGATGCTGTCTTTTGGAAAGAAGCAATAAATGATGAAATGAACTCAATTTTGTCAAATCAAACTTGGGTTATTTCCGATCTTCCCCCCGGGTCTAAACCTATTGGGTGCAAATGGATATTTAAAAGAAAATTAAATCCGGATGGTTCTATAAATAAATTTAAGGCAAGACTAGTTGCTAAAGGCTATAAGCAAAAATATGGAATTGATTACTTTGATACATATGCTCCTGTTGCTCGAATCACTTCCATTAGGATATTAATATCTCTTGCTTCTATTCACAATTTAGTTATTCATCAAATGGATGTTAAAACTGCATTTTTAAATGGTGATTTAGAAGAAGAGATTTATATGGAACAACCCGAAGGGTTTGTATTGCCTGGCCAAGAAAAGAAAGTGTGCAAATTGGTTAAATCTCTTTATGGCCTTAAACAAGCTCCTATGCAATGGCATGAGAAGTTTAATAATATTGTTATATCCCATGGATATAAAGTTAATGATGCCGACAAATGTATATATAGTAAATTTGAAAATGGTGTTGGTGTTATTATATGCTTATATGTGGATGACATGTTAATATTTGGGTCTAATCTCAAATATGTTGAAGAAACCAAAAGGTTTCTTTCATCAAAATTTGATATGAAAGATCTTGGAGAAGCTGATGTGATTTTAGGAATCAAAATTGTGAGAAAGGATAATTCTTTAGCGTTATCTCAATCTCATTATATAGAAAAAGTTCTTAAAAGATATAATCATTTTGAACTTAAGCCAGCTGCTACACCTGTGGATCCTAGCATCAGATTAATGAAAAATACTGGGCGTGCTATGGACCAACTTAAATATGCTAGTATTATTGGGAGTCTAATGTATGCCATGCATTGCACTAGACCAGACATTGCTTATGCAGTGAGTATATTGTGTAGATTTACAAGTAATCCAGGACAAGAGCACTGGAATGCAATTTCTAGGGTGCTTAGATATCTGAAGAGGACTTTGGATTATGGCTTACATTATGTAGGATATCCATCTGTTTTAGAAGGATATAGTGATTCAAGTTGGAATAATCTTGAATCAAAATCAAAGTCAACTACTGGTTGGATTTTTACGCTAGGAGGAGCAGCTATCTCTTGGGGATCCAAGAAACAAACATGTGTATCAGATTCAACAATGCAATCTGAATTTATAGCCCTAGCAGATGCATGTAAAGAAGCAGAATGGCTTAGAAATGTGTTGTATGATATTCCTTTATGGAAAAAGCCATCACCTTCTATTATGATAAGTTGTGATAACCAAGCCACAATTTATAAAGTTTCGAACAAAACTTACAACGGAAAATCTAGACACATTAGTCTAAGACATCAAATTATAAGAAAATTACTCAAGGAAGGAGTAATTACAGTCGACTATATTAAAACGAACAAGAATTTAGCAGATCCTCTGACTAAAGGTCTTGTAAGAGAGATGATATATATCACCTCAAAAGGAATGGGACTAAGGTCTATTAAATAACACAACTATATTTAATGGGAACCCAACTCATATCTTGAAAATATAGATAGAGTTCAATGTGGTACAAACAAGTTAAATTATAGTTATGGAACACTAGGAATTTATACAAAAAGTTCCATTCCTATATGCCTAGTGTTGGTTTTCTGCATGTTAGAGGATGAAGTTCACTTCTTAATAAATCATATAAGTGTGACTCGCAGAATCACTAAAGTTGATTTACCTATTCGAGTGTCGAAAGTGTGGCCGCTTTCTATGAAATCAAGACCGATCCTAAAGCGCTCGTGAAATCAGGATTAGCACAAGGCCATAAAAGTGCATGCTAGAAGAACACTTATAAACTCAGAAATCGGTATGTGTGATAGTTCCGGCTAGTCTCAAAAGGTCCTTGGTTCAAGATACGTTCACCACAGCACCTTGATGAAGCTTTGAATTATTTTCACTATATGGAAGTTCAAGTCCGAAAGACACTTCTCATTTATGTACTAGATTTTAGCGATAATGCCAAAAGTTATTTATTGTCTTTTTTGCTTTGCTCTCTTGTGTATATTGAAATTGGTGGGAGAATGTTGGATTAATTCCAATATTTATTGAGTTTAATTTTTAGTTGTTAATATTTTATTATATTATTTGTGTTTTATTTTAAACATAGTTTGGGTTTTAATTTAGAAAGTAGAAACATGAGCAAATGGGTGTGAAAGATATGGGGAATGCTCAAAATCCCATATTGTCCCACATTGGAAGAATACTACAAAAGGTAGTGGTATATCAACTAAAGGACAACTAAGATTCTTAGTTGACAAGTCAAATAAGAGGCTATGATCCTACGCATCGCGGTGGTGCTTAAGCACCACCAATCGCGACACGCGTAAGCGCGTAAGCGCGACACGCGGCGCGCGAAAGGGCGATTGGGCGACATAGGGCACATTGCGCGCTTTGACGCGCACTTGGCACTTCGCACGTGCGCATCGTCGCTTGGAGCGTGGGAGCCTAAAGTTTTGACGAGGTAAAACAGATCAACGGTTGTGATTAAACGATCCGATCAAAGGGTTTAAAATCCGAAACGGCTTGATCTAAACCGTTAGATGAACTCGAAGCGTTTCGTGTAGGGGATGTCCATTCGCTTACGATGGGACGCCTAATCTGAACCGTTAGATCGTAGCTGTTCCAAACAGGCACGATCCAACGGTTGCTGAGTCACTCCATGAAGAGTTGTGACTGTTGAAGAACAGTCACAGAAATGGCTATAAAAAGAGTTCCAGACCTCTGTTTTGGACACCGAAAATTGCTAGTTTCTCCTCTCTCTCCGTCCTCTATACTTTGGCATTATCAAGTTACAAATTCAGAGTGTTCTCGGGTTTGATCAAACAGTACATAGTTTGAATCAAACAACTGTTCATACTGCATTGTATCCTGAAGGCAGGTTCTACAAAACCCATTGTGTACTCGCGGTTCTGGTTCTGTCTCAACCGGATTGGGAGAAATTTTGCCTAAAAGAAAGCGTTCCAAGAACGTGCCTTGCAGAAATTAATTATTATATTTCGTTCTTTCCATACAAAACTCCAACATGCGTGTGAGAGTGTGTGTGTGTGAGAGAGAGAGAAAGTGCACGTATGAGTTTATGTGAAATGGTATTTTTGTCTCACCACAAAAGTAAGGTAATATGTCCGGGAATATAGGATTACCCCCATTTTAGAGGGGAAAGGAGAATCCAATTTCGTGGGAATTCTAAATTCCAGAAATTTTAAGTTCCCCCTTAAATCTCCAACCAAACATTGTAATTCTAAATGAGGGGAATTCTAAATTCCAGGAATCCTAACTTCCCTTTCCAAACCTCGAACCAAACGAGCCCTAAAAGTTTACGGTCACTCTATTCAACTTTTCTCTCTACGCCGCTCGCTTACTGTCACGCCTCCCCGTCGTCGGTCAGATCTCTCCTTCGCCATTCAGCTTAACACCGGTAAGAATTCGAACCATTACAAACCTGAGACATCAAACCATATCGTTACTGAGAACCTGAGGCATCAAACCGTTCGATCGAAGTTTTTTTTTACATATTTGTTATTGAGTTCATCTATTGTTGTTGCTTAATTCTCATGGTGTTCTCTTCGTGCTATTATTGGTACAATTATAGTTTGTGGTGTATTGTAATGTGGTTTTTCATCATTAAAAGAAATTATCTTCCTTGTACTTCATGTGGTTTAACTGTCAATGAACATATATAGGGGAAAAGTTTAATCTTAATTTACAGGCCAATGTTATATATAATGAATGTGTTGGAGTTTATAAGCTTGAATACAAATCTTATGCTTTCTGATTAATTCATTTATTAATAATAATGAGTTCATTTTTCCTTGTTTCTTTTTTTTCTACCTGAGCATATTTTCACTCTTTTTTACCTTCGGCTCCCTTTGATTGGGAGTGCTTACATCTTGAATAACCTGACGTGTTAAATATGTTTTTTTACATATTTGTTTTGATTGTGTCAATCGGGGCAAATGGGCCAAAATATTGGTCGAGATGGGTCATGCCGTGTCAATCTTGCCAAATTGACACGATTTTTGTATCGTGTTAGTCGTGCTATAAATGGGTCGTGTTCGTGTTGGCAAAAAAAAAACACGACTTCGTGTTGGGTCGTGTTACCTAAAATCTAGTCGTGTCGTGTCGGACCAGGTCAAAACACGACCCATTGGCCCAAATTGCCACCCCTAATTACAGTTGATATCAGAGCATTCAGGTTCTAGTGTCCTTAGGATCTGTGTTGCGTCCGTCTCGTTTTATGTTGAGCGTTCTTTGATGTGTCTAGAGTCTGTTATAGGATTTGGTACTCTGGTGTTGTGAGGACGTATGTGTCAACATAATTTGTTATCATTTGATCATTGGCAAGACATTAGGGGCTCGTTTGGTTCGAGGTTTGGAAAGAGAAAGTAGGATTCCTGGGATAAAAAAATAGGAAAAAACTCTTGAAGAAGCTGTTTTTTATCTTATTTAAAAAACTGTTTTTATCCTACTTAAAAACTGTTTTTATCCTATTTTAAAAACTTCTTTTTCCTATATAAGATTTTTTTTTATCCTATTTAAAAAAACTCACAGTTTTTTTTTATTATTTGGAGTACATTCAGAGGTTTTAACTCTTGTTAAAACATAGAGTGATTCTTCAACTTTGAAACAACAATTTTTTTTATCAAATTTAAAAACTATTTTAACTCCTGTTTTTTTTATCAAATTTAAAAAATGTTTTTTTTAAATAGAATAAAAAACGGTTTTTATCCTATTTAAAAAACTATTTTTATCCTACTTAAAAAACTATTTTTTTTCCTATTTAAATTTTTTTTTTTAAATGGAATAAAAAACAGTTTCTCAAAGTTTAAAACTCTTTTTATTCTTTCAAAGTTGAAGAATCATTCTATTTTTTAACAAGAGTTAAAACCTTTGAAATGTACCCCAAGTCATAAAAAACTGTGAGTTTTTTTTAAATATGATAAAAAACAATTTTTTTAAATAGAAAAAAAAATAGTTTTTGAAATAAGATAAAAATAGTTTTTTAAGTAGGATAAAAAGAGTTTTTTCAATAGGATAATTTTTTTTCTATTTAAAAAAACTTTTTAAAAGTTTGATAAAAGAACAGTTTTTTCAAAGTTGAAGAATCACTCTATTTTTTTAACAAGAGTTAAAACCTTTGAAATGTACCCCCAAATAATAAAAAACTGTGAGTTTTTTTTAAATAGGATAAAAAAAGAATTTTTTTTCTATTTAAAAAAATAGTTTTTCTATTTTACAAAAAAATATTTTTAAAACAGTTTAAAAAAATAGTTTTAAATAAAACATTTTGAAAACTGTTTTAAAAAAAACTATTTTTTTCCTGTTTTTTTTTATCAAAATTAAAAACTGTTTTTTTACCTATTTAAAAACAATTTTTTTTATCTTAAAAACTGTTTATGGACTAAATTGGCCAAATTATATTAATTTAGGAACAAAATTGGCCAAATTATTAGTTTAGGGACATATTGGCAAAACAGTTTTACAACTTGTATAGTTTTCGGTTTGAACCAAACAATGGAAAGAAATTCAATAATTCAGGAACTTAGAATTGCTAAAATCATGGATTCTCATTCCCTTTTCAAACCTCGAATCAAACGAGCTCTAGGAGTATTGGAGATTAGAAAAACCGTGAGAATGAGGTCCGTTGCGAGTTAATGGGTGTGGAATGATACAATTTGGAGGGCATGTGGTTCCCTTCAGTGGCGGATCCAGGAATTGTGGAGATTTTTTTTTGGGTTAATTCAAGTTTTATACATATTATGCCTAAACCTTATTGATAAATTCTAATTTTATACGTACTTTTGGTAACATTAGAATTTTATGTGTTTTTTTTGCTTGAAATAGTTTCACATGACACCCTAAAAATAAAATTTAAACAATTATTATTCTGATTTAAACAATCATTATACCTAAATATAATTAGGCACCACATAAGTTTAATACCTAAAGTGTAAGCTAAACTAAACATAAATCAAAATCAGTAACTAAACTAAACCAAGTACCCGCCTCATAAAAAAACCCATCTCATCTCATCAAACATAAAAAACCTACCTCATCTCAAATACCAAAAACCAAACAAATAATATATATATATATATATATATATATATATATGAGATATCTTATCAAATCAAAACCAAAACAGAGGTATTAAAATCTAAACAAAAAAAAAACACCTCATCTCATATCAAATACCAAAACCCAAATCAAATCAAAGCCAAAGTAAAAGCTTACTTCTTATCGGCGGCAGTAGAAGCAGGCAGGGAAGAGGAGGGAAGCTCGGCGACTGCAAGTCGGCAGGGCAAAAAAGGAACGTGTAAGTTGTAACTTTGTGTTTGGCTTTTAGACAAAAAAAGGTTTTTAGGTTTATAAGTTTTAGTTATTTAAATTCTGACCCTTTATTTTATAAAAAAAATATAGAAAACGCCTATAACTTGTATTTTTTACACAAATGACCGCTATTTTTTTTTCTCAGTAAGTTTTTTTGAAAAGTTCAGGAGGAGCCTCCGCTCCCCCTCGTCCCTACATAGCACCGCCCCTGGTTCCCTTGGCAAGCTTCTCATCAAATAATTGAAGCTTTCCATTGTTATACATCGTGTATGTCTTTCTTTATGTCAGATGTATTCCTTTTTTCCACTACAACTAGAAAGAACACTTGCAAAACAAAGAATTAAAAGTACTATTTATCAACTAACGTGACGTTACTACCATTTACATTCCTAAGGGCTTGTGTCTCCCATTACATGGTCAACGAATAATTAAAGCTTTCCAAGATTATATAATTCGAAGCATTATTTTACGTTCCACAATTGCCAAAAAGACATCCAAAACGTCATACATAGAATCCACATGACCAATAACATGGTTATTTTAAATCGGAAGTATTATGATTTGGTTTAAATTGTTTATAATATTAGGTGTAAATCCGTGCGACGCGCGGACGAGGCAATTGTGATCGTCATTTAGTACGTTAAATTGTTTACATCTAGATTCCTAGCCTTTGTAGTAATAAATAATGAGAAGTAGTAGCTTGTAACGGTATAAAATATTGTATTATAAAAAAAAGCCGCATTGAAAAATCATTACAACAATATACGGAAGTTGATCGCATGACCATCTAGCTACTACATTTTCATAATACGCTAGACAAATAAGAAAGTGAAAGAAGAAAACCTCCTTTGAGTTCCACTACCACACACAAAAGCAAACCCGTATTCAACACCATCTCCATTTATATATATATATATATATATATATATATATATTTATATATATATATACACACACACACACACACACACAGTCTTGCTCTTGTGCGTACTAGTCCGCATTTTAATAATGCGAACCGGAAATGTGTCACCTAACGGTGCACCTAGGAATTATCGCCTAAATTATAGGCACACTATCTCTCTTTTCTGGGCTCACCGCCAAGTGACACATGTCTAGTCCGCACTCTTAAAATGCGGACTAGTCCGCACAAGAGCAGGACTGTATATATATATATTTTTTGATTTTTTTAAAATAGTAAAAAAAATATTTTGGAGTTGATTTTTTGTGTGTTATATTTAAACATTTCAAAGGATCCATATAAAAAAAATAAACACATAAAAACTTTTTTTGCTATTTTTAAAAAATCGGTCAAACTTTCGCTGCTTTTAAGCACTTTAAAAGCTGCGAAAGTTTGACCATTTTTTTAAAAATAGGAAACAAAGTTTTCTGAGTTGAATTTTTTTATATGGGTCCGTTGAAATGTTTAAAAATCACATAAAAAATCATCTAAAATATATATTTGTAATATTTTAAAATAATTGGTGTGCGCTAGCACGTGTGCAAACTTAGTGTGCACAGGAACCTTAATTTGTAAGGTGAAATCATGAATTTTTCTATTGTATTGAGGAAAAGAAAGTCATGAACGCATTATAGTTCTTGTGATATAATGTCTTATAGATATATTATAAAAAACTATTATTACACGTGCCACCGCAAGTAATCAATATAAAATTTTGATTACAACCGTTTTAAGCTAATGCCCAAAATTCGTATGAAACAAAAAATATATATAAAGCAACTACATTGCATCTTACCACTACTTATAAAACCATGACCCCAATTACCCAATTACTATAATATGAGTATCACTACACTTACCCACTTTCCTACCCACTTTCATACCCGCCTAATATGACAAGGCAATAAAAAGTTATACATTTTTCCATGGCGGGACCCACAACAACAAGGTATAATATTTTTATGCAGGCGGGTATGAAAATTGGGTAAGAAAGTGGGTTCGTCTAGCTTTATCCCTATATATTTGTATTGACACATAATCCATTAACTAACTAACTACCACTATATAAGATAGCAGTACGTAAACATAAAAAAATAAGTTAACGTATAACTGTAAGAATGAATATATAATGAAATCTCCTTTTAAGGATAATTCACAAAACCAATGTGCCATCCAAAGCACAATCCCAATTGAAACATATATGAACTTCCAAAAAAAATTAAAAATACGCATAATGTAATATCAACATATAACTGTGTCTAGTACACAAATAATACTCACATCTCCATAACTTCATTATCAACATTTCTTTCGTACAATCCAAATAATATCATTGCCATGAGAAATGATGTTGTCAAACCAAACATAATCAAATAGCATGAAAATAGTGTTTATGCGGGGAACAATGAATAATTTAGGGATTTTGTAGTATAGATTTGTAAATTACGGGGCATGTGAAGAACTTAGCGGAAATGGCAGCAAATGCAGATTGAACCTCATCTATCCTCCCATTTACCCGGCGATTCCAAACGAAACACCAACAAGTGGTGGCTTAATTCTGCCTAGCCAAACTCCGACCAACTAAACCAATGCCGGCAGCTTCCTTATACCCCCAAGTCTTGAATAAAGATTTTGGGGATTAAAGAATACCTCCCAATTTGAGTGTGAACCTCCCTACAACTTCAAACATCAAAAGGTCATAAAAGAATAAAAATAAAACATTACTCCATAACCCAATGTTATAAAAACTTCACAAAAACCCAAATAGGAAAATCTATTCTAACTGGGTCGGTGAAGCCATCAGTTGAGGTTGTATGAAAGAGGAAGTGAGAGAAAATAATTGAAAAATAAAGGAGAAGACTGTACCTTATGTTCTGCAGCTAAATCGTAAGGCAAAATGTCATGATTTGAACCACACAGAAAAAGTAAAAAAATCAAATAGAGAGAGATCTAACAGTTAGTGAACCTTATGTTGTGAGATCTGAAAAATCAAAAAATATAACTTGGGTCAGGGATGGCTTCTGTATGAGATCTTTCCACATCTACAAATGAATCATAAAAAGATGGTGGAGCTCGAACAAAAAGATAGAAATCGTCAAAAAGACGGAATACATAAATCATAACTTGGGTACCCTAGTGGGGCTTCTAGGGTAACGTATGGAACCCGAATATAGAAATCGTCAAAGATTCTCTCTCCATTTTGGTGGAGCTCAGACAAAAATATGGAAGCACAAAAATTATAACTGTCGTGGGTGTACCTATGGAGAGAGAAAACGAATATGGGAAATATGAAGACGGTGGGAAAAGTTATAACCATCATGGGTGTACCCAAGTATGGAAAACCCACCAAAATTAGAATTTAACAATTTACCATTCTAATATGTTTATGTAAAAACCCACCAAAAATTATGTTAGTAAAGAATATTAGATTATAGTTATGAGATTTACCATTGAGAGAATGTGGAAAACTCTACCATTAAATATGGTCACCCCCTTTTTAGTTTTTGCGGTAATCGTCCTAACCCATTCAAGGTTTTTGAGACCCGTGAACTGTCACCAACTTGTGTTTGGCACGAGCTCCCAGTCTACGTGCGCCTAAAGCTAATGAAGAGTCCAAGTTGTAAAAGACTCATATGTATTCACCAATTAGAAGGGTTGAGTTCTTTACCACGATCCAATCTTCTGAGATGTCTTAGGAAACACTCCGTGAGTATGCTATAAGGTACTAGGAAGTATACAACGAGGTGGAGGATTGTACCGAGCAAGTTGCAGTGGAATCCTTTAAGATTGGTATATGTAGCCGCTCCATGCTTTACTAGTCTCTCACTAAGCAAGAGGCTTCGATCCATGCTCTACTAGTCTCTCACTAAGAAAGAGGCCGTTACTATCAACGAGCCGATGGGGAGGATTGAGTAGTGCCAACATTAAAGATATAGTGATCGAATTTTTTTAGGGAGGATATCAATAAAAATAATCCAAGAATGTGTATAAGGAGGGGCGAATGAGAGATGTGGGAGAAAGCAAAACAGAAACCATAAGAGAAACGAGAAGAAGGCTCCTGAGAAACTGTTCAAAGACATTAACATGGTTTTCTCCAAACCGATCTATAAGATCGAAAGTCGATAATACTTTAAGTAGCTCGAGAAGTTATTCAGCCACCCCAAGAAGAGATACCAGGAACTAAAGTGTGCATATAACAAAGATCATGGTCACAAGATCTAAAATTACAAGGTACTCAAGTCCCACATTGAGGAATTGGTTCAGACTGGGGATCTAAATGATTGTGTGGAGAAGAATGAAGGTGTAACATTCCCACGCAAGACCAGAGACCGAATAATGTCGTGGGCGATGACATGGGACACGAGTTTGTGGTAATCCATGCAAGGCCAAGACCAGATAACGTCTTTGACGAATATTTGGGTCATGAATTCACAGTGATTCACGTGGCATCAAACCCAAACCAAATCAAGGGGAATACCATCAGAATGGAAGTAAAAAGATCACAACAGTTACGGACGACTTTCATATTGACCCGGCTAAACCCATAGTGGGCAAACATTGGCGACCTAAAGATATCGATTATTCAAAGCATATTATTTTAATGATAATTTGGTCAGAGTAAGAACTCACTACCATGACACTTATATAATCACTCTTTGGGTTACTAACTGGGATGTGGATAAGCTATTGGTGGACCGGGGTATTTCTGTGACACCCCGACTAATTAAATATGGGGTAGCTATTCCTTTATTAAATTAATACAAAATGCCAAGTTGGTTCAATTAATAGCATCACTGTCGAAAATATTTTAATAATTTCTAACCACCTAGCATTTAAAAAGTGAGTTGTCAAATTTTAAATTAAATCTGATTAACATGCGATAAATAAATTATAAAAAGTTAACATAACCAATCACAATGAAGTCATCATAGAATAACCAACCAATATAATAATGAGTCTGGAGTAAATACTCCTCACAACAATCCCAATACTGAAATGAATAAAACAAGTCTGCATCCTAAATTAATTACAACCCAAAGTCTGAATAACGGGAATATAAAATGTCTCTAAAGGAAATGGGGCGACATGCCCAACGAAATAGTAAACTCTGATAAAGGATTCAAGATAGAAGATGGAGGCGTCTACTGTCAAAGCCCTGTAGCTTCCACAACAGCTACAGCTCGTCACCTGAATGAAATGTCTATGCATGGTGTCCTTGTGGCTGGGCACCTAAAAGGTTTTTACAAAAAGAAATAGATTTGGAAGCAAACGGGTCAGAGCCCGAATGTGAAGTAATTTATAAAATATGCAAGTTTTTAATATCTTTAAACAGTAAATATAAAGTACATGATAGTATGTGCACTCACATGAATTCCTCACCTCTCAACTAATCGTGCACTCCTATCGTACCCATACCCATTTCTAGTTACCCCCAAATCTATCTAGTCCAATGCTAAATCTAACATTATTTTATAAGGTATCCAATTCAAGTCCCAAAATCTTCCATTTAATAGAGTATTGCACGTTATTCTATAGTTTCCCCCTTTAACACTATAATTATATGAAATCTTACCTTTTCATTTTACAAACCATTGCTATTGTTTATCGTCATAATTGATCACGACAATTCATTTCAATTTACAGTATTTTATTCTCATCATAAATATACAATACTAGCACCCCGAGACTAAGTTGCGGTGCTCACGTACTCTGCTATCAAATCCTGGTACATCACGTACATAAGGATCACGCATTTCGAATCTCTTAGGAATCGTTTCATTAACAACAGTCACAAGCAATGGAAGCGAACATAGCTCACATCACATGGGTCATGCACATACCTACGCTCCCATGATCAGCAGACTTATTAACTTCTCAATAAGTCCTTCTCTGACCTATGTCCTCGAGGTACCAATCTAAATCCCCCCGTAGGCACACAAAGATTAGATGGTCCTAAACGAACGTCAACCTCCCCAGATAGCAAGTACGATAGGTATGTCATACACAGATAAGTACATATACTAAGCATTCAAACATCTTAAATATTACAAAGTTTATTAGTGGTATTCCTCTTGTTCTTATACCCACTCTTAATATTATACAATTCAAATGCACCGGTTTATATGCATTTAAGTCATCAGTTATCCGCACTTCGTTATTAGTCACTCACGTTCTAAACCACAAATGTTATCCGGTTCAAGGCATTATCCTAAATTTTCACTCCTCAATGTATCCCAAATCTCCCAACTACACCCTCTAGTTGATAAAGGAAAGTCATCTCACCATTTAAATAAGACTACAGGATGTTAGAAATCAAATCAGGCCAAAAAGCCATTCTGTCAACTCGTTAGAAGTCTCGTTCGAACAATTGGCTTCTAACGAGATCCCAACTTGTTAGAAGTCATACTGTCATCTCGTTAGAAGCTCGTTCGAATGAGGTCGTTCGAACGACCTGGGCAGGTCTTCTGACGAGATCGCTGTTTCGCCCAGAAATCCCTAAATTCGTTTTTCCTCAATTTTTCACTCCTCCAAATCCACACCAAGTACATCCAAATTATGTTTTAACATGTATAAACTATTCCTAATCACACTAGATCATTCCTTAACATATATAAGGGGTCAATTCTTACAAATTATCATGAAATCAATGTGAATCTTCAAATTTATCCCAAAACTCTATGAACATGAACTCCAAATTTTCTTATGCCTAGATACCCATCAAAAATCCGTTTTTAATTCATCACATACAACTATTTACATATTAACTCAGTCCTTTAACATACTACATGCAAATCCTAACCCAAATTCAAGTTTCTCTAACAAAGTTTCATGGTTTTTCTTCAAAATTAAGAAAGAAAGTTCTTACACTAAGCATGGAAGACATATTCAATGTATAAAAATACTAAATCACTTGCCTTATGATTTGACTCGATGTTGAAGGATTGAAGGTTGGCTTTCTTCTTGCTTTCTGCAGAATTTCTCCCAAGGTTGAAGGTTGAAGATGGTGGTTATGGGTTTTCTCTTTGGGAACCTCTTCTAACTTTTCCTATAACTCCCGTAGCCCTCTAAGTTGTAAAGTGCTGGTAATGGGTTAAGTGGGTTACTAAATAACCTATAATTAACTCCCAAAATTCGTTGGTTAATATTCCCAAAATTTCAAAATTACTAAAATGCCCTCTTAAGTTGCCGGTTTAGCCTAAAAATGCCCTGGGACTCAAACTAAACCCCCGGCTAGTGTTTTCATACTATTTCGACCCTCCCGGACTCGTTGGTGCATTCAAAATGACCATTCGGTTGATAAAAATAAAATTCACTCTTTAATTCAAATAATTACGTTCCCGACGTGACTGACACGTGCGTCCCAACTAAATTTCCAAATTGCCGTATTTCAGTCTCGCGACAATTTCAATATTTTCAATATTTATAAATTTCCATATATACACATTATAATCAAATACCAACTCACATATAGTTAGTATTATATCCGGATTAATTCTCAATTAATTCACATTTAATCTAATTAATCCCATAAATAAATATCGATAAAAGTACGGGGTATTACATACTCCTCCCCTAATAACATAATTTCCTCCCAAAATTCGGAACTAGAAGGTACCTGGTAAAAACAACTTGAAATAACGTTCGCGTATCTCATCCTCGCGCTCCCATGTGGACTCCTCAACATTATGATGCCGCCACTGAACACGTACTAACGGTATTATCTTTGACCGCAATTTCCGCTCGCTTCGGTCCAAAATAGCAATTGGTCCCTCTTCGTAGGAACTATCGGGCTGGAGATCGATGTCCTCCAAAGCAATGTGAGTATGGGCCAAATCGTCCCTAAGATATTTCCTTAGCGAGGAAATATGAAACACATCATGAATCCTATGCAAATGCTCCGATAACCCAAGTCTATACGCAACTGACCCAATCCTCTCGATGATAGGAAATGGCCCCACATATCTCGGTGCCAGTTTCCCCTTCTTCCCAAAACGCATAATCCCCTTCATAGGAGATACTCTGAGTAAAACCTGGTCCCCCACTTTTAACTCCCTGAAGAACCTCTTCGCATCAGCATAGCTCTTCTGCCGATCCTGAGCTACCCGAATGCGACTTCGTATCAATTCTATCCTTGTCAAAGTATCCTGAATCACTTCCGACCCAAGTAGTTTGTTGTCCCCCACCTCTAACCAACATGCCGGGGAACGACAAGGTCTACCATACAACGCCTCAAATGGAGCCATGCCAATGGTGAACTGGTAGGAGTTATTATAAGCAAACTCCACCAGTGGAAGGTACTTCTCCCATCCACCCCCAAAGTCTATGATGCACATACGCAACATGTCCTCCAACATCTGATTTGTACGCTCGATTTGCCCATCGGTCTGCGAGTGATAAGTCGTACTCAACCTCAATTCCGTGCCCATGGCCTCCTGAAAACTCTCCCAAAACCGTGAAATAAATATCTTGTCTCGATCAGACACGATATTTAGGGGCACACCGTGAAGTCTCACTATTTCTGCAATAAAAATCTGGGCATACTGTCCCGTAGTGTAGTCTGTCCTTATGGGTAGAAAATGAGCGACTTTGGTAAACCTGTCCATAATTACCCAAATGGAGTCGTGACCCCTCTGTGACGTAGGTAATCCTGCGATAAAGTCCATGGAGATGCTCTCCCATATCCACATCGAGACCTCTAATGGCTATAGAAGTCCTGCCGGTCTCTGATGATCCACTTTTACCAGCTGACAAGTGGCGCATTTAGAAACAAACACGGCAATATCTCTCTTCATCCCGCTCCACCAATACTGACGTCTCATGTCTTGGTACATTTTATCCCCACCGGGGTGTACACCGAACCGTGAGCCGTGCGACACTGCCATTACCTCGTGTCACAAGTTTTCCCCTTTCGGAATGACCAGTCTCCCATTGAAGCGTAATCCCCTGTCTGAGCTAACGGTATAACACTCGGCTCCCTCTGCTAGTAATCGAACTATCTGCTCCTGACAGAATGAGTCATTTGCTTGTGCCTTTACCACCCTCGTGACAATCTGTGGTGTAACAGTCATCACAAACATGAATGATCGGGCACTGCATCCTGGTGTCCCAACTCCTTCCACTTAGCCTTCCACACCTCGGCCACCTCATCTACTGGCCTATGGCTCAACGCGTCTGCTACCACGTTAGCCTTTCCCGGGTGATATTGGATATCAAACTGATAATCCTTCACAAACTCAAGCCACCTCCATTGTCTCATATTCAACTCCTTCTGCATGAATAGGTACTGTAGAGATTTGTGGTCCGTGAACAACCGGAACTTCTCCCCCAGGAGATAGTGTCTCCAAATCCGAAGGGCAAATACAACTGCCGCTAACTCCAAGTCATGAGTGGGGTAATTCTTCTCATGAGGCTTAAGCTTACGGGAAGCATAAGCTATGGCCTGACTCTCCTGCTGTAATACACCTCCAAATAATTGTAAGGACGCATCGGTGTAGACTAGATACTCAACTCCCGGTCTCGGAAATGCTAACATAGGGGCTGAGGTCAACTTGTCCTTCAACTCATCGAATGCCAACTGACAGGCATCGCTCCAAATGAATGGCACACCCTTACGAGTCAGATGTGTCAAAGAACCCGCTATCTTTGAGAAACCCCGAATAAACCTCCTGTAGTATCCTGCTAGGCCCAAGAAACTACGGATCTCAGTCGGTGTCGTGGGCTGTCCCCACTCCCTCACTGCGGATACCTTCCCCGGATCAACAGATATCCCCCGGTCTGAGATGATATGCCCCAAAAACTGAACCTCCTTCAGCCAAAACCCGCACTTCTCATACTTTGCATAAAGCTCGTTCTGACGTAGTGTCTGTAAAACCTGCCTCAAATGCTCGGCGTGCTCCTCTTCTGTCTTGGAGTAGACCAGGATGTCATCAATGAAGATAATGACGAACTGGTCTAGGAACTCTCTGAACACCCTATTCATCAAGTCCATAAACACGGCTGGGGCATTGGTCAAGCCAAAAGGCATAACCCAAAACTCGTAGGAACCATATCTCGTTAAGAAAGTAGTCTTCGAGACGTCCTCTTCCCTGATACGCAACTGATGATATCCAGATCATAAATCAATCTTTGAGAAGAAAGAAGCTCCTCTCAGCTGGTCGAATAAGTCATCGATTCGGGGTAACGGATACTTATTCTGTATCGTGACCTTATTCAACTCCCGGTAATCTACACACAACCTCAACGATCCATCCCTCTTCTTTACGAACAACACAGGAGCACCCCACGATGAAATACTCCTCCGGATAAACCCCTGACCCAACAACTGCTCAATCTGATCCCGTAACTCTCTCATCTTCGCTGGAGCCATACGGTAAGGTGCACGGGAAATAGGCCGAGTGCCCGGCGTCAAATCGATCAAAAAATCTATCTCTCTACTCGGAGGTAACCCAGGTATATCCTGAAATACATCGGCAAACTCCCTAACAAATGGAATCTCATCGAGTGGTATCACCACTTCCTTAGAGGTCTCCTCCTCTATATAGTACAAGTGAGAGGACGATCCTCCCTTAGGGCGAGGTATCGCCACTAAAAACATCTCCTGCCCGGGAATGGCAAAGATAATACTCCTACTAAAATAGTCAATCATGGCTCGGTACGCAACTAGCCAATCCATACCAATAATCGTATCGTACTCAGTCATCTCTAACACTAACATATCAGCGAGTAAAGTAAACCTCCCGATCTCTATACTCACGCCTCTATATATAAGGGAAATCACGGAACCCCTACTCAACGGTGAATCTACACAAGTAACTGTGCTCTCTGCGGTGTCTAATAACCCAATGGTGCGTGCAAATCTCATGGCAATGAAATAATGTGTGGCCCTCCTGTCAAATAAAATATGCCCCATAGTCCCCTGGATAGAGAACATACCCTCAATGGCTGGTGGATCCTGTGGGGATGCGGCATGCTGGAGCTGATACACTCTCCCATACTGAAGCTGTCCCTGCTGGACTGGGACCACTGGAATGGGTGGTAATGCTGCCATCTATGGTGGTGCGGGGAGGGCGGCGGGAAACATAAGCCTCTGTGGCTTGTGTCGGGCACCCTGCTGCTGCTGTTGTGGGGCCCTGCCCCTATCAGGACAATCTTGGCGTTTGTGGCCAGTCTTGCCACAAACATAACACTTCCCCGGGAAGTTTCCACCTCGCTGTCCCTGCTGCCCTCGGCCCTGGTGGCCATTACCATTTCTCCCCTGGCCATGCTGGCCCTGCCGAAATTGCTGTTGCTGACCATTCTGACCTTGCTGGCCCTGATGGCCGTTCGGACGTTGTTGGCTCTGCCTAAAACCTCCCTGTCCACTTCTGAAATTTCCAGATCTGAACCTCTTAGAATCCCACTGCTGGGAACCCTGGTCACCCTGCCTATACCGTCCCTGAGCAGATTGTGCCCCAATGGCACCATTTCCCCCGATCCTGCCCTGATGGCTGGACTCTCCTGATCTCTTGCTCTCAGACATGTGAAAGCAGTGATCCTGGAAGTGTAGCAGTGCAGTGTTAACCACGTCAGAATAAGTGGCCAACGAGAGATTCCCCAACAAATGCTGACGGATCCTCCAAGTCAATCCATCTGTAAACTTATGAATGTTCTTCTCCTCAGTCAGTATTTCATCTGGAACAATATTCAATAGATTAGTGAATTCGGCCTCATACTCGGCCACAGTCTTTCCCTCCTGTTTGAGGTTCATCAACTTCCTTCTCATCTCCGTGTGGACAGCTGATGTAAAATACTTGCGGTCGAACCGCACCCAGAACTCCTGTATAGTGAGAGTGTCCCTCTCCTCTGCGGTGGTAATGGACTCCCACCACTGCAACGCGGATCCTACTAGCTTGAAAGTAGCTAGTATCTGCTTCTGAACATCGGTGCACTCGTACATACTTAAGTGCCTCTGCATATCCTTCCTCCACTGACTGGATACCATAACATCGGTGCTACCTACGAACTCCGGAGGGTGTGCTTTCTGAAAAGCATCACGAATACGTTCCCAAGCAGACGAGAATGCATGAGCCTGAACTCGAGCGGCTACCAGCGCCTGGGGTGGTTCTTATTGTACAACGGCTAGGGCGACATTTACCGCTTGGGCTAAAATAGCTGTAACCTCGGCGGCATTCATGGTGCCCGAAACTGGTGCAGGCTGTGGCTCTGGTTGTGCATCCCTAGGAAATCGCTGCGCACGTCGTGGAGGCATCTGAAATGAGAGTAAAGTCTATAAGTTCTCAGTTATTAACTCAAAATAGCTTAATAGCGAAGCATACACAAAAGAATACAACAGTCCTAAAATATAGGGCTCTACATCAAAGAAAGCACAACGGAAACATAACAAGCCGTACAGATCCTAAGGACACTAGAACCTGATGCTCTGATACCACCTTTGACACCCCGACTAATTAAATACCGGGTAGCTACTCCTTTATTGAATTAATACAAAATGCCAAGTTGGTTCAGTTAATAGCATCACTGTCGAAAACATTTTAATAATTTCTAACCACCTAGCATTTAAAAAGTGAGTTGTCAAATTTTAAATTAAATCTGATTAACATGCGATAAATAAATTATAAAAAGTTAACATAACCAATCTCAATGAATTCACCATAGAATAACCAACCAATATAATAATGAGTCTGGAGGAAATACTCCTCACAACAATCCCAATACTGAAATGAATAAAACAAGTCTGCATCCTAAATTAATTACAACCCAAAGTCTGAATAACGGGAATATAAAATGTCTCTAAAGGAAATGGGGAGACATGCCCAACGAAATAGTAAACTCTCATAAAGGATTCAAGATCGAAGATGGAGGCATCTACTGTCAAAGCCCTGTAGCTTCCACAACAGCTACAGCTCGTCACCTGAATGAAATGTCTATGCATGGTGTCCTTGTGGCTGGGCACCTAAAAGGTTTTTACAAAAAGAAATAGATTTGGAAGCAAACAGGTCAGAGCCCGAATGTGAAGTAATTTATAAAATATGCAAGTGTTTAATATCTTTAAACAGTAAATATAAAGTACATGATAGTGTGTGCACTCACATGAATTCCTCACCTCTCAACTAATCGTGCACTCCTATCGTACCCATACCCATTTCTAGTTACCCCCAAATCTATCTAGTCCAATCCTAAATCTAACATTATTTTATAAGGTATCCAATTCAAGTCCCAACATCTTCCATTTAATAGAGTATTGCACGTTATTCCATAGTTTCCCCCTTTAACACTATAATTATATGAAATCTTACCTTTTCATTTTACAAACCATTGCTATTGTTTATCCTCATAATTGATCATGACAATTCATTTCAATTTACAGTATTTTATTCTCATCGTAAAAATACAATACTAGCACCCCGAGACTAAGTTGCGGTGCTCACGTACTCTGCTATCAAATCCTGGTACATCACGTACATAAGGATCACGCATTCCGAATCTCTCAGGAATCGTTTCATTAACAACAGTCACAAGCAATGGAGGCGAACATAGTTCACATCACATGGGTCACGCACATACCTACGCTCCCATGATCAACAGACATATTAACTTCTCAATAAGTCCTTCTCTGACCTATCTCTTTGAGGAAACTAGGATTTTCCTTACCGATTGAGTTTTTGAACCTCTTTAAAAGATGGAATTTGATGATAATCAACCTGAGATAAAGTCCTTGTTCGACAACTCACTAAATAAGAGAAGTAAGAACTAGTTGTTTTTCTTAAGAGCAACCAATACATTTTTCCTAGAAACCACATGACATGCTAGGAATAGATCCATAACTGATGTGACACAAACTCCACGTGGATCCATTACATCCACCAATGACTCAAAAGGTGCTAAGAACTGTACTCGAGAAAACCAAAGAAGTTGAAGAGGAAGTGGGGATACTTTTAGAGGCGCAGTTCATAAAGGAAGTTCAATTTCGCAAGTGGTTGTCAAATCTAGTGGCCATGAAGAAGAGCAATGGGAAGTGGAGAGTTTGTATAGACATCACTGATCTGAATCGAGCCTGTCCAATGGATAGTTTTCACTTGCTCAATATAGACTAGTTGGTGTACTCCACTGCTAACCATGAATGAATGAGAATCCTCGACGCCTACTCAGGCTACCACCAAATCCCATTGCTCACCCCGACCAGGAAAATACTTCCTCCATCACCACGCTGGGGCTATAATACTTAAGGGAGATGCCATTTGGATTAAAAAATGTCAGAGAAACTATTAGATACTAGTGACGAAGATGTTTAAGCAATAGTTGGGAGATACAATGGAGGTATACATAGATGACATGCTTGTGAAAAAAAGAAGGAGGGATCACCTTACAGACCTGGAAAAAACTTTCTAAGTGCTTCGTTACTATAGGATGAAGCTGAATGTGACCAATTTCTCTTTTGGGGGGATAATTGGGAATGTTCCTCGGGTACCTAGTCAGTCATAGAAGTATTGACGTGAACCCTAACCATATTTAACCCATCAAGAAGGTTTAACCATCGTGTATTGTGCGCGAGGTGCAAAAGTTGACAAACATGCTCGTTGCACTCAGCCGCTTCATATCCAGATCTTCAGAGAAGTATTGACCTTTCTTTCAAAGACTTAGGAAATAAATGAAAAAATATGCAACGATGAATTCACTAAGGCACTTAAAGAATTTTTTTTGTGTCGACCACCACTGTTGACCATTCCAGATGATAAGGGCCTTTTGCACGTATATCTCGTAGTGTCCAGTAACGTAATTAGATCGGCTCTAGTTTGGGAAAATAATGGGAGTCAGGATCCCATTTATTTTGCAAGAAAAAACCTTGATCGATGCTAAGAAGATGTCCGTACCGTTGGATAAGCTTGCATATGCACTAGTGATAGCCTCCTGAAAGTTAAAACATTACTTTGAGGCTCACACTATTATTTTTCTGACCTCATTCCCTCTAAAGGTAATGCTCAGGTAGTCCAACCTATTTGAACAAATGTCTAAGTGGTCGATGGAACTTGGAAGATTTGATGTTCAGTTTCAGCCTAGGACCTTAGTCAATTGGCAAGTCCTAGATGATTTCATCACTGAATTTTCTAGTGACCACGAACCATAAAGACGAGCACCAAAAATGAAGATTATGTGTAACGATCGATTGATGATGGGGAGAAATGGACCTTTTATATTGAAGGAGCCTCAAATTCCAAGAGGGAAGGATTTGGGATAATATTAGTATCCCTGGAAGAAGCTATTACTGAGCAGGCAATTTACTTAGGATTCAAAGATTCCAATAACTAGGTAAAATATGAGGCACTAATCGAGGGATTAAAGAAGGCACTATCCCTAGACGCACATCAATTTGACGTCTTTAGTGACTCAAGGCTGTTATTGAATCAGATATCAAAAGACTACAATGCTAGTGATGAATGCATGGCCTCATACCTCGAAGAAGATCTGCACTTGGTCGCCAAGTTCCTGCATGTACAAGTGCAACAGTTTGCTAAGGGGAACAACATTCACGCAGATGCTCTTGCCACATTTTCTTAAAAGTATATTACCTTGACCTACCCAACATTAACAAGGAAAAAGATATCGAACAAGTTATGACCATTGATAGGGACCTGAGCTGGAAAGATCCAATAGTGCGTTACTTGAAAGAGGATTTCCTACCAGATGATAGGAATAAGCCACGCAAGATTTAAGTGAAAGCTGCTGGTTTCCACTTGTAGGTAAAATATAAGCTTTATCGGCTCTCTTTTATAAGGCCTTATCTCCAGTGCGTACATACAAACGAAGTCTAAAAGACTCTCTATGAGTTTCATGAGGGAATATGTGGAAGCCATGCCGAGGGTAAGTCATTGTAATTTAGAGATATGAAAGAAGGATACTAGTGGTCGTACATGCAACAAGATGCGATCACTTACATCTGAAAGTGTAAAAACTATCAACTTTTCTCTACGTTAGTGCATCAGCCCGCCAACAACCTCAAGTCCCTCATAATTTCTTAGCTTTTTCCCAATGAAGTTGTAAGGACATTTTTCACATGTCCGAAATGTTTCATTTATTTATGTCGTACGCCGCTACATTTGGCACGTCTCCTCACGATCTCACATGACGGCCTCTATCCGAATTTCAGGAATCAAGCATGCATTATCTCCACTAATATGTCCCACATCTGCCTCAATGACTTCACGTTCCAAGATTTTAGGGACTTAATGCAAGTGGTACGCAAGGGAAGTCAAAATAGTGAAAAAAGGCACAATAGGAGAGTTCAAGGGCATTTTCATAATTTCACATCCATATTTCGGAGGTCTGGTCAACTATAAAGTTGAAGAGCTCGCCGCAACGAAGATACTGGAAAAAATGGCACCTCAATCTGAGCTACGGTGAAGGAGTTATGACCTTTTGAAGATAGAGAAAATTCCTTAAAGAATGCTTTTTTTTTTGTACGCTGGATAGAATTTTAGAGTTTTAAGAACGTGGGACTCTTCATATTTTTTCCTATAAATACCAACTTCGGGGGAGTTGTTTTGCAAGACTTTAGGAGACGAATTTGAGAGTCCAAATACATCTAGTCTTCATATTTTTGAGTCCCAAGACTCATGTTTTGATTCACACATCATTGCCAAACCTTTGTGAATCCTTTTGCAACCCAAGAACACAACTTTGGTTTGTTCAACCCTTGTGGAGGAGACTGTTCTTCTTCTTCATTGCAGCCCTACTGGAAAGGGATAATTCTAGCCGCGACTACAGAATCCGATACCAGAGGGTAATTCTTAGTCAACTTGTATTTTCATTGTAATCCGATTGTAAGCCGTTTTCTTACAAATTATAGTGAAAATAAATGGTTTTGCCCCTGAGGGGGATTTTTCCTTAATTGCATGTGTTTGAATGTTCTTGCGTAAATTTTCTATTTATTCAATCACATACTTCTGCATGTTTAGGGTTTGTTTGTGTTAAAAGGGTTTTATATATAATTTGATCATTCGAACGCGAGCACACACGTTTCTCAAATTGGTATCAGAGCAGGTTACGCTAATCTATCGCGTATTCCTTTTTTTTTTCCGCAAAATTTTTCTAAGATATCAATTTTCTGAAAAAATTGATTTTTAAAAAAGTGCGTGTTCAAATGGAGAAGTCATATTATAAAATGCCTATTTTTGACGGGACAAATTATGCTTATTGGAAAGCCCGTATGAGGTCGGCTTTAAAAGCCATTGATGAACGTGTCTGGATTTTGGTTGAACGAGGGTGGACTCCTCCCACCGTGACTGTTGATAATGTGACCAACTTGAAACTTGACATTTCTTGGTCTGATGAAGAAATTAAATGGTCATCTTTTAATTCTAAGGGTCTAAGTGCTATTTCTAGGTCTATCACACCTGATGAGTTCAAACGCATAATGACGTGTACCACCTCAAAAGAGGCATGGGATGTTTTACAACTCACCCATGAAGGAACTAATGCTGTGAAAGAGTCTAAGTTGCAAAACTTGACAACTCAATTTGAAACAATCACCATGCATGATTCTGAATGCTTTGATGAATTTTATGCTAGACTTTCTGACATTGTGAATACTAGTTTTAATCTTGGTGAACATATTCCGAATGCTAGAGTTGTTAAAAAGATTCTTCGTTCTTTGCCTAAGCGTTTTATCCCTAAAGTCACTGTGCTAAATTCTATGGGTAATTTAAATACGCTAAAAATGGAAGAACTTGTAGGAGATTTGCAAACTTATGAAATTGATATGTTCCCTAAAAATTCTAAATCTAAAGATAAGGGAATTGCTCTTAAAGCCCAAGAGAGAAGGAGTGAGGGGTCAGCTAGAAAGAGGGTAGAGTCATCTAGAAAGAGAGAGACTGACACGTCAGATTCTGAGTGCGATTTTGACTTAGATGATTTGGCTCTTTTCGCAAAAAATTTCAAGAGGATTCTCAAATTTAAGAAAAATGGCAATTTTAAAGATAAAAAGAAATTTGAGAAAAATAAGTTTGAAAAGAAAAATGAAAAAGTTTCCAAAAATCCTTCTCTCAAAGAATGTGAGAGATGTTTTGAGTGTGATGGTAGGGGTCATAGAGCTTTTGAGTGTGCTAATCGTCTGAATAGAGAGAAAGGGAAAGCTGTCCTTAATGCTACCCTTAGTGACGACAGTGAGGTCGAGACGGTGGATTCTAGAGATGAGTCACCGCATGAGTGTAACTTCACCGCATTCATGGCCAGCCAAGTGAGCACTCCTAGTTCTCCTCACGACGATGAGGATGATGCTTCACAGGGACACCTCGACAGTGAGATCGATGTGAGTGAGGGGGAGGATGACACACGTGAGAGCGAGAGTGATATACAACGCGCCTACGCTGAGTTATATTTTGAGTCTTTTAAAACTAAAAAGCGTAACAAAGCGTTAGTTCTTAAGATCACTTGCCTAGAGGAAGATTTAAGGAAAGCGAGAGATAGAGAGTTCTCCACCTGCACCGCCCTGAGAGAGAGAGAATCTACCTGTGTCGAGAATGAGAATTTGTTTAGAGAAAGAGAGGGGACTTGATCAAGCAAGTGGCTAGTCTTACGAGTCAGCTCCATTCCTCCGTGGAGACTCAGAAGAAACTTGAAACCCTTGTTGCCCAGCTGACTCATGATCTTGAGAAAGCACGGGAAATCAAGGTACAAATCGAGGACAGATCTGGGAAGATGGGAAAGATGCTCCTCGGCGTCGCTTTAGGTTTTGGTGATCGTCAAGGAATTGGATATGATGGTGCCTCCACATCGCAAATTGCACCTGGACCAGTTCCTGAGTTTACTACAACTCCTTATGGTCACCGTAAAAAACCTCGAAGGAGAGTTCGACCAAGAAAAGCAAACCAAGGTTCGCCTTTGACTGAGCTCTTTTGTACTTATTGCAAAAGAAAAGGCCACCTTAGGGAAACTTGCTATAGTATGGGTCGGACACGACGTACTACTGCTCCACCACGACATACTGATGAGTTTTCTAGTCTGAGAGAGCGAGTTGAGTTCTTAGCTGCCACGACTCAGAGTTTGATGAAAGAATTCCGACGGATGTCTTCGCCGTTAGTGAATGCTTCTTACATTCCAGCTAAAACCAACAAAGGCAAACAAAAGGTCATCTCTGCTTGGGTGCCTAAGAAAGATAAAAAGGCCTTTGTTGTTCATGTTGCTCTCAAAGCACATAATACCTCACAGTGGTATTTTGATAGTGGGTGCTCCAGACACATGACAGGTGATGCCTCATTTTTTACTACTCTTGAGGATTATCAAGATGGCAGAGTCACCTTTGGAGATGGGAGTAAGTCTAGCATTATAGGGCGAGGTACTATCGAGTTACCTGGTTTTCCTAAGCTAGAAAATGTTTTGTACGTCAAAGGTTTGAAAGCAAACCTTCTCAGCATTAGCCAGCTGTGCGACACTAACTTTGCAGTAAAGTTTGACCGGGACGCGTGTAAAGTCTACAATCAAGACGGTAAACTTTTGATGCAAGGGGTGAGGACCGAGGATAATTTCTATGGGACTGAGCCCACATCCTCACTTGTCTGCAACAGCACCACGATCACTCCTATGGATCTGTGGCACCAACGTCTAGGTCAGGTGAACGTTAGAGATCTCAATCGTTTATCTAAAAAGGACCTAGTACATGGCTTACCATCTCTTGGAAAGTCAACTTCGACCGTTTGTGGACCCTGTCAGTTGGGAAAACAAATCCGTAGTCCTCATAGGAAGTTACATTCCATTACCACCTCTCGTGTTCTGGAGTTGATTCACATGGATCTTATGGGTCCCACTCATACTGAGAGTCTAGGTGGTAAGAGGTACATCCTCGTGATGGTAGATGATTTCTCCAGATACTCCATTGTAGGTTTTCTGAGAGAAAAATCCGATGCTGTAGATTTCTTAACGACCAAGTGCCGTGTCCTGCAAAATCAACATGGTGTCACTATTAACAGAATACGTAGTGACAACGGCATTGAATTCAAGGAAGCAAAGGTTGATTTGTACTGTGATAGCCTTGGGATCAAACATGAGTTTTCTGCTGTGAGAACTCCTCAGCAAAATGGGATTGTTGAGAGAAAGAATAGAACGATCCAAGAGATGGCTAGATCTATGCTTCTAGGTCGTAAAGTTTCTAGGAGATTTTGGGCAGAGGCAGTGTCTACTGCATGCCACACGGTGAATAGGGTGTATCTGCGTCCACACACACTTCACACTCCTTATGAGTTGTGGACTGGAAAGAAGCCCAACCTGGCATATTTCCGTGTCTTTGGGAGTAAATGCTACATCCTACGGGATAAAGAGCAATTAGGAAAGTTTGACTCCCGAAGCGACGAGGGAATATTTCTAGGATATTCATCGAATAGCAGAGCGTACCGGGTTTTTAACCTGAAGAGCTCTAAGATTATGGAATCAATAAACGTCACCATGCAAGATGACGAACCTCCGACGGTTATTGATCCTAACCTTCAGTGTGAGGATGAGGATTGTTCTGACAGTGATTTACCTGTTCCTCTCTCACACTCTGTGGACCCTACTCCTATGTTAGGGGACACACCTGCTTGGGTTCGCAAGAGTCATGACCCTTCTGCCATTGTTGGTGATCCCACTCTAGGGGTCAAGACTCGTGCTCAGCTAGAGAACGTTGTTAGCCATCTTTGCTACACGTCCAAAGTCGAGCCCAGGAACCATAAAGAAGCACTCAAGGATGAACACTGGATATCTGCTATGCAGGATGAGTTGCTTCAGTTTAAAAAGAATGATGTCTAGGAACTTGTCCCCCGACCTAGTGAGATTAATGTGATAGGTACCCGGTGGATTTTTAAGAACAAAATGGATGAAAATGGTACCATAATCCGAAATAAGGCTAGGTTGGTCGCTCAAGGCTACACACAGATAGAGGGTGTAGACTTTGGGGAGACATTTGCTCCTGTTGCGAGGCTTGAGTCCGTCCGTCTTCTGCTCGCCATCGCATGTCATCTGTGCTTCAAGGTGTATCAGATGGATGTCAAGAGTGCCTTTTTGAATGGCATTCTACAGGAGGAGGTTTATGTGGAACAACCAAAAGGGTTTGAAGACCCTCAGCACCCTGAGCACGTCTACTATCTGAGGAAAGCCTTGTATGGTTTGAAGCAAGCACCCCATGCTTGGTACGAGAGGCTTACTTCTTATCTCTTAGATCGTGGCTTCAAGAGAGGGGGAGTAGATATGACGTTGTTTGTCAGGAGAGATGACGGTGCTATTTTGGTTGCCCAGTTCTATGTGGACGACATAGTCTTTGGATCCACATGCTCCCAGCATGCTCACCACTTTGAGGAGGAGATGAAAAGTGAGTTTGAGATGAGCATGGTTGGTGAGCTTACATTCTTCCTTGGTCTCCAGGTTCGTCAGCTAGAGGATGGGATGTTCATCTCCCAATCCAAGTATGCTAGAGACCTAGTGAAGAAATTTGGTTTAGACTCCGCTAAGCATGCACGTACACCTATGAGTACCACTACCAAGCTTAGTAAGGACACTTCAGGCAAGGACGTAGAGCAAACCTTATATCGGAGTATGATAGGTAGTCTCCTCTACTTGACTGCCAGTCGTCCCAACATCGCCTTTAGTGTTGGAGTCTGTGCGCGTTATCAGGCATCCCCAAAAGAGTCACATTTACTTGCTCTAAAACGTATTATTAAATACGTAAATGGGACTCTCTCATACGGGATTTGGTATTCCTTTGATACCGATGACCGTCTGTCCGCCTACTCGGATGCAGATTGGGCTGGGGATATAGATGGATGTAGGAGCACTTCTGGTGGGTGTTTCTATTTTGGTTCGGCTCTTGTCTCCTGGCTGAGCAAGAAGTAAAATACCATCTCGTTGTCCACTGCGGAGGCTGAGTACATAGCCGCCGGGAGTTGTTGCACACAACTCTTGTGGATGAAGCAAATACTGGAGGATTATGGGATATCACAGGACACCATGACCATTTCCTGTGATAACACGAGCGCGATACACATATCACGTAATCCAGTTCAGCATTCGCGCACAAAAAACATCAGGATACGTGAGCACTTTATTCGTCAGTTAGTTGAAGAGAAAGTCGTATCCCTGAGTTTTGTTCCTACCGACAGTCAGTTAGCCGATATTTTCACGAAACCTCTAGATGCCCTTAGATTTAAGAGTCTTAGGAAATCTTTAAGGATTTGCACAGTTGACTGAGGGGTTGGTCTATGTCTAGAATAGGATGCTTCTTCATGTTCATATCATATGCTTCCTATTGCTAGTCTGTTTTATATGTACCATTACTTTGTTGTACAACTTTGTTTTATTCCTTTTGCTTTTTATATTTCTTTTGAAAAAAAATACAAAAAGATTTTCCTTTAAGAAAAATTTTGAGAAAAGCACAAAAAGATTTTATTTCTTTTTTTCCAAATTTTTGAAAAAATCCAAAAAGATTTTTGTATTTTGCTTCTTTTATGGATGAGCATGTAAGATAGCCAAGTCACAACTTCATTCCATTTATCCATGTGACTGTTTGATAGAGATTTGAGAGGCTACATCATTTCATCCATGTGCTTTACATTGATTGGAGTCTTTGAAATGTAATTAGTGATATCTTCCTACATGTTTGACTACTATATCCTTTATTGCACACATGCACGGCTATATTTGATTATTGCACTTGTCTATCTCATGTTGGCTTGCGTGTTTTCATCTCAATCATGTCTATACAATGTACAATATGCGATAAAACTTGACAAGATTGGAATGCATGTAAAAACCGTTTTGGTGAGACTGTATGTTTTTGTATAACGGGGAGGGACTGCGAAAGGTAATCATCTATCCTTTGCGCAAAAGCCACCGTTAAAAAGGACCTAAAAATGGAGGAATTTTAATATCCGAGGTCCAAAGAGGTTAAAAGAGCCCAAAAAAATTTAAAGGCAATAAAAAGAAATTCATGCCAAATATGGGCCACTTAGGTTTCACCATCAATTCTCCAAAGTTTGAGAATTTAGAATGCCTCTATTCAATACAATATCTGAGGGAGTTTGGTTGGAGAATCTAAACGGGTTTGCACTTCCTTGAAAGTCCTGAAAAAGCATAAAATCATTTTGGACGTTATTGGTGTGAAAATCATTTTGAGCTTTAATTTGTTGATTTGATTGAGTCAATATCTTATATTTTCACTCTTTTACACCAAAGGAAGCATTTGAGTTCATTCGCTAGGAATATCCAATATTCATCGTGCACATATGTCATGTTTGTATGCATTGATTTTCCTATCGAATTTGATCACACCACTTCATATACGCTATCATTGACTTGGTTGCTTTCTGTTTATTCATGGTGTGTTTTTATCCTAGTGACACCCCGCACTTGCTTATTTGATTTATTTCTCTAATTTGTCCATTTGGGGACATCATAAAAAGGGGGAGAAAGAATTATCATATTATGGGGGAGTTTGAATTCTGGGGGAGTTTTTGAGATGTTGCTTATATTTTTATCATATATTGATATCCATGTTATCTCATTTCAAACTCGATATGTCACGTGGTATTTGCTTTGTCTCATGTGTGTAGGTATGAAGATTGCAGATCTATATGTTGCACACCCTGATGAGAAAAGTTTTGAGATTCCTGAAGAATTAAAGAACAAACGATGAAGACTATTCATTTGTACCTTTTCCAGTTTTGGGTTCATGGGAGGGTAGATTTGTATAGGCAATTTCATATTTGATAATTCGGATTTTTTATGTATGTACCGGCATAGACATAGGGGGAGATTTGTAAGGACATTTTTCACATGTCCGAAATGTTTCATTTATTTATGTCGTATGCCGCTACATTTGGCACGTCTCCTCACGATCTCACATGACGGCCTCTATCCGAATTCCGGGAATCAAGCATGCATTATCTCCACTAATATGTCCCACATCTGCCTCAATGACTTCACGTTCCAAGATTTTAGGGACTTAATGCAAGTGGTACGCAAGGGAAGTCAAAACAGTGAAAAAAGGCACAATAGGAGAGTTCAAGGGCATTTTCGTAATTTCACATCCATAGTTCGGAGGTCTGGTCAACTAGAAAGTTGAAGAGCTCGCCGCAACGAAGATACTGGAAAAAACGGCACCTCAATCTGAGCTACGGTGAAGGAGTTATGACCTTTTGAAGATAGAGAAAATTCCTTAAAGAATGCTATTTTTTTTTGTACGCTAGATAGAATTTTAGAGTTTTAAGAACGTGGGACTCTTCATATTTTTTCCTATAAATACCAACTTCGGGGGAGTTGTTTTGCAAGACTTTAGGAGACGAATTTGAGAGTCCAAATACATCTAGTCTTCATATTTTTGAGTCCCAAGACTCATGTTTTGATTCACACATTATTGCCAAACCTTTGTGAATCCTTTTGCAACCCAAGAACACAACTTTGGTTTGTTCAACCCTTGTGGAGGAGACTGTTCTTCTTCTTCATTGCAGCCCTACTGGAAAGGGATAATTCCAGCCGCGACTACAGAATCCGATACCCGAGGGCAATTCTTAGTCAACTTGTATTTTCATTGTAATCCGATTGTAAGCCGTTTTCTTACAAATTATAGTGAAAATAAATGGTTTTGCCCCTGAGGGGGATTTTTCCTTAATTGCATGTGTTTGAATGTTCTTGCGTAGATTATCTATTTATTCAATCACATACTGTTGCATGTTTAGGGTTTGTTTGTGTTAAAAGGGTTTTATATATAATTTGATCATTTGAACGCGAGCACACACGTTTCTCAGAAGTCTTGACATCGTCGGCTCATTGCTCCTCGCCTATGGTAGTAGGAAATATCTATTATTCGACACATACTACTTTTCTAAATGGATTGAAGGATACACCTTTGTAAACATCCAAGATGTTGACATAAACAAGTTCATATGGAAGAACATCATAATAAAGTTTTACATCTCTCTGATCATCATCAAGGACAACGAAACTCAGTTTAAGAGAAGCCTATTTTAAAGATTCTGCGATGGGCATGACATTAAGCACTAATACAGTTTAGTGGTCTACCCTCACATAAATGGGCAAACAGAATCCTCTAACAAGTCAGTCAGAGATTGGAGAAAGTGAAGGGTGCATGGGTTGACCAACTGATTCGTATCAAATATTGCATTTAATTACCCTCGAACTTACGCATTTTAGCCCCCTCAGGTACTTTAATGTATATAATAATGCTCGTTAATCAGACAACCTCCGTTTTATATGCTAAAATGTTATTTAAGGTATAATTGACCTTTTATAGGTATTAAAGTGCTTAGTATGATGTTTGGGCGCGTTCTGATAAAGTTTCGTCGCAATTCGCACGTTCGAGGGCATTCTGTTAATTTTAAACTTTGGGATTTTTTCTTTAAGCATTCACGAAAGTTGTATCCCTCGGGCCAAGCTTCGCGTGTCCGCAAAAGGTGCTCAAATCGGAGTCCGAACGAAGGAAACATGGACCTTTAATCGGAAAAGAATTATAAGTAAATTAACAATTTAAATAATTACCCCCATGTCCCTTATCTCTTTTATTAACAAATCCATTAATTCCATTTCTATCCTAACTTCGTTTTTGACAGCATACCCACTTTTCGAGATGGCGATTTTGGATTTTTTTCGATTTTTGCTCATGCACCAAATTGGGATGTTTTTTGCCAAATTGAACAACTGATTATGGGCTTCGGGTCTTAGGCTTCGATTCTTGGAGCTTGTTTTTTCCATCCGTGGTATATCCATGGAGGTTTGGCCATTGATGGATTTGTGGGAAATGGAGGTTTGTCCATTGTTGGGGATTTGTGGCTTTACGCAGGTAAGGAATTTGGTGGGAAGACCTGCTGCGACCGGTCGACCGCACCAATGCTTCCGGTTGACTGGGTTTTTGATTTTTTCCATGGAAGGCTGACAGTAGGTTTGGTTTCCTCTCACCGAGCGACCGGCCACCACCCCGGTCGACTGGTCCTCTGTTTTGGACGATTGTACTTGTTGCCCATTTGCCATTTCTTATTTTTATTTTTATTTTTTCCTTTTCTTTTAACCTTTTAATTTGTAACTTATCCTTATTTCTTTTCTTTTTCTTTTTTCTTTCTTTGTTTATTCCAACTTAGTATAAAAGGCAACTCATGTTTATTTGTAAAGATATAAAATATCTAGTTTTAGTTAGTTTTAGGGTTGAGAGATATTTGGGGATTATTTTGTGGGAGTTTCCCTCTCCTTGAACTTTGTCGGTGTGTACCCATTTAATGTAAGTTTACTATTCATCTTTCTTCTCCATCTTATTTAATTGATTTCTAATGTAGTTTTTCATGATTTGGTATTTATTTCATGACTAGATAAATTGTAGCGTTAATTTAATTAGTTGTGCTTTAATTAATTAGTTGTTTTAATTAATGTCATTTATTATGTGTAGTGGCTAATTTAAATTAGGTTGTGTCGGATTGAACTCACCTAAGGTTGATGTGTTGCTTTGCTTTGGTGATGGAGTTTACGGGTTTTTTTTCGAGTGGGTTGTCCTAGTTATTACGCCTAGGAGATTTGATGGGGTATATCATGTATGCCTCGTATTTATGACCTTGCGTGCGTAATTTCCATGATATTTGTTGACGCCAAAATCATATTAGTCTTTTATGCGAATTTAGGGGTGTGACAACTCTTGATTTAATTAATTGACGAAACGAGACACAGTCTTAATAACTCGTCGACCCATGTAACCATTTTATACTAATTAACTCGGGATGAGGGATATTCAACGCAACCTATAGTTTTTATTCTCTTTATTAATTTTAGTTTAAATACACTCATGCCTACTTTATCTTTTATTTATTTTTAGTTAACAAATTACCTTTTACACTTTTATTTAGAAACATTAAACCAATTAAATTCTAACAACTCGTCTCTGTGGATTTTCAATACCCGGACTTGGCCGCTATACTCACTTGTTGAGTGTGGTCATAAGTTTAGGTTTTTGTATTAAGGTGGTGAATAGAATACAACGATCAGCGTTTGACACACCCTACTTTTCACCCTTGATCAAAATGGGGCCGTTATCGGGGACTTGTTTGCTTTAGAACTCATTTTATTTAGTATTTCGAAGTATTTTTTTTTCTATTTGTATTTTTTGCCTAACATTTTTGTAGGACTTCTACATTTGAGCGCCAAGAACCGCTTGAATTTTTCGTGCGCGCATCACTTTGTGGATTTCGCCACTTAGAAGAATCTTTGGGGTAAGTATGTCTTGTTCCAATCCTTTCGGTAATCATTATGATAATTCTCAAAATCCCCGTAAACCTATGACTTTTGGTCAATACTTAGAGTCCCACAAAATTGCAAATTCAAAAATGACTTTGGGCAAGTATTACAAAAGTCACGCTTTAGTGTGCATGTATATTGAGGAGGATGATAACGATTTTGGGCCTCTAATTACTTATGATATGAATGTTGAAACTAAAAGCTATAGCTTTCCAAATTCTTATAATAATGTGTTTGAGTATAGTTCCGATAATAATTTTCAAACTTCTCATTTCCAAGAATCCGCACCTCGGCCTATGACTTTCGGCGAGGGTTTTGCTCATGGTTGAGAATGAGAGGTTTGAAGACCGTTATCGGGAAAAAAAATCATTTGTGGGAACATGAATTGGATTTATTATTTGAATCCAACGACGATTTTTCTTCCGAAACTTTTGAAGTCGAGGAATATTTTGAACCAAATGAGGATTTTTTGCCTACTTTGGAACAAACCATTCTTGACTTGGCCCATGGTTAAATAGAAAATGAAAGTGAGGATGAAATGGATGTAGTATCTATTTGCAAATAACTGATTTCATCTTTGGATCCCAAAGAAGAAAGTTTAATTGAAAATGATCCTATCTCTTTCGAAATTCCAACTTTGAGTGATGATAACTCATCTCTTGAGTTTGAATTTCTTTCCTCCCCCTTTTCATTCTCCGTTATCACACCGTTACAAGTACCCGATGAATTGGGGCCGAACTTTAAAATTTTCAACCCTTTCACCGACGAGGAGTACTTGCTCGAGTTGCTTTCCATGAAGGCATCTTTGCCTCCTTGTGCTCCCCCTCCCATTCCAATTTCAAAATACTTGGGAGATGATTCATTTTTTCTTGGCCCCCATGTGTATTTGTCACCCGTCTTATCCAAATGCCCCATCCTCCGGCTAAATTTTTTAATTGGGGATGGTTCATTTCTTCCGCCTTACACATGTATTCCGTTGTTCGAACGAAATTCCTATTTTCAGGGAGGCATGAATGAAAGGGAGGTTCCCCCGTGGATCTTTCAAAGTCAAATCGTGGTTTCAGTGGACCCTCAAAAATTTCAACTTCTAGTGTATAGTTAGTTAGAATTTAAAATTATAGGTTGTATATAATAACTTATTTTTCTTCTTACTTATAGTCTAGTGTAATTAGTTAAAGTTTTATTTCTTCTTTTTATTATGCTTTGGTACTAACATGTTTTGTAGAATCTTTGGACTCGTACTTTTTGGAGATCGCTTCATTGTGGGTAATATCGCTATTTTCCTCTCTTTAACCTTGTTCTTAATTCAAATTGAGGACAATGTCAAGTTTTAAGTTAGGGGGTGTGGGATATTCTATCCATTCATTGGTAGTTTCTTTGATTTGATTACATGTTAGTTTCCAAGTATGCTTTCTTAGAAAAATTTGAAAATTTTCAAAAAGATTTTCTTTATTTTTTCTCATTTTTTGGGCATTTTGCCTCTGTTTTCGATGATAAATTTTAATAATTGCCCGATCCATTAGACAACTCAACGATGCATGTTCTCGATTTTAGAAGTTATTAGACTTTAGTCCTCAATCATTAATATTATGAATAACTTCATGAATTAAACTTTAATCCCATGAGCACATGCACCTTTATTGATTTATTGATTTGGTTTAAGATTTTTATAACTCGGTAATCTTTTGTTGCATTGTATATACTTACACCGAGTAAACTTTGTACCTTTCATCGTTTGTGAGTGGTATACACCTCTCTTTCCTCTTTGAAAACGTTAAATTCGTCGGTAATCTCTCTATTCTTTCATTGATCGTTCATTAATTGAGTTTATATCTTGAAATGTGTTACATGGTCATGATTTTCATTTATTGTTTTAACTCGAGAATTGCATAAACTTTATGAAATGATCATAGGCAATCTTTGTTATATCACCTATATTAGCCTTGACCTCACCTTATATGTTTCCCCTCGTCAACCCCTTTGAGACTAAATATTAGCCTTTCTTTTCATAACCCAAAAATCCCAACCAACTCCAAATTGGAGTTATATACCATACTTATTACGCTTACATACCTTTGTTTGGAATGTTACTTGGGATTGAATGATGTTGTTGTGTTGCAGTTGCAATTTAGGCATGTGAGAGTGTGAAAAGTAAAGAAAAGAAAGATGTGAAAAACAGATGAAAAAGAGAAAGTAGAAAACAAAAGAAAAAAAAAAGAAAACTTGAGAAAAGAAGAAAAGAAAAAGAAAGAGAAAGTTTCTATATGTTGTTTATATTGGTTCAAATAAGCTTTGATTACTCTCCAATTGTCACATTTAATGCTTGTTTTGAAGTTAATTTCCATTTTTGATATTGCTCGCATTTTTCCCATTATCCCAAGTTTTCATTTCCGAACACTTTGAACCCGTGCATACATGTCCTTCGTTTCGTACCCTATCCAAACCCACATTATAACCATATCAAGTCCTATGTGACCTTAGGGTGCATTTAATTTAAAAGTTAAAATAGTTTTGATAATCTGTGAAAATGCATTTCGCCTCTTTTAATGTGCGGTATCTTTCATTGAGATTGTAATTTTTCATTTTATATATAGCGTTCTTCATTGGTGACATGTGTGCGGCCTAGTTTTCATTTACATTTACTCTTTATGCCCGCATGTCCCTTGTGTTACCTACCTGTTTCGAGTGAATTCACTTGATGAGTGTAATGCCCGTGAGAATTGAATATATGTTTGCTTTGTTTAGTATTCCATTTATATAAGTTTTTTCCAAATCACACTTTGCATGTGCTCGCTCCCCTCCCACATTTTAAGGTTTCAATTCTATGAGGTGCATTTTATAATGTTTAATGATTTGGACTTTTGTTTGAATTCGTTCATTGTGCTAATAATGCGTATGAAATCCTTTTCGTATTGTTGGGCTTGTTGCATGTTGGTTTGGGCTTATTTTGAGGAAACCATATGATGTTTGTGGTTTTCATCCCTGAAAACCCCCACGAGATGACACTCCTCCACTAGGATAACCTAGGGGTTTAACGGCTTATTGCATATGCTAAATGCAATCGTATTCCTTATAAAAGTGGCATTTATATTTTGATGCATATATACATGTTGTGATTTTCTTATAGTTCTTCTTGCGTTGAATTTCATTGCTAGGGACTAGAAATGTATAAGTTAGGGGGTGTGATTCATATCAAATATTGCATTTAATTACCCTCGAACTTACGCATTTTAGCCGCCTCGGGACTTTAATGCCTATAATTATGCTCGTTAATCAGACAACCTCCGTTTTATATGCTGAAATGTTATTTGAGGTATAATCGAGCTTTTATAGGTATTAAAGCTCCTAGTATGAAGTTTGGGCGCGTTCTGATAAAGTTTCGTCGCGATTCATATGTTCGGGGGCATTTCGGTAATTTTACACTTTGGGATTTTTGCCCGTAGTATTCACGGAAGTTGTAGCCCTTGGACCAAGCTTCGCGTGGCCAGGAATGGTGCTCAAATCGGAGTTCGAATGAAGGAAACAAGAACCTTTAATCGGAAAAGAATTATAAGAAAATTAACAATTTAAATAATTACCCCCATGTCCCTTATCTCTTTTATTAACAAATCCATTAATTCAATTTGTATCCTAACTTCGTTTTTGACAGCAAACCCACTTTTGGAGATGGCCATTTTGGATTTTTCTCGGGTTTTTCTCATGTACCAAATTGGGATGTTTTTGGCCAAATTGAACAACTGATTATGGGCTTCGGGTCTTAGGCTTCGATTCTTGGAGCTTGTTTTTTCCATCCATGGTATATCCATGGAGGTTTGGCCATGGATGGATTTTTGGGAAACGTAGGTTTGGCCATTGTTGGGGATTTGTGGCTTTACGCAGGTGAGGAATTTGGTTGGCAGACCTGCTGCGACCGGTCGACCGCGCCAATGCTGCCGGTTGACTGGTTTTTCTATTTTTGCCATGGAAGGCTGACACTAGGCTTGGTTTTCTCTCATCGGTTGATCGGCCACCACCCCCGGTCGACCGGTCCTCTGTTTTGGACGATTGTACATGTTGCCCATTTGCCATTTGCCATTTCTTATTTTTATTTTTATTTTTTCCTTTTCTTTTAACCCTTTAATTTGTAACTTACCTTATTTCTTTTCTTTTTCTTTTTTCTTTCTTTGTTCATTCCATCTTAGTATAAAAGGAAACTCATGTTTATTTGTAAAGATATAAAATATCTAGTTTTAGTTAGTTTTAGGGTTGAGAGATATTTGGGAATTATTTTGTGGGAGTTTCCCTCTCATTGAACTTTGTTGGTGTGTACCCATTTAATGTAAGTTTACTATTAATCTTTCTTCTCCATCTTATTTAATTGATTTCTAATGTAGTTTTTCATGATTTGGTATTTATTTCATGCTTAGATAAATTGTAGTGTTAATTTAATTAGTTGTGCATTAATTAATTAGTTGTTTTAATTAATGTCATTTATTATGTGTAGTGGCTAATTAAAATTAGGTTGTGTCGGATTGAACTCACCTAGGGTTGATGTGTTGATTTGCTTTGGTGATGGAGTTTACGAGTTTATTTCGAGTGGGTTGTCCTAGTTATTTCTCCTAGGAGATTTGACGGGGTATATCATGTATGCCCCGTATTTACGACCTTGCGTGTATAATTTTCACGATATTTGTTGACGCCAAAATCATATTTGTCTTTTATGAGTTATTAAGGGTGTGACCACTCTTGATTTAATTAATTGACGAAATGAGACACAATCTTAATAACTCGTCGACCCATGTAACCATTTTACACTAATTAACTCGGGGTGAGGGATATTCGACGCAACCTATAGTTTTTATTCTCTTTGTTAATTTTAGTTTAAATACACTCATGCCTAGTTTATCTTTTATTTCTTTTTAGTTAACAAATTACCTTTTACACTTTTATTTAGAAGCATTAAACCAATTAAATTCTAACAACTCATCTCTGTGGATTTTCGATATCTGAACTTGGCCGCTATACTCACCTGTTGAGTGTGGTCATAAGTTTAGGTGTTTGTATTAAGGCAGTGAATAGAAAACAACGATCAGCGTTTGACACACGCTACTTTTTACCCTTAATCAACAACTCCCCTATATTCTCTGGGAATTTTGAAAAATACCTAAGATATCAATGGGGGAAACACAATTTGCCCTAGCCTATGGAATGGAGTCAGTCATCCCATTAGAAGCAGTTCATCTAACCATGTAGTCCACCTTAGTCTACTAAGACCTCAACGACAAAACGATCAGAGCAGAGCTTGACTTAGCTGATGAAAAGATGGAATTAGCTTATATAAAGCTTTCTCCTACTAGCAACAGTTGGCCAAGCAGTGTAACGAGGGGACAGGGCGAGGAGCTTCAAGTTCGGGGACTATATACTTAGAAATATTGTATGCAGCGCTAAGAAGCCCTTAAACGGGAAACTCGGGCCCAACTGGGTAGGCCCATTCAAAGTCATTTAAGATGATTTGATGGTAGCCTGCCACTTAGAAACAATGGAGGCCAGAGATGTTCCCCGAGCATGAAATGCAACCAATTTGAAGAAGTTTTACTTTAAAGTCTATGTTTATTTAATTTATTTTAATTTTGAATTAATTTTAAGAAGTTCTCTTAGACTTCTTGCATTTATCTCTACGCATTGTTCTAAGTGGAAGGAGAATGAGTATTAAATTAAGAAAATCAATAGTCGAATGAGTTATTATTTGACATATTAATTATCACCATGCTATTTATCTTTTTTCAAATATCTTCTTTTAAGACTGATTAATTGGACAACCACATACCACCTCTAAATTTAAACGTATGTGTATAAGACTAACTGGCTGGTCGGCCAATGGTCAACTAAACCCAAAATGTTTTGATGATCAATAAAACATGAACAATGGCTCACAACTGATGAAAGGCCTACTGGGAAACCTTAGGTACCCATGACCAGCTCAGTCGTAAAAATCATTGTTGGGGAATGACCCCACAAACAGGTATATTTTTGCTTTTCTGGATTTACGTCTAAGGTTTGATGTGACGACGTCACCTAAAAAGTAAGTGAGAAGGCGGGGGTGCGCCCTTAAGTGTGTGTTTCAAGTCAAACCAATTTTTATAAAAAATTATCCAACTTTTAGTTATGCACCAAACCAAGTTGTGAACCAATTTCAACTTAACCAATTTTTATCTTGATTAATCCTAAACATGTATCTAGTGGTTAAAGCAAGTAAAATAAAGTAAAGAATACTCACAACGTCGGATGTACGAGGAAACCACTAAAGGTAAAAAATCTCGGACGACCCAAGCCAAACAATCACTATGATATGGTTTTACAAAGTACAAAGGCATACTTACTCAACGACTTAATCCCCACGGGTCTTGATGCGTCTTTGAATCTTATATCGCTCCTCCACAGTGTCCATGTATAAATTCCATCTTCTACGATACTCATACACAACACACGCGTACATGTATGTCTCGATGTCCACCGATACGGCTTTGATGTCGTCTATGATGTTGAACACAAAAGTAACCTTCTTCCCTTCTTCACTGCAAAACCCAATGTTCAATTATGTTACTTGGTGCAGTAAGATCAAATAACATATGGTAATGATAACTCGGATCTTTGAAAAGTCTAAGGATGTGTTTTGCTTTAGAAAATCTTAAAAAACAATTACAAAAAAACTTAATGTTTTAATTCTGAAAATCGTTCTGCACGCACTTCGAAAAACTGATGGAATCGCGCCTTAAATAATAATATTTAAGTCGGGGCATCGTTCGAGCGACATTGGCTGTCGTTCGAATGAGATGGCCATGTTTTTCGAACGACATGCACATCTCGCGCGAACGACTTCCACAATCGTTCGACCGACCTACTGAATCAGAGTCCAAACTAAATACAACTCTAATTCATTCTCATCTGATAAAAAACGAAGTGTAAATACAATCAAACACTTTTAAAACCTTTTAAAAAAATTTCTTTAATAAAGTAACATCCTTATCCTTATGATACATTTTTCGAGTCCCATTAACATTATGCATTCATACCTGTACGATCTCGGAATGCAAATTGATTTGAAGACGATTAAACTTTGCACCAATAAACCTTCAGCATAATAAATCTTTAAAGCTTTGTCGCAATGTCTTCAATATGTATCACCCCATATTTTTAATGATTTTTAAATGTTGGATTAGTTAAATTAAATATGAAAATTTAATTGATAATTAATTCGGATTAAAATAAATATTAACTAGCGAGATAAGAGTTAATATTTATTAGTAAGAATAATATTAAATATTACTGAGCGAGCAAAGAAATATTCATGGTTATTGTTTTATTGGATGGTTTATTGTTTTGGATTTTAGTCGATGGTTTATTCGACATTTTATTTTTATTAGTATGACTTAGACTCAGTGACTGTATATGATTTAAGTCTATGTTTATTTCTGCACATATTTATCTATTTAATGAAAGATAAAATTTGGCACCGAATTAATTAACTAATATGTGATTAGTAATTAATGATTTTCGACAGTGATGCTAAGAATGAACCAATTTGTAAATCGTGTTAAATTTAATAAAGGACTTATCACCCGGTATTTGATTGGGCGGGTTATCACAGATGGTATCAGAGCATCAGGTTCTAGTGTCCATAGGATCTGTAACGCGTACTACGATTTTAGCGTATCTTTTTTTGATATAGAGCCCTATAATTAGGACTGTTGCTTTTATCTCTACGTGTTTGAAATATCGTGCTTCTACTATTAACTTTTGTATAAACCATATACTTATACAATTCATTCTAAGATGCCATCGAGGAGAGAGTGAGCAGCTAGGGCAGAGTCCAGTGATGAGGTGAGGAAGGCTCACCAAGAGCCACAGGTACCACCACCATAGCCACCACCGTTGATGATTTAGACTGCATAGGTGGCAGATATAGTGACCCAGGTGGTCAATGCGATGATAACAACCATGGCAGTGCATATCCCTTATCCCCAGGTACAACTGCCAGTGGAACCAATGATTCAGGCCTAGCTAGGGCCATCTTATTGGCAGAGAGAGACCTTTTAGAAGGGACATCCACCCGAGTTTTAGCGTAGCACTGATGAGTTGTGGCATGTCAATGGAAGAAGAATATACGACACCAGCTGCATATGGTGGAGTGTGGTGAAGTGCAAAAATAGTTGTTGGCTACTTTCAGACTGACTGGAGCGGCCTTACAGTTGTGGGAGTCGGTAACCACCGCTTAGGAGAGAGATATGATGACTATTACCGAGTTCTGGGTGCAATTCGACCACAAATACTTTCCTCCTGTAGTCGAGTCAAAGATACGAAAGAAGTTTGGGGAAGTAACATAGGGTGACCGCTCGGTAGCTGAGTACGAGGAGGAGTTCACCCGTCTGGATAACATTGTGCTAAATGAGGTGAGCAATGAGGAGTGAAAGAGAGCGAAGTTTATGGACGGTTTGGTCTGGAAGATCAGGAAACACTTGATCAGTAACCCCGCATTGGTGACATATATTGATGTCGTCAATGCCGCTCTTGTACACTGTGAGGATCATGACTTCCATGGGAAGGGGAGCAAGAGAGGTGTAGATCCTAGCCAGTAGGGCAAGGCAAATGGGGGTGGTTCCAGCGGAGCACCGCAGCAGCAGCAAGCCGACAGCAGGGGAAAGATTCCTGGCAGGGGAATATTGCCAAAAGGTTCAGGTATAGAGGGTACCGATCAGAGAGGCAGGATCAACAAGGCCCAAATCAGCAGCAGGTTCCTCAGGGCCGTTAGGGCCAAGGGAACCAGGGGAGGCCTGTAAGATCGAGGCCATCAGGTCTAGTAGTATCAGGGCCAGTTGCGTCAGGGCTAGAGAGAGTTCCCAGGGTAGTGCTTCGTTTGTGTCTAGCAGGGTCACAAGAGGAGAGATTTCCCACAGCAGGGAAGGGTACATCATCAGGGACAACATGCTCCTTTACCCCTTGCAGCACCAACACCACCAGCCCCTCAGTAGTAGCAAGGGCATATGCACTACGAGCATGTGTATAATGTCCGAGACGTAGCCATGCCACTAGCACCTCTGGCGCCGCCAATAGTAGAAGGTACGTTTCCTATTCATGGACTTGAGGGTAGTATTCTTTTTGATACCGGGGCATCACATTCATTTATTAAAACCAAATTTACTAGAGCTGTCGGTTTATTAGAGACGGCCGATGGTCTCCTTATGTGTGTAGAGTCACCGATGGGTAGTGGTTCACTAATACACTCGATTTGTAAAGGAGTCAATATCATTATAGGGAGATTGAGATTAGCAGCAGACCTTCTTGTGTTAGATATGGAGGGTTATGATTTTATCCTAGGCATGGATTGGTTGGCATGGTACAGGGCGATGGTAGATTTCTATTAGAGGACCATTATGTTTTCTATTCTGGGGCAAGAGATGTTATTTGTGGTGATTCCTCTTCCTGAGGGAGGGTCGCACACACACTTATATTATATTGAGGAGGATACCTCAAAGGAGATAGTTATTCCGTTAGACTCAATTCCAGTCGTGAGGGACTTCGAGGATGTATTTCAAGAGATACCAAGATTACCACCCAGTCGAGAGATTAAGTTTGTGATTGATTTAGCACCGGGCTCAAGACCGATTGCTCGAGCACCTTACCGTATGTCCCCTTCAGAGATGCGTGAATTAAGAGAGCAAATTCAGCATCTCTTGGGTCAGGGTTTTATTCGGCAAAGTACCTCATCGTGGGGTGCACCGGTGTTATTTGTGAAGAAGAGGGATGATTCACTTCACTTGTGTGTAGACTACAGGGAACTGAATAAGTTCATGATACGGAATAAGTATCCGTTATCGAGGATCGATGAACTATTTGACCAATTGAGGGGAGATGCGTACTTCTTCAAGATTGATTTGATATCGGGGTATCACCAGTTGTGCATTCGAGATGAGGACATTCCTAAGACCACTTTTCAGTCGTGGTACGGGTCGTACGAGTTTTGGGTGATGCTATTTGGGCTCACCAATGCGCCTGCAGTCTTCATGGATCTCATGAACAGAGTATTTAGGGAGTTTCTGGACCATTTCATGATCGTGTTCATAGATGACATTTTGGTCTACTCTCGTACTAAGGAGGAGCACGTTGAGCATTTGCGTATGGTTCTGCAGACGTTATGGGACCATAAGTTGTATGCAAAATTCAAGAAATGTGGATTTTAGCTACTGGAGGTGAAGTTTCTTATCCACATTGTGTCCGACAAGGGATTTCTGTTAATCCAAGTAAGGTATCGATGGTGAGGGAGTGGGGACAGCCCACGACATTGACAAAGATTCATAAATTTTTGGGGTTGGTCGGGTATTACCGTCACTTTATTAAGGGATTCTCGAAGATTGCGGGTCCATTGACAAACCTGACTCGCAAGGGAGTACCATTTATGTGGAGTGATCACTGTCAGTTATCCTTGGATGAGCTGAAGGACAAATTGACATCAGCACCTGTACTTGAATTACCGAGGGGAGGTTTGGAGGAATAGAGGGCTATAACTTATGCGTCTAGAAAGCTGAAGCGCCACGAGAAGAATTACCCTACCCACGACCTTAACTTTTGGCAACGATCATTTTTTCTTTGAGGATATGGAGACACTACCTTCTGGGGGAGGAATTTTCTTTGTTCACGGATCATAGTCACTTCAGTATCTCCTTACGCAGAAGGATCTGAACATGAGGCAGAGGTGGTGGCTAGAGCTCATGAAGGATTACCAATTTGATATACAATATCATCCAGATAAGGCTAACATGGTAGTAGACACGTTAAGTCGATGACCTACGGGAGAGTTAGCAGAGGTCTGGAAAGCGAAGTGGAGTGACGATGAGGTCGCTAGAGTATGTATGGAAGTTTTAGCTATCACTCCTGAGATTGTGATGCGGGTAGTGAAAGCACATGAAGGGGATCATTTATATCAGGATAGGGTGTGACAGTTAGTTGCTGAGGGTGCGGAGTCTTACTCTATCAACTCAGAGGGAGGTCTACATTTTAATAGGAGACTCGTCGTGCTAGAGAATGAGGACTTGAAGCATGTGGTTACGACTGAGTCTCACGGTTCGAGATTTGTGGTACATCCCTATGGGGATAAGATGTACTAAGATATGAGGAGGAAATATTATTGGTCAGGAAGCAAGACATAACAAAGTTTGTCTCAAAGTGTGTTATTTGTCAGCTTGTGAAAGTTGACCATCAGAGGCCTTTAGGGATGTTACATCCATTGGAGATTCTCGTGTGGAAGTGGGAGAGCATTTCGATTGATTTTATTACAGGACTGCTGACATCACAAAGGGGTCATAATTCCATTTGGGTGATAGGGGATCGACTGACCAAGGTGACCCATTTATTGCCAGTTCACACCAACTATGAGAAGAGTCAGTATGCGCAGCTGTTCATTACGGAGATAGTGAAGCTGCATGGGGTGCCGATTAACATTGTATTTGATAGGGACAAGATCTTTGTGTCTCATTTTTGGGAGAGTTTTCAGGAGGCCATGGGCACAGGCTTGCGATTGAGTACCTCTTATCATCCACAGACAGACGGACAAACTGAGAGATTTAATCAGATGCTAGAGGACATGTTGAGGATATGCATACTGAATTTTGGGGGAGGATGGGAGCGATATCTCACACTAGTAGAGTTTGCGTATAACAACTCTTACCAATTCACCATCGGTATGGCACCATTCGAGGCACTTTACGGGAGGCCTTATCATTTGCTCGCTTACTGGTTAGAGGTGGGGGATAATAAGTTATTGGGGCCAGAGATGATACATGAGACGACTGCCAAGATTGAGCTTATTTGGGGATGTATTTGTATTGCTCATGATAGGCAGAAAAGTTATGCTGATGCCGATCAGAAACACGTTGAGTTAGAGGTTGGTGGCCAGGTGTTGATACGTGTGTCTCCCATGAAGGGGGTCATTAGATTCGGCAAGAAAGGAAAGTTAGCGCCGAGGTATGTGGGGCCTTTCCCTATCATTGAGATAGTGGGACTGATAGCATATAGATTAGGTTTACAGGAACATCTTCAGCGGATAAACGATTTGTTCTATGTGGCATCGCTGAAGAAGTATAGGAGGAGAGAGAGCTTCCTGGCATATTCCACTTGAGGAGATTGATTTACAGCCATACGTATCGTATGAGGAGAGACCCGTGGTTATTCTGGATCGTAGTGTGCATAAACTGTGGTCTAAGGTGGTGCCACTAGTCAGAGTTCAGTGGGGACACCACAGTGTTAATGAGTCTACTTGGGAGCAGGAGGATGACATGCGAGAGCAGTACCCAGAGTTATTTACCGCATGCATGACCTAATTTCAGGGACGAAATTCCTTTGTAACGGGGAAATATGTAATACCCCGTATTTCGAATTTGGTTAATTCGGTAATTATTTCGTTTTATTTTAAATTACACGAGTGACGTAATTGAATTAAATTAAATGATAATGTGATTATTAAATATTAATCGAGAGAGAGAATGATTAATATTATGAAATAAATTTACTTAGTGAATAGTAAATAATTTATGAGAATTTTTACCCGTAATAGCGAGTGATATTGGCGTAATTAGAATTACCTCAACCGGGAGTCGCATGTAGACTAATTGAGGATGAGATAGTATATTTGTGTAAAGTGACTCGAATGATGATTTTGAGATCTCGGATGATTTCGAAAGGGTCAAAATAGTCGGAATAGTATACTCGAGGGTATTGTTTGAACCCCGAGGTATTTTTAGACTAAACCGAGACCGTATGAGGGTATTTTAGTCTTTTGGTAGCCTAGAGTAGATAGAGCTACGAAATTGTAAGCCCTATATCAAATGTTATATAGAAGGGTCTAGGGTTATAAACTTAAAAATATAAGATAGGCCATTAGAGAAGAAAATGAGAGAACTCTTGGAGGTTTTGAAGAAGTTCTTGGAGCTTTTCATCTCAAACTTGCACCACAAACAACTTGGGAGTGAGGATTGGAAAAGGAGACCATCAATCCATCATCTAAACCAAGAAATCAGGCTCTACTGATCTAAGTCAAGTGTTTATTTCAAATCAACATGAAGTTATAATACCCATGTGACTAGGGTTTCAATTATATTGATTTATTTGATGTTCTTGGAAGAAAATACTGATTTTTAAGCATCTTATGGGTTGGAATTGCATGAAGAATGATTTAACATATGTAGAGGATAAGAAATCAGATGATATATAATAATCTCCACGAATTTAATCTGGGTTTGGATGAATAATGGTGGAAGAACATAAAACTTAGGGTTTTTGAGGATTAGATGATTTAATCCGTTCTTGATTGATAATCGTAATGTTTTGAAAAGGTTGGGGATAATTGGTTTTAAGTTTGGTGAAGAAACATGTAAGTTGTGTAGATGATTATGGTGAAAAACATAACTTCAGATGAAGAAGACGATTTTGCAGGTAATCGAATTGATTTGGCCCAGAGGCGAATTGATTCGGTTTCCCAGAAAAGATGAGTTTTCCCTTTTAAGCCTAGTATTCCTAAATTGTTATCGGGGAAACTTTTAGGACAGTGTTAAAATATAATGGGTGACTTATTATATTGCAGTAGGCCTATGATAAGGTTATGGGCTTAGACTTATCGAGAGGATTAAAGCGATAATTAAGCGAGCTTAAAGTGGAAAGTAATTAATTTGTGAGAATGAGAATGAATTACGATTGTTTCGAATGAACTTATGATGTTGACCAGTAGGGTAAGGAAAACTTAACTACTAAAATAACATAAGAGGTAACTAGGGCCCTTAGAGTAGAGAGTAATACTCAATTGAATGCGATAGTGAGAATAATCATAAATGGAAAGTACGGTGAGTGTTCGAATGATATATACCATGTACGAATGATGGTAATTAGGTTGTGTGAATACCTACTGAATAAGTATATATAGGTTGTGTGTGAATACCTATTATATGGTTGGTTTATATGCTAACATACCTATGCTGCTTGTTATCACGGAGGCCCCGCGCAGTGGGCGATCCCACCTTGACGATTTCAGTGAGGTCTGGATTTGTGCCCCAGGACATAGAATTTGCGTAAATATAATGGTATCGGCATATCGTCTAGCTACGTTAGGTATGTGTGTAGTTCACGTCTTAGAACTATGTTCGCTTCCAATGTTTGATTATTTTTTTGGGGTTCGAGGAGATATTCAGAACCAATGGTCTTAATGTAGTGAGTGATACATGACCTTGATAGCAGAGTATGCCCTTTTATTGATGATGGTCATTGTAAGAGACGCCGTAATAGTATGTATTAGTGAGTAAAATATATACAAATGTACTTATGCTACTTGTGTGTGATAGTAGATAGTATGATTGATATCCTAAAAGTTAATTAAGTAGTGAAACTTAATTAACAGATTAGACAAGAACATAAATGAAATGATAATTTCAACTCTTATAACGTACGAGAAACGTTAACTGTTAGGTAGTGTGCTGTATGGGCGACATAGTGATATTAAACATGTCGTAAGTTAGTGAAGTACTTATGTCTAGTTAGCATGGGTAGTATTGATCGGTGGGTAAGCAGATAACGTTAGGAATGCACTATAGTTGAGTGGTAGGGTTACTCTAGAGAGTGTACGTAACATGTGTAATCAATAAATGATATGAACTGTGATAAAATCTTACTAAAGATTTTCAAAATGTTTTGAGTACTAACTCTTGTTATAAATATTTTCAAAACCTTTTAGGCGTCCCGCCACAGGGACGCCGGATTTGATATTCTACTTCAGGGTCACGCAACTTTGACACAGGTGGATGCTTGCAGAGTTTTGATGAGATGCATCAATTTTTCATTCCTAGTGTAGGAATCTATTCCCTGATACAATTTTCATTTAGGACATGTTTCCCATTCGCTCTCAGGTTTAGTTTATGGATATTGTTTTACTGGATGGTTTATTGTTTTTGATTTTAGCCGATGGCTTGTTTCGCTATTTATTTTTATTAGTAAGACTTGGACTCAGTGACTGTGTATGATTTAAGTCTATGTTTATTTCGGCACATATTTATCTGTTTAATGAATGAAAAAATTTAGCACCGACTTAAATAACTAATAGGTGATTAGTAATTAATGGATTTTGACAGTGATGCTGAGACTTGACCAATTTGTAAATCGTGTTAAATTTAATAAAGGACTAATCACCCGGTATTTAATTGGGCTGGGTGTCACAGGTACTAGGCCTATCAATGGATCGGATTTTATCCAAATTCGATCAATTTAAGCGGATATGGATCATGCCTAAAATTCGATTATCCAATTATTCGATTCCCGATTATCGGATTACCCATTTATTAAATGGAGCGAATTTGGATTCATATACTCCGATCCATTAATAATTCGATCCGATTAATATTTCTAATGTATACATATATATATATATAATATTTTTAATTAATATATATTGTATTTAATAATATTTTAAATATATATTATAATAGTTCTTTATTTCATTATCTGTTTTTTTGGAACATTTGCAAAATAAATTTATGAAATAAGGTTGAAAATTAAAATGTTGCAAATCAAGTAGTCAAAAGTATATTAGAATGAATACTCGGATCGTATCTCCGTTTAATGTAAACGGATATGGATTTGGATTTGCCTGATCTGATCCGTCGGATAATCGGATCGGATCCAAATTTGTTTAACATAAATGGATATAGATTTGGATTTCCCTTTTCTGTTTACAAGCCTAGTTGGCATGAATGTGACCCACATCAACGGATGTATGTGTCTACAATACAACTGTAAAAAATTTCGATTTCATTCGTGCTTGCTTTCTTTTATCCTAAAGAGTGTTAAATTATTGTCGAAACAATTTTTGTCAATATTCCTTTTGCGTTAGACAAGATAGGATGGAAAACTAATGCACACAACTTATAGCATTGCCCCATTCCTATATAATTCCCATGTTAATACAATGGTTGCAATTTTTATGTAGTGTAGTGTTTATTTCTCTGCATCATGCTTATGGAACGTCTATGTGTATATCGCATCGTTCTTATGGTACTATAGTGTGTGTATAGGGTATGTCCTGATATTTGGAATGCCCCATGCGAAACTCAACTTAGCTCCCCCTCCCCCCCCGCCCCCCCCAAAAAAAATATATTGTGCATGTTGGATATTTAATAAATATTCAGCTAATTTGGTCAAACTTTGGAGTCAATTTTATGTGGGGCACAAACATTAAAAGTGAGGTGTCTTAGTACCAAACGTGCATTGCAAGATCTACTATGGAATCTGAATTTATTTCTTTAGACAAAGCTGGGGAAGAAGCCGAATGGATTATAAACTTCTTAGAGGATAATTCAATACGGTCAAAGCCCGTGCCACAAGTCATAATACATTGTGATAGCCAATCATCAATTACTAGGGCTAAAAATAATAACTATAATGGTAAGTCATGACGTATACATCATCGACGCCAAACTGTTAGACAATTTCTATCAAACATAATTATTTTTGTTGTCAATGTAAAGTCAAAGGAAAATATTGCGGAGCCACTAACTAAAGGTATACCTGGAGAGCAAGTTTCAAGTTCATCACGTGGAATGGGCCTAAAGCCTGTAAAATTCTAAAGAGTCGTCCTAATGGAAACCTAACCTAAATGATTGGAAATCCCAAGAAATAGGTTCAAAGGGATAACCTAATTGTGATGACTCAGTTATCACTGAGAAGTAATACTTTAAACACTTCCTCCTATTTCGAAGATGAGTCAGTGCACAAACTTCCATGTGTATAAGGATAAACTATGTGTTGATACAAAAATGTTAGCAAACATGGCCCAATCATGTAAATACACATGTAATCTTATGTGGAAAATGCATATGCTCATCGAGTTGCTCAAGTGTACCGAGCAACTCAAACGTGCAGAGCTACTCAAGCGTACCGAGTAACTCAAGTGTTTCGAGTAACTCAAATGTGCAGAGCTACTCAAGCGTACCGAGTAACTCAAGTGTTTCGAGCAACTCAAGGGTTCCGAGCTACTTAGCGTGCAGAGAATCTGGCCGAGGAAATCGAAAGATAACTATACATTCAATGAACATCAGACTTAATGAACATTCTTGTTGTACAGATGTATGTGTCTATTAAATAACAACACATTGTCTATTCATATGGACGGCCTCAAGGCTATAAATACATTATAACCCCATCATTAATGGGCAATTGATCTCTTGTAATCGATTATCAAGATTAAGGCAAACACCCAGCAATACAACAACTGTGGACGTAGGCCATTTTCATAAGGCCGAACCACTTTAAAAATCCTTTGTCTTATATCTTTATTCCTTTTATCTGTGATTAGTTAATTAGGTCAAATCTAGTTTTTTACATTAACAGATTGGCGCCGTCTGTGGGAACGACTATACGTAGCGTTTTTCAATAAAAACTTATCATCAATGGTTGAGATCCCAGAATCCAGTAACCGAAACACCACGAGGATTCCTCTAAACCCCTTTACTCCCCTAACTATGCAGGATCTTACAGGCATAGTGTCCAATTTAGCCCAAGGGCAAACGTCCATGCAAGAAACCATGTGTCAACTTATACAAAATGTTCGTGATGGAGCGCCTGCCCAGTTAAGACAACGAAGCATTCATAGAATTACCCTTCTGCTATCTTCAAGAACCAGACGTACGCTGTTCCCAGATGTTTCCAAGTCTAGGCGTACTGACTCTTATCGTACAGAAAGATCTAATGATCCTTCATATCAGCCTGGACGGACCTCCTCCATACGAGCTACAGATTCTCACAGAAATGTCACTTTAACTCCAAAACGAACTAGTTCTCTAGAGATGTTGAGTAGAGTCTCTCCTTTTGATCATTTGGGCCCAAGGAGGAATAAAAACCCTCCTAGGATTGCATCGAGGAATTATCAATTACCAACCAATCTAAGGGAAGGTTCTACCCAATCACGCCCAATAACTCATAATGAACGATCCCAAGAGGAGAACTCAGCGCGATCAGTTGCTCTGGAAAATCGATCTAAGGCTGGAAACGATGCATGGAAGGGTTCTATTTAGAGGTTGGACGACATGTTAGGGGAAATGGCTAAGGCCAAGAACCCTCTCCAAAGAACTTTTATCTAAGGATCACCCTTTGTGAAGATAATTATGGATTTTCCCACACCATCAAAATTCAAAGCTCTAGTAGTGATGCCTAAATATGATGGAAAAAATGATCCCGTCCTGCACAAAGAGTAGTACCAAGCTGCTGTTGATATCTATGCAGTTCCTTATGAGATGAGGTGCAGGGAATTCTCAGGAACTATCACTGGGTCAGGCCAGATATGGTACAACAATCTTCCTCGAGGGAAAATTGCTACTTTCCATCAGCTGGCAGAACTCTTCATAGGGAATTTCTATTTTGGTGCGAAGCGAGTTAAGAGAATAGCACACCTACTGAGTGTAAGGCAAAAAATAAAAGAAAATACCAGGGATTACATAACTCGTTTTAATAACGAGAAACTGGAGGTGATTGACTATGAAGAGAAGACAACAATTATTGCTCTGATGAGTGGTCTGTTACCGAACAAGTTATATTATACTTTAGCCAAAGACCCCCTAGGTCTATGGATGAATTAATGGCAAAACAGCCAAGATCATAAATGCCGAGGAGGCCATGGCTGCGAAGAAGAATGCCAACTCAAAGGCGGAGACCAAGGTTGAAGGTAGTAAAACTAAGAAGAAGGATCAAAAGCATAACGGTGGCAGCAAGCAGCCAAAAGGCAAGCAGACGCTCGAACAATTGAGGAAGTATGGTAATTACACTCCTTTGAAGGTTGATATAAACCATATTCTGGAGGAGATCAAGAACAGCGAGGAGCTAGCTTGGCCAGAGAAAATGAAGGGAGACCCTGACAAGAGGGATAAGTCCAAATATTACAAGTTCCACAGGGACCATGGTCATACGACCAAGCGATGCATAACTCTCCAGAATGATATCGAAGCACTCATTAGGCGAGGAAAACTAAATAAGTTCATTGATCTCCAGAATGGTGGAAATACCAATGACAGAGGAAGACAAAGATCCAAATCTCCTCGCCGAGCAAGAGATGACAAGAGGAGAGATCACGAAGATGATCCCGACCTCCCCAAAAAGCCAAGGCAGCCTGAACGCGAGGTATTTTCAATCCATTTTGAATCATTTGAATGTAATGTAATTATAGGTGGAGATTCAGGAGGTGGATATCATACTGCTGAGAGGAAGGCTTACCTCAATGAGGTCCAAGTTTGTTCTTATATACATCGCATAAACTTGGCTGAAGACGAGATCACCTGAGGAAGGTGAACAAGGATAAACTGGTCATCGGTTTCTCCAAAAATGATATCGCAGGTGTACTATATCCTCACGATGACCCCTTGGTGATCAAGATGAGGATGAAGGATGTGGTGATTTCACAGGTATTGGTGAACAATGGTAGCTCCGCAGATATCATGTTCTACCCATGTTTTGACAGCTTAAACTTAAAGCTAGCTCAGTTGGAGCCATATCACAGGACCCTCCTCGGTTTTACTGGCGAGAAGGTTTTTCCATTTAGGACGATCAAGTTGGACATGCTTGTTAGTACCTGGCCTACCTACAGAATAGAAAAAGTACATTTTTTCGTAATGGATAAAAATGTCAAATCATCCTACAACATCATCATGGGTAGGGTAGGCCTGAAAAAGTTTGAGGCAGTGCCATCTATGGTACACCAATGTTTGAAGTTTCTAATAAATTTTGGAGTGGTAATTGTGAAGTGCGACCAAAAATTAGCTCGCGAATGCTACTATTCATCTTCCGAACATGAGGAATTGGAGGAAGAAAGAAAAAAGACCACCACGTACTAAGTGGATGAGTCTGAAGATGCAGAGATTGAGACCTTGGACCCTAGAGTTGAATCCCAGCTTGTGAAGGGTCAGGTCGTGGAAGCTACGGAGAACATCATTCTAAACGATGAACATCCAGAATGAACAACTCAAATTGGCGCATCATTGGACCCGTCAATAAAGCAAAAACTGGTGGCATTCCTAAGGCACAGAAAGCAGACTTTTGCATGGAGTCATGAAGACATGCAAGGGATAAACCCGACTTTCCTATGACATGAGCTCAATGTTAATAAGGAGATTAAACCAGTGAAGCGGCGAAGAAGGGTATTCATCCCAGAGAAGAACCAATCCATTCACGAGGAAGTCGAGAAATTACAAAAGGCTTCTTTTATTGAGGATGTTAAATATCCTGATTGGATGGCCAATGTTGTGATGGTGAGGAAGAATAATAATAAGTGGAGGATGTGTGTAAACTTCACTGATCTAAATAAAGCCTGCCCAAAAGATCACTTTCCCTTGCCCTGAATTGATCAGCTGGCAGATGCTACCTCGGGGCATGAATTATTGAGCTTCATGGATGCTTATTCCGGTTACAACCAGATTAAGATGAAACTAGAAGACACGGAGAGTAAATTATTTTATTACCCCAAGGGGAACATACTGCTATAATGTTTTGCCTTTCGGACTTAAAATGCAGGTGCAATGTACCAACGACTGATGAATAAAGTGTTCGCAGAGCAAATCAACCATAGCATGGAGGTTTACATTGACGATATGCTGACGAAGAGCAAGAAAGCTGCTGACTATTTAGCTGACCTACGCTAAATTTTTGATCAGCTGGAGAAATATCAGATTAAGTTGAGCCCCACTAAATGCATATTTGGTGTACGAGAAGGCATGTTTATGGGGTATATTGTTAATCAACGGGGCATTGAGGTGAATCCTAAGAAAATTAAATCTCTACTGGAATTACGATCTCCAGCTACGAAGAAGGAGGTGCAAAGACTCACAGGACGTGTTGTGGCACTTAACAGGTTTGTGTCACGAGCAATGGACAGGTGCTTCCCATTCTTCAAAACACTTAGAAAAACTTTTGAGTGGAATGATGAATATGAGTGGGCTTTTTAAGAGTTGAAGAAATATTTGGGGACACCTCCACTACTATCCAGGTCGGTGATGGGAGAAGGATTATATTTGTATCTAGTTATCTCAGAGAGTGCAGTTAGCTCAGCGTTGATAAGAGTGGAGGATGGAGTGCAAAAATCAGTGTATTACACCAGTAAGGATTTTCGAGGAGAAGATATTAGATATCCAAGACTGGAGAAGCTGGCATTAGCTTTGATCGAAGCAAGCACAAGGATGAAACCATATTTCTAGTCCCATACCATAGTGGTGTACACTGATATGCCACTAATACAGGCTTTGCATAAGCCTGAGAAATTCGGAAGATTGATGTACTGGGCAGTAAAACTGGGTGAATATCATATTGTTTATGAACCAAGGTCTTCACTTAAGGAGCAGGCGGTAGCAGATTTCATTATGAAGCTCACTTACCCTGACACACCCGACCAATAGAAGTCTAATGCAGAACAACCCGTGTATGTTACGGGATCATCAAAGATAACCCCTATCAACTTCCATTAGCAGATCAACCGAAAGAGATAGACAACGAGAAACAGGAAGCGTGAGGTAATAGCCTAATGATGGGGGAGGATAAAAGGAAGTATCAAATATTCCATCAGGGAACCTTTTTAGACCAAGAGTTTGATAATGGTATACCTATATGGAATTTGTATGTTGATGGCTCTTCGTGTACTACAGGTAGTGGAGCTAGAGTAATCCTAAACATTCCTAATGGATTGGATATGGAATATGCTCTATGCTTCCAACAATGAGGCTAAATATGAAACCATGATTGTGGGCCTCAGTTTGGCAAAAATAATGCATGCGGAGCAGGTCACCGTGTTTAGTGATTCACAATTAATTATAAATCAAATTCTTGGGTTGTATGCAATGAAGGGAGACTTGATGTTCAGGTATCACGCTAAAGCTAAGGAAATTATTTCCACTTTTGAAGCGATCCAGTTGATCAGAATACTAAGACTGGAGAATTCGAGAGCTGACGCACTAGCTCGGTTAGCCTCAGCAACTCTCACCGAGCTATGAAGAATGATTCCCGTTAAGATTCTGGCAGATCGGAGCATAAATGAAGACTTAATGGTGAAATTCATTACCCTGGACATGGGACCATCCTGGATGGACCCTATGAGGGTGTATATTGAAGAAGGAGTTGTACCAACTGACCAACTTACAGCCAAGAGGCTGAAGTTTAAAGCTGCTCGATATGTACTGAACAATGGTGTTTTGTATAGAAGAGGAATCATAGCAGGACTACAGAGATGTGTGCATCCCTCTTAAGTTAAAGATTTGATTAAAGAGGTTCACTAAGGCTCTTGTGGAGCTCATGTAGCAGGTCAGACCCTCTTATAGAGGATAACAACGCAGGGATATTATTGGCCAATGATGAGAGCTAACTGTACAACCTACACGAAGAAGTGCGATAAGTGCCAACGTTTCTCTTCTATTCGAAGAACTCCCTAGGCATTGTTAACACCCATTACTTCCCCTTAGCCATTTTCGATGTGGGTATAGACTTGGTCGGGCCACTTCCAACGACCAAAGGGAGGTTCAAATATGTGGTAGTCGCTGTAGATTATTTTACCAAATAGGTGGAAGCTGAACCTCTCATTGACATGTTGTATGAAAAGGTTTACCAGTTTATTTGGAAGAGTATTATTTACAGGTATGGTCTTCCACATGCTTTCATTACTGACCATGGTACTCAATTTGACAAAGAGGAGTTCGCTTCATATTATCATCAATCCAATGTTCAGAAGATCCATTCTTTATCAGGCCATCCCCAGAGCAATGGGAAAACTGAAGGGACAAATAGGACTCTGCTGAACGGTTTGAAAAAATGACTGGATGATGCTAAAGGGAACTAGATTAACGAGATACATTCTATGTTATGGGCTTATCGTACTACACCCCTAATAGCAACTGGGGAATCTCCATACATTTTAGCATTTGGAAGTGAAGCCGTCATACCTGCTGAATTGGGCCTACCTACTCACATAATGCTTAATTTAAACTCTCCAATAAGCGATTTGATGAGACGCTTAGATTTGGATATGCTCGAAGAGGTTAGGGAAGAAGCAGCAATAAAAAATGCAACCTACCAACAACAAACAACTATGTTCTACAAAAAAAGGGTGAAGAAGTGTGATCTGAAATAGGGGGACTATGTCCTCAAGAAGGTGATCCAGAAGCATAATAATCTAGAGGCCAACTGGCATGGGCCCTACCGAGTAACTAAAGTTGTTCATCCTGGGACCTACATAATAGAAATCTTAGAGGGAGAAGAATTCAAAAATGCGTGGAATGCGGAGCATTTGCGCAAGTATTATCAGTAATACAAATTCATATGTACCCCATTTCTTTCAATATGAATAAAAATGATGTTTTGTCCATATTACTTTTTTGTTCATTTTTTTTCGGAGTACTAGTGCTACACACTACACAAACCATATCAACAACCACTAACTCCGGTTGGTTGGCAATTCAGCAACCACCAACTCCGATTGGTAGGTAATTCAGTAACCACCAACCCCGGTTGGTCGGTAATTCAACAACCACCCACTCCGATTGGTCGGCAAAATAAAAATCATACAAGGCAAAGCCTATTTGATCACAGGTGATCCCAAGGGACACCCCAAACTAGGCAAGAAAATGGGTGACCTCCCGGGGCATCCATTGTCTAGGCAACACGATAATCCTGGCATGATTACTACAACTAAGTAGGAACATGGGAAGAAATTCATTCCATTGCTTAGGCACAAAGAGTGACAAGTCACTACAACTAGGCAATAAGTGGAGGAAGCTCCATTATCTAGGCAAAACAGGATAGTTTGTCCTTCTATATATATCAGCAAAGAACAAGAAAATCATCTTACAAAGTATTTCCAAGGAAATAAAATTGCATAAAGACTAAATTTTTCTTCATTGAAAACAAGCAGAATACATTAAAGATGAATTTTATTTCATTAAATACAAATTTCCTATTCTTTGGATTTCTTTCCCTCTTCTTTTGATACAGGTTCCATCCCAGCTGGAAGATCATCTAACGCATAGGAATAATTGATGAAATTCATATCTCACAGCATTCTGATGTTGCTCGGACAGGGTCGATCAAGCAAATGCCGAGGATGAGATATCTCAAAATCTGAATAAAGCTGGTAATCACTAAGATATTTGGAGATTAAGCACCGAGGAATGGCACGGGCTGGTATCCATCTGACATCGAGTTTAAAGGGAGGAACATGTAAATCAAGTAATTATTCAACAAGGATGTACCTTGTTCAACTCTCATCACGCATAATTCATTCAACCATCCTTCTTTGTATCCTTCTTTATTTGACTGTTGTAACCGAGCATCAAGATGACACAGAGCTTCATTATACCCTGCCATCCAAAATTCTCTAGGATATTTGTAAAATTGATAAGTCAATCTCTCAAGATGCTCATGGAGTTTCTTCACCAATATATCTTTACTTTCCAGTGCAGAATTTTGGTTGGAGAGTTGGTCGGTAAGAGCCTGAAGTTTCTAGGACATTTCGGCTAAGGCTTGAGTTTTTGTTTTTATTTGAGCAACCTGATTTGTTAAGGTTTGTTCAGTCCTAGTCTGTTCAACACTTCTTCGACCAACTCTACCTCTACCCCGCGAGGAGGAGGTAGGTTTGGCTTGTTTCAAAGTTTCCAACTCTTCTCTCATAGAAGCATTTTCAGTTTCCAAAAAGGAAAATCCTTGGTCATTAACTGGAACGAGAGCTCCTGAAGAAGAGGAGGCAACATATTTGAGTTGTTTCATTTCTTCTTGCAACGCAATGTTCTCTTCCTCCAACAGTTTGGCAATATTCCTATGTTCTTCGATCTCAAGTTTCAGAACACTTTCTCTTTTCTCATAGGTAGAGATATACTTTTCATAGCCCCGATCAACACTCAACTGTTGGTATTTTTTCTCATAACCTTCATGCAGGAGTTTACTGGATTCCTTGTGTTGAAGATGAAGTTCCTCGATTATTTCTTGAAGGTCTTCAATCATTACGTAATAAGCCACATTGTTGGCCACAACACGATCAAGTAAACACTTCAAGTACTGGTATGCATCAATTGCTCGTTTGGAGGCATCAAGTCTAAGGATATCAATTATTTGAGTCTTAGTAAAATCTTCATGACCAGCTTTGAAGTAATCATTACATTTCTTCATTAACTCTATATCATGAGTTGATAAGAGTTCCCTCCTGGCAATAAACTAGCAAGGAAAAATAAAAACGTATCAACAACGATACACATAGAGCAAGTGAAAGAAAATTTTAAGTCAAATAACAAAAGTTCATTTTATGCATCATAGAAAGGGAAAACACATTTAGAATTACAACCAAAAAGGGAGAAAACAACACAATTAAAGAGCTGAACAACTCTACACCTTATCCTTACTCCCTACAACATCTTCAGTTAATTTAGATAAAAGAATTGGTTGTTCAGAGGGCAGTAGGCGTTGCTCGGTAGAAGTTGTTGCTTGCTGAACTTGCTCGGAGGGTTGAGGAATAGTAACAATAGGTACTTGCTCTACCAACATCATATAAGACTCAACAGATGCAACTTCAACTTCTTCTTTTTCATCAATATTAGGAGGAGGGCCATAAGTGTGCTTCTGAACAACTCAGAATCATCTGCAACACTCAATTCTTTCAAGGTTGCGACCCATCCATCTCTAAAGTACTTCACGCTTGCATATTCCATCTCGAAAGTAATAGAAGTTAAGGCTTTGTTCCATCCTTTGTCCCAGTTAGAGCTAAAGGACTTTTTTACAACAGTTTTTCTCTTCACTTTCTCAAAAGAATCATATTCCTAAGCAAGCCTCACCTTCTCTTCCAACTCTTTCTTACATCGTTCAGCATCTTCAAGCTTGCTATCAGCTTCTTCCTTGATGGAAATGACAACCTTCAATTTTTCCTCTAATTCTTTGGAGGCATTTACATCCTGGTCTCGAGCTGTATCAGCTTGTCGATGGACTAACTTAGCAGACAGGAGTTCCTTTTCCCAGGTAACTTTATCTTCCTCATACTTCTAACGGGATTCTTTCAAATATTGGGTTAACCTAACAAAAGCTTCTTCCACCCCACTAGAGGAAGTTGAAGCCTTTATAGCTTCATCTTTCTCCAAGATGCTATTAAAACACGTCATAAATTGAAAAAGAAAGGAGCTCAACTCAGAATATGAACACAATATATGGAGATAAAGTAGTAAAAATGATGATACTTACTAACCCAATATGTTGGGATGCTAAATCAATGACCTGCTCTCGAGAAAGGGAACCCTCAGCAGCTCGATATTCGGGAATGATCCAAGATTTGATCAAACCTTTGGCCGAGCTCGGAGCAATGAGAGCTAGAGCATTAGCCCTCAAAGAAGGATCCTCAACATTAGAAGGTTGAGCAACAGTTTCTACAGGTCTTTTGGCAAGACCTCTTCTCAATCTCCTTAAAGGAGCACTTTCAATCAAAGGTGCTGCCTCTCCTTGTGTAATAGCAACACCTTCAATCAAAGGTTCTACCTCTTTTGGAACAACAGGGGGCTTCTTGCCAATCTCCTTAACAGTTGAAATTGTTCCCTTAGATGGAGCAATGTCAATTTTCGTCGTCCCCTCAGCTGGGACATCCCCTTTTGTTTTTCTTTGCCCCATCAATACCAGGAGCATATTTGACAAAGAATTCAGGCATCCTCCTCTTCCTCGTCATCAAATCAGCAATAGAAGTATTCAAATCAGAAGAAGACTCTCCCACACTTTCTCGGGATGTTTGTACTTGATCAAGATCGATTACCACAGGAGGGCCAAGAGGACGAGCAATGAAAGATGAGGTGGTGTTTTTGTATCTCAAGAAGTAAGAAGCAGATCTAATATGCTCCCCAGCAACTGATTGGTGAAAATTCGAGATAAGTTTCAAATCTTTTATATTAATGTCAATCTCTTTTGGGGGCTTTCTTTTACTGTCAACTGCAACAAACAAACTTTCAGTGTCAGTGACGCATTTCATCAAACATAAATAACGCTAAATTGAAAAAACTAAAAACAACCTATCCCATTGCCATAAAGTGGACATCTAGGACCTTGGTACACATCATTTCCATTTAATGGAGGGTGTTGCCAATTTTTCATCACAACCCAATGGTCAAAATAGTCCCTGTTGGCATCGGAGAGGTTGACCACTAAAGCTCTATTTGAAAAATAGTTTTTAAATAAAATGTAGTGTCACTGGTAACCCATTTATAACAGTACATATTTTCCGGAATTCCTAAACGAGTTTCATGAATTTGATTCAACCTATGTACGCCATTAACTACCCTCCATGTATTTTGAGCCACTCTTATAGGAACAATATCGAAATATTGGCAAAACTCCAAATATAGGGGATTAGGCGAAAAAGAAAAACCACACTTCACTACAAAAAGGGAGGTAAACCAGTGTCCCTGAGCTAAAGAAAATAAATTAGAAGGACAAGGAGGTTCATCTAGATTGACCCATGAAGGAATTGCAAAATCAACTTAGAATTCATCCAAAGATTCAACAAGATAAACCATGATGACTAAAGCAAAGAAAGAAGAAGGAAGAAATTCTTATAGAAAAGCTGAGAAATCTATTAATGGCGGACGATAGAAAGAACGACAATATGGAAACAGAGTGGGAAAACAAGGAAGTTCAGAAATATGGAAGTAAAAAGTAAAGACGATTTGTTTCCATCGCTTTTAAATACCTTGCATTGGGAAGTGAGAAAAGAAATGATTACCAAAAAAGACGTTAGTGTTTTCGACGGCTAAATGATGAAAAAAACGCAAATATCCAAACGACTGTTGAAGATTGAAAATATTTACAAGATTGAAAATATTTACAAGATTGCCATTTCGCGCTCAAATGACAAGAATACAACGAAAATTTCCTAAGTGTTGGAGATCTATAATTTAACAAGATTGGGTTAATTATATCCGAGCAACTTATGGGCATAATGTTCCACACTCTCCTATTCAACCTCAGCTGTGAAATATTGGGGGCTTCTGTTGATACAAAAATTAGTCAGCAGACGTGGACCAATCATGTAAAGATACGTGTAATCTTATGTGGCAAATTCATATCGAGCTACCCAAGCGTACCGAGTAATTCAAACGTGCAGAGCTACTCAAGCGTACTGAGAAACTCAAGTGTTTCGAGAAACTCAAGCGTTCCGAGCTACTTAGCGTGCAGATTATCAGATCAAAAGATAAATATACATTCAATGAACATCGGACTTAATGAACATTCTTGTTGTATAGATGTATGTGTCTATTAAATAACATCACATCGTCTATTCATATGGACAACCTCAAGGCTATAAATACATTGTAATCCCATCATAAAGGGGAAATTGATCTCTTGTAATCTATTATCGAGATTAAAGCAAACACCCAACAATACAACAACAGTGGACGTAGGCCATTTTCATAAGGCTGAACCACTTTAAAAATCCTTTGTCTTATATCTTTATTCCTTTTTATTTGTGATTAATTAATTAGGTCGACTCTAGTTTTTTACATCAACACTATGCTTTTAATGATTTCTATATCTTGAATGTATAGTTCAAGTAGGGTATTAGCAGGATAATCTTTATGGAAATTACCTATGTGAGTGAGAAGGGGACGCTTCTATGAGAATAACGAAGGCTATTTCTCTAGCACATTCATGAAACCAGGAGGTGTTCAAGGCCAAAATGGACACAACAATGAGAGCCAATAAGGTTACAAAGACATTGTGTGAATACTATTGTCTTAGTTTACACAAATGGTCAATCAATTCAAGACATCACGTTTATTGATTGGCTAGTAAGCTCGATAGTATCTCATTAGGAAAGATTCAAAGCCACAAGCTATATTTTTTGATGCAATGTTTTCTCCTAGAAAATCTCTCTGTTTGCATCTATATTCGTTTGTTTCTTCCAAATTTCATTAATGTGGGGCATTGTTGGATATTTGATAAATATTCAGCTAATTCGGTAAAACTTTAGAGTCAATTTTATATGGGGCACATACATTAATAGTGATGTGTCTTAGTACCAACACATTCCTTGTTGCAAGGAGATTAATTTGGTATACTCATTTATTCAAAATAGTGAAGTAATTAATGAGAAATTTGGACTTAAAGTGACCCGTTTGAGTTTAAGTTAGTTGGTGTAATCTAGATAAGTGGATTTGTCCTACATTGGAAAAGTGGTAGAAATACTTGGAGTTGAGATACCCAAGTTATGGGATTAAGGCTTGGATGCCTTGGGTTATCCCAACTCTTTGAAGGGGAAAGGGCCTATATTATGCATGGTTTGGCATTGGGCTAAAAGCCCACACGCGCGCCGCCGCCTGTCCGACCCGGGTCATGGGTCTTTCTTCAGCAACTATTAAATTTTTTGGACAAAATTTTAATTGACCTTTGGGCTTTAAAATTTATTTTCTGGACTGAAAAATTTGTTTTCTCAAAATGAATTAATTAATTATTTAATTATTTTCGCATTAATTAAAACGGACGTTGTTATTTTAATTATTTTAATTAAAACACTGTGCTGTTTTGTTAAGAGATATGACTTTTCAAACGGTCACATCCTTCCTGGAAAAAGCCAACAGTTGTAACCCTTCACCACTTATATAAAGGACTATATGCAGTCCATTTTAGACACCAGAAAATCTACCCAAATTCCCTACTCCTATCCTTGTTCCCTTCTTTCTGCTTGAGAGAAATTTTCCATTGTTGGTTTGTGTGACTGTTGCACTGAAGTGATTCTTGTATCAGTCGTTGACCATTTCATCTTGGGAGGTAGGCGCCCGTTGAATTTGCCATCAACACCATAGAGGGAACGTATTCTGTCTTAAGGAGAGATAGTTCAACTTTCGACTCGGTCAAATCTCTATAAGTGATTGTTTCAATCACGAATTGTATATTCTTCTTGTCTTTCTTTACTCTTACTGTAATTCTGATTAATTAGTAAATTTTAATTACTACTTATTTATTTAGTGAAATATTATTTTTGTAACCTGAAAAAACAACAATCTTAAGACAGAATAATTATTTTTTTTCTCCGTGTTGTTTCTCATTAAATAAATATTTGTCAAATTTGGAATTTGCTACAAACATGTAATTTCCTTTGGTAAATTTTACTTGTTTTAATACATACAAAAACATGTTTACGTTGTCTATTTTTGTCGATAATCTTATTTTTATAGTTTAAAAAAAAGTTATCTAAATTTCATAAGTGAGTTTTGTATTATTTTACAACAAAATAATGGCTACTGAATCATCTAGAAATGTGGTGTCCGTTCCCCAAACCGATGTGCCGGTTAGTGTTACTACTACCATTCCTACTCATTTAACCCATGGAGAAAAACTAAAAGAGTTTAATGGTACTAATTTCAAATGTTGGCAACAAAAGATGTTGTTATATTTAACTACCATTAATCTTGCGAGGTTTATTAATGAAAATGCTCACGTGGTTATTGAAAATAAAAGGGATAAGACAACTTTGCTAGCTGTAGAAGCATGGAAGCATTCAGATTTTATTTGCAAAAACTATATCCTTAATGGATTGAAAAATACACTTTATAATGTATATAGTTCAATCAAAATCGCCAAATTGTTATGGGAGTCTTTAGATAAAAAAATATAAAATCGAGGATACCGACATGAAAAAAATCGTGGTCGGTAGATTTCTTGAGTATAAAATGTTTGATTCAAAGATTGTCATAAGACAAGTCCAAGAGCTTCAGTTAATTTTTCATGAAATACTTGTTGAAAATATGGTCATAAGTGAAACATTTAAAGTTGCTACGGTAATTGAAAAATTACCTCCTTCTTGGAAAGGATTATTTGAAGCATAAATGAAAAGAAATGGGACTTGAAGATTTAATTGTTCGGTTAAGGATAGAAGACGATAATTGTAAATCTGAAAAGAAAAATGTTAACCATGCTATGTCTGTAGAAGAAAATATTGTTGAGGATGGACACAAATTCAACAAAAAAAGGAAACACAAAATGCAGGAACAAGTCAACAAGGAGGTGCTAAGAAGTTCAAAGGAAAATATTTTAATTGCAACAAAGAAAGTCATAGGGCCAAGGATTATCGCAAGCCGAAAAAGCAAGAGAACTTCTAGAAGAAAGCACCATAAGCCACAAAAGTTGATGCATTGTCTGATGATGTTTCCAATGTGTCTCTTTCTGCAGTTGTATCTGAAGTAAATTTGGTGGGTAAGACTAAAGAGTGGTGGGTTGATACCTACGCTACAAGCCATGTTTGTTATGATAAAAGTATGTTCACAACCTACCAACCAATTGCAAATGGAAAACAATTATTCATGGGAAACTCCTCCACCTCAAAGGTTGAATGTCAAGGCAAAGTCGTGTTAAAAATGACTTCGGGGAAACATCTCGCACTCAATGATGTATTGCATGTGCCCGACATTAGGAAGAACCTTGTCTCCGATTTCGTGCTAAGCAAGAAAGGATTTAAGCTAGTCTTTGTTGGAGATAAATTTGTAATAAGTAAAGATGTAATGTATGTAGGGAAAGTATATATGTGTGATGGGATGTTCAAATTGAACGTCATGACTATTGTACCTAAAAGTAATAATGGTAATACTATGATATCTTCTGCTTATATGCTTGAGTCTATGGATATGTGGCATGGTAGACTAGGACATGTTAATTATAATATTTTAAGAAAATTAATTCACTTAGAATTAATTCCTAAATTTAGCATTGATAGAAGTCACAAATGTGAGACATGTGTAGAAGCTAAATTAACTAAAACACCTTTCCATTCAATTGAAAGGAGTAGTGAACCTTTAGATTTAATTCACACCAATATAAGTGATTTAAAATTTGTTTAAACTAGAGGTGGGAAAAAGTACTTTATTAACTTTGTGGATGATTGCACTAGATATTGTTATGTTTACTTATTAATAAGCAAAGATGAAGCAATTGAAGCTTTTAAGCAATACAATATGGAAGTTGAGAATCAACTTGGTAAAAATATTGAAGAATTAAGAAGCGATAGAGGTGGTGAATACGAATCTCCTTTTAAGGAAATATGTTTAGTGATTTACATTATTCACCAAACTACTGCTCCTTACTCTCCTCAATCCAATGGGATTACGGAACGAAAAAATATAACTTTGAAAGAAATGATGAATGAAATGTTAATAAGTTCGGGATTACCCCAAAACATGTGGGGGGAACATTGCTTTCAGTTAATTACTTTCTCAACAAGTTGATTCATAAGAAAACAAATAAGATACCCTATGAATTGTGGAAAGGACGCAAGCCTTCCTACAAATACATAAAAGTGTGGGCATGTCTTGAAAAATACGAGTTCTTGAACCAAAAAAGGTGAAAATTGGTCCAAAGACTATTGACTGCATATTCATTGGTTATGCACATAATAGTAGTGCATATCGGTTCCTTGTGCATAAGTCTAACATTCATGAAATTCAAGAAAATACAATCATAGAATCTAGGAATGCATCATTATTTGAAAATATCTTTCCTTATAATAATACGCAAGAAACAAGTTTGAACAAAAGAATGCTTGAAGTTACAAATGGTGATCAACCTCGAAATATTATTGGGGAAGAACCTAGATGTAGCAAAAGAGCTAAGATTTCATAATATTTCGGTCCGAATTTTCTATCATATATGTTAGAAAGTGAACATCATGAATATCTATCCACTCCGGAAGCCTCTTATTGGAAAGAAGCTATTAATAGTGAAATTGAATCCATTATGCAAAATCATACATGGAAACTGCTGGACCTACTACCCGGGACAAAGCCGTTGGGATGTAAATGGATATTCAAATGGAAAATGAAAGTTGATGGAACCATTGATAAATATAAGGCTAGACTTGTAGCTAAAGGGTACACGCATAAGGATGGAATAGATTATTTTGACACTTATTCACCTGTTTCAAGAATTACATCCATTAGAATGTTAATTGAAATTGTAGTAATACATAAATTGGAAACACACCAAATGGATGTTAAGACAACATTTTTAAATGGTGAATTAGATAAATAAATATATATGGAACAATCGAAAGGTTTTAAGTCTCGTGGAAATGAAAGGAAATTATGTAAACTTGTGAAGTGATTATATGGGTTGAAATAAACACCTAAATAATGGCACAAAAAATTTGACAATGTCATGAAGTCAAATGGTTTCAAAATAAATGAGTGTAACAAATGTGTCTATGTCAAAAGCACTCAAGCGGGACATGTGATTGTATGTCTATATGTAGGCGATTTGCTGGTAATTGGTAATAATAATAACGTTATCAATTCTACTAAACAAATGTTTATTAGAAGATTTGAAATGAAGGACTTGGGACTAGGTGATGTAATTCTATGAATTAAAATTACTAATAACATTACGTTGAGAAGATACTTCAAAAGTATAATAAATAAGATCCCACTCCAGTGAGAACACCCGTAGATCCAAGTTATCACCTCTTTAAAAATAAAGGTGAAGGTATATCTCGATTAGAAATCTCGTATTATTGGAAGTTTAATGTATTTATCAAACTGTACTTGACCAGATATAGCATACTCAATTAGTATGATTAGTCGATATACGAGTAATCCCGAAAAAGATCATTGGAAAGCCTTAATAAGAGTTCCTCCGATATCTTCGATACTCTTTGGAGAATGGGTTGCACTACAAACGATATCCAACTGTACTTGAAGGCTATAATGATGCAAATTGGATATAAGATTCAAATGATTCAAAATCCACAAGTGGATATCTATTTACTCTTGGGGGTGCAACCTTATCTTGGAAATCCTCGAAGAAAACGTGCATTGCAAGATCTACTATGGAAACTAAATTTATTGCCTTAGACAAAGCTGGGGAAGAAGTCGAATGGCTTAGAAACTTCTTAGATGATATTTCAATATGGTCAAAGCCATTACGACCTGTCATAATACATTGTGACAGTCAATCGGTAATTGCTAGGGCTAAAAATAATAACTATAACGGTAAGTCACGACATATACGTCGTCGACACCAAACCGTTAGATAATTTCTCTTAAATGGAATAATTTCTATTGAATATGTAAAGTCAAAGGAAAATATTGTGGATCCACTGACTAAAGGTATACCTGGAGACAAAGTTGCAAGTTCCTCACATGGAATGGGCCTAAAGCTTGTAATATTCTAAAGAGTCATCTTAATGGAAGCCCAACCTAAATGACTGGAGATCCCAAGAAATAGGTTCAAAGGGACAACATAATTATGATGACTTACTTAGAACTGAGAAGTAATACTTTAATTACTTCCTCCCATTTTGAAAATGAGTCAGTTCACAAACTGTCGCGTGTATAAGGATAAACTATGTTTTTAATGATTTCTATATCTTGAATGTATAGGTCAAGTGGGGTATTAGTAGGATACTCTTTATAGAAATCACCTATATGAGTGAGAAGGGGGAATATCTACGAGAGTAACGAAAGCTATTTCTCTAGCACACTCATGCAACCAGGAGGTATTCAAGTCCAAAATGGACACAACAATGATAACCAATTGTAATACCCCGTACTTTTAAAGGTATTTAAACTACACTATAGACGTGATTTGGTAATTTAAGGAATTTCTATGAATAGTACTTTTGGAATTTATTAGTGAAATTAAATAAATTTAATATTATAAAGTGAATAGTAAATATTAGTTTTTGAGTGTCGGATAAATATTTACATGGATTATATTTTCTTACGAGACTAAGTATATGAGTAGATTATTTTTATTACATGTCGCAGTTGGGTAAAGCGACAAAGGGAAATATTTTAATTGGAAAACATGCGTATTGAACGTGTTGGGTTTAATTAGTGAATTTTAGTTAAGTAACTAAGATGGAGATTTCGACTGCGCCCTTGGGTTCGAAATGGCCGAGATAGTTAAAATAGAGTATCCGGGGGTAGTGTTTAGGTTTCGAGGATTTTTGAACTAGTAGGGACTCGTAAATGAGTACACGAGTCGTTTTACAATTGGGTGCACACCCAATTTCGGATTTAAGAGGAGGCATCCCTCATTTTTTCCCAAATTTTTCCCTAAGAGAGAGAACGAGAAGAGAGAAGGAAGATAAGAAGAATAAGAGAGGAGAAGAAGGAAGAAAAGGAATTCCGGGCCAAATTTCGAGGGATTTGACTCGGGGTCGTCAGATTTAATCCACGAGGCAACTGCTTAACTTGCTTTATGATTGAGCGTGTTAATTTCTCATATTGAAGTTGGTTTAAAACTAAAGATTTTTGGACTGAAATTTCGTGGATCAAACGGGTTTTCGAAAGATTAAAACGGATATAACTCGATTACTACCCAATTTGAGAATCTTGGAAGTTATTGAAATTAATTGTTAAAAATCGGTTCTAGGATGATTAGAACCCCTTCGATGTATATATATGTTGTTGATTGTGGTTGGAGGATGTTAGAAGAAGAGATAAAATCTTGAGGGTAAGGCTTAATGGCTGAACACCTTCTCGGAGAAGAAGCTGCCCAGATCGATCGATCGATCGGTGGCCAGGCATCGATCAATCGATCCTTAAAAAATTCTAGCAGTTTTGGTTGGTTTAGTATATATGGGTTAAAACCCAAATTAAATTATTCATAGCTTGTTTAATTGAGGAAATAATTACACAACAAGGGGAAATTATTCCTAACCACTTAAGGAAGTTAATTGGGGTTAGGAAAGTGTAAAAATGGTGTGGCACATAATGTGTATTTTTTAGGAAAATAAATTATTGAGTAAGAGAGTTGGGGTTCCTAAAAATAGTGTAGGGACTTGTAAATAATTATTCAAGTGAGATGTGTATTTTAGGATTAGTTAAAACTAAAATCCAAGACTTACCCAATTAGGGGTATTCGCGAGGAATAATACTTAAAGAGGTATTTAGGTGGGTAAATTTTATATAAGTAATTGTGCGTGTAAAATAGGTACTTATATACCGACTTTGATTAAGGAAGATTCTACGAGGCGACTAGGATGAAATTTAGGATACGTAAGGAATTGAGCAATTACTCTATGCGTCTATGGACGACGATCATTATAAGTGAGGAGATACCTAAGGAATTAAGAGACGTAGTGCGTATGGTATTTAATTATTATGAATTGGTACATTTGGGAATTATTTGTACAAATCATTATAAAGTGATTAAGGAGTGACTTGAAATTAAAGAAGAGAGTATGTATTGGTGTAGTATTTTAAGTGTATGAATGTTTATATTATTAAGAAAGGGAACACTTGAGGTTATTGGCTATTGCTATAGAGTTTAGAAATTATAGTCATAATATATTGGGAAGTGATTGAGATTGTATAGAAGAAGTCGTTAAATTATATATAATATAAGACGAATAAATGTAACGGTGTTATTGGTATTATCATCGTGCGGTAAGAAAAGCAATAAATTAATATATTGAGGATTAGTTAAAAATCGATAAATGCGTAGGATATTCAAGATATAAATATACTACGTATGGGATTTATTATATGGGCTATGCGTATGCCCTGATATTATTATATATATGGGTTAAATAAATACCTATGGGGAATTATGTATAGGTGAGACAAATACCTATCGTTATAATATGGTTGTATGAACACCTCATTGATGTTATATTTATATAGGTGGAATGTGTGCCTATATTATTGTTTATTATGTGTATGACATACCTACCATACTTGCTATCACGGGAGGACGGCTTTCGAAATAGGAAAATATTATCTTGTGTTGCCTTCGGGGGGATTAAGATTTGGTACCTTAAGAACATAGGACTATGAAGGGCTTATTTGTGAGTTAATAAGTCTGTTGGCCGTGGGAGCGTAGGTATGTGCGTGACCCATGGATATGAGAACTATTTCGCCTCCAATATGTGTGATTTGTATTGATACGGTTCCTGAGTGATTCAGAACGCGTGATCCTTGTGTAGGTGATGTACAGGGATTTGATAGCGGAGTATGTGTACACCACAGCTTAGCCTAGGGGGTTCCAGATATGAATATATGTATTGAGAATAACATATATGTATACTTGTAATATTCCACTGTTGCTTAGTAAATGAGAGTGACTAAGCTACTTATATTACAACTCGGTGGATTGATTATTATACTTGTTGAGTATAGTATATTGTATATATATGAGATAAGATATCATATAATGTAACCTTGTATACAAAGGGAAAATAATGAATAAAGTGATATACTTCTTCCGATAAATTTATATCCAGATTTATATGAATATGAATCGTAGGTTCTAATGAGAACTAAATATTTATACACGAGATATTATAAGATGTGGTATGTACTGAGGGCCTAATGGATCCTGACGATCGACATTGTCACGTAATAGTGTATCGGGGGTTGCTTGTTTTGATTTCGCTTCGCGTAACACCCCACGCACGAATGTAACATAATGTTAGGAATGGGGAGAAGTTTAGTCCTTCGTACTCGTATTAAAAAGGATTATTAGAAGATGGAAAATACATTAGTTAGGCAGGTTAGCTTAACTAGGTTGTTTAAAAGATATGCGATAGTTGTGCACTGTTAGAAGAGGGGTGTGGTGTATCTCATGAGAGTGCGATACCAGTTTAAATATGAGAAATATCATATCTTAAAAATATGGGTTTTAAGCACTTGCTAAAATGTTTTCAAAACTCGGGTTGTGACTCGTTTCTCTATTTTCCCCTCTCTTGCTATATATATATATATATATATATATAGGTATCCAGACACAGGGATGCCTGGATGATGACTCCTTCGAGTCAGACGTTTTCTGCAGTAGCTGTGGATGCAAGCAGGTTTATAATAGACGCTTCTATTATTGAGATCTAGGTAGGAGGTATTGTAGACATATTCGGGCTGATGGCCCAACTATACTCATTTATTCTTCTACCGCCTTTTTGTGTGGCATTCGATTTGGTTGTATTATTTTGTACCGAGTGTTCGGTCACTTCATTTCATTTCAGTTATTACACACAACTGTTGTGATTGTTTTATTTGAATGGTTTGGTTAAAAAGATTAGTTAATTAAAATTTGATGACAGCCTAATATGATATTAGTAATTAAATTGGTTTTCGACAGTGATGCTAAGAATGAACCATATGAGACTCCTGTTTTAATTTTATATATGAGTGAATGCCCAGTATTTTATTAGGCGGGTTGTCACAGGTGGTATCAGAGCATCAGGTTCTAGTGTCCTTTATAAATCTGTGCGGACGCACTATGCTTTCAGCGTTGCTTTTGATTTGACATAGAGCCTTATGATTAGGTTTGTTGATATACTATTGTGAGATTTTATTCTCCTACTATTATGTAAAATTATCGTAAATCTTTTGCGCGCTTGTTCGGGGTTCGTGTGCTAATCGACGAGGGGCGACCATGGAAGTCCATGGTGAGGGCAGCAGGAGGCGGGGCATAGTTAAAGCTATAAGTTGATATTGGAAATGAGGACCGCGGAGAAGGTCACTTTCCTTGTTGCATGGTCATGAATTGCTGTAACGACTACTAAAGTATAGTATTTATAATTATCAAGTACCGTTGTAGTAAATAATGGTGCTAAACTTGAAAGGTCCTTGATGAGGACCGTACGTTGAAGTTGAGCTAGGTGGAAGTAGTGTAGTTTCATCCAAAGGAAGTGGAAGGCTCAGAAGCTCTTGCTTAGCATTGGGTATGGAAATACCCATATGTGAAAATTTGAGGAATTTTGTTTTTCACTCGTGAGAGCAAAGTTGAAATGGTGGGGATGATGGTCACCATATTTGGGGGAGCATGACGTTTTGCTCATAAATGAATCATACAAATAGTTTTAAACTGCAAATTCCTTTTATTTAGAAAGAATAAAGAGAATGAAGTTTCTAGGTTATTCACATAAAGATCGGTCAGAGACCGACGGTGAATAAAGAGTGACATGGTTAAGCGAACTTAATACCGAAGTAGGAGAGGTAAAATAGACACAGAGGGTTCTTCTGTGGAATGATAAACTCACTAGTGATTGGACTTCTGTAGAGTGAGTTACAACTGTTTTAGGGTAAGGTGTATAATCTACCATAAATTAAACTTATGAGAATTGATGATTTTAAGGATTCTTATAAGAAAAAGGACCCTTGGGATTTGAATAAGAATCTCGGATATAAGTGGGATAAAAACTAGTTGTAATAAGCTTAATATTTAGTTATACTATTAGGAATTAAATCGAATTTTATATTCGAGAAATACGGGATAGTGTTACGAGAGATAGACGAACGATTAGCCGGATTATATATATATATATATATATATATATATATATATATATTGAGACGTGTATATGTGATATGTTTATAAATGTATATGTGTGTGATTGGTATACTTATATGATTTGATTTTTTTTGAGTCGGTGTGATAGTCCGACCGCTGGTACCCAGGATGATGCGTAATTAATTCCCTGGAAGATGATGGCATCGAAAGACTACATCCATTGAGTTATAGCTCTGAGGGATGGTTATTATACTTATATAGTGTCTAATATATAAGTATGTATATACTTATATATTGTATAATATATTGTATATATATTTACGAGAGGTGTGAAACATATACCTACGGATATAATAAATAAAGGAATGCAAGATAAATTCTAGATTAGCTTGCTTTTAGTATATGATTAGGTGGAAACCCGATAAGTATATGTTTCCTTGCCATAAATTCTAGTGCATAAGGACCTTATAGGTATTATTTAAGGTATGCATCATTTAATGTTGAGCTGTGGGATTTAGCTCATTGTCAGTAGCGCTAAGGACTTAGTGTTAATACAATCACTTATGGTAAGGCTCCTTAACAAAATTAGGAGTTGTGGCCACACTTTTGACGATAGGAGAGATGGGATTATCCCAGTGGCATATTTGAACTAGCGGACCTCCACGACTGACAAAGTTAAGTCGCAGTGTATAGGAGGGGTTCCTTGTCTGCATTTCGCTTGCGAGACGCTCCACGCACAAACCTTAACGATGTCGGGAGTGGAAAGATGTTATAAAATGCAATGACGTTAGTTTTGACGATAAGTCACCTAGTGTAGGGAAAACACTATAGAGTGAGAGCCATTTGATGACTTTATAATTCTACAGAGATATAAGTGCTATGGAAAAGAACTAAAATTTTCCTATCACCGCAAGTATGTGGGTGAGGTAAGATAAAGGAAATTGATTGGAGACATATAGCCAGACTTTGAATAAAAGGAAAATTCAAAGGAAATACATTTTGGGTGTGATGTTCATAATGCTTTTGTCGAGAGTAGGCGCCCTAATTAGTTGGACTTTCCATTTGGTCAAGATGGAAGGATATAGTGGTAGAAGTACATTAGTAGGTTAACGAAGTAGGATTTAGAACATCCTGCTGGTGTCCCTTAGGCGGTTATATCTCGATGACCGACGAAGCGAGAGAGTAGTGTATTGGGAAGGTTCCTTGTTTGGATTTCGCTTTGCGAGACGTCCCACGCATCAAACCGAGCAAATGTCGGAAGTCGAGAGAGGTCTTGGGCACTAGGGATTAGGGGTGCTAAGCGGAAGGATATGGATCGGATACCATGTTTTCCATATCCGTATCCGTTAACTGGATGCACTATCCATATTCGTATCTATATCCGCCCGGATAGTTAAAACAACCATCCATATCCATATCCGCTCGGATACCTCGAATTCGGATAATATCCGTATCCATTTATATTATTTAGCCTAGGGGTGTTCGTGGTCCGATCTGGTCCTATTTTGAGGTATTTTTGGGACCGGACCGCATTAATCGGTTCTATAAAATTATGGACCATGATCGAACCGGAATAATCGATCTCGGTCCTATTCGATTTTCAAGCGATCCGTGTTCGGGTGGATACGAATTATCAAGTTATGGGTGGGGATTAGGTTATGTAGTGTAAATACCCGTGTTGTTAAACATGAAAAAGGAAATTATAGAATAAGGAGAGCTTGACATGTGACTGTATTAAAACCAATTTTACATCAAATATATACAATAGCAGTGATGTTTGAAAGGGGAAATAGCCACTAACAATGTTTGAAAGGGGAAATAAAAATAGCCACTAACAATGTTTGAAAACATACCTGATAGGCTGCGTATATGGAAGACAAAAAATGGTCCGTGCTGGATCTTGGATATTTGAAACCTTTTAACTTCTGTCATCGGATCTTGGATCTTATTGTGCGGCCCGAGCAATGAAATGGACTACGTAGGGTTTGTAGAGAGAGGGAAGGGACGGAGCCGGAGAGGTAGGGACTAACTAAAGAGGGAAGGGACGGACCTTACAATGGAGGTGTTGTAGGGTGTAGACGTTGGCCCGTAGCAGTTTGTAGATAGAAAGAGAGAGAGAGAAGATAAGAATTGGGGTTTGGGATTAGGTCATGTTGTGTGGTGGGTGGGGTGACCGTGAGTTGTTAAGTTAATAAAAATATATATATATATATATATATTATTATTAATATTTTAAACATATATTTGACGGATACGAATATTCGGTAAAACAGATATCCGATAAAATGGACACTCCGCATCGGATACGGATTATCCGTGTCGGATACTAGTACTATCCGTATCCGTTTTCTCGGATATTTTTAAAGAGTATCCATATTCGTATTCATTTCCATTTTTTTGGATAAATATCCGCAAATTCGATTTCGGATATCGGACGAATGCATATTTTCGAATATCTGTTTATAGCCCTACTAAGGATATAGTTAGAATAATACTCATATTACGTGTGTTGAAAACACCTTGATCTTAGGACTACCACTAAGTAAGGGCAATAAGATTATCGACACTGATATAGGAAGACTTGAGAAGGATCGAATTTCCAGGTTTTGGGAGAATTAAATTTCCAAATTATTCAGGTTAAGGGTACCCAGGTATTAGTACCAAGCCAACAAAATGAGTCCCATTATTTAGAAAGAGTGTTACGTATCAGACGTTTATAATAGTTGTGCAGATAGGCATAAGTTAAAAGGTGTATATGAACCTTGGTAAATTGATTTTATATACCGCCCGAAACAGAAGGGACGTAGTATATAAAGCTATATTTTATGTTGCATAATAGTTATAAATGGATTGGATGGAATTTCGTAGGAAGTACGCAATGATATAATTATCTCTGTGCAATAAGAGTTGTCACACTTAGGATAAGAGAAAAGACTAACGGGAATAGTAGAGCGCTAGTGAAGTTTCCTTTTTAAGGGAAATTAGATGTCCTGACGTAAATGAGTGAATACTTAGAGTAACGGGCCTTCGATAGGACCAATAAGATAAAACGATGGTTATAAGATCATTTTCTCTATATGCACTTAAAGAAGCACTAGATGTGATATGATGTTAAAGTCAACTTTACGATCGAGGTAGCGTCATAACGTATAGAGATTTAGTTAAGCTTGTGATTAGGCTAGTGTGTTAGAGTATATGCCTTGAAATGGGTGGACTATTGTAAGAGACCATTATGTTAGGCTATATCTAAATTTGGTTAAGCTAGTACATAGGGTATATAGCGATCCTAGAGTAGTGGTATAGGCTATATCTCAATTTTGGGGACGAAATTCTATTGTAAGGGAGGAAGTATGTAATACCCCATACTTTTAAAGGAATTTAAATTACGCTGTAGACGTGATTTTGTAATTTGAGGAATTTTTATGAATAGTACTTTTGGAATTTATTAGTGAAATTATATAAATTTAATATTATAAAGTGAATAGTAAATATTTGTTTTTGAGTGTCGGATAAATATTTACATGGATTATATTTTCTTACGAGACTTAGTATATGAGTAGATTATTTTTATTACATGTCATACTTGGGTAAAGCGACAAAGAGAAATATTTTAATTGGAAAACAAGCGTATTGAACGTGTTGGGTTTAATTAGTGAATTTTAGTTAAGTAACTCAGATGGAAATTTTGGCTACGCCATTGGGTTCGGAATGGCCAAGATAGTCAAAATAGAGTATCCGGGGGTAGTGTTTAGGTTATGGAGACTTTTGGACTAGTACGGACTCGTAAATGAGTACACATGTCATTTTACAATTGGGTACACACCCAATTTCGGATTTAAGAGGAGGCAGCCCTCATTTATTCCCCAAATTCTGCCCTAAGAGAGAGAAAGAGAAGAGAGAAGGAAGAGAAGAAGAAGAAGAAGAAGAAGAAGAAGAAGAAGAAGAAGAAGAGAGGAGAAGAAGGAAGAAAAGGAATTTCGGGCCAAACTTCATGGGATTCGACTCGGGGTCATCGGATTTAATCCACGAGGAAAGTGTTTAACTTGGTTTATGATTGAGTGTGTTAATTTCTCATAGTGTAGTTGGTTTAAAACTAAAGATTTTTGGGCTGAAATTTCGTGGATCAAACGGGTTTTCGGAAGATTAAAACGGATATAACTCGATTAATACCTAATTTGAAAATCTTGGATTTTATTGAAATTAATTGTTGAAAATCGGTTCTAGGATGATTAGAACCCCTTTGATGTATATATATGTTGTTGATTGAGGTTGGAAGTTGTTATAAGAAGAGATAAAAGCTTGGGGATAAGGTTTAATGTCTGAACAGCTTCTTGGAGAAGAAGCTGCCCAGATCGATCGATCGATCGATGGCCAGGCATCGATCGATCGATCCTTCAGAAATTCTGGCAGTTTCGGTTGGTTTAGTATATATAGGTTAAAACCCAAATTAAATTATTCTTGTCTTGTTTAATTGAGGAAATAATTATACAACAGGGGGAGATTATTCCTAACCATTTAAGGAAGATAATTGGGGTTAGGAAAGTGTAAAAATGGTGTGGCACATAATGTGTGTTTTTTAGGAAAATAAAGTATAGAGTAAGAGAGCTGGGGTTCCTGAAAATAGTGTAGGGACTTATAAATAATTATTCAAGTGAGATGTGTATTTTAGGATTTGATAAAAGTAAAATCAAAGACTTACCCAAATAGGGGTATTCGTGAGGAATAATACTTAAAGAGGTATTTAGGTGGGTAAATTTTATATAAGTAATTGTACGTGTAGAAAAGGTACTTATATACCAACTTTGATTAAGGAAGATTCTACGAGGAGACTAGGATGAAATTTAGGATACGTACTATAAAGAATTGAGCAATTACTCTATGCGTCTGTGGACGACGATCATTATAAGTGAGGAGATACCTAAGAATTAAGAGACATAGTGCATATGGTATTTAATTATTATGAATTGGTACATTTGGGAAGTATTTGTACAAATATTTATGAAGTGATTAAGGAGTGACTTGAATATTAAAGAAGAGAGTACGTATTGGGGTAGTATTTTAAGTGTATGAATGTTTATATTATTAAGAAAGGGAACACTTGAGGTTATTGGCTATTCCTATAGATTTTATAAATTATAGCCATAATATATTGGGAAGTGATTGAGATTGTATAGAAGAAGTCGTTAAATTATATATAATATAAGACGAATAAATGTAACGGTGTTATTGGTATTATCATCGTGCGGTAAGAAAAGCAATAAATTAATATATTGAGGATTAGTTAAAAATCGATAAATGCGTAGGATATTCAAGATATAAATATACTACGTATGGGATTTATTATATGGGCTATGCGTATGCCCTGATGTTATTATATATATGGGTTAAATAAATACCTATGGGGAATTATGTATAGGTGAGACAAATACCTATCGTTATAATATGGTTGTATGAACACCTCATTGATGTTATATTTATATAGGTGGAATGTGTGCCTATATTATTGTTTATTATGTGTATGACATACCTACCATACTTGCTATCACGGGAGGACGACTTTCGAAATAGGACAATATTATCTTGTGTTGCTTTCGGGGGGATTAAGATTTGGTACCTCAAGAACATAGTACTATGAAGGGCTTATTTGTGAGTTAATAAGTCTGCTGACCATGGGAGCGTAGGTATGTGCGTGACCCATGGATATGAGAACTATTTCGCCTCCAATATGTGTGATTTGTATTGATACGGTTCCTGAGTGATTCGGAACGCGTGATCCTTGTGTAGGTGATGTACAGGGATTTGATAGCGGAGTATGTGTGCACCGCAGCTTAGCTTAGGGGTTCCAGATATGAATATATGTATTGAGAATAACATATATGTATACTTGTAATATTCCACTGTTGCTTAGTAAATGAGAGTGACTAAGCTACTTATATTATAGCTCGGTGGATTGATTATTATACTTGTTGAGTATAGTATATTGTATATATATGAGATAAGATATCATATAATGTAACCTTGTATACAAAGGGAAAAGAATGAATAAAGTGATATACTTCTTCCGATAAATTTATATCCAGATTTATATGAATATGAATCGTAGGTTCTAATGAGAACTAAATATTTATACACGAGATATTATAAGATGTGATATGTACTGAGGGCCTAATGGATCCTGACGATCGACATTGTCACGTAGTAGTGTATCGGGGGTTTCTTGTTTTGATTTCGCTTCGCGAGACACCCCACGCACGAATGTAACATAATGTTAGGAATGGGGAGAAGTTTAGTCCTTCGTACTCGTATTAAAAAGGATTATTAGAAGATGGAAAATACATTAGTTAGGCAGGTTAGCGTAACTAGATTGTTTAAAAGATATGCGATAGTTGTGTACTGTTAGAAGAGGGGTGTGGTGTATCTCATGAGAGTGCGATACCAGTTTAAATATGAGAAATATCATATCTTAAAAATATGGATTTTAAGCACTTGCTAAAATGTTTTCAAAACTCGGGATGTGACTCGTTTCTCTATTTTCCCCTCTCTTGCTATATATATATATATATATATATAAATATAGGTATCCAGACACAGGGACGCCTGGATGATGACTCCTTCGAGTCAGACGTTTTCTGCAGTAGCTGTGGATGCAAGCAGGTTTATTATAGACGCTACTATTATTGAGATCTAGGTAGGAGGTATTGTAGACATATTCGGGCTGATGGCCCAACTATACTCATTTATTCTTCTACCGCCTTTTTGTGTGGCATTCAATTTGGTTGTATTATTTTGTACCGAGTGTTCGGTCACTTCATTTCATTTCGGTTATTACACACAACTGTTGTGATTGTTTTATTTGAATGGTTTGGTTAAAAAGATTAGTTAATTAAAATTTGATGACAGCCTAATATGATATTAGTAATTAAATTGGTTTTCGACAGTGATGCTAAGAATGAACCATATGAGACTCCTGTTTTAATTTTATATATGAGTGAATGCCCAGTATTTTATTAGGCGGGTTGTCACAGGTTGTATCAGAGCATCAGGTTCTAGTGTCCTTTATGAATCTGTGCGGACGCACTATGCTTTCAGCGTTGCTTTTGATTTGACATAGAGCCTTATGATTAGGTTTGTTGATATACTATTGTGAGATTTTATTCTCCTACTATTATGAAAAATTATCGTAAATCTTTTGTGCGCTTGTTCGGGGTTCGTGTGCTAATCGACGAGGGGCGACCATGGAAGTCCATGGTGAGGGCAGCAGGAGGCGGGGCATAGTTAAAGCTATAAGTTGATATTGGAAATGAGGACCGCGGAGAAGGTCACTTTCCTTGTAGCATGGTCATGAATTGCTGTAACGACTACTAAAGTATAATATTTATAATTATCAAGTACCGTTGTAGTAAATAATGGTGCTAAACTTGAAAGGTCCTTGATGAGGACCGTACGTTGAAGTTGAGCTAGGTGGAAGTAGTGTAGTTTCATCCAAAGGAAGTGGAAGGCTCAGAAGCTCTTGCTTAGCGTTGGGTATGGAAATACCCATATGTGAAAATTTGAGGAATTTTATTTTTCACTCGTTAGAGCAATGTTGAAATGGTGGGGATGATGGTCACCATATTTGGGGGAGCATGACGTTTTGCTCATAAATGAATCATACAAATAGTTTTAAACTGCAAATTCCTTTTATTTAGAAAGAATAAAGAGAATGAAGTTTCTAGGTTATTCACATAAAGATCGGTCAGAGACCGACGGTGAATAAAGAGTGACATGGTTAAGCGAACTTAATACCGAAGTAGGAGAGGTAAAATAGACACAGAGGGTTCTTCTGTGGAATGATAAACTCACTAGTGATTGGACTTCTGTAGAGTGAGTTACAACTGTTTTAGGGTAAGGTGTATAATCTACCATAAATTAAACTTATGACAATTGATGATTTTAAGGATTCTTATAAGAAAAAGGACCCTTGGGATTTGAATAAGAATCTCGGATATAAGTGGGATAAAAACTAGTTGTAATAAGCTTAATATTTAGTTATACTATTAGGAATTAAATCGAATTTTATATTCGAGAAATACGGGATAGTGTTACGATAGATAGACGAACGATTAGCCGGATTATATATATATATATATATATATATATATATATATATATATATATATACGACCATATTGAGACGTGTATATGTGATATGTTTATAAATGTATATGTGTGTGATTGGTATACTTATATGATTTGATTTTTTTCGAGTCGGTGTGATAGTCCGACCGCTGGTACCCAGGATATGTGTAATTAATTCCCTGGAAGATGATGGCATCGAAAGACTACATCCATTGAGTTATAGCTCTGAGGGATGGTTATTATACTTATATAGTGTCTAATATATAAGTATGTATATACTTATATATTGTATAATATATTGTATATATATTTACGAGAGGTGTGAAACATATACCTACGGATATAATAAATAAAGGAATGCAAGATAAATTCTAGATTAGCTTGCTTTTAGTATATGATTAGGTGGAAACCCGATAAGTATATGTTTCCTTGCCATAAATTCTAGTGCATAACGACCTTATAGGTATTATTTAAGGTATGCATCATTTAATGTTGAGCTGTGGGATTTAGCTCATTGTCAGTAGCGCTAAGGACTTAGTGTTAATACAATCACTTATGGTAAGGCTCCTTAACAAAATTAGGAGTTGTGGCCACACTTTTGATGATAGGAGAGATGGGATTATCCCAGTGGCATATTTGAACTAGCGGACCTCCACGACCGATAAAGTTAAGTCGCAGTGTATAGGAGGGGTTCCTTGTCTGGATTTCGCTTACGAGACGCTCCACGCACAAACCTTAACGATGTCGGGAGTGGAAAGATGTTATAAAATGCAATGACGTTAGTTTTGACGATAAGTCACCTAGTGTAGGGAAAACACTATAGAGTGAAAGCCATTTGATGACTGTATAATTCTACAGAGATATAAGTGCTATGGAAAAGCACTAAAATTTTCCTATCACCGCAAGTATGTGTGTGAGGTAAGATAAAGGAAATTGATTGGAGACATATAGCCAGACTTTGAATAAAAGGAAAATTCAAAGGAAATACATTTTGGGTGTGATGTTCATAATTCTTTTGTCGAGAGTAAGCGCCCTAATTAGTTGGACTTTCCATTTGGTCAAGATGGAAGGATATAGTGGTAGAAGTACATTAGTAGGTTAACGAAGTAGGATTTAGAACATCCTGCTGGTGTCCCTTATGCGGTTATATCTCGATGACCGACGAAGCGAGAGAGTAGTGTATCGGGAAGGTTCCTTGTTTGGATTTCGCTTTACGAGACGTCCCACGCATCAAACCGAGCAAATGTCGGAAGTCGAGAGAGGTCTTGGGCACTAGGGATTAGGGGGGGTAAGCGGAAGGATATGGATCGGATACCATGTTTTCCATATCCGTGTCCGTTAACTGGATGCACTATCCATATTCGTATCTGTATCCGCATCCATATTCGTTAGGGGTTCCAGATATGAATATATGTATTGAGAATAACATATATGTATACTTGTAATATTCCACTGTTGTTTAGTAAATGAGAATGACTAAGCTACTTATATTATAACTTGGTGGATTAATTATTATACTTGTTGAGTATAGTATATTGTATATATATGAGATAAGATATCATATAACGTAACCTTGTATACAAAGGGAAAAGAATGAATAAAGTGATATACTTCTTCCGATAAATTTATATCCAGATTTATATGAATATGAATCGTAGGTTCTAATGAGAACTAAATATTTATACACGAGATATTATAAGATGTGGTATGTACTGAGGGCCTAATGGATCCCGACGATCGCCATTGTCACGTAGTAGTGTATCGGGGGTTCCTTGTTTGAATTTCGCTTCGCGAGACACCCCACGTACGAACATAACATAATGTTGGGAATGGGGAGAAGTTTAGTCCTTCGTACTTGTATTAAAAAGGATTATTAGAAGATGGAAAATACATTAGTTAGGTAGGGTAGCTTAACTAGGTTATTTAAAAGATATGCGATAGTTTTGCACTATTAGAAGAGGGGTGAGGTGTATCTCATGAGAGTGAGATACCAGTTTAAATATGAGAAATATCATATCTTAAAAATATGGATTTTAAGCACTTGCTAAAATATTTTCAAAACTCAGGCTCTGACCCGTTTATCTATTTTCCCCCGCTTGCTATATCTATATCTATATATATATATATAGGTATCCAGACACAGGGATGCCTGTATGATGATTCCTTCGAGTCAGACGTTTGATGCAGCAACTATGGATGCAAGCAAGTTTATTATAGACGTTTCTATCATTGAGATCTAAATATGAGGTATTGTATACATATTCGGGCTGATGGCCCAGCTGTATTCTTCTACCGCCTTTTTGTGCGACATTCGATTTGGTTGTTTTATTTTTTACCGAGGGTTCGGTCATTTCATTTCATTTATTACATACAACTGTTTTGATTATTTTATTTGAATGGTTTGGTTAAAAAGATTAGTTAATTAAAATTTGACGTCAGCCTTATAGGATATTAGTAATTAAATTGGTTTTCGACAGTGATGCTAAGAATGAACCATATGAGACTCCTGTTTTAATTTGATATAGGAGTGATCGCCCGGTATTTTATTAGGCGGGTTGTCACACTAATAAGGTTGGAAAGACATTGTGTGAATACTATTGTCTCAGTTTACACAAATGGTCGATCAATTCAAGACACCACATTCATTGATTGGCTAGTAAGATCGATAGTATCTCATTAGGAAAGATTCAAAGCAACAAGCTATCTTTTTCGATGCAATGTTTTCTCCTAGAAAATCTCTCTGTTTGCATCTATATTCATTTGATTCTTTCAAATTTCATTCATGTGAGGGATTGTTGGATATTTGATAAATATTCAGCTAATTTGGTCAAACTCTGGAGTCAATTTTATATGGGGCACATACATTAAAAGTGACATGTCTTAGTACCAATACGTTCCTTATCGCAAGGAGATTAATTTGGTATACTCATTTATTCAAAATTGTGAAGTAATGAATGAGAAATTTGGACTTAAAGTGACCCATTTGAGTTTAAGTTAGTTGGTGTAATCTATATAAGTGGGTTTATCCCACATTGAAAAAGTGGTATAAATACTTGGAGTTGATATACCCAAGTTATGGGACTAAGGCTTGGATGCCTTGGGATATCCCAACTCTTTGAAGGGAAAGGGCCTACATTATGCATTGTTTGGCATTAGGCCAAAAGCCCATGCGCGCTCCACCGCCGCCGTCTGTTCGGCCCGACCCATGCCCATATCCGGGTCCAGGTCGTGGGTCTTTCTTGAGCAACTATTAAATTTTTTGGACAAAATTTTAATTGACCTTTGGGATTTAAAATTTATTTTCTGGACCGAAAAATTTGTTTTCTCAAAACAAATTAATTAATTACGGATTAATTAATTATTTAATTATTTCTGCATTAATTAAAAAATACGTTATTTTAATTATTTTAATTAAAACGCTGTGCTGTTTTGTTAAGAGATATGACTGTTCAAACAGTCACATCCTTCTAAGAAAAAGCCAATAGTTGTAAGCCTTCACCACTTATATAAAGGACCATTTACAGTCCATTTTAGACACCAGAAAATCTAACCGAATTCCCTACTCCTTTCCTTGTTCCCTTATTTCTGCTTGAGAGAAATTTTCCATCGTTGGTTCGTGGGACTATTGCACTTAAGTGCTTCTTGTTACAGTCATTGACCGTTTCATCTTGGGAGGCAGGTGTAACAACCCTCGATTTTTGGAGACTGAGAAATTAAATTTTGGGAAAATAAAATTTAATTAAATTGGAGAATTTCAATATTTGGGAATTGAGGCCCAAAAATAGAGACTATTTTAAAGTATTCCGGATGATGATTCTGAGGGTACCATCGATCCTGGAAGGGTCGAGATAGTCAAAATGACTGTCATTGGGTCTTATTTCGGCTCCGGAATGTTTTTAATTTGTTTTGACTTGAATTGGAGTAAACGAGTCATTTAAAGTGTGTATTAACATTTAAAATTGGGATTTTGTTTTAAAGGTTTGTGTGGCTTACGGATTAAGCCATTTCTCATTTGAGAAAAAGAGAGAAAAGCCCTAGAGAGAGAAGAAGAAAGGAAAGAAGAAGAAAGGGAGAGAGAGGAAGAAAATCTTGGGGATTTCCGGCCCAACCGCGACATCAAGGACGATCCAACCTCTACAAATCTGAGGCAAGTGTTTAATCTTGCTAAATAGCTATTTGTGTATTTTATTTCATAATTTGTGGGGTAAAGAATGGATTTTTAGGGGTAAATACCAAAACCTAGATTTTTGGGTTTAATCTTGAAATCAATGTTTAAAATATGGATTTAATGGATTAGAAGTGGTTGGGATCAACTTTAGGTTGATTTGTTGGCTTAAAATCATGTTGTGATAAAGATTTGGGGATTGGAATGAAGATTTTAGGGTTTAAATTCGTAGGGGTTTGCTGAAAATGGAAAAACGGCCAGCTTAACTGGTATGGCCGGTCGACCGCGGTATGGGGACCGGTCGACCGCGCCTTAAGGAAAAGCCTACTGCATTTCTTCGTAGGCAAAATTTGGACCCGCGGTCGACCGGGGGTCAGGGTCCGGTCGACCGGTCCCCTGTTTTTAGCCCAAAACTTGGAGTTCTTCTCCCCCTCTTCTTTTGGAGTTTATTCGTAGAGGCTTCCTTAATGGTTGTTTAAGGAGGTTTATCTAGGCGGACTTCTAACCCCTTTTGGTTGGGTTTGTGGATTTGGGTTCTCTCTTATATAGTAAGAGATATCTTTTGGTGACTTATAGGGGGTTTCTCACTTAGTAGCTGATAGTGGGAACTTCTTGGAATCATTAGATAAGAAATATCCATGTATGTGGTGAAATTTTTAGGCCATCATTTATGTCAAATCCTTATAGGGATAGGATATGGTTAAGATGTAGTTTGGGGCCAATTGGAAGAGAATGGTTACATACTCTTTAAGAGTGAGGGATCTCATATCCTTAGAAAGGTTTAATCTAAGGAACATTCGATAACTCTATAGGAGTAAGGGTTGCCGAGACTTATTCGAACCATAGGTGACTTTGGGAACGGCACGGGATCGTACTATCGACTAGAATAAGCGGTAGCCTAAATTCTAGTTAGGATAGTTTACACGTAATTATGGGGATGTGACCATTGAGATTCCAATACTTGAAATGAGGTTGGAATAATGGATGTTTTATACTATTAAGTCATGTGTGTGCTTATGGTTAAATAGTACTAAGGTAATTATGTACTTTTGGATATGGATGATATGTGTAGTGATGGATTCCTACACAAACTCTAGGGTGATAACCCTAATGTTGAATATATATGTATTGATATATACATATAGTTTTGGGAGACTATTCATCATAGGAAAAATGATTAAATATGTTTCAAGTGAGGAATTTTATTCACATATCGAGGTACATTTAATGGAAATTGTGGTGACGGCTTGTATATTGAGGATTATGTATACTTACAGTCGGGTTTATATATATCTTATACACATGAACGAAAATTAGTTTGTATATATATTGATATAGCGATGTGTGAATATATGTTCATATATCTATGTTTAAATGTGAATATATGGATATATTTATGTTGTTGTGGACATACATGGTATGGATATTTAAACCGTATATGACGGTTTACTATATTGGATCATATGATGGGATCATATGGATGTATATATATTGTGTATGTGAGTAATATATATACTTATTTGGTTTATTGTATTGGATCATATGATGGGATCATATGGATGTATATATATTGCGTATGTGAGTGATATATATGCTTATTTGGTTTATTTTATTGGATCATATGATGGGATCATATGGATGTATGTATATTGCATATGTGAGCAATATATGTACTTATGTGGTTAGGCATACCCCGCTCATGCTATCATTGGGAAGTTTCCGCGCAGAGGGTGAGCATCCTGGCATATAGAGCAGGGTGTGGATATTCCCCAGGTCATAGTCATCCCTTGTGTTATTATACGATATAGATATATATTTTTGGGATAAGACGTGGTGGGTATGTTTCGTCTCATTGCGGGTTGGAACTATGACCGCTTCTCGGGACGTCGTGTGTGTGTGTTACCACGAGGTGGGTGTCGTTGATCCCCACCAGGTGGTCCCCAGTTGTTACGTGAGCCGGACTCTGGGAAGATGATAGCATTGATGCAGTTTTATCGGCGCTATATATAGCCGGGTATTATATTTGCATGGCCATTGTACATCATATATGGTATGTACATTTGGTCATGGGTATATGGATGATTGGTATATCTATATATATGGTGAGCATAAAATACCTATATATATATTTATATATCCTAGATGAAAGGGTATGGTATTTCTATAGGGTACATCTTGGATGATTACGGTGTACCAGATTTATTGGTGGTTGATGTATCGTATTTGAGGAATACTTCGGTTACATCACACCAAGGATATTATTGGAGATTCTTTTATTTTATTTTATTTGTTTCCTTTTTCTCTTTTCTTTCTTTCTTTCTTTGGTAGTTAATAAGTTTTAGTAGTGATGGTAGTATTAATTGTATGTTAAGGATTTATGGATTTCTAGGATCGAGATTGCCCAGGAGTAGTGTAATGAGGTGGTTCCCTGTATGGATTTCGCTTTGCGAGACACCTCACGCACGGAACGCAGTGCCATGTCGAGATTTGAGAGAAGTAATTCCATATGTGGCATCTCGGATCTCTGGTCTTGACCTTGTCAGGAGTAGTGTAACGGGCCGGTTCCTTGTATGGATTTCGCTTTGCGAGACACCTCACGCACGAAACGCAGTGCCATGTCGAGATTTGAGAGAAGTAATTCCATATGTGGCATCTCGGATCTCTGGTCTTGACCTTGTCAGGAGTAGTGTAACGGGGCGGTTCCTTGTTTGGATTTCGCTTTGCGAGACTCCCCACGCACGAAACGTAGTACAATTTTGAGATTAGAGAGAAGTTTTGCCAATATTCCATGTGCATGTTATTAAGAATATTAACTCTTATATTTTAGCCTATATATATATATATATATATATATATATATATATATAGGGGTAATGTTTTAAGAATTATGATAATTATAATTCATGAAATTATAAATCGGAATCCATTAAGCCTATTATGGCATAATTGTTGTAATCATAATCTAGTAGGATTAGAAAGGGTGGATCCTTAGATTATGACGGGAAAGTAGCTCTCGTGGGTATAGGCTAGGCCTATGATAAGTTAGGTTGTCCTTAAATAGGAGTAATCTTAACTAAAACTTGAGGATGCGAATAGGTGCGCGCCTTTAGATGAGAGGCGAGTTGGGGTTTCACGAAGTGCGGTCTTACTTTAATTATGAAATTAAGTACACCGGTATTTATTATGCACGGTTAACACACTTGCTAAATATTTTTCACATTCGGGGCTCTGACCCGTTTACTTTTCTCTCCTCCTTGTATATATATATATTATCACAGGTATCCTACCGTATGGATGCCGGATGACCTTCTATCTAGAGTCTTGGGAGACGTGACAGGTGCGGACTGTTGGGGGATGTTTCACATAGCCGCTTCCTACTTCTTGAAAATCCTAGGTAGGATTCATGTTGTACATCAGGTTTGTACCCAAGGGATATTTATATACATGTTTATATTTATTCCATTTCAGTTATTGTATTGGCTGTGGCCCGACAGCTTATTCGGGTCTACTTTGTGTAGCACATTCGGTTGTGTTTATTTAGTTCATTTAATTTCTATCATCTCATTTATTTTAGTTCTTTCTTGCATCTTTCTTTTCTTTTTAGCGTTAGTTGGTTGGTTGTTGCATATTTTATTTAAAATTTTCATATCCCGCTTATGTGATTTCGGGTAGTTAATCCTATATTATATAGTACCGAAAGTTGATGTTGAGACTGGACCATCTGAAACTCTTGATTTAATATAGTATAGGGCTGGCCACCCGTTATTATTTTAGGCGAGTTGTGACAGATGGTATCAGAGAATCAGGTTCTAGAGTCCTTAGGATCTGTGCGAGTTTCTGGATTCTTCCGTTAACGTTCTCGACATAAAGCTCTACAAATAGGGCTGTTGTGTTCCCTGCGTTGTTTTCTTCTGTGAAGTATATTCACTTGATTGGCGTTCTGATAACAGTTGCTCTTGTTTCGTTTCAGACGTCGCCTAGATTTTTGTCGTCTAGGAAGGGATAAGATTAGAAGTACAATACCAATAGCATGTTTTGGGTACGCTGCAATCGGGGGTATTTGTTTTCCCCGATTCCGTAGGAGTTATTGAGGAGATTTTTAGCTGTGGTTCGAGGTGATTTATCGGCAGTTGAGTAAGTAAGGAAATTTACTCGATTGGCAAATCTTGGTCTTAGTAAGGAAAGTCCGAGGAGAGGCATTTAGTGTAGTCCTTGGGAGATTTAGATTGAGAATTTGTTAACCTTAGTTAGGAAGGGTTTTGAGGAAGATATTTCTCTTGTGAAGAAATAGGCTTAGGAATAATGATTGTCCTGGAAGAAGTTGAGGACCCTGAGTTGAGATTCTAGAACAAGGGGAAACCATTGAGTTACGGAAATGTAAGGTATAATAACTTTCTTTGGGTTTAAGTTACGCTTGTGCGAGATTGGGAATGTCGCGTGTGAGGTGTGATGAGTAGCTAACCGCTATACCGCTAGGGTGTATGGAATTTTCCTAGAGGAGGAAGTGAGAAAATTTGTCCTTGGTATGGCATCTTTGGAGATGATACACCTTTTCATAACTGAGAGGTTCAGGGTTTGGTAGATTTATGAGGAACATATAGTTTATCTCATAGTTGCGCTAGTTTTGAGAACTAGGCATTGGTTAGAGTATTGTATTTGTTGAGGCCTTGTGTCCTAAACATAAGGTGTTTGTTTGGCGTGTCGAAAGACGCGGATTATATTTATATCTTATTATTGTATAGGCCCTCGAGCAGTATCTAAAGTATGGAAATCCTCTTTTTATAAAACCTTAACCCTGGTTCAACTAATCTCAATCCCCGACCTAGCTATACAGTAGTGTATTGGGAGGGTTCCTTGTTTGGATTTCGCTTGCGAGACCTCCCCCGCACGAAGGTGGCTAGTGTCAGGAATTGAGGAGAGTTCTACCATTGGGAAATTTTAAACTCTTATATATTTAGTATGTCGTTATTGATCATATTGCTGAGGGTTATGTTATGGTTTGAGGCTAATGGAGCCTGATCATGATTTTTATGAGTGGAAACTAGGATACGGGGTGTATGGGCGCCCTGGGTAGTAGTTGCTTTTAAGTTGTATGGTTCGTCATGAGAACCAGGGAGGATCGGTATAGTGATCCTATGGATTGATGTGAGGACTAGATGTATATTAAGGTCGTAGGAATGTCTTAAATTTCGCGGACGAAATTTTTGTAAGGGGGGAAGTGTGTAATAACCCTCGATTTTTGGAGACTGAGAAATTAAATTTTGGGAAAATAAAATTTAATTAAATTGGAGAATTTCAATATTTGGGAATTGAGGCCCAAAAATAGAGACTATTTTAAAGTATTTCGGATGATGATTCTGAGGGTACCATCGATCCTAGAAGGGTCGAGATAGTCAAAATGACTGTCATTGGGTCTTAATTCGGCTCTGAAATGTTTTTAAGTTGTTTTGACTTGAATTGGAGTAAACGAGTCATTTAAAGTGTGTATTAACATTTAAAATTGGGATTTTGTTTTAAAGGTTTGTGTGGCTTACGGATTAAGCCATTTCTCATTTGAGAGAAAGAGAGAAAAGCCCTAGAGAGAGAAGAAGAAAGGAAAGAAGAAGAAAGGAAGAGAGAGAGGAAGAAAATCTAGGGAATTTCCGGCCCAACCGCGACATCGAGGACGATCCAACCTCTACAAATCTGAGGCAAGTGTTTAATCTTGCTAAATAGCTATTTGTGTATTTCATTTCATAATTTGTGGGGTATAGAATGGATTTTTGGGGGTAAATACCAAAACCTAGATTTTTGGGTTTAATCTTGAAATCAATGTTTAAACTATAGATTTAATGGATTAGAAGTGGTTGGGATCAACTTTAGGTTGGTTTTTGGCTTAAAATCATGTTGTGATAAAGATTTGGGGATTGGAATGGAGATTTTAGGGTTTAAATTCGTAGGGGTTTGCTGAAAATGGAAAAACGGCCAGCTTAACTGGTATGGCCGGTCGACCGCGGTCTGGGGACCGGTCGACCGCGCCTTATGGAAAAGCCTGCTGCATTTCTTCGTAGGCAAAATTTGGACCAGCGGTCGACTAGGGGTCAGGGTCCGGTCGACCGGTCCCCTGTTTTTAGCCCAAAACTTGGACTTCTTCTCCCCCTCTTCTTTTGGAGTTTATTCTTAGAGGCTTCCTTAATGGTTGTTTTAGGAGGTTTATCTAGGCGGACTTCTAAGCCCTTTTGGTTGGGTTTGTGGATTTGGGTTCTCTCTTATATAGTAAGAGATATCTTTTGGTGACTTATAGGGGGTTTCTCACTTAGTAGCTGATAGTGGGAACTTCTTGGAATCATTAGATAAGAAATATCCATGTATGTGGTGAAATTTTGAGGCCGTCATTTATGTCAAATCCTTATAGGGATAGGATATGGTTAAGATGTAGTTTGGGGCCAATTGGAAGAGAATGGTTACATACTCTTTAAGAGTGAGGGATCTCATATCCTTTGAAAGGTTTAGTCTAAGGAACATTCGATAACTCTATAGGAGTAAGGGTTTCCGAGACATATTCGAACCATAGGTGACTTTGGGAACGGCATGGGATCGTACTATCGACTAGAATAAGCGGTAGCCTAAATTCTAGTTAGGATAGTTTACACGTAATTATGGGGATGTGACCATTGAGATTCCAATACTTGAAATGAGGTTGGAATAATGGAGGTTTTAGACTATTAAGTCATGTGTGTGCCTATGGTTAAATAGTACTAAGGTAATTATGTACTTTTGGATATGGATGATATGTGTAGTGATGGATTCCTACACAAACTCTTGGGAGATAACCCTAATGTTGAATATATATGTATAGATATATACATATGGTTTTGGGAGACTATTCATCATAGGAAAAATGATTGAATATGTTTCAAGTGAGGAATTTTATTCACATATCGAGGTACATTTAATGGAAATTGTGGTGACGGCTTGTATATTGAGGATTATGTATACTTACAGCCGGGTTTATATATATCTTATACACATGAACGTAAATTAGTTTGTATATATATTGATATAGCGATGTGTGAATATATGTTCATATATCTATGTTTAAATGTGAATTATTGGATATATTTATGTTGTTGTGGACATACATTGTATGGATATTTAAACCGTATATGATGGTCTACTATATTGGATCATATGATGGGATCATACGGATGTATATATATTGCGTATGTGAGTGATATATATACTTATTTGGTTTATTATATTGGATCATATGATGGGATCATATGGATGTATGTATATTGCGTATGTGAGCAATATATGTACTTATGTGGTTAGGCATACCCCGCTCATGCTATCATTGGGAATTTTCCGCGCAGAGGGTGAGCATCCTGGCATATAGAGCAGGGTGTGGATATTCCCCAGGTCAGAGTCGTCCCTTGTGTTATTATACGATATAGATATATATTTTTGGGATGAGACGTGGTGGGTATGTTTCGTCTCATTGCCGGTTGGAACTATGACCGCTTCCGGGACGTCGTGTGTGTGTGTTACCACGAGGTGGGTGTCGTTGATCCCCACCAGGTGGTCCCCAGTTGTTACATGAGCCGGACTCTGGGAAGATGATAGCATTGATGCAGTTTTATCGGCGCTATATATAGCCGGGTATTATATTTGCATGGCCATTGTACATCATATATGGTATGTACACTTGGTCATGGGTATATGGATGATTGGTATATGTATATATATGGTGAGCATAAAATACCTATATATATATTTATATATCCTAGATGAAAGGGTATGGTATTTCATTAGGGTACATCTTGGATGATTACGGTGTACCAGATTTATTGGGGGTTGATGTATCGTATTTGAGGAATACTTCGGTTACATCACACCAAGGATATTATTGGAGATTCTTTTATTTTATTTTCTTTGTTTCCTTTTTCTCTTTTATTTCTTTCTTTCTTTGGTAGTTAATAAGTTTTAGTAGTGATGGTAGTATTAATTGTATGTTAAGGATTTATGGATCTCTAGGATCGACATTGCCCAGGAGTAGTGTAACGAGGTGGTTCCTTGTATGGATTTCGCTTTGCGAGACACCTCACGCACGAAATGCAGTGCCATGTCAATATTTGAGAGAAGTAATTCCATATGTGGCATCTCGGATCTCTGGTCTTGACCTTGTCAGGAGTAGTGTAACGGGGCGGTTCCTTGTATGGATTTCGCTTTGCGAGACACCTCACGCACGAAACGCAGTGCCATGTCGAGATTTGAGGGAAGTAATTCCATATGTGGCATCTCGGATCTCTGGTCTTGACCTTGTCAGGAGTAGTGTAACGGGGCGGTTCCTTGTTTGGATTTCGCTTTGCGAGACTCCCCACGCACGAAACGTAGTACAATTTTGTGATTAGAGAGATGTTTTTGCCAATATTCCATGTGCATGTTATTAAGAATATTAATTCTTATATTTTAGCCTATATATGTATATATATATATATATATATAGGGGTAATGTTTTAAGAATTATGATAATTATAATTCATGAAATTATAAATCGGAATCCATTAAGCCTATTATGGCATAATTGTTGTAATCATAATCTAGTAGGATTAGAAAGGGTGAATCCTTAGATTATGACGGGAAAGTAGCTCTCGTGGGTATAGGCTAGGCCTATGATAAGTTAGGTTGTTCTTAAATAGGGGTAATCTTAACTAAAACTTGCGGATGCGAATAGGTGCGCGCCTTTAGATGAGAGGCGAGTTGGGGTTTCACGAGAGTGTGGTCTTACTTTAATTATGAAATTAAGTACACCGGTATTTATTATGCACGGTTAACACACTTGCTAAATATTTTTCACATTCGGGGCTCTGACCCGTTTACTTTTCTCTCCTCCTTGTATATATATATATATTATACCACAGGTATCCTACCGCATGGATGCCAGATGACCTTCTATCCAGAGTCTTGGGAGAAATTACAGGTGCGGACTGTTGTGGGATGTTTCACGTAGCCGCTTCCTACTTCTTGAAAATCCTAGGTAGGATTCATGTTGTACATCGGGTTTGTACCCAAGGGATATTTATATACATGTTTATATTTATTCCATTTCAGTTATTGTATTGGCTGTGGCCCGACAGCTTATTCGGGTCTACTTTGTGTAGCACATTCGGTTGTGTTTATTTAGTTCATTTTATTTCTAGCATCTCATTTATTTTAGTTCTTTCTTGCATCTTTCTTTTCTTTTTAGCGTTAGTTGGTTGGTTGTTGCATATTTTATTTAAAATTTTCATATCCCGCTTATGTGATTTCGGGTAGTTAGTCCTATATTATATAGTATCGACAGTTGATGTTGAGACTGGACCATCTGAAACTCTTGATTTAATATAGTATAGGGCTGGCCACCCGTTATTATTTTAGGCGGGTTGTGACAGCAGGCGCAAGTTGAATTTTCCCTGAGCACCGTTGCAGAGGCGTATTCTATCTTAAGCAGAGATATTTCAACTTTCGACTCAGTCAAATCTCTGCAAGTGATTGTTTCAATCACAAACTGTATGTTTTCTTGTATTTGTTTACTGGTATTGTAATTCTGATTAATTAGTTAAATTTATTTACCGTTTATTTATTTAGTGAAATATTATTTTCTTAACCTGGAAAAACAGCAGTACAAAGGTATTTAATACCTAAAAACCATTGAAAATAGTTTTCTAGTATATTTACTTGCAAAATCATTAATTAAAATTTTACAATCAAGTTTATCTCAATTCATGTTCAATAGATAACAAGGCTAATCCGTTTAACCTTTCATGTGACATAATTAATCGTATGTAATTTTTTAATAATTTTAATTTTGAAAAACTTCTTTCCGCAGATGCGACTTTCACTGGTATGGTCAATAGAATTTTATAAGCAATAAATGAATTTGGAAAAAAATTAAGTTTTTTTAAAGAAATTTTGTATCTCGATTGTCATTTTTTTTTGTAATATATCTCTCAAAAGTTTAAAAACTTCAAATAAATCTTTCCCATCAAGATCAGAATAAGTTTCATATTCTAGAAATTGTTTCAAGATTATGACAATATTTTTTTAATTACGTAGGATTTACATTATTCACTATTTCATTTTTGTCATTTGCATTATTTTTTAATTCTTCCGATTGACTTGTGTTTTCATTAACATAATTTATATGTTTTTTCTCTTTAATAATAAATTTATCAATACATCGCTTAAAAGATTGTGTCACCACTTATATTCTTTTTAGTTTTTTCCATTTTTTATATCCCGATGTTTAATTTTTTGTAACATTTGTAAAAATTATAAATTTAACAACGAATCTAATAGATAATTTTAGTCTAGAAATATTTCAATTGATTGAATATAAAAAATGATAATATGTCAATGATACGTCACGAATAATGCATATTTGCGCCCATTATCTTTAGCATTCTTGCATTTTTTGTGTCTTTAATTCCTATAATTATGCTCGTTAACTAAAAAACCTTGGATTTGTACCTATATATGTTTTGCAGGGGTTAATTATGCTTTTGTAGGTATTGGAACACTAAAAGTGAGGTTTGAATGCATTTCAGAGAAGTTTCGTCGCTGGACACTAATTCAAGGGCTTTTTATTCAATTCACACTTCATCTCCATCTTAGGTAATTTCCACGAATGCGTAGTTCATTGAGTTATCATCGTGTGGACGCAAACAACGCGTCGTTTCGAGTTTGGAAGAAGAAGTTATAGCCGATTCCGTTTCTCACCAATTCTCCCATGTGAAGAGCAAAGAGCACAAAAAAATAGAGCACCGATAGACCGACCCTGGACCCCCGGTCGACTGCATATTCCCATTTTACCTTGGTTTGGAGACAGTGTGCTTTCGCCTAAGGGACTAGTCGACCATCCCCCTAGCCGCGGTCGACCGCTAGTGTAAGATATATGCCACTTTCTCCTTTTATTTTCTTTTTCCTTTATGTAATACCCCGTATTTTTATGATTTATAAATTTGGTAATTTATTAAATTTAATGTGAATTATTAATTTAATATAAATCCGAAATTTAATTATTTTTTATTAACGTGATGTGAGTTAATAATTATGGGAATTTTTTTTGAATATTACTAATGAGCAAAGTAATATATAATATTGGTTCTATTAAATGTCGCGAGTGAATAGAATGAAAATTTTGGAAAATTTAAGTCGGGGCGCGCCTGTGTCGCGTCGGGAATAAATGTTGATTAATAAAAGTGAAATATTTATAAGTCGCTCGTATGGTCGTTTTGAAAGCGCCAATGCGTCCGGAAGGGTCGAGTTAGTCAAAAAAGTGTACCAGGGGTTTAGTTTGGGTCTCGGGGGGTTTTAGGCCTATTTAACACTCCGGGAGGGCATTTTGGACATTTTACATTTTTGGGTAATTAAACCCACGAAAATTCAAGGGATATATCAGATGTCTAAGGTTGTCTTCTAGGGTTAGAACAACCAAAGACAAGTGACGGCCATAGGAGAGGGAAGGAAAGAGCTTCCAAAGAAATCTAAGGCCCAAAATCCATCCGTTTGCACCACCACCAACGCGTAGATCGCGCAACGGGGAACACAATCACACCAAATTCGTCATCAAACCAGAACGTCAAAAATCCCAGGCAAGTGTTTATCTTTCTTATTTCGTTAGTGCGTCACTCATGTTAGTCTAAGAATGATTAGGATGAGTTTTATATTAAGAAAACCCAAAAAAAATTGAGATAGGAAATCGCATGTAGTAATGGTTTAAATGATAATCTGGAAACCCCTTCATATGTAGAGGTGGTATTACGAAATTTAGAATTTATACGTATGAACGAATTGATGTTGATTAGGTTCTCTAATTGAAAATTTGGGAATTAGGGTTCTTACGAATTTATTTGGGGATTTCATGTAATATAAATGATTTTTGATGAATTAATGATTCCAGGAAGTTATTAATGTTATATAATCATGATATTATTGATTGGGATTGAAGAGGAGGCGTTTGGGATTAAACTATAGAGGTTTTTAGGTTTCAAAATGGTGAAAAACGAATCGGCCAAAGGTTGAAGACGAAACAGTGCAGTTCGCGCGAAGTCGTTCGAGCGAGATGTACATGTCGCGCGAAGTCATTCGAGCGACATGTGAAAGTCGTTCGAGCGAGAACAATTCTGGGTCGAGCGAGATTTTTATTTTTAGGGAAATTCCTATTTTACCCCTATTTTAGAAATCGGTAAATTTGAGTGAGGAAAACCAGTATTCGAGGAATTCAGATTAGTACAAGGTTTTTGGGGTTGTGTAGGGTGGAAATTTCAGTATTTGGGACGGTGAGATTACTTTAAAAATCACGAGAGCGAGATAACCTTAAATAACGATATGAGTCAATTATACGGGATAAGTGAGTAAAAATGTCTTCAGAAAAAGAATTTGTAATTATAAATTGTGGGTACACCAAATTGAGAAATGTGAATAAGTGTTGTATATATATGACTATGTGATTGTGCATATACTATCTACGTGTGAAAATCATGCCCCCGCTACTTGCTATCCCCGAGGTTACCGCGCTGGGACGGTCTTATCTCGAATGGGCCTTCATGGGGGATATTGACTCGTACCCTAGAAGAAAGGAATCCTAAGTATAGGCTATCGAATCGATAGTCACGGTCCTAAGAGACGCGAGGGTATGTGCTAACCTCTTGGACTTGGAGACTATGCTTCGCCTCAATATTGTTTGTGCATGTATTAATACAGTTCAAGAGTGATTCCGAACTTGTATTTCCCTTAGTACGATTGATACGGGGATTGAATAGCAGAGTATGCCCGCACCATAATTTTTATGTGGGGTGCTGTTAGAATATATATATTTATATATATATATATATATATATATATATATATATATATATATATATATATATATATATATTATACGAGTATTTAATATATATATGAAATTTTGAAATTGGAAATGCCTACTGTGTTATGGTAAGTAAGAAATGAATAATGACTTCAAATTGGAAGTACTTGTCTTGAAAAGTATATTACGACACTGGGAAACCTTATTAATAAATAAAGTTAAAATGAGAGCTTTGTTACTGAATGAAATATTCCTCTTACACAATTATGTTGTTCAGTTTTAAATCTTACGAGTAACCTAAGATAAGTTAAACCATTGGGAAGGTTAGTGCGATAAGCGTGCACATTAGAAGAGAGGTGATAAATTCTCAAGAGAGTGCCGTACTAATATGTTGTTGCATTGGCCTGTAAATATTTTAAATACTTGCTAAACGAATTTTAAATCATTTATACTATCGGGCTCTAACCCGTTTCTATTTCTCTTTCTCTCTTGTATATATATGTATATATTACAGGTGCCCAGCCACAGGGGTGTCTTGCATAAGATCCTTTGGAAGGAACATGTTGCAGCTTAGGTGGGAGTTGCAGGCCTCTTGCTTTGACGACTTCATTTATTTGACTCCATTCCTAGCATATTCATTTAGTGGGGCATGTGTCGCCCTTTCCATTATTCAGTTGTTCATTTGGACTTTGTGATTCAGTTATTTCTAGTATTGTCGCTTTGGGATTTATTACTGTCTGGATGTTTTACTTTAAGTTTTAATGTTGGGATTTAGTGGTTGAATGTTTAAATTATTTGGATTATATGTTCCAGGATTATTGTGGTGTGATTCTTTAAATATTGAATTGTTGTAAATAATTAAATCTTTGTTTTCAAAATAAAATTTGGAAATTATTGTTGAAAAATGGTTTTGACACTTAGCTTAATTAATTAGGGTGTTTAAATTGGAAAAGTTATTTTTACGACAGTGATGCTAAGAATGAACCAACTGTCCACCTTGATTTTAATTTAATAAAGGAGTGATCGCCGGTAGTTAATTAGGCGGGGTGTCACAGGTGGTATCAGAGCATCAGGTTCTAGTGTCCTTTAGGATCTGTACGGCTTATTTCGCTTTCAGCTTAGCATTTTTTTATATAGAGCCCTAATACTAGGAATGTTGTGATCATCTCTATACATTGGGAATTCGTGCTTCTGCGATTTGTTTATGTGAATGATGAACTCATCCAAATTTATTTAAATTTTCAGATGGATCGTCAAGAAGAACTAACTAAAGCGGTTAGGGAAGTTAATGAGCAAGATCGACTCACACCTCAGGTATCTCCAGAGAGAATATCAACCGCCGAGTTAGTAGGTATTGTGGCACAGGCGGTTACCACTGCAGTCTTACAGTATCAAGAACGCAGCACACAGCTTATGGGGGGCAAAAGATCTAGAGAGTATAGTCAGTCTGTCATGACTGGAAATAACAAGTGTGTGAAGATGAAAAAATCGCAACAAAAATCTCTTCAAGACCGTAAAATCCACAAAGGTAACAAATTGTGTAGAGAAACCCAAAAGCGTCAGGGTCAACAAAGCCGGGGGCCGAGTGAAGTCCCAAAGAGGTGTTTTAAATGCAGAATGGACAGTCATGAACGTCGAACTTGTTCGGATCAGTCTGGAAAGGAACTTCAACCCAACCAGGGAGAACTTTCAGGACTCTACTATAAATGTGTACAGTCGGGTCATAAGTGGAGGGATTGTCCTCGCCCTGACATAGTTTTTCTGCAAATTTCCCATCAAGGCCAGCAAGACCAGGGAAAAAGCGAGACTAGTCAACAATGTAGTGAAGTGAATCAGTTTCGAGGGAGGTGCTTCCAATGTGGCAGAAATGGCCATAGGCGTCCGGATTGCCCAGAAAAGAATAGGGCCCCACGGCAGGAATGTGCTAGTAATAAACCACAGAAGCCAGCTCCACCACCCTTTCCAACAGCCTCAGTTCAGCAGAGATAGCTACAGTACGGACGTGTCTATAAAGTCCCCCGGGCAGCAGCTCCGCAGGAACCACCCGCGATTGAGGGTATGTTTTCTATCCATGATAATATGAGTCGAGTTTTGTTTGATACTGGGGAAACGAACTATTTTATAGCTACCCATTTTACAAAGGCCTTAGGGCTATTAGCCACAGTAGAGAGCACTATGACATGTGTAGACTCACCACTGGGAAATGGTTCACTTATATTTTTTTTATATGACGGAGTGTGGGGGTAGAGATTGGTAGCTTAGTATTACCAGCAGACATGTTAGTCTTAGATATGCATGAGCATGACGTTATTATCGGTATGGATTGGCTCGCAGCTTATAGAGCCATGATAGATTGCTTTGGTGAGAGTATTGTCCTTGCCATTCCAGGGCAAGTAATGTTTGAGTGGCGATGCCTCGCCCAGAAGGGGGATCTTTCGCCTATATTTTTATATAAAGTAGGATACCTATAAGGATATTGTGATCCTCCTGGATTCGATTCCAGTCGTTTGTGAGTTTCTGAATGCAATTCAGGTGTTAAGTAAATTAAGTATCGAGGTATTTTGTGAAAGCGAGTAGAGGGGATAAGAGTATGGTACCTAGTAAAAGACAACGATTAAAGTAGTTTTATTTGGTTCTAGTAGACGTGTTACATCTGAAGACCATTTGTATAGTCAAGATGATTGACAAGGTGGAAGTATAAGTTGTATCCTCAGAGGATGAGGCGTGTTTACGTGACACAAAAGGAGTCACTATATTTTGTTCACTGTTAGATTTGCATGAGAGACGATTTTAATGCATAAAATTATAAACGTTATTATTATATGAATAATTTTCCTTAGTGTAGTGGGATTTTCATTTCTCTTTAGTGCTATCCGCGGAGGATGAATGAGTATATAAACAGTGTTATGTACCTTAATGAGGTTACTCGTTGTAGTAATGCGATACACGAGTATGATATTATCCTCGTTAAAATGTTATAGAAATGGTTAGTACAATAGTGGGTATTTATTGCAAGGCTATAGGAGTGGTTGCGTTAGTACAGCATACTTTTGTTCTGGCTAGGTTTTACCTGTAAGAAGGTTGGACTCACACTTATATTATCTATCCTAGAGACTTAGGAAGGGATAGTGGGCTCGAGATATTCGATGCCAAAGTATGTATAGACTTTATCATTATGATTTGGTATGTATCAGGTTTACGGTTGAGCGAAAAGATTCGACTTAGTATTATGTTGAGCACTCAGGACTTGGTAATATGAAGAGTGCATTGTTATATCTATCCTCTAGAGATGTGAGAATTAAGAGTTATACCCTTATTATTAGGGAAAGGGATTTCAAGAATTCCGATTGTATGTGTTCGAGATTCATGGGACGCAAATTTTCCAACACCCAATTCTGAACGATAGTGCGATTGGTGAGATGTTCTTTATTAAGTTTATTTACGGGAGGAAATGTAACTTTTTTGTCAAATGACGGAGGAAAGGGGTAAATTCTATGGACGGAGGACCTAACGGATTTCGATAACAGACAATTTTAGGTAGTAGTGTATCAGGAGGGTTCCTTGTTTGGATCTTACTTTGCGAGACATCCCATGCCTGAAACTTAGCGTAAGGTTGGAAATAGGGAGACGTTTGGTCACTATTCCATGAGTTCGGAACCCCAATCGAAAGGGGATCAAGTAATTATATCTTTAAGTGGGAAGTTAAATTTTGATTTAAATCCATTGGAGCCGGTTGTGTGGTAGGAAAGCATTGAAAGTTTTGTTTTGTCACCACGGGATAAGGGGGCGGAATGATAATAAGGAAGATTTAAAATTTTGATTTTTAGGGTGATTAAAGTGTTGTAATCATGCTGCAAGCACCAGGGAAAACAAATAATTTGTTTATTAGTATGGAGCGTATGTGATGCTTACGTTAGTATGCACGATTTATAGGGTGGGTAGACATCCTGATTAACTGATGTTAAAACTCGTCCGAGATGAAGGGGCGTGGCGATGGACGTGTGGAATCCAAAACTACCCATAATGCAAAAAAATTAGTATGTGTTAAAAAAAAATTCCCACAGCCCAGGCGAGGCGAATTCCCACCTTCGAGGCGCTTTAGGTCCTCCCTACACCCCCTATCTCAAATTAAGTTTCTTATTTTCGATTTTTTGATATCAATTTTCCCCCTGTCCAAATAAATCTCCCTAGTAAGTTGTGGGATTTTTTTTTTCAAATTTCAAAACATGCATATTTTGATTAATGTTAATGCTTGACACTGTAATACTAAATCATAGATCTTTTGGTTAATGTTAATGTTTGACACTTGAATGTTGGTTTACATTTTCATATGATAGGTTCATAAATCAGTTCAAGTGAAAATTTAAAGATTAATGTTTGTCCTTGTCATTCAAAGACTCGACTGAGTCAACTCGGAATCGATCGAGTTGACTCAGACTCGGCAGTGGCCGATGCGATTCAGAATCGCGATACGAAAAAATAACAGAAAAAGGGCGAGATGAAAGGTCGATATATCGCCCGAGATAAAGAAGTCACGGGCGAGATTAAAGGGCTCGTTTGGTTCTATATTCAAAAATGCGAATTAAATGATGTTTTTAAATACAATTTTAAAATTCAGTTTATGTGTTTATAATTATTGGTGTGCGTTTAGTAAACTTATTTTTAAATACAGTTTTTTGAAATGTTGACAAAATTGGCAAACATGTATATTTATATTATACATGTGTGTGTGTGTGTGTGTATAAACATGCATAAAACTTTCATACATACATGATGCATGAATGTATACCCTTTTGCAATCGGATCCCGAATGTAGTCCAAACATGCGTCCAAAACTGATAGCCAAGCATAAGAAGTCCTAGAAAATAAATAATATCCAAATGAAAAGATTACTAAAACTAATAAGATGAGTGCTAAAAGTTTACTAAAACTAAAACTCGTGAAGTCCCGATCATATAAATCACATAGGTAAGTCCTTGAAGTTATTTAAAAAGGAATAATAAATTTAAACAAAAGAACATGCTACTTGAGCTTTGATTAGAGAGGGTTTGAAAATTCATCATTTGTTTAAATAAACAAAAGTAACCGAAAAGTAACATGTTGAGAGAGCATTTAAACTAAAAATATGAGAACAAAGATAATTATAGTGAAGTATTGTGGATTAATCCTCTAGTAATGAGATGACTAAAACAAAAGCTAGAAAAATTATTTAAGAACTGACTTTTATTTTTTCACATTGTAGTTTGACTATATGTAAGAAAAAATTCTAGAGATTTTAAATGTGTCATTTTGTCACATTGTGGTGACTATATGTAAGGAAAAAGTCTACAGATATATAAATGTGTAAGTATCATTCTTGTTTATGAAAATTTCTTGTTACACAAATTAATACGCAAACATAATCAACAAAGGCGAAACAGAGGTTTCCTATAATGTGGTAATCTATAAATATATACAAAAGTAAAGGCTACCAAGGAAAGACGTTTTACTTGTAAATGGTGATGAGGCACGGTATTCCATTGTATAAATATAAAACACAAATATCACAACTTACTGATAAGGATCATCAGGGATGGCCCCCAGATTTTGGGTGTCCAAGACGAACTTTTGAAGTGGGGCAACATATAGAAAAACTGCTAAGAATCTATATTGCGAGGGGAAGATGTGGAAAAATCTCAACCCTTAATGTGCTTTTAAATTTTTTTGGATTCAAAAACCATCATATCTTATTATATATATATATATATATATATATTCACACACACTAGGGTGTACCCATGCCGATGGCACGACGATAAATTTTTTATCGTGATATTTTATACTCATGTTGATGGCATGGTGATATTTTGTACTTTTGCCAAAGGCAATGTGAAATAAAAAGTCATCTTAAAAATATTTTAACTCTATTGCATTCCACCCCACCTCATTTCGTCCAACCCATGGGTCATTATAATTGTTTTCCTTCCTTTACAATTCCTATAGTTCTAAGATTAGGGTTTCGCACCTCCACTTATTCCTTCACATCTTAATTAATTTAGAGACCCTCTAGTCCCGCGTATAAATATGTACACGCATGTACCCTTTTACCGCTAAAACACCTATGTAAATATTGCGCACAACTTTCATATTACCCACTGCCACAATACTTGTATATAAAAATGTGTAGCAAAAATAAAATGATAATTTGAACAAATTTTAAATCCAATGTATGCATTGATCATCAGATTATGAATAGCATGGGTGAGATGTACTTGGTGGTGGTGGGGAGAACTAAAATGCGATAAAGTGGTGGGAGAGATAAAAATATGTAGGTGGTGGGGTGGGGAGCTAAAGAGTGACGAACAATAAAAGTGGGTAGTGATAATACCCGTGAAAACGAGTGTTAGGTATACATCTTAGGAAAAAAATAATGTTTCACTTGTCACATTTTCAAACCATTAGATTGAAATTCCCAAATTCAATCTGAACCACCAGTTGACAAAGATAAAGGACAGATAAATTTTTTTAGGTCCCCATGTCGATGGCACGACGATAAATTTGTTCCTATGATACTTTGTACTCCTGCCGATGACACGGTGATAAATTTGTTCTCGTGATACTTTGTATTTTAAACGTGTCGCCAATAGTGCAAATATAAATATATTTGTTCATCCAATAGTACAATTACTCATCATGTCTAGGTGTAACCGTGTTGATGGCACGATTAACATATTCATCCAAGGCTTGAGGAACGGTTACGATTTTAATACGGTGCATTTGTGGATTTGGAACATCTAGTTTAAATTTTCAATTAGTATTTTTTTTATTAAATCATTTCAAACTTCACAAAACCAAATTTTATTAACTTTACTAACATTGTGAGTTAAAATAAGGGTGTAAAACTCAACCAAGAGTTCTATCAATCAAGATCATTATTTTCTTTTAGCATTTCATCTTCACACATTCCAAGACTTAACTTCAACATTATTATCACCTAAAATTCCTCACTCCCCATACCACACCTTCCAATTGAATATTTTGACAATCCTTTAGTTACAAAATAAATTAAACCACCCCCAAAACATCAACTAATTTCAATACGTTTTTGTATTGGGAAAAGGTGGTTGGAAGAAAAAAGAAAAAAATGCAGTTTTTGTATATACATAAATAACACATATAATTCAAAAATGAAAATGAATTTTTTTAAAATTAAAACACTATTTAACCCTAAAAACAAAGGGTTTGCTTTTACTCTGCGATAGTTGATTGAGGAAGAGTATAAGGAAATATATTACATATGGAAAACGGACAAATTGGTAAAATAGGATATAAACGTCTCTTTCAATATATACAAAACTAAAAGCATATGTACAATAAATGAATACACACAAAAATTATAAGAAAAATATATAAGGTTGTATCTGCTTTCCTACAAATACATCAAAACCAAAGAAACACCGAAAATTCTACTGCAAAATTATGAAAGGAAGAGTTAGGGCCAAAGCAACTGAACCCAAACCCAAGCGGGTATCATTTGAGAAATCGTCAAAACAAATAGAGATCCGGTCAAATCGACCATAGTGACCAACAATCGCAGTGTAACAACCCGCATTTTTGGAAACAATTAAATTCCATAATTAAATATAAATTGGATATTTGAGAAATTTCCCAAAATAGTGATTTTTGGGATTTTTGAGGATTTAATGATTTTGATGGAAGTTGTGATCACTTTTGGACTATATAGGTCGCAATAATTTAATTTATGTCGCCGTGGAGAATATTGACAAAAAGGTCAGATTTTAAATTGGAAAATCCGCATTTACTTTTATGGGTTAGAATAGTGATTTGCGGTCAAGTACCTCATATGGAAATTTAGACTGCGCCATGAGTCTCGGAATGTCCGAGATAGTCAGAAAAGAGTGTCCGATTGTCGAAATTGAGTTTCGGATAATTTTAGAGGTAAAAGTAACTCGTAATTGGGTAAACGAGTCGTTTTTGGGTTTTAAGGGTTAAAACCCTTTTCTTCCTATTTAAAGAGGGAGAGGGGAAGAGAATCGAAAGAAAAGAGAGAGAAGAGAGAGAGGAGGAGAGAAAAAGAGGAGAACGGGGAGATTCCGGCCAAACTCCGCGGGATTCGGCTCGAGGTCGTCGGATTATATCCACGAGGCAAGTGTTTACTTGCTTTATTTCCCTTTTTGCATAAATATCTCATACCGTAGTTTGGTATAAACAAACCCTAAAGATTTTGGGTTGGGGTTTCGTGGATAAAACGGATTTTTGGGAGTTAAAACAACTAAACCCCGATAATATTTCAATTTGTGGAACTTAGGTTTTAATAGAAATTAATGGGTGGTTTAGGGTTCTAGGATGTTTAAAACCCTTTATATATGTGTGTTTGTAGTTGGTTGAGGTTGTAGGACGTTGGGTGAGGCGGCATAAGCTTGGTAGAAGCTTTAATGGCCGAAACCGTCTCGGAGAAGACGATGAACAGTAGCCGGTGTGCTTCCCGAATCGATTCGGCCTATAGACGAATCGATTCGGCTCTTGGTCAAAAAATAAAAATTGTAGATCTTTTCGACGTGGTCGCGAGGGAACTGACCGCGTATTTTTCTGATTTTTTTTGGATTTATAGTAAGTTTTCTACAGAAAGCTATCCGAGATTGAAATCATTAGTTAGAACCTATTGGAGATAGATATTAGGGGTTCTCAAAAGAATTGTTAGGACCTCTAAAGAATTTGAAGAGATATAAAAACTTTGGGTTTGTAGTTATAAAACCAAGTTAGGATTTAAATGGATATTGGATTGAATTATAGGTATTTTGGAGATTGAAAAATCGCCCAAACTGTAGCCCTCGAACTGGCCGAATCGATTCGGGTACAGGCCGAATCGATTCGCCTAAAGGAAATTGGGTTTTTGTAATGGGCCGAATCGATTTGGGTACAGACCGAATCGATTCGCCATTTAGAGACCTATTTGCAGAATACTTTCCGAATCGATTCGGATTGGGAACCGAATCGATTCACCCACCCGAATCGATTCGCTAAAGGGGCGAATCGATTCGCTTAGGTCAGAATTTCTAGTTTTCTCCCTTTAAGAGTATGGGGAGTTGAATTACCATTTGGGATTTTTATGGGGATTCCTAAATAAGGGGTTTGAGGATAAATAAACCTTTAAGAAATGATTGAGGTAATTAGTATTGAACAAAGTAAGGAAATACTTTGGGTTTAGTATCATGCTTATATGAAAGCATGGTTATGATTCCTCGAGGGAATCTTTGGGATTAATGGTCATCGCTATATATAGTTGGCAAATATGGCCATTTATGTACATTCGAGGATGAATATATGGTATATGTATATACTATGTGATTAAAGTATATATGATATGATGTAAATGATTTTGAAAATAAAATATGAATGTTTTCAAAATGGAAAGACAAATGATTTTCATTAATAATAAAAATGAGGATACACACCTCTCTAAATCTCTATCATAAGGGAAGTTGCATGCGTATGGTGAATCCCCCTGACAAATTAAGGCAGGGTGGATATAGTCCTATAGGCCATGTGAGCGCTTGTTGATATATATTTTTCTGCGATGGGTAGGAGATTCCGGGTGTGATCTTGACTACCCCGCAGGCACATGGCCGCTTCCCGATGTCTTGCGTTGTAGGATCCCAGGTTGTCTTTATGATAGGCCCTGGAAGATGATAGCCATTTAGGGGCGCGCACAGTGGGGAAACCCGGACGGGCGGTCTTAGAACGCATTATATATATTAAAGCAATTCATGATAATGGATTGGATTTAATTACATTTCCCGGATATAGGAAAGGAAATGGGCTATATGGATTGGCTTCGGTAACACTTCCCGGATGGAAGTAGGGATGTGGAAGCATATGATATGATCAAAGCATTTTTATGATAATGAAAATGGCTTTGAATACATTTCCTGAATATAAAAAGGGAAATGGGATATTTTGAAAAGGAAAAGCATTTTTATGATAATAAAATTGGCTTTTAAAAAGTATATGATTTGTTAAATCAATCCATGATAATGAATTGGCTTTTATATTTACATTTCCCGAGTATAAAAGGGGAAATGGGAAGTTTTGAGAAAATGATAAGTATTGATAAATACTTGGTAAATGTATTCTCATTCCGGGAGATAGATCCGGATGTATATAGTAAAATGTATGTATATGTATAAATCGAGTGCCGAGGGTCTAATGAATCCCGACGATCGACCGTTCCGCATTGTAGTGTATCGGGGGAGTTCCTTGTTTGGATTTCGCTTTGCGAGACACCCCACGCACGAATATGGCACTGTGTTGAGACTGGGGAGAAGTTTAATCCTTAGTGCTCTATTATTAATATTACTTGTGGTATACATATTTATTTATATATATATTCTGTACTGAGGGACTGGCGGATCTCGACGATCGACCTTGTCGCATAGTAGTGTATCGTGGGGGTTCCTTGTTTGGATTTCGCTTTGCGAGACACCCCACGCACGAACATGGCATAACGTTGAGACTAGGGTGAAGTTTAGCCCTTAGTACATTTCTTGGACTATCTAGGGTAGATAGTGGTTGGGTGATAGACTAGTTTAGCCGGGTAGCTTGACTAGGATGTTTAGAGGGATGCGTTAGGAGTGCACTGTTAGTGGAGAGGTGAGGGGTATCTCATGTGAGTGCGATACCAAACTTAAATATGAGGTAAACCTTTTTCAAATTAATAAGGCATTTATGCACTTGCAAAATATTTTCAAAACTCGGGCTCTGACCCATTTATCTACTTTCCTTTCTTGTTATATTATATATATAAATAGGTGTCCAGACACAGGGACGCCTGGATGGCACTTCTTTCGAGTCAGACGTTAGCTGCATCAGCTGTGGATGCGTGCAAGATTTTCAGTAGACACTTCCATTCTTGTACTCTAGATAGGAGGTACTGTATAAATATTCGGGCCAATGGTCCAATTGCATTTATTTATTCTTTTAGTACATCATTCGATATGGTTGTATATTTTGACCGAGTGTTCGGTTACTTTATTTCATTTCCGTTTCATTTCCGCAAAATTGTGTGGATGTTTTATTTATTGTTGTTAAAAAGAGTAGTAAAGTTAAAATTTTAACACCGGCCTAATAGGTTATTAGTAATTAAATGGATTTTCGACAGTGATGCTAAGAATGATCCATATGAGACTCCTATTTTAATTTAATATTGGAGTGATCGCCCGGTATCTTATTAGGCGGGGTGTTACACGTAGCTACTGAAATCAATTACTAATAAGCATAGACAAAACCCAAGCCAAAATGCAATAAGAGCAAAGATGAAGAAAAACTTGATAACATAAATTGAAGATTCTCTTGAAGCCATTCTTATTTCTAATGGAAACTCCATCCATGGCTGGAAAAGTAATGATCTTAGTGCCAAATCATCTCAACCCAAACCGAAGCAGGTATCATTTTAGAAATCATCAAAACAGACAGAGATCTAGTCAAATCGACCATAGCGACCAACATCGCAACTGCTGAAATCAGTTACTAATAAGCATAAACGAAACCCAAGCCAAAATGCAATCAAGAGAAAAGATGAAGAAAAAACTGATAACATAAATTGAACTTGAAAAGCCATAAATTTTCGAGGGATATATAAATACAAATATCCAAAATTTATTCAGTAGCATTTGAAATACCCAACAATTATATCTAAAAATAAAAGATTTAAATCTAAAATAGGATGTGTATATCAACAACAATGTAATACCACCGATGTTTATCAACAGGAAGATTTAAAACAGTGTGTATATTCAACAACGATGTATGTCAATAGGTAGGGTTAAATCTGAGATAGCAATGATTAAAATCTCAAATAGCATATGAGATAGCATACCACCAGATCAAAATAACTCTGTTATGAACGAGGAAATATGCTTTCAGTTTTCAAACCCTTCCTAGACCCATACCCGAGTAGCTACTGGATACAAAAATACAAAACCCATATAATGTATACCCATATACGTTCAGTTTTTTACCATCAAACATTAAAGCACATGCTCACAAATCAAGAACTCGGAATGTAGAAATGGCAAAAAAAAAGTCCGTAGAAAATAAGGTCTGCAAAATCAAACAAAGAACTATATTAGGGTTAGAAAATAAATTTTTAATTGAAAATATTCCAAAAAAATGTAAAGATATCTAACTTGGTGGAGATCATATAAAATAAGGTCTGAGATAGTGAGAAAGAAGAACATGCATTAATGAAGCTCATAGATCTGAAAAAAATATGTTTAAAAATAAATAAAATGAAAATTAGTATCCCAAATTACTCCCACTAATCATGGGCATCGTCGACAAAAAACTCAGCGAATCCTACTTCGTTTTTGCCTACCGCTTTTCACAATGACAAATGTATTGGAACTGTTGTCTGTAAAATTGGAGACCATCGCAATACTTTCAGAGGTTACTTACCATGTAATAGTTAAGAAAGAGTATATATATATATATATATTCTTTATTATATGTATATTTTATATTAATCCATACATTAATAATACATGTATAAAACTATATATAAGTATCATGTATCTATTGATAATATTATTTAACATATGGATCTTATTATATTGTATAATTTAATAATATAAATATGCATAATTTTGTGTACAAATATATATATATATATATATATATATATATATATATATATATATATATATATATATATATATATATATATATATATATATATATTTGTTATTTATAAGAATTACGAACATATTAATGAATTTCATAAGGTATAAATTCATTAAAATATTAAGAATGAATAATTCTGAGTTGAAAAATAAAAAACAGAAACATCTTTTTTCTGTTTTCTAAAAAACTTGATTATAACACAAAAATATTATCATTCAGTGCTTAAGAATAGATTATCAAACGCAAATTTTTATCACAATTGTATTTAAACACAGAAAACTAAATTATCGTTGCAAACCTAACGGGCCCTTAGCGTCTCCAAAATGGATTTTCAAAATAGATGAATAATTATTGTCTCGGGTTTTAGGAACCATGGTGACATTACATATAGATTTTTTAGGAAAATTTCTAAGATCATAATAAAACAATATAAGGTGAAGTTTCCTACCACGCTGCTATCATATGTAAACACGACGAAGATGACCTTTGGGTTGACCTTTTCTAACGTCCTATGCAACAGTTGACATTCTTAAATAAACTATGGTTTTGATATCCGAAAACTGCTTAACAACATTCGGACAAGTGGGGAATGTTGGGGTGAACCAGAAAAGTTTGGGTTGATCCAGATCTAAGCATTGGTTAGGTAAGCATCCTCTAGTAAGGGGAGTAGGTATGAATTTACAATGAAAGCATTTGAATCATCAAAGTCAGTACCATAACTACTTATTATTTTCTAGCTTTAAAACAGTAGACTTAAGCCTAAATTTAGACTCTTCAAATGTTAGGGACTCCTTATTCAAATTTTTTATTATACCTAGAAAGTTATCTTGCTCTCCCTCAATGTAAGTGAACATATCCCTATGAGTCTTTTGGCATTTCATCAATTTTTAATTAAACAATCATTATCATGTCGGACACGTTCTTTCACGCTTAAAACTTTAGAATCCTTTAATTTATTTTTTAAAACATGGGCTCTAGCCTCACTTTCTTTCCTGGACACCTCTAAATTTTAAAAATCGTGTTTCATATCTTTGAGCTTATAAAAAAGAATGCCAGGTTAAGTTTTAGTATTTTGCAAGAATTCATCGTACCCTTTTAAGCACAAATTATTTTTTCAATAAATTATACCCTTTTTGAAAATTTTCAAATTTGACTCAGTTAGCCTATCATAGTGGTTATATAGCTTGTTATACTCCTCTTGAATATTAAAACCATCTTCATTACTCAAAAATTTAATTGACTCAACACCACGATCATCCATCGATAGAAACAAATAGATAATAAGAGGGGAGAGAGACAGAGAGAGAGAGAGAGACCTAAAATAACACAAAGCTATGGATCAATACACTAACTTATTTTACCCACTCTGATACCAATTTGATAAAGCAAGTGCCCTATGGGTTGTACAAAAATACCACTAATTTTTTATTTTCACAATTTTATTAATCTTTGCACCAATTTACACCACAAATATTATGTTAAACAATTTATCAATGCCAATCTAAACATAAGCATTCATCTAAGAAAGTGTAAGTAAGAATAAAAGTAGTAAAACTAAACATGACGATGTACAAGGAGACCTCATAATGAGAAAAATCTTAGATGACCTAACTACACAAGTCCAATACAATATAGGTTTATGTATGTAACACCCCGCCTAATTAAATACCGGGTGATCAGTCCTTTATTAAATTATATTCAAGGTGAACGGTTGCTTCATTCTTAGCATCATTGTCGTAAAAATTAATTTTCCAATTTAAACACCCTAAATAATTAAGCTAAGTGTCAAAACCATTTAAAAACAATATTTCCATTTTATTAAATCCAATTATGAAAACCTTTAATAAGTAACCGTTTAAGATTCACACAATTATTAAGATTGGAAATAAACACCCATGAATTTAATCATTCAGATAATCCAATACCAACTTTAAAACTACAAAGGAAAAACATCCTGATAGTAATCAAATCCCAAAGAGTAAAAATGCTAAAGATAAATGAACATAATCTCTGGACAAATCCAACGGAATAAGGAAACGGGTGACACATGCCCTAACTAATCAGAACTAGAATGAGAGTAGATTCAACATCTAGGTCGTCTAGGCAATGTCCTGTAACTCCCACATAAGCCCTTTCGCGTCCGGTCCAAAGAATCTACGCAAGACTCCCCTGTGGCTGGGCACCTGAAATATATACATATATATACAAGAGAAAAGAGATAATAGGAAACGGGTCAGAGCCCGATTATAAAACAGTTTAAAATTAGTTTAGCAAGTATTTAAAATGCTTACCTGCTAATGCAACAACCATGTTAGTATGCGACACTCTCTTGAGAATTCTCACCTCTCATCTAGAGTGCACACCTACCGTACTAATAAATCTCATCGATTTCCCTATCTTATTCTCCATAAGGTTTTATCATGTGAAAAGCGAGGTTATGATATTTACTTTAGGAAATTATTCTCTTCAAGATTTCTTATGGTATTTAAAACAACTCATTATCGTTATAAAGTTCCCGAACACTTATAATAAAGTTGAAGCATTTATTCATTACTTATCTACTTATACGCACAGTAGAAAGGTCCCATATAAATATACGTATATATATTAGTCACACATGTAATATATATACTAACGACACCCCACATAAGATCTATGGTGCTGGCATACTCTGCTATCAAGTCCCCGTATCACACAAACTAAGGGAAATACCAGTTCGAAATCACTCTCGAATTGTATTAATGCAAAAACACATACAAATGGAGGCGAAGCATAGTTCCAAGTCACTAAGAGGTCAGCACATACCCTCACGTCTCTTAGGACCGTCTGACTATCAATCAGATAGCCTTTACCATGGAGTCATATGTTCTAGGGTACAATTCAATATCCCCCTTAAAGGTCCCATTGAGATAAGACTGTCCCGACATGGGAACCTCCGTGATAGCAAGTAGCGCGAGCATGATTTTTACACAGATACATAATATATGCACAGTCACACAGTCATATATATAATTATTCACATTTTCTAAATTAGGTGCGCCCACGACCATAATTATAATTATCCATTCTTAGAACATATTATTCAATTATCTCGCATAACGGATTCGTCTCTTTTATTCTCATTTGTAATTTATTTCATATTTACTTCTCATCTCTCTAAGTATTCTAACTCACTAAGTATAATTTCAGTAGGTATACTCTCATTTACCTTATGGTATAAATCCTAATTACGATTATCTCACTGTCGTGATCTTCAAGGTAATCTCACCGTCCCAAATATTTTAATCATTACACCTAAACAACTCCTAAAAATTTTGTACTATTTTGGGTTCCTCGGATACTGGTTTTCCTCACTCAAATTAACCGTTTACTAAAATAGGGGTAAAATAGGAAATTCCCTAAAAAATTGAAATCTCGCTCGAACCATAATGGATCTCGCTCGAACGACTTCCACGTGACGCTCGAACGACTTCGCACGACATGGGCATCTCGCTCGAACGACTCCGCGCGACTACGCACGAACTGAACTGTTTTGTCTTCAACCTTTGGCAGCCTCGTTTTTCACCATTTTAATATTAAAAACCTCTACAGTTAAATCCCCAACGTCTAATCTTCAATCCCAATAAACAATAACATGGTTATATATCATGCATAACCTCCTAGAATTATTAATTCATCAAAAATCATTAAGATTACATGAAATCCCCAAATAAATTCATAAGTACCCTAGTTTCCAAATTTTCAATTAAAGAACCCAACCAAACTCAATTCGTTCACCAATATTATTTCCAATTTCATGATAAAACCTCTACATATGATCAAAATTCATGCTACATAGATTCTCCCTACAACACATGCTATTTTTCTTCTAAAACATATAGTTCTTCAAATAAAATATATCATCCTCATTCCTAGACTAACATGGAACGAACATTAACTAGAAATCATCAAGATAGATACTTGCTTGGAATTTTTTTTTCTGATTTGTGGAAGAAAGTGGTGTGGTTGTGTTCCTCATCGCGTGATCTACAATTGCCGATGACGGCAGTGCAAACGGTGGAGTTTTTGGCCTAGAACTCCTTGGAAAGCTTCTCCACTTCTTCTTCAACGGTCGTTCTTTGGTTTTGCTTATGTTAACCCTAGATGACAACCCCTAACATCTTATATATCCTTGGTAAATTCGTGGGTTTAATTACCCAAAAATATGAAATGTCCAAAACACCCTCCTGGGATGCTAATTAGGCCTAAAAATGCCCTGAGACCCAAACTAGACCCGTGGGTACATTATTTTGACTATCTCGACCCTTCCGGAAACATTGGCTCAATAAAAATGACCATACGAGTGACTTATAATTTGTTCACTTACATGATCACAATTTAGTCCTGACACGGCATAGGCGCGTCCCGACTTAAATTCCCATAATTGTCATTTTATTCACTCGTGACAATTTTTATAAAATCAATCTTATAAATTACTTTACTCATTTAGTAAGATTCGACAAATTTCCAATAATTACTAACTCTCGTCACGCTAGTAAATAATAAACAATTTTTTGAATTAATATTAAATTAATTTATCTCAATTAAATTTAATACATCCCTAAATTTAAAAGCCACAAAAATACGGGGTATTACATACTTCCCCCCTAATAACGGAATTTCATCCCAAAATTCGGAAAATAAGGCCTACCTGGTAAAACAAATCTGGATAACTTATCAGTACGCAACTATCTACATAGTAAGGCATTCAATTACTATAGCCCCCGAGTCGCAGCAAGCTTGTTTAACATTCTCATTAAAGACACATCACATTGTGTTCCTATTAGACATCATTCGCATAGGACATACCTACATATTATTAATTCCTATTATTTCAATATCATTAAGAGGCCACACCTAACTACATGACAACTACTCAGATTTCTAAACACAAAACTCCCATTCTGCGAGAAACCATACGAACATCTGACCACTCTTATTCGCCTAAAATAGTTGTGTAATTCTACCATAGTCATCAGATTAACTCAACCAATCCAAAATTCGGATCATCCACCCCTCTCTTAACATTCAGAGTGATAAAGTTAAGGTTTTTCCCACATCAAAACCTTAATAAGCATCCTATTCACAATAAACAGGTGCGCGTGCTCCCACGAAACCCTACCATTAGGTAATATCATCCCCCAATTAATGTAATCTACTCCACTTGTTAGTTATAACCGTTGTGGAAGTGAAATGATCACAATGAATCCAAAATTACTTTCACGCGGCTCCACTAATAGTTCATCACCGTGCACCTATTCTCCAACTATAGGTGATACGTCTTACTCAAAATGAAAAGTTACTCCCGCTGCTTCCTGAAATCCCATATTGAAGGTGGGATTTAAAAATCTCATCCCGATTCAAAATAATTTGTGGAGGACCACGTACCGGCGCTATCCTTCCTTACAAAGGAAAACTGAGGAACACTAGTTAGTATTGTATGTCACCCGAAAGGAATATCAATCACTTCCTCTTGGGCGTCTTGTTCCACTTGTTCGGATGAACCCTTGATCTTGCCTTGACGATGGCATCCCATCCAGGAAACTTTACCGACTTTATCGGCCCCTTTCATTATAGGAATTATCGATAGCCCCACAATTTCTCTGGTTGATCCTCTTATTCCAACCGGTCTCTATCTATGAGTGGTGCATGCAGAGACTCCTCACTATGTCCCTCTCAACATCGAATTTTACTTGAAATGTCTCACATTAAGTGACACTTAATACTCCCCTTCTTTTCTTGGCGTATTATCGAAAGTTTTGACCCGTGTACTTTTCTCCACAATGTGCACTTCTGGACTTTTTATACCATACTAACATCATCACTCTTTGTATGCACAAGTCGTTCTCACATTTGAATAATTATAACTCCACTCTGAGTGTCCTCCATAATAATTAAATTCTACCCTTCTCAAGGAATACTCCTTTCAAATGGCTTCCCACAGTCTTCCAACCAAATTTGGGTGTGCTACTTTAATCACACGTATATATGGATTATCATCCCTCATGCGATGCTTAATCCACTCTACCACTTCCATCTCGTTATGCTAGTCCCACAAACATATATCCCACACATCCATTCACACGTTCCTTTAACTCGGATGATTCTAACATCAGCTAACCAGGATGCCCACATTTTGTAACACCCCGATCACTCGGGGAGAGCGAGCGGAGCGCTACTCATCGATAAAACTAACAAAATCCCCAATGCAACAAGGTATAGAGTATCTAAATCCCACAACAACAAAATAGAAACTACAAATCTCCAATCTCTTTAGATAAGTACAACAATTCTCTCGAATAAGTACAATAACTAAAATAAATCACTAATGCTCTATACATCAAAATAAATACAAGTCTTCTTTCTTGTATTAAAAATTTCTCCTGATAATCCACACTAAAAATCATCCCAACTCTTTATTTCCCTTGTGTTCTGGATGCGGTTACAACACTTGGGTACTCACAATCACCTTAGAAATCGAAATTTTAAATTCTCCTTATAATCGTTCCACTCCTCAACTCGTGGTGTTAAAACTTTTAATGCTTTCTTAACACACAATCGGCTCCACTGACCTTAAATCATAACTCTGCTTCCAACTTACAGATATAATTACGTGCTCCTATTACGACCGAGGTACCAAACTCATGGACTAATGACCGAACATCTACCTATTTCCAACCTTACACTAAATTTCATGCGTGGGATGTCTCGCGAAGCAAAATCCAAACAAAGAACCCCCCCCCCCCCCGATACACTACTACCTAGCATTGTCGGTTATCAAAATCCGTTAGGCCCTTCGTCCATAGCATGTACCCCTTTATTCCGTCTCTTGATATAAAAGTTACATCTCTTCCCGTAATTATACTTAACAACGAACATTTTTCCAATTGCACAATTATTCAAAATTGGTGGTAATCTCACTCCATAAACCTACAATACATACACTCGGGGTTCTCGAAATCCTATCCCCAAACATATGGGTCCAACTCTTAACTCTCACATCTCTAAAGGATAGATATATCAATGCGCTCTTCCTATCACCAAGTCTTGAGCACTAAACATCATAATGAGTTAAATCTTTTCGGTCAACAGTAAACCTATTACATATTGAATCATAACAACAAAGTCCTTACACGCATCGGGATCGAATATCTCGAGCCCACTATTCCCTCCGAAGTCTCTAAAATAGATAGTATAAGTTTGAGTTCGACCCTCTTGCAGGTGAGGCCTCGCCAGAACAAAACATGCTGCACTAATGCAACCATTTCGATAGCCTTGCAATAACTGCCTACTATCGTACTAACCATTACTATAAAGTTGTAACCAAGACAATATCATACTCATATATCACATCACTAAAATGAGTAATCTCAATAAAGTATATAACATTATTAATACACCCATTCATCCTTCGCGGATAGCCCTAAGGAAAATCCCTCTACACTAGGAAAAATATTCACATAATAATAATGTTTATAGTTATACACATTAAACTCATCTCACATGATAATTTATAAATGAACAAAGAAGTGGTGACTCGCTCGAGTCACATAAAATAAGCCTCATCCGTCGAGGATAAAACTCATACTTCTACCTCGCCAATCATGTTAACTGCACAGATGGTCTCCGGACGTGACACACCTGTCTAAACCAAACAAAACTAATTTAATCGTTGTCCCTTACTAGACACCATAATCTTTTCCCCTATACTCGCTTTGGGAAAAATATTTTAGCACGTGTGATTTCACACTCCACAAAATACCTTGATACTTAATCCACTTATCACCTGTCATACTAACCATATTAGGATTTTCCTTCTCTCGAACTTTGGTAGAATCAACTTCTGATAGCTACCCCCTTCGTTCCCTTAGCCTTGTTGGCCCTAAAGAACATGTTACTGACTACAATAGTCCTTACTGAATCTACCCTCGCTTGGTAAGAATTCAGCTATCCGAATCATTCAAATGGGTCCCCTGATGTGTATCCACACCCCGTTATGGTGATACACTACCACCGTTGTATCCAGTCTTATTCTTGACTAAATTTTTCGATTCTTTTAGCTTCCCACACAAATAAGCATTATCATCTCCATTGACAAAGTACGACATTATCAACCTCTTAATTGACCATCCAGCAGAATTCCCTTTTTAAGTTCTATTAATTATTATTACGAATCCATCTCCCACTTGGAGTTCTCTCTCCATTTGTATCTGCATCCTCCGATACAAGATTCGCCAATGGTCCCGATTCATATTCAAAAATGGACCTGTGTCAGGTTCTCTTGTGATGAGTTCAGGACAACGTTCACATCTTATTCTGAGCATCTGATAAAGGAACATGCAGTCAAACTGTACCTAAGATTTTCCTATAGGCATAGCATTCCACTTCTAAAAGTAGTGGCTGACTCCCACCATGATAACTTTGTTCTTACAAGTTAAGAAAAAATTTCTCCAAATTTCCACTTTCAGTTACCCACACTCCGTCCTATGTCCAAACCTTCGGATACTTTACCTCCTCTGGCTAATACACACGATTTTCGCATTTCTAAAATTCCCACTGACAGCTCTCTTTAATGTTTCGTCTAATTTTTTCCCAGTTATACCACGTTTGGTGAGTTTACTCTTGCACCTCTTTAGATTATAGAAGCATATGGAAATCATAGGCTGCGCCCTAGCCATCTTTAAAGTCCTAGCTTCTCGTTCCATAATAGGGGTGTCCTTAACTATGGTCATCATCCTCGAATATACTTTACAACCTCAACTAAGCCCTATCTCTTGATGTTCACTTAACGGCCCTCATCAGACATCCTTTATTGCTTGGAACACGCACACATACGAACGCAATTAGAATTCACTAACATACATACGTTATCGGAGGAGAACGGAATCTCACCATAAAAATCAACAATCCTAAACTTAGGGCTCTATATCAAACAAAGCAACGCTGGAAGCATAATAAGCCGCACAGATCCTAAAGGACACTAGAACATGATGCTCTGATACCACCTATAACACCCCGCCTAATTAAATACCGGGTGATCAGTCCTTTATTAAATTATAATCAAGGTGAACAGTTGGTTCATTCTTAGCATCACTGTCGCAAAAAAAAATTCAATTTAAAAACCCTAAATAACTAAGCTAAGTGTCAAAACCATTTAAAAACATTATTTCCATTTTATTAAATCCAATTATGAAAAACTTTAATGAGTAACAGGTTAAGATTCACACAATTATTAAGACTGGAAATAAACACCCATGAATTTAATCATTAAAAATGCTAAAGATAAATGAACACAATCTATGGACAAATCCAACTGAATAAGGAAACGGGCGACACATGCCTTAACTAATCAGAACTAGAATGAGGTAGATACAACATCGAGGTCGTCTAGACAATGTCCTGTAACTCCCACATAAGCTGCAGTGCGTTCGGTCCAAAGAATCTTTGCAAGACGCCCATGTGGTTGGGCACTTGAAATATATACATATATATATACAAGATAAAAGAGATAACAGGAAACGGGTCAGATCCCGAGCGTAAAATAGTTTAAAATTAGTTTAGCAAGTATTTAAAATGCTTACCTGCTAATGCAACAACCATGTTAGTATGCGACACTCTCTTGAGAATTAGCACCTCTCATCTAGAGTGCACGCCTACCGTACTAATAAATCTCATCAATTTCCCTATCTTATTCTCCATAAGGTTTTATCATGGGAAAAGCGAGGTTATGATATTTACTTGAGTAAATTATTCTCTTCAAGATTTCTTACGGTATTTAAAACAACTCATTATCGTTATAAACTTCCCGAACACTTATAATAAAGTTGAAGCATTTATTCAATACTTATCTACTTATACGCACAGTATAAAGGTCCCATATAAATATACGTATATATATTAGTCACACATGTAATATATAAACTAACGGCACCCCACATAAGATCTATGGTGCGGGCATACTCTGCTATCAAGTCCCCGTATCACACAAACTAAGGGAAATACCAGTTCAGAATCACTCTCGAACTGTATTAACACAAAACACATACAAATGGAGGCAAAGCATAGTTACAAGTCACTAAGAGGTCAACACATACCCTCATGTCTCTTAGGACCATCTGATTGTCAATCAGATTGCCTGTACCAAGGAGTCCTATGTTCTAGGTTACAATTCAATATCCCCCATAAAGATCCCATCGAGATAAGACTGTCCCGGTGCGGTAACCTCCGTGATAGCAAGTAGCGCGGGCATGATTTTTACACAGATACATAATATACGCACAGTCACACAGTCATATATATAATTATTCACATTTTCTAAATTAGGTGCGCCCACGACCATAATTATAATTATCCGTTCTTAACACATATTACTCAATTATCTCACACAACGGATTCGTCGCTTTTACTCTCATTTATAATTTATTTCTTATTTACTTCTCATCTCTCGAAGTATTCCATCTCACTAAGTATAATTTCAGTAGGTATACTCTCACTTACCTTACGGTATAAATCCTAATTACGATTATCTCACTCTCATGATCTTCAAGGTATCTCACAGTCCCAAATATTTAAATCATTACACCGAAACAACTCCTAAAAATTTGGTACTATTCTGGGTTCCTCGGATACTGGTTTTCCTCACTCAAATTGACCGTTTACTAAAATAGGGGTAAAAAAGGAAATTCCCTACAAATTTGAAACCTCGCTCAAACCAGAATGAATCTCGCTCGAACAACTTCCACGTGTCTCTTGAACAACTTCGCGCGACTACACGCGAACTGGACTGTTTCGTCTCTACCTTTGGCAGCCTCGTTTTCACCATTTTTAAGATTAAAAACCTCGATAGTTTAATCCCCAACGTCTCGTTTTCAATCCCAATCAATAATAACATGGTTATATATCATTCGTAACCTCCTAGAATCATTAATTCGTCAAAAATCATTAAGATTACATGAAATCCCCAAATAAATTCGTAAGAACCCTAGTTTCCAAATTTTCAATTAAAGAACCCAACCAACCTCAATTCGTTCATCAATATTATTTCCAATTTCGTGATAAAACCTCTACATATGATCAAAATTCAGGCTACATAGATTCTCCCTACAACACATGCGATTTTTCTTCTAAAACACATAATTCTTCAAATAAAATATATGATCCTCATTCCTAGACTAACATGGAAGGAACATTAACTAGAAATCAGCAAGATAGATAGTTGCCTGAATTTTTTTTTTTTGATTTGTGGAAGAAAGTGGTATGGTTGTGTTCCTCGTCGCGCGATCTACAATTTGGCGGTGACGGCGGAGTTTTTGGCCTATAACTCCGTGGAAAGCTTCTCCACTTCTTCTCCAATGGTCGTTATTTGGTTTTACTTATGTTAACCTTAGATGACAACCCCTAACATCTGATATATCCTTGGTAAATTCGTGGGTTTAATTAGCCAAAAATATGAAATGTCCAAAACACCCTCCTGGGATGCTAATTAGGCCTAAAAATGCCCCGAGACCCAAACTAAACCCCTGGGTACATTATTTTGACAATCTCGACCCTTCTGGACACATTGGCGCACTCAAAATGACCATACAAGTGACTTATAATTCGTTCACTTTCAGTAATCACAATTTAGTTCTGACACGGCATAGGCGCATCCCGACTTAAATTTCCATAATTGTCATTTTATTCACCCGTGATAATTTTAATAAAATCAATCTTATATATTACTTTACTCATTTAGTAATATTCGACAAATTTCCAATAATTACTAACTCTCGTCACGCTAGTAAATAATAAACAATTTTTCGAATTAATATTAAATCAATTTATCTCAATTAAATTTAATACATCCCTAAATTTAAAAGGCACAAAAATACGAGGTATTACAATGTACAAGGACAATATAGGCTTACTCATAACCTCAATGCCTTAAAGACTTAATCCACTTTTTCATCCCTTGCCACTTTCTTTGCATCCAGTGTTGGACGTTTTCCAATAGCCACATAACTCAGGATCTTTATCATGTATCGGTATCCCATCGATCTTAATTGTCTCGTGATGGATTTTAATGGCCACACACCATAAAACATGATGTCCACCATTAGAAACGCTCTTTAAAGATAGAGCGAACCATTTTGATGCAAAACACAAGAGATCCCAAATAGACATATATACGTAGGATACTTATATATCAAAGTTGGGTTTATACTATAGTTTTGTAAACTTGACCATAAGTGATCACATGAACATGAAGAGATTTTTGAAATAATTTGGGAACGTAAGAGGCATGAAAAATCTTCAAAGAAATTATTTCTACACACTCTTACTTGTATTGGATTTTCCAAAAATGAGATAAGGATCAAATATTGGATAAAATCTCAACTTTGAAAAATGAATCACCCCCTTCGAATGAAGTCCGAGATCATTCCAGCGAAGTGTCTCTTCTCATTGGAATCAAACATATAACGAGATATCCAATAAAAAAATCAGTGCATGCTTAAAAATGGTCATTTGAAGTTTCATTGGATCCTTGGTTCTAACGAGGTTCAAATTCTTGTTCAAAGGACATTTGTATGTCGTTCGAACGACATGATTTTTTTATAAAAACATCACCCAAAACTAAATCTAGAGATCAAACATAAATACGCATGCATACCTCATTGCATTCCATTGGATGTTGAAGATGGAACTCGACTTAAAACATGATGCGTACTTAATGTCATTTTATGTCGTATGCTACAATCTCAAAAAAAACATCATAGACTTGAAAGACGAATTACTCAAACTATAATCTATGACTCAAATAAGTTTTGTCCAAAGACTGAAACAAGTTTGAGTAATTATGTTTATTATGGCATTTAAGAAAAATTGGATCTGTAAATTGTAGATACGGTGTAAATATCGATTCAACAAAAAAATTTAATTCAGTTTAAAAAATATAAACCACATAAAAAACAAATCAGTTCTAATTAAATAACCGTAAAAAAATCAGTCGTGTTAAAAAAATATGGATGACTCTAGATAAAATCGGACCTATAAATTGTAGATACGGTAATACTGATTCAACAAAAATGCATTCACATCGGTTTTAAAAAATATATACCGGATCCAAAAAACAAAGCAGTTCTAATTAAAGAAACAACGGACATATAAAAAAATAAAAACGCACTAAAGATTGAACAAACTGAACAAATCTGGAAATAAACACGAACACATGTCTTCATTTTGGTTTCAAAATATATACCAAATCTCTTTAAAAAATGAAATGAGCTTTTATAAAACAAAACTCTGGTAAGATCGGAAAATAAAAAACCCCCCCAAAGAATCAAACATGTTAAAAATAACACGGACATATCTTGGTAATATCGGTTATATAAATTGCAGATCCGAAAAATTAGCATTTTAAGGAACATAATAGATCTTAAAATATGTAGACAAAATAAGCTCATACATAAACATACGAACATGAAAAATCCAAATAATAGCCAAAAAATCAGTTGAGAGGATACGGAAAAAAAAATGATCTCATGACTTTATGAAGCAGATAAGGTGTTAATACCGATTCAATAAAAAGCATTCACTTCGGTTTAAAAATTATTACCAGATCCAAATAAACAAACCAGTTCTAAATAAAGAAACAACAGGCATATAAAAAAAATCGAATCGCACTAAAGATAAATGTATCGAACTGATCTGGAAAAAGACACGAACACATCTCTTCATTTTGGTTTCAAAATATATACTAGATTTATTTAAAAAAATGAAATGAGATTTTATAACCAAAACTCCGGTTGGATCAAAAATTAATAGTCACAAAAAATTAAAAGTGTTAAAAAACACGGACGGATCTGGATAAAATTGGATCTGCAAATTGTATATACTGTGTTAATACAAATTCAATGAAAAAAAATTCACTTCGGTTTAAAAAATATAAACCAGTTCCAAAAAACAAATCAGTTCTAATTAAAGAAACCACATACATATAAAAAAAAAGTCAAATCACACTAATAACGGAACATATCGAACAAATCTGGAAATAAACACGAACACATCTCTTCATTTTGGATTCAAAATATATACGAAATCTTCTTTAAAAAAACAAAATGAGATTTTATAAACAAAACTTTGGTTAGACCAGAAATTAAATAGCCATAAATAAATTAAACGTGTTAAAAAAATACGAATGGATCTGGATCAAACCAGATCTGTAAATTACAGATACGGTGTTAATATCGATTGAACAAAAAACATTCACTTCGGTATAAAAAATATATACCAGATCCAAAAAACAAATCTGTTCTAACTAAAGAAACAATAGATGTATAAAAAATCCGATCGCATCAGAGATGAAAAATATCGAACAAATCTAGAAATAAACACGAACACATCTCTTTATTTTGGTTTCAAAATATATACCAAATTTGTTCTAAAAAATAAATGAGACTTTATAAAACAAAACTCTGATTTGATCACAAATTAAATAGCCATAAAAAATCAAACGTGAAAAAAACACACGAATGGATCTGGATAAAAATCGGATCGCTAAATTACAGATCGAAAAAATCAGTGTTTATAAGGAACATATCAGATCTTAAAATATGTATACAAAATCAATTTATACATAGACATACTAATTGTAACACCCCGTATTTCTAAGGATATAGAAATTAAATTAAATTGGTGATTTGGAGAATTTATTTTAATTTGGAAGGATTTGTTTAATTCAGTGATTTAAATTTAATTAGTTCAGGTTGATATTTATTTTCACGTGGAACAGATTTTGAAGAGAGATAAGAAAAGTTATATAGAGTAACTCGGATGATGATTTAGAGGTCACTATTGATTCCGAGTAGGTCGAGATATCACCCCGGGGTAGTAATTGGGTATCGGGACATTTTTAGGCATAACTGGACCCACATTGGGTTGTTCAGGTCATTTGGCTATGCCCATTAATCTAAAAATTGGGTAAACATTATTTAACCTAAGTTAAAGAATTAGGAGCAACTATAACTCATTTAAAACAACCTAGAGCTACAGATAAGAAAATAGATGAAAGAAGGGAGATTTCTGGGAGCCAAACCAAGAAGGATTGAGGGTGTTCTTCGTCGAATTTGCATCTACGTCAAAGGATCAGACCCTACGAGTCCATAGAGGCAAGTGATTTATTTTTCTTTTAAGGTAAATTCATGATAATCAATTCATATCTTAGTGGGTGTAATTGAAAATCAGTTTTTGGGAGGGTGTTGATATAAAATTGGGTTTTTGATAATTGGAGTAAATCTTATAGATAAATGACTCAATTGATAATCGATTATTATATAGGATTCTTAGAATATGATTTTTATTTGATATCCAGTAGTTGAACTCATGTAATTTGGATTTATCGAATCAAATATAGGTTGAGACCGGGATGAACTGTTATAAACCCAAATCAGGAGATATTGAGAAAGGTAATAAATTTAATGAGGTTGAAGATTATTATGGTGATTCAAATGTATTTTGAGAGTAGAAAAATGATGGGAAGGATTGTTTGAGTTTTGGGTTTGATGAATAAAAGATTAAGTGTTTAAAAATGATGGAAACGGCATCGCGAGGAACAAGAGTCATGGCCTAGGTAGGGCGAACCGGTTCGGGGGTCAGGCCGAGCTGGTTTGGGGGGTCTATTTTCCGAAAGGAATTCTTAGGGTTAAAAATGGAGGGTTCCAAGGTAACTGTTAAATTTAAGGGATAGAAACTGACTAAGAACATTGTATCGGCTTATTTTACCTCAATGAGAAGGGGGAATTTAGGAGGGAAATTACTATGAAGTGAAAATCAATTAGTGATTGATATCTATTAATAAAGTAAGGGAAATGAAATTTCATAGGACTTGAACAATGGTCCGATTAGATGTGTTCGGATATCGTATTTCAACTATAGAAATAATCTGAGTGGCTAGGGCTCTTAGAGTAGTGCGGGGGAAATACGAAGGGTAGTTAAATAGTGAATTAATAATGCATATGATATTCTGGGGTTCTATATATATTACATGTCAGACATATGCTATAGGTAGAGTGTGTCCCTATATTGATGTTATATATGTATAAATAGTTTGTGTGATTACCTGTTTGTTAATTGATTATGTGTAAAGATACCTAGGCTACTTGCTAACACGGGAGGTTTCGCATCGTTGACAGTCTTATTCTGATGAGCCCATTGGGGGATATTAACCTGTACCTCATAACATAGAACTTATGAATTGAGAACCACTTGTGTGAAGAAGGGTGTGACCAGTCATTTGGGTGCGTTAGGTGTGTGCGTAACCCAAAGACTTAGGACTATTTTTGCCTCCAATATGTGTCGTTTGATTTTATGGTTCGAGGGCCATATCCGAACCGATGTCCTTATTTAGTACGTGATGTACCAGGACTTGATAGTAAAGTATGCCCACATCACAGGTCGTCACCTAGGGATGTTGTATACGTATATACTATGATAGTGATGTGTGTGTGTGTGTATATATATATATATATATATATATATATATATATATACATATATATATATATATATATGTGTGTGTGTGTGTGTGTGCTTTAGTAGACATTGTCGATAATGATATCCAAATAAATTTCAGTATGTGAGAACTTTATAATTAGTTGGAGACACTAAATAAATAATAAGGGATTGGAAATTTGGTACCGTATTGTATGGGCAATACGGGTGCGCATAGTAAAATATTAGATGGGGAAAAAGGCCTAAGACTGAGAATATTATATAGACTTAATTAAAGATGATTAATTAAGTTAATGAGATAAATAACATCTGAAACTAATAAGTTACTAGGGCTAGAGTAGTGTGTCTGGAAGTATTCATAGCAAGCTTAGTTAGATGAGGTAGTACAACTATGAGGGTTAGGAAGAAGCGTTAGGTGTGCACTTTAGATGAAGAAAGAGAATTATCTCAAGGGAGTGTGACACTAACTTAAATATGAAGAGAATTCATGCATTTTATTTGCTGCAACATTATTCACTTGCTAAATATTTTCAAAATTTTTGGGTTCTAGCCCTTGCTGCAAATATTTTCAAAACCTTTTAGGTGTCCATCCACACGAATGCCAGATGACGCGACAGAAAATGTGTCTCAGAAATGCGTTCACTCTAGGCTCAAGTGCAAGCCTATCGCTCAAGTAATAATCCCAGTAAGTCGGGTATCGATCCTCAGGGAAAAAGGACAACAGAGTTGTGACGATGGGAAGAGACGGACAGACCCTAACTTTGACTCTAAAAAGAAAAAGAAAATTTGATTTGGTTTTGAGATTGATTACAGTTAAATGCAATAATGAAATTATGAGAGATGCAACAATACTAATCTACCAAAATTAGGAATGAATGATGATTCGAAAATTTTTGTTTTAAATGATGAGAAAAATAGGACGGGAATACAATCCCCCAACCCTAGTGTAGTGCAGTTATAATATTAATCATAAATTTATCTGATTGATCTGACCCGGAATTTAGTACTCCGAAGCATTATGTATACGAGGTTCAAGCCCGCGTCATACCTAATCTGAGGATGAGTAAATCAGTACCACGATAGTGACACTCAAATTGCATTATAAATCATCACGAGTACCTAGAGGTAAACGAGATATAAAGATATACAATTATTGTGTAACTACGCAATACGATCATAATCAATCACTAAATTCATAGGATTAATTTTATACACACACACTAACACATCAGGCTGGGTTCATGTACCCCGGCCTTTGAAAATCTAGCCTAACATGTTGAATTTAATGAAAATAATGATTGATGTGCAGGAATTCATAAGTACTCTAAGGAAAATAGTAATTAGATGTAGAAAAGAATTAGAATTAATAATTACTCACTAAAATTACCCAAGCAATAAGTGAAACAATGAATGAAACTAATACTCACAAAAATCACTGAATAAATCTTCAATCTTTGAATTAAAACTGCAATTGTTAGCTAAACTAGGGTTTCTGGAAAAGGAGAGGAAAAATCCTACTAATTCTCCGTCCCCATAACAATAATAAATTGGGTTTTTATACCCTACAACAATTTCGGAGTTCAGCTGCACTAGGAGTCTTTTTGGGAAGAGATAGGATTTGCAAATCTCGAAGACCGGACCGGTCCGAGCCTTAGGCGGACCGGTCTGCTCCCAAGGCGAATCAGTTATTTTTATTTTGGGGCGGACCGGTTCCTTTTATTTTGACTTTTTGGCTCAACTTTGACTGCTCATAACTTTTGTTCTGGGATTCCGATTGAGGTGCCGTTTCTTCCTATGTACTCATGAATGAGATGTCTTCAACTTATCTTAGGTACCTCATCTGAATTCCGAGTGGAAATTCCACTTTTTCCCTTTTGACTTTTCCTTCTTTCTTTCTTGATTCTTCTGGTTTCTCACTTCTGTTTCTTGACATCAAATACCTGTAAAATCACTACAAAATACCAGAACCTCGGTGTACTCATTAGGATCAGTCAGTAGCACGATTATGAGATAAATCCAACTCAATTACGTTGTTCGAGGTTCTATAAGTAACTAAATCAAGGGATAAATTAGGAAGAATTTATGCCTAATCACCAGACTTGATTATCTATTCCAGGAATACGCAGTTGCATCATATATGGATGCATGCAAGATTTACAGTAGATGGTTCTTTTATTTCATTACTAGATTAGGAAATCTTATCTTCATATTTGTTTTTAGGCGTGTTGACTTCAGGACTTATTCAAATTATTTTAGTTCAGATTTTGTTTTGAGATTTATTATTAGTTGTTTGATATTTAATTTTGGATTTTATAGCCGATGGTTTATTCGGTAAGTCATTTATTATTCAGTACCATTTTAGACAGTGATCGTGTGTATGGTTTAGTTTATTTTGTTTTAGCATTTTGTTATTTATTTAATGAAAGAAAAAACTTGACACTTGCTTAATTACCTATTAGGTGACTAGTAATTAATATATTTTTTGACAGTGATGCTAAGAATAAACCAAATGAGAATCTTGTTTTAATTTAATAAGCGCACATACTAATCAAAGTGCTCGTTAGCGGTTTACTAAGATAAAACAAAGGGCTTTTTTAGCTGGATCCAGAACGAATAGGAGATCTATCAGTACGCCATCCGCTCCATATCTTTCGTAGTTTAGGAACTCGTACATCCACGGGACACCTTTCGTAGTGAGGGAACTCCTCTATTTTTAGGTTGACGAGCGACTTTCATTTCCGAAAAAAGCATAAACCCAGGTATTTTCGGGTTGATCACCCGATATTTAATTGGGCGGGGTGTCACAGATGGTATTAGAGGATCAGGTTCTAGTGTCCTTAGGATCTGTTCGGCTTTTCTACATTTTATCTTAGCATTTCTTTAGTATAGAACTCTATTATTAGGACTATTATACTCATCTTTACGTGCTTGGAGATATCGTGCTTCTATTAAATATTATACAGATGATAAACTAATACAAGTCATTTGAATTTTAGATTCTACTGAGAAGAGATTGATCGGCTAGAGTAGCAGCTAGAGAAGAGGTGAGAGAGGCTCATCAGGAACCGGAGGTTCTGCAACCGCAGTCACCACCAGGGATGATGACGACAGCACATGTGGCCAAAATATTAGACCAGGCTATCAATGCAGCTATGACTGCCATGGTTGTCCACTTTCCACAGACCCAGCCACAGCCATTAGTGGCACCTGAAGCTCAGGCCCACCCGGGGTCGTTCGAATGGCAGAGAGCAAGGTAAGCATTTCATAAGGGTCACCCTTCGGAGTTTCTGGGTAACTCAGATGTAGCAGTGACCAGTCATTAGAAGAAAGACAAGAAGTGCCATCTGCGTATGATTTATTACAATGCCAATCAAAAATAGCCATTTACGATGTTCAAGCTAGTAGGCGCAACTTTTCCATGGTGGGAGTCTGTCACCATCGCAGAGGAGAGAGATAGGATGACCATTGGGGAATTTTGGGTGCGGTTCGATCGCAATTCAAACAGAAATGCGGCGACAGTTTCTCAATATTTTGTAAGGAGATATGATTGTGGCAGAATACTAGGTAGAGTTTATTCGGTTAGCAAACTTTGTAAAAGATGAAGTAAATACTGAAGAGAAAAGAATGTGCAAGTTCATAGATGGACTTGTGACGCGACCAAAAATGTGTCTAGTGTGCATGCTATGTAGGCTCAAGTGTAAGCCTATCGCTTAAGTAATATCCTGATGAGTTGGGTATCGATCCTCATGGAAAAAGGACGAACGAATTCGTGACGACGTTGAGAAGATGAAGAAATCCTAGCTTTGACTCTAAAAGAAACAAAAAGATAATTTGGGGGATGAAACAACTATGACTAGATGCAAATTTTTGAGTAACCACTATGAAACTAAGAACTAACAATATGCAACTACGCTAATTAAACGAAACGCTGATGATAAATGGATTAAAGATTTAACTATGAGATGAGAACAAGAGGTTGGGTTACTATCCCCCCCACACTAGTAGTTCACTTCATAGGATACTAGATTCGGAACTAAGATTTTAAATGAACCCGATCTTTATTAATCCTAATTATTCCATATATGAGTGATCGTAGACCGTACCATATGAAATCAAAGGCAAGAATAAAGCGGTGTCAAATTAATCAATACGCATGTCGAACTCTTAGGTATTCAAGTTACCTAGGGAAAACGAGATCAAAAGTAATACGACGGTTGCAATAGTTAGGCAACATGATTCATCTAAGATTTTAATTCAAAAGTCTATTACCCATTATGGTGAACTACCACTACACCAAAATGGGAGATTTGTGAGTGCTGTTAGCACTCACAAATGACCTTTATAACTGCTATTTACCGTCATAATTTAGGGGTGACAAAAGAAAACTTATAACTCCTAACAGCAGTCACAAATTTTTATAACCCCTATGGACTGGTGAACCCAATTTGTAACTGCTATTCGTAACTGCTCTCAGTAGTCACAAATATAACATTCATAACTGCTGACAGCAGTCAGGAATATTAGATTAGTAACTGCTCACAGCAGTTACGAATGTTATATTTGTGACTGCTAATAGCAGTTACGAATCTTATATTTGTGACTACTGTTAGCAGTTACAAAATTGATAGTAGTGACAAATTTGTGACTTCTATTAACAGTTACAAAATTAAATTTGTTAAATGTGGTAAAAGCTATTACAAATATCTTTATATTTTCACAAAATGATGAAATAATGAAAGTAAAATAAATATCATGATAACAAGTCTAAAAATTTTGACAACATTTCATTTATATTTCACATATTCCAAATATTGAGTACACATAAAACTTGTTTAAACTTAATTTAACATCAAACAACCCCTTTGTGGGAGCTAAGTACAAAATGAACATAGAATAAAAATAAACTAAAAAAAAATAACGACACAACACTACAATGACATGGAATGTCATGAACATGTAACAAATCATTCTAAATCTAGACCAGGAGTCACCACACAGTGGATACGCTTCGTGAAGTCTAGTTATATCAGTCGTGGGGGGTATTGATGTGGTGACATCCTCCCTCGTGTACTCGGAGTATGCTTGTTGAGCAAGTTCAATGGACTCAAATTTTTTGAATACGGTGCCTCGGTATCCATTGACTTGTGCTTGTGTTGCTTTCCACGAAGTGTAAACACCTGGATTTAGGCCTTTGAATACTACGTATGCCGGGTATACCACGTGTATTCCTACAAATAATAAAGTGTAGCTATGTTAGTTACAATAAAGAATATGGGGTACATTATCAAAACAGAATATCAATATAAAGAAAGTATAAGCACTTCAGGATCATCTAGTTAACCAACATCAAAATTGGGACCTATATTTTCTGAGGCAACAAAAAATTCCAGTTTAATTGATGCTACTGAGCAGTGTATATAATCATCCATAAGATGAAATTAGCAACCATGTACAAACAATAGCAAGGATTAAAAAATCCAGGGAAAAATGGAATGTGGTCCTCTCTCGATAACAGAAAATACTGAATTTTCCATTAATAAGCATACCAAAAAACTATATACTACAAATGTGTTTCATACAACTGGAAATGGACAACTTAAAAAAATAACTCTCGAGCAAATCACAAATACTCATGTTAATCCCAAGAAACTCAATTGTCTTCATGAGACACATCTTATGTAGAGGCATCAATTTAGCACATAATATCATCAAAAAAAATAGCATAGGAGCATTAAAGAAATATATGGGTAATGAATTCAATATGAGTATCAGCATATGCATGTTCGAAGGGATGCATTCAGAAGTTTCTTACAAATCGAACATTAAAAGCTGACAGCAACCGAGATTGTTCAGAAACTTTTAGCTTACAATACGAAATGAAAAATTGCACTAACATGAAAATTATGGAATACCGACCCCGCTATAGTTAGAACATAAGAATGATAAGGTACTAACTCAGTTCAACCAGCAGCACGCGGTTCCCATATCTCAGTAGACTCCTAAGATCCCGGAGCAACCAATGTTTCCTAATCTGGTGGAACATTAGAGTGGTTATGATTCTCAGATCTCTCCATCTTTGAATTTCCTCTAAACTCTCAAATCAGTTTTATTGTGTATTCTATAAATTCTGTAGCTCTTCGGTGTTTATTTATGAGTGAACAATATATTGAAAGTTCTATTTATTTCAGAATCTACATGGCGTGTTTGGTCATAATCCCCAATCAGCTAATAGCAGAATAAAGAAGCTGTTAATAATGCATAAGGTTTCATGTACAAGAAGCTGTTATCTCAATGAACAAGAATGTAGTGAATCTTAAGCATGAAACTTTTCAAATGGAATAATCAATATAGACTTTATATGTCGATGATGTGTCAAAATATACCAGTATCTGAGGCAGGATATCATGGTTAGTGTCAGTTCTGACTCACTGAACTATTGCAGTTATGAGATAAATGCGAAAAACACTAGAACACATGACTAAGCAGTAAATTAAGAATTAGCATTTCCTCACTGTTCTAATTTAAAACATCAGAACTTGTAAATTAAAAAAATTCATGAGATAAAGTAAATTAGAACCTAAGGTCAATTTAGAATTTTTCAAATGACTAAGCAGTAAATTCAATTTCAATTGACCTTTGAAATTGACTAAGCAGTAAATTAAACTAGAGGACTGACGAAAAAAGCAAAAAACAATTCAAGTGCATGTGATGGCAACCACGTGGGAGATTAGAATTTATTACAAGTCACCGGAGATATCAGAATAAGATAAGTCGAATGTATATGTTTGCAACAAACATTTTGTTATCGGAAGCATGATATCTTTATTAAACTGAAATTTCGATGAAGTGAACAAGCAGTCCACTTTTATAACCAAAAAAAAAATAAGAGAATCTATACAAAAAATAGTTTTAAACAAAACAAGATAATCCAGAAAACAAAAACAGGAACAGTCCACTCGAGCAGAGATGCAGTTTTCCATGTGCATCTTGAACTAAACCTGCTCCTAGATCACGATCCCAACCAAAACCACATTTTTTCATCTATTCAGAGGAATATTTTCAAAAGGTTTTAACATTGATGCCGATAATGATGTTATAAACTTTACCTTGTGCCATTGAAAATTCTACGTGGTCAATGAATTAGAGTTCAAAGAAGCAATTATTGTGATATGGTAATTGTTATTCAACGATAAATTAAGGAAGCCCTCACCACCACCACCACCCCAACAATCTTCCTAAATCGAGTGCTCCTACTTCCAACCAAATGCAGATGAGAAAGGAATCAATGCCTTTTGATATAAATTTTAAGGAAATCTTTGGAGACCTCTCACCAATCTCTTGGAATCCCAACCATTCAAGTTCAACCCATACTTTTTTACAATAGCACACCAAAGAGAATTTCTCTAGAATCTCCACAACCACTTAGCAAACAAGGCTTTGTTTTTCAAGATTAGGCTTCCAATTCCCAACCTCCCTCTGTTTTTAGATTTAGTTACCACTATCCAACCAATTAAATTCCATGTTTCCCTTCCCAGAAAAAAGATTATAATATGTTTATCAATTATTTTTGAAATTTTAAGCGGGGGTTTGAACATAGAGCCGAGTCTGTAGGGTCATTTTCTCCAAAACTTTTGCATTCTTTATAATATACCTAACTAGCACAAGCTCATTACTGCATCCATACATATAACTAGTCAAAAAGGTTTTGAGACACGATAACAAACATTAGGGCACACGTTCTGTCTCATTCCACCATGATTCGTTATCGCCACAATCAGGGTATTCCTTATAACAAATAAGATGTTGTAGGTTATCAGAGTTATCAAGCAAGCTTTGCAGCACATGCAAGTTGCAGCATCTGACATAAGCCTCCAACCGAGTTAAATTACGAAACACCGAAGCTACATAGGCAGATCCATTGCTAAGATCTTGAGCCTTGGAAAAAAATCAAGCCTGCTAAAACATTGTTGGGGTAATTAACTTTAGAGAGATACAAAATCTTAAGATTTGGTAAACTGATTGAGCTTACTGCAGGTATGGACATCATTCCAGAACTAAAATTTAGAACCTCAAGTGTATTGAAAGTAAAAAGGTGTCGAGGCAACTCAAATTTACTTCATCTCATGATTACTAGTATGCGACTTAACATGGGAAAATCAACCATAGACCCCAAAATCTTCAAGTACTTTTAATCGTGTCCGAGTGACGCATAGGAATGAAAATTCTTCAATCGACGTACCAACATTTTGAGAATACACAAAACCTAATTTATCACACCAATGAACACACCCAAGCATATCAGGCATCAGGTATCAGTTGAATCCAACTGATATATCAAGTAGTGTTCAATCATATATCAAGCAGTGCTCAAGCAGTAAAGCATAAGGCTTAAACACTACTAATATTCAAAACAGATAGACACTGGATACATTCAAAACAGATTATTAATTGATTCAAAACAGATTACTAATTTTCAATGTAGAGTTCAAACACTACTGATTGTTCACTTTGACAATTTGTTCAAATTTCTCAAGACAAATTACTCTGGATCACTTAAGGATAAGACAAAGCAATGACCAAACCACCCAAGATTTCTCGACATCCTTAATAGTGTCCGCCCCATGACTTCGATGATACAAAGGATGATTTTCTTCTCCTGGGTCAACACTACTGACGTAAACCTTACGTTCAAATATCAGCAATTGATAGTCATGCACCACCGTTCCAGTAGCAGCTGAAGAAACAACTTGTCCACTTTAAATCTTCCTCTGATTTGAAAAATCGAATAAATCAACATATGCATCATGTGGAGGATCAGTTAAATCTCCAAAGTCTGGCTCAGTTGAATCTCCAAAGTTTGGCTCAGTTGATGGGGGGTAGGAGTGTAATCATGGGGACTTGAATGCGGAACTAGAGTGTAATTACGAGGACTTGGATGTGGTATTCTCAATCCATTCGATTCAAAAGCACTTAAAAGCATGGTAACAGATGATTTGAGAAATGCCATATCCTCATCATATTTTTCTTCTCGAGTCTTTGCTCTAGTAAACTGTGATACTATAGGAGCAATTGCCTTAAGTTTTTTTTAGACACGGGTCCAACACCACGAGTCGCCCCCTAGTGTCTTTTCCTCTAAAGGCAGTCAATGCATCTGTATCAATATTGTTTCGGCTTGAAGAACCTTGACTACTTCTCAGCTCACTCAATTTTTGCTGCAAATTTTTTTATGAATCGATTAAAACCATTGAATGATGAAATTTAAAGGAATTTAATTATTACAACTGAGATTACGAAACTCGCCATATCAACATCTACCTTTGGGTGAAACTCCCCAGTTTTCCGCCTACGACTTTCGATATACACTTCTGAACGATCAACAGGTCGTTTATTTTTAAGCACCTATAAATTAATTTTCCATTAACTATTTGAGAAAGACATATAATATATATACACATTAAAATAAGAAATGGTGTATACTGTCTCCTTAGTTTTCTCAGCATACGACGTCCAACCAAGACAATGGAGGTTAGTCTTTTTAGCCTTGTTCACCCGGCCTTGGTGTCGTTGTTTCAATTTTGCCTCAGATGTTTCACGCGAGACGAATTCATTCCACTCACGGACAGGGATATGCTATTTCTCTAGTACTTGATCCTCCAGCGCCTTTATCCCATCACTGTCCAATCCCTTAAAATAAGTCGAGCGGAGGTTACTTATAAAAGTCTTCAATTGAATACCAATGGATTTCATAGACCCCTCCTTCTGGTCGGCCGAAAGATTGAACTCTTTCATGAGCGTATCCCACAAGTCGTCCTTTTTTACTTGCTCAACCGTATCCCAACTCTCATATTTTAAGCCAATACAAGATTTTAACAAAGACAAGGCTCGAGCTTTAAAAGGATTCTTACCACCTATTGGTAAAACTAAATAGGTTAAGGGAAACGTTGTCATCCAGAATAGACTGAATCTCGATAGGTGCCTCTATGTCATATACCGATGTAGTCAAGCACTGAGGAGAATGTAAAACAACAAACCATGGATCATTATTGGGGCTCTTTGTATAAAACACTTGCTTTAAGTTTTGGAATGCATAAACGAATGCCTCATCATTCACATTATCTTTACTCTTCAACTTGGCCAAACCAACCTTCACCATATGGGTGACAGGGTCGACCATACATGAATTCTTGTCCTCCACTCTCACCCAATCACAGTAAAATACAGGTATGCTGAAAGATATATAATCTAATAGGACAATTTGTTTAATAATCCCATAATACGTCATCTCAGCTTCTATCAAGTTTTTATCTTTCGTGCTTTCCCTGAAATGAGTTAATGCTTTATACGAAAAGCCGCTATTTTGTTTCCCAATGAGTTTTAAGTCGTGTGTGCTTGAAGAGAACACAAAACCATTGACCAGATATTGTCCAAACTCCTTGGCTACAAAACTAGGCCCATTTGCTAGATGTGCAAGCCTCATCGATACTTCACCAGCTTTCAATAACTGAAACCAAAAAAGTATTTGCATTGTGAATATGTTGCAAATACAGTAAATAAAAGTGAGCTATTACTGTAGTCACCTCTGATGCTACCCAATGCCTAAAGTAATTATATGCGCTCGCGCCTCCCTTCCTCCTCTTGGCATGCCCGCACTCATTATATTGCCTAGGTTAAAACACTAAAAATATTAATTTCTAATGAATATAGCATCGAACATATTACATTATTTTACAAAATATTTTAAATAAACTCACATTTTCCATTTATCTATGTCTTCATGCGTCTCGAATACATATCAAGCCACCTGGTTATATTATATACTTGTTAGATTCACTACCTTACCTTTACCTAGGGCCTCCTCATCCGCAAACTCTTCTAAATCATCAATAAAGTGTTCACGACCTCCATAGTTTAGGTTAGGCATATATTCCTTTGCATATAAGGAAGACTCTTCCATAATGTACTCTTCAGCAATAGACCCCTCAACATACCGTGTATTCTTAACGTAATATTTAAAAAATTTCATTAATCGTTCGAACGGATACATCCATCGGTACCTTACTGGTCCACATAAAAGCGCTTCATCGCATAAATGCACTAAAAGGTGGATGCTTATGTCAAAGAATAAGGGAGTAAAGTGCTTCTCCAAAACACATATAGCCTCGGCCAAAGTTTCTTTCGCTGCCATTATGTGCATCCTATTAGAACTTCTCACACAATAGGAGAAACATAAGTTAATTTGCAGAATGGCCCTTCGAAGATCCTTGTGTTCTGAAAAATAGTGTCCGAACAACAGAGGGCAAGTTGCATTATCACATGCCGATCGTGGGACTTGCACTTTTTCAAATATTTTGTTGCGTCGCAGACAATCCTGCGTATGTTGGATGAGAAATTAGAAGGTACCTTCAAGACCTTTAATGTTTCTATGAACATATTTCTTCCTTCAATGCTCAAAGTATAAGATGCAACTGGAATATGCTTTTTTCCAGTGTTTGGATCTTCTTCCAACCATAATGATCTTTTAATCTTCAAATCATGAAGATCTTCACGGGATTTTTCTCTATCCTTGGAATGAGAACCACCAATGCATGTGCTTACGAGATGTTCAATAATATTTTTCTCAGCGTGCATTATGTCTATCACATGTCGCACAGGATGTTCCTTCCAGTATGACAAATCAAACATTATTGATCTCCTTGACCACGCCATTTTCACATCAACATCCTTTCTTTTACCCTTTTGGGCCAAAATTATGGGGTGTTTCCCCCTCAACTTTTGATCAGCCTTGAATGACCTTTCTTCAATTTCCAAACCAGAAAGTATTGGTGGATGTGGTCGCGTCTCGATGCCTTGTGAGAGAAAATTGCTTCGTATTGACCTGAATTTGTGACTTTGGGGCAGAAATCTCCGATGACTATGATAAAAAAAGTTTACCACTTTTCTTAAGCCAGATGGCTTCAGTCTCTTCTCCACATATAGGACAACCAAGGTAACCATGTACATTGCACCCAGATAAGGTTCCATAAGCAGGAAAATCATGAATTGCCCATATCAACATAGCTCTCAAAATGAATTCCTCCTTTTTGTACGAGTCGAACGCTCTCACAGCTTCAACCCATAACTCATTCAATTCATCTATTAGTGTCGCTAAAAAAACATCAATGTCACTACCGAGTGATTTTGGACCTAGTATCAACAACAACAAAATTAAAAACTCCTTTCTCATGGACAACGACGGGGGCAAATTTAAAGGCACCGTAAACACAGGCCATATACTCCAAACGGGTTAAACCCATCGATTGATATTCCAAGGCGAACGTTGCATATTTCTTTAGCAAAGTCTGGGTATCGCTGATTTGAAAATTTCCACACAGATGAATCAATCGGATGTCGCATGAGATTCTCACCCACCTCTGCTCGACCATACCAAGTCATTGCATCTGCGACCCAAGGTATATTTTAAAGTCTCTTCAATCGAGGACCTAAAGGGAAATACTTTAACACCTTCTTAGGTATTTGCGTATCTACTTTCAGCAAATTTTTATTATGTACTATCATCTTTTGTTCATAGCTAGGTACCTTACATACAGGACAAGCCCGCTTGTCCTTATGCTCCTTATAGTATAAAATGCATTCATACTTGCAGCAATGAATTGATTTATATTTCATACCCAAACCTTTCAAATTACCCTTCATGATCAAATAATTTACTGGCAGTATATTTTCTTTGGGTCCCAGATGAGTATTGCCCTCACACTTTTTCCCGACATGATAAATTTGCTCTTTAAGTTGTGCAACCCAACCATGGCATATAACTTTTTATGGTCGGGGTTGGAGTTACGGTATAATGGTGTTGCGACTGTTGCTTTTAACCGTATATAATCCTTAACTTGGTTCGTATCGTTGCCAATATGATCCTCACGGCCTAAATCATTCCCTCTACTATCTTGCTTTTCTTATGTTGCGTGCACTTCGTACGTATCATTTATGAGATTGTTTAGCCTATCATGTACTAACAGGTCATCATTTGTGTGAACGGTTTCATTGACAATTATTTCTTTTGGAATATACTTAAATTCCCTCTCCCCATGGAAATGCCAAAACGTGTAGTCAGCTTGCATACCCCAATGAAACAAGTGTACTTTTACATCTACCCCTTTCAAACGTTTACCATTTTTACAATGATTGCACGGGCATGGGATAATATCAGTTTTGAGATTCTTCATTGCATAATTCATAAAGTCTTTAACCCCATTAACGTATACTGCCACCCCAACCCTTAAAAACTTAGCAGGACATGTTGACTCTAATGAAAAACATAAAATCTAATGTGCATGGGTGCATAATTATAAAGAGAACAGATCTAAACATGCAAACAATGATTGGAATATCAGGAAATAATCAAAAAAATGCAAAGAGAAATGAACTTGAAGGAATAGAGATGAAAGAAACAAGCTCTTAGGAAGAAAACCTTCAATTAATGCTTAGAACTTGAATATTTGTTGAAGCAAGTTAAACCCTAGTGTTCTTGGGTGTAAGAAGTCTCTCCAACTCCTCAAAACCTAGCTATCTAATATCTGGTATATCTCATAACTAAGTATATCACGTATTATTAAGTCATCGTCCCATGCACAACTCTTGTTTTTAAATAAATATATAAAAAAATCCCCGTCGAATCGGTTCGAATTTTCTATGCTTTACTGGGGCAAACGATTCGCTTTTCCAGTATTGCCAGGAATTTTTGAGGTGGGAATTTTTTTGAGCCTTTTCTTCTCTTTTTGCTTCTTTTTCCATGATTTCTTCCTAACTTCAAACCTTCATAAATTTTCACTCCTAGCTTGGATTTGGACACCACTTATTCCTATGCGCTCATGGGACCACGGACTTCAAATTCTTCGTGGGAGTCCGTGTCTAGTTCTGAGTGTAAATTTACAAAATTGCCCCTCAACTTTCCTTCTCTTAATGTTCATCTTTCTTTCTCGACTTTGAGTTTTCTCCTTTCTTCTCTTGAAGGAATTTCCTGCAAAATGTATGAGAAATACACAAAACTCGATGCACTACATAGAAAATGTAGTAGCACAAATATGAAAGAAATCAATGGATTTTACGTTACACGAGGTGATAAAAACCTCTAAATTAAGGGGATAAATACACAATATTTATGTATAATCAAACCCCTCGAACATCTAACTTTGATCGTCCCGAGCAATGTAAAAGAATTTAAGCATATTTGAATACCTAATCAACACATGACATGGACAAAATACCACTTTCACAAGCTAGTGATTGCATTTAGCGTATGCAACAAGCCATTAAACCCTTAGGTTACCCCAGTACGAGGAGTTATGTCTCGTGAGGGATTGCTATGAATATACCCACAAAATTCATTGTTGACTCAAAGGAATTCAAAATCTATAAAATTTTATAACTTAAACTTTTCGAAAAATAGTCACCATAAATTTGTATTCGTAAGTCTCAATTTTTCGTGTATATGTGAAGCCAAAAATTAAACCTTAGACTTCCACTGATTGGTCATTCTGTTAATTTTTGAAAATTCATTTTGATTCAAGTAATCACGGGATTCTCTCATAAACGAATCACTCGAAACGTGGCAATTTCTCTCGGTGTGCGTGATTTATAGGAGTAAATGTAATAGGACACAATTTCATGCACACGAATATGAAGGACGGACTATTTGAGGTGGAGGGATCTTGTCAACGGGTTACGATTATTGGGAAACTGAAAACATTATCTCTAATATGCACATTTAATCTCTTTTAGTATCTTTTGCCTTAACTCTCCACGCGGTAACCAATTTCACAATTTGGGCTCGATTAGGATTTTTTCGGGTTATAGGGTGTAATGGGTAATATTGGGAATGGTTAGAAAATTTGGAATTGAAAAATGTTCTTAATGTGTCCATTAATGCTTCTTCGTGCTATTGCTAAATTTTTTTCTTGTTTTTTTATATTTTCATTTTTGTTTTCTTGCTATTTTTGTTGAGCATTGTTTTATTTTTTTGGCCCCTTTTTATTTCACTATTTGGATTAAATTTTTGAAATTTTCATTTTCACCATTCCGAGCTAATTAGGTGTTTCAGGTTTGTCAAATGAAGGGGAAAATTTCATTTGACACAATTTGGGTGACAAAAAGGGATAAATTTTTCACAACTTTTTTGGGCCAATATTTTTGGGTATCAAACGAGGGCCTACTTCATTGCCTAAATCACTAATTGCGTTACCATATGTGTCTCAAGGTGAATTAAATTTAGAGATTTATTTAGCCCTTTTTTCAAGACAACATTCCATTTCCCATAATCGATTAAAGTGAAGGAATTGAGATCCTGATGACTTATTCTAACCACTAAAATGAACTTTGAGTTAACTATTAACTCGGATTGATTTTAGTTTCTCACAAAGATTAATAGGCTCGAAATCTCACCGGGTTTGTTAATATCCACATTTATTCATTAAGTCGTCAATTCACGCTCAATTTCCATCCTTAGTCACTTTTGGCTTTGTGTGTTTGATTTTTTCAAATTCCAGAGTTTAAATAAAATGAAGGTGATATATTTGAAAAGTTTAAACTCCAATTTTTTATTTATTTTGAAGAAAAATATTTTTGAATTTTTAAAAAAAATTTAATATTTTTTTTTTGTATTTTTGGACTTTGTGATTGATAAAAGCATAGTGTACCCCCTAACTTAGGTATTTGCATCGTCCCGAGGCAAAACAGATGACAAAATAAAAATTAAATTAAGGAGAGGATACAAGCAAGGAACAACGTACAAAAATGCAAAAATGGAAAGAAATCACAAAACACACCATTGAAACAAACCAATTTCCATTTATAGATAATGTAAGCATATAGTACTGTGGAAATAGGAAAGAATAAAACCATTACATAAGAAACACAAAACAACCAACCTAAGGGGTGGGTGGGTTGGATGGGCCAGGAGCATTGGGGCCATAGGGATCATAAAAATAGTTGTAGAGAGAGACATTTGGGCCCACTTGCAAATGATATTATTCCTCTTGGAGGCAGATAATAATAGAGGTATCGTGATAGTAGTCATTCATGAACCCATCAAATCACCCCTCGAGTCGGGCCACCCGCCTATTGAGGTCGTCCCCTTTTAGGTCATAGACGGAATCCTTCTCCTCATTGTACTCTTCCTCCTCATCCCCCATTTCAACATCTTCGACCACCGGTGGTGGGTGCAGCACCTCCATTTGGCGCATGCTCCGAGTGATGAAATCTGGTCTAATAGGATTGGGAAGATGGGGTTGCGATGCCGGTGGCTGAATTTCGACGGTATTTAGGAGTGAGGTGATGAACCGGGCATATGGTAGAGCCATTTTACCCTTTTTATCCATGGCAGCAACGATGATTTCCTAGTAAAAGATGCGCGGGAGATTGATGGTACTCGGGTTACCAAGAAGGTGGTAAAGGAAATTTCCATAGCGGATGCGAATGGAAGAATTGTTGGAAGTTTGGAGGATAGCCCCACAAGTGATGATATATGTGAATCGGGTGGTCTCATCAAGGTTTCCTACCGCAAAAGTGTCGCGGTCCCAAATGTGGTTTGGTGTTATGCGTTCGATGCATTGGTGTTTCGGAATTGGGTTTCCAATGTGGGATAGTCAAAGTTGGCGGGAAATGGAACATTGTAAGCACTCATGATTTGGGCAACTATGGAGAGAGAAAATTGGATGGGTACCTCGTCCACATAAGCTTGATACGCATTTTTAGAAGTGTGGATGAGAGTGCCATAAAAAGATCGCACATTGTTCATCCACACCTCCTCGCCAGGATTGGCTAGGAATTTACGCCACCGTTGGTGGCAAAAGATAGCATTCATGGCTTGGGGCAAGCGATCCCAATTAATTTCCCGCTCAATGTGGGTGGTGCGAGAGCTTGAGAAAGATGCCTCGACCCATTGGCTTTCTTGAAAGGAGCTGTAGCCATGGTCGCTGTCATGAAGGATTTCGGTGGAATCGTATTTGACGGGCAATTCGTCGTTGGCCATTTGAATGGGTGAATGGGGAAGAAGGATTTTAGGAGAAATTATGGAGGTGTTAGAGGAATGAAGGGTAAAAGGTGTGTATTTATAGGTGGGATGGTGGGAATTGGAGGGAAGAATTTAGGGGGAAAGAGGGTGAGGGGAGAAAGATTTGGAGGGAAAGGGTGAAGGGAATGTATGGGGAAGGGGGAAGTATGGGGAAGAGGCACATTGGGACGGACGATTTCCTGTAACTAACTGGGAGAACCATTTTAGGTCTGGGGTGAACCGATTCAGGTATATTAATTTTTTATTCGAACCCATGGGCAAACCAGTTCGTCCCTGATAGTTAAGAAAGGGAGAACCGATTCGAATTCCAAGCATGCTTACAACTTTGACATCCTAAAAAAAACTTAGCGTTGGAACTCCGAAAATCCCATTTTCCTAAAAATTCTCAAGACACTCTTCCTAACACCTGATCGTATAAAACACCAAAAACTCACCTTGCCTCGCATAGACTTTTGATCTCGTTCACCCTAGGTAACCGGGATGCTTAAGAGTGTGGCACGCATATCGGTTAATGTGACACAGCTTTATTCTTGTCTTTGATTTCATATGGTGCGGTCTACGATCCCTCATATATGAAATGCTTAGGATTAATAAAGACAGGTTTCATTTAAAATCTTACTTCTGAATCTAGTATCCTATGAAGTTAAGTACTAGGGTGTGGGGGATTGTAACCCAACCTCTTGTTCTCATCTCATAGTTAAATCTTTAATCCATTTATCATCAGCATTTCGTTTGATTAGCATAGTTTCATATTGTCAGTTCTTAGTTTCATTAGTTGTTACTATCAAATTCGCATCTAGTCACAGTTGTTTCATCCCCCAAATAATCTTTTCTTTTCTTTTAGAGTCAAAGCGATGATTCCTTCATCTTTTGAACGTCGTTATGAATTCATTCGTCCTTTTTCCCTGAGGATCGATACCCGACTTCTTGGGCTATTACTTAAGTGACAGGCTTACACTTGAGCCTACATAACATGCACACTAGATATATTTGTGGTCGCACCACTCCCATGATAACATAGTTCATTATATCCGCAAACCAGGGAAAAGAAGAGGTAGTAAAGATTTACTCATCCGGGAAGTACTCGTCTATGGGTGTAGTATCACTAGGTACGTCGGACGAAAGTCGTGATAAGTGATCATCTACGACGTTTTCTACTCCTTTTTTGTCTCTAATGGAGATATTAAACTCTTGTAAAGTAGGATCCACCTTATGAGGTGCGGCTTTGCGTCTATCTTTGCAAGGAGATATTTTAAAGATGCGTGGTCGGTGAAACAGGTGATGGGGGAACCAATGAGATAGGACCGAAATTTATCTAGAGCAAGGACGACCGCTAGCAATTCCTTCTCCGTGGTGGAGTAGTTGAGTTGTGGTTCGATAAGAGTTCGGAAAGCGTAGTAGATGACATGAGCCTTTTTGTCTTTCCTTTGGCCCAAAACACCCCCTATCGCAAAATTGATAGAATCATACATGAGCTCGAATTGTAAGGACCAATCTGGGGCTTGCATGATGGGAGTGAAAAAAATCATGCTCTTTAATTTTTCCAAAGCACTTTGGCAAGCTTTATTCCACTTTAAGGGGGTGTCCTTCATAAGAATGTTGCTTAAGGGTCTAGCAATGGCGGTAAAATCCTTAATGAGCCTTCTATAGAACCCCGCGTTGCCCAAGAAAGAGTGCACGTATTTTAGCAATTTTGGTGGGGGTAGGCCATCCATGGCATCGATTTTTTATCTATCCACCTCGATCCCTTTGGATGACACTATGTGTCCAAGAACTATGCCCTGAGTTACCATGAAATGACATTTCTCCCAATTTAGCACTAATTTCATCTCCGCAGATCGGGCTAGTACTTTCTCAAGATTAGCTAAATATAGATCGAAAGAGGTGCCAAAAATGCTAAAGTCATCCATTAACACCTCCATCCCTCTCTCAATCATGTCACTGAATAAGCTCAACATGAACCTTTAAAAGGTCACTGGTGCATTACACAAGCCCAATGACATATATTTGTAGGCAAACGTACTTAAGGGGCAAGTGAAAGTTATCTTTTCCTAATCTAGTACATCTACCTCAATCTGGTTATATCCGGAATAACCATCTAGGAAGCAATAATAAGCGTAACCCGCTACTCTTTCAACCATTTGATCGATAAATGGAAAAGGGAAATGGTCTTTATTAGTTCCTACATTGAGTTTCCGATAATCAATGCAAATGCGCTAACCAATGGTGGTAAGTTAGGGAACTATATCTCCCTTGGCATTTTAAATTACTGTCATTCCCGACTTCTTTGGGACGACTTGAATGGGGCTCACCCACTTGCTATCCGAGATTGGATAAATAATCTCGACATCCAACAATTTGATAATTTTGGCCCTCACCACATCTTTCATAGTGGGGTTTAGCCTTCTTTGTATTTCTCTCGAGGGCTTCACATCCTCCTTAAGGTGAATCATGTGAGTGAAAATTAGAGGGCTTAGCCCCTTTAGATCAGTTATGCACCAACCAAAAGCACCTTGATTCTTCCTCAAGATCTTTAATAGCTTACCCTTATGCTCTTCATCTAAGCTAGAGGTTACATCAATAGGAAATTTCTCACCCTCCCCTAGGAAAGCATATTTAACGTTGGAGGGTAGCAAGAGTCAGGAATGTGTCGCTAGAGGGAACCATGCGTGCCTCCCTCGGTGGTAACTCTTTAAATCGAGAAACCCAACTTATGCATATTGCATCCTCGTCCGATGTTCTCTCATCAAGTAGCTCACGCAACTACTCAACCTCTATCTCAAACTCGGTACCCTCGCTCTCATGACTCGATACTAAGCAAGCTTCTAAGGCATCTCCACAAAAATTTTCCTCAATGTGCTCTTCTATGATCTCATCAATTAAGCTCACCGCGTGAAGATCATCTTCTTCCCTTGCCTGTTAGGCTATGTTGAAGATGTTAGTCTCTAATGTCATGTGTCCCAAAGGTGAGTTGCATCTGCCCATTTCAACTATTAATTAATGTGTTAGTCATAGCTAAGAATGGGCGCCTAAGAATGATGGGGACATGGTTACTCGAGGCGAAGGAGGGCTCCGTGTCCCAAATGACAAAATCAATCGGTAACTAAAAAGTGTCCACCTGGACTATCACATCCTCGACTATGCCTCTCGGTATCTTCACGTTTCGATCCTCCATTTGGGGAGTGATTATTATGGGCTTAAGGTCACCCAGATCAAGCTTACTATAAATTAAATATGGGAGGATATTAATGCTTGCCCCCAAGCAGAGTAAGGACTTTTCAATTTTATTCTCTCCAATGGTGCGGGAAATAGTGGGTGCACCGAGATCTTTAAATTTAAGTGGGAGATCATTAAGAAGAACTGAGCTCACGTTCTGGGCTAGAAACATGTTTTTCTTTACCTTCATCCTCCTCTTGATTGTCAATAAGTCTTTATGACTTTTGCATAAGCTGGAATTTGCTTTATTTCATCGAGGAAAGGTAAGTTTAATTTCACGTTTTTAAGCACTTCTAGCACTTCATCACGTGGGGTCCCTTTGTGGAGAGGAACCAATATTTGAGAGAATGAAACGGCGGAGGGTGGATTGAAAACTACCGCGGGCTCACTAGTGTCTTCTTTATCGCTTGCATTCGAGGGGATATGTTCGGCCTCTTTTGTGTCGGGCGAAGTCTCCTTGTCATTTGATGTGTCGTGTGGGGGAGGTGATAAATCAACAACCCTCCCACTATAAAGAGTGGTTACAGCTTGATAATTCTCCTGACGTTCTGTAGAGGTGGAGCTAACACTAGGTTGACCTTGGGGAGGTCTTTGGCCTTGGGTAGCCTTCTCTTAGATACTCAACGAGTATTGAAACTTGGAGATGTTTACATTTATTTCTGCGAGCATCCGATCATATCTAGAATTGGTTGCACTTTGGGAGTTGATAAACTGGTTTATTGTATCCTCGAGGTTCCTCCACTGTGGAGTAATATACGGAGCTGGAGAAGGTGGTGCTTGCTGAAATTGAGGAGGCGGTGGAGGTGGGACAACCTGTGAATGTGGGTTCATCCCAGCTTGTGGTTGTCCGTAGTGAAAACCAGGGTGGTTTATCCATGAAGGGTTGTACGATTTCCCATGCGGCGCATTAAAATTTCCCTTGAACCCTCTTATAGCATCCACTTACTCGGTATGCATGGATTTGTAGCCAGAAATCATCGGTCATGCCTTTGTGGAAGGAACCGCCTCACAGATAGCACACGCCTTTTCTTTCGCGACACGACTATATTCGGAGATATATTTCAATCGGCTATCAAGTAAATCTTTCATATCTCTCTAAAACTGATCTAATCGACAGTCTATTAAGGTATTACTATCCAATTGGTATAGACCAGATGCAGTCGGAGCAATAGATGTTTGTCTAGGCCGGACTTGGGTATTAAGATCAGATGTGTCCCATGCTTGAGTAGTCTCTGCAACATAATTAAGATGGTCCTTGGCATCACTAGTGTCTAATTTCCAGAATGGTCATTCACATATGGTTTGCACAAGTTGTTTGGAAGTCACTGTCAACCTATTATGGAAGAAAGAGATCAAGTGGTGTTTTTCAAATCCATGATGGGGGCATGCGCTTACCAACACTTGAAATCATTCCCAACACTCGCCAAAAGGCTCATTATCTTGTTGTTGGAAACCTTGGATTTGAGTCTTGACAGATTTGGTCTTGTGCGGTGGGTAGAATTTTGAGAGAAATTTGGATTTCATATCCCTCCAGAAAATAATGGAGTTCGGGGGTAAAGACCATAGCCAGATCTTAGCTTTATCCTTTAAAGAAAAAGGTAAAAGCTTTAGGAGACAACATAATGTGTACAACCTTGGACACTAAATTTCTCACACACCTCTTCGAACTCTCTTATGTGAAGGTATGGTTTCTCTAAATCCATGCCATGGAAAGTAGGGAGAATTTGTATCATCCCATTGCGGAAGTGGAACTGACTGACATTATATGGATGTAAAATGAAACCAGGGGTGATAGTTAGTTTAGGAAAGAGTAAGTATTTCATGGGGCGATAGGGTGTATTTCCCTCTCCAGTGCTAAAAATAGCGGCATCAGACATCGCTCTCTCTTCAAATGACTCGAAATCCTCACTCGGTGTCCTAGATGTGTGGTTCGAGGATTGACTCAAAGTGTGACTAGAAATAGAGTGCTCAGGAGTAGGAAGTGGAACCCAAAACTGTGGAACGCGAGGCATGTTGGGGCTGTCAAAATTATACTCAACAATTGGATTTTCGTGAATTCTGGTTAGAGTATTTTGAGGACTTTGAGTATGTTCAGGATTTTGCATTAAAGGCTTTTGAGAGATGACTTTTTTGGATTTTTATTATTAATTTTTTATTTGAATTTTTGGTCTAAGCTTTAGATTGACTATATCTAACCTAAGTCTACCTAATTCCCTGGCAATGGCGCCAAAAACTTAACACGAACACAAATCTGTCTAGTGTGCGTGCTATGTAGGCTCAAGTGCAAGCTTATCGCTCAAGTAATATCCCGATGAGTCGGTTATCAATCCTCAGGGAAAAAGGATGAACGAATATGTGACGACGTTGGAAAGATGAAGAAATCCTAGCTTTGACTCTAAAAGAAACGAAAAGATGATTTGGGGGATGAAACAACTACGACTAGATGCAAATTTTAGAGTAACAACTAATGAAACTAAGAACTAACAATATGCAACTTCGCTAATTAAACGAAACATCGATGATAAATGGATTAAAGATTTAACAATGAGATAAGAACAAGAGGTTGGATTACAATCCCCCACACCCTAGTACTTCACTTCATAGGATACTAGATTCGGAAGTAAGATTTTAAATGAACCCGGTCTTTTTTAATCCTAAGCATTACATATATGAGGGATCGTAGCCCGCACCATATGAAATCAAAGGCAAGAATAAAGTGGTGTCGCATTAACCGATACGGGCATCGCACTCTTCAGCATCCCCGTTACCTAGGATAAACGAGATCAAAAGTCCTACGACGGTTGCAATAGTTACGCAATAAGATGCATCTAAGATTCTAATTTAAAATTCTATTTCCCATTATGGTTAATTACATCGGGTGGGGTTCATGCACCCCAACCCTTAAAAACTTAGCTAGACATGTTGAATCTAATGAAAAATATAAAATCTAATGTGCATAATTATAAAGAGAACATATCTAAACATGCAAACAATGATTGGAATATCAGGAAATAATCAAAGCATGCAAAGAGAAATCAACTTGAAGGAATAAAGATGAAAAAAAAAACTTTTAGGAAGAAAACCTTCAACTAATGCTTCGAACTTGAATATTTGTTGAAGAAAGTAAAACCCTAGTGTTCGTGGGTGCAAGAAGTCTCTCCAACTCCTCAAAACCTAGCTATCTAATATCTGGTATACCTTATAACTAAGTACATCACGTATTATTAAGTCATCCTCCCATGCACAACTCTTTTTTTAAATAAGAAAACAATAAAAAAAATTCCCCGTAGAAAAGGTTCGGATTTTCTATGCTTTATTTGGGCGAACCGATTCACTTTTCCAGTATTGCCAGGAATTTTTGAACTAGGAATTTTTCTGTCTTTTCTTCTCTTTTTTCTTTTTTTCCCATGATTTCTTCCCAACTTCAAACCTTCATAACTTTTCACTCGTAGATTGGATTTGGACACCATTTCTTCTTATGCGCTCATGGGAGCATGGACTTCAACTTCTTCATGGGAGTCCATGTCTACTTCTGAGTATAAAATTATAAAATTGCCCCTTAACTTTCCTTCTCGTGCTTTTCATCTTTCTTTCTCGACTTTGAGTTTTCTCCTTTCTTCTCTTGAAGGAATTTCCTGCAAAATGTATGAGAAATACACAAAACTCGATGCACTGCATAAAAAAAGGTGAATAGCGCTAATTTAAAAGAAATCAACGGATTTTACGTTACAAGAGGTGATAAAACACTCTAAATTAAGGGGATAAATACACAATATATATGCCTAATCAACTTTTCTGGAGGATCCGAGAATATCGGGTGGGTAATCCGGCATTAGAGACATACACAGAGGTTATCAATAAAGAGATACTCCATTGCCATGATCAAGGATTTCACATAAGGTATAGAAAAGGATGAGTGGATCCAGTCAGACTGATAAGCTAGGTGGGGACAGTGCTAGTGGGGCACAATAGCAACAGGAGCCAGACTCCCGACAGGGAAATACGACTAAGAGATTTAAATACAGAAGCCATCGGTCTGAGAGAGGTGAATTCAAATAGGGTCAGCAGGGCCCTTAGTAGCAGCAACAACATTTCATTCCTCAGAGCCAGCAGGTTCAAGGGAATGGCGATGGGAGCCAACAAGGACAGGATCAGTGGCAGGGAGGATTTTCTGGGAAATGCTTCATTTATGAAGAGACGGGACATGGAAAGAAAGATTTCCCTAAGTGATACAGAGGAGAACTATGGGACGAGGTCTTGGATGTACAACCACTACATGAGTTCATGGGTCAGTTCAGAAGTGAGGACTTCGATCATGAACCCATTAAGGAGACGAAGCAGTTAGAATATAGAGGTAAATTGTCTTTATTATCCAATGAGTATGGAGAAGATTTTTGTGACATGGGGGCATCACAAGTAAGATAATGGTCATTAGAATTCACGAGTCAGACGGATTTAGTGGGGCATTGACCGAATAACTATAGTACGTATGTATAATTAGGTGGGGTAGTGGGATCTTTGGTGTTACCCACGAGAAAATGATTTTTAATACGAAGAGAATGTCTGCATTACGTGTGACTTTACTACTTTCGAGAGCTATGAGGGTAGAGTAGACTATTTTTCAAGTTTGGTCCAGTTAGTAGTGGTTTGGGGCTATAATAGATAGTTATACTAAGACTTGGTGGTCGCTATTCCACGGTATGAATTTTTTTTCTAGGTATTACCTGAAAGAGAGTCTAGCCTATATATATACATGCATATATGTTATGGTGTGTTACATAGTAGATTTATAAGAATATGTTGTATTGTTATATATGATCCCGGTGAGTAGGGACATTTACTAATGTGATCCAGGGTATATTGTCTTATTATCGAGCGAAGAGATATAGCTCGTTATTGTCCTAGCGTAGAGAAACTAGTGATAGTAAGGGCGTCGTATTGTATGTTGTCTTATATAACATGAGAGCGGATAAGTATACTTTTATGTAAGGAGATGTGGATTTTGGGGTACGTTCTATGGACTGAGGGCCTAACGGATCTCAACGATCGATAATGTTAGGTAGTAGCGTATCAGGAGGGTTCCTTGTTTGGATTTTTCTTTGTGAAACATTCCACGGATGAAACTTATCGCAAGTTTGGAAGTTGGGTGATGTTTGGTCATTAGGACATAAGTTTGGTACCTTGGCTATTATACATATACGTAGTTATAACTGTGAGTTGAAAGTTATATAACAAAGTAAGGCTAGTTGAGTCGAGTAGCAATTGTGCTGAGAAGCATGGGTATAGGGTGTATGGGAGCCCTGGGTAATAATTTAATTTTAATATAAACTGCGAGTAGAAGAGGTAGGGATATATGTAATGATGTTAAGAGTTGGTGAATAAGGGTATATTTGAAACTTGGAGTAATAGACTTATCCGAACTATGAGGACGAAATTCCTTTGTAAGGGGAGAAGTATCTAACACCCCGTATTTCTGAGGATATATAAATTAAATTAAATTGGTGAATTGGAGAATTTATTTTAATTTGGAATAATTTGTTTAATTTGGTGATTTGGATTTAATTAATTCAGGTAGATATTTATTTTCACATGGAACATATTTTGAAGTGAAATAAGAAATTTTATATAGAGTAACTCGGATGATGATTTATACATTGTGGTTTATTCTGAATAGGTCGATATAGTCATAAAAGAGTACCCGAGGTTCATAATTCGGTCTCAGGGCATTTTTAGCCATAGCCTGGCCCCCACGGGGATGTTTGGGTCATTTGGGCTTAGCCCATTAGTCTAAAAATGGGATTAGCATTATTTAAAAAAAGTTAGGGAATTAGGAGCAGCTATAACTCGTTTAGAAAACACTAGAGCAGCTGAGAATAAAATACGGAGAGAGTAGGGATATTTTTTAGAGCCAAACCAAGAAGGATTAAGAGTGTTCTTCTTCAAATCGCCGTCTACGTCAAAGGATTTGACCTATGAATCAATAGCGACAAGTGGTTAATTTTTCTTTCAATGTCAATTCGTGATAATCAATTCATGTCATAGTGGGTGTAATTGAAAATCAGTTTTTGGAAGGGTGTTGATATAAAATTGGGTTTTTGATATTTGGAGTAAATCATGTAGATTAATTACTCAATTAATGATGAATTATTATATATTATTGTTAGAATCTGATTTTTATTTGATATCCAATAGTTGAACTCGTGTAATTTGGATTTATAGAATAGAATCTAGGTTGAGACCGAAATCAACTGTTATAAATCGAATCGGGAGATATGGAGAAAGGTTATAAATTTAATGAGGTTGAAGATTATTAGGATGATTAAGAACGTATTTTGAGAGTGAAAATATGATGGGAAGGATTTTTTGAGTTTTAGGTTTGATGAATAAAAGCTTAAGGGTTTAAAAATGGTGGAAACAACATTGCGAAGAAGAAGAGTCATGGCCCGGGTAGGGAAAACCGTTCGGGGGTCAAGACGAATCGGTTTTGGGGGTCTGTTTCCCTAAGGGGATTCTTAGGGTTAAATATGGAGGGTTCCAAGGTAAATTGTTAAATGTAAGGGATAGAAACCGACTAAGAACATTGTATCGGCTTATTTTACCTGGATGAGAAGGAGTAATTTAGGAGGGAAATTACTACAAAGTGAAAATTAATTAGTGATTGATTTCTATTAATGAACTAAGGGAAATAAAAATTTGTAGGACTTAAACAACGAGACTAGTGGATGTGTCCAGGCATCGTATTTTAACTACTAAAATAATCTAATAGAGTGGCTAGGGATCTTAAAGTAGTGGGGGAAAATGCTCGGGAAAAATACGAAGAGTAGTTAAATAGTGAATTAATAATACGTAGGATATTCGAGTGTTATATATATACTACGCATGCAACATATACAATAGGTAAAGTGTACACATACACCGATGTTATATATGTATAAATAGGTTCTGTGATTACCTATTGGTTGATTGATAATGTGTAAGCATACCTAGGCTACTTGCTATCACGGGAGGTTCCGCATAGTTGACAGTCTTATCCCGATGAGCCCATTAGGGGGATATTGACTTATACCTCAGAATATAGAATTTAGCGATTGAGAACCACTTGTGTGAATAAGGGTGTGACCGGTCATTTGGGTGCGTTAGGTTTGTGCGTAGCCTAGAGGCTTAGGACTATGTTCGCCTTCAATATGTGTTGTTTGATTTTATGGTTCAAGGGTGATATCATGACCGATGTCCTTATTTAGTACGTGATGTATCAGGACTTGATAGCAGAGTATTCCCGCATCGCAGGTCACCACCTAGGTATGCCGTATACGTATATACTTTGATAGTGATGTATATATATATATATATATATATATATATATATATATATATATATACAGAGAGAGAGAGAGAGAGAGAGAGAGAGAGAGAGACGTGTGATTTATTCTACTACGGGTGCTTTAGTAGACATTGTAGATAGTGATATCCAAATAAATTTCAGTACGTGATAACTTTATAATTAGTTGCAGACACTAAATATTTAATAAGGGATTGGAAATTTGGTATCGTATTGTATGGGCAATACGAGTGGGCACAGTAAAATATTATATGGGAAAAAAGGCCTAAGACTCAGAATATTATATAGACTTAATAAAAGGTGATTAATTAAGTTAAAGAGACAAATAACTTCTTAAACTAGTAAGATTACTCGGGCTAGATTAGTGTGTCGGGAAGTATTCGTAACAAGGTTAGTTAGATGGGGTAGTAGAACTTGTAGTGTTAAGAAGAAGCGTTAGGTGTGCACATTAGATATGGGGTGAGAATTGTCTCAAGGGAGTGTGACACTAACTTAATATGAAGAGCATGCATGCATTTTATTTACTGCAACATTAATCACTTGCTAAATGTTTTCAAAATATTTTGGGTTCCAACCCTTACTTAAAATATTTTCAAAACCTTTTAGGTGTCGAGCCACAGGGACGCTAGACTTGATTATCTATTCTAGGGTTACTTAGTTGCGGAATATGTGGATGCATGCAGGAGTTGGAGTTGAAGCTTATTTTATTTCATTCCTAGATTCGGAAATCTTATCTCAGTATTTTATTTTGGCCGCGTTTCCTTCAGGATTTATTCAGATTATTTCAGTTTATATTTTGTATTGAGTTTTATTATTAGCTGTTGGATATTTTGGTTTTGGATTTTGTATCTGATGGTTAATTCGGTAAGTCATTTATTATTCAGTATTATTTCAGACATTTATTAGGCGATTGTTATATATGTTTAAGGAAAGGAAAAATTTGACAATTGCTTAATTAACTATTAGGCGATTAGTAATTAATATGATTTTTGACAGTGATGCTAAGAATGAACCAAATGAGAATCTTGTTTTAATTTAATAGAGGACTGATCATCAGATATTTAATTGGACAGGGAGTCACACTAATGTGACAGATCTAAACAATATCCGAAGAAATTAATGGAGATGATGCAAAAAAACACAGATCTGTAAAAACACGGACATATGGACGAATCTCAAACACAATAAACATTCACGAACAAAATGAATAGCTAAAAAAATAAAATAAGTGATCAAATGCTCAATTAAACATATAATCCAGGAGAACCCAAGATTTTAACATACCAGTAACGAAATACCCAAACACGGTCAACAATGGGTTGTGTTTCACCCTTCTTTTTCCATAAAGATGTTGGCAGATCGTGGAACAAATTAGATCGAGTATAAGATCACAAATGAGTTGCGTTTCACACTTGTTGGTATCGATATCACTCTCTAAGGTAGAGAGATGAGAAAATTTTGATATACTCTTTAAGGTCTAGTATTTGTCTCTCTCTAGAATATAAGCTATGGCCAAAAAATGGAAGAGAGGAGGTATATTAGGTTTTCTTCTTTGCTCTCACCTCTCTTTAAAGCTCTCGGCACTTTCTCTCTCTCCTTAAATGCTCAATTGTGACCGAAAATAAGGTGTACGAGAGGTTATATGTGCCAGGGTTTTAGGGTTTTAAAATTTGCGAGCTTAGATTGATTCTTGGGACTTATTCTAAGATATACAACTTAGATAATTTGGTTTTAAAATGAATCTGATTGGATCAAACTATAGCACATGGATTAATCTTAAGGACCATAGATAAGAGAAGATCTAAGGGCATAAAATGCATCTCTTTTTGTCTGACTAAAGAAACACAAGTCCACATTTTAAGTAAAAGTCTTTTCAAGAAACAGAAGTTAATTTTAAAAAAATGATTTAAATAAATTTGAAAAAATAGAAAAACTTTATAAAATTCAAAATTTTAATTCAAAAAATATATTTTCATATATTCCGTATAAAAATAAAATTTTATTTATTTTTCCAATTAATTACAAAATGAGTTATTAATTTTAAAAAATTAAAAAAAATCTATCACACACATAGCATAAAGATACCGAACACGCAAATATAAAATTATTTTTATCATTATTAAGAGTGGTTTATTCATAGTGATAAGAGTGGTTTAGTTGTGTATGAACTCTTCTCGCTGCCAATTGGCTCGTTTGACTTGAGCAACATGTTGGTCCTGTTTGGGGTGTCGGATATTGGGTCGTTATGGTTTATACCATACTATTGATTAATTATTTTTATCATTATTAAATGTGTGCTTAAAATTCTACACTTCCAAAGAAAGACATCATTTTCCCCTTATTTGGGACTATTAAAAAAGTAACTCCTACAATTTTATGTGAGTACATTGTAGTTTTTCATGTGATTAGTTTTATATTATTGATAATTCATAGCCAACTCAGATTATATTTCTCCTTGATTGTTTGACAAACCATTTAATGAAAAGAAGAATTATTGAATAGATACATGAGATAATTAATACCTTAACCTTAGCGGAGTCACAATAGAAGACAGGCGTTATCCATTAATTCTCATTAACCATGTCTGAATAACGTGCCAATTGCTCATTTGTAGTTTTGTATGAATGTAACTTTGGATTTTTGTAGTTGTATTCCACTCCTTCTAATTCTTTCTTATTAGTATCATTAAATCATATCTTATATTATTCGTTGCATTAATACATTTGTAGTTAATAGCGTGTAAGAGAACAAGCATATAGAGTCAAGTTGCATGTCTTGTCATTGAGATAAAAGTATTTATGTTTGCTTAAAAACACGCCTTAATGTTTTTCCAAACATTATCCTTAAAATAATTGGGAACTTAACACTTATTATCTTAATTCAGTGGTGGTAATAATCGATTTCATGCTATAACTCCTTAATTTGAAACAAGCTTGGCTACAATGCATTTCCATATGGGTTGGTTGTACTTGTTGACTATGAAGTTCAAAATTCCTTTCACATTCTCCCCATATACCATACATCCATGTAGTCCCTCGAATTTGTTTAGACTTTTCCCCGTCTAAGCATTAGTTTTTAGCATTGAACAGGAGATTCAATTGAGTCCATAACCATCAAGTAATAGAAAATAATGTTTGAAAATGCACTAAGACACAATTGTCAATGTAACATATTTTTACGACATGCCCGCTATGATGTGAATTCAACAACTACCAAAAAATATAGCCTCAAAACACGTTAACGGAATCCAATTTTGTTTGCTTTCCTTTTTTTCTGCCATAATTAACAATGCAAATAAACATCTAAAATGATAGATCAAAGAAACTTTTATACCTTGCACTGCGATATTGCTCTTGTTGGTTATTGTTGGATAATGAATGATTTGATTCTAAACTAGGAGTAGTAATAGGTGGTCGATTGAAAGGACCTAAATTATCCCTCGTGTAGTATATAAACGATAAAACACAAATTAGTACATAAAAAATAGAGATAAAGATCATGTAATTTTTTGTCCGACTTTGCCTTCGTACATGTGAAAATCATAGTTCATGCATTGGATGATTAACCACCTAAGAAAAACTCATTACAATATATGTGATTAGTCATGAATATTGTATTTAATACCTTGTTATTCTTGCACATTCTAGCATTATGTCCTTTAGTTCTTAATTCGTGATTATTTATTGGATAACATTTATTTTTTATATGTATGGTCATTGCAAGATTTCATTAAGGTTTTGTAGGTGTTTGAATGCCAACAGGAGAAATTGGTGGTGTTTTGAAAAAAATTCATTACCAGAAGAAACTTAAAAGGGATTTTTTTTCATTTCATACTTTTAAATTTGGACTTTGTTTTTTCGTGGTTGTGGTTCACTTTTGATTATCTTCACGTGGCCAATCGCACATCATTTCGAGCTAGGATGGTTAATTTATGATTGATTAATGAAAGGAAACATTTTCAGTTTGAAAGAAAAAGTTGGGTTAAAACATAGCATCAATGGATTGGTCGACACAGTTTTGTGAAGATTTGAAAGTTTGCTAGATTTTTAATCATCGATTGATCGACCATCGCAGATTTCGGATATTTTGAGATTTATTCTATTTTATTTCAATTTTTACAACTTACTATAAGTAGTAAGTTGGGTTTATTTGTGGATATAGTCAGCTATTATTATATATTTTAGGGTTTTGCATTGGTTTTTTCAGTTTTCTCTCTCCCCCCCCCCCCTGGGTTTGCATAATTTGTGTATGTAAGTTTCTATTCACCCCCTTTTTTATTTATTAAATATTTGTTAATTAGTTTAAATGCTTTGTTACCTTAGTTTATTAGTTTACTTATTGATTTCTTCCTTACTCCATTGTAGATTATCCACTTACCATGTTTTTTATATAAAACATAGTAAGTTGAGATTACTAAACATAACATGGATTAATTAGTTTCTTTGCTCTGGTAGGATGGTTTTTGGTAATGTTAATGGGTTGATTGTTCTTGATTTTACAATCTTTTGCATTTATAAAGAGTTATAAAATATTTGATTTGAAATTTAACGTTTTCATCATTCGAAAATTTCGCGATGAGAGTCGGTATAATTTTGAATTATAAAAGGGATTGGGAGTAAGATTAATTTGAGAACACAATATATATTGACTCACTTGAGTCTGCATATATAGGAGTTCCAACTAGTTTGGATATATAGACAAAATAGGTTAGTTTAGTTTGAGAATTCCATCTCCTCAAAAGTACATGCTACATGAAGAAATCCAAGTCCAAGAAGAATCTTCAAAGGGAAGTTTATCTTAACCCTAAAACCAAAAATAGGACACTTGCACAACATCCTACATATTACATATGTGCTTAATTGGTGTATTATCACTTGAAATTATTTTAAAACCAACGTATTTCCAAATATATCTTCGTATATAATTATAAATAATTTTTAAATGATTTCTGGATAAAATAAAATTGGTTTTTAAAAGTTTTGGGTTAAAATTGGATTTTGAGAATTTTTTTATGCTGATTGTTTGCTTGGGTAGAATTCGAAAGAGCTTGAGACTTTGAAGTGTGATTTGTAATTAGTTTCATAATCGCGTCTCAGATTAATCATGTGCGTACACCTGTTGGTATCGAAGCGGCTGGATTTGTTTTTTCTCATACTCATATTTTGCATATTCTTTCTCAGCCCTTGGATTGCTTTAATCAACGTACGACATGCGATCGTTTTCAATCCTTGTGATCCCTGGCTTACCCAATGAGTGACCTTTTAACCCACCGCCCGAGTTATACCGTTGGATCAAAGTCAAGCCAGTTATACTTCATCTTAGCCGTTGGATTTATGTCAATGTTCTCGATCCTTCTTCTCTCAGTATATAAGGAGACGTTGCCTCAGTATTTTGAGACTTTTGCCCATTTGTTAACCCTGAGAGAAAAGAGAGAAGAGAGAAAAGAGAGAGCGAGAAACCCTAGTTTCTTCGTGAGATCCAAACCTCTGTGTGATTTCACCCTAACCAAACACCAAAACCTAAAAGTCTCATACATCAGAAAACCCACCTTTTGAGAGTTAGATCTATATGGGGTTTATGTGTTATTGGTTTGGTGTGCTTCGTTTGAAGACCTCTTCAAATACGTTGATTCTCTATAGAACTCACCTCTAAGGAAGATTTAAGTTTCATTATTGAAACTGAGTCTTTTTATAAGAGAAAATCTCACGTTTATAGTTTTATGTTTCTCTTTTTAGATTTGTTTCCTTAGATCTAGTGTGCTTCAATAAGTTTTTGAAATAAAAGACTTCTGTTTTAAAAAATAAGCATTCAAATCTAGTGAGTTGTGTGGTTCTAAGTTTATTTCATATTTTATGAAATACTAGTGTTCAAAAATAAAAGAAGCACAAAAGAACTCGTAATAAGTTTTAAAGAGTACAGATCTGAAAATAAGTTTTATATATATCAAAACTTGTTGAACCAATCCTTACATGTTAATTCTGAACCTGATTTATTAAAGTATACTTCTAGTCTAGTTGGATCTACAATTGGAGTTTTATAATCCTAAATATATTTTCAGAACCCAGAAATTGTGAAAAACCTTGAACCGTCTTTCGAGTAAGGTTTCTTTGAGATACGTGGTTATATTAAAGGTTAAGAAGTCTTTGCTTCAGAAATCAAGATTCAGAAATAACTTTCATATTAGAACTGTTTGTAATTTGTCAGGAAAGTTTATATAAATCTTGAGAGGGTGAGGTGCATACTTGCATATAGTTTCACATTTCAAACACTACATCACACAAACACATAGTCATTGTGGTTCTGGTTAAGAATCGTGTATTTGAAAGAGTTACTAGAAAATTAATTCAAAGAGAAGGAAATCAAGGAGAAGACAAAGAAGCAGCAAGAAAAGATCAAGTTCCAAGTCATAATATCTTTTGGAGTGGAGAATCTCGTGTAGCTAGATTCTGAACTTAGGTTAGGATCTTTTGTGGTTTGCTTGTGTGTTGTAACCTGATTTTATTCTAGTGAATTTTTTATTTTATGCCGTAAAGGGCACCGTGGATGTTTCCCTTGTGTCTATTTCTGTGACTATTCTTAATTGTTGTTGTGATTAGGACTGCATGATAAAGATAGTAGATTTTTATTAAAAATTAAACGTAAGGTAATCAACTATCGAATTTAATCCATATTCTCAGAAAAATATTTTACAACACATCTTGTGTTTTGCTCGAAAAGAGTTTTGCCCAAAAAGTTTGTTCGGAGTTTACTCAACTGTGACACCCCGACTAATTAAATACCGGGTAGCTATTCCTTTATTAAATTAATACAAAATGTCAAGTTGGTCCAGTTAACAGCATCACTGTCGAAAACATTTTAATCATTACTAACCACCTAGTATTTAAAAAGTAAGATGTCAAATTTTAAATTAAATCTGATTAACATGCAGTAAAAGAATTATGAAAGAATAACATAACCATACACCATAAAGTCTCAATAAAGTAACCAACAATTAATAGTAAGTCAAGAGGAAAACTCCTCACAACAATCCCACAACTGAAATAAATAAAAGAGTGTATCCTGAATTAATTGCATGCCAAAGATCTGAATAACTGAAATAAGAAATGTCTCTAATAGAAATGGGCGACATGCCTTACAAATGATGAAACTGAATATGGAGTCAAGACAAAAGAAGTGTCTACTAGCAAGGCCCTGTAACTTCCACAACAGCTACAGCTCGTCACCTGAATGGATATCCTATGCATGGTGTCCTTGTGGCTGGGCACCTAAAAGGTTTTTACAAAAATAGATTTGAAAGCAAACGGGTCAGAGCCCGAAAGTGGAGAGCATTTTAAAAATAGCAAGTGTTTTAATAACATTAAAACAATGAATGCAAAATACATGTTAGGACGTGCACTCACATGAAATACTCACCTCTTGACTAATTGTGCACTCCTAACGTACCGTGCCCATCTAAGTGACATTCATATCTAACTAAACCGTCATAAGTTCTATCCCTTCATACTCGATTCCCATTACACATTCTAACGTTATCAATTAAAGAGAGGACTTTTACTTAAACTCGGATTCTCAATAATTAGCAATACAATTCACTACAGGTTATCCCTTTTTATTTTCTCAAAAGTGTTACCATAATTATACTCACAATACCAATATGGAAGTTCTCATTATTTAAGCGTATATTATTCACGTCATAAATATACAATACAAGCACCCCGAGACTAAGCTGCGGTGCACACATACTCTGCTATCCATCTCGGTACATCACGTACATAAGGATCACACATTCCGAATCTCTCAGGAATCGTTCTCAGATAACAACAATCACAATCAATGGAGGCGAACACAATCACATCACATGGGAGACGCACATACCTAAGCTCCCATGATCAGCAGACTTATTAACTTCCCAATAAGTCCTTCTCTGACCTATGTCCTCGAGGTACCAATCTAAATCCCCCCCGTAGGCACACAAAGGTTAGATGGCCCTAAGCGAACGCAAACCTCCCGTGCTAGCAAGTATGGTAGGTATGTCATACACATAAAATCATATATACTAAGCATGCACACTTCTTAGTAATTACCATAATTATTAGTGGTATACTTCTCATTCTCATACCAACTTATAATGTTACACCATTCACATATCCCCGGTTAATACAAATATATAAGTCGTCAATAATCCTCACATCGTATATAGTCACTAGCGTCCTAATCCACAAATATCATTTGGTTCAAATCACACTTCTATGTTTCACTCCTCAAAATATCCCAAATTTCCCAATTATACCAAATAGTTAACAAGGGAAGGTTATCTCTACAATTTAATAAGCTTACGGAACACTAGAAATCAAATCAGGCCAAAAAGGCCAATCTGTCAACTCGTTAGAAGTCTCGTTCGAACTAAGTGGGCATCTAACGAGATCTCATTCGAACGAAAGACATCAAACAGACATCCCACTCGTTAGAAGTCAAACAGTCAACTCGTTAGAAGCTCGTTCGAACGACCTCAGCAGGCCTTCTAACGAGGTGACAGTTTCGAGCCCAGAATTCTCCTATTACGTTTTTCCCAATTCTCTTCACCTCTAATCTCATATAAACATCATTCCAATAGTAGTTTAAGGTTTCTAATCATTCCTAAACGTACTTAGGTCGTCTTATAACCTTTATATGGGGTCAAATCATCCTAAACCACATCTTATCATCAAATCTCCCCAATTTTCCCCAAATCTCATTAACATGAACCCTAGAAATTTAAAGTCATCAATAGACATAATTAAATCCGTTTTTGTGATATAAAAGATGTATTTCTATCAGAATAATCACCCAAACATGATTCTACATGCAAACTCCTTATCAAAATGTGAATTTCTAATTCCAATTCAATGGGTTTTTATCAATCTCCCAAAACAATACAATTTTCATAAATTTCTAAGCATGGAAGAAACATTAGTTGCAAATAACGTAAGTAAACCACTTGCCTCTGATCTTTCTCTAAATTTGGTGTTGAATCTTGGATGTAGGTTGCTCTCTCCTTTTCTCCCAAGGTTGAAGGTTGAAGATGGGGTTAGGGTTCTCTCTTTGGGAACTTCTCCTAACTTCTCATGAAACCCCCGTAGCCCTCTAATCAGTTAATTGCTGGTAATGGGTTAGTGGGTCATTTAATTTTCTATTTTAAACTCCCAAAATTCGTTAGTCATAAATCCCAAAATTCCAAAATTACCAAACTACCCTTTTAAGTTGCCGGTATGGCCTAAAAATGCCCCGGGACCCAAACTGAACCCCCGGCTAGTGTTTTCTGACTATTTCGACCCTTCCGAACACGTTGGCGCACTCAAAATGACCATACAATTGATAAAAATAAAATTCACTTTTTAATTAAATTAAATATTTTCCTGACGCGACTGTCACGCGCGTCCCAATAAAATTTCCAAATTATCGTATTTCTATCTCGCGACAATTTTGATATTCCCAATATTCATATATTGCCATATATACGCATTAAAATTAAATACCAAATCACATCTCGCTAGTATTTTATTCGGATTAATTCTCAATTAATACACATTCAATTCAATTAATCCCATAAATAAATATCACAAAAAATACGGGGTATTACATCAACTTATAACTATTTGTTATTAATCTAGTGAACAAAAGACTTTTAGTATTAAGGATGTTTTTCAATTAGTATCAGAGCAGGAACACCTTTTGTGATCCTGAAACTTGAGAAATCGTTTTCGAAATTTATTTATGAAAATCTTTGAGTATGGAAGAAAAATTTGAGAAGTTATGTAACCTATCCAGACCACCACTCTTTGATGGAAATAATTTTTTGTACTGGAAAGTGCAAATGACTGGTTTCATTCAAGGAACCCTGGGTGATGATGTTTGGGAAATGATTAAAACGGGGTATGAACGTCCTACTAAACCTACATGTGCCACTGATCCAACAAGGATTAAGAAAATTCTCAGTGAATTTACTAAGGAAGAGAAAAAAGCATCTCTATATAATAACAAAGGTAAAAATTCCATCCTTATGTCCATTAACGAACATGAATTTAAAATGATACCTATTTGTTCTACTTCTAAAGAGGCATGGTACACTTTAGTCATTACTCACGAGGGTGATGAACGTGTCAAAGCTAGAAAAACCCAAATGCTTATTCAACAATATAACACCCTCATTATGAATGACAATGAATCCTTCGATGATTTCTACATAAGGTTAACTGATATTTTTACAAAACTTCATGCAAATGGTATAACCTTTAGTAGAAAGGAAATTGTGTAAAAAATTCTTAGGTCATTGCCATCTAAATTTGACAACAAGAGATATGCAATTGAGGAAATGAATGACCCTAATATGACCCGTGAACTTCTTAGAAGTAAACTTAGGACTGTTGAATTGGAATCGGACTTTAAAAATCAATTGAACAGAGAGACCTGTAGAGCCTTTAGTTCTAATGTTGTGTTTTCATCTAAATTACCAGTGCCCAAATTGAACTCTATAGACTTTGACACTGACTGTCTTGAAACCTGTGATTTGGTAAACCTTGATAATGAAATAGAGCTTATGAGTAAGCATTTCAAAAAGATTTTAAAATTTAGAAATGATGTAGCCTTTAAACAAGGCAAATCAAATTATCAAGGCAATCAATCTCACAGACCTCATGACAGAGACAACACTAAACACATTTATGACAATAGGAGGAATCATGACACCAACAGACCTAAACCTGACATAAAAGATGTTGAATGTCACCGTTGTGGTAAACTCGGTCTCTATGCTAATAAATGTCATGCTAGCTTTAATAATAACAACAAGGCCAATATGTGTATAACGTGGGACGACTCTAGTGATTCTGATGAGGATGAAACTGAGTCAACCCAAATGAATGAGAACTGCATGTCTTTATTTGCTTAGATAATATATAATGAAGATGCATGCTTGTTTGCTAATGATCTTGATATGCCTATTGATATTGTTAATAATCATGTTGATAATTATGTTCCTATTACTGTTGAAAGATTGTGTGTGAGTCAAAGTGAGAATATTAATGACGAATTGAATGTGTGCGTGAGTAAAGAACCTAACCAAATCATAGGGGATAATTCACACGATGCACATAGTGAGTCTGATGATGATCGGCCTGATTTACATGAATTGTACACTAAAACGGTTAAGAAGAGTGTTCGCCTAGAGAAAATGATAAAAACCTTAAATGAGGGTATCGATCTGCTTAACCAAACCATTAGGAAGAATACTGAAGATTATACTGCCCAATGTGTTGCTCATGAGACTTAGATTGAGAATTACAACTTGAAAATAAATGTTGGAATGCGAGGCCCCTAATTTTAAAATCTTTTACTTTAAAATCAATTTCCTTTTAGATGCGGAATAAAGACGGCTCAACACAACAATTTAATTTTCCAAATTTTATTTGATTTTCTTTTCTTAAAAGGATGGAAAACTAAATTAAACACAAATTTTAATTTCTAAAAACAAAATTGAAATTAAACCTAAGTGGGTGAATTATGGTGAACACGCACACACACAAAATTCACACAAACCAATATTAGGATTTTCTCACAAACAAAACTAACACATGAAGTTAACTATGAGGAATGTACTTTTAGCCCAAAATTAATTTAACACAAGTCCTAAAATTTTCCTACACAATATTTTCAATATTTCCAAATTAGGTCAAACCAAATTTTAGAAAATATAAATTACCGACTTGAATTAAATCAACTTAAGTTTCACCCAAACTTATTTTAGCACCAAATTAAACTAGATAAGTGAATTAAACCAAATTTTATCTTTTAATCCTAAGCATGCGTTCTAGGTGATTTGCAAGATAAAATAAATTAACAACCACTACGCCGCGATATACGAGGAAAAACCCACAACGGAAAAAAAAAACCTTTGACGGCCCTAGCCTTAAGTTCACTAAGTACGGAATTTTACAAGTATAAGACAAATGACTTACTCAACTAGATTCGACTCCTTTCAAGCCCCTGACGCATCTTCTTGTACCAACCTCTACTTAGTCGACAATCCCGGACTCCACCGAAACCTTGGACTCCTCCAATGAATCTTTTGGACAACCGTCAACCCACACCCGAAGCCTTTGCCGCAGCAACAAACAAGTCTTCTTCTTTAAGGGATGTAGAAATAAACCCAAACAAATCTTCAAATGGTAGAGTAAAACCCGATGCCAAACAAACTCCAAGCAAGTATATATAACAATAGGAACTTGGATTAAACTTAAAAACTAATGGGTGTATGTGTTTTGGTAGAAATTAATTCATAAAGACTTAAAAAAACAAAAACATGAACTTTTCATTTTTGGAAATTCTCTCTCAATATTTCTCTCTCAAAGTGTGTCAAAAGTTATCTGAAAAATGTTGGTTCTCGCACATGTAAAATCTGGGAAAAAGTTAGTGGGAACAAAGGTGGGAAAGATGGAAAAACTACCAACAACTATTCCCGCCAAATCTCGTTCGAACGACATTTCGTTCGAACGACACTTCTAATGATAAGTCAGAATGAAAAAAAATATTGTTTGAAATCTCATTTGAACGACTTTGGATCTCATTTGAACGACATGGATTATCGTTCGAACGACCATTCATGATTGTAGATAATTTCGATACAAATTCGTGGCCACCAGTTTCGTATTTTTCTGATTTTTTTGGATTTGATATGATTTTTCTACGAAAAGGTGCCCGAGAACAAAATATTTAGAACTATGAATTCAAAAAAAGTTTAACAAAAAAATACTAACACCCAAAATAAATTTCCAAGCTCCTGTATATATATATATATATATATATATATATATATATATATATATATATATATTAATGCATTCATACCTTTAGGAGACATTGGAATCCACATGTGACGTGAAACATGATACGAAAATTGGCAAGGATATATTCTTCAATTTCTGACCGCTACATCTTCAACATACACTTGTCATAGGCTTGAAAGGATACAACATGAAAACTATCCTATGACTCAAATGTTTTTGTCCATAATTGAGCCAACATTACATAAGACTCAATTGGGAATTTGTGTTCTTACAATAAACTCTTTGATTTAAAAGAACCATGAATTTGAACAAAAATACAAGGCAACCCTTGTTGAACTAGAAGAGTCAAAGCAAAAAATTTCAAATGTTTTTAAAAAATGCCAACACTTTGAAACCGAAACCAAGACTTATGAAAAAATCGTTATTGGAAGAAAATTTGACTCTGAAGATAAGTCTGGCCTAGGATTTGGAGAAATAGTGCATACAAGTAAGACTAAAGTTTCTCCTGAAAATGTTTCTTTTGTTAAATAAGGCCAAACTTCTCAAAATGGTCAAAAAGGTGAACCTAGTATCAATGTCTCTCAAATAACACATAGTCAGTACAATCAAAAGTTGAAACCAAACTATCAAACCAAATATGGTTATCCTTCTGCTAGAGACCAAAGACAGAAACTCAAACCCAATAATGACTGGACTACTGTACCCAATAGATCCATGCCAATTTTCAAAGACTTTAATAAGAAAGTCAAGTCCTATACCCATTTGTACTTTTCCTATTGCAATATTTTTGGACATACTCTAGATGAATGTTTCCAGAAAAGGACATATACTCCTACCTACCAGAACTTTAACTATTCTAGGAAAACCAAAAATACTTATGTACTTCCTAAACAAGCCACAAGCAACTCTAACTCTAAAAAGAAAAAGGGAGGGTCCAAGACTAAGAAAAAATCATTTAGAAAGACCCCTCAAACATTTTCTAAGTCTAAAGGCCCCAGAAATTTTAAAACCATGCTTATTTGGATTAGAAAATATGAATTACTACCCCAGCTCAAGTGCAACATTGTCATTTCTACTTTAAAGTCACAAAGAACTTAAACTGGATGGTATTTAGACTCCGAATGTTCTAAACATATGACTGGGGATGACACAAAATTGAAAAACAAGATAAACTTTCGTAGAGGTAGTGTCATATTTGGAGATGGTGCTTCATCTCAGATCATAGGTAAGGGAATATTGAGTGAGTAAGGGCTTCCTGAACTAAATGATGTTTTATTAGTTAAAGGCCTTAAAGCCAATCTCCTAAGTATATCAAAATTTTGTGATTTCAATCACTCAGTTACCTTTTCTAAAAATGACTGTAAAATTATTGATGAAAAGGGAAATTGTATCTTGACAGGAAACAGAACCCCAAAAAACTGTTACAAAGTAATTCCTAATTTTGAATCTTGCAAAATTTCTAGATTAGAGGACTCTGATCTTTGGCATAATAGATTGGGACACACAAATTATGATAACCTTAGAAGATTGAGTTCCCAAGAAATAGTTAGAGGCTTACAAAAAATAAAAAACTCTTTTAATCTTGTATGTGGACCTTGTCACGAAGGAAAAATAAGTAAATCTCCACATAAGAAAGTTAAAGATGTCCTTACCACTAATCCCCCAAAACTTATCCACATGGACCTAATGGGTCCCTCTAGAACTGTTAGATTATGTGGAAACTCTTACATTCTAATTATAGTGGATGACTATAGGAGATATACATGGGTAGATTTTATGAAGTATAAATCAGAAACCTTCAATGAATTCTTAAGAATCCTCTTGAAAATTGAGAATGAGAAGGATACCCGAGTGTGTCGAATTAGGAGTGATAGAGGAGGAGAGTTTAAGGATTCTGGAATTTCTGAGTATTGTATAGTTAATGTCTATAAACATGAGTTTAGCGCTCCCAAAACCCCACAACAAAATGGTATAGCTAAACGTAAGAATAGGACTTTACAAGAAATGGCTAGGGTTATGTTACATGCTAAGAATCTCCCTAGATACTTTTGGGTAGAAGTTGTCCAAACTGCGTGCCACATTGTGAATCGTATATACCTCAGAAAAAATTCCAAAGAAACATCTTATGAGTTATGGTTCCACAAAAAGCCTAATCTGAAATATTTTAAAACCTTCAGGAGTATCTGTTATATCTACAAAGATAGTGAGAATCTTTCAAATTTTGATACCGAGGAGAAAAGGAATTTTTTCTTGGCTATTCTCAAAATAGTAGGGCTTTACGTGTCTTTAATAATAGAACCAAAACTATTATAGAATGAATTAATTTCATTGTAGATGACACGAGTGTTAGGAGTAGTGACAGTCAAACAGTAACATTTGATGAGGACAATCATATTTTACCTCCTGATCCTCAAAATGATACTTATTCACTACCACCTGAGGATCCCTCTGTACCCACCTGGGTTTCTAAAGATCATCCCATTGAAACCATTGTCGGTAATCCTTCGAAACCAGTTCGAACTAGATCCCAACTTCGTCGAGTGGCATAATATTCTTGTTTTGTTTCTCTCGAGGAACCTAAAAATGTTAATAATTCCCTTAACGACTCATTTTGGATAAATTCCATGCAAGAAGAGCTAATCCAATTTAAGAGTCACGATGTTTGGAATCTGGTTCGTCGACCTAAAGATTCAAAGGTTATTGGCAGGAGATGGATTTTTAAAAACAAAACTGATGAAAATGGGGAAGTCATTAGAAATAAAGCTAGGTTGGTCACACAAGGCTACTCTCAGATTGAGGGAATTGATTTTGACGAAACCTTTGCACCCGTTACTCGTTTAGAATCATTTTGACTCCTTCTAGCTATTTCGTTTCATATGCAGTTCAAATTATTCCAAATGGATGTTAAATCCGCCTTTTTAAATGGAATTTTATTTGAAGAAGTTTACGTAGAACAACCCAAAGGATTTTTTGATCATGTACACCCGGAACAGGTCTTTAAGCTTAAGAAAGCTTTATACAGTTTGAAATAAGCTCCTAGAGCTTGGTATGAGAGATTGTCAACCTTTTTGGTGTCTCACAATTTTGTCCACGGTGGAAATGATCAAACACTGTTTGTTAGAAAGTAAAATCAACATGTCTTAATCGCTCAAGTATATGTGGACGATATTATATTCAGTTCCACCTGTCCTAAACAAGTAGAGAATTTTTCTAATATCATGAATACCAAATTTCACATGTCTTTAATGGGTGAACTACAATATTTTTTGGGTTTACAAGTGAAACAATGCAGTGATGGTCTTTTTATTTCCCAATCCAAGTATGCTGCAGACTTAGTTAAAAAATTTGGCCTAGAAAATGCCAAAACTTCTAGAACCCCCATGAGTAATTCCACTAAATTATCTAAAGATGATAATGGGAGAAATATAGATCCCACTCTTTATAGAAGTATGATAGGGAGTTTGCTGTATCTTACCGCATCTTAACCTGATATATCCTTTGTCGTGTGTATCTGTGCTAGATATCAAAGTAACCCTAAAGAGTCTCGCTTATTAAGTGTAAAAAGGATTATTAAATATGTTAAGGGTACTCTAAAATTGGGTATTTGGTACACAAAAGATACAACTAGTTCTATTGTTGGATACACCGATGTCGATTGGGCTGGTTGTTCTGATGACAGTAAGAGCACTTCTGGTGCTTTCTACTATGTTGGCAATAAGCTTGTTGGTTGGTCGTGTAAGAAACAGAATTGCATTTCATTATCTAGTGTTGAATCAGAATATATAGCTGCCGGTAGTTGTTGTGCTCAATTACTATGAATTAGACAAATGCTTAGTGATTATGGCGTCGCAGAAAAACATTTAACCATGTTTTGGGATAATCAAAGTGCTATTAATATTTTTAAAAACCCTTTTTTGCACTCACAAACTAAGTATATTAAGATTAGACATTGTTTTATCCGTGATCTTGTCAAATCCAAAGACCTCATTATTGAATATCTGAACACTCAAAAATAACTCGTTGATCTATTTACAAAACCTTTAGATAATATTCTTTTTGAGTATTTGCGAACTACTATCGGCATGATTACTCTCAATTAATCTCTATGTTTTTGTGATTTATACCCCTTGTATATTTGAGAAAAAATGGGGGAGAAGATCTTGAGTATTGCTTAGCGTTCTTCTATCTATTCTTATTATAACTCAACTAATATGCCAAATTTAGTGTTTATCTTTTACAGACATTTCATCCTGTTGTACATATTATACTTTGTAGGGTATTGATGTGTATGTAGTTGAGTAATGTAATTTTTTTACCTTATTTTCGGTTCTAGGATGGGAAAGGGTGGTTAGAATTTTTGCGTAGGACCCATAGGATTTATTTTTATTTTTGACCCAGGAGTACAGAATACTCAAGGGAATTTTATCTCTAATATCAAAAGGGGGAGATTGAGAACACACTATATATTGACTCACATGAGTCTACATATATAGGAGTTCTAACTAGTTTGGATATATAGACAAAATAGGTTAGTTTAGTTTGAGAACTCCATCTCCTCAAAAGTATATGCTACATGAAGAAATCCAAGTCCAAGAAGAATCTTCAAAGGGAAGTTTATCTTAACCCTAAAACCAAAAATAGGACACTTGCACAGCATCCTACATATTACATATGTGCTTAATTGGTGTATTATCACTTGAAATCATTTTAAAACCAACATATTTCCAAATATATCTTCGTATATAATTATAAATAATTTTTAAATGATTTTTGGATAAAATAAAATTGTTTTTTAAAAGTTTTGTGGGTTAAAATTTGATTTCAAAAAATTATTTTTTATGCTGATTGATTGCTTGGGTAGAATTCGAAAACGCTTGAGACTTTGAGGTGTGATTTGTAATTAGTTTCATACGTGCGTCTTAGATTAATCCTCTGCGTACACGTGTTGGTATCGAAGCGGCAGGATTTATGTTTTCTCATACTCACATTTTTCATATCCTTTCTCATCCCTTGGATTGTTTTAATCAACGTACTACATGCAATTGTTTTCAATCCTTGTGATCCCTGGCTTACCCAATCAGTGACCTTTTAACCCACTGCGTGAGTTATATCGTTGGATCAAAGTCAGACCAGTTAGACTTGATCTTAGCCGTTGGATTGATGTCAATGTTCTCGATCCTTCTTCTTTCAGTATATAAGGAGACGTTGCCTCATCATTTTGAGACTTTTGTCCAATTGTTAACCTTGAGAGAAAAGAGAGAGTAGAGAGAAGAGAGAGAAGGGAGAAGAGAGAAAAAGAAAGAAAGCGAGAGAGAGAGAGAGAGAGAGAGAGAGAGAGAGAGAGAGAGAGAGAGGAAACCCTAGTTTCTTCATGAGATCCAAACCTCTGTGTGATTTCTCCCTAACCAAACACCAAAACCTACAAGTCCTAAACGTCCGAAAACTCACCTTTTCAGAGTTAGATCTATATAGGGTTTCTGTATCGTTGGTTTTGTGTTCTTTGTTTGAAAGACCTCTTCAAATACGTTGATTCTCTCTAGAACTCATTTCTAAGGAAGATTTAAGTTTCATTATTGAAACTGAGTCTTTCTATAAGAGAAAATCTCACGTTTATAGTTTTCTGTTTCTCTTTTTAGATCTGTTTCCTTAGATCTACTTTGTTTCAACAAGTTTTTGAAATAAAATACTTCTATTTTCAAAAATAAGCGTTAAGATCTAGTGAGCTGTGTGGTTCAAAGTTTATTTCATATTTTATGAAATACTAATGTTCAAAAATAAAAGAATCGCAAAAGAACTCGTACTAAAGTTTTAAAGAGTACAGATCTGAAAATAAGTTTTATATATATCAAAACTTGTTGAACCAATCCTTGCATATTAAGTGTGAATCTTATTTGTTAAAGTAGACTTTTAGTCTAGTTGGATCTGTAATTGGAGGTTTATAATTTCAAAAATATTTTCAAAACCCAGAAATTGTGAAAGACCTTGAACCGTCTTCCGATTAAGGTTTCCTTGAGATCTGTGGTTATATTAAAGATCAAGAAGTCTTTGCTTGAGAAATCAAGATTCAGAAATAACTTTCATATTAGAACTGTTTGTAATTTATTAGGAAAGTTTGTATAAATCTTGAGAGGGTGAGCTGCATACTTGCATATAGTTTCACATTACAAACACTACATCACACGAACACATAGTCACTGTGGTTCTGGTTAAGAATCGTGTATTTGAAAGAGTTACTAGAAAATTAATTCAAAGAGAAGGAAATCAAGGAGAAGACAAAGAAGCAGCAAGAAAATATCAAGTTCCAAGTCAGATTACCTTTTGGAGTGGAGAATCTCATGTAGGTACATTTTGAACTTAGGTTAGGATTTTTTGTGGTTTGCTTGTGTGTTGTAACCTGATTTTATTCTAGTGAATTTTTTTATTTTGTGCCGTAGAGGGCACCGTGGATGCATCCCTTGTTTAAGAGTTTTACCACGTTAAAATTCTTGTGTCTATTTCTGTGAATATTTTAAATTGTTGTTGTGATTAGGACTGCGTGTTAAAGATAGTAGATGTTTATTAAAAATTAAACATATGGTAATCAACTATCGAATTTAATCCATATTCTCAGAAAAAGATTTTACAACACATCTTGTGTTTTGTTCGAAAAGAGTTTTGCCCAAAAACTTTGTTCGGAGTTTACTCAACTTATAACTATTTGTTATTAATCTAGTAAGCAAAGGGCTTTTAGTAATAAGGTTGTTTTTCATAATTAATCATAGACTAGTAATAACGGTAAACGGATCCAAATTACTAGTAATCTCTTTCGGTCGAAATAATAGTAATTCCTCTAAGGCGAACCTTTAAAAATAAAATAATATTAGTTGATTGGGTGTTTAAGTGACTTTTTGAAATAAAATAAAAGGACTTGAACTAAATATATATTTAAAATGTTTTGAGGGGTTTTTTGTAATTGATCTAAAAAATTAACCACTATTTATGTAATGCTTAAATTATGGACAACTTAGTGGGTACACAGTCCACTCTATTTTTATAAGAACCTAAATTCAACGGATATTTAGAAATTTGGATCCATGTGTTATGTGGGCCGTTTTGAGGTTTCATTTTTGCTAGCAAATTTTTCCCCCTTCAGTTGAGGCTTATGAAAATGAAGAAACAAGATTTAAAAGGCGATCCTCAAGTGTCAAAATATTTTTTATATTTTATTTATAAATCATTTTTAAAACTTAGCCCTGAATCTATTATCTATTATATACTTCTAATAAATACATTTTGAGCTTTTTTGATGCATATATACATTACCCCAGATTTATGTTTGTCGTTCTCGGAATGAATTAGGGAGGTGAGGAGTTAACCAATTCATTACCTCAGTCCTTTAAATCCTTTCATCTTCAACCTGTTAAAATTCCTCTATTTAAGAATAAAGTTACACCAAGCTACAAGCAAAGTCGGATTCTTAGCTCTTCTCTCTCATCACCCGTTGTAATTGATGAGTGTGTATCCCTCTCTGCTAAACATCTCATATCAGGGTTAGCTCCCAGACTCGATTGAAACATGAACGTTGGTTTCTTCTCATTTCCCTCTTTGTCACAAAACGTTTGGTTCCTCCGTGTCTTACGCTCCCAACTTTTATCACCATCTCCTCCCGTGTTTACTGTGTTCTAAGTATAGAGTTTATGCAGATTTCAAGATTTTGATAAGCAGCTAAACTAGCGGCAATCTCTTCGAACGAAGTGCGAAGAGATGGTTCTATAGTCCAAAAGGTTTCATTGTTCTCCCCGCTTCATGCTATTGAGTGAACTCAATGAAAATTCAAAAGGCTTTAATGTGAACGATACTTTAAACGTTGAAGCAGAAATTACAGTTATGGCTATGACACAGAATCTCACTTAAGAAGAAGAATTGGGATTGAAGGCCATAATAGTTTTGGAAATTATAATATTAAGTTTTTTCCAACTGCTGAATTTGCAAGTGTTTTGGGGTCTATTCATATTTTTTTAGGTGATATGCATTGTTTTAGGGCCCGTTTGGTTGCGTAAATTATTTAATTTTATAAATTGATTAATTTGAAATGAATAGATTGTTGATGTATTAATTTTAAATGGGTTTAAATCTAATTTGTGGTGTGTTTGGAAAAGAAAAATGGAGTTATTTACTTTTGATGTGTGTGTGTGTGTGTGTAGAGAGAGAGAGAGAGAGAGAGAGAGTAGTATGATGAGAGTATTTTATGGGAGTGGTGCATTTAAGATTCATGATGTAATTATAAATTGTGCAATTTCAAGCTTTTGGTGAAATGAACTAATTTAAGTTTTTGTGAATCAACATGAATTGGTTCATTTTTGAATTTGTTCACTCTTGTAACCAAACACTAATAATAATGCAATTCATGAATGAGTCCATTTTAAATTGGCTAATTTACAATTTTGGGGACAACCAAACAGGCCCTTAATATATTCTGCAGTGAATGAAATTATCTGGAAAAAAAATCATATTCATGGGTGTTTGAATCAGAGGTTTCATTTTTTTGGCCATAATAACGGGTGTATGAATCAGAGGTATTTTTAATATGTTCATCGGTTAATTATTAATTCATTTTGTATTGTTGTTTGATCACATAAAGAATTCAAGTCTCACATACGCACATAGACATTATGGTAGACATGAAATCAAGTTTACCGGCATACACATTATGATGGTATGTATATATATATATATATATATATTAAATGTTTGACAACTTGTCATGGTCATTTTCTTTAAATTTTTTATCATCTAAATAATGTATCATTCTGTCTTACCCAAAAACTAAATCAACACAAAATACAAAAATGGACTCCTAAGCCTTAAGCCCAAACCTTGTCTTTAAATGATGATCTCAAAAAATTTCTAAATAACTACGTGCATAACTCATATTTTGACATTCACATTATAATGGTGTATGTATACTAGGCGTTTGACAATTTGTCAATGTCAATTTCTTTAAAAAATTTATCATCTAAATAATGTATCATTTCGTATTACCCAAAAACTAAATTAGTACAGAATAAAAAAAAGGACTGCTGAGTCTTAAACCCAAAATCATGTCATAAAATGATGATCTCAAAAAATTTCTAAATAACTTTTACATAACTCATATTGTCGGAACAATGTCCAAAAAGCTAAATAAACATGTCACAGTTATGTTGAGACTACGAAATTGATTTATACAAAAAAATCATGGTATCTATGGCTTTTGGATGTCACTATTACTTAAACTGTTTGAGGTTAAAAGAAAACTAAAAGCTCAATGTTTAGTTCATATTTATTTCATGTTTTGTAGGTTGAATTTTTAGTTTCATAATTTTGTATGCGCTCGGTTTGAGAAAAAATTCCAGTTGGTATTTTTCATTGATTCAAGACTTTTTTTTGCATAAATGGTTATGTATGTGTACTTGGTGATCGCTGCACAATACAAAAACTTCCACAACACAAACTGATGCGAAGGGTCCAATTAGATGGCAATAATTACTTTCATTCAGTCTTATATGGAGCATAGTTCTTCATTTCTTTCTAATGGATGGGGAAACACTGCTAATGCCTCCAATCAAAAGGATTGTCCCTCAATTGTTCAACCAACAACTTTAAAACATCCCATCAGCAGATGGATCGATTAGCTTGCTCAGAAAGAAAGTGATGACTCCAGTCACATTGGGTGGGGCTCATGTGGTGGACATGCACCTTCGAAATCAATTACAAATGGATGGATGGATGAACCCGATATAAGAGAGTACATCGTATGGGGATGGACCACAAAGAGGCATTCTAGTTCTTCCAACCAATATGCTCGAAAGCCTAACAATGTTATTTCTGTTCTCCAACCGATCAATGAGCTGCCTCTGAACACTGTTATTGTATATATTAACTTTCAAAATGATTGTTTAATTGTTTAGTTATTCATTTCTACTTTGTATCAAATATAATGAAGAATATTCTTTGTACAGTTATAAATTTAACCTCGCTTCAGACAAATTTCAACTAGAGCGTCCGCGCATCGCGCGGGTTACATGCTAGTATTCATAAGTATGTTAGATCAAATTGTAACATAAACATACAGCATTTTATGATCAGCCATAATGACACTTTTTTAATGAAATTTGATTTTCATTACAACAGGCAACGCCCAACATACAATGAGTCCATACAAGACCAAAAATGCCAAACAATCTGACCCACAAACAAAGGCACCATATAGCCAACAAAAAGGCACACAGATCCAACAAATTTAACATTCTTCCAAAAGAAGGCATAGATGCCCAAACCAAAATAATAAGCCCAAACCCAAAAAAACAAATTCAAGAATTCTAGAATCCATTTGAACTCTCCACTGCCAAATAAGCCAATCTGATAAATCCACTATCCACCAAAAAAACTCATCAAAGAAACCACAAAACCATTAGACTTGAACAACCGAAGTAAAGAGAGAACCTCTTCATCACATTTTCATCTCCTATAAAAACAATCCAAACTAACCATTATCAAAAATCCAAGAACAGAAAAACAACTGAAGAAACCAGACGAACAAACCAAATACAGAACTGATTTTCAACAAATATTCAAAACCACTCTAACCAGCTAGAAACAAAACAAAACCAAACACCATATTGGCTATAAGGACCCAAACCTCAACTAAAAGTGCCTAGATCATCCACTTGAGCCACATCTCAGCATGCATGAAGCACCCATTACACAGAAAGTCTGAAAGACAAACACCAAGGGTGTGTTTGATTACAAAGTTAGAAAATTGTTGGAATATAATTCATTTCGATGAGAAGTTGAAAAATGAGTGGGAAAAAATATGAGTATTTGCTCTTACTTTTTTTATTTTTCATGGAAAACAATTCTTTGGTGGGTGAATAAAAAATATTTTTCACTAAAAATGAGGGTTTTGATGGAGCATTTGGCATGTGCATGAATGCTATTCATATATAACTTGTTTGCAACAAAGGTATTGGAAAGGCAAAACATTAGTCAAACATTTATTTTTCATGGAAAAAATTTCCATTTCAATCAAACACGTCCTAAGAGAAAAAAATCACTTAAACAAAATCCTAAGACACCAGATCTGATCCACAACTCGACTTTTCAAAACCAGCAAAGAGAAGAACAATACTTGAATAAGGAAGCCCAGACTTTCAAAAACTCAACCTTCAGTTACATCAGAGCCAAAACCGTAAAAGATATCAACATGCATGGACAACAAAGGCCAAGGGAGACAAATCCAAAAAAGTATCTCAACACGCATGGCCAACAAAGTGCAAAGGATCTCCTTACGAGAAAATCCCCCGGTTTCTTCATATACTTATATTTTCCTCCTTTTTCTTAATTTTCTTCCATCTGGAAGTACTCTCCTGTGTCATATTTTTAATTAAAAAAAAAGCTATCAATAGTGATATGGGTACTATTAAATGTCATATCATTCCTGGCCTTCCAAATATCGTATATAATAATAAACAAGACAGTTTTTGCACTAAATTTTGTAACTTTTTTTCTGTTATTCAAGGACACCACTTCTTCCTTAAATTTCTTAAGATATCACTGATACCATTATTCTTGCAAACTTTTACCCACATCTATTTGAAAATTGACAGTCAAAAATAGATGATTTATATTTTCAGTCATAGACCCACACAGAACTCACTGATCATCATTAGTAACTCCTGTTGGAAGAGATTGTTTATATATTTAGGAGAGGGAGAAAAATATATGAAAAGAGTGGAGAACTATTTGGTGAAATGAACTCTTTTATTAGAACTCACTCAATTTTGCTTGATACAAAATGTGGAGACAACTCCCCTATTTATACTATCCTCTAACTCAAATGAATGGTGGAGATTAAATTTACATCAAGGGTCAAGATTGAATCTCTAGAACCTTCTACATCTATCTCCACTAATCTACTACTTCTTACACTCTCCAAAATACACAAGAGGGATCTAGAATATTCTTTGGAAAATATCACTCTTAATGGATCTAACTTTATGGAGGCCCAATACTAACTAATTAGTCAACCCAAACATTTACCCAAAAATACAAACTAATAAAGCCCAATTATTTTAATTCCAAAACAAGTTTAATTTTCAACACCCCCTCTTAAACCTTGTTTTGCAACTCCAAGTAGTCTTCGTAGCTTGTGGAACACTTCATGCTTGAGTGGCTTGGTAAAGATGTCGGCAACTTGATCATGAGACTTTACGTACTTCAATTGTACCTCCTTCTTTTCCACACATTCACGAAGGTAGTGATACTTTGTGTCAATGTGCTTGCTTCTGTCATGGAAAACTGGATTCTTTGCTAATTCAATCGCCGATTTGTTGTCGACGAATATCTCAACCGTATCTTCAGGTATGTTAAGCTCTTTCAATAAATTCTTCAACCAAATTGCATGACACACACAATTTGTTGTGGCAACGTATTCAGCTTCACAGGTGGAAAGAGTGACAATAGGTTGCTTCTTTGAACTCTATGTGAATGCAACGTCTTCCATGTAGAACACGAACCCACTTGTGCTTTTTTGGTCATCTAAGCCTCCTCCCCAATCACTATCACTGTAGCCAACAAGCTTAAAACTGTTAGAGACTGAATAAAACAATCCATAGTCAATTGTACCTTTGACGTAGCGAAGGATCCTTCTTGCAGCCTTCAAGTGTGTTGATGTTGGAGTTTCAATATAACGACTGATAAGTCCAACTCCAAAGAGGATATCGGGCCTTGTGCATGTTAAGTATCGCAAGCTTCCAACGAGGCTCTTAAAATATGTTGGATCCACTGTTTCTCCTTCTTCATGCTTTGACAACTTGGTTCCACATTCCATGGGAGTGCTTACGGGCTGACATTCATTCATCTTGAATTTCTTGAGAACTTCCTTTGCATAGCTTTCTTGAGAAATAAATATTCCTTCTTTCTCTTGCTTTACTTCTATGCCAAGATAGTAGGACATGAGCCCAATATCGGTCATCTCGAATTCTCTTGTCATCACCTTCTTAAACTCCTAGATCATCTTTGCATCATTTCCTGTGAAGATTAAATCATCCACATACAAGCAAACAATTAAAATATCTTTATTTCCATTCACCTTTGTGTATAGGGCATGCTCATAAGGGCATTTTTTGAAACCATTTTTATGAAGATATTGATCAATTCTACTATTCCATGCCCTTGGTGCTTGTTTTAGGCCGTATAATGCCTTATTCAATTCTAACACCTTATCTTCGTTGCCTTTCACAACACACCCCATGGGTTGCTCTACATATACTTCTTCTTCAAGATGGTCATTTAAGAAAGCAGACTTCACATCCATTTGATGAATTTTCCATCTATTTTGAGTTGCTAAACAGATAATTAATCATATAGTTTCAAGATGAGCAAGTGGAGCAAATACCTCTTCATAGTCAATTCCATACCGTTGCTTAAATCCTTTGGCGACTAGTCTTTCTTTGTAGCGCTCCACTTCTCCTTTAGCATTCTTCTTGGCTTTATACACCCATTTGACTCCAATAGCTTTGTGCCCTTTGGGACGACTTGTCAACTCCCATGTATCATTCTTCTCAATCGCTTTTATCTCATCATCCATTGCATCCTTCCATCTCTTACTTTGTATGGCCTCTTCAAAACCTATAGGTTCACAATCGGCAAAAAGACAAAAGAGAGTTATATCATTTTGATTTTTAGTTACCTCATATATTTCATCCAAGCTTCTCAACCGTGGGGCTCTTTCATGTGAACTTTGACTCGATGATGATGATGATGATGATGGGTCTCCATGAGTGGATGATGGTGGTGATGGAGGTGGCGTAACAGTCTCTTCTACATCTCCATTGCTGCTATCTTCATCTTCTTCTTCAAACAAAGGAAGAAAGTTACAGTTTTCCTCCTGGGCATCCCAGTTCCATGATCCTTCTTCATCAAACTTGACATCTCTACTCGTGATGACTTTTCCACTGATTGGATTGTACAACTTGTAGCCTTTGGAGCGTGAATTGTAGCCGATAAATACATATTTTTCACTCTTGTCATCAAGATTTGTCCGCTTTTGATCCGGCACATGAGTATATGCAATGCTCCAAAATACTCTCAAATGAGAAATTATGGGTTTTCTCCCACTCTATGCTTCTTGTGGAGTTTTATTCCACACACTTTTAGTGGGGCTTCTATTTGACAGATAAACGGCACAATCCACAGCTTCGGCCCAAAATTCTTTTATCATTCTTTTGCTTTTCAACATGCATCGAGTCATATTTAAAATGGATCTATTTTTTCTTTCAGCAACTCCATTTTGTTGAGGTGAGTATGCAACCGTTAAAGGACGGCGTATCCCATTTTCTTCACAAAACTTTTCAAACTCTTTAGAAGTGAATTCGCCTCCTCTATCGGATCGCATAGATTTTATTTCATAACCACTTTCTTTTTGCACAAGTGCTTTAAATTTCTTAAAAGAACAAAATACTTCTTTTAAGAAATAAACCCATGTCTTCCAACTAAAATCATCAATGAAAAGTAGAAAGTATTTATTTTTGTCAAAAGAACAAGGAGTAATAGGGCCACACACATCGGTATGAATGAGTTCTAGGGGCTTCTTTGCTCTTGTAATTTACTCTTTTGGAAAACTCTTTCTAGAATGTTTCCCAAGTAAGCATCCTTCACATAATTGATCCGGATGATTAATGGAAGGAAACCCATTAACCATTCTTTTGTTATGAAATAATTTTAAGCCACCAAAATTTAGATGCCCAAACCTTAAGTTCCAAAGCCAAGACATGTCTTTAAAGCAAGCTTTTAAACACATTTCACCTTCACTTTGAATGTTTAGCAAAAAAATTCTATTTCTTGCCATAGGTACTTTATCAATTAAATTCATTTTTTGGTCTCTTAAAGAAAGACTATGATCTTTCATGTGGATATCATAACCTTTCTCTAAGAGTTTCCCCAGACTCAAGATATTTGTTTTCATGTTTGGCACATAGTAGACATTTGAAATAAATTGGTTCTTCCCATTTTTCATACGAATCAATATCTTACCTTTTCCTTTCACCGGCACTTTTGATTCATCTCCAAAAGTAACATTGCCCTTTACCGATTCATCAAGTTCCACAAACATGTCCTTTTTTTCACACATATGGTTGCTTGCTCCCGTGTCAAGATACCACGTCTTGCTTTCTCCATTATGTTCTCCTTTGTTGCTAATAACAATGTCCAATCCTCGTGCTTTTCCTTTTCAACATAGTTAGCCTTCTCCTCAACAATATTCGAATTACTTCTGCATTCCGAATCATAATGGCCGAATTTTTGATAATTATAACACTTAATTTGAGATTTTTCGTACCTTGGTCTCGTGTTGCCCCCTCTTCCACATCCTCTTGCTGGATATGAGTTTTGCCTTTCATTGTTGAAATACTTCACACCGCCTCTTCCTCGAAATTGACATCTGCCTCTTCCTCTTTGGCTCCGTTCGTTGTTGTATTCTCTTCCTTCTTTTAGAGTAAGATTTATTTGAAGAGCTTGCTCTAAACTCTCCTGACTTTTCCTGTTAAGTCTCTCTTCATGGGCTTTTAAGGAACCCATGAGTTCATCAATTCCCATAGAATCTGTATCTTTAGATTCTTCAATTGCAACAACAACATAGTCAAACTTGGAACTTAAAGAGCGAAGGATTTTTTCTACCACCCGTGTGTCGCTCATATTTTCACCATTAGTTTTCAGTTGATTGACAATAGCCAAAACTCTAGCAAAATAATCTGAAAGTAACTCGGAATCTTTCACCCAACGAGCTATAACTCGAGGATGCAGGTTCTCAATGCTATCATCTACCAGGGAATCACTCACATATCATCCTGGGTACCAACGGTCAGAATCTCACACCGCCTTGGCAAAAATAATAACAAAATGTACGGGAAGGGGTCATAGTTCCTCCCCGAAAATGAGACGAAATATACCCACCACGTCTCACCCCTAATGAAACAATCACATAACAATAATGGACGCTATGACCTAAGGAATATACGCGCCCTGCTCCTCAAACCAGGGGCCTCACCCACATCGCGCAACTTCCCATGATAGAAAAGAGGGGGTATGATTCACATATATATATATATATATATATATATATATATATATATATATATATATATATATATATATATATATATATATATATAATTCACACAAGATATATATATATATATATATATATCATCACATCATACAAATGTATACCATCACACAAGGTATATATATCACACTATTTACATACTCCTATTACGCTCTTAGGCGTAAATAAAATAATATCGTATATTAGTATATTTTACTCTCGATATACTATTTGTCAATAACTCACATAACTTCCCCACTTTGTATACACTATACTATTTATCACTTGTAGCTCACTCTTTACTTCTATTATGAATAATCTCCCAATTCAATTAAAGTAAGGATATTCTCTCAATCCGTATGCACCTCAATTAACATTCATTATTCTTAATTTATATTGAGGTTCCATCAATCCTTTGAACCTTTATAGTTATCACATTTAGGATTTAATCTCAAGAATCTAATATAACTATACGCATCCCAACTCTTTCTTATAAACCCATAATTATCTCCAAATCAAAATCTCAATAGGAGTGGGCTTCCCCACTAGTCGGTACGATACTCTCTAATCAATATTCTCTCGAATTGAATCAATGTGACTCCAATAATTTCTCATAAGGGAAACTCCCTAAAAGTATCTAAGCACACTTCTCATAACTCATATAGAGATTCCCAATCGATAAACTCAAACGAAACTGGACGAAACTCACTCCAGAAAAACTCCCTCAAAATAGCCCTGTTTTTTAATCGATTCGGCCCCAGCAGCGAATCGATTCGGCCCTTCCGAATCGATTCGGTCCAAAGGGCTCTATAAGTATGCTAACTATCGAATCGATTCGCAAGGGGCGAATCGATTCAGCCCTAAAGACCCATAGGTTCTGCAATAGGCTGAATCGATTCGGAAGGGGCGAATCGATTCGGTTTGTTCAGCCATCTACGAAATGGGCTATGTCTCTTCAAAACCCAAAATTCCAAAAATCAATTATATCAATTTCTCTCCATCAATAATCAACCCAAATATACATACAACATCAAAACTCATTATTTTTCTACCCCATAAGATTTAAAACCTAAAATCCATATTCCCACACTTTAAATGCAAGATTTCCCCAAAATCTAGGTTTTGACATATTAAACCCAAAATCCATAATTTTGATCCACGAATCATGAAATAAAAGATGCATAAGAATTATTTAGCAAGTTTAATCACTTGCCTCAAGATTGTAGAGTCTGAATCGCCATCGAAATCGCGTAGTAGCCGGAATCCCCAAGCTTTCTCCTCTTTCTCTCTTTCGTTCTTCTTCTTCTCCCTCTCTCTCTCTCTCTATCTCTATCTATCTCTCTCTAGGGTTTTCTCTTTTTCTAAAATAATATTTCTTTCTCCCTTAGGATTTTTAAGCCTTATCTCCCAAAATACACAACTTTAAATGATAATACACACTTCAAATGACTCGGTTACTTTAATTCGAGCCAAACGGACTTAAAATATTTCGGAATCCAAATAAGACCCAAGTACAGTCATTTTGACTATCTCGGCCCATCCGGAACCAACCGCACACTCAGAATCGTCATTCGAAATACTTTCTAACATCCTCAAATTTTGACCTCTATTGCCAATTTCCTAATTCTCCAAATAAAATAGTCATTATTTCTCCCAAAAATTAATAATTATCAGTCCTGAAAATCACGAGTTGCTACAATTAGGATATGTTATTCGACATTAAAAAGAGCTTTGCTTAGTTCGTAGAGTTTACTTTGGTCAACCGGGGCCCGGAAGTGCCCAATGACCTTTTGGAGTAAAATGGATCGTTCGTCCGTACCGTAAGTCAGAATTGTGCCCAGAGTGGACTGTTGGAAAGGGTATTCAGTGCCCTCCAGGGATTCATTCAGTATCGTTTGAGATGAAGAGTTTGACTTTGGTCTAACGGAGTTCGGGAGTGCCCGGTAGCCTCCATATGAGCTTTCGGGACAAAAATGGTCGTTCGTCCGAATGGTTATGCTATTTCGCTCACATGGCAGAGCGTCAGAAATGGGTTTTAGAGCCCTTCGAGGTTTCATAGAACTTTCGTTCTGACGATAAAGTTAATCGAAGTCAAACGGGGACTCTAGATCGGTACACAGAGTATGACCTAGGGTTTGTAATGGAATGGTGAGGTGCTAGGGACCTAAGGGGAGACTTGGGGGGGGGGGGTCCTAGAATGGGGTGTCTACATTTAACATCACTTATAAATTTTTTAACATCTTTCTTTGCATAGTTATACTTCCAAAAACTTTCATTGTTTTTAGTTTTCTCCCATGATTTAAAAGCATATACTTTTAAATTTACTACATTTTGGAGTTACTTGTTCTACCACTAAGTTTCTTTAATTCGTGTCCGCCTAAATTTTAATTCTCCAAGAATCTTCTTTGATATTCCTCTATTACATTTACTCATCTTATTCCACATTATGTCAATCTCGTATTCAATATTTCATGTCGATTCCTTTAATAGTTATTTTAAAATAATTTATCCTTTTTTTGTAATACCCTGCAATTTTTTAGAATAAAATATTACAACATAAATAAATTTAATAATTTCGAATTTATTTTGAAATTAAATTAAATTGGGAGGATTTAAACTAAACGAGTAAATTTTAATTTAAATAAACATTCATTCATTGATTATATAAATATAAAACCGGACACGTGTCGTTGGAACATAATAAAAATGTTCCCAAGTGAAACATAAATAATTGGGACGCATTTTGCGAAGCATTGAAGGCTCGTTTAGGTGTTTTAGGCCTTTAGAAATAGTCCCGGGTCAATAGTATATGGGTTGGGAAACTTTTGGACTAGTTGAGCTATGGATTCGGGCCCATTTGGGGGTCCAAAAATGGAGTTATATGTCCAACTCGGGAATTGGGTAAAATATAAGATTAGGAGGAAGAGAAATAACTCCCCACTACTAATCATAACCTAACCCTAGCAGCCCCACTTCAAGAGAGAGAGGAACAAAGGCGTAAGAGGAGGAAGAACAGAGAATTCAAGCAGGAAATCACCCATCACCGTAAACAGGCAATAATTCTCTTGCTTAATTTAAGTTTCCAATGTATTTTGTTGATACATCATAATGACCTTTAAATTTATGGGATTTAGGTTTGATCTGATTAATTTGATGATGAAGAAATATTCTGTGCATGTAGAGGACTGAATGTAATATAGAATTAGTTCCGGAAATTTAGGTATCAAAATCTTGAAATTGGTGGTAGATTACTTAGGGTTTTGATAGTTATTTGGGGATATTTGACTAATTGGTGTAGAGGATATCACTGTTAATTCACAGACTGAAATTCTAATATAAATCTCAAGATAGATGCCCCCATATTATGAATTAAAAAAGATTAAAATATGGAGAATGTTTCAATCATTAAGACTCTTAACATATATTAATTTTGGGTTAAGTTTCTTGGTTTCGTATAACTGTTACTGGATTTTTGTATAAATGTTTATGGGTTGAAGATATGAATCAGGAAGAACATAAAGAAATGGAATCAGCATGGGGAAGATGAAGGGGTTGCTAAAACGATGCTGTATGCCGTTCGAGAGACATATCATGTCGCGCGAACGATCCCCAACCTCGTTCGAGCGATGTAAATGGGGTATGTGTTTATTTTGTTTTGGGCGGTTCGTTCCTTTCATGATTTGTCCTGGGTTTGGTCTAATGTATATGAGTTAAAAGGGGTTGGTCTATTGTATCTGAGTTAAAAGGGGTTGGTCTACTGCATATGAGTTAAAAGGGGATTTAATTAGAGAAAAGTTAGATGGAAGATTTGGGTATTAGGGTTGTAAACGGATATTCAAAAATTCGCATCCGTCCGATATTTGAATCCGAATTTACGGATATTTATCCAAAAATATGGAAACGGATACGAATATGGATACTCTATAAAAATATCCGAGAAACGGATACGGATAGTACTTGTATCCAACACGGATAATCCGTATCCGATGCGGAGTAAATATTTTATCGGATATCCGTTTTACCGGATATCCGTATCCGTCAAACATGTGTTTAATATATTACTAATAATAATATTAGTATTAGTATTACTAATAAAATAATATTAAAAAAGCCTTAATCATTTATTCCCTAAAACAAAATAAACACATACTCCACTCAAAACAAAAATACCCTAAAGTTATTATTTTATTGGGTATATTATAAAATGTCATGTCTTATTATTTTATTGGGTATATTATCTTGGAGTTATACTAAAGTTATAATACACCCTATCACACACAACATGTACCCACTAAAGAACATATACTCCACTAAAAAAAACTAACTTCATTTCATTTCCCTTTCGTACAAAACAAGAGAAAAGAAACCCTCATGTAGTTGTTCATTAGTTTTCTTAATTATAAATAAATGTAAGAGAGAAACATAAAATAATGTAAGAGAGAAACAAAATAGATTGTAAGAGAGAATCGGAAAAGTAAAGAGATGGTTTTGATTGTGATGATAACTGAAGTTAACAACAGGTATATTATATACAAAATAAAAATGTATACTTATTAAATAAAAATATCAATATGTTTTGAAGACAATAGGTCCATGAGGTTATCATTCTCAATAAATTTGATTTAATCTAAAAGGTGCATATTTATTTCTACTGTCATGGAATGCGACTGTTATTTTATTTTTTGGATGGTTTTAAGCTTATATGGTTGTAAAGTATGGATGGCTTTAAGTCATATTATCATTATGGAATGATATTATTATTATGGAATCCATAGTTGTTGATGTTAGGAGGCATTAATTTTGCTATATATTTATTTGGATTGGATTGGGTTTCATTGGATTGGATATTTTAATACTTATTTTTTACGATGGCTAAATAATGTAAACGGATACGAATATTATCCGAATCCGAGGTATCCGTGTGGATATGGATATGGATAGTTGTTTTAACTATCCAAGCGGATACATATACATACGAATACGGATAGTACATTCAGATAGCGGATACGGATATGGAAAACATGGTATCCGATCCGTATCCGTCCGTTTACCACCCCTATTGGGTATTAAGGAATATTCACATTAATGAGGGTATTGGGTCGGGGTTTAGTTGTGAGTATTTTTATGAGTCCAAGTGAGTGAGTGAAACCGAGTTTGGGACCATAAAGAATTTATTAAAAATACAAATGTACCCACATTTAACAGGGAAAATTACAATTAACTAGTTGGTTAAGTAATTATTCTATAGAGTGGAATTAATAATTCACTAGATGGTAAATTATTAATAAATGAAAATATTGTGGACTATGTGTGGGATTTTTATGGTAATTATAGAGTAATTACCTATGCATATTATACGAGATAATAATATGTACTATTATGTATTTGTGTGGTCATACCAATATTCGTGCACTGTCCTATCATCTCGGGGGTCGTGCGTTCAAACAGGGTACCCCACATCGGCACATGTGGGCTTGACATTGTGTAGGTCATATAGATACTATATGGAGGCGCCATCTATGAGAGGTAGGTGTTGACTCTGACCTAGCTTGTTTCACCGCTAGGTATGGGCCGTGAACAGGTATCCTGCGTAGGGACTGCCCCCTAATCTGTGTGTTTTGTGATGTCCGCTTAGGATAAGAGAATCCTCCAGACTTACTGATAGAGTACAAACTAGACACCAACGACAGATGTCGTTGTGTGTGAAATATATGAAGGACATATGTATAATTACCCGAACTTTATATGAGATAAATTGAAATGTCTAAGAATGTGGACATAAATTACAACTTTGATTCTTTAATGCATAATAGATGTTTATGCCTATGTGAAACTTAACAGACTGGGAAATTATGAGTATTGGAAATTAAATGTAGTCGGTACACTTAATCACTTAATTTTTGACAAATATTTAATTAATTTGACATATTGTCACAATTGTTATTTAGGACTTATTGCGCTGCGAATAATATCACACTTAGATGAGGGGTGAGGTGTTAAACACATGCGAGTGACGAAGGGGAATATTTATTTTGCATCAACTGTATTATTGCATATGAAATTAATTAAGTTAATTCTTGCACACCTCGGGCTCTAAACCAAAATTAAATCCCCCCAGGTTGTTTTAAGACAGCGATAGCGGGACTGTTGTTGTACCAGCCTTGCGATCTCTCGTACTTATCAGTTTCTGAATTTATCGTCTCTAGACTAGGGCTTTTCTGCCAGAGTTTAGTTATTTTATTTGGAAACATTTGCAAGGGCCTAAGCTCGAGACTTATTTATTTACATTGTGTTGGAGTTGTGATTTTTACTGGCTGTTGGATTTATTATTTAGTTGACATTGGTTTTAGTTTAATTATTGTCATGGAAATATCCATAAAGTTAAAGTATCGGCCTTTAAAATAACAATATTTATATTACATTGTGCCGAGAATAGTATTAATTGACAGACAATCCCCATCTTCGGGATATTGTGCCTGGCCAACCTTTACGTGAGAAAATGGGGGTTGTTATAGTTGGTATCAGAGCACGGTTCTAGTGTCCTTAGGATCTGTGTTTGAGCTCGTTACGTTCTACGTTGCGTTCTTTGATGTATAATGCCCTATGATTAGGAATCATTATATTCTTTACGAGTCATTATTACCCGTTCGGGAAAGAGGTCAGTTTTGGAGAGAGAGCCATAGAGACCTTAGTGTGGGTCACTTGTTAGAATTGTGAGAAGTTCGGGCTATCTGGTGCCTAGAAATCGAAAGGAATACATTTAGAGAAATAGAGGAATGTGATAGTGCTCGATAGTACACAAAATGAAGTTAGATCGTTTAGACTAGTAGGAGAGTCGTTATGGTAGTTGAGGTATGTCACTACGATGGAAGAGCGGGACCAAATAATTAGTGATTAGTTTCGGGTGAAGCTCGAGGAGATATTTTACCACACTGTTTTGAAATCATAAATGAAGAAAAAGGCGGAGAAGAAATTTAAAGTTTTATATATCGTGTCAGCATGGCAAGATAGGTGGTTGTAATTGTTAAAGGACCCTATAGTTTGCGGGGTTCAAATTGAGTAGTCTATGTAATAAATATAGGATTTTCGATGGTCAGAACAAGTAGGGACGACAAGTCCATGACCCATAGTGAGATGGGGAAACGGGTTACAGATAAATTTAATTGCGGAGATAGGGACTAGAGATAGTATCAGGGATAAATGATGTGTTTTACCCTACTTTGGAGTATGTAGGATATGCTTTGCTGGATATGTGGACTTAGTGTTCATTCGGGCCTTATTAGTACATCGAAGAATTTGGACTTGATATTTGGGATAGTGTTTTACATTGGTTCACCGTGGGTGAGAAGGGGCAATCTTAGATTGGTAAGTAGATGAATAAAAATGCCTACTGGGAGGCTTAAGCTTATTTTAGGCGTAATTGTTAAGCTATGTCGTAGTAAGATAATTATTTAGCGATGAAACCTTCTTATTTGTGTTAAGAGTATGAAAAGTGAAAATAATTCATATTTTAGAAATATTTGGTTCCTTTGGGAGTATTAGGACTGGTGGTAGTCTCGATTTCATGATGAGGTGTACGATCATAAATAATGTTATTATAATAATGATGTCATTGGAAATGGACAGTGATGACCTTTACTGAAATAAGTAGGTTTATGAAACCATATAAATCGATTTAAACACATAAGTAGACTTAGGTCCTGGACCGACATATCTCAATAACCGACAGAGTTGCATAGTAGTGTATTAGGAGGGTTCCTTGTTTGGATTTCACTCGCGTGACTTCCCACGTATGAAAGTAGCAAATGCTGGGAGCTGAGAGATGTTAGAACCTAGGACATTTTAGATTATTGTTCTTAGTATAATTAAATGGGTAAATTTATTGGTATTTAGTGTATCCCTTTGGCGATATGAGACTTTAGTTAGCAATGGGCCAAAGTTGGAATTTACATAATTATGGCACACATTTATTTTTATTTCCATTTTCTTTTAATCTTGGGCTGATGAATCTCAATAATTGACTAAGTCGTACAGTTGTGTATTGGGAGGGTTCCTTGTTTGAATTTCGCTTGCGAGACGTTCCACGCACGAAATTCGCAAAAAGTTGGAAGTTGAAGGAAGTCGGATACTAAGATCATCATTTTATTTTTCAGGTACATATGTGGTGGTATACTTGATATATGGTTATGCTTGGTATAAATGGTGCAAATTAGATGTATATATGTCATTCACCTTGGTAAATGTTATTCATGTGTACATATAATGTGGAATATATGAACACCCCAGTGATGTTATGATAGGCATGGTTGAGCCTTTTCTTTTACCTCATGGGATATGGGTATGGACTAATTGAGTGTAAAACTTGGGTTAATAACACGGATTAAAACATAAGGTTGAGCTTTAGCGAATTCCGAGGATGAAATTCCGTTATAAGGGGAGGAGAATGTAATACCCTGTAATTTTTCAGAATAAAATATTCCAACATAAATAAATTTAATAATTTTGAATTTATTTTGAGAATAAATTAAATTGGGAGGATTTAAATTAAACGAGTAAATTTTAATTTAAATAAACATTTATTCATTGATTATATAAATATAAAATCGGGCACGTGTCATTGGAACATAATAAAAATGTCCCAAAGTAAAACATAAATAATTGGGATGCGTTTTACGAGGCGTTGAATGCTCATTTAGGTGTTTTAGACCTTTAGAAATAGTCCCGGGTCAATAGTATATGGGTTGGGAACTTTTGGGCTAGTTATGATTAGGAAGAGAAATAACTCCCCACTACTAATCATAACCTAACCCTAGCAGCCCCACGTCAAGAGAGATAAGAACAAAGGCCTAAGAGGAGGAAGAATATAAAATTCAACAAAGAAATAACCCATCACCGTAAACAAGCAAGAATTCTCTTGCTTAATTTAAGTTTCCAATCTATTTTCTTGATGAATCATAATGAGCCTTAAATTTCTGGGATTTATGTTTGATCTGATTAATTTGATGATGAACAAATATTATGTGCATATAGAGGACTGAATTTAATATAGAATTAGTCCCAGAAATTTAGGCATCGAAATCTTGAAATTGGTGGTATATTCCTTAGGGTTTTGATAGTTATTTGGGGATATTTGACTAATTGATGTAGAGGATGTCACTCTTAATTCACGAACTGAAATTCTGATATAAATCCTATGATAGATGCCCCCATATTATGAATTAAATAGGATTAAGATATGGAGAATGTTTCAATTGTTAAGACTCTTAACATATATTAATTTTGGGTTTGAATACATGGATTTTGGGTTAAGTTTCTAGGTTTCGAATAACTGTTGCTGGGAATTTGTATAAACGTTTATGGGTTGAAGATATGAATCAGGAAGAACATAAAGAAATGGAATCAGCGCGGGGAAGATTAATGGGTCACTCAAACAACGTTGAATGTCGTTCAAGTGACATATCAAGTTGTGCGAACGATCCCCAACCTCGTTAGAGCGACGCGAGTAGTTTTTGGGCAGTTCGTTCCTTTCATGATTTGGCCTGGGTTTGGTCCACTGTATATGAGTTAAAAGGGGTTGGTCTACTGTATTTGAGTTAAAAGAGGTTGGTCTATTGTATATGAGTTAAAAGGGGATTTAATTAGAGAAAAGTTAGGTGGAAGATTTGTGTAATAAGGAATATTCATGTTAATGAGGGTATTGGGTCGGGGATTGGTTGTGAGTAATTTTATGAGTCCAAGTGAGTGAGGGGAATTGGGTTTGGGACAATAAAGAATTTGTTAAAAATGCAAATGTACCCACATTTAACAGGGAAAATTATAATTAACTACTTGGTTAAGTAATTATTCTATGGAGTGGAATTAATAATTCACTAGTTGGTAAATTATTAATAAATGAAAATATTGTGGGCTATGTGTTGCATTTTTATGGTAATTATAGAGTAATTACCTATGCATAAATAATAATATGTACTATTATGTATCTGTGTGGACATACCAATATTCATGGACTGTCCTATCATCTCGGGGGTTTTTGCGTTCGGACCGGGTACCACACCTCGGTTCAGGTGGGCATGACATTGTGTAGGTCATATAGGTACTATGTGGAGGCACCATTTACGAGAGGTAGGTGTTAACGCTGGTCCAACTTGTGTCACGGTTAGGTATGGACCGTGAATAGGTATCAAGCATAGGGACTACCCCCAATCTATGTGTATTTGTGTTAAACGTGTGCGAGTGACGAAGGGGGAATATTTATTTTGCATCAACTGTATTATTGAATCGTAAATTAATTAAGTTAATTCTTGCACACCTCGGGCTCTGACCCAAATTGAAATATTCCCCCAGGTTATTTCTAGACAGGGATAGTGGGACTGTTGCGGTACTAGCCTTGCGATCTCTCGTACTTATCAGTTTCTGAATTTATCGATTCTAGCCTAGGTGCTTTTCTTCTAGAGTTCATTAATTTTATTTGGAAACATTTGTAAGGGCATAAGCTCGAGACTTATTTATTTTCATTATGTTGGAGTTGTGATTTTTACTTTCTGTTAGATTTATTATTTAGTTGATGTTAGTTTGAGTTTAATTATTATCATGGAAATATTCATAAAGTAAAATTATCGGCCTTTAAAATAATAATATTTATATTACGTTGTGCTGAGAATGGTATTAATTGACCGACAATCCCCATCTTCTGTGTATTGTACCTAGCTAGCCTTAACGTGAGAAAATGGGGGCTGTTACAGTTGGTATCAGAGCATGGTTCTAATGTCCTTAGGATCTGTGTTTGAGATCGTTACGTTATGCGTTGCATTCTTTGATGTATAGAGCCCTATGGTTAGGAATCATTGTATTCTTTGCGAGTCATTATTACCCCTTCGGGGAAGAGGTCAGTTTTGGAGAGAGAGTTATAAAGCGTATTTATTAATTATAAAAATTCCTGAAAATTAATTAGTGTGTGATTGTCATGACTGAAGATGCCACTATTTATATTTTTGTGTATTATTTAATTCGGATTTGAAATTGAATTATATATATATATATATATATATATATATATATATATATATATATATATATATATATATATATATATATATATATATATATATGAATTCATTAGTTGATTAAGTGATATTTTTAACTCGTATTGGGTGAATATTAAATGTTTGAGTTGTGATAAATTTAATTTGACATAATTTGGTACTCATATTTTGGGACACGTAGTGTGTCCGTTTACGACTTAAAATAGTGGGTTTTAGGTCTATTGGGTTAGTATTGGGCCTAAGGAGTGTTTTCAGTCATTTGGAAGTGTTTTTGGGCTCATTTAGATGAGTTTCTAATGGGTCCAATCCTTATTTCGAGATTAAGAGTCTAAGAGGGGTCACTAGGGTTTTAATTAAAACTAATTTCAAAAGTTGGGGAGGCAATCTAAGGCTAGAGAGAATGAGGCTCAAGAGGAGAGAAGAGACTTAGAGATTTTGGGGTGTGATTTCTATGACACCCCGCCCAATTAAATACCAGGTGATCAGTTTTTTATTAATTTTAAAACAAAATGTTCGGTTGGTTCATTCTTAGCATCACTTTAAAAAATAATTAACATTATTAATCACCTAATAAATAATTAAGCAAGTGTCAAAACATTTTCCATTTTAAATTATTCCCCATTAATCCATTAACAAAATCTATTTTTATTAAAACTTAAACCAATACCACACACAAGAATAAAATAAATATTGGATATGAATCAACTGAGGAAATAAATAAGACTGGATAAAACATTCCAGTTCAAAGTCTCAAACCATAAACTAATAATATTACTCAATCCAACTGAAATGAACTACTAAAGTAAACTGAGTACAATCTTTCTGATAAAGTAAAACTGAGGATGGGTAACACAATGCCCTAAATTGAATGTCTAAAGATATTGAATCAAACGAGAGTGGAGACGTCTAAGTATGAGGACCTGCATCTCCCACGACTGCTATAGCACGTCAAAAAGTCTGACCGTCTAAGACTGGGTCCCTGTGGCTGGACATCTGCTATAAGTAGTACAAGAGAAGAGAGAGAATATACAAGAAACGGGCCAGAGCCAGAGTTGTAAAAATATTTATATCAAGTATTTAAAAATTGCAATAAAGCAAGTATTATGTGCATGTTAGTTTCGAACTCTCACATGAGATTCTAACCCCTCAACAATTGTGCACTCCTAACATACATCTAATCCAACCTAGCTATCTAGAACACTCCCAACTAGGTCATAGACGTATCACTACAAGAAAAATAAATATTAGGGATGGAAGTATTAGGGACGGTCGTGTCATTCTATCCCTTATGCTATACCAAAAGGGACGGTTTTAATTACCGTCCTTTTTTATAGTACCAAAAGGGACGGTTTTTTAAAAACCGTACCTTTTGGTATTATAAAAAAGGATGGTAATTGAAACCGTCCCTTTTGCTATTATAAAAAAGGATGGTAATTAAAACCGTCGCTTTTAGTATATGAGAATTTTTGGCGCTGATATTTTTCGGACTAATATAAGGGACGGATTTTTAAACCGTCTCTTTTACTATACTAAATGGGACGGATTTTACAAATCCGTCCCATTTGGTATAGTAAAAGAGACGGTATAAAAATCCGTCCCTTTTGGTATATCTCAAACTTTTAGCTTTTTTCCAAACAAATATAAGGGACGGATTTTAAAACCGTCCCTTTTGGTATAGCAAAAGGGACGGTTTTAAAATCCGTCCCTTTTGATAAAAGGGACGATTTTTTTCGACCCTTTTGGTATTTTCCTTCATTTTCCCATACATTATTCCAACCCATACGAAATTGAAGTCACCCTCATTTGCGTGCGACCTAGGTCTCAGGGCCGTCTCTCTCTCGCGCGCGATCTCTTTCCCTCCCACTACGCTGCTTCCTTTCCCTCTCCCTCTCACTGTTACAACTCTCTCTCTTTCTCTCCGTTGCGGTCCTGGGATGTCCCACCCCTAGCCCTGGAGTAGGTATGACCGGAGATGGGTCACGACCAAAGATTGGGTCAGATTTAGGCAGGTGGGTCCGGACATCCGAGTATGGTAGGGGCTTGGGTTCATTAGCTGGAGGTGTGAGTGGGTCTGGCCGGAGGTGGGAGTAAAATAGAGGTTCCGGGTCACCATTGTTTATGGTTTGTTATAAATCTAGTTTTTGTCATTGAGGGTATAGGGTTCGTTATTTGCGGTTTAATTCGGTGTGGGTTTGGAGGTTGGTTTGTACCGGATTTGGTTATGGCAGGATCTGCTATGGAGGTCGACAGGAGTTGCGGTGGAGACGAGTGGAGACCGAGTTGGGGGTTAGAAGTAACAAATAGTCCCTTAAGAATTCTGTAAGTGTTAATTTTGTTCTTGGCCTTGGTATTTTTAATTTGGTTTTAGATTTGTCCTTGTGAAAAAAAAGGAATAGATATATACCTGGTTTAATTAGATTGGTGTTGGTTATATTATGATATACCTGTTATGCCATTTTATATTATTGTTGAAATTGAATAAGTGTTGGATTTTTAAATGTAATCAAAATCAATTGTAATCTTCTCAATATGTGTGCATCTTATTTTTTTCTCAGTAGTAATCCTTATATACGTGAAAGAAAATATCAATGAGGATTAACGAATTTTAGTTCAAATAAGTTTACCACGAGTCAAGTTCGGGCAGTGAGTGATGCAAGAAAATTACACCACACACATAGAAATGAAAAGCCAACTACTCCTAAAACATGTGATGAGTTCCTTAACAATTTTTTTAGAAGCTTACAAATCGAATCTAATGACAGTGTACTAAACTAATTAAATACACCAAGTTGCATATCCATATAAATATAGTTCAAGACCAAGAGCATAATGTAAAAGTTCAGAGAATTTTTTGTTCCTCAACAAAATATATCTCAAGACTATCCAAGGAAAGCAGTACACAAGCTATCGTATTAAATTATTATATATCTCTAAAGCCATTACTTTTTTATTTTTTTTAACGAATACTCATTTATTGATATAGAAGAAGAAAAGCCCTTCTTCGGAGGCTTACAAACTTAGGAACAAACAATGGAAAAATCATCTATGAAATAATTTAGAAATCTAGAGAAAGGACCCTTATAAGGTTTAGCTTTAAAAATGATCCTAATCTCATCATGAACCTCCCTAATTATAAAGCTAGAGACCATATTTATACCTTCAAAAACACATTTATTCCTAGCACACCATAATTTCCAACAGATTAAGCTAGGAATAATTTTACAAAGGATAGCCTTTTTAGATCTTCCACGCGTTGAAAGCCACCAGGAAACAAGTCGAGATCTAAGACTAATACTTGAAGCTTTACACCCAATCAAACCTTCAAAATGGTTCCACACTTGGCAAGCCGATTCTCCCTCGTTGAATAAGTGATCTTGATTTTCTTCTTTACTTCTAGAGCAACACTGACATTTTGAAACTATGGGAATTTTGATTTTTTTAAATTTTGATCTAGGGGAAGACCGTTGTGCATAAGTCGCCACATAAAGATTGAAACCTTTGGAGTTAAGTGGTCATCCCATATCATAGATGACGTAAATTGAATACACTCCCCTCTCCTGAATTGTTCCCATGAAATTTTGAAAACAAACGCCTTCTCCACCCAAGAACAAATATGATGAAACACCTCATTTGAATTCTGAAATAGCCAAATTCCTTGCATTCTTTTCCAAACTGAGTTGGCAGCAGTAATAGAACCTTTAAAATTTTGCAACTTTTTGTATTTTTTGTTCATAAAGTTGGCCCAAAGGGATTGATTTTGAAAAAAATTAACCCATAACTTACACGTGAAGGTGTTGCAAACATCCGTAGTATCTCAGAAGCCTATACCACCTTCATTCTTTGGCAAACACATTTTCCTCCATGAAACCCAATGATGTTTATGATTCTCATCTTGCTGACCCCAAAAAAAATTTGCACTTTGTTTGTCTAAATCACGGACAAGGGAGACAGTAGGATGTATAGAAGCAAACAAGTGTAACCCCATAGTTTGTATCACATATTTTAGGAGCACAGTCCTACCAGCATGAGAAAGAGATTTGCTGCCCCAGTTGGTTATCTTCCCAGTGACTTTTCTAAGGATCGGATAAAACAAGGAATTTCATTTTCTTTCAGAAAAAAGAGGCAAGCCCAAGTAGTTGATAGGAAAATGAATTTGAATGAAGCCTGAAATCTTCTTCATATTATCTATCCGAGAACATTTGCATTTTGGGGAAGTGATGAAGCAACTTTTACCCTTATTCACCAGCTGGCCCGATTATTTTTCATAATTATCGAGATAATCCATAAAATTGAGAAGAGACCGCTTGTGTCCGTTGATGAAGAACAAAATATTATCAGCAGAAGATAGAGATTAAATGAGAGGACATCCACTTGGAATTAAAAAATTATTATTTTTTTCTCTGTAATACCAATTGGTGGACACCTCTTGAGAGAACTTCACTGGCTATAACAAAAAAGCTGGAGAGAGCGGGTCGCCTTGTCTCACACCACGTTGAGATTTAAAAAAAAATAGCAGGTTTTCCATTGATCAAAATTGAATACCAATAATTTGAAATTAACCGCCATATGATGTCTATCCAAGTTTCAGAAAAACCAAAGGCCCTCAGGACTTTAAGAATGAATTGCCAAGATAAACGATCGTAGGCTTTGGCCATGTCTAGCTTAACAACTAGATTACCTCCACGGACTTTATTATTGAAAGAAGAGAGCAATTCTTATGCCAACAAAATATTATCCGATATAGACCTTCTTTTGATGAAACCTGCTTGAGAGGAAGAAATAATGTTGGGAAGAACGCTCCCAATTATATTAGCAAGAATTTTGGAAATGATTTTATTTGAAAAATTGCAAAGACTAATGGGTCAAAGTCTTTGCAAGAAGATGGGTTATCTTTTTTAGGAATAAGAATAATGTTAGTTGAAGACCAACTAATAGGAATTTCATCTCCATGGAAAAAAGATTTAATAGCTAGAATTAATTCCTCTTTGATGATATCCCAACAAGATTGAAAAAAAGCCCCATTAAACCCATCAGGACTTGCAGCACTATTTTTCCCAAGAGAAAAATTGCATTTTTAATTTCTATTTCTGATGGGACATCCATAAGAAATAAGTTAGTATCCTCTTTAATAACATTAGGGATGCAATCAAAAGTAGAACAATCAGAAATATTGGGAGTGGTGCTGCCAAGTAGAGATTGAAAATGTGAGGAAATTTCATTTTCAATATCCACTTCATTGTCCAACCATTCACCAGAATCATTCTTGATTTTATGAATGGTTAAACAGTTGATTTTTTTTTAACTAAAGAATGAAAATATGAAGAATTTTGGTCACCGTATTGAGCCCAATTCACATTAGCCTTTTGCTGCCAATACATTTCCTCAGTTCTAAGTTCAAGATTGAACTTAGCAGAAGCTTTATGCCAGGCTTCTCTATTTTCTTCGGAGGGGTTGGTGTTATAAAGGGCTTCATTGAGAATGAGAGCCTCTTCAACCATATGAACTCGGGAGAAGATATTTGAAAACACCTCTTTATTCCAAGCTTGTAAAGACTTTTTAACCAACTTTAGTTTAGCAGAAAAAACTTTCATAGGTCTGCCCTCAACTTTTATTTTCCATGCATCAGAAACCACCGAATATAAATACTTGTGAGAAATCCACATGGTTTGAAATCTAAATTGTTTTGGAGTGTTGTCACTGGGAAATTTCAAATTTAAAAGCATAGGAGCATGGTCAGAATTGGCTCTATTAAGATGTTCCATATTAGACAAAAATTTAGCTTTAAACCATCCTTCATTCCCCAAAATTCTATCAAGTCTAGCCCAAATTGTAGCATATCCAACTCGGTTGTTGCACCAAGTATACTCCGCTCCATTGTAAGAAACTTCCTTCAATCCTGCTTGAACCATGACTGCATTAAATTCTAAGATAGCTTGTTGGTCCACCAAATTTCCTCCAAATTTTTCATTTTGGGAAGAGATAATATTGAAGTCCCCTCCCAGAACCCAAAAGTTGAAATTTAAATCAGCTAAAGCCATTACATTATTATACATTATTATATATATCTAAAGCCATTCCATTGTTAGAAGTTTGGTGTCAATGAGATTTGGTACTTCATTCGAACGAGCCTTTTGACTTTGTTCAAATGACTCGACATGTAATTTAGGATAATAGGTGTTGGTTGATTCAATGGCTGATGGAATGAAGTTGATGGCAGGTGCGTTTAAGACTGTTATAAAGGTACTCTTAGTCAATTTTGTGATTGAAAAATGGACAGAGAATAACAGTATTTAATAGAAAAAGAAATAAAAAAGAAAAATATAAATTGTTACAAATCTTTATACTCATTAATTTTAGTCTGGGTATGTATTCCTCTTTATAGTTTTTGTTTATTTGATGATTGGAGTCTGGGATATCAGGTATTTTAAAGAGCATGGTTCGCCATCTTGAACAATCTTTGAGACACCTCCTAAGGATTACATCGATATGGAAAATCTAATTGATAGTCTTTAGTTATATATTCTCATTTTTAGATTTACACATGGACACACTCTTATATTTGATTGTTATTTGCATACTTAATTTCTGGAATTTTAGATTTTGATCTGATATATTCTCAATTGATTCTGATTTTAGTTCCTCTTTCTTTAACAAATTTATCTCATAAATGTCTCCTCTTCAAAATAGTTCCCAAGATACTACAATTTTTTTAATGTTGTTTCAAGTTCACACTTTCTGGCGCTTTATCAAGAAGTTAGGTGTGTGTGTGCCCCTTTTGAACAAGCTCTGATTTTCTTCCTTTGGCTTTGAATTTATTTTTTTGGTTCTACCATTTTTTTAATTGAACATAACTGTTTGCATAAAATTCATTATTTTTCACTGTCATAGGATACATTGATGTTGGGGTCGAACTACTATCAAACATAATCTGAAATTGCCTCGCTGCTGGCATAGGGAAGGTACTGATTGGCGTTGGGTTAACAAAATATCCAGGCCATGGATAGACCTATGATGAACTTTATTTTAAGGTTAAATAAGTATTGATTCAATTTTTTAATTATTTTGGGTTTGGATCCTAATTATATCTAAATCCCGTAATTTTAATTCTTTTGTGCCCCCTATAGCTTCGGTATTGTTGGCGCATTTGTTTCCTATCACTTCCAGTGGGGGGGGGGGGGGGAGTACATAACTTTTGAACAAAGAATAGTTAGGGTGAACACTAGAAAAAGAAGGCATTACCCAATGGATTTCCACTTTCTAGGTTTAAGGCGTGTCAATTTTTCTGTAATGGTCCACATTAAACTAATTTATAACCATTTGTTTACTAGCTTAAAGATATTCTTGATTAGTTCGCGTCGTCACGGAGCTCTCGGTTTGAGTATACGTCATAAATTTGCAGAAAATTAGACTTGAGCATAAAAACATGCCATCGTAGGGTGAAAATCTAAAACAGCCACAAAACGCTTCAGTTAGAGTCACGAACACATCGCACGGGACCAATGTGACTCGTAGGAACCGATCGCGTAGTCACAGGGCACCCGATTTGAGTGTACGACGTAAATTTGAAAAAAGTTAGACTTAGGCATAAAAACATGCCATCGAAGGGTGAAAACATAAAACAGCCACAAAACGGTCCCGTAAGAGTCACAAACACTTCGCACGGGACCAATGCGACTCATAGGAACCAATCGCGTCGTCATGGGGCTCCCGGTTTGAGTTTCCGACATAAATTTGTACAAAAATTAGACTTGAGCATAAAAACATGCCTTCGAAGGGTGAAAACGTAAAACAAACACAAAACGGTCTGGTAAGAGTCACAAACACCTCGCACAGGACCAATGTGACTCGTAGGAACAGATGGCGTAGTCACGGCGCCGCCGGTTTGAGTGTACGACGTAAATTTGCAAAAAGTTAGATTTGAGCATAAAAAATATGCCATCGAAGGGTGAAAATGTAAAAAAACCACAAAACAGTCCCGTAAGACACACGAACATCTTGCACGGGACCAATGTATGTCGAAGGAACCGGCCGTGTAGTCACGGCGCTCCCGGTTTGAGTGTACGACATAAATTTGAATAAAGTTAGACTTAAACATCAAAACTTGCCATCGAAGGGTGAAAACGTAAAACAAAAAGAAAACGGTCCCGTAAGAGTCACGAACACCTCGCACGGGACCAATGTGACTCGTAGGAACCGACGGCGTAGTCACGGGGCTCCCGGTTTGAGTGTACGACGTAAATTTGCCAAAAAATAAACTTAAGCATAAAAACATGCCATCGAAGGGTGAAAATGTAAAAAATCCTTAAAACAGTACTGTAAGAGTCACGAACACCTCGCACGGGACCACTATAACTCGTAGGAACCGATCGCATAGTCACGAGGCTCCCGGTTGAAGTGTAAGTCGTAAATTTGAAAAAAAATTAGACTTAAAGGCTAAAAACATGCCATCTAAGGGTGAAAACGTAAAACAAACACAAAACGGTCCCGTAAGAGTCACAAACACCTCGTACGGGACCAATGTGACTCGTAGGAATCGACCGCGTAGTCACGGGGCTCACGGTTTGAGTTTACGACGTAAATTTGTAAAAAATTAGACTTAAGCATAAAAACATGCCATCGAAGGGTGAAAACGTAAAATAGCCTTGAAACGGTCCTGTAAGAGTCACGAACACCTCGCACGGGACCAATATAACTCGTAGGAATCGACCACATAGTCACGGGGCTCCCAGTTGGAGTGCACGACGTAAATTTGTAAAAAATTAGACTTAAGCATAAAAATAAGCCATCGAAGGGTGAAAATGTAAAACAAACACAAAACGGTCCCATAAGAGTCACGAACACCTCGCACGGGACCAATGTGACTCGTAGGAACCGATCGTGTAGTCACGGGGCTCCCGGTTTGAGTGTACGACGTAAATTTGCAAAAATAGACTAAGAATAATAACATGCCATTGAAGGGTGAAAACATAAAACAACCTTAAAACGGTCCCGTAAGAGTCACAAACACCTCATACGGGACCAATGTGACTCGTAGGAATCGACCGCGTAGTCACGGGACTCCCGGTTTCAGTGTACGACGTAAATTTGCAAAAAATTAGACTTAAAAATAAAACATTGCCATCGAAGGTGAAAACGTAAAACAACCACAAAACGGTTCCATAAGAGTCACGAACACCTCGCACGGGACCAATGTGACTCGTAGGAACCGACCGGGTAGTCACAGGGATCACGATTTCAGTGTACGACATAAATTTGCAAAAAGTTAGACTTGAGAATAAAAAAGATGGAATCGAAGGGTGAAAACGTAAAACAATCACAAAACGGTCTCGTAAGAGTTACGAACATCTCGCACGGGACCAATGTAACTCGTAGGAACCGATAGTGTAGTCACGGAGCTCTCGGTTTGAGTGTACGATATAAATTTGCAAATATTAGATTTAAGCATAAAAACATGCCATGGTAGGGTGAAAACATAAAACAAAGACAAAATGGCCCCGTAAGAGTCACGAACACCTCGCACGAGACCAATGCAAATCATAGGAACCAACCGGGTAGTTACGGGGCTCCCAGTTTGAGTGTACGACGTAAATTTACAAAAAAATAGAGTTAAGCTTAAAAACATGCTATCGAAGGGTGAAAAAGTAAATCAACCATAAAACGGTCCGGTAAGAGTCACAAACACCTCGTACGGGACCAATGTGAGTCATAGGAACCGACCGCATAGTCGCGGGGCTCCCAATTAGAGTGTACGACGTAAATTTACAAAAAGTTACTTAAGCATAAAAACATGCCATCGAGGGGTGAAAATGTAAAACAGCCATAAAATGGTATGGTAAGAGTCACGAACACCTCACACGGGACTAATGTAACTCATAGGAACCGACTGTCTAGTCACGGGGCTCCCGGTTAGAGTGTACAACGTAAATTTACAAAAAAATTAGACTTGAGCATAAAAACATGCCATCGAAGGGTGAAAACGTACAACAAGCACAAAACGGTCCCGTAAGAGTCACGAAAACGTCGCACGGGACCGATGTGACTCGAAGGAACTGACTGTGTAGTAACGGGGCTCCTGGGTTGAGTGTACGACGCGAATTTGCAAAAAATTAGACTTGAGCATAAAAACATGCCATCGAAGGGTGAAAATGTAAAATATCCTTAAAACGATCCCGTAAGAGTCACAGGCACCTCGCATGGGACCAATGTAACTTGTAGGAACTGATCACATAGTCACGAGGCTCCCGGTTGGAGTGTAAGACGTAAATTTGAAAAAAAATTAGACTTAAAGCATAAAAACATGCCATCGAAGGGTGAAAACGTAAAACAAACACAAAACGGTCCCGTAAGAGTCATGACCACCTCGCACGGAACCAATGTGACGCGTAGGAATCGATCGCATAGTCACGGGGCTCCCGATTTGAGTATATGACATAAATTTGCAAAAAATTAAAGTTAAACATAAAAACATGCCATCGAAGGGTGAAAGCATACAACAATCCATAAAACGATCCCGTAAGAGTCACGAACACCTCGCACGGGACCAATGTAACTCGTAGGAACCAACCACATAGTCACGGGACTCCCGGTTGGAATGCACGACGTAAATTTTCAAAAAATTAGACTTAAGCATAAAAACAAGCCATCAAAGGGTGAAAATGTAAAACAAACACAAAACAGTCCCGTAAGAGTCACGAACACCTCGCACGAGACCAATGTGACTCGTAGGAACCGACCGTGTAGTCACAGGGCTCCCGGTTTGAGTGTACGACGTAAATTTGCAAAAAATTAGACTAAGCATAAAAACATGCCATTGAAGGGTGAAAACATAAAAAAACCTTAAAATGGTCCCGTAAGAGTCACAAACACCTCGCACGGGACCAATGTGACTCGTAGGAACCGACCGCGTAGTCACGGGACTCCTGGTTTGAGTATACGACGTAAATTTGCAAAAAATTAGACTTAAAAATAAAATCATGCCATCGAAGGGTGAAAAATCGAAATAGCGACAAAACGGTCCCGTAAGAGTCACAAACACCTCGCACGGGACCAATGTGACTCGTAGGAACCGACCGGGTAGTCACAGGGATCACGATTTCAGTGTACGACATAAATTAGCAAAATATTTGACTTGAGAATAAAAAAGATGGAATCGAAGGGTGAAAATGTAAAACGAACACAAAACAGTCCCGTAAGAGTCACGAACATCTCGCACGGTACCATGTAACTCGTAGGAACCGATCGTGTAGTCACGGAGCTCCCGGTTTGAGTGTACGACGTAAATTTGCAAAACATTAGACTTAATCATAAAAATATGCCATCGTAGGGTGAAAATGTAAAACAAAGAAAAAACGATCCCGTAAGAGTCACGAACACCTCGCACGGGACCAATGGGAATCGTAGGAACCGACCGGGTAGTCACGGGACTCCCACTTTGAGTGTACGACGTAAATTTACAAAAAAATAGACTTAAGCATAAAAAAATGCCATTGAAGGGTGAAAACGTAAAACATCCATAAAACGGTCTGGTAAGAGTCATGAACACCTCGCACGGGACCAATGTGACTCGTAGGAACCGACCGCATAGTCGCGGGGCTCCCAGTTAGAGTGTACGACGTAAATTTGCAAAAAGTTACTTAAGCATAAAAATATGCCATCGAAGGGTGAAAACATAAAAAAACCATAAAACAGTCCGGTAAGAGTCACAAACACCTCAGACGGAACTAATGTAACTCATAGGAACTGACCGCGTATTCACGGGGCTCCCGGTTAGAGCGTACGACATAAATTTGTAAAAAAATTAGACTTGAGGATAAAAATATGCCATCGAAGGGTGAAAGCATACAACAAGCACAAAACGGTCCCGTAAGAGTCACGAACACCTCATATGGGACCGATGTGACTCGAAGGAACCGACCGCTTAGTAACGGGGCTCCCGGGTTGAGCGTACGATGCAAATTTGTAAAAAATTAGACTTGAGCATAAAAACATGACATCGAAGTGTGAAAACCTAAAATAGACACTAAACGGTCCAGTAAGAGTCACGAACACCTCGCACGGGATCATGTGACTTGTAGGAACCGATGACGTAGTCACGGGGCTCCCGGTTTGAGTGTACGACGTAAATTTGTAAAAAGTTAGACTTCAGCATAAAAAACATGCCATCGAAGGGTGAAAATGTAAAACAACCACAAAACGGTCCTATAAGAGTCACGAACATCTCGTACGGGACCAATATAAGTCGTAGGAACCAGCCATGTAGTCATGGCACTCCCGGTTTGAGTGTACGACCTAAATTTGCAAAAAGTTAGACTTAAGCATCAAAACTTGCCATCGAAGGGTAAAAACATAAAACATCCATAAAATGGTCTGGTAAGAGTCATGAACACCTGACACGGGACTAATGTAACTCATAGGAACCGACTGTGTAGTCACGGGGCTCCCGGTTAGAGTGTACGACGTAAATTTGCAAAAAAATTAGTCTTGAGCATAAAAATAGCCCATCGAAGGGTGAAAACCAATAAGCAAAAAACGGTCCCGTAAGAGTCACGAACACCTCACACGGGATCGATGTGACTCGAAGGAACCGAACGCATAGTAACGGGGCTCCCGTATTGAGTGTACGATGCGAATTTGCAAAAAAATAGACTTGAGCATAAAAACATGCCATCGAAGTGTGAAAAATTAAAATAGACACTAAACGGTCCGGTAAGAGTCACGAACACCTCGCAGGGGATCAATGTGACTTGTAGGAACCGAGGACGTAGTCACAGGGCTCCCGGTTTGAGTGTACGATGTAAATTTACAAAAAGTTAGACTTGAGCATAAAAAACATGCCATTGAAGGGTGAAAACAAAAAATAACCACAAAATGGTCCTATAAGAGTCACGAACATCTCGCACGGGACCAATGTAAGTCGTAGGAACCAATCGTGTAGTCATGGCGCTCCCGGTTTGAGTGTACGACATAAATTTGCAAAAAGTTAGACTTAAGCATCAAAACTTGCCATCGAAGGGTAAAAATGTAAAACGAACAGAAAATGGTCCCGTAAGAGTCATGAACACCTCACGCAAGACCTATGTGACTCGTAGGAACCGACCGCGTAGTCACGGGGCTCCTGGTTTGAGTGTACGATGTAAATTTGTAAAAAAATAAACTGAAGCATAAAAACATGCCATTGAAGGGTGAAAATGTAAAACAGCCTTAAAAAGGTCCTGTAAGAGTCATAGACACCTCGCATGGGACCAATGTAACTCGTAGGAACTGATCACATAGTCACGAGGCTCCCAGTTGGAGTGTAAGACGTAAATTTGAAAAAAATTAGACTTTAAGCATAAAAACATGCCATCGAAGGGTGAAAACGTAAAACAAACACAAAACGGTCCCATAAGAGTCACGAACACCTCGCACGGGACCAATGTGACTCGTAGGAATCGACCGCGTAGTCACGGGGCTCCCGATTTGAGTGTACGATGTAAATTTGAAAAAATTAGACTTAAGCATAAAAACATGCCATCGAAGGGTGAAAACATAAAATAGCCTTGAAACGGTCCCGGAAGAGTCACAAACACCTCGCACGGGACCAATGTAACTCGTAGGAACCGACCACATAGTCACGGGGCTCCCGGTTGGAGTGCACGACGCAAATTTGTATAAAATTAGACTTAAGCATAAAAACAAGCCATCGAAGGGTGAAAATGTAAAACAAACACAAAACGGTCACGTAAGAGTCACGAACACCTCGCACAGGACCAATGTGACTCATAGGAACCGACCGTGTAGTCACGGGGCTCCCAATTTGAGTGTACGACGTAAATTTGCAAAAAATTAGACTAAGCTTAAAAACATGCCATTCAAGGGTAAAAATGTAAAACAACCTTAAAATGATCCCGTAAGAGTCACAAACACCTCGCACGAGACGAATGTGACTCGTAGGAACCGACTGCGTAGTCACGGGGATCCCGGTTTGAGTGAACGACGTAAATTGGAAAAAAATTAGACTTAAAAATAAAACCATGCCATCGAAGGGTGAAAATGTAAAACAACCACATAACGGTCCCATAAGAGTCACGAATTCCTCGAACGTGACCAATGTGACTCGTAGGAACCGATCGGGTAGTCACAGGGACCACGATTTCAGTGTACGACATAAATTTGTAAAAAGTTAGACTTGAGAATAAAAAAGAGGGAATCGAAGGGTGAAAATATAAAACAAACACAAAACGGTCCTGTAAGAGTCACGAACATCTCGCACGGGATCAATGTAACTCGTAGGAACCGGTCGTGTAGTCACGGAGCTCCCGGTTTGAATGTACGACGTAAATTTGCAAAACATTAGACTTAGGCATAAAAACATGCCATCGTAGTGTGAAAACATAAAATAAAGACAAAACGATCCCGCAAGAGTCACGAACACCTCGCACGGGACCAATGCGAATCGTAGGAACCGACCGGGTAGTCGCGGGGCTCCCAGTTTGAGTGTACGACGTAAATTTACAAAAAATTAAACTTAAGCATAAAAACATGCCATCGAATGGTGAAAACATAAAACATCCATAAAAAGGTCCAGTAAGATTCACGAACACCTCGCACGGGACCAATGTGACTTGTCGGAACCGACCGCATAGTCGCGGGGCTCCCGGTTGGAGTGTACGACGTAAATTTGCAAAAAGTTACTTAAGCATAAAAACATTCCATCGAAGCGTGAAAATGTAAAACATCCATAAAACGGTCCGGTAAGAGTCACGAACACCTCACGCGGGACTAATGTAACTCATAGGAGCCGATCGCGTGGTCACGGGGCTCCCGGTTAGAGCGTACGACGTAAATTTGCAAAAAATAGACTTGAGCATAAAAACATGCCATTGAAGGGTGAAAACGTACAACAAGCACAAAACGGTCCCGTAAGAGTCACGAACACCTCACACGGGACCGATGTGACCCAAAGGAACCGACCGCGTAGTAACAGGGCTCCCGAATTGAGTGTACGACACAAATTTGCAAAAAATTAGACTTGAGCATAAAAACATGCCATCGAAGTGTGAAAACCTACAATAAATACTAAATGGTCCGGTAAGAGTCACGAACACCTCGCACGAGATCAATGTAACTTGTAGGAACCGATGACGTAGTCACGGGGCTCCCGATTTGAGTGTACGACGTAAATTTGCAAAAAGTTAGACTTGAGCATAAAAACATGCCATCGAAGGGTGAAAATATAAAACAACCACAAAATGGTCCTATAAGAGTCACGAACATCTCGCACGGGACCAATATAAGTCGTAGGAACCAGTCGTGTAGTCACGGCACTCCCGGTTTGTGTGTACAACATAAATTTGCAAAACATTAGACTTAAGAATCAAAACTTGCCATCGAAGGTAAAAACGTAAAACAAATAGAAAACGGTCCCGTAAGTGTCACGAACACCTCGCACGGAACCTATGTAACTCGTAGGAACCGACCGCGTAGTCACGGGGCTCCCGGTTTGAGTGTACGACGTAAATTTGCAAAAAAATAAACTTAAGCATAAAAACATGCCATTGAAAGGTGAAAATGTAAAATAGCCTTAAAACGGTCCCGTAAGAGTCACAGACACCTCGCACGGGACCAATGTAACTCGTATGAATCGACGGCATAGTCACGAGGCTCCCGGTCTGAGTGTACGACGTAAATTTGAAAACAATTAGACTTAAAGCATAAAAACATGCCACGAAAGGGTGAAAATATAAAAAAAAAATATAAAATGGTCCCATAAGAGTCACGAACACCTTGCACGGGACCAATGTGGCTTGTAGGAAACGACCGCGTAGCACGGAGCTCCTGGTTTAAGTGTACGACGTAAATTTGTAAAAATATAGACTTAAGCATAAAAGTATGCCATCAAAGGGTGAAAATGTAAAACAACCTTAAAACGGTCCCGTAAGAGTCACGAACACCTCGCATGAGACCAATGTAACTCGTAGGAACCGACTGCATAATCACGGGGCTCTCAGTTGGCGTGTACGATGGAAATTATCAAAAAAATAGACTTAAGCATAAAAACATGCCATCGAAGGGTGAAAACATGAAACAAACACAAAACGGTCTCGTAAGAGTCATGAACACATCGCATGGGACCAATGTGACTCGTAGGAACCGACCGCGTAGTCAAGGGGCTCCCGATTTGAGTATACGGCGTCAATTTGTAAAAAATTAGACTAAGCATAAAAACATGCCGTTGAAGGGTGAAAACATAAAACAGCCTTAAAACGGTCCCGTAAGAGTTACAAACACCTCGTACGAGACCAATGTGACTCGTAGGAACCGACCGCGTAGTCACGGGATCTCGGTTTGAGTGTACGACGTAAATTTGCAAAAAATTAGACTTAAACATAAAACCATGCCATCGAAGGGTGAAAGCGTAAAACAGCCACAAACGTTCCCATAAGAGTCACGAGCACCTCGCACGGGACCAATGTGACTCGTAGGAACCGACCGGGTAGTCACAGGGATCATGATTTCAATGTACGATATAAATTTATAAAAAGTTAGACTTGAGAATAAAAAAGATGGAATCGAAGGGTGAAAATGTAAAATGAACATAAAATGGTCCCGTAAGAGTCATGAACATCTCGTACGGGACCAATGTAAGTCGTAAGAATCGGCCGTGTAGTCACGAAGCTCTTAGTTTGAGTGTACGACGTAAGTTTGCAAAAAGTTAGACTTAAGCATAAAAACATCCCATCATAGGGTGAAAATGTAAAACAAAGACAAAACGGTCTCGTAAGAGTCACGAACACTTCGCACGGACCAGTGCGAATCGTAGGAACCGACCGGGTAGTCAAGGGGCTCCCGGTTTGAGTGTATGATGTAAATTTGTAAAAAAATAGACTTAAGCATAAAAATATGCCATCGAAGGGTGAAAACGTAAAATAGCCATTACACGGTTCGATAAGAGTCATGAACACCTCGCACGGGACCAATGTGACTCGTAGGAACCGAACGCGTAGTCGCGGGGATCCCGATTGGAGTGTACGATGTAAATTTGTAAAAAGTTAGACTTAAGCATAAAAACATGCCATCGAAGGGTGAAAATGTAAAACATCCATAAAACGGTCCGGTAGGAGTCACGAACACCTCGCACGGGACTAATGTAACTCATAGGAACCAACCGCGTAGTCACGAGGCTCCAGGTTAGAGTGTACGATGTAAATTTGAAAAAAGATTAGACTTGAGCATAAAAATATGCCATCGAAGGGTGAAAATGTACAATAAGAACAAAATGATCCCGTAAGAGTCACGAACACCTCGCACAGGACCAATGTGACTCGTAGGAACCGACCGCGTAGTAATGGGGCTCTCGGGTTGAGTGTACAATGAAAATTTGAAAAAAATTAGACTTGAGCATAAAAACATGCCATCGAAGGGTGAAAACCTAAAATAGCCACTAAACGGTCCGATAAGAGTCACGAACACCTCACACGGGACCAATGTGACTTGTAGGAACCGACGACATAGTCATAGGGCTCCCGGTTTGAGTGTACGACGTAAATTTGTAAAAAGTTAGACTTGCATGTCATCGAAGGGTGAAAACGTAAAACAACCTTAAAACGGTCCCGTAAGAGTCACGAAAACCTCGTACAGGTCCAATGTGACTCGTAGGAACCGATCGCGTAGTGACGGGGCTCCCGGTTGGAGTGTACGACGTAAATTTGCAAAAAATTAGACTTAAGCATAAAAACATGCCATTGAAATGTGAAAATAAAAAAAGCCACAAAACGGTCCCGTAAGAGTCACGAACACCTCGCAAGGGACCAATGTGACTAGTAGGAACCGAACGGGTAGTCACAGGGATCCCGGTTTGAGTGTACGATGTAAATTTGTAAAAAGTTAGACTTGAGAATAAAAAAGATGCCATCGAAGGGTGAAAACGTAAAACCCCCACAAAACCAGTTTGACGCAATGAACAACGCGTCATGTCTTTTACCCATATCAGAACCTTGAAGATTCACTCGTCCACGGCCAACACAAAGATTTTGGCCTACTAGAGATATAATTTTGTTGTCTACTAACAAACTCCCATGCATCTCCCCACTAGTTTTGAGCACCTTCATCCCCCAGAGATGAATAAGTAGCCCAAATGCCCTAATCCAACACACCTCCGATCATCGATGGGATTTAGAGAAAAAAGCCAAAAGAGGTCATCTATCCAATCGAGAGGCTCATCCTTAAAATAAAACATTGTTGCATCTCCATGTTGTTGTGGGAGTATAAAATACAAAAAAGAAAAGACATTCGTTCAAAACAGAGTACACCAAAGCTCTTTACGATCCAAAAGAATATTTTTGTACCCTTTTCCGTGATTTCAGTTCTCGATCAAAGGCCAGGCTTTCAATTAGTACACAACACTTTCTTCGCCCCTCTCCCGCTTATTGATTAGGGCGAGTCACTCAAGTCCCTTTTCGGTCGTCCCTTCTTTAAAAAAATACCGAGCTTTATTCTTTTTTTAAAAACAAAAGTTTCCCGTTAACGTAAAAACGGAGGATTTCCCTCACTGCAAAAGATGTCCCGTGGATGAACGAGTTCCTAAACTTCGAAAGATATGGAATAGATGGGATGCTCCTTCACCCAAGACAACAACTCATCGTTAAACGAAGTTTATAATAAGGGCCTACCGTCCCTTCCAACTAATAAAAAAAGTTCACTCTTAAAACATGTCACCCTCCATCAACGAATTGGATCTAGTAGCAAGGGGGATTATCGGTCAACTCTTGGTTGTTGGGGTTACAGATATGATTTTGGTCCAGTGAGAGAATTCTCAAGAGTCCTTTGCTCCCTCTCTCCACATTGAAGGATTAGACCTTACCGGAAATACACATTTCACCACTAGTCCCACACTCGTGAAAACATCTACAACAAACACCATCCTCTTTCGTTTACAAGCTTGGACTGTGAGTATATATATACTGCATACTGCATATATATACTATATATACTGTATATATTCTGGTATATATATGCATATATATAATGTATATATACTGCATATATATATATATATATATATATATATATATATATATATATATATATATATATATATATATATATATATATATATATATATATATATGCATATATATACAGGTATATATATGCATATATATGGAGTTATATACATGCATATACAATTATATATATACTATATATGATGCATATATAGTATATATATAACTGTGTATATATGTAGTATGTACAATTATATATATACTATATATGCTGCATATATGGTATGTATATAACTGTGTATATATGCAGTATATATATATATATATGCATATATATTATATGCATATGTATATATATAACAGTATATACTGTTATATACTATACTATATGCATATTTAGACTTTTATGTTTAAACATTATTTGATTACCGATATCTTTTTTGTTTTGTTTCTTATATTTTTTTGCAAGATGACATTTTAGGGTTATATTTTATTCGCGTGGAACACATGAACAAAGCAATGGTTTGCGACATGTAGATTGTTTATTTATTATTGTTGTTGATATGCAGGATTGTTTTTTTAATTTTTTTTACTGGTCATTCGGGCTTTTCTATTGATTAAATAGGTTGGTTTTCATGTATAAACAAAGGAGTCTCTGTCGATTTTTTTTAAAAATTGTAAAGAATTGTTGATATGGGAGATTTTTCAAATTTTTTATGGTCGTGCGGGCTTTTGTGTTGATTAAATAGGTTGGTTTTCATGTATAAACAAAGGAGACTCTGTCGACTTTTTTTTAAATTGTAAAGAATTGTTGATATGCGAGATTCTTATAGCCGTGCAGGCTTTTGTATTGATTAAACATGTTGATTTTCATGTATAAACAACGGAGACTCTGTCAAATTTTTTTAAAAATTGTAAGAAGAAGTTGATACAATTAACTAATATATTTTGCTATTTTATTTTACTATAATTTTATTTTGATAAAATGATTATTTATTGATTGCAGGTTGTGCACAAGAAGTTGAAGATACATGTTTTTGAGTGTGTCTACTATATGTGACACTAAGAGAAGTTTTTGAAGCTTGACAACCATATTTATCATCTTAATTTAGGGATGATATTTTTTTTGACAATTGTATATCTTATTAATTAGTATGATTTTGTACTCATTTAAATATTTCGACTTGAATGTAGTTTAATGGAAGAAATTGTTATTGGATACATGCTTCAATGAATGTGGTTGATATATTGCGTTTTTTATCGGATGATTTGATTTATAATGCATATTAGACATCAATTATTTATTGCAACATAAAATATATAATAATATAACTATTTATGATAATTTTTTATTTATCAATTGGGACGGTTATAAACCGTCCCTAATACTTATTTGTATTAATTGAGAATACCTTTTGGGACGATTTTTACCGTCCCTAATACCCATTTCTGCATCAATTGAAATTACCTTTAGGGACGGTTTTTACCGTCCTAATTGGGTTGCCAGAATCTCAGTAGTATTAGGGACGGTTTATCCGTCCCTAATACTATTGGCGGGAGTGGGAATTTTTACGCAGGAACACCATTTGGGATGGAAAAATCCGTCCCTAATGCCAAATACAGAGTGTTCATGAGTAAAAATTTAGCACGGTAAAATCTACCTCTAAAATATTTAGGACGCCTAGTATAAGGGACGGATTTTTGTCGTTGCAAAAACCGCCCCTAATACTCTTTAGGTACCGTTTTTGTACTTTTAGGGACTTTTTTTACTGTCCCTAATACTCATTTTTCTTGTAGTATACTGCTAATTATCTCCCGTAGTAGTATCCCATATTCCCCAATACTAGTATTAAATGTTTCAGCATTTTATTATCACGATTAAGTGTCATCACACTAAAGTTAAGTATTCACAACTTCAGTTATTTAAGTTTCAATATCTTAATCATCTACAATTTTCACACGGTAGATAATATCACAAGTATACATATATATACAAAACTACAATATATGTATACTAATACAACACCCCAAGGCTACACCTGTAGTGCAATGCATACTCTGCTATCAAGTCCAGGTACATCTCATACTCAAACAAGGACTATCGATTCTGAAATCTCCCACGAATCATATAAACAAATCACACATATTGGTGGCGAACATAGTCCTAAGCCTTTGGGTTACGTACATACCTACACACCCAAATGATCGTACAATCCATTGTTCTCACAAATGGTATCCAACCTAAGTTCTATGCTCTGAGGTACCAAATCTAAAATCCCCCGAAGGCTCATCAGGATTAGACTGTCCTCTTTCATTTTCAAAACCCTCCCGCGATAGAAAGTAGCTAGGTATATCATACATATAATCATACACTAGGTATTCTCACAACCAATAAGTTTATTTCACATGTTCCATATGTATTATATTTTTATCTCGAATATTCTATGTAATAGTAATTCATTGTTTAACTCATTAACAAACGCTCCCGAGTATTTCTCATCACTCCAAAGGTATCCTTAAGATTCTCATCAAAGCCGTAGGTAAGGTCCCTATACCGTACTTGTCTAAGTCATCATTTCTCTCGAATATTCGAGTCTTGAATTATTCCTCTAAAGTAGGTGTTTTCCCTCATTTAATACCAACTAAGTTTAACCCATAGTTTTACCCCTTTATAGCCCCAATCCTAACTCAACCTTGGTTTACGGTTTTGTTAAGCTAATTCTCATTGGACTTCACCATAAGTCTCACAATTTAAGTTTAGGAATATTCTTAAGTGTTAAAAAAAGTAACTGGAAATTTCAGCAGACCGGACCTATCTGTATGGAAAAGAAAACTAATCGATCCGACTGAAAATGAACCGGTCCTGATGGAAAAAATAATGAACCGATCCGACTCTGTGGAAAACTTATTCTCTTGCAGGTAAGTTTCCCTCATTTTTTTTAATCTTAAATCCTCTACGAAATTTTCCCAAACACCAATATAACTATACTAATTGGTAATCCAACATGTATACATGATTTCGAACATCCTAGGATCATCATAACATCATGAATCATGAGATAAAAGTGAAATCCCCAATTTAATCTATAAGAACCCTAGTTCTTTAATTTTAGGCACAATCTTCAAATCAAACTCAGATTCGTTCATCACAATACATCATAATTTTGGGATTTCTATTCTACATGCATAGGGATTCAATCTTTGATCAACATCAGTCCTAACATATGATTTAAATTCTATAAATTCACCCAATTCAGTTCTAAATCATGTGTTAACTCCCTATTCTAACATGAGCACAATTATTGCTAAAAGGAAGCAAGTGTTAAACACTTGCCTTGATTTTAAAGGTATGATCCTCTGTTGTAGATGGTATGGTTGTGTTCCACATCTTCCGATCTACCCGATGGTGGTCTCGGTGGTTCTTGATTTTAAACCTCTAGGATTTGTTATCCCTCTCCCTCTGTGGCTCTCCCTTGGAACTTGTGAATGAAAACCCTAGACTCTTCCCCATACATGATATGTTACTCCTATAATTTTCGTCATTAATAATACTAAAAAAATGTAAACTACCGAAATGCCCTACCCGGATGCCGATTTGGCCTAAAACTGTCCCGGGACCCAAACTAAACTCCCGGATAGACATTTATGACTATCTCTATCCTTCCGAACACTTTTATGCACTCGAATTGACCATCTAGATTACTTATAAATAATTTACTTTTTAATTCCTTTAAATTTGTCCTGGCACGACTCACACGCGCGTCCCGACTTAATTATAGTAACTATCGTTTTTTTCACTCGCAATCATTATAATAATTTCATAATCATATATTACTTTATTCGCTCAGTAATATTCAACATAATACACATCGATAAATACTAACTCGTAACTCGCTAGTTAATATTTATTGTAATCTGGATTAATTCTTAATTAATTTCTCAAATTAAATTCAATTAATCCTATATTTAAAAATCATAAAAATACGGGGTGTTACATACTCCCCCCGTTACAGCAGAATTTCATCCCGAAATTCAGAAAATAAAGGTATACCTGGTAAGAAAAGCTCTGGGTATTTCTCGTGCATCTCATCCTCGCGCTCCCAAGTAGACTTCTTGATATTGTGGGGCTCCCACTGAACACACACAAGTGGCACTACCTTCGACCTCAGTCTCCTCTCGCTATAATATAGGATAGCCACTGGTCTCTCCTCATATAAACTATCTGGCTCTAACTCTACCTCCTCCAGTGCAATGTGAGTGTGGGTTAACTCATCCCGAAGATATCGTTAGAGCTAAGAAATATGGAACACGTCATGTATCCGATGCAAGTGCTTCGGCAATCCCAATCTATATACCACTGGTCCGATCCTCTCGATGATAGGAAATGGTCTTACGTAGCTCGGCGCCAATTTCCCTTTCTTACCAAATTGCATTACCCCTTTATAGGAGATACTCGCAACAGATCCTACTCCCCCACAACAAACTCTCTAAAGAACCATTTGGCATCGGTGTAGCTGTTATGCCTATCCTGAGCTACCTGTATACGACTTTGGATCATCTCTATTATGTCCGTAGTCTCCTGAATCACCTATGGTCCTAGTAGTTTGTTGTCCCCCACCTCTAGCCAATAAGCAGGCGAATGACAAGGTCTACCATATAACACCTCAAATGGGGCCAAGCCAATCGTAAACTGGAAGGAGTTATTGTACGCGAAGGACACACATGCGCAACATATCCTCCAACATCTGATTAGTCTGCTATGTCTTCCCATCAATCTGCGGGTGGTAAGCCATACTCAACCACAACTCCGTGCCCATATCTTCCTATAAGCTCTCCCAAAAGTGAGACACAAAAACCTTATCCCGATCGGACACAATATCAAGAGGTACTCTGTGTAGTCTCACTACCTTGGTAATGAATAACTGGGCACACTATCCCGCTTTATAATCTGTTAGAACTGGCACGAAGTGATCTACCTTAGTTAACCGATCCATAATCACCCAAATAAAATTGTGACTCCTCTGAGAAGTAGGAAACCATGTGATGAAATCCATGGAAATGCTCTTCCATTTCCACATAGGTACCTCTAACGGTTGCAGTAACCCTGGCAGTTTCTGATGGTCCAACTTTACCAACTGACAAGTGGTACACTTTGAGACAAAATCATAAATGTCTCTCTTCATCCCACTCTACCAGTACTGCCGCCTCATATCTTGGTACATTTTATCCCCGTCGGGATGTACCACAAACCATGATCCATGTGACTCTATCGTCACTACGTGTCATAGATCCTCCCCCTCTAGAACAACCAGCCATCCATTGAAGTGCAAGCCTCTCTCAGAACTCACTGAATAAGACTCTACTCCCCCTTCTAGAAGGTGTCAAATATTTTCCTGACAAAATGGATCCACTGCCCGGGCCTGTACTACCCTCGTCATAATCTGGGGAGTGACTATCATAACTGACATGAATGATTGGGTAGCTGCATCCTGCTATCCCAACTCCTTCAATTTTGCCTTCCACACCACGTCAACCTCACCTACTGGCCTACGACTCAACGCATTAGCAACTACATTGGCCTTCCCTGGGTGGTACTGTATCTCAAACTGATAATCCATCAGAAATTCAAGCCACCTGCGCTGACGCATATTCAACTCTCTCTGAGTGAACAAGTACTGCAGTGACTTATGATATGTGAATAGGCAAAATTTCTCTCCCAAGAGATAATGTCTCCAAATCTTAAGTGCAAACACGACTACTGCTAACTCCAAGTCGTGGGGTGGGGTAATTCCTCTCATGAGGCTTAAGCTTGTGGGACGCATATGCTATAGCCTGATCCTCCTATTGTAATACTCCACCAAGCCCTTGCAATGATGCATCAGTGTAAACCAGGTACTCCATTCATGCTCTGGGGAGTGCTAGTACGGATGCTAAAGTCAGCTTGTCCTTCAGCTCATCAAATGCCAACTGACATGTATCATCCCAAGTGAACGGTACTCCCTTACGAGTCAAATTAGTCATCGGACCCGCAATCTTTGAGAATCCTTGAATGAACCGTCTATAGTATCCAGCTAACCCCAAGAAACTCCGTACCTCCATTGGTGTCATGGGCTATCCCCACTTCCTCACCGCTGACACCTTACTAGGATCCACCGATATTCCCTTATCTGAAATGACATGCCCTAAAAACTGTACTTCATGCAACTAGAATCCACATTTCTTAAATTTAGCATACAACTCATTCTCCCATAGAGTTTGCAAAACTCTACGTAGATGCTCAGCGTGCTCCTCCTCGGTCCGTGAATAAATCAGGATGTCATCTATGAAGACAATGATAAACTGATCTAAGAACTCTCTGAACACCCTGTTCATCAAGTCCATGAATACCGCCGGTGCATTGGTTAGCCCAAATGGCATAACCCGAAACTTGTAGGACTCATATCTCGTCAAGAAGGTAGTTTTAGACACATCCTGCTCCCTGATACGTAACTGATGGTATCCCAACCTCATGTATATCTTCAAGAAGAAGGCTGCTCCTCTCAACTGGTCGAATAAGTCATCGATTCAGGGTAACGGGTACTTATTCCTTATCATGAATTTGTTCAACTCTCGATAATCCACAAATAACCAAAAGGATCCATCTTTTTTCTTCACAAATAGGACTGGGGCACCCCAAGGTGAGGTACTCCTTCGGATAAAACCCTATCCCAAAAGTTGCTCAATCTGATCCCGTAACTCCCTCATTTTTATAAGAGCTATTCGATAAGGCGCATGAGTTATCGGTCGAGTATCAGGTGCTAAATCTATCACAAACTCTATCTCCCTGCTAGGTGGCAATCCCGGTATCTCCAAACTCGCGTACTACCGGAATAGAATCCAGGGAAATAATAACTGCCGTAGAGGTCTCCTCCTCTATATAAAATAGGTGAGTGGATGATCCTCCCGCTGGGAGAGGCATCGCCACTAGGAACATCTCCTGACCAGGGATAGCAAAAATAATGCTCCTACTAAAGCAGTCAATCATGGCTCTATTCGCGACTAGACAATCCATGCCAATAATGGATTTGTTTTCAGACATATCTAAAATAAGCATATCGACAGGAAAAATAATACTCCCAATTTCTATTCCCACTCCCCGACATATAAAAAAAAATCAGCGATCCATATCCCAACGGTGAGTCTACACAAGTCACTGTACTCTCGATCGTGCCTAATAATCCTACGGCCCATGCAAATATAGTGGATATGAAAGAGTGTGAAGCCCCTGTGTCAAACAAAATACGCCCCATAGTCCCATGTATAGGAAAAATACCCTTAACTGTGGGTGGCACATGTAGAACTAAAGTTTGGTGGATGTTGTACACATGTCCGTACTGTAACTGTCCCTGCTGAATAGGGGCTGCTAGAATGGCAGACAAAGCTGGAATCTGTGCTAGTGCTGGGAGGGTGGCAAGAAACATAGGTCTCTGAGGTTCCTGTTGAGCACCTTATTGCTGAGGATACTTACCCTTGTCGGGGCACTCAATTTGTTTATGTTTAGTCTTGCCATAAGTGAAGCATCTACCTGCGTAGTTACCTCCAGTCTATCCCTATTGGCCTCGGCCTTGTTGGATGTTACCACCTCTACCTTGGCCCTGATGGCCCTGTTGGCCATGATGACCCTACTGGCCATGCCTGCCCATGGCGAAAGTCACCTGATTTGAATCTCTTAATAGGATCCCCGTACTAGGAGCCCTACTCACCCTACCTCTATTGCTGCTGAGCTAATGGTGCCCCATTGGCACTACCTCCCCCTGTCCTGTCCTACTGGCTAGACTCTCTGTCTTGTTTGATCCCCTTAACATGAAGGCGGTGGTCCTGACAGTATAGTAATGCAGCATTAATTACATATGTATAGGATTGCAAAGAGAGGTTACCCAGAAAATGTTGTCGAATCCTCTAGGTCAAACCATCCATGAACATATGTATTTTCTTCTCTTCAGTAGGTACCTCTTCTGGCACCATATTAACTATCCTCGTGAAATCGTCCTCAAACTCAGCTACTGTCTTCCCCTCCTGAGTGAGATCAATTAATTTCCTTCTCATCTCAGTCTTAATGGTGAAAAGGAAAAATTTACGGTCGAACCACACCCAGAAGTCCTGAATGGATGTCGTATCTCGCTCTTCTGCAGTAGTAGTGGACTCCCACCACTATAAAACTTCCTCGACTAGCTTAAAAATAGCTAGCATTTTCCTCTGAACATCGGTGCACTCATACATCTTGAGGTTCCGCTGGATATCCTTCTTCCATTGGCTTGCCAACACAACATCAGAACTGCCCGAGAACGCTGGAGGATGTGACTTCTGAAAGTCATCCCGAACTCTCTCCCAGGTAGACGATAATGTATGAACCGGTGGTGGCACCATTGCCTGAACCTGGGGTAGAGCCTGCTGTACAACTGCTAATGCTACATTGACAACTTGAGTAACTATGGAAGCGACCTATGCAGCATTATAGTACCCTGAGCTAGCGTTGGTTGTGGCTCGGGTTGGGCATTTCTAGCCTTCGGTGCACGTCTAGGAGGCATCTGAAATGAGAAAGAATTTATAAGTCCATAGATATTTAAACCTCAAATAGCTAAAGACGAAAGCATATAATCATGGATGCAACAATCCTAATAGTACGGCTCTATATCAAATAACGCTAAGCTGAAAGCTTAGAAAGCTGTAACGATCCTAAAAGATTCTAGAACCCGATGCTCTGATACCACTTGTGACACCCCGCCCAATTAAATACCGAGTGATTAGTCCTTTATTAATTTTAAAACAGAATGTTCGATTGGTTAATTCTTAGCATCACGGTAAAAAACAATTAACATTATTAATCACCTAATAAATAATTAAGCTAGTGTCAAAACATTTTCCATTTTAAATTATGCCCAATTAATCCATTAACAAAATTCATTTTTATTAAAACTTAAACCATTGCCACACACAAGAATAAAATAAATATTGGATATGAATCAACTGAGGAAATTAGTAAGACTGAATAAAATATTCCAGTTCAAAGTCTCAAACTGTAAACTAATAATAATACTCAATCCAACTGAAATGAACTACTAGAGTAAACTGAGTACAATGTCTCTGATAAAGTAAAACTGAGGATGGGAAACACAATGCCCTACATGGAATGTCTAAAGATATTGAATCAAACGAGAGTGGAGACGTCTAAGTATGAGGACCTGCAGGTCCCACGACTGCTACAGCACGTCAAAAAGTCTGACCGTCTAAGCCTGGGGTCCCTGTGGCTGGACACCTGCGATAAGTAGTAAAAGAGATGAGAGAGAATATGCACGAAACGGGTCAGAGACCGAGTTTTAAAATACTTGTAGAAAGTATTTAAAAATTGCAATAAAAGTAAGTATTATGTGCATGTTAGTTTCGAACTCTCACATGAGATTCTCACCCCTCAACTATTGGGCAAGCCTAACGTACATCTAATCCGACCTAGCTATCTAGAACACTCCTAACTAGGTCATAGGCGTATACTGCTAATTATCCCCCGTAGTAGTATCCCGTATTCCCCAATACTAGTATTAAATTTTTCAACATTTTATTATCACGATTAAGTGTCATCACACTAAAGTTAAGTATTCACAACTTAAGTTATTTAAGGTTTCATTATCTTAATTATCTACAATTTTCACACGGTAGATAATATCACAAGTATACCTATATATACAACACTATAATATACGTATACTAATACAGCACCCCAAGGCTACACCTGTAGTGCAATGTATACTCTGCTATCAAGTCCAGGTACATCTCGTACTCAAAAAAGGACTATCGATTTAGAAAACACTCACGAACCATGTTAACAAATCACACATATTGGAGGTGAACATAGTCCTAAGCCTTTGGGTTACGTATATACCTACACACCCAAATGACCGTGCAATCCATTGTTCTCACAAATGGTATCCAACCTAAGTTCTATGCTCTGAGGTACCAAATCTAAAATCCCCCGAAGGCTCATCAGGATAAGACTGTCCTCTTTCATTTTCAAAACCTCACACGATAGCAAGTAGCTAGGTATGTCATACACATAATCATACAATAGGTATTCTCACAACCAATAAGTTTATTTAACATGTTCCATATGTATTATATTTTTATCCCTAATATTCATGTAATAGTAATTCATTGTTTAACTCATTAACAAACGCTCCCGAGTATTTCTCGTCACTTGAAGGGTATCCTTAAGATTCTCATCAAAGCAGTAGGTAAGGTACCTATACCCTATTGGTCTAAGTCATCATTTCTATTTAATCTTCGAGTCTCAAATTATTATCTGAAGTAGGTGTTTTCCCTCGTTTAATACCAACTAAGTCTAACCTATAGTTTTCCCCCTTTATAGCCCCAATCCTAACTCAACCTTGGTCTATGATTTTGTTAAGCTAATTCTCCTCATACTTCACCACAAGTCTTGCAATTTAAGTTTAGGAAGATCCTTAAGTTTTGAAAAAAATTAACTAGAAATTTTAGCAGACTGGACCGATCCGGTTGGAAAAAAAAATGAATTGATTCGACTGAAAATGAACCGGTCCGGATGGAAAATAAAATGAACCGATCCGACTCTCTAGAAAAACTGTTCTTCTCCAGGTACATTTTCCCCCATTTTCGATCTCAAATCCTCTACAGAATTTTCCCAAACACTAATATAACTATACTAATTGGTAATCCAACATGTATACAAGATTTCTAACATCCTAGGATCATCGTAACATCATGAATCATGAGATAAAAGTGAAATCCCCAATTTATTCTATAAGAACCCTAGTTCTTTAATTTTAGGCACAATCTTCAAATCAAACTCAGATTCGTTCATCAAAATACATCATAATTCTGGGATTTCTATTCTACATGCATAGGGATTCAATCTTTGATCAACATCAATCCTAACATATGATTTAAATTCTCTAAATTCACCTAATTTAATTATAAATCACGTGTTAACTCCCTATTCTAACATGAGCACAATTATTGCTAAAAGGCAGCAAGTATTAAATACTTGCCTTGATGTCTAAGGTCTGATCTACTGGTGTAGATTATATGGTTGTGTTCTACATCTTTCGATCTACACGGTGATGGTCTCGATGGTGGTTCTTGGCTTTAGATCTCTAGGATTTGTTCTCCCTCTCCCTCTTTGGCCTCCCTTGGAACTTGTGAATGAAAATACTAGACTCTTACCCCTACATGATATGTTACTCCTTTAATTTTTGTCATTAATAATACTCCAAAAATGAAATTTACCGAAACGCCCTCCCGGGACACCAGTTTGGCCTAAAGCCGTCCCGGGACCCAAACTAAACTCCCGGGTAGAATTTTTTGACTATCTTTAACCTTTCGGACATTGCTACACACTCAAAACGACCATCTGGATTACTTATAAATAATTTATTTTTTAATTCCTTTAAATTAGTCCTAGCACGACTCACACGCACGTTCCGACTTAATTACCGTAAATGTTGTATTTTCCACTCGCTATAATTGTAATAATTTCATAATCATATATTACTTTATTCGATCAGTAATATATAACATAATACACATTGATAGATACTAACTTTTAACTCGCTAGTTAATATTTATTTTAATCTGGATTAATTCTTAATTAATTTCTCAAATTAAATTCAATTAATCCTATATTTGAGAATCATAAAAGAACGAGGTGTTACAATTTCTCAATCCACTAAGAGGAAAGTTCTATTAAGTGTTGGGTTATAATTGTATTTGTGTTATTATGTTCATATTCATTGAGATCCAAACTAATAATAATTACTTTTAATTAATGAACTTAATTGTGTTTTTAAGTGAAATGTCTATTAAGCCTATTATTGAAATTGAGATGAAATTCACATGATTTGAGGTCAAAATCAATGTAATATTGTTAGAAGTATGTGTAACAATTAAAAGCATAAAAAATCCCCTTATAAATATCTTGAATTGAATTAGAATTGAAGAGTTTGGTTGAAATTGACAAAACTAGGGTTCTTGAGTGAAAGTTGGAAATTGACCCTTTTAATCTTATGTTTTTTGGATTACAATGTTTAGATTTGGTGTTTGGGTGATGATATATCAATTATATATGAAGGAGGAGGGGTTGTAATGAGTTTAAAGGCTCGTAGGTTGATTGGATTTTGAGTTGGGCTGCCATTTTTATGAACTTGGGGAACCTTAAATTCTGCTCAGATTCGAATCGATTCGGCTTATTGGTGAATCGATTCGGCCCATAGATTTTAAAATATATTAAATACAAACCGGTGGCCACTAGTTTCGTATTTTTTATTTTCTTTGGCTTTTTAGTGAATGTTTTACTAGAGGTGTCAAGGATTGATAATTTGAAGGTTGAGAGGTTTTAGGATTAACTTTGGATGGCCGAGGTGTTTTAGAACTTAGTGAAAGTAAAATGTAGGGCTTATATCCTTTGGAGAAATTAGGAATTAGATGTAAACCCTAGAGTGAGGGTAATTTTATATTGATTATTCATACGTGAATTAAGTACGTTATAACACATAAAAGTGGAGCCTCGAGAGATTGAGCTAGTGTTACGTGCATTAGGGATATATCTATCGTGTGTACATTATAGCATGAGTTAGGCGGGATGAATACCTAATAGGGGGACCTAGTGTTTTGGTCTAGACTTAGCATATGTTGGATATCTAGGAACACGTATGTGAACGCTTAAGGTTAGGGATGTCTTAGAGTATGATTGGTAAGCCGTGGTAGAGGGTAGAATATGATTTGGATGATGCTCATTACCGAGGTGGAATGCGGTAATAGACTTGAGCGGTGTTGAGAATTAGGTTTAATGTTGTATGAGGCCGATTAGGTTTAATGCATGTAATACCCTTATGTATTGTTATGGTCTTATGTTCGATCCGATAGAGTTGGATCTATTAGATTTTACTCGTAAATGAGAGTTATAATTCCTTGGATGTTTTATATTCAAAGCATATCATGTGTGAGTTATCATTAGTAGGCGTACTATAAGGGATTATATGATGGGGCACATGTGATGCGGACCGCGCTGGTACCCCGGTGAGTAGACGGGCTCTTCTATGGTCATATTTACCCCTGGGTCACACACCTAGGTACCCGTGACCAAGATAGTTTACTAGGATATTTCTTTCCTAAGTCTTGGGTATGGTAGGCTTTATGACTGATGGGTAGATGTTGTGATTTATCGTGTTCCATGACGAGATTTGAGGTTTGGGATGACCTAAGACTATACTAGTACGTGTGAGAGATCCCTGAAGGCAATAAGTGTAGGCCTTCGTTATATGCGTGCGTGCGGGTAGCCCATTTATTTGTACATGCTCGAAATGTACCTTTTTATGTGCATTAGACGTGAGTAGAGTCTTTTTCCTACCATATGTGATTATTGTGTAGCGGTACCAGAGATAGTTGTACTGGTTTATATGCTATACTAGAGATGTATATTACTTATAATAGGAATGTCCAGCTATATACTTATGTTTCGAATCTGTGTGTTACATATACTAGAGATGTGTATATTGCATTATTGGTACAAGATAGCCAAATGTGGATACATTTGAGATGTGATCCTGTTATTGGTATCATGGTTATTTTGTGATAAATACCTTCGAGCTTGAGACCTTAGTACATCATATGACTTCTATTGAAAGAGATTAATCTGTATAGTTAACGGTAAAGATGAAACAATGATGTTGTAAGACTTAAATGACATGGGATATATATGGGTTCAAGAATTAGATCCGCATGATATGTTAGGTTTTTGGGTTAGGTAACTAATAACTTAAAATATTATAAAACTCGAGAGGAAGATCTGTAGTTATAATGTGGCCCAGATTCAATTATAATCATATTCTTTATAGGTTTGCTATTTACGTTTTCATTTAAAAACGGTTTTTACATGTCCCTATTGCGATAGTTCATGTAGATGCGGGTTCGTTGGAGGAGAATCTCTAGCGACGTCCCATTTCTTACTCCTAGTATTGTAGGAGTCGAGCAACCGTAACTCATTCTTTTATTGTATTCTTTCATTTTAAATCTAGTTGTACGTGTATACTTATATTCATAGTTGGACTTTTGTATGGTCACATTTTATATTCAGAGTTGAACTTATGTGGTATTAGCATTGATTGGTATCAGAGTTGGTTTTATGTTGATTTAGTATTTCATTATCTTGTCGTTGTTCATTTGGTTTTGATTTTTTCTTATGCTGAGAATGTTACCAAAAGTTTTTGATTCTCTTGATATTTATATTAGACTTGATCAATCTATTTATGAATTTTATGGGGCATCACATTTGGTATCAGAGCATTCTAAGCTAGCATCCTAGAGATGTTGAGTGCATTGGTAGCCTTTACAGATTGCGTTCTTTGGCTACTTTAGAGCTTTACCCTTTAGGGTTTGTGTTCTCTGTAATAATGACTGTTTAGGGGGTTTCACCCCATTGTTTCCTGATGAACGAATCGGATTGACCAAGTGTATCGGGAGGGTTCCTTGTCTGGATTTCACTTGCGAGACGTCCCATGCACGAGGTCGACTTCGATCAAGAGTTAAGGACTTTTGGATGAGATACCTTTAGTAAGTGCTTAGCGCATGGTTCGAGGGGAAATGTCTTCACTCACCATCTATAACAACACTGGAAATAAGTTTTCGAAGACCTCGTCTGTAAACCCGTGTGGTGGACAGTATGAGGAGGAGTTTAACTATCTTTTTCTCTCTTCACTGGGGAGATTGATACGAAAGTGAAGAAAGGATGTTCACCTTATCAACTAGTATGAGAAATATTTTTATGGCGTTGGTAGAAACCATGTGAGAAAGGTTTGGCAGGTGTTACCGGGTAACCCGCTCTTCACCACTTGTGCTCTGGTGGTTGAAGTTACCCTCCTACATCAGTAGTGTCATTATAATTATTGGAGGGATATAGTCCCTAAGATTGGGAAGATCGAACCGAAAGTAAGCCCAATAAATAATGATTATGTAGCATGGACCCGAGTAAGGGGACCTCACCAACAGAAGGATCCACATAGGGAAGATAACCCCAAGTGGTTTTCAAGAGTAGACAATGTGATCTGATTTGATCACTAAATCCAGGGGAATTATGGTCATGAGAGCCATGAACTATGAGAGCAGTGAAAATGAGACAGTTTATTAGGGAATATCAAAGAAGTAAGGTCAGCAGGACCACCCGTGGGTCCACCATTTTAATAGTTACTTTAAAGGAATGTGTTACGCTCATGGCGAGTGATGCCACCTAATTATTAGATGCCTTAGTGGAAACCAACTTTTAGGTACCTCTCGGGGGGATGGTTATGTGTACAAATATGGCTCGCGTGAATGAGTCTAGTTTATACATCAAGGGTTTGTCATTATTTATTACTATTAGTGTGTGTGTACTATGATTATGAGGTATATGGGTATTTCTTTGAGCTTTACATATTTGTGGTTACCCCCAGCAGGCAAGGGGGATGCTTTACGTCGTGATTATAGAGACAAGGAAGTTTATTTAGTTGGCTTGCTTTTTAGCCACTTTGTTGACTTTTAAATGAGATATCATCGTATTATTAGTGAGCATGTGTGTATAACTATGCTTTACGCTTATATAGACTACCAGGGGTAGGCTTTATATGCCGTTTTGGTCCAACTTTTGCCTTGGGGAGTTGTGCTTAGGCATGGGAGAAGGTTTGGCACAGTCTTTCAAGTATGGAGGTGAGTATATTAAAGGGGATTATTATTGCATAGAGGTGTCACCGATAATCCAAAGTTCTTTTAATCTTGATTGAATAGATTGTGAGTTATCACCTATGTAAGGGATTAGTTTTTGCCTTAGAGTTGGCACTAGCTTTGGATTTGTCGTGAGGACATTTTATGAGATCGACTTATTCAGGGATAGTAGAGGTGTCATGGGAGTAGACACCACATTTTTTGAGCTGTAGATTATTCGAGGATGGCGTTACCTTTAGAAAGATCCAAAAGAGGGATCGTTCACTAAGATGATGTGCGGACCACTAGGAGCATGATAGGGTCTAGATACATGACGAGTGTTTGTTTTCACATAGCAATGACCTATTGGAACAATTAAGGAGAATGTTTCCTCCCAGGATGTGAAACATAAGAGAGTTATTATCATTAGTGCAATCGGGCGCGTCATTTGTGGATCTTTGACAATGCGAAGGAGTAGTTCGCTGTGATTTGCGACGATATCTTGTTGAAAAGAAAATGGTGTAGTAGTGGTGTCCGCTACACCCACATAACATGAAAGTTTACCGAGAGTGAGCATACAAATAGTATTGAGAATATGTCCTTTCTCCATTTGATGACATGGGAGGGTTATATTTTTCAGGAATTTTTTTTGGCAGGGGCTGGTCTCAAACTACGAGAAATAGTTTTGACCGAGGCGCGTGTTTTGTGGTATGCTATAAATTTCAAAACTGCTTGGGTGTAAATAATTGGGGAAAGTTTGTACGGTTGATATGATGAAGTAATTGTTGGTATGGCTTTAGTCGAGTGGGTGTCGCTGTCTATCGATACGGTAAAACACTGGAGACATTTAGGGGGTGCAGTGTTTGAAATCCCAACATAGAAATGGGAGAGTAAACCAATTGATTTTTATGGGAATCGGGAGTTCCAACGAGGGCATGACACTAATTGGGGCCATTTCATTAAGATTGATCGAGTTGATTAGGTCTAAGAGTTAACTAGTACTTATTTTGGGGTTGCGTTCGAGAAACTTTGAGGGAAGCCGTGTTCGTTATTGAATGTGTGACCTATGCCAGAGAAAGTAAAAGAGCCTTTGAAACCAAGAAGGAACAGGGTTTGGGTTACCAAAATAAAGGGACCAAGTATTTTGGGTTATCTTTACGATAAGGGAAAATTGTGAGTTAGGTTCGAACATGAGCTGGCAACCCGATGCGAAGTTTCTTATTGGTAATCATGGAAATGGTGAGGTAAGTGTCATTTAACCTTACCCGATCAACATTATCTTGTGTACGGTGGGGACCAAGTTGTCATAGTAACGAGTATATTAGTCTGGTGCAGAGTATTAATCAAATGCGATTTACAACGTAAGAGACCTTAGGGTATGCTATCTCAGACTTGGGAAGATTCTTTTATGGTACCGTGAGGATGCTACGAGCGAGATATTCTTAGACTTTTATATTGGCCTATAAAGAATTCAAATTTTAAGGACAAAATTCCCTGTTTAAGGGGGATGCATGTAATACCCCCTATTTTTACGCGTATTATTTAATTATAATTTTTTTTTTTTGGAAATTAATTAATCTATGCATGTCATGAATAGAGATGTCACTATTTACATTTTTTGTATTATTTAATTTTAATTTGTGTGTTAAATCTACTAGAGATGTGTATATTGCATTATTAGTATGAGATAGAAAAATGTAGATAAATTTTAGATATGAGCCTCTTATTGGTATCGTGGTTATTTTGTGAGAAGTTCCTTCGGGTTTGAAAACTTAGTACATCATGTGACTTCTATTGAAAGAGATTAACCTTTTATAGTTAATGGTAAAGATTAAAGAATGATGTTATAAGACTTTAATCAATGAGATACATGTCGGTTCGGGATTTAGAACCGCATGATATTTTAGGTTGTTGGGTTGGGTAACTAATAACTTAAAATATATTAAAATGCAAAAGGAAAATGTGTAGTTATAATGCGGATCGTTTGAATTATAATCATATTCTTCATAGCCTTGTTGTTTACGTTTTCTTTTGAAAATGATTTATGCAGGTCCCTGTTGCGGTAGTTCCTATAGATGCAGGTTCGTTGGAGGAGCATCTCTAGTGACATCCCATTTCTTACTCTTAGGATTGTAGGAGTCTAGAAAGTGTAGTTCATTCTTTTATTGTATTCTTTTATTTTAAATCTGGTTGTTCGTATATACTTATATTTAGAGGTTGACTTTTGTATGGTCATATTTTATATTCATAGTTGGACTTATGTGGCATTGGCAATGATTGGTATCAGAGTTGGTTTTGTGTTGATTTAGTATTTAATTATCTTGTCATTATTCATTCGATTTTGATTTTTTCGTACGCTTAAGAATGTTACCAAAATATTTTGATTCATGTGATTTTTATATTATACCTGACGTATCTATTTATGGATTTTAAGGGGTGTCACAATTATGTCCCCAAAATTGTCCTATAAATTTGGGGTTGGAAATCAGCAAATGAACCAAGTGGGAAAAATTACAAAGTGTAAATGCCAAGAGAAAAATATAGAGACTACAAGAGTGATCCAAGATAACCAAACATAGAGTATGTAACATTCCTAATTAATTTTATAGTAAAAGTGGGTGTGAGTTGTGCACATAAGTAAAATTACTCGAATCACGTAAATCTTTGTTTTGTTACCTTGTATATATTTTTTGCACTATTATTATCATTTTATTTTTGTCAACAGTTTAATTGGGATTCACACCCCAAATAGTGGTGTTTCCAAACAAGTGGTATTTTATTACTCTTGACGCCCATTAATTCCCGAGGTCCTGGAAAAATTATTGGCAGAATTGGTGGTGTCTAATTTCCTAACAATTAATATAATAACTCTTGGTTTTTTTTTTAAAGCGTTAGGCACACAAAATATTTTTTGTGAAATCACTTCCAAGTTAATTTTCTTAATTGACATTTTTTCGAGTGGCTAAAATCAATTCAAAGTAAAAGACATTGAAAGTCTACAGATTTTGGAGTTTGAAAAATAGAGTTGTAGGATTATCTCTTCCTGAAATAACTATATTTACCAATAGGTGAAAATCCAGAAGAGATGAAGGATTCCAGATGACAACTTCCTGATCAAAAATATCTTGCCACCATAAGTCTATCACTCTCAAAGTCTATTACATTCAATAAAAAAAAGATAAGAGAATGGCATCTCTCATGGATTCCCTCTCCAGCGTGTATGATAAGCCCTCTACAACCGATAGAGTTCACTTGATTAAAAAGCTATGTAATATAAAGATGGTCGAAGGAGGTAATTTTCGACAACAACTAAATGCATTTAACAAAGTAATGGATCAATTAGAATGGTTGACATCGATTTTAGTGATAAGATTAGAGATATATTAATCATGGAAAAATATTTTGAGAGTTGGAGCATAACATTTACTACACTCATCAGTTTTCCATGAATGTCTTAACTAAATATCATTGATGTCGTTAGTATGATCCTAACATAAGGAATTTAGAAGCCGTCAGATAGTTCTTCCACTTTGGTATCCACGTTGAACATGGAGAGCAAAGGTAGAGATTCAAACAGAAGGCATGTTCATGGAAATTCTAGTTAAGTAAAGGAAGTTTGGGGTCTCATAATCCCATAAATTTCAACAATCAAAATGAGAAAAAGATTGCATTTTGGAATTTTGCTAAGACCAAAAATTTGAAGAATTACTGTCGAGCTCCGTAGAAAGATACAAAAGGTAATATTGAAGAAAACTTTGTTTCAGAACAAGTGGATAATGCGCTAATATTCTCTTTAGAGAGAAAGGCGGATTTTTGGGTTTTAAACTCCGGGGCATTATTTTATGCTATCTCAAGTAGAACATTTTTTTATAGCTATATACCGGTAACCTCAGAAAGGTGTATCTTGGTGACAATTAACCCTATGACATGGTTGGCAAAAGAAAAAGGCCAAATGAAGTTGAATGGGTCTGTGTGGAAACTAAAGGTCTGAGTCATATCCCTGACTTGAACGAAAATCTTAATTATGTGGGCTGATTGGAAAATCAGGGTTATGCCACAATCTTCAATGGAGATACCTAGAAAATTTTCAAAGGTGCAATGACCATAACACGTGGCAAGAAAATTGACACACTCTAAATGACAATAAATGATTGCGATTCACTTGCAGTTGTTGATGGCAAAGAGGATTCAAACTTGTGGAACTAGAGACTTGGTCAAATGAGTGAAAAATGGATCAATGTTATGTACTACAATGGAAAACTACTAGTTTACTAACACTATAGTTAGTAGATACTGGATTGTGAATGAGTTTCAACTTTGTGAAGCAAAATGGGTCATCTTTAAGAATATAAGATTCAGTTGGTTCACACATATTTTTAGGGTCACCTATGGTCTCATCCATTGATGGAAAATCTTACTTTATGACTTTTCATTAATGACCATTCTTAAAAGGTGTGAGTTTACTTCTTGAGACACAAATTCAATGTGTACAAGTTGTTTAATAATTGAAAGTCCATGGTGGATAATGCAACATGGTTGAAGATAAATAAGTTGAGATTTGACAAAAAGGACAATTGCAGAGACACCGAGTTTAATAAGTTACATTATGATAATGTAATCAAACAATTGTGATAGGAACACCATAACCAAATGGAGTGGAATAACGGGTGAATCGATCATTGGTGAGAGAATTGGAAGTATATGTATACACACAGGTCTACCCAAGAAGTTCTAGGCAGAGGCGTTGAATACAATAACTTATTTAATCAACCATGAACCACCACTACCATTGGAGCACAAGATACCAAAGGAGGTATAGAGTGGAAAAGAAATAAAACTTTCACATTTAAAATTTTCGATTGTGTCTCATATATGCATATTAGAGATTGTGCAAGGGGTAATGTTGACCCTAAGTCATCATAATTCACCTTGATTGGATATGGTGAAGATGGGGCTGATTATCGATTTTAGGATAACCAAAACAAAAAGGTGATAAGAAGATGAGATGTCACATTCACTGAAAAGGTTATTGAAGGGAGTAAATATGAATTAGAGCCATGTGGCTGGAACGTGGCTCTTGGTTAGAGATAACGTATTCGACCGAATATTAGGGAGATGAGTGCAAATGTTGGGAGATCACGTAGCGAGTTAGAAGATCATTACGTATTGGACTCTATAACTTATAATTAGGATTAACATGAGGAGACCTAGAAGAATATGATTCGTGTACTTATAAATAAGGGCAACCTCACCCAGTCTAAGGGTATTTTTTGTAATCTCCACGTGGTGAGTTAGACTCTCAGCTAGTAACCCTAGCACTCTAATCGCCATTTATTCTTATAAGAAATAAACTCATATCCCTCCCTTCCCCGTGGACATATGCAGGATGATCTACTGAACCACGTGCATCCCGTTCCCTGTACTTTCTACATTCATAACTCTTTTGGGGTTAAATTCTAAATATTGCTTTTATTATTGTTTAATATCCCCTATAATTTGACGCTATCTGTGGAAAGATCAAATTCTCATGACTGTCATAATTATTTATCCCAACATTAAGTATGAGTGTAAACTAGTCTCACTGTACTCACGCGAGGAGTCACATTCAGTTTGAAAAATGGGTCGTTAGGGGGGACCAGACTCCTATAAGACTTTTTTTGCTGCCTAGGTGAATTAGGTATGGGGGTGTTTCCCCAGAAGATTGGGGCCTAGGCACTGGCATCACACGACATTAGTTGAATGACCAGAATGAAGAGCAGCCTCCCATCTGGCCTGTATTTATGAGGAGAGATTTGACTAACATGATTAAGAGATCACTCATATTAAGAGGCAGGTGAGTCAGTAATCAGAGGATCATCATTATGGTTCTCAAACTCTGGAGCGCGACAGGAGGATAACTCGTTCCCCATGGGATAGTAGGTCCTACCGCACTGGGAGGACCTCTAGGTTAAGAATCCCTCGCGTAGGGCATTCTAAATCATGACATGTCCAACCTTTGGCTAAACATAATTCCATCAATCATAGTCACCTTCAAGTTCGTCCAACTGAATTAACGCATAGTAACAAACATGCTCGCCCAAAGGAATTGTCAAATAGGCTTGGCAGTGATGAACTCATAGGTCTTATTAAGAAAGAATTAAAAGGAAATTTTGATCCAAACTTGGCACAAACTCCCAAAGACCTATCTAGGAATGCTTTGGGACATGGATCTTCCTTTCTGTTTATCATGGAGATAGAGACATCTGAACCGCAAAAAAAGTTCACAATGCCAAAAATTACTACTTATGACGGGAAAGAAGATCCCATCCATCATATCAGGTATTACCGACAGACGTTGTCCCTTTGGAGCCATCACGACGCTCTAATGTGTCGAACTTTTTCGCTCACTCTCGGGAAATCATCCTGAAATGGCTTGAGAAATTATCCCTAGTCAATTTCCTCATTCAGAGAGCTGTTCGAGCAATTTGCGGCCTGTCATCACCAACAATTAAGCGGTCAAGGAGGTAGATTCATCAACCACCCTTTACAAGAAAAAGGGAGAATCCCTTAGGAAGTACGCACAACAGTATTGGGAATTGTATAAGGAAATTGATGATTGCAATGAGAAATTAACGATCTCATTCTTCAAGTTTAGTCTTAATTAGTCAGATGACCTTCACCACTCTTTGACGAAAAAATCGACGTCAACAATGGATGACCTTATGTCTCGCATTAAGAAGTATGACAAAGTGGCTGACGAGAAAAGAGGTTTTATCCTATCAAGGTCCTAAGCAGTCAAAGAATAATGATACAAAAAAAGCCCCCAAGGGAAGAAATCAGTTTGCTCTGGTAAAGGGAGGATCACTAAGTGACACTAAAAAATGCCGTCCCAATTCACAAACCAACAAAAATAAATTTTGAGTGGAGAAAACCTACTTCAAAGACCCATCTGTAATCTGGTTGCATAGACTAAATACAAGACTTACTTTACGAGGTCTCCCAAGATGTTGGGTGATCCGGGGGATATGTGTGCCAACCCTAGATGCTACTATCACTAGGATTACAGCCACCTTACAGAGAATTGCAAGAAGCTCAAGAAACATCTAGAGGAGCTCCTACATGTCGAGCACCTCAAAGAATTCATTGACACTACCCAAACTAACTATGCAGTCACAATAAACATGGTTTAGAAGGATGGAGATGATCTCCCACCTATAAGTCTGATCAACGACATTCATGGGTATACCGATCCTTCACAATGCACTGGAAAGAAGCTCAGGGAGAGAATTAAGATTCCTTCCTACATTCAGTAAGCTTTCCAAGTATAAGTGTCCAAACCATTCCTTGGTGAGATAAAGCGAACATATATTGATGTTGATCGGGCTATCATGTTAACCGATGATGATCTGGTCAATGTAAACCTACCACACAAAGATGCTCGGTACTTACTCTATGAAATGCAAATTTTAATCTGAAGATAATAGTAGTTGATCAAGGAAGGTCATCGGAGATCATATTTTTATCCTTGCTATACAGGATTGATTTTAGCATCAAATATTTGGAAACCAAAGTGGGGTAACTAATAGGCTTCAACGGAGGTATAGAAACCCCTCATGGGAAAATCAAGTTACCAGTTAAGGTCGAACTAGTGAACAAGGAGATAGAGTTCCATGTCATTTAATCGAATTCATCTTATGGGCAGAGGTTGTCTTTATGATATGAAGGTTGTTCCCTCTTCTCTTCATCAGAAACTCAAATTCCTGAGCGACCAATGAGTTGTGGAAATTCGAGTGAACCATGCAGTAAATAGCAGTTGCCTCATAGTATCCATTAAAACAAAACAAAACCAGTCTAAGAAGAGCCAAAATGATGAGGATTCGGAGGACGATCAACCCAAATAGGAATCAAAAGGTGTTCGGTCGGGTGTGGAAGATACTCGATTAGCCCCGATCAAACGAGTTGTAAAATAACTCATCACCATTCTTATAGATTCATCTCACCCGAAAAGACTTTTCTAATTGGATCTGATCTACATAAAGAAGATATCGAGCATGCCATTTATTTCCTCAGAATCAATGCTAATGTCTTTGCATGGCACCCATATGATCTTATGGGGATAGATTTGGAAGTTGCTTGTCATCAGCTGCACGTGGATCCAATTGTCAAATCGATAAAGTAGAAATTAAGGAAGTTAGTGTCCTAAAAAGTTAAATTTATAGAAGCCGAAGTGGAAAATCGGCTCCAAACTGGCTCTATTAGAGAAGTTATGTACCCAGACTGGATATCCAATACTATTGTGGTTAGGAAGAAGAGTGGTAAATGAAAAGTGTGTATAGACTTCACCGACCTCAATATGCACTGCTTGAAAGATGGCTTTATATTTCCCCAAATAGATCATCCCGTGGATTCAACATCCGAACATCAACGCATGAGTTTCATAGAACACATGAGTTTTTTGGATGTATACTCTGGTTATCATCAGTTCAATTTGAAGAAAGCTTGAGTAACCAAGATGTTTAAAAGGAAGATCAGTTCAACCATGGAAGTGTACATCGACAGCATGCTTGTCAAAAGAAAATAAGAAGATGATCATATTAAGGACCTCACGAATACCTTTCAGATCCTCAAGGACTACAAGATGAAGATAAATGCCTCCAAATGTGTTTTTGGGGTTAGCTCCAAAAAATTCCTTAGATACATTATAACCCAGAGAGGAATATAAGCAAACCCAAACCAAATCAATGCTTTACAGGATATTAGAATACTAACCGTAATCAGATACATCTAGGTCCTCATCGAAATGCCAGTAGGCTTAAATCGTTTCATATCAAGGTCATCAGATAAATGTCGATTGTCCTTTCATGTGTTGAAGAAAGAAAGTTTAAGCATCTAGACAAGAATAAGACCAAGCCCTCGAAGGAATTCGGTAGTAATTAGGATATTCTCCTTTACTGTATACTCGTGGAGATGAGGAAGATATGTCCATTTATTTGGTTGTCTCACTACATGAAACCAATGCTGAATTAGTACTTTATAAGATTGAGAGAAAATAATGGTCTACTACATCAGCCATACTCTCCTTGAGGTAGAGAGTAGATATATGCTTATTGAGAAGATGGTTTTGGCATTAATAGCGATGACCAGAAAGCTAAGGCACTACTTTGACGTTCACACTATAGTCATCCCCACAACTTAACCATTGAGGGAGGCTCTCAAAAAAGAAGATCTCTCAACCAGGACGACGAAGTGGACCTTAGAACTGACATAACTCGATATTAGATATGAGACATGAACTATAATCAAAGGGTAGGTCTTTGCCAATTTCGTGGAAGAGTTCTCATTATCACGAAAAAGAAAATCCGATGAGCCAAATCCAATTCTTAAATCATTAGCCATCGGCAAAAGTGATTGGAAGCGGAAACTTTATGTTGATGGGGGAATCCAACTAATGAGGGACATGAGTTAGGACCGTCTTTGTCACACCATAAGGAGGAATCCTTGAGCAAGTAGTCATACTAGGGTTCAAGGGATCCAATAATAAAGAAGAATATGACGCTATAATACATGGTCTTCAAAGGTCAATCGACTTAGGAGCCGACGAAATAGCTGTATATTGTGACTCCAAATGGATCTCTAATGAATTAAGAGTCAAATATAAGGCTAGGGACTCTAGAATGCCTGCTTACAGAGACAAAGCCAAAGGTCTTCTTCAATAGTTCAAATCTTCTTCAGTGGAATAACTTCTAAGGAATAACAACAACCATGCAGATGCACTGGCTACTTTGGCTTCATCCATTGACACTGACTTGAAGATGATGATTAAAGTGGAGTACATAGATTGTCCAAGCATCAAAGTGTCCCATCATTTCCTACCAGAAGAATGATGAGATGCCCCCAAACAGTAAATAGGCGCAAAATTTGAGGATTAAGTCGACCAGATTTTGCCTTAACTCTGAAGGCAAACTTTATTGACGATCATTCATTAGCATCTTGTTGAAGTATGTTCACCCAAACCAAGTGGAGGAAATTCTCATCGAGGTTCAAGAAGGAAGTTATGGAGCTCACATAAATGGATGATCATTCTCGTATAGGGAGATAACTCTTGTAGGTGGCTATTTATGAAAAATGATGCATACAGTTCACCCCAAAGTGCGCCAAATGGCAGTAATTTTCACCCATCATCAAAAAGTCGATCGAAGATGTGAATCCTCTCACAAGCCCATGGCCTTTTTCTCAGTGGGGCATGGATATTATGGTACCATTACCAGTGGAACCTAGAAATCAAAATATATGATAATAGCCACCGACTACTTTACAAAGTGGGTGGAGGCAGAACCACTCAGCCATATCAGAGAGGCAAATGCTAGGCAATTTGTTTAAAGAAATATCATTACATGATTTGGTATTCCAAGAGTACTGGTCCCCGACATCAGAACATCGTTGACAATTACCTCTTTAGGGACGTTTATATAGAGCAAGGAGTTAGGATTGACTATGTAACAACAACATTTATAATTTAGTTATAAAAATGACATTTCGATAATTTATGAGGCCCGCAATTCAGATCTATGTATGAAATTCGAATGTTTGAAACAATTGAATTTGGAGTATTGGAGTGCAATATATCAAAGTTAAGAGGCCTAAGATGCAAGGATATTAAGTAGTTGGGCTTTAAAGGAAAATGTAAAATTTTAGCCCAATCGGATCGATCCAAGGAAGGGAAAATTGATACCGAAGCTCGCAGATCAATTTAGAAAGATTCTAGATCGATCTGGATGACCTGGAAAAACAACCTTCATTTTATTTTAAGCTGTCATTTTGAGTGGGACTTTGGGTGGAAGACAAACACTTTTGGCAAAAATATAGGGCCTTTACCAGATGGACACCCATCCCCTAATTATGTTAGGTAGAGATAAAATTAACCCCATGGTTAAGGGGTTGGTTTATATTGGTTTTAAGAGAGGAAAAAGAGAGTTGAAATATCATTTCACTCTTTGTTTTCTGCAAAAAATCCAGTCCCTCTTCCTCCGACAAAACCTCTATGTTAAATAGTTATTCATCAATATTTATCCATTATCTTCAAGTATGCTACACATCAAACCATTCTCCACTATTACCATGTGTTAAAATAAGTTTTATGATGCTTTAATGGTGTTAAATATGATGTTGAAATATAGTTTTAATAGTGGGCTTTTCATAATTTTTTGAAGGATTTATAGAGTTTGAAGGCAAAGAAGAAGACCAAATTTAGAAGCTAATAGGAAGACAAACTTGATGGAGCTTGGAACTCCTTTAAAGCCACCTTAGGAGGTTGGGGTTTACCTTCTACAAAAACATTTCCAACATATTTCTGGAGCTCTTATGAGGTGGGGAAAATCATCCCGCCATAGTATTACATTCAAAGTTTCATAGCATGATCATTACATGTTTTAGTTAATTTACATGTATGATTTAAACATGCTTCCATAATTTGATGAATGTATTTTTTCATGTGTTAGGATGAGTTAATATAGTTTGAAGATTTTTTTTAAAACAGTTAAATTTCAGAATGTATAACAAGCATTTTTATGAAATAAAAATGTTAGAAAGTATGTTTTATGACTTCAAACAATGATTTTCAAGTAGAAAAAAATATGAGGTTTTATGTGAAGTAATTTGAATGTTAAATATGAATTTTTACATGAAAGAAGAGAGCTTTTAAAGATGTTTAATCTTAAGAACGTTCAAAGAATATTTTTATGAAATAAAAATATTAGAAATGAGATTTTATGATGTTTAATGGCGATTTCAAGCATAAACGGGTTCGGGCTTAAACAATGTACATTACACATATGAAAGGGGATTCTAAGAATATTGAATGAAACTTATGGGAGTCCACTTTTTGGAAGCCCATGAGAGTAGTCGACCAAGATGATTCAACTTATTTGGTCCGACCCAAATCATGGTTTTTTACACAGGCAGTTTAATTAGAGGAGGATACTCGTAGATATGGTCAAATCAGGTGCCAAGAATCTCGATTGAGATATTCAAGTACCTTATGGACAATCCCCGTATCATGACAGAGTTCCTTGAACGACCCAAACTCTATAGAAAATACATCTATAAATTGTACACCCTGACCCGGGGCAAAGGGATGAAAAATTGTAATCGTGGAGAGACACTTAATAAGAAAAAGTAACATCTCCTTAGACGTAGGCAAGTTGTCGAACCATGTACCTCATTCTTGTGTGTGATTCCCTTTTACGTTTTGTCTTTTGTGATTGTTTTCGTAGATCTTTTATTGTGACTTTTTCAGCCCTCACAATTGGCACTGTCTGTGGGAACCGACTTTTGTTCCTACGAAAGCATCATTACCAGAAAAACAACAATGTCTCACCACAACATCAACGCTCCACAAGACGGTGATGTTCATGAAGACAACCCAGCCCTTCTAAGGGTCAGGCCTGAAATTTTCTAGCATTCAAACCCAAGGTTTTTCCAAGTAAGGCAACCCTCAAAAGAAAGCCACGGGCCTCCTAGGTCCACTCAGATTTCTAGGATGGTTGATGCCTATGAAGCCCGACTTCGACAATAGGAGGAGGCGACACGCCACCAAGAAGAAGGGAATGCTCGCCTTAGGAGGCGATTGGAAAGAATGGAGAAAGATATCTCCAGAAACAAAAGGTGGCGTCAAAACAAGAGTCCCGGCCCTTAGGGGGAAACTCCCCCAACCGAGGAAGGATCCCCAGGTGTGACCAGGATAGAACTGAATGTGACAGATCAGAGCTAGCACGATTCCGTCGTGGCCACCAGGATAAGGGTCACATGAACAATGATCTACCAATTGAGGATTTAAAGATTCTGGTCCGTAGAGAGATGGACCAACATTCAACACACTAAGGAGCCAGATCGACCATAGAGCTTGCTAAAAGAGCTCTAAATTCTGAGATGAAGACCCATTTCTCAAGAGAAATTAAACGCGATGAGCCCCTCAAGAAATTCGTTGTCCCTAGATTTAAGGTTTATGACGGGAAGAGAGATCCTATAGACCATAGCAGACAATATAGGCAGATAATGACCTTGTGGAACCACAACGACACATTTATGTTCAAAATATTCCCTTTTAGCCTACACGGTGCAGCACATAAGTGGTTTGAGAGGCTCCCCTACTGATTGATCAAGGATTTTGCATCACTAGCAGAGGATTTCACGACATGGTTCATAACAAGCATCTCCCTTCCTAAGCGGATGGATGCACTACTCACTATGAAGAAAAAGCCACAGGAAAACCTCCGAGATACTCAAAAGTCTTTAACGAGGTCGAATATTACTTCGAGCAGGTTGCCGTAGCATCCTTCAAAATTGGCTTGCCGACCATCTCTTTGCTGCACCAGTCTCTCACCAAGAAGGAAGTTATAAACATTGATGATCTTATGGCTCGTATAAAGAAATATGCCAAGGTCAAGGATGTAATCTATCCCAAAGGGGGAGATAATGTCGATAAAAGGTGAGAAAGGGAGAAGAGAAGAGTACACCTAGAAGAAGGGAAGAAAGAACGGGGGAAAATATGGCTCCAAAGAAAGAAGTAAGAATGATTCCTTCAAGGAGATCCAGATTGTTAGCAAAGTATCAAGGAATCCATTTACAAAATTTTCAGCAAGATCAAGGAAGAGCCCTTCATCAAATGGGCCAAAAAGATGGGCAATGATCCAACCAAGAGAAACAACGCACTGAGGTGCACATTCCATAAGGAGGGTGGTCACCGAACTGAGAATTGCAAAGCTTTGAAGTCACATCTATAAGCGCTAGTTCAGGCGGGGCACCTTAGCGAGTACATTGACAAGAAGGTATTGAAGGTCGCAGCCAATGGTGACTAGAAGCTAGATAATGTCCTCAATGATGATACATGACACAAGTTCATAATAATTAATGGGGAATCAAACCTAGAACAGATTCAGGGAAACCCTGTCAGAATGGAACTCAAGAAGGTGACTGCCGTAATGAAAGATTTTTAGATAAATCCAGCCAAAACTCAGGCTGGAAAATGTCGATGACCAGAAGATGTTGATTACACAAAGCACATCATTTTCACCGAAGAAGACTTGGTCGGGGTAAGAACCGCCCATTATGACACATTAGTAATAATGCTCAGGATTGCTAATTGGGTTGTCGACAAGCTACTAGTGGGCCAGGGAAGTTCATGCGAAGTGATGTACCTGGACATGTTCCATAAGCTGAAATTGAATGTCGTCGACCTTAAAGAAGCTACTATTCCATTAGTGGGCTTCGAAGGAAGGATTACCATGCCATTGGGAAAGATCACCTTGCCAATTAGGGAAGGGAACATTTCAAAGGTAATCGAGTTCTTAGTTGTGGACATCGAGCCCTATACCATAATATTTTGGACAGGGGATGGCTCCACGCCATGAAGGCTATTCCATCCACTTATCATCAAAGTCTGAAATGCATTACAGATCGTGGAGTGGTCAAAATTCGTGGCGACTAGGCTACAACTCAAAAATGTTTCATTGCAACCACCCACCTGAAGAAATAAAAAAGAAGGAGTTAGAGAACGCCCAGGAGAAAGCCCAGGAAGGGGCTGCTCTCTCCAAATAGCAACTATGATATGGTCGACCAAGGGTGGAAGAGACAAAGGTCCACCTCGCTGACAGGGTCGTTTAAAGCCCAGAAGAGGTAGTAGCCGATGACAACTTGACAGAAATGAAGTTTTTGATTGGATCTTCTCTTACCAATCAGGAGAAAAGGGAACTGGTTGCACTCTTCAAAAGCAACATAGACATTTTTTCATAGGAACCTTATGAGTTGCTAGGTATTGACCCCAGCCTGTCATGCCACCGCCTACATGATGATCTTAGCTTTAAGCCCATCACTCAAAAGGCTCGACGAACGTCACCCGAGAAGGCTAAGGCTGTGGAAAAAGAGGTAGGGAAGTTACTGGATGCAGGATCTATCAGCGAAGTTCAGTTCCCTGTATGGTTATCTAACCCAATAGTAGTACCCAAGAGCAATGGCAGTTGGAGGGTATGTATTGATTTTACCGACCTTAATCGGGCATGTCCTAAGGATAAATTTTCTCTCCCGAAGATAAATCAAGTGGTCAACGCCACAAAACTCACGAAAGAATCAGCTTCCTTAATGCTTACGCATGATATCATCAGATCCCCCTATACGGGCCCGACCAGGATAAGACCTCCTTTATAACAACAGTTGGCTTGTACTTCTATAAGGTCATGCCTTTTGGCCTCAAGAACGCAGGGGCAACTTACCAAAGATTAGTAACCAAGATGTTTAGCAAACAGATGGGAGAGACGATGGACGACATGCTCGTTAAAATCAAGAATAAGGTTGATCACCTTCCTGATCTAACAGCAACCTCCGAAATCGTCAGGAAGTATCGAATGAAGCTTAATGCAAGTAAGTGTTCATCCGGGGTCCAGTCAGGAAAATGCTTAGGCTACCTAGTGAGTAAAAGGGGAATCGAGGCTAACGCGGATCAAATCTATGCAATCACCAAGGTCCAGCCTCCTCAGACACTTAGAGACGTTCAAAATATTAATGGGATGTTCGCTGCGCTTAATCGCTTCATCTCCAAGTCCTCGGAGCGCTGTCGACCATTCTTCTAACTTTTGAAGAAAGGCAAAAGTCTAGTTTGGAATGACGATTGTTCGAGAGCTCTGGAAGAGGTAAAATATTACCTTAGTAAGCCCCCATAATTGGTAATTGCAAATATTGGAGAACAACTGTACATCTACTTGGAAGTATCAAACCATGATTTGATCTCCGCTTTAGTTTTCAAAAAGGAGGGAGAACAACATTCGGTTTACTACACCAGTAAGATGCTACTAGAGGACAAATAATGGTACTTACCTCTGAAAAAGCTCGCCTATACCCTAGTGATCCCTTCAAGGAAGTTAAAACACTACTTTCAAGCTCATTCCATAATAGTAATCACCTCTTACCCCCTCAGGGTTATTCTACGAAAAGTTGAACTCTCTGAGGACCTTTCAAAGTGGTGGGTTGAGCTCGAAACATTCGACATCCACTTCCATCCTAGAACGACGATCAAGGGACAAGTCCTAGTAGATTTTATTACTGAGTTCACAACAGATCAGTTGAACAAAGAGAAATTAGTCATATGTGCTGCAACGATCAAGCATTCCAAGGGGGCAGGAGTAAGGATTGTCCTCGTTACCCCCAAAGACACAATAATCGAGCAGGGAATTAGGTTGGAATTTGAAGCCTCTAACAACGAAGCTAAGTATGAATCTATGATCGTCGGTTTGCTAAAAGCCAAACTCCTGGGGGCAAAATGCCTTAATGTATTCGGTGACTCCAAATTGGTTTCCAAGTAGGTAAGTGGAGACTTCAATGCTAAAAATGATCGAATGGAAGCATACCTCAGTGTAGTAAGAGGACTCATGGGAGAATTTGAGCAGGTTAAAATTTAATAGTTCCCCCGAGGGCAGAACATTCACGCTGAAGCCTTAACAACGCTAAGCTCAGCAATTGACTCTGACCTGAAAATGACAATCCATATTGAGTTCCTCGCACAATCTAGCATTGACCTTACAGTTAGAGTCGAGTAAGTACTCCTCACAGATAAAGACCCAAGTTGGATAAATCCCATCATCAATTATCTATGGAGCGACATACTTCTAGACAACAAGAGGTTAGCCCACTAAATCAAGATAAAAGCTGCTCGTTTCCACCTTAGCCCCGAGGGGAAATAAGAAATAATTAACAGACCCCTACCTTCAGTGTGTTCACCCACAAGATGCCGAACAAGTACTTAGTGAACTTCACAAAGGCATATGTGGGAGTCATGAAGGTGTAAGATCTCTAGCCTTTCGAGCAATTAAGGAATGATATTAGTGACCTCACATACAGAATGACGCTGACACATATGCTCACAAATGTGAAAAGTGCCAAAATCACTCGCACATGATTCACCAACGTGAAAACAACCTAAAATCTCTTAATAGTCCATGGCCTTTCGCGTAATGTGGATTAGACATCGTGGGACCATTACCTACTGCACTTAGAAATTGCAAGTATCTTTTGGTTGCCATCGATTACTTCTACAAATGGGTTGAGAAAGAACCATTGGCCAACATTCAAGACTCTGACATAACCAGGTTCATATGGAGAAATATTATAACTCACTTTGGAATTCCAAGGACCATCATCACTGATAACGATACACAATTTGAAAGTGGTTTCTTCCAATATTTCTACGACGAGCATGGCATGAAGCATTACTTCAGTTCTGTGGCATATCCCCCAAGTGATGGGCAAGTGCAAGCTTCCAACAAAACCATGATTGGTGGGATAAAAAAATGATTGGAAAGATATAAAGGCATATGGGTGGAGGAACTCCCCCATGTTCTATGGGCTTATCGTATAACTCCCAAGAGGCCAACTGGGGAAACATCATTTTCCCTTGCTTATGGAATGGAGGTTGTCATCCCTCTGGAAGTAGGCCTACGCATTATGAGAACCACTCTGGTCGACTAAGGCCTCAACAATGAAGCACTATGCACTAAACTTGACCTCGTAGATGAGCGATGAGAGCTATCCTTAATCAAGTTAGCCTCGTACCAACAACAACTAGCCAAGCAATATAACAAAGGGCCAACCCGATGAAGTTTTATATAAGGGACTATGTCCTACGAAAATTTCTTGGCAGTGCTGTAAAATCATCAGACGACAAACTGGGAACAAATCGGGAAGGACCATTTAGAGTTATTATAGATGATCTTCAAGGAGCATATCATTTGGAAACGCTGGAGGGAAGGGAGATACCATGAGTATGGAACACAAATAATCTGAAGAAGTTATACTTTTAGATCTTCTTTTTCATCATTTGAGCAGAATTTATAGTTTTTTTTATTTCTTTTCCTTGATTGCATAAGAAAAAAATTTGCAAAGAATAAAGGACAGATTGTCCCACCTATTCTTGAAGTTTACATTAGCTGCTTAACTCATCTTGATTATATCTCATTAATCTGCACCTTTTCCAACGATAACTCCTTTGTGCTAATTCAAAATGTTCAATAAACAGGGATTAAAAAGTTATATAAAAACACTTCAAATCACCCTTAGGTCTTTGTTGATAACACAAGAGGCTTCATGAGTTTCCCCGGTAACACAAAAGCCCTACAAGGGATCCTTAGGAAATAAAGTCCAAATATGATTGGTCCCCAACATTTGTTGGTCGAAAAACTCTGATCGGGTGGATTGCGTAATAACCAGGTACATTCTCGCCCTCATCTCACTTAGGCCTAAGGAAGTGTTACGACACGACCCAAAAGGTAAAGTGAATGGAATGATATTGCTTAGGCATATTGAACTGGGAGAATGTTCATATGAAAGGCAAAATTCCAACACTTAAACATCATTTAATCGGTTATGAAAGGCCCAAAATGATTCAAAATAAGTATGAGTCTACCTAAAGCCTACAATCGGTCAGTTAATCTCATTTTGGTCAATGAAAGTGCTAAGTGACCCACAAGCATGAGAAATAAAAATATGTTTAGTCAGCACATGCTCAAAATATAAGAAAAGTTCATTTAGAATACAAGGTTGAAATCGCAAGACCAATAAGATACCCATAAAAAACTAAGAGGGGCTACGCCGTCGATCAAGATATTCTGCTACAGCTGCCCTCTGATCGTCATCTGGCTTTGGAGAAAATTCCTCGACATCTTCATCAAGGTCCTAATCTAAGATTTAGGGTGGAATAACATCGGCTGGAATCCATTGATCATCTCTCATAAAGGGATTATGGTTATAGGCAGGACATTCAATCTGGTACTTACACCAAAGCTTGGATTCTATTGGATCTCTCACCTCATTAAGAGCACTTAGACATCCTCGAGAAAAAAGCAATGCTTTCAGCTTCCTTAAGTTTTACCGGGGCATCTCCCTAACCAGCATTGTAACCTTCCCCCAGACCTCTCTGGGTCCCACTTTAAATAAGCATCTCAACTTCTTAATTTTGTCTTGTAATATTGTTATAAAAGATTTCAAGCTCGCCACCTATTTTTGCAGAGTATCATTTTCAGGCTGTCGAACCTCGTCCACTTGGTTGACTTCAGTCCTCTCCAGCAGTTGTTCCCTCAAGGAATTAATTTCCCCTTGAACGGAGGCCCCTATCTCCTCCATCTCCTGGAGGTTATCCTTCAGTTTTGTCTTCACTTCAGTCTGATTTTTGTATTGTTTGTTCCTAGCTCTCAATGACTTATAGATCTTCACAAAGGCTTTACGAGCTTGTAGGCTGATATCAGGTCTAAGTATTCTCCCCATTTGAGAATAGGGAGAAATATAGCGATCTAAATCAGCAGACTATAAATGATACACATCACACCAGAAGCAAGTATATTAGCATAAACGAAGACAGATAAACACATGACCAAAAGGGGAAATTTCATTATCAAACAAAATAAGGCCAATGGCTAGTACATGAAGTTCTCAGAATAAGGGTGCAGACCAACAAAGACCAAAATTGTTCAAGGAAAGTGAAAACTCCTAGTCTACAAGAGCCCTAGTATTTCACCTGGTCTTCCCCAACAATGGTTTTCCCCTTGTCAACCACTTGTTATTCCTGGACAGCACTAGCACTCCCGCTAACCGAAGTGGGGACAATATGAGTGTTGTCATCTACTTGGTTTCCACCTTCTCTTACCTCTTCCTCAATATAAGGGTCAGAACCAGGAGAGTGAAGGATGAAAAGTTCAGAAGCTGCAAGTGCTCCGAAAGCCTTCAAAACCTCTATCCCTTCTTAAAAGAGCCTTTACAAGCATAGGTCATCTGGCCCTCATCATCCTCATAAGATTTATAAAATCCTTAGTGGTAGTTGTCATCCTTGGCTTAAGAAAGATCGCCCTCCAACTTGGCCACCTTTCCAAACAAATATTTATTGGCCTCCACTAATTCAAACTTCTTAGAAAGCATTACCTTCTGAGAAGCCCCCAAAGCTTCATAAGCCTTAGACATCTCACTCTTTTCACGCTCCCATAATTGGCAAGCATCAGTAAGGGTAATATTCTTAGCCTCCAGGGCCACATTTTTCGCCTCCAAGGACTTCTATAGCTCTTCCTCCCTTCTGAAGATATCAGATTGACCATCTAGGAGGGTAGTGAAGTCGAATAGCATCTATGAAAATGGTAAAACATTAGAGAATCAGAACAAAGATGTGAAAGAGTAACATGAAAGAATCAAGTAGGAAAGACTTACCAGAGACATCCCTTGCATAGTCTTAAGGGCAAATTTAGGTAGTCCCAACCTAGAAGAAGGCTCACGATCAGTAGCAAGCACGTACCTCTTCAGGAGGTCAGGGGCCAAGGAGGGGGAATCACCAATAATAGCCCTCTCAAGACTAGAGGCAATGGGTACTCCAGAGGATTGCAGGACTAACTCCTTCTTAGCCTCAATCCTCTACTTCTCTTTCCTATTCTCTTCTTATTTCTTTCTCTCCCCTCTCTATTATTCTCTTATTCTTCTCTCTCTCCTTCTCTTGCTCTCTTCCTTTATTAGATGCGCCAGAACCGTTGCCCTTGGAAGAGTCCGTTGCAGAAACCTTCAAAGATGGAATCTTATCAGAAAGGACTGCATGGTTGTCCTCGTCATCAGGAAGTTTTAACTTCCTCCTCTTGAGTAAAGGGGCCATGTCCTCCTCTTCTTCTCCTCCCCCTTATTATCTTATTTCCTCATCTTATGCTTTTACTCCTCTTCACTCTTCTCCACTCTCTTCCTCTTCAAAGAACTTTCCTCTTCAACAAGAACTAGTTCCAATGGACCTACCTCTAGAGCTTTTAAAATAGGGACCTCATCAACCGGATGAGAAATAAAGCTGGAACATGCCCTCTTATATTTTAAGAGAAAGGTCGCCGACCTAGGATTCTCTCCTTTTTCCAATCTCTCCTTTATGCTCAAGGCCTTCGTGAGCTCCTCAATATTGACTTCACTAATGTTAGGCTCCTAGTTCTTAAAACGATCTGCAATAATAATGAAGAAGAATGTTAGCCCCAAGAATGAGAACAATGCAAAATAAGATTATCAGAAAGTAAAAAAGAGAAAGCGACCTATTTCGGCCATCCCATGGTAAAAAATGGGAAAGTCACACGGTCTCTCCCCCTCTAACAGTGGAGGATGCTTCCACTTCCGTCTTATGAACCTACTTTCCCAGTAGTCCTTGTGGGAATTCGGAATATTAACTACCAGAACTCGCTTAGTTTTCTAGTCTTTAGATATAATAAAACCTCATTAGTTTTTGAGAATATGTAACAGTAACATATCTCGGCAAGTCCCAACCTTGTTCCATAAAGTGTATATATCCTATATACACCATTTACTATCTTCCAGACATTGGGGGCACACTGAGCAGGAACAATGACGAAATACCTAAAGAATCTAAGAAATAACTCATTGAGGGGGAATGCTAAACCTCCTTGAGTTATTTGTAGGGCATGAATTCAGTGCCCCCCGTTCACTTTGCGAACATTGCATGGCAGGGGGGCACAATCGATAATTACCCACTCAGGAATGTTATATTTACACCTAAATTATTCTACAGGCCTACCATCCAACATCTCCATAACTAATCAGAGCAAGAAGAATCCCTAACTACAGTAACCAGTTAAAGTACAGAGAAAAAGAACCAAGAAGGAGTAGGGACTATAACTGACAGGCGATAATGAAGCTTTGATAAAGTGCAAAAAGAGAGGAACTTCAACTATTAAGGTAAAAGAAGAAATTAAGAATGGAGTATGTGTAAAGACGATCGGAAACAGTGTAACAAACGCTTGAGTAAGCAACAACTGATCACCAGAAAACTCAAATAATGAGTTTCGACTTGCCAAAAAGATTTTTAGCGCTTCGGTTTCTTTCTTTAAAGACAAACGTACCCTTATTGCAAACCTTGTTATTACAAAGATACCATCACGAACTCTCAATACACTTTGAGGACTTGGGCCTCCGACCCAGTTGAAATCTATTGGCCGATGCTTAATAACCCAAAGATTTTAAGGGCAACTGTGGGAGCCCACTTTTTGGAAGCCCATGAGAGTAGCCGACCAAGATGATTCAACTTATTTTGTTTGGCCCAAATCATGGTTTTTTACACAGGTAGTTTAGCTAGAGGAGGATACTCTTAGATATTATTAAATCAGGTGCCAAGAATCTGGGTTGAGTTATTCAAGTACCTTATGGCCAATCCCCGTATCATGATGCAGTTCCTTGAAATACCCAAACTCTGTAGCAAATACATCTATAAATTGAACACCCTAACCCGGGGCAAATGGATGAAAAACTTTAATCGTGGAGAGACACTTAATAATAAAAAGTAACCTCTCCATGGACGTAGGCAAGTTGCCGAACCACGTACATCGTTGTTGTGTGTGATTCCCTTTTACTTTCTGTCTATTGTGATTGTTTTCGTAGATCTTTTATTGTGAATTTTTCTACATTCACAACTTTTATAGAACAAGTATGAAAAGTGTTCAAAAGGCTTGTTAAATGAGTTTTTGACATGAAATTATAAAGTTATAAATTTCAAAATTTATACAACATAAAATAGTGTTGTTTTATGTGAAGAATAATTAAGAAAACATGACAAAATATTTCAAAGTATGTGTTAATGGGATAAGACTAGTGTTGGTAATTTGGGCATGTAATTGAATAAACAACCTTGATAATGGTTAAAACTAGTAAAATATTAAGCTGGGTTTAATGTTGTAAAAACATAAAGATTTGTACAAAGTAATGTGTAAATTAGTATTTTTGCAAGTTAAAAGAATGTGTCTAAAATGGTGGGTATAAATGGAAAAGTTGGGAGACATGAAGGTTATTTGTTAAAGTATTTCAAAGAATGATGAATTAAAATAAGTTCATAATGGATTCTAAAGTAAATAAATGAAGGTTTTCTTAAAGTGGTACATTTTATGAAATAAAATATAAAGAATTATGCGCTAAGGCTTAAAATTAACGGAAAGTAATGAAAACGATCCTTAAAATTGGAAATAGAATAAAGTAAAGGCAAAGATATCGGTAATACATCAAGTAAAAATAATAAGGACTAAATGGTAAAATGTGTTCAAATGTATAAAAGAAAATCAAGGTGGCAATTATTTTGGGCGAAAAGATAAAAGTAAAGTTAAAAGGAAAAAAGATACAATTCGAAAAGATAAAAGTAAAGTTAAAAGGCAAAAAATACACTTTTATTATAAATAAAAGTATGGTGGCAGGCCGATATTATTAATAAAAGTCGGTTCGGACGCAAGTAAAAAGGAATTAACTTAAAGTGAAATAGTTTTCAAAAAGAGAACCGGTGAAATTTAAAGAGGTTCTGGAGCCTTAGGGTGCAGCTTTGGCTGAGACCCCAAACCTACTAGCCAGGGAGCACATTTCAGCATCTGTGGCAGTCGGTGAAAGGCTGTGAATACAAATGGGTTACGGTCAACTCCAAGATAATAATGGACTAAAAGGGAATTATGATAAATTTTAAGTCCAAAGGAAAGTAATTGGAATTGGTTAAAATTGTGGGAAAGATTAATGAAATTAAATGAATACGAGTGCAACCTAGATAAGGTTTGAATGGACTTAAAAAGAGAATTAATGTAAATTAAATAAAGCCCATGGAAAGATAAGTTGAAAGTAATAACAAGGAAAAATGATGGGTAAACAAATGTCATAAACAAAGTTAACTTGATAATGTGTTTTTAAAGATGTACTTAAGGGTAATAAGGTCAAGATAAACAAATGTTCACCTTAACACCAGTTGTGTGTGTGTTGGAAGACAACTAAGGAAAGTGAACTTTTTGAGAAACAAGAAAAGTTTTTCCATAGAAATGACATAGAAAATATTTTTCTTAAATTAACCAGGTTGGGTTAATGGAATGAGTAAATGCCTTGTGAATGTAAAATGGAAAGGTCATTGAATGGGTTAAAGTAATTTAACCGGAATAAAGATAAGAGTTTTTGACATAAAGTAAAGGTTTATATATATATATATACACACACACACACACACTGTTGATGTAAAAAATTAGATTTGACCTAATTATTTTAATCACAGATAAAAGTGAATAAAAACTAATAGACAATCGAGTTTTAAAGTGGTTCAGCCTTATAGGAATGGCCTACGTCCACCGTTTTTGTATTGCTGACTGTTTGCATGGAATTCTCGAAGAATGATCTTCTCAAAAATTTTGGTCCCCCTCCAATGAGGAGGTTACAATGTATTTATAGCCTTGAGGCTGTACAAATGAGAGGACAATGCGCTGTTATCTAGTAGACATGTACATCTGTATGATAATAAATGAGCATTTAATGCACAGTCGTCTCCTTGATTATCCTGATTAGAGTGCTAGGCTGCTCGGACCGCCTAAGTAGCTCATACCGCCTAAGTAGCTCGACACGCTTGAACTGCTCGGGGCCCCTGAGCTCCTCATGGCTTCTTAATTTTTCGGTGATCTTGAGTTATTTGGAGTATAGTAGTTCCTCGGGGGGTTGAGTAGCTCGGTATAAACATTTACATTTACCACATAGGTTGACACGTGCTTCAAATAATAGGTGCATATCAGCAGAGTAAATTTGGTATCAACAGAAGCCCCCAATGTTTCGTAGTTGGATGTTGAAGAAAAGTATGGAACATTCTACTGCTTAGACTTTCAGTTTTTATGGATTTTAGGCAAACTTTCGTTGTATATAACTCATTTTTTGAGTGCATAGTATCAGGCTTTTAAAGTGTTTTGAATTTCCATAACCACTTCGTTTTTTGTGCCCTTTTTCTTCTTTTTAGCCTCCGGATACGCAAACGTCCGTCTTAGTAATCATTATTTTTCTCTATTCCCGAGGTAAAGTATTTAAACGCGACAAAAATTCTATCGTCTTTCCTTTTTCAAATCCGTATCTTTAAATTCTTCATTTCTTCTCTATCTTGTGCGTTCGTTTCTTCCATTGTTCGTTGTCAAATGATTCACTCTTTTCCTGTAAGATTTTCTTCCTTCTCTTTTATTTACTTTGTTCATCATGGTTTACCTTATTGAATCGCTTGACAAATTTCGCTCTGAATTTTCAATTCCTTCATGGGTCATATTGGAAGAACTTTCTGAACCTTCTGACTATTTTTCTTTGGCTGAGGGACACTGGTTCCCAAGTCTCTTTGTGGCCGAATGTGGCTTTTCTTTTCCTCCAAATCCTTTATGTTTGGAATTCTGTCAGTATTTTGATGTTGTTCCTGCAAAAATAGTACCAAATACCTGGAGGATAGTTAATGGAGTTCATAGGTTGAACCAACTTCATGGAACCCGTTTAGGGATTCCAGAGATAATGTATTGCTACAGATGGGCCGTTAGCGATAGTACTTTTTATTTAAAAACTAGGTTTTTAAATATGGCATTAGTTGTCAATCTTCCTGACGCCAACAGGGATTATTTTGAACATGGAGTGGTAATGAAAAATTGGCAACATCTTCCATTAAATGGAGATTATGTATATCAAGGTCCTAGATCTCCTCCTTATGGCAATGGGATAGGTTGTTTTTATTTTTTGAAATCTTGTTTTCTTTATGTTTGATAAAATGTGTCACTGACACTTAATTTTTGATTATTTGCAGTTGACAGCAAAAGAAAGTCTCCCAAAGAATCGGATGTTAATTTAAAGCATTTTAAACTTATCTGGAGTTTACACCAATCCGTTGCTGAAGAACATATTAGATCAGCCTCTTATTTATTACAGTACAAGAGCTATACTTCATCCTTCACTGCTCGTCCAGTGGTGGTTGATATCGACCAAGTACCAGCTTCTGAAACTGGTGTGGAAGGTTCCTCCTCTGAATCGAATATTCCCATTAGTAACCTAATGAAGAGAAGAAGAGCTCCTTCCTTCTTTGACAAATCAGACTCTGCCAATGTGGAGGCAAAGAAAAATAAATAGGATGTTCCAGAGGAAGGGACGAGAAACATTGATGTACCCCCTCCTGTTGCTGCCAAGAAAGTTGTTGAGAATCCCCCTATGGTTTCGAGCAAGGTTATTGCTATCTCTCCTCCAAGCGAGGTTATCGTTATATCTCCAACAAAGACATCGTCTTTAGTTGAAATTGTTCCTGCTCTCATGAGGAGGTTGAAGAAAAGTTCTTCTGAGAGACCTGCTGGGCTTGTTTTTTAACCTTCAAATGTTGAAGGTAGTATTCCATCTCTTGTTGCCCCAAGCTCTGTTGTGAGTTTGGTGAAATCTTGGACTGTCCCAGAAGTCCAAAATATTGAAGATTCTCTTTCTCGTGAGAGAATTACTACCCTTGCTGCTCAACACATTGCCTCAGTAAGTATTTTTTACTGGACTTACTTATTCTCTAATACTATGTTCATGTGTTAACTTAAGGTCATTCCTTTTTTTCAGCTGGTGACGTGTTTGAACAGCATCTTGAAGAAAGACGAAGCTATCAAGGCTTCAAGTTCCTCGAGAGGTGTAAAGGAAGCTTTTACTGGTTTGACTCAGTCTTTAAAAGAATCTCATTAAAAGTATGAGGAAGATAAAGTTACTTGGGATAAGCAGCTTAAGTCCATTGAGTTGGATAGAGATCGAGTTGTGAATGCCTCCAAGGAATTGGAGAAAAAGTTGAAAGATGTCGAGCAGAGCAATAAGGTCTTTAAGTAGAGCAACAAGGAGCTGGAAGCTAAGCTCAAATTGTCTGGAGAGAAAGTTGTTAAACTTCAAGATGTTGAAGGTCAAAAGGTGGAGGTTGAAAAGAAGTTGAAGGCTGCCGAGGTGCTCCTTAGGGTAAGGTCCTCCTCGGAGAAAGAAAAGAGGAAAAAGGCTGTTAAAAAATCGTTTGGTGCTGGTTGGGATAAAGGATGGAACAAGGGCCTCGCTGCCATTACTTTGCAAATGAAGTATGCTAGCCTCAAGTACTTTCGGGATGGATGGGTAGCATCATTGAAAGAGATGAAAATTTCTGAGGATTTAGAATTATTCCAGCAACACATTCATAGCCCTCCTCCCTCTCCTGGAGAAGAAGAAGAGGATGCACCTATTTCAGATGAATCTTCTTTGATGTCTGTAGACCAATTTCCCGTTATTCAATCGTGCTCCGAGGAACCCCAACCAACCATTACTCCTACCAGCAGCTACTATTGCCCACTGAGCAACCTGTCTCTTCCTCAAAATCTCCTAAAGAAGTTGTAGGAAACAAAGAAAATGTGTAGAATAGTTTGGGTATTTTGTTATTTTATTGAATGTAACCTCAGCTTTTGTATTTTCTTTTATGATGAAATGAAGAATCGAACTTTTGGTTGTTTATCTTGACTTTTTCTTCTACTTGCTCTGTCTGCATTCTCATTGATTCTTTCCATCTCTTCTCTTTACTAGTTTATTGCCAGGATGGAGTTCTTATCAGCTCATGACACAGAACTGATGAAGAAATGTAATGATTACTTCATAGCTAGTCATACAGACCTAAATGAGGCGCAAATCATTGACATCCTTGGTCCAGATACTTCTGAACGAGCAGTCTAAGCTTACCAATATGTGAAGTGCTTGCGCAATCGAGCTGTTGCCAATAATGTAGCTTATTATGAGATGATTGAGGATCTTCAAGGAACTATAGAGGAACTCTAGCGGTAGTACAAAGCATCCTCCATACTTTTGCACCAAGGGTACGAGAAGAAATGTTAACAGTTAAATGCTGAAAAAGGGTATGATAAATTCATCTCTGCTTACGAGAAGAAAGATAGCATTTTAAAGCTTGAGGTTGAAGAGCATAGGAAGATCGCTAAGCTATTGGAGCAGGAAAACATTATTTTGTAAGAAGAGATTACACAACTCAAGTATGTCGCATCTTCCTCGGGGGCCCTGGTCCCCTTTAATGATGATGGTTTTTCTTTTTGGGAAGTAGAAAATGCCAACTTGCGGGATGAGTTGGAAACTTTGAAAAGAGCTGGACCCTCCACTTCTACTTGCGGACGAGCAAGATCTTCTTCTCGGGGATGAGCAAGAGCTGTTCGGGTTTCAATTGAACAGGCAAGGACTCAATCATCCTTGGAGAACCAAGCATTCTAGTTGGTGGCGAAGAACCAAGCCTGAGTAGAGATGTCCAAGAAGATTCTGAACCTCGGCGAGCAAGTTTCTACACAAAGCTCTGCCTTAGAAAATAAAGAAATTCTGGTGAAGAATCTTCATGAGCAACTGGAGAGGTTAACTTACCAATTCTATAAACAGCCCAGAGAGTTTTGGATGGCTGGTTACAATGAAGCACTCTGCCATCTTGATGCTCGTTTAGAACAGTCGAACAACGAAGGGTATAAATAGGGCTGGTTGAATGCTCTTTGTGTTCTAAAATTGGAGAGAGGTCATTTTTTATGGGATTACTATACTTCTGGAGTTCTTGATCTGCCTATGCCTCCTTTCAAGCTTGACCTTAGTTGGATCCCAGCCCAGGACATTCCTCGCGTTCTAATATCCAAGTATCTTGATGATTATAGTCTCCATTCAAACTTTGAAATATCTCACCCAGAACATCTGCTTGATCATCCATCTCTAATCAATGTCAGAATGATGCAAGATTTGAACTTCATAAATTCTCCTTATAGTCTTGATGATGCTCCAGCTGGGGTAGACCCCGTGTCAAAGGCAGAGGGAAAGAAACCTATAGAATAGGATTTGTTTATGTAATGAACTTCATTCATATGTAATCTGTAATTTATAGCATATGTAATTTGTTCTGGTTTTAATGAAGAAATCTTTAGTTTTCTTTGCAATTTTAATTGTTATTGGTTTGGAAATATTTTATGAAATATCTCTTTTATTTACTGATGAACATATATGTATATCTATAGAAAGACAAAAATGTCATGTGTTATTTTAACTTGTCGACCAACCGGAGTTGGTGAAAATTATTTGACGACCAACCGGAGTTGGTGGTATTTATTACTCGACCAACCGGAGTTGGCGGTAATTTGCTTCCCTAACAACTTAGAGTTGGTGGTAATTGCTTCCCCACCAACTTAGAGTTGGTGGTAATTGCTTCCCGACCAACTTAGAGTTGGTGGTAATTTATTTACCGACCAACCGGAGTTGGTGGTAATTGTTTCCCGACCAACTTAGAGTTGGTGGTAATTGCTTCCCGACCAACTTAGAGTTGGTGGTAATTGCTTCCCGACCAACTTAGAGTTGGTGGTAATTTATTTGCCGACCAACCGGAGTTGGTGGTAATTTCTTCCCAACCAACTTAGAGTTGGTGGTAATTTATTTACCGACCAACCGGAGTTGGTGATAATTGCTTCCCGACTAACTTAGAGTTGGTGGTAATTTATTTGCCGACCAACCAAAGTTAGTGATAATTGCTTCCCGAACAACTTAGAGTTGGTGGTAATTGCTTCCCGACCAACTTAGAGTTGGTGGTAATTTCTTCCCGACCAACGTATAGTTGGAGGTAATTTACTTGTATAGTGTGTAGCACTAATATTTTAAAAAAATTTAACGAACAAAGAAAAATGGGGAAACATCACTTTATTCATATTGAAGAAATCGTATTACATAAGTATTTCCACTACTGATAATACTTTCAAAGATGCTCGGCACTCCATGCATTCTTGAATTCTTCTCCTTCCAAGGTTCCAATCCTATATGTCCCTGGACGAACAACTTATGTCACTCTGTAGGGTCCGTGCCAATTGGCTTCTAGTTTAGTATGCTTTTGGATAACTTTCTTCAGCACATAATCCCCTTCCTTCAAATCACATTTCTTGACTCTTTTATCGTAGAACGAAGCTGCTCGTTGTTGCTACGCGGAATTCCTTATAGCTTCTTCTTCTCTTACTTCTATTAGCATATCCAGATCTAATCTTCTCATCAAATCACTAATAGGAGAATTGAAATTAAGTACCCTATGTGTAGGTAGACCTAATTCAACAGGTATGACAGCTTCACTCCCAAATGCTAGCATGTATGGGGACTCTCCAGTTGTTGTTCGTGGTGTGGTGCGATATGCCCAAAGCACAGACTATAGCTCGTTAATCCAATTTGCCTTTGCATCATCCAGTCATTTTTTCAAACCATTTAGCAGCGTTCTGTTTATCGCTTCAGTTTTTCCATTTCTCTGGGGATGGACTGGTGTAGAGTGGACCTTCAGTACATTCGATTGATGACAATATGCTGCTAATTCTTCTTTGTCAAATTGGGTTCCATGGTCAAGTAATGAACGCATGTGGGAGGCCGTATCTGAAAATTATATTTTTCCAAATAAATTGATAGACTTTGCTGTATGTCATATCAATAAGAGGTTCAGCTTCCACCCATTTAGTAAAATAATCCACTGCGACCACTAAGTATTTGAATCTTCCTTTAGTCGTTGGTAGTGGTCCGACCAAGTCTATTCCCCATATAGAGAATGGCCAAGGGGACGTGATGGGTGTTAGCAATGCTTGGGGAGTTCTTCGGACAGAGGAAAAGCATTGACACTTATCGCATTTCTTGTCATAAGCTGCGCAATCAGCTCTCATCGTCGGCCAGTAATACCCCTGCGTGGTTATCCTTTGTAAGAGCGTCCGACCAGCTACATGGTCTCCACAAGACCCCTCATGAACTTCTTCGATCAAGTCTTTCACTTCGAAGGGATGAACACATCTTTGTAACGCTGCTATAACTCCTCGTCTATATAAAATACCATTGGTTAATACATAACGAGTAGCTTTGAACTTCAATTTCTTAGCTGCAAGCTTATCAATTGGCAAAATTCCTTGTTCAATATAGGCCCTGATGGGATCCATCCATGATGGTCCCAAATCAAGAGCAATGAAGTTCATGAACAAATCTTCGTCTATGCTCCGACCAGCTAAAATCTCTATTGGGATTGTTCTTCATAGCTCGGTGCGTGTGGTTGATGCTAATCGAGCTAGTGTGTCTGCTCTTGCATTCTCTAGTCTTGGTACTCTGACCAGCTGAACAGCAATAAAACTCAATACCAACTCCATTGCTTTTGCATGGTACTTGATCATTAACTCTCCATTTGTTATATATACTCCAAGAATCTGATTTATAATTAACTGCGAATCGCTGAATACGACAACCTGCTCTGCCTTCATCGTTCTGGCTAGACTTAAACCTACAATCATTGCTTCATATTTAGCCTCATTATTAGAAGCTTTAAATTGAAAGCGCAGAGCATATTCCATATCGACCTCATCTGGACTTTTCAAGACAATCCCTGCTCCACTGCCTGCAGTGCACGAAGAGCCATCGACATACAAATTCCATATGGGTAACTGATCATTAAAATTTTGATCCAAGAGAGTTCCTCGATGAAATATTTGGTACTTCTTCTTATCCTCCTCCAATACTTCTTGCTGCTCGTCAATCATCTTTCCGTCTTCGCCTACCAAAGTAAGTTGGTTGGGGTTTAATTCTGATGATCCTATAACATGTACAGGTTGATCAGTTTTCAAATCCTGTTCTTCGACGGCATTTTCTTGAGTAAACTCCACGATAAAGTCTGCTAGTGCTTGCCCTTTGTGTGATGACCTAGGCTCATAAATTACATCATATTCTTCGAGCTCCACTACCCAGTACCTCAATCTTCCCGATTTCTCTGATTTATGTAGAGCTTGCCTTAATGGCATATCAGTATAAACAACTATAGTGTGGGCTTGGAAGTAAGGTCTCATTCTTTTGATGGCTTCAATCAGTGCTAATGCCAATTTTTCCAACCTTGGATATCTGATTTCTGGTCCTCAGAAAGCCTTGATGGTGTAGTAGACTGATTTCTTCACTCCATCCTCCACTCTTATCAATGCCGAGCTAACAGCATTCTCCGAGACTGCTAGATACAAGTATAATCTCCCTCCCATCACTGGTCTAGATAGCAATGGAGGTGTTCCTAGGTACTTCTTCAGTTCTTGAAAGGCCTCCTCACATTCATCATTTCACTCAAATGTTTTTCGAAGTGTTTCGAAAAAGGGGAGACATCTATCTGTTGCTCGTGACACAAATATGTTGAGTGCTTCTACTCACCCTGTGAGACTTTGTACCTCCTTTTTTATGGTTGGAGATCTTAACTCTAATAAGGCCTTGATCTTCTCAGGATTTGCTTTAATTCCACGCTGGTTGACAATATATCCGATGAACATTCCTTCTCGTACTCCGAATATGCACTTAGTGGGATTCAACTTCATTTGATATTTTTTTTAGTTGATCAAAAGTTTGACCCAAATCAACTACATGATCAGCAGCTTTCTTGCTCTTCGTCAGCATATCATTGACGTAAACCTCCATATTATGACTGATCTGCTCTCCAAACACCTTATTCATCAGCCGTTGATATGTTGCACTTGCATTTTTCAATCCAAAAGGCATAACATTATAACAATAAGTTCCCCTGTGGGTGATAAAAAAGGTACTCTCCCTGTCTTCAGGCTTCATTTTAATCTGGTTGTAACTAGAATAAGCATCCATGAAACTCAACAATTCGTGTCCTGATGTAGCATCCACCAATTGATCGATTAGAAGCAGAGGGAAATGATCCTTTGGACAAGCTTTATTAAGATCAGTAAAGTCCACACATATCCTCCACTTGTTGTTTTTCTTCTTCACCATCACCACATTTGCTAACCATTCCGGATATTTGACATCTTCAATAAAAATAGGCTTTTTGAAGCTTCTCGACCTCTTCTTGTATAGCTTGGTTCTTTTTAGGGTTGAACACTCTTCTTCTTTGCTTCACTGGCTTGATTTCCTTGTTTACATTAAGCTCATGACATAGGAAGGCTGGGTCTATCCCTGGCATGTCTTCGTGGCTCTATGCAAAAGTTTGTTTTCTGGTTCTTAGGAAAGCTATCAATTCCTGTTTTAGTGGGGCATCCAACGACGCACCGATTTGAGTTGCTCGTTCCGGGTGTTCATCGTCCAGAATGACATTTTCAGTTGCTTCCACCACCTGGCCTTTTACAAGCTACGATTAGTCTCTTGGATCTAATGTTTCAATTTCTGCACCTCCATCCACTTGATAGGTAGTGGTCTTTTTCCTGGATTCCTCCAGTTCTTCCTGCTCGGCAGAAGAATAGTAGCATTCCTGAGCTACTTTCTGATCGCCTTTCACAACTCCTACTCCAAAATTGGTTGGAAATTTCAAACATTGATGTAAATTTGATGGTATTGCTTCGAACTTTTTCAAACCTACCCTTCCCATCATGATATTGTAAGCTGACTGGACATTTTTATCCATCACGAAAAAGCGCGCCCTTTTTGTTCGACAAGCAGGCCATGTACCGATGAACATATCCAACTTGATCGTCCCAAGTGGAAAAACATTCTCACCAGTAAAACCGAGGAGGGTCCTATGATATGGTTGTAATACCCCATATTATCATGCTATATTAATTTGGGGATTTATTAAATTTAATGTGAGTTAATTATTTAATAAAAATCCGGAAATTAATTATGTCATAATTATTAACGTGATGAGAGTTAGTAATTATATGAATTTTTTTGAATATTACTAATGAGCGAAGTAAAATATAATATTGGTTATATTGAATGTCATGAGTGAGTTAAATGACAATTTTGGAAATTTGAGTCAGGACGCGCCCGTGTCGCGTCAGGACTAAATATTGTTAAATAAAAATGAATATTTTATAAGTTGCCCGTATGGTCGTTTTGAGTGCGCCAACGCGTCCGGAAGGGTCGAGATAGTCAAAAAAGGGTACCCGGGGGTGTAGTTTGGGTCTCGGGGCGTTTTTAGGCCTAATTAGTAACCCGGGAGGGCATTTTGGTCATTTTACATTTTTGGGTAATTAAACCCACGAAAATCAGCAACCTATATCAGCCATTTAGGTTAGGCATTTAGGGTTAGAATATTCAGAACCCTAGAACGGCCATTGGAGAAGAGAGGAGAGAGCTCTCAAGGCAATTCAAGGCCAAAAAGTCACCGGTTTGCACCGCCGCCACCACCAACGCGTAGATCGCGAGAAGGGGAACGCAACCACACCAAAATCAGCCGCGATCCAGACTTCTAAAAATCCCAGGCAAGTGTTTATCTTGCTATTTTCGTTGCTGCAATTTCCATATTAGTTTAGGAATGATTAGGGATGAAATATATGGAAGAAAACCCAAATTTTGATAGGAATTTGCATGTAGTAAAGACTTAAACCTTATTCTGGAAGTCTCTTGTTATTTAGAAAGATAACCCACGAAATTTTTGTGTAAATAAGAAAGAAATTATGGGATAAAACAGATTAGAATCATGAGTTAGAGATTTTTAGGGTTCTTGAGTGTTAAATGAATTATGGCATGATTAATCCATGTTTAGTGATGTAAATTGATATGTTTTACGTTGAAAATACCTGATATGATGATATAAGGTTAGAAGTATCAATTCTGGGACGATTAGGATTAGAAAATATGGATTTGGTGTAAAATTGGAGATGAAACCCGTAACTGCAATTCTGCAGATTTCGCAGACCTGCTTGATCGATCGATCGAGCCTAGAGCTTCGATCGATCGAAGGTTCGATCGATCGAGCCCCAAATCTCGATCGATCGACCCCTCCTGGCAGACTCCTATTTCCCTTTGTAAATGAGTTAAATTCAAATTGTCGTGATATAATTCTTGGGCATTCTTAATAAAATGATTTGGGAGACATTGAGGACCAGTAGGGCATATGAATAAATGTTGGGATCTTTAATATTCGACGAGAATGGTATTTATGGGGTATTTACTTTAGGGTTGGTAAATTTATGTATTAAAGGGGTGAGGCGCGTAAGAGAGTTACGTTGGAACATAATAATGACACCTACTGAATTTTATACTTGGGAGGATAGGGTCCACAAGTGTCACGTAATGAGTTGGAGAAACCCTTCGAGTTAAGGTTAGCGACGAACCTGTATAAGGAATACTTAATGTGAAAAGTGAGGATAAATGTTGTAATTATGGGTGATGAGAGGAACAAATATTAATATGATAAAATTGGTATATTTATATGATTGTGTATGCATATATTATATACATGTGAAAACCATGCCCGCGCTACTTGCTATCCCTGAGGTTACCGCGCTGGGACAGTCTTATCTCGATGGGACCTTTATGGGGGATATTGACTAGTACCCTAGAAGATAGATATCCTTGGTACAGGCTATCGAATCGATAGTTCAGACGGTCCTAAGAGGCGTGGGGTATGTACTGACCTCTTAGAGACTTGGAATCTATGCTTCGCCTCAATCTGTTATATGTTGATACAGTTCGAGAGGGATTCCGAACTTGTACTTCCCTTAGTGTGAGCGATACGGGGATTGGATAGCAGAGTATGCCTGCACCATAGTTTATTTGGGGTGCTGTTGTAATATATATATATATATTATACGAGTAGTAAATATATATATATATATATATATATATATATATATATATATATATATATATATATATATATATATATGAAATTCTGAAATCTGGAACTGCCTACTCTGATTTGAGATGTAGGACATGGCTGATGACTCAAATTGAAATACTTGCGTTAAGAAAGTATAATATGACACTGGAAACTTTATAAATTAATCAAGTTAAATTGAGAATTTTGGATACTAGTGAAACCTTTTCAAACAACAATATTACTCAATTTTAAATCTTTCGAATAACTTAAGATAAGTTAAATCATTGGGGAGAGATAGGGTGTTATATGATGAAATAATCCGTTGGGAAGGTTAGTACGATAGGCGTGCACATTAGAAGAGAGGTGAGAATTTCTGAAGAGAGTGTCGAACTAATATGTTGTTGCATTGGCCTGTATCAATTTAAATACTTGCTAAACAAATTTTTAAATCATACACACTATCGGGCTCTGATCCGTTTCTTTTTCTCTTTCTCTCTCTTGTATATATATGTATGTATTACAGGTGCCCAGCCACAGGGGCGTCTTGCTTAGGATCTCTTGGAAGGAACGCGCTGCAGCTTAAGTGGGAGTTGCAGGTCTCTTGATTAGACGACTTCGTTCATTCAGATCCACTCTTAGTATTTTCATTTAGATGGGCATGTGTAGCCATTTCCATTATTTCATTGTTATTGGACATTTGTATTTCAGTTATTTCCAGTACTATTACTATGGGATTTATTCAGTGGATGTGTTACTTTAGATTTCGCATGTTGACATTCGATTGACGAATGTTTTAAATTAATTGGATTATGTTCGAGGTTTATTGTGGTGTGATTCTTATTTTTTTTTAGATGTTGTTATTAAATAAATAAATAATATTTCTTTAAATAAAATTTGGAAAGTAATGTTTAAATATGGTTTTGACACTTAGCTTAATTATTATAGGGTGTTAAATTGGAAAAATTTATTTTTACGACAGTGATGCTAAGAATGAACCAACTGTTCACCTTGATTTAATTTAATAAAGGAGTGATCACCCGGTATTTAATTAGGCGGGGTGTCACAGGTGGTATCAGAGCATCAGGTTCTAGTGTCCTTTAGGATCTGTACGGCTTATTATGCTTTCAGCGTTGCTTTCTTTGATATAGAGCCCTAATACTAGGAATGTTGTGTTTATCTCTATACATTGGAAATTCGTACTTCTGCGATTTTTTTATTTGAATGATGAACTCATCCAAATTTACTTAAATTTTCAGATGGATCGTCAAGAAGAACTAGCTAAAACAGTTAGGGGAGTCGACGAGCAAGATCGACTCACACCTCAGGTAACCCCAGAGAGAATATCAACCGCCGAGTTAGCAGGTATCGTGGCACAAGCAGTTACCACTGCGGTCTTGCAGTATCAAGAACGCAACACACAGCTCATGAGGGGTAAAAGATCTAGAGAGTACAGTCAGTCTGTCATGACTGGCAATAACAAGTATGTGAAGACACAAAATTTGCAACAGCAAGCTCCTCGAGCCCGTAAAAGCCATTAAGGTAACGAATCATGCGGGGAAGTCCAAAAGTGTCAGGGCCAACAAAGTCAGATTCAGAATGAAACCACAAAGAGGTGTTTCGGTTGTGGAATGGACGATCACAAGCGTAAATCTTGTCTGAATCAGACTGGGGATAAACTACAATCTGACCAGCGAAGAATTTCAAAACTCTGCTATAAATGTGTACAACCGGGTCACAAGTGGATGGATTGTCCTCGCCCTGACATAATTTTTCCGTAAATTTCCCCTCAAGGCCAGCAAGACCAGGGAAAAAGAGAGACTAGTCAACACCGTAATGAAGTGAAGCAGTTTCGAGGGAGGTGCTTCCAATGTGGCAGAAATGGCCATAGGCGTCAGGATTGCCCAGAGAAGAATAGGGCCCCACGACAGGAATGTGCTAGCAATAAAACACAGAAGCCAGCTCCACCACCCTTTCCAACAGCCTCAGTTCAGCAGAGAAAGCTACAGGGCGGACGTGTCTATAACCTCCCACAGGCTGCAGCTCCGCAGGCACCACCCGCGATTGAGGGTATGTTTTCTATCCATGATACTATGAGTCGAGTTTTGTTTGATACTAGGGCAACACATTGTTTTATAGCTACGCATTTTGCGGAGGTCTTAGGGTTGTTAACCACAGCAGAGAGCACCGTGACGTGTGTAGACTCACCACTGGGGAGTGGGTCACTTATTTTCTTTATATGCCGGGGAGTGGGGGTAGAGACCGGTAGTTTGGTATTACCTGCAGACATGTTAGTTTTAGACATGCACGAGCATGATGTGATTATTGGTATGGATTGGCTCGCAGCTTATAGATCCATGATTGATTGCTTCGGTGGGAGCATTATTTTTGCCATTTCGGGGCAAGAGATGTTTGTAGTGGCGATGTCTCGCCCAGAGGGAGGTTCGACCGCTCATTTGTATTACATAGAGGAGGATACCTCTAAGGAGGTTGTGATTCCCTTAGATTCGATCCCAGTTAACAGGGAGTATTCCGATGTGTTTCAGGAGATACCAGGCCTACCCCCAGTCGAGAGATAGACTTTGTTATAGATTTATTGCCAGATACGAGACCTATAGCACGCACACTGTACCGTATGGCTCCGACAGAGATGCGAGAGCTACGAGACCAGATAGAGCAGCTGTTAGGTCAGGGCTTCATTCGTAGGAGTACCTCACCTTGGGGCGCTCCAGTTTTGTTTGTGAAGAAAAGGGATGGTTCACTGAGATTGTATGTGGACTACCGGGAGCTGAACAAGGTCACGATATGGAATAAGTATCCATTGCCTCGAATCTATGATCTATTCGACCAGTTGAGGGGAGCAACTTTCTTTTCGAAGATAGATCTAAGGTCGGGGTACCATCAGTTGCGTATTAGAGAGTAGGATGTTTCAAAGACTGCCTTCTTGACGAGATATGGGTCCTATGAGTTTAGGGTGATGCCGTCCGGACTCACAAATGCTCCAGCCGTATTCATGGACTTAATGAACCGAGTATTCAGAGAGTTCTTGGATTAGTTTGTCATCGTCTTTATAGATGACATTTTGATATACTCACACTCCGAGGAGGAGCATGCCGAGCACTTGAGGCAGGTTCTTCAGACTCTACGAGAGCATCAGTTGTATGCTAAGTACGAGAAGTGTGGATTCTGGTTACGAGAGGTACAGTTCTTGGGGCATGTTGTTTCTGAATAGGGGATAGCAGTGGACCCGAGTAAAGTGTCAGCGGTGAGGGAATGGGGACAGCCCACGACACCGACGGAAGTGCGTAGTTTCTTGGGGTTAGCCGGATACTACAGGAGATTCATTCAGGGATTCTCCAAAATAGCGGGCCCATTGACGAACCTGACTCGCAAAGGGGTACCATATGTTTGGGATGATGCTTGTCAATTGGCTTTCGACGAGCTGAAAGATAAGCTCACTTCAGCACCAGTCCTTGCTCTACCAAAGCCGGGTGTGGAGTACTTGGTTTACACCGATGCCTCTTTATGGGGACTTGGGGGAGTACTTCAGTAGGAAGAGAAGGCTATAGCTTTTGCCTCCCGCAAGCTTAAGCCGCATGAGAAGAATTACCCCACCCACGACCTGGAGTTAGCAGCGGTCGTCTTTGCATTGAGGATATGGAGACACTATTTATTGGGGGAGAAGTTCCGGTTGTTCACAGACCACAAATCACTGTAGTACCTGTTAACTCAGCGAGAGCTGAATATGCGTCAGCGCAGATGGTTAGAGTTTGTGAAGGACTACCAGTTTGATATATAGTATCATCCAGGGAAGGCCAACGTAGTTGCTGATGCGTTGAGTCGTAGACCGGTTGACGAGGTAGCGAACGTCTGGAAAGCAAAATGGAAGGAGTTGGGCCACCAGGATGCAGTAGCCCGTTCCTTTATATCCGTTATGTCAGTCACACCCGAGATTGTTACGAGGGTGTTACAGGCACAGACCACAGACCCGTTTTTCCAGGAGCAGATTGTACGACTTTTAGCTGAAGGTGCTGAGTCCAATTCTGTTAGTTCTGACGGGGATTTGAGGTTTAATGGGAGGTTAGTAGTTCCAGAAGGGGCAGAATTGCTCCATGCAGTGATGACCCAATCTCACGGGTCCCAATTTGCAGTGCATCCTGGAGGAGATAAGATTTACCAGGATATGAGGAGGCAATACTGGTGGAGTGGGATGAAGAAGAACATTGCTGAGTTCGTGTCCAAGTGTTCTACCTGCCAGCTGGTGAAGGTGGACCATCAGAAATCGTCAGGATTGCTCCAGCCATTGGAAGTACCCGCGTGGAAGTGGGAGAGTATTTCCATGGATTTTATTACAGGGTTGCCTACATCACAGCGGGGCCACGATTCTATCTGGGTGATTGTAGACCGTTTGACCAAGGTGGCTCATTTTCTGCCGGTGCGGACAGATTATACCACGGGTCAGTATGCTCAGTTGTTCATTTTTGAGATTGTCAGATTACATGGGGTGACCCTGAATATTGTGTCAGATAGAGATAAGATTTTTGTGTCACGTTTCTGGGATAGCTTTCAGGAGGCTATGGGTAATGAGTTGAGCTTGAGTTCAGCTTATCACCCACAGACAGATGGACAAATAGAGCGTACTAATCAGATGTTAGAGGATATGCTACGCATGTGTGTTCTTGATTTTGGAGGAAGTTGGGAGCCGCACCTTCCACTGGTAGAGTTTGATTATAATAACTCTTATCAGTTCACGATTGGGATGGCTCCATTTGAGGCTTTGTATGGAAGGCCTTGTCGTTCCCCAGCTTGTTGGCTCGAAGTGGGGGATAACAAGTCGCTAGGACCAGAGGTGATTCAGGAGACCTCCGCGAGGATCGAGATGATCAGGAGTCGCATTAGGGTAGCCCAGGACAGGCAGAAGAGCTACGCCGATGCGAAACGGTTCTTCCGGGAGTTTAATGTGGGGGACCAAGTATTACTGCGCGTATCTCCTATGAAAGGAGTAATGAGGTTCGGGAAGAAAGGGAAATTGGCCCCGAGGTACGTGGGACCATTTCCCATAATGGAGAGGATTGGGCCGGTTGCATACAGGTTGGGACTGCCAGAGCATTTACATCGCATCCACGATGTATTCCACATCTCGTCGTTGAGACGATATCTTCGGGATGATATGGCCCATACTCACATTGCGATAGATGAGATCGACTTACAGCTCGATAGCTCTTACGAGGAGAGACCAATGGCTATCATAGACTATAGTGAGAGGAGATTGAGGTCGAAGATAGTTCCACTTGTGCGGGTCCAGTGGGAGCATCATAATGTGGAGGAATCCACTTGGGAGCGCGAGGCGGATATGCGCGAGAGATATCCAGAGTTGTTTTTATCAGGTATGCCTTATTTTCTGAATTTCGGGACGAAATTCCATTATTAGGGGGGAAGTATGTAATACCCCGTATTTTCATGCTATATTAATTTGGGGATTTATTAAATTTAATGTGAGTTAATTATTTAATAAAAATCCTTAAATTAATTATGTCATAATTATTAACGTGACGAGAGTTAGTAATTATATGAAATTTTTTGAATATTACTAATGAGCGAAGTAAAATATAATATTGGTTATATTAAATGTCACGAGTGAGTTAAATGACAATTTTGGAAATTTGAGTCAGGACGCGCCCGTGTCGCGTCAGGACTAAATATTGTTAAATAAAAATGAATATTTTATAAGTTGCCCGTATGGTCGTTTTGAGTGCGCCAACGCGTCCGGAAGGGTCGAGATAGTCAAAAAAGGGTACCCGGGGGTGTAGTTTGGGTCTCGGGGCGTTTTTAGGCCTAATTAGTAACCCGGGAGGGCATTTTGGTCATTTTACATTTTTGGGTAATTAAACCCACGAAAATCAGCAACCTATATCAGCCATTTAGGTTAGGCATTTAGGGTTAGAATATTCAGAACCCTAGAACGGCCATTGGAGAAGAGAGGAGAGAGCTCTCAAGGCAATTCAAGGCCAAAAAGTCACCGGTTTGCACCGCCGCCACCACCAACGCGTAGATCGCGAGAAGGGGAACGCAACCACACCAAAATTAGCCGCGATCCAGACTTCTGAAAATCCCAGGCAAGTGTTTATCTTGCTATTTTTGTTGGTGCAATTTCCATATTAGTTTAGGAATGATTAGGGATGAAATATATGGAAGAAAACCCAAATTTTGATAGGAATTTGCATGTAGTAAAGACTTAAACCTTATTCTGGAAGTCTCTTGTGATGTAGAAAGAAAACCCACGAAATTTTTGTGTAAATAAGAAAGAAATTCTAGGATAAAACAGATTAGAATCATGAGTTAGAGATTTTTAGGGTTCTTGAGTTTTAAATGAATTATGGCATGATTAATCCATGTTTAGTGATGTAAATTGATATGTTTTACGTTGAAAATACCTGATATGATGATATAAGGTTAGAAGTATCAATTCTGGGACGATTGGGATTAGAAAATATGGATTTGGTGTAAAATTGGAGATGAAACCCGTAACTGCAATTCTGCAGATTTCACACACCTGCTTGATCGATCGATCGAGCCTAGAGCTTCGATCGATCGAAGGTTCGATCGATCGAGCCCCAAATCTCGATCGATCGACCCCTCCTGGCAGACTCCTATTTCCCTTTGTAAATGAGTTAAATTCAAATTGTCGTGATATAATTCTTGGGCATTCTTAATAAAATGATTTGGGAGACATTGAGGACCAGTAGGGCATATGAATAAATGTTGGGATCTTTAATATTCGACGAGAATGGTATTTATGGGGTATTTACTTTAGGGTTGGTAAATTTATGTATTAAAGGGGTGAGGCGCGTAAGAGAGTTACGTTGGAACATAATAATGACACCTACTGAATTTTATACTTGGGAGGATAGGGTCCACAAGTGTCACGTAATGAGTTGGAGAAACCCTTCGAGTTAAGGTTAGCGACGAACTCGTATAAGGAATACTTAATGTGAAAAGTGAGGATAAATGTTGTAATTATGGGTGATGAGAGGAACAAATATTAATATGATAAAATTGGTATATTTATATGATTGTGTATGCATATATTATATACATGTGAAAACCATGCCCGCGCTACTTGCTATCCCTGAGGTTACCGCGCTGGGACAGTCTTATCTCGATGGGACCTTTATGGGGGATATTGACTCGTACCCTAGAAGATAGATATCCTTGGTACAGGCTATCGAATCGATAGTTCAGACGGTCCTAAGAGGCGTGGGGTATGTACTGACCTCTTAGAGACTTGGAATCTATGCTTCGCCTCAATCTTGTTTGTGTTTATATGTTGATACAGTTCGAGAGTGATTCCGAACTTGTACTTCCCTTAGTGTGAGCGATACGGGGATTGGATAGCAGAGTATGCCTGCACCATAGTTTATTTGGGGTGCTGTTGTAATATATATATTATACGAGTAGTAAATATATATATATATATATATATATATATATATATATATATATATATATATATATATATATATATATATGAAATTCTGAAATCTGGAACTGCCTACTGTGATTTGATATGTAGGACATGGCTGATGACTCAAATTGAAATACTTGCGTTAAGAAAGTATAATATGACACTGGAAACTTTATAAATTAATCAAGTTAAATTGAGAATTTTGGATACTAGTGAAACCTTTTCAAACAATAGTATTACTCAATTTTAAATCTTTCGAATAACTTAAGATAAGTTAAATCATTGGGGAGAGATAGGGTGTTATATGATGAAATAATCCATTGGGAAGGTTAGTACGATAGGCGTGCACATTAGAAGAGAGGTGAGAATTTCTGAAGAGAGTGTCGAACTAATATGTTGTTGCATTGGCCTGTATCAATTTAAATACTTGCTAAACGAATTTTTAAATCATACACACTATCGGGCTCTGATCCGTTTCTTTTTCTCTTTCTCTCTCTTGTATATATATGTATGCATTACAGGTGCCCAGCCACAGGGGCGTCTTGCTTAGGATCTCTTGGAAGGAACGCGCTGCAGCTTAAGTGGGAGTTGCAGGTCTCTTGATTAGACGACTTCGTTCATTCAGATCCACTCTTAGTATTTTCATTTAGATGGGCATGTGTAGCCCTTTCCATTATTTCATTGTTATTGGACATTTGTATTTCAGTTATTTCCAGTACTATTACTATGGGATTTATTCAGTGGATGTGTTACTTTAGATTTCGCATGTTGACATTCGATTGACGAATGTTTTAAATTAATTGGATTATGTTCGAGGTTTATTGTGGTGTGATTCTTATTTTTTTTTAGATGTTGTTATTAAATAAATAAATAATTTTTCTTTAAATAAAATTTGGAAAGTAATGTATAAATATGGTTTTGACACTTAGCTTAATTATTTTAGGGTGTTAAATTGGAAAAATTTATTTTTACGACAGTGATGCTAAGAATGAACCAACTGTTCACCTTGATTTAATTTAATAAAGGAGTGATCACCCGGTATTTAATTAGGGGGGGTGTCACAATGGTTCCAACTGGGATAGCTTTAGGTTCAAACTATCAAAACATGGGTAGAACATAATATCTGCCGAGCTGCCATTATCCACTAATACTCATGAAATCACTACTTCCTTCATCCTCATTTTGATCACCAATGGGTCATCATGAGGATATAGCACACCTGCGAGGTCGTTCTTAGAGAAACCGATGACTAGTTTATCTTTATTCACCTTCCTCGGGCGATCATCTTCAGCTAGATTTATTCGTTGAATGTACGAACAAGCTTGAGCCTCATTGAGGTAAGATTTCCTCTCTGCAGTAAGGTCTCCACCTCCTACATCTCCACCTGTAATAACATTGCAATCAAATCATCCAAAACAAATTGAAAATACCTCACGTTCTGGTTGTCTCGGTCTTTTGGAGAGATCGGGGTCATCTTCTGGATCATCTTCATGATCCCTTTTCTTGTCATCTTTTGCTCAAGGAGGAGATTTAGACCTTTACCTTCCTCGTTCATTGGTTCGACCATCATTTTGATGGTCATCATACTTGGACAATTTTCCTCGTCTAATGAGTGCTTCAATTTCATTCTGAAGAGCCATGCAATGCTTGGTCGTGTGACCATGATCTTTGTGGAATTCGCAATATTTGGACTTGTCTCTCTTATTAGGATCTGCCTTCATTTTTGCTAGCCAAGCTAGCTCCTCGCTGTTCTTGATCTCTTCCAGAATATGATTTATATCCACCTTCAAGGGAGTATAATTTCCATATTTCTTCATCTGTTCTAATGCTTGTTTACCCTTTGATTGCCTGTTACCACCGTTGTTCTTTTGTTCCTTCTTTTCAGTTTTACCATCTTCCACCTTGATCTCCTTAGTATCGGCGTTCTTCTTCGCAGCCATGGCTTCCTCGGCATTCATGATTTTTGCTGCTTTTGCCATCAGTTCTGCCATGGCCCTTGGTGGGTCTTTGGCTAAAGTGTAGTACAATTTATTGGGCAACAAACCACTCATCAAAGCAGTAATTGCAATTTTCTCCTCGTAATCAATTACTTATAGTTTCTCGTTATTAAAATGAGTAATATAATCCCTGGTACTTTCACCCGTCTTTTATCTAACACTTGACTGGCTTTGCTCCAAAAAATAATTCCAATAAAGAGCTCTGCTAGCTGAAAGAAAGTCGCAATTTTCCCTCGAGGAAGGTTATTGTACCACATCTGAGCAGATCCAGTAAGGGTTCCTGAAAATGCTCTGCATCGCATCTCATCTGGAACAACATAGATATCAACAGCTGCTTGGTACTGTTCTATATGGAGAACAGGATCAATTTTTCCATCATATTTTGGTGTTACTACCGGGGCTTTGAATTTTGACGGCGTTGGGAAGTCCACAATCTCTTGTATGAATGGTGTTCCTTGGATAAAAGTCCTTTGTAGAGTATTCTTGGTTTTAGCCATCTCTCCTAATCTATCTTCCAACCTTTGAATTGAGCCTTTCCATGCCTCATTTCCTTCCTCGATCCTATTGGTTCGAGCAATTGATCATGTTGAATTAGCCTCTTGGGATCTTTCATGACGAGCAGCTGGTCGTGATTGGGCAGAGCCTTCCTTTATATCAAATGGTCGTTGAGAGTTCTTCGATACAATCCTAGGGGGACTTCTATTTCTCCTAGGACCCAGACGATCAAAAGGAGAGACTCTACTCAACCTTTCAAGAGCACTTGTCCTCTCTGGAGATAGAGTGATGTTTTGTTGAGTGTTTGTATCTCGTACGGAGGAAGTCCGTCCAGGCTGATAAGATGGATCATTAGATCTCTCAGTACGATATGAGTCGCCAGTTAGCGAAGAGGGCAAACGAATATTTCTTTAAACACTTCTTTGTCTAGATTGGACTGGTACTCCGCCTTAAACGGTTTGTATGAGTTGACGCATGGTTTCTTGCATGGTCGTTTGCCCTTGGGCCAAATTAGCCATTATACCAGCCAGATCTGAAAAACTTGGGGGAGTAGAAGGATTTGGGGGAATCCCAGTGTTTCGATTACTAGATTCTGGATTATCAGCCATTGATAATGTGTTATTTTGGTGAAAAACGATAATTACAGTCGTTTCCCATAGACGGCGCCAATCTATTGATGTCAAAAATTAGATTTGACCTAATTATTTTAATCACAGATAAAAGTGAATAAAAAATAATAGACAATCGAGTTTTAAAGTGGTTCAGCCTTATAAGAATGGCCTACGTCCACCATTTTTGTATTGCTAACTGTTTGCTTGGAATTCTCAAAGAATGATCTTCTTAAAAATGTTGGCCCCCCTCCAATGAGGAGGTTACAGTGTATTTATAGCCTTGAGACTGTACAAATGAGAGGACAATGCACTGTTATCTAGTAGACATGTACATCTGTATGATAATAAATGAGCATTTAATGCACAGTCGTCTCCTTGATTATCCTGATTAGAGTGCTAGGCTGCTCGGACCGCCTAAGTAGCTCGACACGCTTGAACTGCTCGGGGCCCCTGAACTCCTCGTGGCTTTTTAGTTGTTCGGTGATCTTGAGTTACTTGGAGTATTGTAGTTCCTCGGGGGGTTGAGTAGCTCGGTATAAACATTTACATTTGCCACATAGGTTGACACGTGTCTTTAAATAATAGGTCCATATCAGCAGAGTAAATTTGGTATCAACACACACCTAATAGTATTGTTCGTTCCTTCTGTCATTCGTTCTTATATTGCATTTTGCTAGAACCCCATTGGTAATTGGCTCACATCCATTCTTTACAAGGGCTGGATAAATGCAGTTCCGTATTTGAGAGCATTTTACATATATGTGTTTCTTACCGTCCTTACAATAGTATCTCTGATTAAGTGAACTCGAGATGCACTGTAATGGGTTTTCACTTGGCAATTTATTTTATATTACATGAAAATATAATTGCATGTTAAATATTGACACTTTAAATTAAATAAAAGGAACTAAAAACATTATTAAGGGTTGTCCACATCAGTTCACATCTGATGTTGTCGGACCGATTCGGGTCGACCCACAAGTGGCCCATAAATCCAGCTCGGGGTGTCACACAGTACGCGTCAGTAGTCTTCCTGCAATGTAATGGTAAAGCAGAGATAACCAACAAAACTTTTCTTTCGGGGATCAAGCTCCGACTAGATTACGCCAAAGAAAGATGGGTGGATGAACTCCCATATATCCTTTGGGCATACAAAATGATGTCGAGAAAGCCAACCAAAGAGACTCCATATTCTCTTGCATATGGTATGAAGGTTATCATTCCAAATGTCAGATCGGTTTTTTTAGGACGGTCGCAATAATGACCGAATCACTTGTGAGTTAGATTTGGCTGAAGAAAGAAGAGAACAAGATTTTATACACTCACTGCCTATCTACTAGAACTGGTAAGGCGACACGAAAAAATGTCAAGATCAGAGAATTCCAGGTCAAAAAATTAGTGCTTAGAAAGTTTCTTCCTACAGTCAAAAAACTATCATATGGGAAACTAACACTGAACTAGAAAGTACCATACCGAGTAGCTTCAAAGGGTGGTGGAGCATCATATCATCTAGTAAAGTTAGATGGAACAGTAATCCCAAGGTCATGGAATCCCATGAACCTTAGGAAGTTTTATCATTAGATAGAAATTTGAGACACTTTTGTTTTTCGCACAATAAAACGATTGGTGGTTAATGAATAAATTTTTTCAAAGTTAATTTCTTCAATTACTTGTTTAAACCTACTCAAGAAGTGGTATGACTTGGAAATAGGTCGGTCACCTGAGAATTTGGCAGAACCCCGCGTAAGAATTTCATGGTCACTACATCAAAAAATGAGATTTATAACTGCCATTAGCAGTTACAAATGACCTTTATAATTGTTAATTGATGTCACGATTTAGGGGGTCACAAGAAGAAAATTGTCACTCCTAACAGAAGTCAAATTTTTTTATAACCCCTATGGGGGTTATGACATGGTGACCCCAATTTGTAACTGCAGTCAGCAGTTACGAATCTAATATTTGTAACCGCTGTTAGTAGTTATGAATCTAATATTTGTAATCGCTGTCAGCAGTTACAAATTTGTGATTGATATTAGAAGTTCCAAAAGTGGTGATAAATTTGTGACTGTTATTAGCAGTTACAAAAGTAGTGACAAATTTTATGACTTCTATTAGTAGTTACAAAAGTTGAATTTGTTAAATGTGGAAAGAATTATTACAAATATTTGTATATTTTCACAAAGTGATGAAATAATGAGAGTAGAATAAATATCATGAACATGTAACAAGTCTACAAAAATCCGACAACATTTCCATTATATTCATGACTTTCCAAATATTTGGTACACATAAAACGCGATTAAACTTAATTTAACATCAAACAAACCAAGCATGTAGGTGTTTGAGGGAGCAAAACCATAGGTTCATTGGCAATAGGAGGAAAATGTGCTGAATAGATCCTATTGTTGAGCTTAGGGGGGGAATTAGTAATTTGATAAGACGTATGTCGTTCCTAGTGCAAAATAGAGACGAGGTTAGATGTGAGTCTCCTAGATCTATACTTAGACACTACACTCAAAATCGAAGGACAAGGCATAAGAATTATAAGATGGATGAGAGATGGATACCAAAGGTAGGTAGTGGAATCCCTAGGAATGTACCAAAGGTATCACGTTTTATTCTTGGTGAGGACTTATTGCATATGTGTATTTTTCACTCATTTGCTTTTTATGCTACGTTCTTTACTAAAAATAATTTTGCAAATACATGCACCATTCTTATTCAAAATTACAAAAAGATTTTGGGTTTATTTAATTTTGTGATTATATGGTTAAGTCTGTAATTCTTATGATTTGATCATTTATTTAACTTGAATGATGATTAAAATTGATTTTTAACCATTTAATTGAAAATTTTATTTCATTTAATTATTAGGGTGAAATTCATTTAAAAAATCATGATTGACAAATTTGTTAAAGTTTATGGTATTGATTTTACACTACTTGAGAACATTGATATCACATGATGCATATGATTATTTCTTTTAGTGCTTAATTTGATCATGATCAAATCTTAAGATCTCTATTGGTTTTAAAAGTTTTTATGGTCCGTGCGTGATATTTTGGTTCATTTTATACTATGAAGGAGTTGAAAAATGACCATTTTTCATGCGTTGATAAGTGCTACCATTAGAGTGATTAAAGTCGATACTTGAAATTCAAATGTTATTGGTTAGGTGTCATTTAGGTGAGTGAAACTCCAATCAACGAAAAACTCTAATATGTTGGAAAGATCCACAAGCTAAGAGCTTAACCTTCATAAAAAGCAAGATATGCCATAAGTTTTCAAAAATAAAAATTTATGTTTAGTTGACATTCAAAATATTTTTAATATCATTGCTTGATGGAGTAAAATGGTTAGAAACAACCATTTATAAGAGGTAAAAGGATATTGGTGGAATTATTTTTTTTAAGAATAATTTGTAATGATTATATAATTTGGTTATATGTATTCATGTTAATTTTGTAACTATATATCTCACATGAATTATACCTTGATTAGTATTACAAATCATACCCTGATTAATATTATAAAGTTTCAAGAAATTGATTTGATAAGAATTTTCCCTTATATGTTCAATTGATTAAGATTTGGATTAAATGTGTTCTTAATTCATGTTTTAATCAAGATTTAAAGGAACTCTTTGTGTCAAATCAAATTTGTCACATGTGCCTAATCACAATCACACTTTATACTTTTGTGTTTGCATTTATATATTTGTGTGTATGAGTTGTTGATTTTATGCTTTTTCTTTGCATTTATCCCATACTCTGTGTTTTTCAAGTAAAAAATGAATGTTTTATCATGCATTGCATTCATTCATGTTTCTACTATTGAGATAGTTTGGATTCTAATTTATACTTACACTTTTCTGGATATTTTTCCTTAACTTTATCTATGTTTTGTTTCGTTCACACGGTTTAAAAACGACCATGTTCGCATGTAAGGATTTTGCCATTCGCAGGTCTGTCGGCATGTTTAAATGGGTTTAGTTTGTTCAGTTCTCATCTCATACCCAAATCTCTTCCAGATCTCAAACCCTATTCAAAATCGCTTATATAGTGATTTTTTCAGTTAGCATGTCCTTTTAGGAAGGTTTTGAGAGAAGATTCATTGGTGGTTCAAACTAGTTTTTTTTGTTTGGTGTCATTTGCATTATTTTCACTTTGGTAAGTCTTTAACACTTGTTGTTTATTGTTGATTTGATTCTTTCATAGTGATTTTAGGTTAGATACGTCATCTTGAGTGCTTAATTTCCTGTCTTGGAGGGTTATTTTGTGTTTTGAGGGTTATACATTTGGGGTTTTCGTACCTTTTGTCATTTTTACCCTAGTTCTTCCCTTATTTCTCATTCTTCATCATATTTTCGCATTATGGTGAGAGGGAAGATGCAAGCGAGGAAGACGATTCGTGTACCTAGTGGTCCTAGTGAGACTTCTTGACCATAAGAATCACCTTCTACTTCACAACCCTATAGAAATCATAAACATTCCCCAATTTCCTCAATTCATGCTTCAGATGCCACTACTGATGCCTTTAGGAATTTATTTACTAGAGATGGTTCGCCTATTATGAAAGGTTTCATAACCCAAGTTGTAATCGTCGAGAATGATGTGGACTTAAAGCATCTTGCAAAATGTGAGGAGGGCAGTTTATATTATTTTTGAACGATGTTATTCGCGATTCATCATTGATTCAGCCACATCAGTAGGTCAATGCTACACTTGTTCGTGAGTTTAATGAGAACATGATCGTACCACCTTCGACCATACATGCAGTTCATTCTTTTTTGTGTTATTTCCATTGAGCTTACTGGTGATGCTCTTGCTACTCACTTAGGTCTATAGACTCATCTTGATGAGAACGATTTTTATTCTTATTATGAGCATGGAGTCATAGTTAATCAGGTTGCATATTTTTATTGGGATATAGGTCTAGTTGGATGAGTTCTCTTTTTAGACAAACCTATATGGATAGGTGTTACTCTTTTCTTTATTTATTAAATGTTTACAACCTCATGACTAGACACCACAGCTAGTACTTACCGTACCATATTGGTCGGTTGATGTATGCTTTAGTGCATGGCCAGGTGATAAAATATCTAAAGTTAGTTATTCAGGTGATGAGGAGAATGCGTACAAACACAGGAAGGGAGGCATTGTCGTATGAGAGGTTGATCATTGACTACTTGTATTTGTTAGAGTCCCTATATTTCTTACAGATGAGGTCTCTACTATTATTGGTGCTATTTAAATTGTTAGTTCATCTCGTTTTGTTGACAAGAATTCATGATGACCACCTCTCTAGCCCCAGGATCCGAATGCACCGGTACCCAATTCTGCCCCGGCACCTCAACCTACACCTATTCCCGAGCCATTAGCACATCATAGTTAAAGTGCTTTCATGGCAGCTTATTTTGATTATATAAGAGGTCAGTTTCATAAGACCAGATATGAGATGATGTACTCCCGTGCATATTTACACAATGCTTTGATACGATTGATCGAGAGTATGCCAATTTGCATATGGATGCTATGTTCATTTCTGAGTATTTTAGGAGATTCGATATTATCTCATATTTTGATGTTGTTGTTCCACATCCTATTGGTACTCCTCATCTTCCTCCATATGTTCCACTTGTGGATGTTGATGACGAGGATGATAACGACATAACCAGTGATGATGATAATGATGCCTAGTACGATGATATGTCTCATGATGATTAAAGATTTGGTCTATATCTTTATTTTATTTTTCTCACTTGATAGTAAATCATGTGGTACTTTCATACACTTGGTCACCATTTGGATATTTATACCTTTCTTGTTGATGCTTGGATACTTTTTGGTTTGCTGTATGGATATTTTATTGGTTTTATGGATTAACTTGTTTTATCCATGTTATTATGCTCACGTCGATATATTTATGCTTGATTTATGATCTCATTTTGTTAGTTAGATTGATTATAAATCACATATCCGACGTTTGTGATTATGGCTTGATATCATTCATCTTATAGCTATTGATTTTGATACACGTATATATGCTCATTTCTTATTCCCTTGCTATAACTTTGGTAGTTCACATGCTTTACTAGCTTTTGCTTTGCTAGTTCTATTTCTCATTGTGATATTGTTTTATTACCTTGCTATACCCTTTGTGATCGAGGGTGAAAAGTGGCGAGTGTCAAACGCCGATCGTTTTTTTCTGTTCACTGCCTCAATACAAAAACTTACACTTATGACTACACTCAACGGGTGAGTGTAGCGGCCAAGTTCGGGTATCGAAAAATCCACAGAGATGAGTTGCTAGAATTTATAAGGTTTAATACTCATAAATAAAAGTGTAAAAGATGATTATACACAAAAAGTAAATGATGCGAAAAAGTTAAATATTAATCTAGGCGAGTGTAAATTAAACTAGATTAACAAAGCGGTAAAAATTATAGGTTGCGTCGAATACCCCTCACCCGAGTTAATTAGTATAAAATGGTTACATGGGTCGAAGAGTTATTAAGATTGCGTCTCGTTTCGATAGTTAATTAAATCAAGAGTTGTCACACCCCTAAATTTGCATAAAAGCCTAATACGTTTTTGGCATCAACAAATACCCCAGAAATTACGCACGCAAGGTCGTAAACACAGAGCATACATGATATGCCCCGTCAAATCTTCTAGGCGTAATAACTAGGACAACACACCCGAAATAGACCTGTAAACTCCATCACCAAAGCAAAGCAACATGACAACCCAAAATAAGTTCCATCCGACACAACCTAGACTAATTTGGCTAGAAAGCATATTAAAAATGCGATAAATAAATGCAATAAAACTACACTAGAAAGCACGGAAAGAAAGCACCTAAACCTAATTATGAAAGCATGTAAATTAACTACGAAGCAAGAATTAAGGAAATACAAACTATAGAAGATGAAAGTACAACTTACAAACCCAAATGAGTGTCAAACCAAGAAGAAATGAAGAAAGAGTTCTCAAATCCCCAAACCTTAACCTAAAACTTTCTAAAACGAATTATATCTGATATTTACAACAAAATTGGTTTATATAGTAAGTGGAATAAAATTAGAAATGAAAAGGAAAAAGAAAAGAAAAGGGAAAATATCAGCTGGAAACAGGGGATCGATCGATCGATCCCTTTGATCGATCGATCGATGGTTGAAAAATGAGCCCACTGTCTAAGCTCGAAGGAAAATATCCTTTTGATCGATCGATCGATCAAGCAGGGTTGCTTCAAGTTCCCCCCTGTTTTGATGTATTTGGTTTTCTCTTCCGCTAGAAATGCCGCAACTTCTTCATTAGGGATCGGATTCGCACATCGTTCATGGCCACGCGAAGCTTGCGAAGAGGGATACAACTTCTGTGTAGATGTTGGGCAGGTGACCAAGCCGTGAATTGACCGAATTACCCTTGCGCGTGTCGATATGTACGAAACTTGAGCGGAATGCGTTCGAACTTCACACTTAGTACCTACATACCTACAAAAGCCCAATTATACCTCATATAGCATGTTAACAATATAAATCTGAGGTTGTCTGGTTAACAGGCTTAAATATAGAGATTAAGGCACCTGAGGGGGCTAAAATGCATAGGTTCGATGGATGAAATACGCAATATTTGCGTATTATCACACCCCCTAACTTACCCATTGCTAGTCCCTAGGAATTAAATAGGATGAAACAAGAACTACAATCAAACCAAAAGCAGGATAAGTACAAAAATATGGTGTAAAAGCATACGACCACTTTCGCGGGCGATTCGATTTCATTTATCGTATGCAATAAGCCGTTAAACGTCTAGGTTACCCTAGTGGACGAGTGTCGTCTTATGAGGGTTTTCAGGGATGAAACCCACAAACATCATATGGTTTCCTCAAAATATGCCCAAACCAACATGCGACAAGCCCAACAATACGAAAAGAATTTCATACGCGTTATTAGCACAATGAACGAATTCAAACAAAAGTGTGAATCATTAATATTATAGAATGCACCTCATAGAATTGAAACCTTAAAATGTGGGAGGGGAGCGAGCACATGAAAAATTTTATTTGACAAAAACTTAAATAAATCGGATACTAAAAGTTAAAGCAAGCATATATTCAATCCTCGCGAGCATTACACTCATCAAGTGAATTCACTCGTAACAGGGAGTTAACACACGGAACATGCGGGCATAAAGAGTAAATGTAAATGGAAACTAGGCCGCACACATATCACAAATGAACAACGCTATATATAAAATGAAAAATTGTAATCTCAATGAAAGATACCGCACATTAAAGGAGGCGAAATGTATTTTCACAGATTATCAAAACTATTTCAACCTTTAAATTAAAATCAACCTAAGATCACATAGGACTTGTATAGGGTTGTAATGTAGGTTTGGCTAGGGTACGAAACGAAAGGAATGTATGTACGGGTTCAAAGTGTTCAGAAATGACAACTCGGAATAATGGGAAAATGCGGGCAATATCAAAAATTAGAAAATAAGTTCCATAAAAGGCATTAGATATACAAATGGAGAGTAATCATAGCTTATTGAACTATATACAACATATACAACTTTCTCTTTCTTTTTCTTTTCTTATTTTTCTCACTTTTCTCTTTTGTTTTCTTTTGCTTTTCACTTCTCTTTTTATTTTTCACTACACTTTCTTTTCTTTACTTTTCATACTCTCACATGCCTAAATTGAAACCGCAACACAACAACATCATTCAATCCCAAGTAACATTCCAAACAAAGGTATGGAAGGTGTATGTATGGTGTATAACTCCAATTCGGAGTTGGTTATGGGATTTTGGGTAATGAAACGAAAGGCTATATTAAGCCTCAAAGGGGTTAACGAGGGTAAACATATAAGGTGAGGGTAAGGCTAATATGGGTGATATACAGAGATGGCCTATGATCATTTTCTAAAGATTACACAATTCTCGAGTCAAAACAATATATGAAAATCATGATCAAGTAATACATTTCAAGATATAAACTCAATTAATGAACGAACAAATGAAAAAATAGTGAGATTACCAACGAATTCAATGTTTTCAAAGAGGAAAGAATAGTGTATACACTTATAAACAACGAAAGGTACAAAGCTTACTCGATGTAAGTATATACAATACAACAAAAGATTATCAAGTTATAAAAATCTTAAACCAAATCAATAAAACAAGAAAAATGCATGTGCTCATGGGATTAAAGTTTAATTCATGAAGTTATTCATAATATCAATAATTGAGGACTAAAGTCTAATAACTTCTAAAATCGAGAACATGCATCATTTAGTTGTCAATTGGATCGGGCAATTATTGAAATTTATTATCGAAAATAAGGGCAAAATGCCCAATAAATGAGAAAAAAGAAAGAAAATCTTTTTGACAATTTTAATTTTTCAAAGAAAATCATACTAAGTAACTAACATGTGAGAAAAAACATGGACAAAATAAAGAAATGGATAAAATATCCCACACCCCCTAACTTAAAACCTGACATTGTCCTCAATGTGAATTAAGAATCAAGTTAAAGAGAGGAAAATAGTGATATTACCCCAAATTGGAGCGGTCCCCGTAAGAACAAGTCCAAAGAATCTAAAAAACAAGTTAGTACCGAGCATAGCAAAAACAAATAACAAAAAGTTAACTAATTACAAGACTAAATTAAAAGAAAGAAAAACCAAAGAAAGAAATGATAAAAAGCTAACTATATACAACCTACTATTTAGGCTTCACACTAACTGTACACTAGAAGTCTAAATAGCTGAGGGTCCACTGCAAAAACAATTTGACTTTGGAGGATAAACAATGTACCCTCACTCTCAAGCATGCCTTCCGAAAAATATGAATTTTGTTTGAACAACGGAAGGCATGTGTAAGGCGAAAGAAATGAACCATCGTCAATTAAAAGTTTTGGAGGGACGATGGGAGATTTGGATTGAACGGGTGATAAAAACATGTGGGGACCGAGAAAAGTAGAATATCCTCACAAGTATTTTGAAATTGGAATGGGAGGGGGCGCACACAAAGGCAAAGATGCGATCATAGAAGGCGAATTGAGCAAGTACTCCTCATCGGCGAATAGGTTTAACACATTAAAGTTTGAAACCGATTCATCGGGTACTTATAACGGTGTGATAACAGAGAATGAAAATAGGGAGGAAATAAATTCAAACTCAAGAGATGCATCAACATTGCTTGAAGATTGAGTTTCGAAGGAAATAAGATCATTTTCAATGAAATGTTCTTCTTTGGGGGACAAAGAAGAAATCATTTCATTGAAAATGGATATTACGTCATTTTCATCCTCGCTTTCAATATCTAGTACGCAATGGGCAAAGTCTAGAATGGTTTGTTCCAAAGTAGGAACAAAATCCTCATTTGATTCAAAACATTCCTCGATTTCAAAAGTCTCGGAAGCAAAATCATCGTTGGATTTAAATAATAAATCCAATTCATGTTCCCCCAAACGATTTTCTTCCCGATAACGGTTTTCAAGCTTCTCACTTTCAAGCATACGCAAGCCCTCGCCGAATGCCATAGGCCGAGGTGTGGATTCTTGAAAATGCGAACTTTGAAAATTACCATCGGACTTAAACTTAAACTCATTATTATAAGAATTTTGAAAACTATTGAAATTCATTTCAAAATTCCTATTATAAGGAATTAGAGTCCCAAAATCATTATCATCATCATCAAAATTCTAATAACCCGAGTTTTGACTTTCGTTATACTCGCCCAAAGTCATTTTTGAATTTGTAATTTTTTGGGACTCTAAGTATTGACCGAAAGTCATAGGATTACGGGCATTTTGAGAATTATAATAATGATTACCTAAAGAATTGGAATAAGACATGCTTACCCCAAAAATGGCACGAAATGGCGAATTCCACAAAGAAGATGTGCGCGCGAGAAATTCAAGCGTTTCTTGGCCCTCAAATGTAGAAGTCCTACAAAAATATTGGCAAAAAATACAAATAGAAAGAAAATACTACGAAATACTAAATCAAATAAATTCTAAAACAAACTCATTCCCGGCAACGACGCCATTTTGATCGAGGGAGAAAAGTGGCGAGTGTCAAACGCCAATCATTATTTTCTATTCACCGCCTCAATACAAAAACCTACACTTATTACTACATTCAACGGGTGAGTATAGCGGCGAAGTCCGGGTATCAAAAAATCCACTGAGATGAGTTGCTAGAATTTATAAGGTTTAATACTCCTAAATAAAAGTGTAAAAGTGAAGTCCCTATATAGAGCACTCTTAGGATTTGTGTTTCGTGTTCCGTGCTTTAGCAATATAGACTGTGACGAGATGTTTGCCCCGGTAACTCGTCTTGAATCAGTGAGATTACTTCTAGCTGTTGCTTGTCACTTACAATTTAAGCTTTTACAAATGGACGTTAAATCTTCTTTTCTTAATGGTATTCTTTCCGAAGAAGTATACGTTGAGAAGCCCAAAGGTTTCCATGATCCCAAACTCCCTAATCATGTTTATAGATTTAAAAAGGCTTTATATGGTTTAAAACAGGCCCCTCGTGCTTGGTATGAACGTTTGACTACTTTTCTATCTTCACATGGGTTTGTTAGAGTAGGTGTTGATCAAACTCTTTTTGTTAAAAAGTCGAATAAAAATGACATTTTGATTGCTCAAATTTATGTAGATGACATTATTTTTGGGTCAACCTCATCTCATGAAGTTAAACAGTTTTCAAAAGACATGAGTAGTGAATTTAAGATGTCACTTATGGGGGAGTTACAGTATTTCCTACTACTTCAAAAAAGACAACTAAGTGATGGCCTTTTTATATCACAATCTAAGTATGTTAAGGATTTACTTGTTAAATTTGGACTTGAAAATGCTAAAATATCATCTACTCTTATGGCTATAAAAACCAAATTATCTAAGTTTGATAGTGGCTCGAATGTAGATCCCACATTATACCGTAGCATTATTGGTAGTTTATTATACTTGACTGCATCTAGACCAGATATTCAATATGATGTTTGTATTTCTGTGCGGTTTCAATCCAGTCTAAAAGAGTCTCACCTTACTTGTGCTAAAAATATTTTGAAATATGTTAAAGGCACAATTGAGTTTGGACTTTGGTATACCAATGATTCTTCTTGTGAGATAATTGGGTACTCGGATGAGGATTGTGGCGGTAGCACGGATGATTGTCGTTCCACTTCGGGTGGTTGCTATTATTTAGGACAGAATCTCGTTGAATGGTCTGGTAAAAAGCAAACTAGTGTTACTTTATCTACTGCTGAATCTGAATATGTTGCTATTGGTGCATGCTGTGCTCAACTAATTTGGATTAAACAAATGCTATCTAATTATGGTATAATTCAGTCCAAAGTTCACCTTTATTGTGATAATGAAAGTGCTATTTGCATTGCTAAAAATCATGTCCAGCATAGTAGGACTAAGCACATTAACATAAGGCATCATTTCATTAGAGAGTTGGTTAAATCAAAAGAGATTATAATAGAACATATTCCTACCGAAAATCAACTTGCTGATCTGTTCACAAAACCGTTAGATAAACCTCATTTTGAAAGATTGAGACATATGATAGGAATGACAGTGCTTGATAACTAGTTTGTGTTTAATCTGCATCTTGTTTATAAGATCTCTGAGATTTTAGGGTTAAGATATCTACTAATAACCGGTATCTCTTAAAATCATGTTTAATGTAGGAGACTTTCATTCTGCAGTTTTTAAACACTTTTATGTATTTCTTCCATTCTACTATTTAGTCAAAATGGGGGAGAGTTGAGTACATCATTCTGTATTATTTGTTGATTATTCTTTTATGTTTGTCCCATATCATACATTTCTGCACAATTATTTATGTTATATTATTTTGGTAGAGCAAATGCTACTAACTTGATTTCTCGGCAGAAAGTGTATTTATGTTTTGCAGGTTTTCATCAACCGTGCATCTGAGTTGTGTCTTTTCTTTTCTAGGATTGGTGGTTAGTTAAATACTCTTTTGTATAGGACATTTTAGGATTTAATTTTTCCTTAGTATATCATTTGATGTACTCAAGGGTTTTATCAAAATAAGTCCAATGGGGGAGTTTGAAGTCCCTATATAGAGCACTCCCAGGGTCTGTGTTCCGTGCTTTAGCTATATAGGACTTCATCCAGTTGGACTTTGATTTTGATAAAATTATTTGTGTAATTGGGTGTATGTCATTACCTCCGCCAAGCTCCTACTTTTGTCTACTACAACCCAGCGATCGACGGAATTCTCCTCACTACGAAAGGTAATTTTCAGTCTCTATGGTTCATAGGAATTTTTGTCATGTAGGACACACCTCGGTGCATCTGCATATTGTTTATCATGTCTCATGATAGTTTTGATTTTTGTCATATTAAATTTTTTTGAGTTCAAAACTTTAATTTAAGTTTTTATAAGAAAAATATTTTTGTGAAAATAAATTGTCGATACAATGTTTTTGAGAATAAAATTTTCAGAATAAAAATTTGAAGTTAAAAATATTTAGTTGAAACAGTTTTATTTTTTTTTAAACTTTTAGTAAGTGCGCATGTTATTTTATATATAATGATAGTTCATTTGTTGTTTTAGCCTTGGCCGATTTGACCACCTAACAGCTGCCATGCTTTAGCAGATTTTTTTTTAAATCCCATAGCTATTATCTAGGCTAGTACAAATTTGACTAAACCCATATGTGTTGGCATGCATGTATGTATATGTGTATGTTCATATAGTATTATAGGTTAATATATGCATACGTGGCCTTTTAAGAATACACCTGATTTGGTGTATGTTATATAATATATGTTATGTTTACATGTTAGCTGTTATTAGATATTATATATTCTGTTGGTCATTATCATGACCCCCTTTCGGCTATAGGAAGTTATCACCTTCATGCCATGCTGATTTGACCGAACAGCCATGTGTCTAGCCTATAGATGATTTGTGGTACTTTTTTAGCTGCTGGCGTCTAAGACTAGGCATATTATAGCCTAAAGTCTGATGGCGTGTTCCCCATGCCTTGGCAGGTCCCAATGTTAACGCCAATTTTACCCTTGGTTTAACAGGTAGTGTATATATGTGTATATATGATATTATATATACTATATATATAAATATGATTGTTACTCATTTCCATGTACCTTTTTGTCTTTTATAATATATTCTTATATTACATTGGCCATAGCTTTTACACGCTGATCCATGCCTTATTTGTGGCCATATCTGATGGTGTAATTAATTATGCCGTGACACTGAGTATATGTCGTTTTGACCCATCAATATTTGACAAGGACCAATAGCGTGGCCCACAGATTTTATCTCAAAACCGTATTTGATTTTTAGCTTTATTGAACGACACCGTGTGTCACTTTTGTCCAACGGTAAGTTTTTGAACTGCTTTACAGCTGGATTTCACTCCTTTTGATAAAAAACAGAACCGGTATTCATTCCTTTTGAAACGATGACACATTGTTTAAAACGGGAATATTTGTTTGTTGCGTTTCTTGTACGCAAGTTGGCTACAACAGTACACACGTGTCACGTTTTAAACATTGCATTTTGTGTTTCTTAATTGACCGTAGGATCTAATTTTTATCAATGGTCTGTGTTGATTTAAATCAATCCCGTGACTTACTTTTTCACCAATCAGACTTGTTCTCTCTTGGCTATAAATATAGACCTTGTGTCTTCATTTTTCAGAACCGAGATAATTCAGTTTTTAGCACAAATTCTGCCAAAACTTATTTTTTTTAGATAGAGAGATTAAACACCAATTCTTTTCAGAGATAAATCTTTTGTGTGTCTTCAAAAGCCATTGCTGAGTCTCAAAACCTTGTTGTGGATTCAAGCGTGGATGCTTTTATTTTCAGAATCTCTCATATCAGATTTTGTTGATTTTTCATTCTGAAAAATCTGGTTGTAAGTGTTCTTATTGTTGTTCTTATTTGACTTGTATTTTCAGATTTGTTTTCTGCTAGATCTAAAATATTTGTGTACTGTCCTGCTGAAATATAGTTTATATATATATATATATATATATATATATATATAAACACTACACACACGAACGACTGCTAGTGATCTATATTGTTTAAAACATTTTGTTTTAAATTTTTAAGAAATCTGTTACAGAATAGAAAAAGTTATTTCTGGTTTAGTTTTTTAAACCTAGACTTCTTGAAACCTAGTGTAAGAATAAGAACTTCCTTATTTTCTGTATTAAAATAAATTTTCGAAATCTATTCTTTCTTTATTCAAGACTGCATGTAGAAGAATTTATCATATTTTAAATTGTTAATACTGTTCAAGTTGTTTTGTGCTATGATATTAGATTAACATCTATTTTAATCTAAATATTCGCTGTAACACTTTCATGATAATTTCAGTCTTGATTCTTGTGTGTATATGATATCTTGCTTGTTTAAGTGATTTTCAGGAATTGTTTCATATCATATAACTCACACATATTCTATCACGTTATAATCACGTAGACACATTTTTGTATGTGAATATCTGAATAAGTCTAGTGTTCAAGATTTGAAAGAAAGAAAATAAAGCTTTTCAAAACTGAATTGAAAGTCATGAAGACTTGACTTGATTTGAATGACATAAGACTTCCAAAGATATATAGGAGATATAATATGTTGCATTGCATTCTGTGTGTATTCATTAAGTGTGGGTGTGTATTCATATAGGATAGTACACCACACACTATCACTTCACTAGAAAATAACAATAGGCACTGAGCTAATCTTGAGCTAAATAGAGCAAAAGGGAGAAGCTGAGAAGTGAAGAACGCGAGAACAAGCGAGGACAGTTTTAAAGAGAGAACAGAATAAGCAACCAGACAGATGTCTTGATCGAGTGGGGTAATATCTATATCTTTCTTCTTTATTTGTCGAGTTTTTTTTTTTGTAAATCGTCCCTATTGATTTATTGTTTTGGTAGAAGTAGATTAGGTGACTCCTAGAGGAGCCCGTCATTTTTCCCGGGGAAGGATTTTCGCGACGTAAAATAAACACAATGTGTTGTATATTTTTTGTATATCTCCTCACGTGAAAAAGTAGGTTTAACTAAATAGAAACTCGCCTAAAACTAAATTGGTTATTATTTTTTTAAATCACCTTGATTTAAAAAGATAATAATTTGGACTGTTAATTAACTTTGAAAATCAAATTCATTTTCATAAGTAAAAGTTTAATTTGGTCCCCTAAAGGATAACATCGTTAACTTGTAGGTATTAGGGGTTTATTCGGCAAATAAGTTTACTTCTGCACTAAAAGTCTAACGCAGACGCACTCTCAAGTGGTATCAGATCTAGACTTTAGAAAGATTCTTTTTCAAAACTTTTTTCAAACTCGTTTTACCTTGTTAACAATGGATGATTCAAGTCAATTACTTAGGCTTGGAAATTTTAGTAGACCTCCTATTTTTGATGGCTCAAATTTTTCATACTGGAAAATTAGAATGGTTGCATTTATTCAAGGCACTTTAGGAGAAGACGTGTGGGACTTAATTGAAAATGGTTATAGGCACCCCACTACTCCTATAGAAGAAGGTAGCACTATCTTTAGAAAGCTTAAAACTATTGAATTAAATGCTGATGAGAAAAAGATAAGCAATTTCAATAATAAGGGCAAGAATGCGATTTTCATGAGTGTGAGTGAAAATGAATTGAAACGTATATGTAACTGCACTACTAGTAAGGATGCTTGGGATACTTTAGTAATAGTACCTGAAGGCGATGCTAGGGTAAAAAGATGCAAAACTCAAATGCTTATTCAATAGTACAATATGCTAGTTATGAAAGATAACAAACCATTTGATGATTTCTATATGCGTTTGACTGATATTATTACCCAATTGCATGCTAATGATGTAGAGTATACTGATCAGGAAGTGTGTGCTAAGATTTTGAGATCCCTTGCCCCTGGGTTTGATCATAAACGTTATATCATTGAAGAAATGAATGATCCTTCTCTCACACCGGAATTGCTTAGCTCTAAATTGAGAACTATGGAACTTGAAACAGCCTTTAGAAAGACTCTTACTTCTTATGCTAAAAATGATCTGACTAATTCTTCTAAAGTTGCATTTAAATCTGCCTTTCCTAATAAATTCAAACATAAGGTAGTTAAGCAACAATCTGAGTCGGCTAATGATTCTGATGAGGAGTCGGACGACATTGATAAGATTGACAATCAATTTGCACTTATGTCTTCTCAATTTAAGAAACTTTTGAAGCATATAAATTCAATTGCTAAAAGACGTATGCAAGAGAATAATCAGTCTCATCAGTCCAATCGACCCCATAACAGAAATTCTAAAGTAAAGGCTAATCATGATAGTTCTAGTAAGGTTGATAAATCAAAAATGGCTTGTCACAATTGTGGTAAACTTGGACATTTCATTGTTGAATGTAGATCCAAACAACAGTCTAAGTATCCTAAGACGCATAAGGCAAACATTACTAAAACTTGGGATGATTCCTCTGATTCTGAATCAGAAGAAGACCAAGCTGAATCTGAATCAAATTACCAGGCGTTTTTAGGAGAAGTTTATGACTGTTGTGGAGATATATATCTAGCTGAAATGTCTGATTCTGAAGATGATTTTGATTCTGATGAAGTGTTTGATTTAATTGTTGCTGCTAAATCTTTATTAGCTAGTCAACCTTCTATGCTAGAATTAACTGCTCTATTTGATGCTAAACGTGCATATTTGTGTGAGACTAAGTCTGAAGATTGCAACAATTCACACACTGACACGGAGAATAATGAAAATTTTGTTGCCTCTGATGATTATGCGGAAATGTATGTGAGGACCTTGCAAAATAGACAAGAATTATCTAATCTGGTTGAATTGCTTGGTGAGTCCCTAGAGAATCAATATAAGATAACTCAACAAAATTATGTGGAAATGTGCAATGTCAAAATTGATTTTGAAAAACAGTCACTTGAATTTAAAATTCAGATTACGACTTTAAATGAAAACCTGACTTCTTTAGAAGAAAAATATAATGCTGCACTTTTTGCAAGTTGAAAAGTCTAAAGAAGTTTGTGAAACTGCCTTTAAAATGTGTCGTAGTCATGACATAAAATTCGTTGACCTTGAAGAATTTATAGTTGTCCAACGTTATCATGGTGATACGAGAGGGTTTGGTTATGATGGTCCTATTACGAAAATAAATGATTTTTCCAAACCAGTCCTCTTTGTCAAGGCCAAAGAAGAAATGGTTCTTCCATTGGAAAGCAAGTCAAATGAAAAGGCCAAAGGAAAACAAGTTTTAATCGAAAATGATTTTGAAAGTGACATTGATTACTTCATTGAAAATTTTGTTGATGCATCTTCTTCTAGATACTGTCCCCCTACTAAGAGACTTTCTAGACATGTTATGTCCAATTCTTATAAGCAATCTGAAACTTGCTTTGTTAGAAAACATCGTAATTCTGGCCTTCCTACGTCTAATAAATTCTACACTATTTGTGATGTGTTTGGACACCAAAACTGTGAATGCCAAAGGTTTCCAAAGAAAAATGACAATTTTTACTTTAATCCAAAAAGTGGGAGATGCGGTTATAAAACCTCAAACCGCAATGGATCATTTCTTTATTTTAGTAAGCCTAGAACTTGGACCAATCGCAAATCAAAACCATTTGGCAAATACTTTTTCAGATCCAATATTTTGGCACAAAACAAATTTAAAACGGTGCCTATTTGGATCAGATCTGATGATCTAAGACCCCAGCTAAAACATTCGAATTTAAAATCTTTTGTAGTCTTAACAGCCCTACACTGTGAGATGCATAGTGTTGGTTGGTACTTAGACAGCGGATGTTCGCGTCATATGACGGGTGATATTACTAAACTAAAGGATGTTGTTCATTATAAAGGTGGCAACGTGACCTTTGGAGATGGTAAGACCTCCCAAGTCATAGGCAAAGGCATTCTTAATGAAGAGGGTTTACCCAATGTTAATGAGGTGTTATTAGTTCAAGGAATGAGAGCTAATTTGCTTTCCATCAGTCAGTTTTGTGATAATGGATGCCAAGTTAAATTTTTAAAAACCTCCTGTGATGTTTTGACTAAAACGGGAGAAGATTACATAAAAGGCAATCGTACCACAGATAAGTTTTACAAAGCTTTTGTCTCTTTGTCTTGTAATGTGACTCTTTTAGATGATTCTGACTTATGGCACAATAGGTTGGGACACATCAGTTTTGATACCTTAAATCGGTTATCATCACAAGATCTTGTTAGAGGCTTACCTAAAATAAATAAATGCCCCTCTGCTGTTTGTGGTCCATGTCAAGTGGGTAAGATCACCAAATCCCTTCACAAAAAGGTTAAAGACATTAACACCACCGCACCTCTTGAACTTCTTCACATGGATTTAATGGGTCCAACTAGGACTATTAGTTTAAATGGAAATTCTTATATCCTAGTCATTGTTGATGATTTCTCTCGATTTACTTGGGTAGCTTTCATGAAAGATAAGTTAAAACATTTAACAATTTTTTGAAAATTCTGACTCGTATAGAAAATGAGAAAGACACCCAAGTAACCCGAATTCGAAGTGATAGAGGTGGTAAGTTTAAAAAAACTTGTATCATTGAGTATTGTGAGGCAAATGGTTATTCTCATCAATTTAGTGCTCCAAAAACTCCTCGACAAAATGGGGTTGTTGAAAGGAAAAACAGAGTCATACAAGAAATGGCTAGAGTCCTTATTCATGCTAAAAATTTACCTCTATACTTTTGGGAAGAAGCTTGTATTACTGCAGTTCATATTATCAATCGTGTATATGTTAGGAAGAATACAAAAATGACCCCTTATGAATTTTGGTTCAACTAAAAGCCCAATGTTAAATAATTTCGTACTTTTGGCTCCATTTGTTATGTTTGCAATGATCGTGATATTCTTTCTAAATTTGAAGCCAAAGGTGATAAATCCATTTTTCTTGGCTATTCTCAGAATAGAAGGGCCTTGAGAGTTTACAACTTAAGAACCAAATTCATAGTAGAGTCCATTAATGTTGTTGTAATTGACAGCACTATTGAACCTATTAGTAGAGATCCACCTATAGAAACTGATTTGGATACAAATATTTTAAATGATTCAGTTTTGACAGAAGAAGAATCTTTACCAGCACCAACCCTTGTCGTGCCTAATTGGGTTTCTAAAGATTATCCCTCCGCAGAAGTTGTGGGTGATATTAGCGCACCCGTGAGGGCTAATAATCAATTACGTCAAGTAGCTCATTTGGTTGCCTTTTTATCCCTAGTGGAACCAAAAATAGTAAATGAGTCACTTAGTGATTCATATTGGATTGATGCAATGCAAGAGGATCTAGCACAATTCACGGAGTATGACGTGTGGTATTTAGTTCCTAGGCCCAAGGATATCAAAATAATCGGTACAAAATGGATTTTATAAAACAAGACCGATGAAAAAGGGATAGTCATTCGAAATAAGGCTAGACTTGTAGCACAGGGTTATTCTCAAATAGAAGGAATAGACTGTGACGGGACGTTTGTCCAGGTAACTCGTCTTGAATCAGTGAGATTACTTCTAGCTGTTGCTTGTCACTTACAATTTAAGCTTTTTCAAATGGACGTTAAATCTGCTTTTCTTAATGGTATTCTTTCCGAATAAGTATACGTTGAGCAGCCCAAAGGTTTCCATGATCCCAAACTCCCTAATCATGTTTATAGACATAAAAAGGCTTTATATGGTTTAAAACAGGCCCCTAGTGCTTGGTATGAACGTTTGACTGTTTTTCTATCTTCACATGGGTTTGTTAGAGGAGGTGTTGATCGAACTCTTTTTGTTAAAAAGCCTAATAAAAATGACATTTTGATTGCTCAAATTTATGTAGATGACATTATTTTTGGGTTAACCTCATCTCATGAAGTTAAACAGTTTTCAAAAGACATGAGTAGTGAATTTAAGATGTCACTTATGGGGGAGTTACAGTATTTCCTAGGACTTCAAATAAGACAACTAAGTGATGGCCTTTTTATATCACAATCTAAGTATGCTAAGGAATTACTTGTTAAATTTGGACTTGAAAATGCTAAAATAACATCTACTCCTATGGATATAAAAAACAAATTATCTAACTCTGATAGTGGCCCGGATGTAGATCCCACATTATACCGTAGCATTATTGGTAGTTTATTATACTTGACTGCTTCTACACCAGATATTCAATATGATGTTTGTATTTGTGCGCGGTTTCAATCCAGTCCAAAAGAGTCTCACCTTACTTGTGCTAAAAATATTTTGAAATATGTTAAAGGCACAATTGAGTTTGGACTTTGGTATACCAATGACTCTTCTTGTGAGATAATTGGGTACTCGGATACGGATAGTGGCGGTAGCACGGATGATTGTCGTTCCACTTCGGGTGGTTGCTATTATTTAGGACAGAATCTCATTGGATGGTCTAGTAAAAAGCAAACTAGTGTTACTTTATCTGCTACTGAATCTGAATATGTTGCTGCTGGTGCATGTTGTGCTCAACTAATTTGGATTAAACAAATGCTATCTAATTATGGTATAATTTAGGCCAAAGATCACCTTTATTGTGATAATGAAAGTGCTATTTCCATTGCTAAAAATCATGTCCAGCATAGTAGGACTAAGAAGCACATTAACATAAGGCATCATTTCATTAGAGAGTTGGTTGAATCAAAAGAGCTTATAATAGAACATATTCCTACCGAAAATCAACTTGTTGATCTGTTCACAAAACCGTTAGATAAACCTCGTTTTGAAAGATTGAGACATATGATAGGAATGACAGTGCTTGATAACTAGTTTTTGTTTAATATGCATCGTGTTTATAAGATCTCTGCGATTTTAGGGTAAAGATATCTACTAATAACCGGTATCTCTTAAAATCATGTTTAATGTAGGAGACTTTCATTCTATAGTTTTTAAACACTTTTATGTATTTCTTCCATTCTACTATTTAGTTAAAATGGGGGAGAGTTCAGTACATCATTCTGTATTATTTGTTGATTATTCTTTTATGTTTGGCCCATATCATATATTTCTGCACAATTATCTCTGTTATATTATTTTGGTAGAGCAAATGCTACTACTTGATTTCTCGACAGAAAGTGTATTTATGTTTTGCAGGTTTTCATCAATCGTGCATCTGAGTTGTGTCTTTTCTTTTCTAGAATGGGTGGTTAATTAGATACTCTTTTGTATAGGACATTTTCGGATTTAATTTTTCCTTAGTATATCATTTGACGTACTCAAGGGTTTGGTCAATATAAGTCCAATGGGGGAGTTTGAAGTCCCTATATAGAGCACTCTTAGGGTTTGTGTTCCGTGCTTTAGCTATATAGGACTTCATCTAGTTGGACTTTGATTTTGACAAAATTATTTGTGTAATTGGGTGTATGTCGTTACCTCCGCCAAGCTCCTACTTCTGTTTACTACAACCCAGCGATCGACTGTATTCTCCTCACTGCGAAAGGTAATTTTCAGTTTCTATGGCCAATAGGAATTTTTGTCACGTAGGACACGACACCTCGGTGCATCTGCATCTTGTTTATCATGTCTCATGATAGTTTTGGTTTTTGTCATATTAAATTTTTTTGAGTTCAAAACTACAATTTAAGTTTTTATAAGAAAAATATTTTTGTGAAAATAAATTGTCGATACAATGTTTTTAAAAATAAAATTTTCAGAATAAAAATTTGCAGTTAAAAATATTTAGTTGAAACGGTTTTATTTTTTTAAAAATTTTTTTAGTAAGTGCGCATGTTATTTTATATATAATGATAGTTCATTTGTTCTTTTAGCCTTGGCCGATTTGACCACCTAACAGGTGCCATGCTTTAGCATATTTTATTTTAAAACCCCATAGCTATTATCTAGGCTAGTACAGATTTGACTAAAACCATATCTGTTGGCATGCTTATATGTATGCGTGTATGTTCATATAGTATTATAGGTTAATATATGCATACGTGGCCTTTTAAGAATACATATGATTTGGTGTATGTTATATAATATATGTTATGTTTACATGTTAGCTATTATTAGATATTATATATTCTGTTGGTCATTATCATGACCCACTTTCGGCTATAGGAAGTTATCAACTTCATGCCATGTTGATTTGACCGAACAGCCATGTGTCTAGCCTGTAGATGATTTGTGGTACTCTTTTAGCTGTTGGCGTCTAAGACTAGGCATATCATAGCCTATACTCTGATGGCGTGTTCCCCATGCCTTGGCAGGTCCCAATCTTAACGCCGATTTTACCCTTGGTTTAACAGGTAGTGTATATATGCGTATATATTATATTATATATACTATATATATAAATATGATTGTTACTCATTGCCATGTACCTTTTTGTCTTTTATAATATATTCTTATATTACATTGGCCATTGCTTTTACACGCTGACCCGTGCCTTTTTTGTGGCCATATCTGATGGCGTAATTAATTATGCCGTGATACTGTGTATATGTCGTTTTGACCCATCGATATTTGATAAGGACCAATAGCGTGGACCACAGATTTTATCTCAAAACTGTATTTGATTTTTATCTTTATTAAATGACACCGTGTGTCACTTTTGTCCAATGGTAAGTTTTTGAACTGCTTTACAGCTGGATTCCACTCCTTCTTACCGCCCACATTTTTTGATAAAAACCAGAACCGGTATTCATTCCTTTTGAAACGACGACGCATTGTTTAAAACGGGCATATTTGTTTGTTGCGTTTCTTGTACGCAAGTTGTCTACAGCAGTACACGCGTGTCACGTTTTAAACATTGCATTTTGTGTTTCTTAATTGACCGTAGGATCTGATTTAAATCAATCCCTGTGACTTACTTTTTCACCAATCAGACTTGTTCTCTCTTGGCTATAAATTCAAACCTTGTGTCTTCATTTTTCAGAACCGAGATAATTCATTTTTTAGCACAAATTCTGCCAAAACTTTTTTTTTAGAGAGAGTGATTAAACACCAATACTTTTCAGAGATAAATCTTTTGTGTGTCTTCAAAAGCCATTGCTGAGTCTCAAAACCGTGTTGTGGATTCAAGCGTGGATGCTTTTATTTTCAGAATCTCTCATATCAGATTTTGTTGATTTTCCATTCTGAAAAATCTGGTTGTAAGTGTTCTTATTGTTTTTCTTATTTGACTTGTATTTTCAGATCTGGTTTCTGCTATATCTAAAATATTTGTGTAGTGTCCTGCTGAAATATAGTTTATATATATATATATATATAAACACTACACACACGAACAACTGCTAGTGATCTATATTGTTTAAAACATTTTGTTTTAAATTTTCAAGAAATCTGTTACAGAATAAAAAAAGTTATTTCTGGTTTAGTTTTTTAAACCTAGACTTCTTGAAACCAAGTGTAAGAATAAGAACTTCCTGATTTTCTGTATTAAAATAAATTTTCAAAATCTATTCTTTCTTTATTCAAGACTGCATGTAGAAGAATATATCATATTCTAAATTGTTAAGACTGTTCAAGTTGTTTTGTGGTATTATATTAGATTAACATCTATTTTAATCTAAATATTCGTTGTAACAGTTTCATGATAATTTCAGTCTTGATTCTTGTGTGTATATGATATCTTGCTTGTTTAAGTGATTTTCAGGAATTGTTTCATATCATATCACTCACACATATTCTATCACGTTATAATCACGTAGACACATTTATGTATGTGAATATCTGAACAAGTCTAGTGTTCAAGATTCGAAAGAAAGAAAATAAAGCTTTTCAAAACTGAATTGAAAGTCTAGAAGACTTGACTTGATTTGAATGACATAAGACTTGCAAAGATATATAGGAGATATAATCTGTTGCATTGCATTCTGTGTGTATTCATTAAGTGTGGGTATGTATGCATATAGGATAGTACACCACACACTATCACTTCACTAGAAAATAACAATAGGCACTGAGCTAATCTTGAGCTAAAAAGAGCAAAAAGGAGAAGCTGAGAAGTGAAGAACGCGAGAACAAGCGATGACAGTTTTAAAGAGAGAATGGAATAAGCAACCAGGCAGGAGTCTTGGTCGAGTGGGGTAATATCTATATCTTTCTTCTTTATTTGTCGAGTTTATTGCTTGTAAATCTTCCCTATTGATTTATTGTTTTAGTAGAAGTAGATTAGGTGACTCCTAGAGGAGTCCGTTATTTTTCCCGGGGAAGGGTTTTTGCGACGTAAAATAAACACAGTGTGCTGTATATTTTTTGTATATCCCCTCACGTGAAAAAGCAGGTTTAACTAAATAGAAACTCGCCTAAAATTGAATTGGTTATTATTTTTGTAAATCACCTTTATTTAAAAAGATAATAATTTGGACTGTTAATTAACTTTGAAAATCAAATTCATTTTCATAAAGTTAACAAATTAAGTAAAAGTTTAATTTGGTCCCCTAAGGGATAACATCGTTAACTTGTAGGTATTAGGGGTTTATTCGACAAATAAGTTTACTTCCGCACTCTCAAAATGATGATTATATACAAAAAGTAAAAGATGCAAAAGAGGGAAATGTTAATCCAGGCGAGTGTAAATTAAACTAGATTAACAAAGCGGTAAAAATATAGGTTGCATCGAATATCCCTCACCCGAGTTAATTAGTATAAAATGGTTACATGGGTCGACGAGTTATTAAGATTACGTCTCGTTTTGACACTTAATTAAATCAAGAGTTGTCACACCTCTAAATTCGCATAAAAGATGAATATGATTTTGGCATCAACAAATACCCCGAAAATTACGCACGCAAGATCGTAAGCACGAAGCATACATGATATGCCTCGTTAAATCTCCTAGGCGTAATAACTAGGACAACGCACCGGAAATAGACCTACAAACTCCATCACCAAAACAAAGCAACATGTCAACCCGAAATAAGTTCTATCCAACACAACGTAGACTAATTTATCTAGGAAGCATATTAAAAATGCGGTAAATAAACGCAATAAAACTACACTAGAAAGAACGGAAAGAAAGCACGTAAACCTAATTATGAAAGCATGTAAATTAACTACAAAGCAAGAATTAAGGAAATACAAACTATATTAATGGAGAGGGAAGATGAAAGTACAACTTACAAACCCAAATCGGTGTCAAACCAAGAAGAAATGAGGAAATAGCTCTCAAATCCCCCAACCCTAACCTAAAACTATCTAAAACGAATTATATCTGATATTTACAACAAAATTGGTTTACATAGTAAGTGGAATAAAATTAGAAAATAAAAGGAAAAAGAAAAGAAAAGGGAAAATATCAGCTGGAAACAGGGGATCGATCGATCGATCCCTTTTATTGATCGATCGATGGTTAAAAAATGAGCCTACTGTCTAAGCTCGAAGGCAAATATCTGAAGGATCTATTAATCGATCCTTCAGATATTTGCCTTCGAACTTAGACAGTGGGCTGATTCATTTTATTGATCGAGGGTGAAAAGTGGCGCGTGTCAAACGTCGATCATTATTTTCTGTTCACCGCCTCAATACAAAAACCTAAACTTATGACTACACTCAACGGGTGAGTATAGCACCCAAGTCCGGGTATCAAAAAATCCACAGAGACGAGTTTCTAGGATTTATAAGGTTTAGTAGTCCTAAATAAAAGTGTAAAAGATGATTATACACAAAAAGTAAAAGATGCGAAAAAGGGAAATATTAATCTAGGCGAGTGTAAATTAAACTAGATTAACAAAGCGGTAAAAACTATAGGTTGCGTCGAATATCCGTCACCCGAGTTAATTAGTATAAAATGGTTACACTGGTCGACGAGTTATTAAGATCGCGTCCCGTTTCGACAGTTAATTAAATCAAGAGTTGTCACACCCCTAAATTCGCATAAAAGCCTAATACGATTTTGGCGTTAACAAATACCCCGAAAATTACGCACGCAAGGTCATAAGTACGGAGCATACATAATATGACCTGTCAAATCTCTTAGGCATAATGACTAGGACAACGCACTCGAAATAGACCCGTAAAACTCCATCACCAAAGCAAAGCAACATGTCAACCCGAAATGATTTCAATCCGACACAACCTAGGCTAATTTAGCTAGAAAGCATATTAAAAATACGGTAAATAAACGCGATAAATAAACGCAATAAAACTACGCTAGAAAGCATGGAAAGAAATCACGTCAAGCTAATTATGAAAGCATGTAAATTAACTACAAAGCAAGAAATAAGGAAATACAATATATATTAATGGAGAGGGAAGATGAAAGTACAACTTACAAACCCAAAAGGGCGTCAAACCAAGTGAGGAAGAAGAAATGAGCTCTCAAACCCCCAAACCCTAAGCTAAACTAACCTAAAATGAATTATATCTGATATTTACAACAAAATTGGTTTATAAAGTAAGTGGAATAAAATTAGAAAAGAAAAGGGAAAATATTAGCTGGAAACAGGGGATCGATCGATCGATCCCTTTGATCGATGGTTGAAAAATAAGCCCACTGTCTAAGCTCGAAGTCAAATATCTGAAGGATCGATCGATCGATCGAATCGATCGATCAAGCAGGGTTGCTTCAAGTCCCCCCCTGTTTTGGTGTATTTGGTTTTCTCTTCCGCTAGAAACGCCATAACTTCATCGTTAGGGATCGGATTCGCCCACCGTTCATGGCCACGCGAAGCTTCTGAGGAGGGATACAACCTCCGTGAGATCTTGGGCCTGGTGCCCAAGCCATGGATTGACCGAATTGCCCTTGCGTGTGTGGATATGTATGGAACTTGAGCGGAATGCGTCTGAACTTCACACGTAGTACCTAAATACCTACAAAAGACCAATTATACCTCATATAGCATGTTAACAATATAAATTCGAGGTTGTCTGGTTAACGGGCTTAAATATAGAGATTAAGACACCCGAGGGGGCTAAAATGCGTAGGTTTAAGGGATAAAATACGCAATATTTGCGTATTATCACTTTGTCCATGATTATTTCTCCTCTTTAACTATTCGTGGCAAAAAGGGGGAGAATTTTTTTATTTCCCTTGAGATCTTATGTTAAAGAGGGAAAGAAAATTTGTGTCTCTTTTTAAAAAAAGGTGAGAAATATCTAAGATATGGAGAGATGACCCGTAAGGGGAGTGATTGCTTCGTGTTTGGGGAGATGACTTGTAGGGGGAGTTATACTATTGTGCTATTCTTTTATATTAGATGATTATGATATATCTCAATTGCTTCACATGTTTTGTATTATCTATATCACATTGATTTTTTTGGTGGATTCCCAATCGGGGGAGTTTCTCATTGTGCATACTTGCCTACATGATTCTATTTGTTGTTTCATGTGATTTTAGGTATAACTATATTTATTCTGACTCCAACCCATCATTTCAAGCTCGACTATTAATGTGTCATTTGGATTCATTGTGTATTTTTGGGATAATTACATAAGGGTTGATGAATTTAAGTATTAAAGGGAGAGATGCGTAAGAGAGTTACGTTGGAACATAAGAAGGACACCTACTGAATTTTATACTTGGGAGGATAGATTCCACGAGTGTTACGTAATAAGTTGAAAAAATCCTTCGAGTTAAGGTTAGAAACGAACCTTATACGTGATACTAATAATGTGAAAATAAGGATAAATGTTGTAATTATGGGTGATGAGAGGAACCTATATGGATATGATAAGAGTGATATATTTATATGATTGTGTATGAATATATTATATACGTGTGAAAATCATGCCCGCGCTACTTGCTATCCCTGAGGTTATCGCGCTGGGACAGTCTTATCTCGATGGGACCTTTATGGGGGATATTGACTTGTACCCTAGAAGATAGATATCCTTGGTACAGGCTATCGAATCGATAGTTCAGACGGTCCTAAGAGGCGTGGGGTATGTACTGACCTCTTAGAGACTTGGAATCTATGCTTCGCCTCAATGATGTTTGTGTATGTGCTAATACAGTTTGAGAGTGATTTCGAACTTGTATTTCCCTTAGTGTGAGCGATACGGGGATCAGATAGCAGAGTATGCCCGCACCATAGTTTTTATTTGGAGTGCTGTTATAATATATATATATTACACGAGTACTTAATATATATATGAAATTCTGAAATTTAGAACAGCCTACTGTGATTTGATAAGTAGGACATGGTTGAAATCTCAAATTGTAAATGCTTGTTTTGAGATAGAATAATATGACACGGGGAAAACTTTATTAATTAATAAAGTTAAAATGAGAAATTTGGTTACTAATTGGAATCTTCCATTTTAAATAATTGTATTGTTCAGTTTTAAATCTTGTGAATAACCTAAGATAAGTTAAATCATTGGGGGAAGTTAGTGCGATATATGACGAGATAAACCATTGGGAAGGTTAGTGCGATAGGTGTGCACATTAGAAGAGAGGTGAGAATTTCTCAAGAGAGTGTCGCACTAATATGTTGTTGCATTAGCCTGTAATCAATTTAAATACTTGCTAAACGAATTTTTAAATCATATACACTATCCGGCTCTGACCCGTTTCCATTTCTCTTTCTCTCTTGTATATATATATATATATATATATATATATATATATATATATATGTATATATTACAGGTGCCCAGCCACGGGCGTCTTGCATAGGGTCCTTTGGCAGGAACGCGCTGCAGCTTAGGTGGGAGTTGCAGGCCTATTGTTTAGACGAATTCATCCATTTGATTCTACTCCTAGCATGCTCATTATTTGGGGCATGTGTCGCCCTTTTCATTATTGAGTTGTTTTTTGGATATTGTACTTCGTTTATTTCTAGTATTGTCACTTTGAGGTTTATTATTATCTGGATGGTTTACTTTAAGTTTTATTGTTAGTAACCAGTTGTTGGATGTTAAATTATTGGATTGATTGGTTCCGATATACTTGTGGTGTGATTCGTTATATATCTAATTGTTGTAAATAATTAAATCTTGTTTTCAAAAATAAAATTTGGAAAGTAATGTTATAAAAAGAGTTTTGACACTTAGCTTAATTAATTAGGGTGTTTAAACTGGAAAAGTTATTTTTCGACAGTGATGCTGAGAATGAACCAACTGTTCACCTTGAATTAATTTAAAGGAGTGATCGCCCGGTATTTAATTAGGCGGGGTGTCACAGTGACAAATTGAGAAAATATGGACTTGAATCTCAAAAATACATTTGAGACACCTATGCACCCTTTAAAGGGGATCAAAGCTGACGTAATTCCCACATGAGCTAAAAAATGTGAATTTATATGATTTATAATATTTTAAAAGAAATTATGATTTAATTTAAGTGAAAATGGGTATGAAACCCATTTTTATGGAAAACACCCATATATTTTTTTAATTTACCAAAGATCACATAAACCATGTTTTTGGTAATTAAAGTTTAGGAAAATAATTTATGAATATAGATATAGAATAAAAAGGTCAATATTAGCACTAATTTATTGTGACAAAAATAATGCTAAAAGTAAATGAGGAAAGTCTACATCATTAAAAATTAAATATGGAAGTAAATATGCTGAATAAAGAGATAAATATGTAAAATGAAAGGTGATAAATACTTTTAAACCCCTAATACGGGGGTTTGTGAAATTTACCAAAGTTTCAACCTAAAATATGCTTGAATATATGATAAGGATGGTATTTTATGGAAGATTTTGGTGGAAATGAGGTGAATATAAAAGGATTTGGCGAGGGAACGTGGTGACAATGGTGTTAGATTTAAGGTTTCAAAGAGGGGTAGGGTTGCTGCATAAATTTTAAGATCCCTGGAAAATAAGGTCACATTTTCCTTTTATAAGAAAACCCTAAAAGGCAAAAGGACTAAACTACATAGCACGCTTCCAATCGATAGGTTTAGGAGACTGGCGATCGGTAGTGTTTCTGTGCAAAAATTAGATTTTTTTTGCTTTATGAAAACCTCAGAAATCGAATGCGCACATAAGTTGAACTGTTGGGAAGGTGTTTCAAAGACCTAAAATAATAATTTTGAGTGAAATTTAGAAGTCATAAAATACCAATGTCAAATTGAGTTCAAAAGTCGAGTAGGAGCCTAAGATATAGGGGGTTTGATGCATAAAGGCCACAAGGAGAGAGATTCTAAATCAGGACCTTTACAGAGTAAAGGGGGTAAGAGATTGAGGTGACTACAGATCCTCTCAAGAATCGAGTTTAGTTACAAGCAAGAATCACTGAAAAATAGACACCCTATGAGAAATATTAGATTCCACACATCATGTAGAGGGTGGGTGAATGAAATTGTAGTTTTGTCAAAAAAAGTTGTTAATGAAAAATGAACGTGGCTATAGTGGATAGGAATGTGTAAAGGTGTAAATATCACGTGGGGAAGCAAATGAGAAGAAGATATGAATAAATGTTTCCTCGCGGGGGAGGATGGTTGCAGTTGAGTGTCGTGGTAGCTCTTCCTTATGAGCCAAAGAGCGCGAATCTTCCTTTTAAGAAAGAAGAAACGAGCGGTGGTGGGTTGAGCTTCCTTTTAAGCCAGAAGAGACGGAGTATTTTTTTAAGCCAAAAGAAATGAGCAAGGGTTTGTTGCGATTACTTTTAATCCATAATAGTGGGAATGTTCCATTTAAGCAAGAGAAATGAGCGATGGTTTGTTGCACTTCCTTTTAGGCCAGAAGAGCGAGAATATTCCTTTCAATACAAAAGAGACGAGCGATGGATGGTTGAACTTAATTTTAATAAAAAAAAGTAGGAATATTCCTTTTAAGCTTGAAGAAATGAGCGATGGTTGTTGCACTTCCTTTAATCCGAAAGAGCGTTGCACTTACTTTTAAGCTAGAAGAAATGCGTGATGATTGGCTTCACTTACTTTTAAGCTAAAAGAGAAGAAATCTTACCTTTAAGCCATACAAAAGAAACGATGGTAGGTTTCACACTTCCTTTTTAAGCCAGAAGAGCGAGAATATTCATTTTAACCTAGAAGAAATTAGCAATGGTTAGTTGCACTGTTCGCATTGAAAAACTTGGTGTGGGATTTACATCATGCAAAATATATTCTAAAATAGAATATTTTTTAGTAAGTCAATAAACTTTAATGAATATTTAATAAGGACAGAAGATCATGCTTTTGTTATTTTGATAATTTCAATAAATATTTGAGAAAAGTTATTTTTTTATGAATTTTGGAATTAATTTCCTCCGCTTATTTGAATTTGAAGGGTAGAAGAATGTAATTTTGAATATTTAAGATTTAGGAATTTTTATATTTGTAATTTTGTAAAAAATGCAACTTTTGGGTTAATTTTGAAATTCATTTTAGGGTAAATTGCATTAAGACCCCTAAACTATTGATTGGGTGAAAAAATCAATAGTTATAGGGGTCGTGGTGCAATTTACCCTTAATTTTAAGAGAAATGCGGTGGGAAGTTAATTTTGTAACAAAAGAGGGAAAATGATCATACATCGGGACACTACTGATTGATATGGGAAGGAGTTTGTTGGTCGGAAAAGGTCTTTACCTCAAAAGGTACGCTACTTGGTTTGGAAGGTGATTACTGATCGACATAGCAAGGGACTATTGATCGGTAGTCCCGTGGAAGCCTATATTAAAAATATAAACACTTATATATATATATAGTTTAGTTGACTAATTCCATGTCAAAGCATTTGATTCTATAACAAAATCGAGCCAAAAAGCTTAATTCATAGTTAGTCAATAAATAAAGAGAGCATTGTTTATTATAGGATATGGAAATTGAAATTGAAGATCATACGACATCTTTACATAAAAGCTTTTGACACAAATTTTGAAGATTTGGAGATCATATCCTTTTATGGTAGTTTTGATTGAATTGTCCTAAGGCAATACACACATGCACATGTTTACATCTATTGTGAAAAGTGATTCTTTGCGAGATTGATCAAGTGAAATATTTTCTACAAATCATTGCCTTGTATAATTGTTTAGGTGAATGTGGGAATCTACCTAGTGATCACGATTGGGTTTTATACATGTGCACATAACAACATAGTTGATCAAGGGTGGAAAGTAGCGCATGTCAAAACATCGATCGTTGTTTTCTGTTCACATCCTCAATACAAAAACCTAAACTTATGACTACACTCTTGTAAGGGAGTATAGCGGCCAAGTCCAGGTATCGAAAAATCCACAGAGACTAGTGCTAGAATTTAATCGGTTTAATACTTCTAAAATAAAAGTGTAAAAGATAATGTGTTAACTAAAAAGAAATAAAAGATAAACTAGGCAAGAGTGTATTTAAACTAAATTAATAAAGAGAATAAAAACTATAGGTTGCATCAAATATCCCTCATCCCGAGTTAATTAGTATAAAATGGTTACATGGGTTCGCGGATTATTAAGACTGAGTCTCATTTCGTCAATTAATTAAATCAAGAGTTGTCACTCCCCTAAATCTGCATAAAGGACTAATATAATTTTGGGGTCAACAAATACCCTGGAAATTACGCACGCAAGGTCGTAAATACGGAGCATACATGATATACCCCATAAAATTTTCTAGGCGTAATAACTAGGATAACCCACTCGAAATAAACTCGTGAGAAACCATCACCAAAGCAAAGCAACCAATCAACCCTAGGTGAGTTCAACCCAACACAACCTATATTAAACTAGCTACAAAGCATGATAAGTGACATGTATTAAACTAACTAATTAAATTAAACTACAACAATTAACTTAACTACACAAATTATCTAGGCTAGAAATTAATGGAAAGCATTAAAATTAGGGCACAAAGATAAAAACTAGAGAGAAGAAGACAATGAATAGTGCAAGAAACTTACATTAATGGAGTAGTACTTAATAAAAAGGAGGAGAGGGGAGCTCCACAAATAAAATCCCCAAAGTCTTCTAACCCTAATTAAAATGAATTATTCTTGCCAAAGAAAAACCCCCAACACTCTATTTATACCCCAAAACAAACCCCCAATAAAACCAAGAAAAAACACCCAAATGAAGTCAATTTTTGTCCATATCTAATGGGACCGGTCGACCTCATGTTTGGGACCAGTCGACTGCATGTTTTAGATTCGCCTTGGGCTCTTGACAGCCCCCATTTCCTTATCGATCCAATTTTGACGCGTTGCACGGAAATGGCTATAACTTCCTCATACGAAATTAAAATGATGCGTGGTCAGAACCGACGTGAAGCTAATTCAATTATCTACGTGATTATGTTTTTAAACCCTCCAAATAATGCAGTATGAAATTACCAAAATGCCCTTGAATTAGAAGAAAACACTGAAATCTTTCAGAAACGGCCATAACTTCCACATACGGAGTCAGAATGACGTACGGTCAGTGGCCACGGAAAGATAATTTGATGATATACATGTTGGTAACTTCATTACATACAAAATAGTGTGTTTAAAAAGACCAAATTTCCCTTAAAGGTTCCTTCTGCGATGAAATAATCCCGAAACACATCCAACTTTACACTATGCATCCATAATACCTACAAAAGCTCAAATATACCTCATAAAACATATAACCATATAGAACAAAGGTTATTAAATACATGAGCTTAAATATAAGAATTAATGGACACGAGAATGCTATAATGTGCAAGAATAAGGGGTATTAAATGCAATTCACGACTTATCAATAGTATAGGTAAAGGAAATGTTCTGCTTAAAACCTTGAGAACGGGTGTGAAACCTTATCGTGAGAATGACATTTACATTTTTTGACTTGGTGTATTTACTGCCTAAAAGCGTGCACATGGGTGCATAACCTTACTGTGCGCACGACTGTTACATGTAAAACGTGACGTAGGCCCATGCTCAAAATTATACGCACGACGGTCTTTTTTAACTGTGCGCATTACGCTGCTTATTTTTAGAAAACTTTTATAATTATGAGATTTTCCTGAGTACTTATCACAGAAAGAGAGTATTTTCAAGGTAAGTGATCATAGAAACACCTTTCAATTGTCAATTTCACTTAATCTACACAAAATTAAGAGAAAACTTGGATTTATACTTGATTCTTTATTTGTGAGACTTGAGAGTGATTAGAAGTTAAAAACCACATAGCCTATATTCAATTATATCTGATTCATCTATTAATTTTAATATCTACACTACAAGATCTAAAATGAGGTGTTTGAGCTATTGACGAGTTCAAGCATGGTGTGATCTAAGGATGGATAATGTGATCTCAATATCAAATTTATGAAGCTTTGAGCATATCACTCAATGAAATAGGGGAGAGTTTCAACGTCCATGGATAGCTTCTTGTTATGGAACAATAAAGCGATACATTTTTGCATTTGTATAAAATTGCTTTTCAAGTTGAATGGCAGGCTAGGATGCATCAAGGATTTTTTTTCATCCCCAGGTGGGATTTTTCCTCTTAGATCTTCACTTGTGCCTCTTTTGTGATTGATTATTGTTAATGTACACATTTTATCTCTCTCCCTCTCTATCTCTCTCTCTCTATCTATCTATATATCTATCTATCTCTATCTCTCTTTCTCTCTCTCTCACACACACACATAGATCTAAGTTCGGATTCAAAATGATCCATTGCTAAAATTGATTCAGGACTTGCATCTAGTTATTTCGCATAATTAACCTAGATTTGTTCCTAATTTTCTTAATTGACTTGGATTTAATATCTCACTTATATGCATATTAACTAGGTTAAATTTAAAAATTGGTCAAGTGAATTTTGATATTGGTACAATTATCACTAAAGCCAATTCACTCCCCTCTAGGTTTATTTGAGGTGAACATTTTGGGAGAAGAATGTGATCTTGTGCTTTCATGTTAGATTTGATTTCCTTTTTGGTGTCTTTAGCTTGAATTGGAAGTGAGAAACCCTAGTTTATGTCATTTTGGGTATTTATAGATTTAACTCAAGTAAATATTGTCCATTAAAATATTTTGATTGATTCAATATCTTTTAGAGTTATTCTAGGATGTTCCATCATATCTGAGTGTTATATTGATGTTTAAAGTTTGGATTTTGATATTTTTGATAAATTTCTAATATCACCATATATAATCTATTTGGATTTTTGTCCATTTCATTACTTAAGTGCATTTTTCAACTCTTATCTATCATTATAATTTGTGAAAAGGCGCATGTACGCAATAAAGTAATTTTCTAACCTTCGAGTGGTCCTAGTGAGACATCCCATTAGAGAGAAACCCCTATCACACCTTTGAGTACACTGAGCACTTCTAAATAGTGTACTTGAGACCCGAGTGCCTCTGTACCCATTCTAGAGATGACCACGAATTCATCTTCCATTCGATTCATGAGGGATTGCTCGCACCTTATGAGAATATTTAGTTCTCGAGCTTTCAGAGCTGAGGGAGATGTGGATTTCATACATCTCTAGTAGACCAAATATGGCTCGTATTGACAGAAGAGGATTCAACACCTCCAATCTTTGCACCTTATTTTCCCTCGTTTGTTAGCTAATGCTACTCTTGTTCGCAAGTTCTATGTGAACATGATTATTTCCTTTGAGGATCCTTTGATCCCGACTCTTTTTTTGCTTGGAGATCATCCTGATAGAGGATGTGTTAGATTCTAATTTTAGTGTACAGAGAAGGAGCGTAGTGATTATACTCCTTATATTGAGAATAATTTGACCCGTCATTTGTTAACATTATATATATATAAGAAATAAATGACTTAGGTAGGTAATTTGTTCTTACGAGCTTCATCGAGACATAAATACTCAATTTTATACTTTATGGTTATTTATAACCTCATGCTTACGAGACGGTCACATGATTATCGATACTCCATTGGATGTCTCGTATATGCTTTTGTTATGCATCATACCATTGACTTCCCATCACTCATTCTTGAGGTCATACATCATAGCTATTCGGATACAACTCATGAGGCCTTGCCCTCTGCTCATATGGTCACCAGTTACATATATTATCCAGGTATTTCACGTCTTGGATCCGATCAGTCTGCATCTATTCTTGGTCCCATCACGAGTGCCAGTGTTGCACATTCATAGGAACATATTACGTCAGATTCCTATACCTCCTGTTACTAAGGATATTTGACATGGTCATTGCACCTTCTCCAACTCCAACTAAGCCTATTATGAGAGCACATCATACCTCTAGAGTATCGTGATGGTCAGTTTGCCTACATTCATGATGCATTTTCCCGCATGGATATGAGGATGACATCGATGACCGATTATTTTAATCATATCTTCACATAGCTCGATGGGACTAAATATCATATTCTTACACATATTGCATCAATCGAGTGTTGTGGTATATCATTTTCTGGCTCATTTAGGTCTGGTTTGGTTCTTGCTCCTCCTCCAGTAGAGGTTGCTAAGTATGGTGATGCTGAGGATGCGAAGACTGATGACGACGACAATGATGATGGCACTAAAGATGATGATGATGAAGACATATTGGCAGATTGTTCAGATGATTATTAAAGATATTTTGTTTAACTTTATTTTGTTGTTGTTGGATATTTTATACATGATTTAGTATATAACCAATTTGAATAACCATTTTTATTTTCTAATGTCATAACCCAACAGGAATTGTGTAACTCTCGCAAGCCTGGACCCGCCACAGTCCAATTAACCCACCGTAGTTAAAGTGGACCACCACATCCCATAATTAGTCCCGAGTACAACAAACCTTTAAGCTAGATTAACGGGATCGCCACATCCTGTATGACCCACCAAAGTCCTTAACATTAGATAAAGAACTCGCCTCAATCCATAACATTATATAACATCACATAACATTCTTAATCATATGCAACCACAGTCCTTTACATTAGATTGAGGTCCCACCTCAGTCCATAATATTAAATAACATCATTTAACATTTTTAATCCACAATCCTTAACATTATATAGACGTCTCACCTCAGTCCATAGCATTAGATAACATCATTTAACATTTTTAATCATACGCATATGTTTCATAAAACCACATCACTCCATAAGCATCACCACACATGTATTTAACTACACAATTCCATATGAAAGTATAAGCATATATATTTCATAGGACAGGTCACTCACCTTGAATTTGGTACTAAGATTAATAACAAAACTATTTTCTTGGTATGGTAGTGTTGGCCACTTCCCCACCTAACAATTTAACATAATTAGTATTTGAATACACCACATCACATTAAACTCAGTAACACATCACATCAGTTGGTTGATAATACGCAAATATTGCGTATTTCATCCGTCGAACCTACGCATTTTAGCCCCCTCGGGTGCCTTAATCTCTATATTTAAGCCCGTTAACTAGACAACCTCGGTTTATACTGTTAACATGCTATATGAGGTATAATTGAGCTTTTATAGGTATTTAGGTACTAAGAATGAAGTTCGAACGCATTCCGCTCAATTTCCGTACGCAATTGCACATGCAAGGGAAATTCGGTCATTCATAATTTAGGCACCTAGCCCAACATCTACACAGAAGTTGTAGCCCTCCTCGCAAGCTTCGTGTGGCCATAAACGGTGCACGATTCTGATCCCGAATGAGGAAGTTACGGCGATTTTAGTGGATAAGAAAAGCATGCCAAAACAGGAGGAAAAGGATTCTGCCCTACTTGATCGATCGATCGATCCTTCAGATTTTTACCACGATTTTAACTATTGATCGATTGACCAAAGGGTTCGATCAATCGATCCCCTATTTTCTACAGATATTTCGGCTTTTCTTTTCTTTTCTCTTTTCTTTTCTATTTTAATTCCACTTAGTATATATACCAATTTTGTTGTAAATAACCAGAATAATTCGTTTTTGGTTAGAATAGCTTAGGGTTTGAGGGTTTTTGAGAGTTCTTCTTCAATTGTTCTTGGTTCGACACCCACTTGGATTGAATGTTTCACTATTCATCATCCTCTCCATTTAATATATTTGTATTTCCTTAATTCTGGCTTTGTAGTGTAATTTACATGCTTTCATAATTTAGGTTTACGTGTTTTATTTCCGAGCTTTCTTATCGCATTTCTTTATCGCATTTTTACTATGCTTTCTAGCTAATTTAAATTAGGTTGTGTTTGAATTGAACTCAATCGAGTTGACGCGTTGCTTTGCTTTGGTGATGGAGTTTACGGGTCTATTTCGGGTGCATTATCCTAGTTATTACGCCTAGGAGATTTGACGGGGCATATCATATATGTCCCGTGCTTACGACCTTGCGTGCGTAATTTTTGGGGTATTTGTTAATACCAAAAACTTATTAAACTTTTATGCAGATTTAGGGGCGTGACAACCCTTGGTTAAAATAACTGTCGAAACGAGACACATTCGTAATAACTAGTCGACCCATGTAACCATTTTATACTAATTAACTCGGGTGAGGGATATTCTACACAACCTATAGTTTATCCGATTTGTTTATCTAGTTTCAATACACTCGTCTAGAATAATCATTTCCCTTTTGTGCATCTTTTACTTTTTGTTCATATTCACCCCTTTTTCGCTTTTATTCCTGAATTGATAAATCGATTACGACCTATACTAACACTCCCTGTGGATTCGATACCCGACTTACGGCTATACTTGTATCGTAAGTGCAGTCGTAACTTAGGTTTTTGTATTGAGTAGGCGAAACAAACTAAACGATTAGCGTTATTACGCGACGCTACCTTTTGCCCTTAATCAAAATGGTGTCGTTGTCGGGGATGAGTTTGTTTTAGATTTTATTTGATTTAGAATTTAGTAATATTTTCTTTCTATTTGTATTTTTTCCTAACCTTTTTGTAGGACTTCTACATTTGAGCACCAAGAAACACTTGAATTTCCTGCGCGCGCATCTACGTTGTGGAATTCGCCACTTCGAGCCATTTTTGGGGTATGCATGTCTTATTCCAATTCTTTCGGTAATCCTTGTTATAATTCTCAAAATTCTCGCAAACCTATGACTTTCGGTCAATACTTAGAATCCCAAAAAAATACAAATTCAAAAATGACTTTGGGCGAGTATAACGAAAGTCAAAACTTGGGTTATTGAAATTTTGATGATGATGATAATGATTTTGGGCCGTTACCTCCTTATAATAGGAATTTTGAAACGAATTGCAATAGTTTTCAGAATTCCTATAATAATGAGTTTAAGTTTATGTCCGATGGTAATTTTCAAAGTTCCCATTTTCAAGTATCTTCACCTCGACCTATGACTTTTGGTGAGGGCTTGAATATGCTTGAGAATGAGAAAATTGAAAATTGTTATCGGCAAGAAAATCGGTTGTGGGAACATGAATTGGATTTATTATTTGAGTCCGATGATGATTTTGCTTCCGAGACTTTCGAAGTCGAGGAATGTTTTGAACCAAATGAGGACTTTGTGCCTACTTTGGAACAAACCATTCTCGACTTTGCCCATTGCGTAATAGATATTGAAAAGTGAGCATGAAAATGACGTAATATATATTTGCAATGAAATGATTTCTTCTTTAGCCCCCAAAGAAGAACATTTCATTGAAAATGATATTATTTTCTTCGAAACTCAATCTTCATGCGATGATTCATCTCATGAGTTTGAATTTCTTTCCTCCACATTTTCATTCTCTCTTATCACACCGTCATAAGTACCCAATGATTCGGTTTCAAACTTTAATGTTTTAAACCTTTTCGCTGATGAGGAGTACTTGCTCGAGTTGCCTTCCACGATTGCATCTTTGCCTTTGTGTGCGCCACCTCCCAATCCAATTTCAAAATCCTTGGGAGGATATTCAGTTTTTCTCGGTCCCCACATGTTTTTGTCACTCGTTCAATCCAAACCACCCATCGTCCCTCCAAAACTTTTAATTAGCGATGGTTCATTTCTCCTGCCTTACACATGCCTTCCGTTGTTCAAACGAAATTCATATTTTTCGGAAGGTATGCTTGTTAGTGAGGGTACACCGGTTATCCTCCAAAGTCAAATCGTTTTTGCGGTGGACCCTCACATATTTAGACTTCTAGTGTATAGTTAGTGTGAAGCCTAAATAGTAGGTTGTATATAGTTAGCTTTTTATTCTTTCTTTCTTTTTAATTTTTCTTTCTTTTAATTTTGTCTAGTGTAATTGGTTAACTTTTTGTTAGTTGTTTTTGCTATGCTCGGTACTAATGTGTTTTGTAGATTCTTTGGACTTGTTCTTAAGGGGGTCGCTCCAATTTTGGGTAATATCACTCTTTTCCTCTCTTTAACTTGGTTCTTAATTCACATTGAGGACAATGTCAGGTTTTAAGTTAGGGGGTGTGGGATATTCTATCCATTTCTTTATTTAGTTCATGTTTTTGCTCACATGTTATTTACTTAGTAAATTTTCTTAGAAAAATTCAAAAATTTCAAAAATATTTTCTTTATTTTTTTCTCCTTTATTGGGCATTTTGCCCTTGTTTTCAATGATAAATTTTAATAATTTCCCGATCAAATAGATAATTCAACGATGCATGTTCTCGATTTTAGAAGTTATTAGACTTTAGTCCTAAATCATTGATATTATGAATAATTTCATTAATTAAACTTTAATCCCATGAGCACATGCACTTTTCTTGCTATATTGATTTGGTTTAAGATTTTTATAACTCGGTAGTCTTTTGTTGCATTGTATATACTTACATCGAGTGAGATTCGAGACTATTTGTGAGTGTATACGCTATTCTTTCCTCTTTGAAAATGTTACAGTCGTTGGTAATCTCTTTATTCTTTCATTGACCGTTCATTAATTGAGTTCATTCTTGAAATGTGTTACTTAAGCATGATTTTAATATGTTGTTTTGATTCGAGAATTGCTTAAACTTTATGAAATGATCATAGGCCATCTTTGTATATCACCCATATGACCTTGACCTCACCTTTTATATGTTCCCTAGTCAACCCATTTGTATATATTGTGTATAGTGATTCAATAAGCTTTGATTACTATCTCGATTGATATATGTTCCCTAGTCAACCCATAACCAACTCCAAATTGGATTTTTATACCATATATATTACCTTACATACCCTTGTTTGGATTGTTACTTGGGATTGAATGTTATTGTTGTGTAGTGGTTGCGATTTGAGCATGAAAAGAGTGAGAAACGAATGGTGAAATAAGTGAAAAACAAAAAGAGAAAAGTAGAAAACAAAAGAAAACAAAAGAAAAAAGTGAGAAAAAGAAGAAAAGAAAAAGAAAGAGAAATTTGTATATATTGTGTATAGTGATTCAATAAGCTTTGATTACTCTCTCGATTGATATATGTAATTGACAACGTGACTTTTGCGTATGTCGTTGTTGAAATTCAAGTTAGTCAAAATCCTCAAATACCTACAAAATATAATAAACTCAAATGTAGAGGTAAGTAAGGGTATCAATCCACTTTCAAGGTTGTAAAGCAAAGGGAACACAATTGTAATTCACTTTTTATTTTCTTTTTGTACTTTTTCACTTTTCTACTTTTTTTTTTAGCTTTTTCGATATTAAAACAATAGGGTGAGGTGATGATTTAATCTAAACTAAACTAAATATAATATGATAATAACTAACTAGAAAATGAGTAAAATGAAAAATAAAGTATAACACTAAAACAAGAGATAAAGTGAGGTAAATAATTGTGAGAACAATCAAGGAATGGGATTACACCACAAATTTTAGTTATTCTAATTAATTAATTTAATTAATTGAATTCTCTTAAATTAATATCAAAATTACAAATCAACTCTCGTTGCAAATGTAATTTTAATAGTAACCTTTTAGAAAATTAAGTTTAACACCCCACAACTGTAGAAAAATAGATCTACACTCCTTTTAATTAATCACTCGCTAGGATCGATCAATTAGAATTTATGTAAATCTTAAAATATAAATTTAGAGTTGAAATTCATGTTATAATACCACACTTAAGAAACCCCTATCTCTAGTTCGAATCTAAAATGGGTGTTATAATTAGAATTTTGATTTTCTCTCGAAAATCATTTACCCTCTCTCGAGGCGTAAATCTAAGGGTGAGGGATTAAAATTAGCATTCGAAGGGAAATTTCAAGTAATCAAACTAATTAAACTAAAATAACATCAAGTAAGGGTTTCCCCCACCCCTTGAAAGGGGATTTAGCCTAACATGGTATCAAACATAATAAACAAATATTCAATAGGCATTCATATAATAAAAGAGTAGAGAAAGAGAACAAATCTTCACAAGTTTCCTTGAAATTGGCAATTTGAACTCTATCCTTGAAATTGAAGCATACAACCCTCCAAGTGAGTAATCAACAAAGATATAAATGAAAAATTTACTCAACTTTAATTTCACACAATTATTTCTCACAAATATCTAAAAAAAATGAAAATAAACTATTTACAAATATTTCTACCTAATTTATTCTAACCTAACTCTCTACTTTTCTCTAGAATTTTTCTCTCTCTATTTGATGATGAGTTCCCCCAAATGGTGTCTTGAGTCTTCTTTTATAGTAGATGTATGGCACACATGGGGACAGGGGGTATTTTGGGAAAATAAGGATGTGCACATGAGGGGTGTGAGGTATGAAGATATATGGGTGAGGGTAATATGGAGAAAATGCACAATTGTGCATGGATTGTGTGAGGTGATGGGGACAAGTGGGAAATGGGGGAATAAATATCAGATTATGGAAAAAAGGGTTGGGGGTATTTTAAAAATATGGGAAAAGGGGTTAATGGTTTAAAACATGTGAGGTAATTGTTAGGTGACTTGGTCTTTTGGTTTGTACCAGATAGAAGAAATCAGTTAAGGCTCAAATGGGAAGTGGGTCTTTGGTGGATGGTGGAAGTCAGGTTTGGCTTCGAGAAGATTCCGGTTTGAATGGTTGTTGGGGCGGACCAGATAAGGGTTGAAAGGGGATTCGGGTTAGACATGAGGGTCGGGGTGGTGGCGTGTTTGGGTTTGAGGAAGCTCGGGTATGGCAGTCGGGTAGGATGGTGGCCGCCATGGAAGTCCGGCGCTGGAGGTGTAAGGGGATTGGAGGGTTCGGATCTGGGTCTCGAAGATGGTGGGGTTGCGGAATGGGCAGACTCGTGACTGGAGAAGGTAGCAGGTTGGTCGACGGGAATGGGTTAGAGCGAGAGGTCCGGCGGGTTTAGGTTCAGGTGGCTGGCCGGAGTTGGTTAGATGGAAGGATGCTTGGCTGGTTATGGAGGTTAGTGGGTTTAAAAGAGAGAGGGTTTGGCGGGAGAAGATGAAGTGGTGAGGAAAGGATGTAGGTGAGTGTAGGCTTGTTGGGGTGTGGGCGAGGGTGTAGGATAAGTTTGGGGTGTGTGTGAGTTTAATTTGGACACCTAAAAAAACAAAAACTAAGAAAAATAAAACTCTAAAAAAATAGAAATAAAAATTCTACTTCTAAAATAAAATAAAGACTCAAATAAAATTGGAACTAAAAAGAGAAATAAAATAAACATAAAATCTAATAAAATTAAAATTCTAATTAAATGTAAAATCAAATAAAACTAAAGAATAAATGAAATCCTAAAAAAAATCTAATCCTAATAAAAATAAAACTAATAACTAATAAAAGTAAAGATGAAATAAAAATATACTAATAAAAATAAAATAGTAAATAAAACCTAGAAAATACTAAATAAACCTAAAATAAATCTTAAAAATAAAAATAAAAATAACTCAAACTAAAAATCTAAAAAATAATAAAAAAGTACAAAATCAACACACACACAGGTCGGGAAAGGCTAAGGCTAGGATGGGCTAGGTTAGGGTCAAGGAATTGGGTATTTAGCTCCATATTGTTGCAAATTGCCTTGAAATATAGCTTTTGACACTGCAACTGCAATTAAGCCTGCATATTGAACAATTAAGCGCATAAGACCCATATTGCCGAGAATTAGCAACTAAAGTACGTCTATTCAGGGTATAAAATGTACATTTTTGGGTACTTATCAGTAATGCTTGTTTGGATGTTATTTATCCAATTTTGTTATTGCCCACTTTTTCCCATTATCCCGAGTTTCATCCGCAAACACATTTGAATCCGTATATACATATCTTTCATTTCATACCCTAGCCAAACCTACATTACAACCCTATTAAAGTCCTATGTGATCTTAAAATGGATGTAATTCAAAGGTTTAAATAGTTTTGATAATATGTGAAAATGCATTTCGCCTCTTTTATATGTGCGGTATCTTTCACTGAGATTACAATTTTTATTTCCTATTTAGAGTTCTTCATTTGTGACATGTGCGCGGCCTAGTTTACCTTTACATTTACTCCTTATGCCCACATGTCCCGTGTGTTACCTCACTGTTTCAAGTGAATTCATTTGATGAGTGTAATGCCCGTGAGGATTGACTTTTATGCATGCTTTGATATTTATTTAAGTTTTTGCCAAATCATATTTTGCATGTGCTAACTCCCCTCCCACTTTTTAAAGTTTCAATTAAATGAGGTACATTCGATAATGTTAATAACTACGAACTGTTCACGCGAATTCGTTTGCTATGCTAACAACATGTTGAAATCTTGTTCGTATCGTTGAGTTTGTCGCATGTTTGATTGGGCATATTTTGAGAAAATTATTTAATGTTTATGGGTTTCATCCCTGAAAGCCCTCACGAGACGACACTCGTCCACTAGGTCAACCTAGGGGTTTAACGGCTTATTGCATATGCTAAATGCAATTGAATCGCTCGTGAAAGTGGCCTTTTGCTTTTATACCATACTTTTGTACTATCTCCTACGTTTGGTTTACTTGTTGTTCTTGTTTCATCACATTTCATTGCTAGGGACTAGTAATGTGTAAGTTAGGGGGTGTGATAATACGCAAATATTGCATATTTCATCCGTCAAACCTACGCATTTTAACCCCCTCGAGTTCCTTAATCTCTATATTTAAGCCCGTTAACCAGGCAACCTCGGTTTATATTGTTAACATGCTATATGAGGTATTATTGGGCTTTTGTAGGTATTTAGGTACTAAGAATGAAGTTCGAACGCGTTCCCTCAATTTTCATACGCAATCGCACGTGCAAGGGCAATTCGATCAATTCATAGTTTAGGCACCTGGCCCAACATCTCACGGAAGTTGTATCCCTCCTCGCAAGCTTCGCATGGCCGTAAACGGTGCGCGATTCCGATCCCGAATGAAAAAGTTACGGCGATTTTAGCGAATAAGAAAAGCATGCCAAAACAGGAGGAAAAGGATTATGCCCTGCTTGATCGATCGATCGATCTTTCAGATTTTTTCCACGATTTCAACTATCGATCGATCTACCAAAGGGGTCGATCGATCGATCCCCTATTTTCAGCAGATATTTTGGCTTTTCTTTTCTTTTCTCTTTTCTTTTCTATTTTAATTCCACTTAGTATATATACCAATTTTGTTGTAAATAACCCGAATAATTCGTTTTAGGTTAGAATAGCTTAGGGTTTGAGGGTTTTTGAGAGTTCTTCTTCAATTGTTCTTGGTTTGACACCCACTTGGATTGAATGTTGCACTATTCATCATCCTCTCCATTGAATATATTTGTATTTCCTTAATTCCGGCTTTGTAGTGTAATTTACATGCTTTCATAATTTAGGTTTACGTGTTTTATTTCCGAGCTTTCTTATCACATTTCTTTACCGCTTTTTTACTCTGCTTTCTAGTTAATTTAAATTAGGTTGTGTTTGAATTGAACTCAATCGAGTTGACGCGTTACTTTGATTTGGTGATGGAGTTTACGGGTCTATTTCGGGTGCGTTATCCTAGTTATTATGCCTAGGAGATCTGACGGGGCATATCATGTATGTCACGTGCTTACGACCTTGCGTGCATAATTTTTGGGGTATTTGTTAACGCCAAAATCTTATTAGACTTTTATGCAGATTTAGGGGCGTGACAACCCTTGGTTCAAATAACTGTCGAAACGAGACGCATTCGTAATAACTATTCGACCCATGTAACCATTTTATACTAATTAACTAGGGTGAGGGATATTCTACGCAACCTATAGTTTATCCGATTTGTTAATCTAGTTTCAAAACACTCGTCTAGATTAATCATTTCCCTTTTGTGCATCTTTTACTTTTTGTTCATATTCAACCCTTTTTCACTTTTATTCCTGAATTGATAAATCGATTACGAGCTATACTAACACTCCCTGTGGATTCGATACCCGACTTACGGCTATACTTGTATCGCAAGTGCAGTCGTAACTTAGGTTTTTGTATTGAGTAGGCGAAACGAACTAAACGATTAGCGTTCTGACGCGACGCTACCTTTCGCCCTTAATCATTGGTCAATCTTACATAACTGGAACGTAATTAAATATGATAATTCACATTTCTATAATAGCTCATTCATTAGGGTTCTAACACAATTTATGGAGTTAAATTACAAAATTTCTGGACAAAGTTATGCCCATTTTATTACACCCTTTTCCAAATCGTTTCTCAAGAAAAACAGTAACAAAACTTCAATTTCTAGGAATGTTCATACTTTTTATACATCATAACTTTGCATGATATTCCACCGAATATCAATAAACACATCGAATAATGCAAAATGAATCTTTCATAAATTTTAGGGTTTATTTGCTATGTCGAGCAAAACGTCAAACACCTGGTATGCAAACTTACTACTTTGGAACAGATTTTATACCAGAACTTCAAACTATCCCCAAAGGTTCATGTCTTTGTATTTTTACACAATTCTCGGATATATTATACATATATGAGTCTAGTTTGATCACCAACTGGAATTTCTCAATTTCAATATGTTTTCCATGATTTATGCCATTTTTAGCACAATTAGGTCAGAATAGAACATTAAAGCATAACTTAACATTTTAAAGCAAACATAACCTCCACCTTTGGTATCAATCATGGAAACATATAATAACATGTTCTAATATATACACACATAATAAAAATTAATTTTCTAATTCAAAATTCTTCACTAAAAGGAAATTCAAATCTGGGACTTTAAAGTTAGCATTTACGATCCTAATACGCGTTATTACATAGGTTCTTAAACCATCTTTGTTTTAACACAATTTGGCAAAATGGGTATCATACAAATATTTATTCAAATCAGAAACAAAAATATGCCAAGTGTAGATCTCCTCCATGTGACCAACTTTAATAAAGAAGTAATTACCTTATGAGGATTCCTCGATTTATTGAAATTTTCCAAAGGATTTTCTTCCATAAACTTCCTCTCTCTCTCTCTCCTTAGGCGAAATTTTGTTATTTCATTGTGAAGAAAAAGCTATACAAGTGTTTAAAGATCATAAACACGTTTTAAAGAGGTCCAATAGCAAAAGGGGTAGTGGTAACACATGATTGGTTGAATGGGAGATCCAATTAAATAATTTCACTAATGATAGATTTGTCCCACCTTCGTAAAATCACCATAACTCCCTAATACAGACCCCGATTTACTCTCACTTTGTGTCTATGAGTAGATAACTTAAATATCTACAACTTTCATATTTTGTATTTTCCCAAAATCATAAAACTAGTATGCCTAATTTGGGCTTCAACATGAAAGTAGCAATATATCGAAATTCTCAAAACTTTCACATTTGGCGACCAAACATTGCCAATTTTGCACCAACACCCTAGTTTAATTTTATAAACATAACTGTGCATTAAAAACATATTTTATTATGCATTTAACCACATAACCTCTAAACATGTTATCCCCGACAATAAGCTCAATTAGCACGTAATGTAAACAACACGTATATCACATGAGCATGCATCCCCTAAATAAGATAATTAACATGTTTAACACACATAACTAATCATGTAATTGACCTTCCTATTCATGTTTTAGGGCCTTACAATTCTACCCATCTTATAAAAATTTTGTCCTCAAAATTTAACGCATAAGAAACTTACCAAACAGATGAGGATATTGCTTCTTCATGCTATTCTCTCCTTCCCAGGTCGCATACTTCACCTTTTGACTTTTCCACATTACCTTAACTAATGGGATGGTTTTGTTTCGTAACACCTCTTCCTTTTGATCTAAGATAGCAATTGGTTCCTCCATGTAGGTCAAGCCATCTTTAAGCTCTATCGGTTGTGAAATAAACACATGTGAAGGATCGGGCACATACGTACGTAACATGGATATATGAAAAACATCGTGTATCCTAGACAATTCTGGTGGTAAAGCCAATTTATAAGCCACAGCTCCAACCCGTTTCACTATCTCATAAGGGCCAATGTACCTGGGACTTAACTTTCCCTTCTACCCGAATCTCATAACTCCTCTCCAAGGAGAAACATGTAGGAATACTCGATCACCTTCCTCAAATTTCAATTCTTTTCTTCGGTTGTCTGCATAACTTTTATGTCTACTTTGCGCCACTTTCAAGTGATTATGGATAAGACTTATCTTTTCAGTAGTCTGATGTACAATTTCTGTCCCAAGTAGTTTTTTTCGTTCTCCTACTTTGGTCCAACACACTAGGGTCCTGCACGTCCTCTCATACAAGGATTTATAAGGAGCCATTTCCATACTCAAATGATAACTATTATTATAAACAACTCTATTTATGACAAGTGTTCATCCCAACTTCTCTTGAACTCTAATACATATATTCGTAACATGTCTTCGAGTGTCTGGATCATTCTCTCTGACTCTCCATCAGTCTGAGGATCCAAAGTTGTACTAAATTTCAATTTAGCCTCCAAAACTTGTTGTAAACTAGGCTAAAAGTGGGAATTAAATATAGGATTTTGTTCAGAGATAATAGAAAAAGGTGCACCGTGAAATCTAATTATCTCATCCACATATATGTTGGCATATCTATCCATGGAATAGACAGCTTTAACAAGAAGAAAATGTGCAGACTTAGTTAATCTATCATCGATAACCCAAATAAAATAAAACCCTCAGGATGATTTTGGTGAACCTATAACAAAATCGGTAATAACATGCTCATATTTTCACTCAGGAATAGGTGAGGATTGTAGTAAACCACTAGGCTTCTGATGCTCCATCTTCACTTATTGGCAAACTAGACATCTAGCAAACAAATTTACAATGTCGTGTTTCATTCCCGGCTACCAATAACATTGTTTCAAATTTCTATAAAGTTATGTGTTTCTTGGATGCATAGCATATAACTAACAATGGGCTTCCTCTAAAATTGTTCTCCCCAAATCAGGCACATTAGGTACACACAAACGGTTATCATACATAACAATGTCATCATTATGAAAAGAAAATTCATTTGCTTTACTCATTTTCATATTGTCTTTAATTTTCTCCAATTGTGTATCTCTTGCTTGTGATTATCGTATCCAATCTATCAGCATAGGTATAATATTTTAATGCATTAGTATTCCACAAGACTCATTCAAAGTTAATTTCATCCCCATTAAAGTTAACTATCTTAGCATATCAACTCGAATACAGTAAAAACAAGATACTCTTCGTAGATATTTTATATTCAAAGCACCAACAACAACATTAGCCTTAACCAGATGATGATGTATGACGCAGTAATAATCCTTTATAAATTCCATCCATCTTCTTTTCAAGCAACATAATTGCCATCATCAGAAATAACATGGACCAAAATACTACTTTGGTCTAGCCAAAATTCATATTTAGAAAATTTAGCATATAACTGTTTCTCTCGCAAGGTCTGTAAAATAATACGCATGTGACATTCCGTTCCCCAATAAATTTAAATTCAGGTTCACCCGGTAACCAAAACACTACCCCCCTTCTAAAGAAATCTAAGCATATATGATATGAGGACAACCAAACCATACCCAATATCACATCAAAGTCATGCATACTAAAAGGTAGTAAGTCAACCAACAACTCCTTTTCACTAATTCGCACCATACAATCCCTACACACCCTATCAATAAAAACCAATTCTCCTTATTGGAGTAATAATAGGTAAACTAGAATCTAATGATGATAGTGGTTTATTAAGATGCAACAGAATAAACAAAGACACAAAAGAGTGTGTAGAACCAGGATCTATCAACACGTAAGCATCTTTATCATTCATATGTAAGGATAATCGTCTAGTGATTTCTTATCAATGAAAGCTAATTCCCAACTCATATATTACTACATACCTTTATATACGTATTTCGAGAATTCACACATAATAGATTATCAATTGTATCCTCTTATATTAACAATGAGTAAACATTTTTAATAAACCAAACGTCATTCTGTACATTTCTCACTTCATTCATATAGTCTATCCTTATCATCGTGTAACATTACAAATAATAAATATTCTATTACAAGACTAACTTGTTATAGTTCACCTCTCCAAATTCAATTCATTTCTTCAAATGATAAACAACATATTACAATACCAACTTCTTACATGCCATCTTCTCATCTTCCACTCAATACCAAATATATGTGTTCGACTTTGACTACTATTCGTATCATCTCTGAAGTTTTAAAGTTTGTTAAATACCGTTCTTATTATCCTTAATCTAAAGATAGCCTCACTACTTTCCACATATCGATAATGAACAATCATTCACCAAATGTGTAATTTTACTTAATATTGCATATTCACTTTCATGTATCTTGTGCAGTCATGCACTATGAATTCAATATAACTTCTCACTATATTCCCCCTTTTTTTATCATTTGATTATTCTTTAACTAAACATACAATGACCTTAACAAGTCATTTATCCAACTCAATAACTATACAATCATAATCTTACTTCAATGCTTATTAATATGATAGTCTTACACAACATCATTAACACACTCATCTTACCCGTTTGATAGCATGGATGTTAAACATAACATCACCACTTGAAACTTCAACCATACTTACCAACTCCATAATACTTCTCTAACTACTATATATTGTATCTCTTTTAAATAACATGTACAAATACCTTAATGTACTACATTATGGTATCTCACGTATCATATTCTCCTTACACATACTTCTTGGTGACTCCGTATAATGTCAATCATATTAATTATATGATGTACTCTTAGTGGTAAGGCATACGCACAATGACAAATACAACTCAATATCCACCCAACTCAGTTGTAAATATTTAAACCTGACTTACATCTTTCCCATACTCATCCACAACACATATTCTTAAAAGGACTCCTCAACATTTTTAAACTTTCAACTCTTTAACACTTTATCTCAACTTTACTATTCATATAAGCTTTTCAAAACATCACAAGAGTAATATCCACTACATGTACTCATACTATTAAAGACGTACATCTCAACTCTCATTACTCTTTATTCTACTTGTAATAATTCACTATGAATTCATATTCTGATCATTTTTTATATTTCAACTAGTTATTAAATTTCACACATTTTCACATGTTAAATATAAACATATACAACTAGTAACCTTCTCATTTAACCTTTAGTATGTGAATGTTCATTTTTATTCACACTCCAACAATTTTTAAGTCTCATTATAATCATGCAACAATAATTCTTCTCACTTCTCATCCTTTAATGAAATATGTGTTCTCGTACATCACTCTTCCATACAGATGAGGAGTGAACCCATTCATAATGATATACGTAACATGACTTAAGTCCACATAAACCAGCATAGGAATAGATCACCTCTAATACTTCACAATTTGTATACCACATTGCGTCTTTAAAAATTTTCTTTCAATGACACATTTGTTCATACAACATATAAAACAATGCAATGCTTCATATTAAAATACCTGTATTCACTGTCAGCCCCGAATAAACTTCAACATCTTATTTCCTTTCCTGCAAGATGCTTGCATTTCATATCTCGTACAACAATATATGTGTATAACTTACAAATGTTAGTTAACAAAGCTAATTTAAAACCTAATAACAAACCCTTCGTGTCCACACCTCAGGAATCCAACATACTTAAATGTATCTCTTGAAACTGAATACTTATGACTCAACACAGTTTTTGCGTCCACTGTCAATCTAGACCCTCACAGCCTGTCCAGAACCTAATAACCATGCTCTAATACCAAGTTGTCACACCCCGACTTAATTAACTTAAAACCATCCTTTTTATTTAGAGATAAATTCCCTTAAACAATACTTTACTTAAATTCTCTCTGAAAAATAGCATCATATTTGTTTTTTTTGTTTTTTCCTTTTACTTTTTCAAAAGTGTTGCCCAGAAAAATACTCAGGGGGGGGGGGGGGGGGGAATTGAGATTTTACAAACTTTTCGGGCTAAATTAAAATTTCAACAAATATTTAATTTAAAACACTTAATCCGATATTCAGATTAATAAAACTTAAATTATTTGACCAATTAAAATTAACTAAATACCACCAATTAATTTAAACAAGATAAATCACAGATTTCAACACCCAAATAAATATTTAATCAATTTTCGTAATTAATAATAATTTATCTTCTAGAATTAATCTTAAATGATTCACACAAAGAATATCAAATATATATACTTCTCAAATAATTAAACAAGTTATATTACAAGATTTTATAAATAATTTTCGTAATTAATAAAAATTAATATTCTGGAATTTATTAATTATTACGAAAATAATTATTTCAGTCTTAAAATAAAATTATCAAATTTCTGATTATTTTAATCTGCAAGTCTAAGTGCTTAATAATGAAATTAAACAATGACACAAACAAATAAATAAATTTAAATGCTAAAAATAAATGACACCGTATTTTTAACGTGGTTCGGCCAAAATCCGACCTACGTCCACGCGCCTAGAGCAGCTCCCGTCTCCTTGCGCTTTACTAATCTGATCCACTTATACGGTAGGATCAAACCACCATTTACAGACACTTGAAGCAAATACCGGCTCCAAGTACAACCGAAGCTAAAATAACAACTTCAAATCTTTACACATATGTAGTAGAAGTTTGGTGTACAATGTTTGAAACTCTTTTAGAATAAAAAATGAATTCGAGTTTCTTCTTGGTTGAGACTTCGTAAATGAATTTGATTTGGGCCCAAGTATTCACTTGAAATCTTTATAGCAGAATAAAGATTGTTTTGCTCTTCAATTTCTTCTTCAACAAATAGAAGAGCATATAAATTTGTAGTTGTCTCAAACTTGAGTAGAGATGAATGCAAATTTCTGTTTGCTCTCTTGTAGATATTTTCGTATCTTCTTACTTCAACAAAAACTTGGTCTTCTTTTGTAGCTTAAAATAATAATGACCGTTGGAAGAAAATAGTAGATGAGTTCTTCTCCATAAATGATGAAAATAATTTCATAAAATAATTTCTGAGTGAGAGTATGGTTCTTCCCCATAAAATCTGTAGACTGAGAGAGAGCAATAAATGCTCAATGTCTTGTAATGAAATCGTATCTGTTGAACCACTCCATAATTATTTGATGTCCTAAATGTTGTAGACTTTGTTCTGTAAGAGAGAGGTTAGAGGCAAAAAAAGAGAATACACAATGGACTTGATATCGTGGAAAGTGTTAGTAGACAACAAATGATAAAAACTCTGCAAGAATATAAATGATATCTGCAACTAAATAAATGTGGGGCTTTAGAAGCAATGTCAAAAATCACACAAATATATATATTTCAACTGATGGTGTGTTTGAGTGCAGGTCTAGCAAATGCATGTACATGATATATGAAAGTTTATATGCATTAACAACGTTTTAGATAAAATCTTCAGAGAAGAAATAAAAGAACGTTATTAAAAAAAACAATTTATTAAATGACTGCAAAAGAAAATGATTAAAATTTGCACAGACAAGACCGATGTGGGTATCTCCCAACGATTTTAACTTGTACAATTTGTAAACAATTATCATTTCGTGGGACCCTAGGTCTGATAACATAGACCACTTGAGGACTACATGGCTAGAAAAAAAGAAGGCTAATTTTTTACAGATGTTGAAACAAGTAAAAGGATTGATAGAGGCACCATGATATAATAATAGAACAAGCCTACTGACACAACGTAAGGGTGATCAGAAATCAAGGATGCTATCTTTTGTTCTGTCATTTAATTGTTAAAAAAAATTATTTGTGTACAAAAAAAATGACATGACCAGACAAGATATGATATACACAAAATTTCTACACTTCGTCATCTCAAGGGCACAAATACAAAACTGATGGGATCTTCAAATAATGCCTTTGCAGTAGGATGGGACAATAAGCGACTCATAGCAGATAGTAGCTTTAAATATAAAAGGAAAAGTGATGTATATATATATTATAATATATGAACAATAGTATATAACTAATAAAAGGTTTAGCTTTAAAAATATTACATCATTGTATATAAAATATATGTGATAAAAAGAAGTTAAAATTTTGAACAAAAAATTTATACGAATGAATAAAAAAAACGTTTAAAAATATTTGACTTAATAATTTTTTTTATAATTGACACGAATAAGTAAAAAAATTTATTAAATAGATAAAATAAAACAAAAAAAATTGCACTGCATAAATTAAGAGAGACGTATGACCCAAGGTTATCATATCTCCAGTGTCAAGGAACAAAAGAAAGTCAAGGAGTTAGATATCAAATAGTATATTAGGTGGTCATAAAATCAAATGCTTTGAATAGACAAAACTGAGTCCTAATATAATATATATCTGTAGGGGTGAGATTTGGATAAAACAATATCGTACTCATATGAACAAAAGAGGGATGAGAAAATGTTCTACAAACTAACTATATAAAAATATAAAATATACTGACATGATTTTATAAGCGTTGAAAGAAAGTGATTTGCCAATAAATATAAAATGCACCTAGATGAGTAAACAAGAAAATATGGGCTTTCAATTAAGAGTAGTTGTATGTATATATAAAACTGAGTAAATATATATATAAAAAAACGTTAAAAGATTATATATATTAGATGTCTGACTAGGCAAAAAAAAACGGTCTTGAACTATAAAAGATATGTACTCCATTTGAAAAGGATAATGCGTGTCCCAAATAGACTGACACAAGCATAACAAGATAGAGTTATGTAAGAACATCTTATCAATACATTTCTCAATCTCATACACCATTAGGTGAGTATAGATTTAGTATATATGTAAGCCTTTTTTTATTATTATTATTTATAAAACATCCATATCCTAATAGACTAAAGTAGCATATAAAGTAACATGTATACATATTTAAGACTAGTAAAATATATATACGAGTAGTTAGCTAAAGTAATAAAATATATACTACAATATATATATTAAAAAAAACATAACAAAAATTTAGAATATAAATATAAAGTAGCGTGTATATATATATATATATATAAGGAGAAACCTAATTAATATGTATAAATACAAATATAAAAACATAACATATACATAACTAAATATAAAAAAAAGTTAACTATTATACTACATATATAATATAATATAAAAGATACGTAACTGTATAGAATAAAAAAAAATGCATATAAAATAATACGTGTATAGAAAAAAAATTAAGATTTAAAAACTTATTTTTATAAGTATAATATCAATATATAAATATGTATAGCTATATAACTAATTAAATATAAATTATACAACTAAACAAATAATAACACAGAATACTACTAGTGTGCTGCTAGTATGTAGCATATATATGAATTAGTATACTATATAGGTGGGAGTATATAAGTTAATCACTATAAATAACACATATGTATACAATTAAAAAATATATACTTATAAATTAAGAAATATTTATATAGTACAGAATAAGTATATGTTTGGAATCAACAAAATCACTATATTACATTAAACTAAAATCTGTATCAATTACAATTAAACAAATTAAACATTAATTAAAAATTGATTTAGGGGTTAAATACATTTTCGTTTAACAATCTCCCCATTTTTTATGATGGCAAACAATGATTCACATATATTCATAAAATGAAACATTAAGCACAAATAGTGAATCATTCATATATATTCATAAAATGAAACATTAAGCACAAATAGTGAATCATAAATATTTCTCCCCCGTTTACATTATCAAAAAGATTTTTCATATAAATTCAGTGTCACCGATAAAAAAAAGGAATCTCCCCCTATCAAAAAATAAATTTTGCATGGGATTCAACAAAAAAAAAAAAATACAAGGGACATAATAAAAAAAACAAGTCATAAAAGTTCAATAATTTGATTATCAATGTTTTGACACAAAATCAAATGTTTCATTAAAAATTTCTCAAAGCATATGTATTTGAATCTTCGGATAGACGTGAATATAATCAAATACGCATAAGTCGCCAAATTGACAAAGTCAATAAATTCAAGGGCATAATGGTGAATATTTCACAACTCCATACTGTTCAAACAATTTGAATTAAGCACACAACATGAGTTTAATGAAAATATGAGAGACATAAAAGATTGATAAAATAGCACAATTAACACTCTCACTAATGTAATGAAATTACAACATATAAATTTTCAATAGGCGCATTTCAAGTGTTGTTTTCACAAAAAAAAAAACTTTCAAGTGCACAACCATGATACATTTCATAACTCGATGTGTTCAAATAATTTGAATTAGGCACATGACATGAGTTAGAAATAGCGGGGAAAAAAATAGCATTTTACTCAAGCTTTGCCTTTTTCAAGATACGAGCTAAAATTCTAGGAATAATCAACTAAATTGCAATATCCATAAAAATATATCAAAGTTATGATCAAGCATTTTTCGAACAAATAATAAAATAAATTTCAATAAACTTTTATCTCCCACTAAGGGATACCAATAATGGCATATGTGCATATAACAAATAATGTGCATATAACAAATAATCTCCCACTAATTATGAACCAGTTATTAATTATAAAAAAAACTGAAAAAGCAATTTATAACGCACAGCATAAAAATACGAGATACACAAATATAAAATTATTTGCATCGTTATTTTGAGTGTTTTATTTATGGTGATGGGTTTAGTTGTGTATAAAACTTTTTGTACCAATTGGCTCGTTGGACTTTAGCAACAACCGTTAATAAGCCATTATCATTTTTCGTTGGTTATCTCGTTACATGATTGGTCCCGTCAATAATTCCTTAAATTATTTATGCATTTTAAACCCCATGCCACCTAAATATTTGCCTTCGTTATGTATCCATTTATTTAACAGAATGGCGAGATTGGTTTGAATTAGGGGTGGCAATTCAGGTTAGTCGTGTCATTTTCGGGTCACGTTGATTTTTATTTGAGTATAAGATTTGGGTAATCTTAAATCTATACAAGCTAATCGCGTCAATTTCGGGTCATTTCGGGTTATTACCATAAACGGGTTATCGTGTCAAAAATTGTCAGCCCTAGTTTGAATGGAATAGTTTAGTGTTGTATTGTCCACAATTTTACCCTTTGCATAGTTGAGGGGCCATGGAAGCAGTAGAATTTATGCACTATTTATGGCAATTACAAAAGACCCTAATTCACGTAGTATTAGTTATGGAATATATTGTTTTACGCTTTAAAATAGTTGGAAAAAACGTATATATAAATGATTAATATGGAATTGTGTATATATACATGATTGTGAAATCAACCTTAATTTTATTTTTCTATCAGTTGCAAAAAGTTACATCCGCCTATTTTACATTACTTTAACCTATAAAACAAGATATAATTATTTATTCAATATTATCTTATTTTTAATTGTCAGTCGCTAGAGTCGCTTCTCACCCCTTCCACCCCTCTCTATTGCGGCTACAATTGTACTCGTTGAAATTAAGACGAGGGCTTTAGGCGCTCCGTCGGTCCGGGTGGGGTTTGGTGAGTGATGCTCAGGAACGAAATAAAATGGTTTGTACTTGATGAGTATTAAAACACGTTTCATGGACCATTAGGTTTATCTCACTTTATATTTTGGGAAATTATCCAGTCGATTACGATAATTACATGAACTATAGATATTGAAAACCCGAATTCTTAGTTCGCTCAAGTAAAACGTTTCCTATATACCAATCGTTAAAAAGGTGTTGTTTAGAAAGTACAAATTGATGTAATAGAAAGTACAAATCGTTAAAAAAGTGTTATTTCCTTTATTAATGGATCTCTTGGCAATTTTATCGATGTCATTTTTTTTGTCGGTGTAACAAGTCGTCGAGTAGTATCTTTATTTAAGTCTTTACATTCCTAGAATTCAGGTCTAGATATTTTTATTTATTATTTTAGGTCTTTTTTTTTGTTTTATTTTCTTATTTACAAAGATGTATTTAGGTTTCACTTCCATGTGTTTTCAAAATTGTAAAAAGTTCAATAACCATCGAAAATCGCCCATAACTTTCCTGTAATTAACCATCCTTGTTTTTGTACACAATGACTATTGTCCCATATATGATCAACAATTAAAAAAAACATGTGAGTGGTGACAAATAAATCATTTTAAATAGGACTAAATATTTGAGATCCCTTTTTTTAACTGCTGTGTTTCGCGGTTATTTTGGTGGCTGTTGAGATCTAGTAAATTGTTTTTTTTTTCGTGTTTAGTTTCATTTCGAAAATATGGGAGGCCCGTGTATTTTTATATATTCAACCAAAATTTCTTGTAACTAACTTCCTTTATAACCGTTTATTATCACTACTCTTTATTTTCCGATAATGATTAGCCCAGGAGCGACAATAAATACATTTACTTTTGTTCGAGTTCAATTAAATTTTTAAAAATAGAACTAGATACTTGAGACCCCGTTGGTAAAAGCACTCATTCTCTCTCAAACCTATTAAAGTCCCTATAACTTATTACATAAGTACATTTGTGTTGTCAATTTAAGGTAACTTGTCACACCAGCTTTGTACTATTAGTAATGATTGGGAGGTTCGGTTTGTGGACAAATTTTGTGGATTCTTGAATAAGATAAAAATATTTACAAGTTTTTAATGGATTGTGGATGCCCTGGAGGGATCCAAAACATTAAGGTATATGCTTTTAATGCAGTGTGTCTACACAATGTGTCCACGAACCGGGTATCCCTTGCATTTTCCTTGTACTATTACCTTTAGGTGTGCGTTTGCTTCCAGATCCCGTGACATGATATTGCACGTAATAGAATTCCATCAATATCTGCACGGAGGGAGGTATCTATGACGTTACGACAACGTTCAACACTTCGCATTCTGCAGACCAGTTATTCTAACTTGCAATATATTATGTTTTTTTTTCAACATATATTTAGCTATTATTATATAAAAATATATATTTTTTTAGACTGCTAATTTTCTTTTTTATGCTATAAAAATATTTAGCTATTCGTTTTTCTTTTAGGTTGGAGAACTTGAACTCTATTCTGTCACTCAAACTTTGCTTTGTTCGTCCTAATTTTGAATTTAGTATTACATGTTATTGACATTATGTTTATTATTTTCTAATGGATTTGTTTATATTTTGTATAAAAGTAAACCCATTTCCTCAGTCAAAGTCTATTAATTATGGGTTTTTGGGATGGGATTTATGCGTCGTACGGCTTGACGACCCGGCTTTGGCATTTCACTGTTTTTTTTTTCTCGGAATAGTCAAGGGGGGAGATTTATAAGGATGAAATTTTAAATTTAGTCCATTGTAGTATTTGACTTATTCCCGAAATAAAACATTGTCTTTGAGTCATGTATAGAGTTTTTATTGTCACGATCCCACACAATCTATGACATAAAGTTTATTGAAGACGATGTTGCCAAGCTTCAAAGTTAATTCATGCCGATTTTATGGTGCAAATTTTGCGTCTTCATTCAATTGCATTTCGAGATCGCTCATGCATGAATGTGTAATGTTTATGGGACTCGAAAAATATTTTAGGATTTTATTTTATAAATAAATGTTTTTAAAATGTTAAAAAGTGTTTTAAACTGATTAATCATCGTTTATTATGAGATAAACATCAATTAGAGTTGTGTATAACACAAACTCTTGTGTTTCGTGGATCAAACGACATTGCAGGTCGTTCAAGCGAGATGTGCATGTCGTTCGAGCGACATGGACATTCCGTTTGAGCGATGCAGATCTCGTTCGAACGATGTGCCACCTCAACTTTGATATTTAAGGCGTGTTTCACTCAGAAATTCGAGAGTTGCAGAACCAGAAAAATTGTTTACATATAGTGCGTATTTTGCACGAGTTTTCTATTGTTTTTAAACCCTAAAAATATCCTAGAGTTTAAAGATCCAAGCATTCATTCACTTATATGATAGTGATCTTTGTTTGTACCATTAAAGTTTCTTCATCATTGCTGAACAAGTTATTTCGTTGGGTTTTACGGTGAAAAAGCGAAGGAGTTTGTGTTCAACATCGTAGACGTTTATAAAGCCATATCGGTGGACACCGAGACATACATGGACGCGTGTGTTGTGGATGAGTATCGTGGAAAGGATTTCTACGTGGGCAATGTGGGTGAGCGATTTAAGGTTCAGGATAGCGTGAACGCTCGTGGGGATCGATTTGTTAAAGTAAGTCAATTGTTTGTACTATGAAAAATCGTATCATAGTATTTGTCTGGCTTGGGTCGTCCGAGATTTTTTACCTTAGTGGTATCTTCGTACATCTGGCGTTGTGGACTAGATTTTATTTTACCTACTATATTCCACCTAGATACATGGTTAGGATTAAACACGATAAACTTGGTTTAAAGTAAAATTACTTCACACAACTTGGTGCGTAATTAAAAGTTGGATAATCTTGGAAAAAGTTGAGTTTGATTAAACACGCACAAAAAGGGTCTTTCACTAACCGTAATTATAGGTATCAATGGCAGTTAAATGACATGCGATATCACTATTATCCGACCATATAGAGGAACATTTCCACTACTATTGCGAGACAGCCATTATACATTTTCCATATTGGAGTGACCCTTAAAAAATTATAGGAAAAAATGAAAGTAAACAAAGATTTGGGGATAAATGTGTGTTCCCACAAGTCAAGGTTAAATCCTATATATAAGATGAAACTCAACTCATCTAAAAACAGTTCAACTATCTAGGCAATTGTAGTACCGTTTTAATTCATTTACTTCCAAACACATGCTTGAGTAAAGTAAAAAATCAAAAGTACTTTTTACCCATACCTATCGGCACGAGGAGGTATGTGACGTTTAACACATCCCTATATTTGGAAAAATCACCTTTTCCCTTTTTTGTTATTCTTTTGATTTGACAAAGCCTTAGAGTTCTCTGTTATTTATATAGGCAGTTAAAATTTGAGTTTTACTCTGATTTTACTACTACTACTACTATAAGAGCATGGATTTACACCAAGTTATTAGATATAATGTATGAAAATGATTTTACATTCCTCATGTTTTAGTTTTTGCATTATTTCGAAACAAATGTCAAAGTGTGTGTTTTAGTTACTTTTAGTTGTAATTGCATATCATTGAAGACAAATATAAAACACTTCGACAAAGAGCTACTTAATCAGTAAAATTCAGACTATTTTTCTCAAGTTCAACTTTGAAGTAAGAAATTGAGACGATAAAACCTCTTTAAAAGCAAGGAAAATCATTTCTTTTTTTACACTTTTACAAGGGGTTAGATTGTTTAGTCTTTCATTTGAACGATAAACCTCTGATATGGAAGGATCATCACACGAGAGCCTTTTATATGTAGAAAACATGCTTTGCATGAGAGATCTCTTGTACGGAGGGTGCTTTGCAAGAGGACTTTAATTGACAAAGATAACCCCTTGTAGTAAAGAAACAACACGTGGGAAACATATTGTCCCGAAAGACCTTATTTGAATGAGGTCTCCCTAGTTCGAACGAGAGGCCAGTTTATGTTGAAAAACATGATTGCGTGGTTATCCGATGCCTAAAAGTGTAAATTGATGCGCCCATGCATTTTTAGTAAAGAGCCTCGACCAGTTTTACAAAACCTTAATTGACTTTAAGAGAGTTGTTTCATTATTTCATTATTCCAAAGTAAACTTTTAATTTACAACGCCCTCCAGTCTTCTTCATTAGCCTTAGATTTCAACACTAACAATCAGGTAGGTGATTGTCATTTGCTGATACATATGGGAAAATCATCACCAACTGGTTACTGAGGTATGGGGATTGTTCAAGGTGTATCCTACCATGGCGAACCTATGGTTAATACGCATAAGGGCACCAAAGATCAGAACCATCAAAGGGACTTCTTGGCAGACATTAATGTCATACATATAAGACCATTTTATTTCTATTCAAGTCCCATAAATATTATTTAGTATGAGTGAATTAGGGGGTTAGGGCAATAGTGGGTTTTCTAGCAAAGGTTTCTACTAAAAAATCCTTTTGCATTTTTTATGATTGATTTAGCTTGTGAATTTATTTACTAATCACCCACATGATAAATTGATCTAATTAATTTTATCCAACAAATTAAAATTAGTTCAATTGACAAGGATTTAATTTTTCAAGACATGTATTTAATTATTTAAAATAATTTATTTGACCTAGATTGATAGGGCACATATATTTTTAAAGTGGTATTAGAGCGAGTCATTATGATGAATCTAGAGGGTATGTCTGTTGAGGGTAAGTTAATAATGCATCCACCCGTGTTTGATGGTAGAAAGAAACTATGCATACTTAAAGCCGTGAAAAACATTTTTTCCTAAAATTCAAAGATTAGATGGTGAAAATCGTTAGGTTGTTACCACTTCGGTTCCTTCCCCACATCTTAGCATTCAAAGTTATTAAAGGTATAAATAATATGAATGCATAGGAGATCATAGGTTCCATTCAAACCTTTAACTTTGAGTTTGAAACCTATACGCTTCCTAAGAAAGAGAAGGACCGCGTTACAAGCATAAAAAATGATCCCTTTATCTTGGATGAAGATTTCCGTGAAAATGAGGTTCAGTTTGCCCTATTAACAAAATAGTACAAAAAGTTTTTCAAATTAAATTCTTAAAAGCTTATATCCATTAAGAAATCAGGAGAGACCAATAAATTCAATAGTAGACGTCACTGTAAGTCCCTAGGTTAAAATCAATTATAAGAGGACAGAGGGAAGTGCTTTAAATTACATGGTAATGTGCACATGACACGTGAGTGTCCCACAAGGCTATTATGGTTTAAGTAATTTAACACAAAGATTAAAGTTTAGCGTTTGTATTGTTGATAGTCGTGAATGCGCGGTTCTTGTGGTTGCCAGCTGGCCCACTCTCAACACATTTTGACCGGTAGCGTGTGATGTGTGCTGCTACGTTATTTCGACCGTATGGTCCCCCAGCATTTATTTATTTTGCCTTTCTTTTCAGTTACCGTTTTTACCCATGTGCCTCGATGTGTCCTCCCATTTTTGACCCCAGACGCTCCGGGCGTTTTACGTTTACACCCATTTGCGAGCTGGTAATTACGAAGGGACCTGGGTCTGCATTTTTGGAGCCTATAAATTGAGCGTTGGCTTGTTCCTCATTTTAGGGTTTCGATATTTACAAAAATGGTCGAAGCCCAGGCCATTTTTTCCACCAGCTTTCTCATTCCACATCTTTCGAAAAGCTTCCATTACTGACTGCCACCTTACATTTATCTTTTATCCTTTTTTGTAGGATGTTTGTTGGTGTATCATTTGTGGGTTTGAGACCAACAACCTGTTGAGTTTTCTGGCTTTGGAGTTTTCTTTTAAGATTTGAAAACTTGAACGAATTTAGTACGCTTGTGGAGTCTATTTGGCCCTGTGAGTATTTCTTCCTTTCTCTTTTAAATAAAATATTTCGAAAATATATTATACATAAATTATTATATATCTAAACTTACTAGTACGATCTGCAAACTATATATATCTATATATATAACGTTTACTGAGTTGGTGTTTGTTTAAAACTGATTTGGTTGTTGTTCAAAACAATAAAACTTTTACTGAGTCGGTGTTTGTGTGTTTAGATCTATTAAAATTGAACTTATTTTTTTTCCTTTGTCTATATCGTCTGCCGTTTTTTTGTATTAAACAGATCTATAACGTTTGACAGTTGGGTGTTCTGAATCGTATAATTTTTTTACGGTTGCGTTATCTCCTTTAAATCCGAGTTAATATACGGTAGTGTCGGCTGCTTTAAATTATAATGTTTCGGTGTGTCAGCTGCTTTAAGAACAATTTGTATCTTTGTTAAGAACAATTTAATTTGACACCTAAACGAAAAGGTGTCTGTGTTTATTTTCTTATGTCCGCTGTTTCTTTTATTTGAACTGATTTGTTTTTTGGGTCTGGTATATCTTGATTACTGATTTTTTTCGTGGTCGCTCGCTTTTTCACTATAAGTTTTACTAATCAAGTTGTGTGATATGACATAGATGTCTAAGTTTTCAATTACGAATCTCCAAGCTAAGGCGGCTTCAGAATTCTTCAGTTTTAAATTGTCTAAAAATAAGAGAGAAGTTAAGCGTAAGTACTTATTTTGTTGAAAAATAATTGTGCAATATAATGTTATTTTTGGTAACAAATTTTATTTGTTATTTTTATAGGAAAAATAAAGGCGATGAAGGCCATAGGACTGCCTCCCGATATCTATAATATGGAGGGTTACAGTGCATTGCATGTATGAGTCCTTAAAAATGTCTTAGGTATATTTAATTTTTTTGGTCAAAGAATAGATGTTGAAGGTTGATACCGAAGATTTTTTTGGAAATACCCCTCTTCTTTTTGCGGTGAGGACGGGAAATTTGAGTGCTGTTCAGTTTTTGCTGTCCCAGAATCATAACGTCAATGTTTATAACAATTCTAAATTTACCCCGTTGCATTTTGCAGTTAGTTTGGGTAATTATTTTATTAATTTATTTTTAGTGACTCTACTATTTTATTGTTTCAGTTTCTTAAATATGTTTTATTGACCTTTTGCAGGTAATATCCATATTTTTCGACTGTTAATTGAGAGGGGGGCGATTGTTGATCAAGTTGTGAAACACAGACACCTTTAGCAAAATGGATTGGATAACCAGATACGGGTTTCACAACTTGATCAACAACCTCCCCCTCTCAATTAACAGTTGAAAAATATGAAAATTCCCTACAAAAGGCCAATAAAACATATTTAAAAAACTGAAACAATAAAATAATAGAGTCACTAAAAATAAATTAATAAAATAATTACCCGAACTAACTGCAAAATGCAACGGGGTAACTTTAGAATTGTTATAAACATTGACGTTATGATTTCGGGACAGGAAAAACTGAACAGCACTCAAATTTCCCATCCTCACCGCAGAATGAAGAGGGGTGTTTCCAAAAAAATCATCGGCATCAACCTTCAACATGTCTTCTATGTCCAAAAAATCAAATATACCTAAGGCATTTTTTAAGGACACATACGTACAATGCACTGTAACCCTCCATATTATGGATATCGGGAGGCAATCCTATGGCCTTCATCGCCTTTATTTTTCTTAAAAAAATAACAAATAAAATTTGTTACCAAAAATAACATTATATTGCACAATTATTTTTCAACAAAATAAGTACATACGCGCTTGACTTCTCTCTTATTCTTAGACAATATAGAACTGAAGAATTCTAAAGCCGCCTTAGCTTGGAGATTCGTAATTGGAAACTTAGACATCTATGTCATTTCACACAACTTGATAAGTAAAACATATATTGAAAAAGCGAGCGACCACGAAACAATCAATAATCAAGATATACCAGACCCAAAAAACAAATCATTTCAATTAAAAGAAACAGCGGATATAAGAAAATAAACACAGACACCTTTTCATTTAGGTGTCAAATGAAACTATTTGTATTTTTATTATTGCATATTATAATTTTCGTTTTATTTACGTTCAAATTATTGATTTATCATCGATTAAGTTAATTAATATTTGCTAGATATAAGGCAGCTTGATTAATTTATGTTAATTAATTCTGATTTTTCTGATAAATTGAGAATATGATGTTTCTTAAAGGAGTGAACGAGTCGTCGAGTTATTAAATTTCATCCTCGTGGCCACTTCTTTGAGACGCGATGCAATGCGATTCAGGTTTTGATTCCGCATCGTTCCTTTTCTTTATTTTTGTAGGAACTTTTTCACCGACTATTTATTTTATTTTCAGGTGGCATGCTTGAGCAAATCAGTTTGTCAGTTCTATTTAAGATTCTTGTGTTAATGCCTCCTAAAGGTTGACAATTTTCTGATTCCAGGCTTGTATTAGATTTTTGATAAATGATATTCTAGAGAAGGCATTGAGATGATCCACTGTAAATGGTACTTGGTTTTTTATATTTTCAATCGCAATTTTTGAATTTTTTTTTGAAAGAATGAAGGAAGGAATCTAAAATCCAAATTCCATATTGACAAAACCCTAAATAATACATTTTTGGGAACTACTCATAATAATGATACAAATAATTTTATGTTCGAGTGTTTCTATTTTTCTGCTCTGTAAGTGACTGTTTTTAAATTTTTTTTATAAAATTAATATCTTGTTCCGTAACTAATTTAACAAATTCATATAAGTTACTTTTTTTTTATGAAGAATGTATGAAATTTTATTTTTTGAATTTCATATTTTTTTTTGTTTTTAAAATTAACTAGTTTTTCTTGAAAAGACTATTATTTAAATTTTTTGACATTTTTTTTGTGAGACAAAACAGATATGCTTTTGAAGTCCTAAGATATTCTCTTATTTATGGTTCTTAAGCCTGATCTATGCGCTATAGTTTGAGGCAACAAAATTAATTTAAAAACCAAATTAAATTTTTTTTATAAAATTAATGACTTGTTTAGTAACTAACCAAATTAATAGCTTTTTTATAAAATTAAATTTCTCAACATATCCTATTTGTACATACAGTGAAATATTCACTATATGTTTACAAATATGATTTATTGGAATAAAAATCTTATTTCATGATACTTGATGGAGCAAAAAAAAGATGTTAGGACCTATAAAATTACATGCTTAGGAAGCAGAACTAATTTGATGAAAAATTTATAAAAATTGTTTTTTTTTTAATTATATATATATTTTTTGTTTTTAAAATTAACTTGTGTTTCTTGAAAGACTTTCAAATAAAATGTTTTGACGTTTTTTAGTCAGACAAAAGCAGATATGATTTTGAAGTCCTTAGTATTCTCTTATTTGTGGTTACTATAGTTTGAGGCAATCAAATTAATTTTAAAACCAAATGATCTCAACTGTATATCTTGAGTAATCCTAAAAATCTGCCGTCGTCGTTTCAAAAGGAATGAATACCGGTTCTGGTTTTTATCAAAAACCGTGGGCGGTAAAATGGAGTGGAATCCAGTTGTAAAGCAATTGAAAAACTTACCGTTGGACAAAATTGACACAGGGTGTCGTTTAATAAAGCTAAAAATCAAACACGATTTTGAGATAAAATCTATGGGCCACGCTATTGGTGGCCCTTGTCAACTACCGATGGGTCAAAATGACATATATACAGTGTCATGGAATAATTAATTACGACATCAGATATGGCCACAAATAAGGCATGGGTCAGCGTGTAAAAGCTATGGCAATGTAATATAAGAATATATTATAAAAGACAAAAAGGTACATGGCAATGAGTAACAATCATATTTATATATATAGTATATATAATATCATATATACGCATATATACACTACCTGTTAAACCAAGGGTAAAATCGGCGTTAACATTGAGACATGCCAAGGCATGGGGAACACGCCGTCAGACTATAGGCTATGATATGCCTAGTCTTAGACACCAGCAGTTAAAAGACTACCACAAATCATCTATAGGCTAGACACATGGCTGTTCGGTCAAAACAGCATGGCATGAAGTTGATAACTTCCTATAGCCGAAAGTGGGTCATGATAATGACCAACAAAATTTATAATATCTAATAACAGCTAACATGTAAACATAACATATATTATATAACATACACCAAATCATGTGTATTCTTAAAAGGCCATGTATGCATATATTAACCTATAATACTATATGAACATACAGGCATACATACAACCATGCCAACATATATGGTTCTAGTCAAATCTGTACTAGCTTAGATAATACCATGGCACCTGTTAGGTGGTCAAATCGGCCAAGGCTAAAACAACAAATGAACTATCATTATATATAAAATAACAGTCGCACTTACTAAAAGTTAAAAAAAAAAAAAAAACGGTTTCGACGAAATATTTATAACTTCAAATTTTTATTCTGAAAATTTTATTCTCAATACTTGTGTGAATAGTATATTATTATGTGATATCATATATTTGTCTCTAGATTAAAGAGATATAAAAAGATTGATTGGATCTCATCCCGGGAGATTAAATTCGGACTAAATTGTGATAAATTTATTAAAGTGAAAATGATGAGTAAAAAATTATATGAGTATATATATTACTTTGGGTATCGAGGGCATAATGGACCTTAACGACCAACATTGCCAAGGAGTAGTGTATCGAGGGGGTTCCTTGTTTGGATTTCGCTTTGCGAGACATCCCACACATGAAACGCAATGCAATATTGAGAGTGGGGAGAAGTTATTCTTTAGTACTCATATTATATATTAGTATATATCTCTCTCGATAATCGACATTGCCTAGGAGTAGTGTATCGGGGGGGTTCCTTGTTTGGATTTCGCTTGCGAGACGTCCCACGCACGAAATGCCGTGCACTGTTGAGAATTGAGAATAATAAATTTATTAGTGATAAAAATTTGGGGGTTAAATATGTCATGCATTGAGGGCATAATGAATCTCGAAAATCAATACTATCAAGGAGTAGTGTAACGGGGGGTTCCTTGTTTGGATTTCGCTTTGCGAGACATCCCACGCACGAAACGCGATGCAGTATTGAGAGTTGAGAGAAGTTTAATCCTTAGCATTTAGATGCTAATAACTCATGTAGTTAATAAATAGAATCTATTTAATTCTAGTAATAGAATATGTTTATGTATGTGTGTATTTATAAGTTATAATTTGAGATGTACGTGGGGTATATTAGGATAGGAAGTTATGAATTTATTTTAGACGATGGGTTTACGCGACAGTGAATTTTGGGCATAGGTTAGATTGAAACTGTCCCTAGAGAGAATTGGGTAGTTAGTTGAGGATCACGTGCATACATTTAGGTGTGAGTTTTAGTTGAGAGGTGAGTCGAATTTTCTGGAGAGTACGACTCCACCTCGATCATGTTATATTGCATTTAAAATTATTATGCATTTTAATGCACTTGCTATAAATGTTTTCACACCTCGGGCTCTGACCCATTTATATTTTCCTCTTGTTATATATATTGTATTATTTTAGGTGTCCTTCTGTAAGTACGCCATTGATGATATCCATCCTGTGTATTAGTGGAGCTGTGGAAGTAGCGGACTGTTACAGGATTTTGATATTGATGATTTCTATCCTTTTGTATATCTAGATTATGATTCAGTTGTATATGGGGTTTCCACCCATTTGTAGTAGTGGTAGTATCTTATTTATATTTCTTTTCTCATATGATTGTATTGTCTGTGACCCGACAGCATATTCGGGTATTTTTTTCATTTTGTCAACTCATGTTGTAATTTAGAATTACTTCTTCTCATTATTAATTGTGAGCTTGTTATCATGTTTAGTAGTTGTTACGTTGTTGGTTGATTGTTACATTATATGTTTTAAAAAAAAATTGGCACCCTCTTTTTGTAGTATTGGGTAGTTAGCCTTGTTTAGTTGTTGTATCGTCAGTTGATGCTGAGAATGATCCACTTGTGATTCCTGATTATTTTAGTATAGGGCTGGCCACCAGTTATTATTTTAAGGGGGTTGTCACACTAACCTTTCCAACGGTCTACCCTGAGGGCGATTCTGACTTACTGTTTGAACGAATGACCTCGTCTGACGATTTCCCGTCCAAAGGACCGACGAGCGCTTCCAAGACCCATTTGACCCAAAGTCATCTCCCAGATTTGGGAGAGGTTCAAAGGACTCTTGAAGGTCTTTGAATTACCTTTCCAACGGTATGCCCCGTGGGGATCAACGGATTGCGTTCTATGACCATTTTTTTGGAAAATCTGCACGAAACTGCCAAACGGCAGGCTCAGACACTTGCCTATTGGCAGTGTGCCTAGGCCACCTGCCAATTTGCAGGTCTGGGAGGTAGCCGATTTGCACCTATCCTCACCCTATAAAAGTAGGCCCTGACTTCACTTCCAAGGTAGAGCTCAGATCCATCACCCTCAGTGATCTTAGCAATTCTCTCTCGAAATCAGCGTAGTTTCCATATCCAACCCCATTTCCAACATTCCTTTCCATCATCTTTTTACCAAACTTGGTAAATCAACCATCCATCATTATCATCCAAGTGCAAGGGAAGCTCTTCAAACTCCAAGATCAAGCACAAGATCTCTAAGAAGGTCGAAAATTTCTCACTTTCTCTTTAAATTCTCTTAATTTTGCATTAGATTATTTCATTACTTAGCATTTTATTTCTTTACATCACATTCCTTAATATACTGTTTATTAGTATTATTTCGCATACCTTATTTTTCATATAAAAACCTAAAACCCAAAGAAAAAGCGGGTTTGCTCATAATTCCAAACGGGAATTCTCATATTTTTCTCACACTAAAACACCTTTTTCTACACACACACATATAAGAGAAATGTCTGGTTTTATTTATGGGATAAAACTCACCCCTCAAATCGCATGCGAACTACGTGGACTTTGATGACTCTATAGGCTACGTAGGCGTCTCGGGATAAAACCCGAGACTCGAGTCCTAATTTTCCCAATTTTCCAATTTCTTAATTCCTTAATTTTCTAAATCTCTTACCGTTATATATATATATATATATATATATATATATATATCCCACACGTATTATCATTCCGTTATAACGATCAATACCATGATAAGCGCACAAATTATACTTTATAATATCACTTTCAAGAACATTCCTACGGATGGTTCACTCTATCTCTTCTATGATGTGAGCTGACGATTCCTATCTCCATTATATATACACGCGCACACATTTCACGGAGAAATAAAGGAAAATAATGCCACAAACTCATGAGAGACCGCAAGGACAGAATGGGTGCCTAACACCTTCCCATTTTGTAACTTATCACCCGAACCCTCTGAACTATTTGGTTTCATATGCAACAATATGTCTTCAATGTCGTCTCTCAGGACGACAATATTTTTCTTTTGTCTGTTTTGAGTAAAATAGACTAGAGACTCCATCTCTCTATATTTACCCCACACCAACGATGGCCAAAGCATTCCCAGACGAAATGCGAGACCTTTCTGAAAAGAGGGAGAGGGTTGAAAAACCCCCGCATCCCCCCACTCCGGATCGGGATGGCCACAATAAGTTTAAATAATATGATGATATTTGTACAAAAGTAGGAGAACTTGGAAAGAACATATATAAGTTTTCTTAATTTTAGGAATATAAAAATAGATTTTTCACAACATTAGGTATATTAAGCATGATGATTCGATGATATAAGTCAACAAAGGAGATATTAAGGATACATGAATACATTATTTCAAGATATTATTAACTGGCTATCAAGGGGAAGAGTAGATAAAGAAAAAATGAAGGACATTCAAGAAAAACACTTGACTAAATTAGAGTATCATTGATTAGGGACAAAGAATATATAATAGTTATAATTATGTGGTTGTAAGTTAATAAGTTATACTATGAAAATCTGGGAGTGAGTAAGTAAACATAAATTGAGAGTGAAAATAACTTTATCAAATAATTAGTGTGAGTTATACTTGGCAGGTAAATAATGGAAGATATTTATTTATTACGAAAATTAAGGAAAATTCATAGAGAGGAAAAAAAATGAACCTATATATAGTCTTCTTAAATTTGGAAAATGCATATGGTATAGGGTGAAAAGATATAACATGTTGGTTTTCAATTGAGAAAATGAATTATTATTATTATTATTATTATTATTATTATTATTATTATTATTATTATTATTATTATTATTATTATTATTATTATTATTATTATTATTATTATTATTATTATTATTATTATTATTGGCATGATCAAGGATTTGTATCATTGATCCATGACTATAATAAGAAAACTTGTATAAAATCATGAATTTTCAATTACTCTAGGTGTATATCAATATTTGGTTTAAGTCCTTATCATTTTTTCTTAAGTTATATATTAATTGATGAATATAATATGAGCTGTTTTGGTGTAAGAAATTTACATACGATATTATATAATGTTTAAAACTAAGGCATAGATTAATGTAGTAATGGAATGATGGTGACTAACCCTGTCATTTTGAAATTTTGAAACAAGCGGATTAAGCCTCATATAATTGAAACAAGTAGAAGTAATCCTAAGTATATGAAGTACACTTTTAGTAACATGGGAAGAACAATTGGGGATGTGGTTAAACTAAAGGGTAAAATATACCTAGAATTGGTTGTTTTATTTATTTAACCTCAGTCATTCATAAAGAGGGATATTTAGTGATGATGTTACCAATGGTATTAAATAAATTAGGTCAAGTGAAGAACATCCACATGAAATTATATGACAAATATATACTTGTGAAGGTTAAGGGAAAATTATATAAGACGGTCATCGGTTTTGACATGCTATATGGTATGGAGTGTAGTGCTACTAAGAAATAAAATATTCAAAAAATGATAGTCAGAGATGTTAAAATGGATGTTTAATAAAACTCAAAATTATAAAATTAAAAATAAACTAATCCATGAATTAGTGTAAATGCCTCATTAAAAAATATATTGTGAGAAAACTGTTTCAGATGGCTTGAGTACGTTAAACTATATCAATAAGTCCCTCGTAACAGCTAGTGATTTGGTTTATATTGATGGTAACGCAAATTGAATATGTATACCAAAAATGATTTGGTGGCTTATTGTTAAAAGGACTCGTACAAATTAATCAAGAACATTGCTCGTACGGAGTTAATAAAACCATTGTGCTAAATTGAGAAAAATAGAGAAATAAAATTCATGTGGTTGGCCTAAATTATTGAATTTTTTTTTTTGTTGGGTGAAGTTGAGCACGAAAGATATAATATCAAGACTTGTTTTAATTGATTTGAAATTTATCACCCAATAGTTTAAATATTACATTATTAGTGTCAAAAATAAAAAAATAAATGTAAAGACTCGAACTCACCTCTAAGTGTTTGGAGACGAACCTTCTTTACCTTCTCAATCCCCTTATGAGAATTTTGTAGAGTCTCTCATGCTTCTTTGGCGGTTGTGGCAAACACAATTTTCTCAAACGTACCTTCATCCAATGCTTGGTGAATGAAAGTGAGAGCCTTTTGATCCGTCCTTCTTACTTCTTTTAATCTATCCTTTTGAGCTTGGGATAGAGTGGCTTCATCTTGAGGCTCATTGTAGCCTTTTTCAACGATCTCCCAAACATCTTTAGAAGCGAGTAACACCTTCATCTTGATACTCCAATGGTTGTAGTTGTCTTTGGTGAGTTGAGGGATTTGGAAAGGAACCATACCATTAGCCATTTTAGAACCTTGGCTCTGATACCACTTTGTTGGAAGAGGTTGTTTATATATTTAGGAGAGGGAGAAAAATATATGAAAAGAGTGGAGAACTATTTGGTGAAAGGAACTCTTTTATTAGAACTCACTCAATTTTGCTTGATACAAAATGTGGAGACAACACCCCTATTTATACTATCCTCCAACTCAAACGAATGGTGGAGATTAAATTTACATCAAGGGTCAAGATTGAATCTCTAGAACCTTCTACATCTATCTCCACTAATCTACTATTTCTTACACTCTCCAAAATACACAAGAGGGATCTAGAATGTTCTTTGGAAAATATCACACTTAATGGATCTAACTTTATGGAGGCCCAATACTAACTAATTAGTCAACCCAAACATTAACCCAAAAATACAAACTAATAAAGCCCAATTATTTTAATTCCAAAACAAGTTTAATTTTCAACAACTCCCCACTCTTTCAACTTATCATTATTCGAGAGTTTGTTATGAAAAGCAACCCACAATATAAATACACATTTAGGAATTTTTTTTGGAAACCAAATTGTTCTATGCCAATTAACAATACTCTTTCTTTGTCTTAGATTATCATAGGTCACTTTACAAACTGTATTTACCATCTTTGGTAATTTTCCAACTCACCCAGTATTCACAACTTCTTTGAGTAGTGATGAGAGTTCTGGAGAGATCCACCAAATCATTAGAGATAGGTTTACGGAAATTGCAACCAAAATTATTAATATATTAAGACGATTTAGCTTTAAGATTACTCACTGCATCATTAACAATTATATTCCCATAGGCATTGATTAGAGGACTCTATTTATGCCAATTATCTAGCCAAAAGAATGACTTTTTACCATTGCCAACATGATACTTAATAATTCTCCTAGCTTGATCCCTTAATTTTCATAGCTTTGTCCAAATTCGGGAAGATTTAGCTTGAAATCTGAATGTCCAAGTAGAATCATGTTTGATTATCACAGAGTGCATCCATTTTACCAGTAAAGAATCTTTCTTTCTAGAAATACCGCAAATATGTCTCAACATACAAGAATTATTCCAATCAATTAAATTTTATAAATAGTCCCCCTTTTCCAAAGGACAATAAATATCATCCCAAGCAACTTGAGACCCATATTTATCAAGTTTAATCCCTGACCAGATATACGTTCTTAAAATTTGATCAATATCCTTTATAACTCTCTTAGTAAGTACTAAGATACTAATCCAATAAACATTAAAACTCCTAAGAACAACAATTTCTAATTAGATTCCACAGCATACGAAGACTAAATTTTACCCATCAATTTCTCAACTAGAACTTTACAATCGTGAGATTTAAGTCTTGTACATATAAGAGGAACTCCAATATATTTAACATGAAGCATACCAAATCTCATATTCATAATACTAGTCAATCTGTTCTTTCCAAATTATCCACCCCAGTAATAAAAATTTCACTTTTAGCATAACTAGATCCAAACCCAGACACTATTTGAAATCCGAAAGAACTGTATCAATAACCACTAACGAATTCTGATTAACTTTAGTAAGGATGAAAAGATCATCAGCAACTAAAACATGTAAAAGATTCAACTCCTCATAATTAGGGTGAAAAGAATAATCACTTCCGCTTATTTTATCACAAAAAATCCATGAGAATGCCTCCATGATAAGAAGAAAAAGATAAGGATCCCATCCACACCTCCATTAACATTGACAGAAAATCTAGTAGTCATAAAACATTATTGAATCCATTGTATAAAATTTGGGTAAAATCCATGGCCTTTAAAATATCTATGGTAAAATCTCATTAAGCTTTCAATAAATCAATCTTTAAGGAACGTCTAGATAAACCACTGTCTCAATTAAACCCCCTAAAAACTTCTTTCCTTAGGATAATATTATCACATATGTTTCTTCCTTTAATAACCGTTGACTGTTTATTCCTCACCAAATAAGGAATAATTCCTCCAAGTCTATTCACCAAAAATTTTGATATGACTTTGTAGGTAATATTACAACAAGAGATTGGTCTAAAGTCTTTCATAGTATTAGGGTTAGGAACTTTAGGGATAATGCTAATCACAGTACTGTTCCATTCTGTAAGCATCCTCCCATAGTTAAAAAAGACAGCACAACAAAACACATCTCATCACCCATAATATCCAAATTACTTTGAAAGAACCCAACATTGTACCCATCTGGCACAGGGGATTTTTTTTAGAATCTATACTGAATAAGGAAGCTTTAATCTCAACATTATCAACAAGGACCTTAAGTGAGTCAATTTGATTAGCATTCAACCATCTTTGTCTTATCATTCTAAGTCCTTCAAAAGCTGGTCCACGACTACCTACATCATTACCAAGCAAGTTTTTAAAATATCTCATGGCTTACCTTTGAACCTCCTTTTGCCCAAAACAAACATTACCATCCTTATCATTTATAGAAAGGATTTTATTTCTACTATAATAAATTTTGACTTTTTATAGTAGAAAGATGTGTTCTTATCCCCAAGACCCAACCAATTAATCCTAGATTTCTGCTTAAAAAATTGCTCTTCCAAATCTCTCAATTCGAAATACTCAATTTGGCGCTTCTTCTTGGCTTCAATCAATTCTTCATTACCCCCATCACATATAAGTCTGTCACACCCCACTGAATTTTGGCATCGGCCGCCACCAAAACTGAAACGGGTGTGAGTAAATTAAATATCATCCTTAGCATGTGACAGATATGAGACATATAAAAATTTAATCCACAAGATAAATAATTTGATCAGTCCCAAGTACTAATAACATCCAACTGATAGAGCACCAAAGTGCGATATAAAACCCATCACATGCAATCTCCAAATATCTCAATAATTAAATAATTAAAACTCAACTAAAATCTCAAAACAACTTTGGAACCGAATGACCCAATATAACTCAAATGTAGTCTCATAATAAATACGACGAAATATGAAAAAAAGTATCTAACTATTAAAGCAATAAAAATAGCTCCAGCTGCATCTCCAAAAGATCTCCAATAAATCCTATGCAGCTACTCCGAATTAATTCCTGAAAAGATTAGTCAACGCATGTGTTAGAGCCAAAGCCCCGAGCATGATTAGCTACTCCTCTCAATTAGGGTCCTTGAACCCAAACAATAGTGTTATATATATCAACCATAACAGTGGAATATTTCAATTAAAGAGATAATTAACTGCCAAAAATACACTACTAACTACCCATAAGGTTTCTTTAAAGTGTGCCACACCAATCTTATTTTAATTTACCCGCATTTCCAACAATGTTAAATTTAATTACATGGACCACAAAGATGCTTTACCAAGATACACTTCCCCTTGTCAAAGCTACCATCTGACCCATTTTAAACTGTTGGTCCTCGCGATATGACAAGGTTCCACCCACACACTCGTACCTTTGTCAAGGCAGTCGTCTGATCCGGTTTTATCCTGCGATCCTCGCGATATGACAAAGTTTCACACACGACACGACATAAATCATCCTCTGACCCGTTTAAATCGTCGGCCCTGACACATTATGTCTCCAATAAATTTTAATACTCGTTTTAGTCCTGCAGTATTAATTTTCAAAATTTCTCAGACTCATTATTCAAATTTAGTTTTCCCCACCCTTAAAAGTGATGTGAAAATCCTCAAAATACCCCTTAGTCCCATCTAAGAGTTCTCAAACACAATTCATCATATCCTAAGTATAGTATGACTATAAAAATTTCACTCCACATGGACGCCAATTTTAGGCTAAAGTAGCGATGGTATAATGTAGAAATTCAGCCCCCACCCCAAATTATATAACCCGCATAGACTCACACTAACTAGTCCCATACCTATAAAGCATAAATCGCAACTAAGGCCTACTTACTAGTCCCATAATTAGAAATTATGCTATAAAAAGGGTGAAAACAAATTACCTACATTACCCAACGTTCGCGAGTTATCAAAATTATAATAATTTCATAAAATGGCACCATTAACAACTTATAACAATATTCATAACAACATTCAATTCCCAATTGCTTAATTTTAATTATATGATTGAAATCAAGGAAACATAAATATTGTGATTTTTAGAATAATAACTACATGCAAGTCCTATCATGATTATTATTAACCAACACAAGTAACCAAATCAATATAGGGTTTTTCCATGAAATAACAAAATTTACTTTCTAAGGGCTCCTCTACATGCACATACCCGTAACATAATCAGTGATCCAAACGCTACCCAAGGAACAACAAGGTTATGAGTATTAGGTGATATTAATATTTCATGCAAAACAGTCCCAATATTTATTTCTTTAAGAATTACATTCATAAGTTATTTTAGAAAGCATGAGTTTAATGGAGGCTACAATCAAGACATATAACACTAAGGAAAAAGAATAGGATAAACATGCCTGTGATCAGATGTAGAAAAATTGATTAGAGATTCAAGTTCCTCTTGAAAAATGGATCAAATACACCTCTTGAATAAACTTGGTACAGATTAGTCTATGCCTTCAAAACTGAGCTTTAAAAAGTGGTTTTAATGGAGGCTAGGGTTTGGAGGTGGAAGATGATGGAAAAATAGAGAGTATGCTGCTCAAGGGTTTGTAGAACATGTGTTTTAAAAACCTAGCCCGGAACTCCATTTATATAATAAGGTTGAAGAGTTTAAAAATTACAAAATTCGCCAAAACAGTAGCCTACAGCGCACAAAATCTGAAGGGGTGGATCGATCGAGCCCCTAGAGTCGATCGATCGATCACTCAGGGATTTTGATTCTACCAACTTAAAATAATTTAAGGGATAATTTTTTTTTAAATCATTTAGAAATTCGTTTTAACTCCGATTTTGAAACCGGTTGAAAATCTCGTCTTCAAAAATAATTCTCAACATTTATAATCAAGAAAAATATTTAAATCCAAAATTTTATTTTCCTCCATTTTCTAGAAATTAAATTAAAATACCCAACAGTTACGTGGGTTGTTACAAAGTCTCTCATATATAACATTAAATTCAATTTGCTTGGCGTTAACTCTAAATGATATAATAGAATAACACTTAATATTCAACTCTCTAAAATCCTTTTTGATTAATTTCAACTTCTTAGCAAAAATAAACATAGGATTACCATTAACATGAATATCTTAACCTCTCTTTAATACATCCTTAAAAGAGTTATACATCATCCATAAATTGAAAAACTTAAAAGGCTTATTAACCCTTTCCTTATCTAAAAAGGAAAAAATCAAAGAAAACCAATAGAGGCCATAAGAGAGGAACAATAGAGGATTCTTGGACCATTCAACACCATTCTTGCACTGCCATTACAACCGAAGTGTGGATCGGAAAGGGAGGAAGACACTTTGATCATCTAAAAATGAAATCAAGCCACCTTCACAAGAGGCAAGTATTAATATTGCATGTTCTTGAATAGTTATAATATCCATGGTATAATTAGATGTAATCTAGCATGAACACAAGAGTTTAAGATAATATAATGTGCTTATTTCATATTAACAATTGGAATTTATATTAGAGATTTGATTTCTAGGTTTAGTGTTATAAACTTTGACTTTTGGCGGTGTCATGAGGGATTAAGTTCTAGGTGTTATGAAGAACATGCATGAAAAGTGAAACGAAGGTTTGTATAGACAAATCATGATCAAATCTTGTTAAACATGGATTTAATGATGTTTTAGTAATGAAAAATAGTTAAAAACTGTTGATACACTTATATTTGACGATGAGTTGAATTATATGGGAGTTTATGTATGATCCATGGCGTTGGGTTTAATAAAAATGGCTAAAACTCGTAACAGCAAGTCGGAGAAGTGGAAATTGACAGATGCGAATCGATTCGGCCTGAGGACTGAATCGATTCGGTAGGCGAATGGATTTAGGTTCTTCACTGAATCGATTCGACTACCTAGATTTTGACAATTTCTTTGGTTTAGCCCTAAATTTGAAATAAATAATTGGGAGACTTTTGTAATATTTTTAAACTATAGGTAAGGACTTAGTGAGTTCCAGTAGACCTATGGTATGTACTAAGGCTTGCGCAAAAATGAGAGAAATAAGGCTAGGATTGATTGGTCATAATATGAAACTTAATAATTCACAAGAATTAAGAACGGGTTATGGATACTACGAGTGAACTTAGGACTTAGACTCAGTAGTATAAGGATGTGTAACGCCCCGTAATTCTGAGCATTAAATATTTAATTAATTCGGGTAAATTTAAATTACAATATGTGTCATAATTTAATTGAATTAATTATTAGGCGTGTATTTAATATTAATCGAGAGAGAGAGAGAGGGAGAGAGAGAATTATTAATATCGATGGAATATAATTACTAAGTGCATGGTAATAATTATTTGATGTCATAGCTAGTGATAGTGACGCGACATTATTTTATCTTAATCGAGAGTCGCGTGTGGACTAATTGGGGGTCCAAATAGAAAATTATTATAGAATAACTCGAATGGTATTTTGAGATCACGCCTGGGTCTGAAGAGACTGAAATAGTCAAAATAGTGTACCTAGGGGTAGTAATTAGGTCTCGGGACCTTTTTAGACGTAACCGGGCCTATACGGGGATATTTTAGTCTTTTTGTTTTGGTCCATAGGTTTAATTTCGAAATTTGAGATAACTAACCTAGATCCAAGAGAGTTGAGAAGCAGTTACTCATCCCAAATCACAAAATCTTAAGAGAAAAGAGAAAGAAGAAGAAGGAAAAGAGCATTCCAGACAAAATTTCCACGAAGAAATCATCGGATTTATTCCAAAAAGGTAAGTATTTTCTTGCTTTATGTGATTTGTAGTTAGTAGTGTTGATTTTATAGTTTATGGTAATAAATCTGGAAATTAGAAGACTCGTGAGTATAAATCCTTCTAATATTTATGTTGAAGAAAATTGTTGAAACCCATTTGCCTAAATCAACTCTCTGAGAATTTCCATGCTAGACATTAGTAGAAATTTTGGGTTATAGAGGTTGAATATTATTGAATATATCTATTAATGGTGAAATTAATGATTGTTGATAAAATGGCTTACAGATTGAAATCATTAACTGAATGTGCAGAATTATGAGAAAGTGAAATTATGAAATTTGTGATGATATTGAAGTTATAATCAATTGTAATTAATTTGGTAAAGATTACAAAGGATTGGAGTCATATATAAGAAAAGGGGAAAAGGAAAAATGAATAACAACACTTGGGATGTTCGAGAATGCCCGGTCGACCGGGGTCCCAGGGCCGGTCGACCGGTGGCCACAATTTTTCCTTATGAGGGAAACAGAAGGTCTGTAAAGGGAGGGGCGGTCAACCGGGGGCCCAAGGCCAGTCGACCTGTACCCTTTTTTTTTAGCGAAGTTAGGGATTTTTTTTAAAACTTTGAATGTGAATAACTTTTACATTCGTACTCGGGTTGACATGTCATTTGCGGCCACACGAAGCTAGTATAATATAGTACGCTGTCATGGCAATTAAATTAGTTAAGTATAGGTTATGACAGGTCTAAAATACCCTTGAATTCTCTATGAGTAATGGAACTTTCTCGAATTTAAATCACACTTGTTGTGAACAATTGTGAGGCCAATAAGTACCTAATCGAGGACCCATATGACCCTACAGTTATTACTATATGGCGGAGTGTAGCTATTTAGTGTTGGAAGATATGTATTATGAACGGGTTCAGTAATACTTGTAATATATATAAGTGTGCTAATTATATTTATGTATGTATGTGAGTTGAATGCAAATTGTGTGTATATCAATTTTACTCGAGGATGCTATTCGGGAGGTTGCGTGCCGTGGGCGGTCCCCCTTAGAAATTCAAACGGGGTTTGAATTGTGCTCTAGGTTATAGTACTAGGGTGGATCCTACCGTGATGAGAGGGGTATGTTACGCAGGTCTTCAAGAAAGGTGTATTGAAATCCTAAGGCCTATGTTTATATAACCGCCTCCATTATTTGTTTACGATTTGGTATCGATGGTGAGATTACGACCCAGTGACCAGAGGTGAAATGAGATTTGCCTGGCACCTGATAGCATGCATGATAAATGCATCTAATAGTACCAATCTATAAAGATTTTATGTATATATATGCATAGTCAGTGATATGTGTATATATCTATAGATAATGTGTGACTATCTATTGACAATATCGATGTGATATTTAGTATATTCATATAGATAAGGGTTATATGTGTTATTCTAATTAGGATAATGTGTTTAACTTACAACTGGGTGGTTAGCGGACTAGTGTAGGTAGCTACTATGTCTAGTTGGATCGAGTCATAACTAGATAGTATAAATGAATGCGGTAGGTGTGCACGATAGAAGATGGGTGAGGCTATCTTCAAGAGAGTGCGACTTTGAAATCAATTATGAACATTACATATTATGCAATTCATTTATTGCAATATAATTCTTGCTTAACATTTATTAAAACAATTGGGCTCTGAGCCGTTTGTAAAATATTTTTTTTAAAACCTTTTAGATTTCCAACAACAGGGATGCCAGGCTTGAAGATCCGTTCCAGGGATGCGATGTTGTAACATGTATGGATACATGCAGGATTTGAAGTAGGCGCCTCAGTTGATTCATTCTAGTTTAGAATTTCATTCCAGTATTTCATTTTTGGGCATGTTTCCCCTACAGTATTTATTCAGTTCATTTAGTTTAGACTTATGTTGAGTTTTATTTGTTTAGGTAATGGATTCATTATTTGGACTTAGACTTTGAGACGATAGTTTATTTGGCAAGATATTTGTTAATTATTTCATATCCTGTGATAGTCTGAACTCTATTAATGTGTGAATGGTTTTATTCAGTTTTTCCTTATAGTGTAAACTGTTAAATGAAAAGATTAAATTTGACATAGGCTAAATTAACTAATATGTGATTAGTAATAAATGGTTATCGACAGTGATGCTAAGAATGAATCATATGAGAATCTTGTTTAATTTAATAAAGGGTTGATCACCCAAAATTTAAATGGGCAGAGTGTCACAAATGGAATCAGAGCATCAGGTTCTAGTCTCTATTGGATCTGTACTGCTTACTATGATTTCAGCGACTCACTCTTTTGATATAGAGCCCTATTGTAGGACTGTTACTTTATCTTTACATGTTTGAGATATAATACTTCTCCTATTAAATTATGGATTGACTGTGAACTCATACAACTCGTTTTAAATTTCAAATGCCGCCTGATGGAGGTAGGCCGACTAGAGAAGCGACCAATAATGAGGTTAGAGAGGCTCCATAGGAACAGGAGATGCTTCAGCCACATCCACCACCGTGGATGGTGATGATTGTACAGGTGGCTGAGATAGTGTCCCAGGCGGTGAATGCATCCATAACTGCCATTGTCGTCCATTTTCCACAGAATCAACTACAACCATCATCGGCACCAATGACTCAGGCCTAACCAAGGTCATTGTCTTTGAAGAAATTTAGGGAGGCTTTTCCACTACACCAAAACAAGCTATTAGTAACAGACTTATTTTACGATTACCAATGCTACTATACCATTACTATGTGTAACACTCTTATAGTGTTAGTAATAACTTATAAGTGTTACTAATACATATTTATTACTTTAAAAGAAAAAAAAAAAAAAAGAAAACCCTCAAAACAACTCCCATTTCATCCCAAACACACATGACTCTCTCCTAAAAAAAGTCCTTCCCCCACTTCCAAAAGTAGTTCGATCCACAGCGTCTACTCCGCTCCATGTGGCAACCTTCTTCCAAAAGTAGATCGACATCGCCAAATGCTTGATTAAGTTCGACGTTGATGTCAATGCCCTAGATCGTTGGGAAAACTCAGTATCTTTCTATATAGTTTATACATACATACATGTTGACTTTTGTTTGCTTGAGTTTGTGATTTTGCTTCAGTGTTCATGACTTTGTGTTTTATAGATATTCAATTGAATCTTACTTCAATTATATTAAATCGTCATTTCCTGTTAATAATTTCTCATTCAAACTTATCTTCAATTTTGATAATATCAACATACCCTAGGGTTTCAAAGAAGAGGATTTACACATAAAAGATTGGGCCAAAAGGGAAGCTTCGCCTGAATCTCTAATTAACATTTATTTTAGTTTTTTTTTTTTGGTATTCACATTTCAATAATACCTGTGTGTTACTTTGCTTTTAGTTTTTTTAACATTAAACAAAGATAGATTTGTTAAAGCTAGATTTATTAGTGTGTTGAGTAATGAAGGTCTGGATGTCATATAGGTGTAATGAAAAGTGGAGTTTAGTGTTTCTTGATTTTTCTCTCCACCAGATGTGGGTGTGGAGTGGAAATACGAGTGTTTATTATTATGGGTTTCTAAATTATTTTATTTAGTTTTTATTTTATACATTCAAATCTCATTGTTGTTTTAGTGAGAATCTACATCTACCTATGTTTATTAGGTGAGAATATTGGTATTTGAGAAACATGTATATGAGAAGTATTGGATATCTTCGAAGTTTTGAAAATGAACTTATCTCCCTCAATATAAATCTTGATTTTCATAGAAACCCATTTTCAAAATTTGGTAATTTTTCCCCCCAATAAACAAAACTGTTGGCTGAGTTGCATTTAAGAAAGAATCATGGAAGCCCACTATGCTATTAGCCTATCAAAGTCTTGTTGTAATCTATGGGGATCTTAGCATTTCCCCTCTTAATGTTTATAAGAGAACATTTGTAGAAGACATTTATCACTCGGAGATGAATAAAGAGATTTATGGCCTACTTTCATTTGTCTTTTGGACTCTTAACACTTGTTCCTCGATTCAAATGTGTCTTTATAGTCCTTATAGTTGATGAAAATGGGGAGGGTGAGTTGGTGAATGATTTTGGTTATTTATTTGAAGTCTCTTGTGCATAATTGTGCTGGTGGTACTTTTCTCTTTGATATGTAGGCATGCTAAATTAATACTTTTAACCCAATAGAAAAATTGTTGTTGAATTGCTCTCTACATATAAATTGGGACACCCGTCGGAGATAACAACTCAAGGGTAAGACGAGTGCTTGAGAGGAAAAAATCCTTACACACTGCACTCCTAATCTTGGTTCTTCTGGGCACTAGTATGGTAATTGGAGATGCACTAATTACGCCAGCGATATCTGGTAATTTATTTCCACATTTAACATGTATGTTTTGCAAGATAGCCTTATAACTATAACTTATTTCTTCTTGTAGTTTTTTCATCCGTTTCCAGCCTTAAGTTATCCGTGTCCAAGGAACACCACCAATGTAAGATTCTTATTTGAATTATGATCCATTTTATTCAATCAAATTTGCAACTATTAAGCGTTTATCTTAACATGAAAATCATATAAAACCGTTTCCTGAATGTGAGTTGCCTTTTTATTTTGGTAAATCCTACTTTGTTTTGGTTAAATAGTTGGATCTAATTTTTGAATGGCATTGGTCTAATGCAAATTGTTTAATTAACTCCATGCCATAGGTAAGTAAACTCAGGATTTCGTTTCGTCCCTCAAAGGAAATACTAAAAAATGTTACTAGGCAATGTATTCGAGAGATGGACTATGAAAGTGGTAATTGGGTAAAGTCCTTGGCAAGTTGGCCAAAAGTTTTAAAAGGTGAGGACAACCATTCATTTTTCTCAGAAGCACATTGCCTCTCTAATGAAGCTGCAGAATGGTGAGCAACTTATTTCCTATGTTCTTTCTCTTTTCATATTCTTGGATTGGTACATTTGTTTGCATTTATATATGCATGGATTATCGATCCTAATAAGGTTTTAATTTTGAAGTCTACATAATAAGGAGAACAATTGATATACACATCTATAGTGGCTATTTTGAAACAGAATTGGGTGATTCGATTGGAAGTCTGTTATGTTGTTAAATACCCTTTTATTCTTTCGTTGTGAAAAAAATACATTTTTATTGTGTTGCTATAATGTTTTTTAAGCAATATTGATATTTATACTTTTTACTTGTTATTATTATTTATTATAGTTATATAGTATTTTCTTTTAGATGTTTCTTAATAGGTTATGGATGGACAATAGTAAATATTGTAAACATGTTGGAAAGATTTTGTTTTTAATTAACTAAATGAACAAATGGGAATATTTGTACATAATTAAACAGGGGAAAAGGTTCTTTTGTTTTGGTAAAGATTGTTTTGGCTTTTTTGCTAAGTTATATTAATGTTTGATGATTCAGGTTCATATTTTACCTAGGGTGATGTTTGGGTTGTCAACATTTGGAATAACTATGGCACTTTTTTTTTGTACTGTTGTTATGTGGGGTTTTCAGGTGTAAGTGATATGTTTGTGGGGTATAATATAGTGGATTGTGGCATGTATGTTCACTAATATATGTTATATAGTTTTAGTACAAGTCATATATGTTTGTTCACTAATATTAGTACTAGTCATATATTTCGGGGGTATTAAGCACATATTGTCCAAGTGTACTTGATGAAGTAAATAGTTAATAAAATTGTTGATTTGGCCGCTTTTAGCTAATTTTATTGAAATTTTATAGGCGATGGAATGTGTGAGAGAAATTATTAAGAATGGGGCCAAATTTATGGATGGTCAGGAGAGAGAATTTCATGAAATAGTGTTAGCAACTAGGTACAGGAGCAATGTACCATCTTGTCTCAAGGTATGAATGAGCATGACATATCTTAGTTATATATATTTTTTTGTTTTGTAAGTTATTTGATCTTATTCTCAGTCTCAAATCACTTTCTAGTCTTACATATACAGTGGGATACAAAACGTTTTCTACATATGCTGCTCCTGATACCCTTGAGAAAAAAGTGAAAATCTTATGGCATTTGTTTGGTTGCAGGCAGTTTCCCAGGAGTTCAACATCTTCGAAACTTGTTATTTAACTCCCATCCACGACTGTACAAAACCTAGGTTCCGTCTCAGATGGTTCACCCCTGTCACCGAGGTAATTTCAATTGTTCAATGTATAAACTTCATTATGCTTTTTCCAAATTAGTTGACTTCAAACATACAACTGTGATTTCGCATTAACTGCTACCGGTTTCGATTGCAATAACTGAACATCGAACATGTGCTGAGTCTGCTACCTAAACTTTATAAGCCTGCAATAGACACACAGGCAACACATATTGTTATGAGACATTCACCTCTTTGAGGTATATATTGAGATATTCTATTCCCAAACAGGCAACACATAGTAGCCTTGAAATAAATAAATTGATATATGAGGGCATTATGTTGTATTCACCTATTGTCAGCATTCAATTGACACACAGATGGGTTGTTTATTATACAAGTCTGCTGAGTGTGATATATCACATAAACACAATGTTATATGTTTTATGTACTTAATTTCTTCTCGTGTTACATGTTGAGATTCATAGAAACTGTCCAGCATCTTATTGGAAGAACCCACAATAGTGTCGAATCAGCTCAATGATGCAATTGGAACTAAAGGCGGACAGGGGACAAAGAAGGTTGACAGTCGCAGTAGGCCACCCTCCCAAACATATGGTCATATTATACCAGAAAGGAAGCGGCGTGAACAGCTCAGTCAGCTATTTATAGCTCTATCTGCCATTGTTCCTGGCCTAAAAAAGGTACATTCTTTTTTATTTCTATTTTTTATGGATTGTTTGTTATTTACTCTCAATATTAAGATCAAAACACCTTTACTATTTTTTTCATTTAAATTTTTAAAGTAACTGTGATTTTGGGATCTTAATTACTAAGAGGTAAAAATAAAATCTAAATCTCAACACTTAATCAATGTATATTCACTCAGAGTCGTTAACAAACATATTTTTAGACTCAGACTTCATACTCAATTTCAAACTTCTGATTTATCCTATGGATTAAGGGGTAAACGCATACTATTTTACTGTTTAAAATTGGTTTATAACTAATGTGTTGCACATAAGTAATTTGTGTTCTTTTTTTATTGTGTTATGTTTTGAGGAGATGGATAAAACTTCTATTGTTGGAGATGCTACTCGATTTCTGTTTTGAGATGGTACTTCATCATTTACAGATGTTGGTTATGGAAACTCTGTCCAAGGTGTGGTCTTTCGTTGATGCTTCGGTGCTCAGTCCCTTATCTTCGCAAGTCTTTACTTTCGTGTGATGGTGTGTATGTTTTTGTAGCACATATGCATGTCTCTCCGGTTCTCGACTAATGTTTGGTCCGGACACGATCCAATGAGGTTAAGATATGTTATTGTGTTGAACTACACGTGTTGCATTTTTTAGTTGGCATAGAAGGACTCTTTACAATAGGGATACAAAATAGATAAAATGTTGTGGGATGTGTCACAGCTTTCTGAATCATGTTAACTTATGTGTGTTGGGTTTGAATGCCTCATAAAATTACTAAGAAACCCTTACTAATACACTATTCTAGCACCACCTCTTAATTTTAGAATCCGGTTGCAAGGATCAGCAGTTTTCCATGCAAGAAATGGAACCGCGGACACAATGTGAGTGTCTCTTTTCCTTTCAAATGGATTAACAAAAAACAAAAGAAGATTTTTATGTCACATCTTTGACTACTGCTGGAAGTCGTTGGGCCGTTGTCATGTTCAGAAATGCTGGATATTCTGAGCAGGTACCAGAGTCCAGTCCAGTTCCGGTATTCTCTCTCTCTCTCTCTCTCTCACACACACACACACACACAAATTTTAAATTAGCAGTCCAGTCAACCGTGTATATGAAATTCTTAATAAAAATGAATATAGTAATGCTAACAATCCAAGTATCCGTGTTCATCTGTGTTTTTCTTTAGCCTTTATAGTATGCAACTTACTATTAACAGGTTACCACCGTACCAACATCGCTTTATATTTTAGCTTTGAAGATGGAGTAATCTCTTCAGCTTTTATGGTTGGACATCTCTTGGCGTCTCCTATATTCACAGCCTTAACAAAGAGGTATTAAACTTATTGTGATGAACTTATATATATATATATATATATATACATATATGTGTGTGTGTGTGTGTGTGTGTGTGTGTGTGTGTGTGTGTGTATGATGTAAAGATGATGACGTTTGGCTAAAGGAAAAAATGATTATTGTTTAAACATACCTCAACACGTATTTCAGAGGTTAAGACAGCATGTTTGGTTCAAACTGTGGGAGATAAATGATTGCAGCGTGTTCTGAAATAAGGTCAAGACAGCATGTTTCAGAGGTAGGAATTACTCCCATCAATTCAATCTTCGGTTTGGGAATCGGTTGTTTGGTCTCTTGTTAACGAATCAATGAGAGAATCAATGCCAGTTTCATTAGAACAGAGGAAAAGTGGTGAGGAGTTGGCAATCACAGCGTGTTCTGATGATATGCTTATTATATATATGTTTTTTACAATGTTTGCGCAATTAAATTTTGCTGTTGGATAATTTTTTGTATTAATTTTTTTTGTATGACCAAATGTTGATATTATAACTAATATGATAATTTTATTTTATTTGACAGAATGTCATTTTTGGATCTTCATCAAGTTTCTAGCGTTGTGGGTTGCGGCGTTGATGACGATGATAACATAACAGACTTCTTTTTTATATTTCATTTGATTGGTTATAATATAAAAATATCTCATTTGGGGATGATTGTATTAGGATGTTATATTGGATGATTTTATTAAAATAATGTAACTTTCGGGACGATTGTATAATGATGTTTCATTTGTTTGGTTTAACTTTCTCTTGTAAATAAAGAGTGGAGGCTTATATAAATGTAAATGTTGAATATAATACCCTTGTTTTTGTGGACTATTTTTGTATATGTTCTTAGGATTTAAATAGTGTGATAAGAATAATTGAATTTCTTTAAATTCAGGATATTGGATCTTGAATAAATTTTTTTTAAATATGTATTAATATTAGTAACAAAACTTTACCGTTACTAATTTAGCATTTTACCATTACTATTAGTAACAGAATTTTACCGTTACTAATTCTGAATTTTTCGTTACTATTAGTAACAGAATTTTCCTTTACTAATTCTGAATTTTCCGTTACTATTAGTAACAGAATTTTCCGTTACTAATTCTGAATTTTACCGTTACTATTAGTAAAAGAATTTTCCGTTACTAGCTTCGTGCCCCACGCCTTTTTTCTAACGGAAAAATTGTGTTACTAATATTTTTAGTAACGGTAAAATTGTGTTACTAATGGCGTGTTTTGGTGTAGTGTTCAGAAAGCCACCCACCAGAGTTTTTAGGAATCTCGGATCTGATAGTAGCATGCCAGTGGAAGAAGGACCTACAACGTCACCTACATATGATTGAGTGCAGCGACACTCAAAACCAATGCTTACCACGTTCAGACTTGTGGGAGTCGCACCACAGTGGTGGGAGTATATTACTAAAGGGATACCATGCCGATAGCAGAGCTCTGGGAGGGGTATGATTGCAAGTTTTTTTCGTCAGTTGTTCAGACGGAGATGAGGAGGAAATTTAATGATGTTACATAGGGGGACTGATCAGTGACTGATTATAAGGAAGATTCCGCTCGTTTGGCTAACTTTGTGCTAGGTGAGATGAACACCAAAGAAGAAAAGAAGAGCAGGTTCATGGATGGGCTAGCCTAGAGGATCAGGCAACATTTACTTAGTAACCCAGCATTACACACTTATATAGAGGTCGTTAATGGAACTCTCTTTTATTGTCAAGACCACCTCTTCCACTTGAAGGGAAGCAAGATAGTGGGTGAGATGACCCAGTCAGGTAGGACAATAGGGGCTAGTGCCAGTAGGGCCCCTCAGAAGCTGGTGGTGAGATAACAGGGGCAGGATTCCTGATAGGGGGATCAGGCCAAGAGATTCTGGACAGGAGGATATTGACCGGAGGTTTAGGGTTTTAGGTAGGGCAATAGGGTCCTAACTAACAACAGCAGGTTCCTCGGGGCAGCCAGGGCCAACGGAACAATTGAGGAGGTCATCAGGGTCGAGGCCACTAGGGCTAGCATCAGGGGCAAGGTTTTATTCTGCAAAGTACATCGTCGAAGTAGCTCTTAGGGCAGGGTTTTATTCAGCAAAGTGCATCGTCATGGGGTGCGCCAGTGTTATTCGTGAATAAGAGGGATGGTTAACTTCGCTTGTTTGTAAAATATAGGTAGATAAATAAGGTCACGATACGAAATAAGTATTCATTATCGAGAATTGATGACCCGTTTGAACAGTTGAGGGGTGAATACTTCTCCAAGATTTATTTGAGGTCAGGATATCACCAGTTGCACATTTAAGAGGAGGACATTTAAAAAACATTGTCATGGTATGGGTCATACGAGGTCAGGGTGATGTCTTTTGGATTCACCAATGCGCCAACAGTGTTCATGTATCTCATGAAGAGGGAATTTAAGGAGTTTTTGGACCACTTTGTGATCGTGTTTATAGACAACATTCTAATTTACTCTCGCACTGAGGAGGATCTTACAAAACATCTGCATATAGTTCTACAGCCACTTTGGGACCACCAGTTGTATGCCACTTTCAAGAAGTGTGGGGTTTGGCTACGGGAGGTGAAATTTCTAGGCCATATCTTGTTCAATAAGGGCATTGTTATTGATTCGAGTAAGGTTTTAGTGGTGAAGGATTAGGGGCATCCCAGACCACCGATGGAGATTTATAGCTTTTTAGGGATGGCTGGTTATTATCTTCAATTAATTAAGGGGTTCTCGAAGATTCCAGGTCCATTAACGAATATAACTCGCAAGGGGTACCGTTTGTGTGGAGTGATCACTATCAGTTAGCCTTTGATGATCTGAAGGACAAATTGACATTTGCACTTGTATTCGCATTGCCTAGGGGTGGGGTGGAGTACCGAGTTTACAAGGATGCATCCTTGAAGGGACTTGGGGGTGTAATGCAGCAGTAGTAGAGAGCTATAGTTTATGAATCTTGCAAGATTAAGACCCATGAGAAGAATTTCCCCACGCACGACCTTGACTTGGCATCAGTTGTGTTTGTTTTGATGATATAGAGACACTATCTTTTGGGGGAGCAGTTTATGTTATTCACGGACTATAAATCACTTCAGTGTCTCTTCATCGAGAAGGATCTGAGTATAAGACAGAGGAGGTAGCTTGAGTTCGTGAAAGACTACTAGTTTGATATTCAGTATCATCCTGGTAAGGCTAAGGTAGTGGCAGACGCGTTGAGCCAACGACCGACTAGGGAGTTAGCGGAGGTACAAAAGGCAAATTGGAGTGAGCTTCAACACGATAATGAGATCGCAAGAGCATGTGTGGTAGTCTTAGCTATCATTCTTGAGACTATTATGCGGGTAGTGATAGCACGAGTGAAGGATCAGTTCTTCTAGGAGAGAGTACGTCAGTAATTAGCTAAAGGTGTAGAGTCCTACTCGATCAGATAAGAGGGAGGCATACGTTTTAATGGGAAACTTGTTGTGCCAGAGGATTAGGGCTTGAGGCATGCGATTATGACAAAGTGCCACGGGCGAGATTTGTGATACATCTTAGAGGGGATAAGATGTACCAGTACATAAGAAGATAATATTGGTGGGCAGGAATGAAGCGGGACATAGTATAATTAGTCTCGAAATGTGTTACTCGTCAGTTAGTTAAGGTAGACCACCAAAGGCTTTCAAAGATGATACAGCCACTGGAGATTCTTGTGTGGAAGTGAGAGAGTATTTGGATGGATTTTACTACAGGGCTACTGATGTCACAGGGGGATATGACTCCATTTGGGTAATAGTGAAACGACTGATGAAGGTAGCCCATTTCTTACCAGTTCGCACCAATTTTAAGATGATGCGGTATGCGCAGCTGTTCATTTCGAAGATAGTTAAGCTGCACGGGGTGCCGATTAACATCGTGTCTAATAGAGATAATATATTTGTCGCTCATTTTGGGTAGAGCTTTCAGGAGGCCATGGGCACAGATTTGCGATTGAGTACCATCTGCAGATAGGCGGACAGACTGACTGGGTTAATCAGATGCTCAAAGACATGTTGAGGATGTGTATACTTGATTTTGAAGGATTATGGCAGAGATACCTCCCACTGGTAGAGTTTGTGTATAATAACTCTTACCAATTCACCATCGGTATGGCACCGTTTGAGGCACTATATGGGAGACCTTGTCGTTTTCCCGCTTACTGGTTAGAGGTGAGGGACAATAAGTTGTTAAGGACATAGATGATATAGGAGAATAGTACCAAGATCGAGCTGATTCAGGGGCGTATTGGAAATGATCAGGACAGGTAGAAGAGTTATGCTAATACAGACTGAAGACATGTGGACTTCAAGGTTGGCGATCAGGTATTGGTACCGGTGTCTCTCATGAAGGGGGTCATGAGGTTCGTGAATAAGGGAAAGCTAGTGCCAAGCTACGTGGGACCTTTCCTTATTATTGAGAGAGTGATATTAGTAGCATATAGAGTGGGTTTATTGGAGCATCTACAGTGGATACATGATGTGTTCCACGTGGCTTCGCTGAAGAATTATCGGAGGAACGAGAGAGCTTTTTGGCATATTCCACTCGAGGAGATCAATTTATAGCCAAACGTGTCATATGAGGAGAGACCCGTTGCTATTCGGGATTATAGTGAGCGTAAGCTGCAGTTAAAGGTGGTGCCATTAGTCAGAGTTTAATGGGGACACCACAGTATTGACGAGTCAACATGGGAGCGGGATGATGACATGCGAGAGCAATATTCAGAGTTATTCGTCGCAGGTATGACCTAATTTCGGGGACAAAATTCCTTTGTAAGGGGGAAATATGTAACACCTCATCATTCTGAGCATTAAATATTTAACTAATTCGGGTAATTTAATTATGATGCGTGTCATAATTTAATTGGATTAATTATTATGCATGTATGTAAATATTAATTGTGTGAGAGAGAGAGAGAGATAGTGATTAAATATCAATGGAAAATAATTACCAAGGGAATGGTAATAATTATTTAACATCATAGCTGGTGATAGTGACGCGACATTATTTTATCTCAATCGGGAGTCGTATGTGGACTAATTAAGGGTCGAGAAAGGAAATTATTATAGACAAACTCGGATGGTAATTTTGAGGGCACGTTTGTGTCTGGAGAGGCTGAAATAGTCAATATAGTATACCTGGGCGTAGTAATTGGGTATCGGGATCTTTTTAGACATAATCGAGCCTATATAGGGACATTTTAGTCTTTCTGGTTTGGCCCATACTCTTAATTTTTTGATTTGGGATAATTAACCTAGGTCTGAGAGAGTTGGACATCAGTTACTCATCCCAAATCACAAAAGCTTGAGAGAATAGAGAAAGGAGAAAGAATAAGAAGAAGAAGAAGAAGAAGAAGGAAAAGAGCATTCGGGAAAAGTTTTCGAGAAAAATTGCCGAATTTATTCCAAAAAGGCAAGATATGAAAATTAGAAGACTCGTGATTATAAATACTTATAATATTTATGTTGAAGAAAATTATTCATACCCATTTGACTCTGAGAAATTTCCATGTTAGAGATTGGTAGAAATTTTTTGTTCTAGAGGTTAAAGATAAATGAAGAAACCGATTAATGGTGAAATTAATGATTGTTCATAAAATGGGTTAAAGGTTGAGATTAATTATAAGAAAGTGAAATCATGAAATTTATGAAGATATTTAAGTTATAATGATTAGGAATTAATTTGGTAAAGATTAGAAAGGATTAGAGTCATTTATAAGGAAAAGGGGGAAAGGAAAAACGAAGAACAACTCCTGGGCTGTTCAGGTATGCTTGATTGACCGGGGCCCTAGCTTCGGTCGATCGGCGGTCATGATTTTTGCCTATGTTGGAAACAAGTGGGCTTTAAAGGCAGGGGCGGTCGACGGGGGTGCATGGCCAGTCGACCAGTACCCTGTTTTGTAGCGAAGTTGGGATTTTTTTTAAAAACTTTGAAAGTGAATAACTTTTACATCCAGACTTAGATTGACATATTTTTTGCGACCACGCGTAGCTAGTTTAATGAAGTAGGCTTTCATGGAAATTAAATTAGTTAGGTATAGGTTGTGAAAGTTCTAAAATACCCTTGAATTCTTAATGAGTAATGGAACTTTCCTGAATTTAAATCAAACTTGTTGTGAACAATTGTGAGGCTAATAAGATCCTAACCGAGTATATAGGAGGGGACCCACATAACCCTATAGTTATTAATAAAAGGAGTATAGCTATTTAATGTTGGAAAGTATGTATTACGAACGGGCTCGATAATACTTGTAATATATATATATATATATATATATATATATATATATATATATATATATATATATATATATATATATATATATATGTATCCATGTGATTTGAATGCAAATTGTGTGTATATAAATCTTACTCGAGGATGCTATTCGTGAGGTTGCGCGTAGTGGGAGGTCCCACCCTGGCGATTCCAACGGGGGTTGGATTGTGCTCCAGGTTAAAGTTCTCGGGTGGATCCTACCGTGATGAGAGAGGGATGTCACGAAGATCTTCAAGGAATGTGTATTGAAATACTAAGGCATATGTGTATATAACTGCCTCTATTATTTGTTTATTATTTGGGCTCGGTGGTGAGATTCTGACCAAATGACCAGATTTACATCCATACTCAGATTAACGTGCCATTTGCGGCCACACGTAGCTAGTTTAATATAGTACATTGTCATGGAAATTAAATTAGTTAGGTATAGGTTATGAAAGGTCTAAAATACACTTGAAGTCTCTATGACTAACGGAACTTTCTCGAATTTAAATCAAGCTTGATGTGAACAATTGTGAAGCTAATAAGTACCTAACCGAGTTTATATGAGGGGACCCATATGACCCTATAGTTATTAATATATGGCGGAGTGTAGCTATTTACTGTTAGCGCATATGTATTATGAATGGGCTCAGTAATACTTGTAATATATATAAGTGTGATGATTATATTTATATATGCATGTGAGTTGAATGCAAATTGTGTGTATATCAATTTTACTCGAGCATGCTATCCGGAGGTTGCGCGTAGTGGGCGATCCCCCTAGAAATTCCAACGGGGTTTGAATTGTGCTCTAGGTTATAGTACTAGGGTGGCTCCTATCGTGATGAGAGGGGTATGTCACGCAGGTTTTCAAGAAAGGTGTATTGAAATACAAAGGCCTATGTATATATAACCGCCTCCATTATTTGTTTACAATTTGGTATCCATGGTAAGATTATGACCCAGTGACCAGAGGTGACACGAGATGTGTCTGGCACCTGATAGCATGCACAAGAAATGCCTCTAATAAGACCAATCTATAAAGATTCTATGTGTATATATGCGTAGTGAATGATACGAGAATATATCTATAGATAATATGTGACTATCTATTGACAGTATCGATGTGATATTTAGTATATTCATATATATGAGGGTTATATGTGTTATACTAATCGAGATAGTGTGTTTAACTTACAACGGGGTGCTTAGCAGGCTAGTGTAGGTAGCTATTATGTCTAGTTTGATCGAGTTATAACTAGATAGTATAAATGAATGTGGTAGATGTGCATGATAGAAGATGGGTGAGACTGTCTTCATGAGAGTGCACCCGTGAAATCAATTATGAACATTACATACTACGCATTTCATTTATTGCAATAAAATTCTTGCTTAACATTTTTTAAAATAATTGGGCTCTGACCCGTTTGTAAAATATTTTCTTATAACCTTTTAGATTTCAAGCAATAGGGACAATAGACTTGAAAATCCGTTCCAGGGATACGATGTTGTAGCATGTATGGATGCATGCAGGATTTGGAGTAGACGCCTAAGTTTATTCATTCTAGTTTAGGATTTTAGTATTCCAGTATTTCATCTTTGGGCATGTTGCCCCTACAGTATTTATTCAGTTCATTTAATTTAGACTTGTGTTGAGTTTTATTTATTTAGCTGTTGGATTCATTATTTAGATTTAGACTTTGAGACGATAGTTTATTTGCAAGATATTTGTTAATTATTTCATATCCTATGATGGTTTGAACTCTATTAATGTGTGAATGGTTTTATTCAGTTTTCCCTTATAGTGTAAACTGTTAAATGAAAAGATTAAATTTGACATGGGCTAAATTAACTAATATGTAATTAGTAATAAATGGTTTTCGACAGTGATGCTAAGAATGAATCATATGAGAATCTTATTTAATTTAATAAAGGGCTGATCACCCGGAATTTAAATGGGCAGAGTGTCACAAATGGAATCAGAGCATCAGGTTCTAGTCTCTATTGGATCTGTACTGCTTACTACAATTTCAGGGACTCGCTCTTTTGATATAGAGCCTTATTGTAGGACTGTTACTTTATCTTTACGTGTTTGAGATATAATACTTCTCCTATTAAATTATGGATTGACTGTGAACTCATACAACTCGTTTCAAATTTCAAATGTCACCTAAGGGAGGTAGGCCGGCTAGAGAAGCGACCAGTAATGAGGTTAGAGAGGCTCCATAGGAACAGGAGATGCTTCAGCCACATCCACCATCGTGGATGGTGATGATTGCACAGGTGGCTGAGATAGTGTCCTGGGTGGTGAATGCATCCATAACTTCCATTGTCGTCCATTTTCCACAGAATCAGCTACAACCATCATCGGCACCAGTGACTCAGGCCTAACCAAGGTCATTGTCTTTGAAGAAAGTTAGGGAGGATTTTCAGAAAGGCCACCCACAGGAGTTTTTTGCGAGCTCGAATCTGATAGTAGCATATCGGTGGAAGAAGGACATACAACGTCACCTACAAATAATTGAGTGCAGCGACACTTAGAAAAAGATTCTTACCACGTTCAGACTTTTGGGAGTCGCGCCACAGTGGTGGGACTTTATTACTAGAGGGATACTATGCCGATAGCAGAGTTCTGGGAGCGGTATGACCGCAAATATTTTTCGTTAGTTGTTCAGACGGAGATGAGGAGGAAATTTAATGATGTTACACAAGGGGGACTGATCAGTGGCTGATTATAAGGAAGAGTCCACTCATTTGGATAACTTTATGCTAGGCGTGGTGAACACCGAAGAATAAAAGAAGAGCAGGTTCATGGGTGGGCTAGCCTGGAGGATTAGGCAACATTTACTTGGAAACCCAGCATTACAGACTTATACAGAGGTCGTTAATGCAACTCTTTTGCATTGTCAAAACCACCTCTTCCACTTGAAGGAAACAAAGAGAGTGGGTGAGATAACCCAGTCAGGTAGGACAAGAGGGGCTAGTTCCAGTAGAGCACCTCATCAGCAGGTAGCGAGATAATAGGGGCAGGATTCCTAACATGGGGTCTGGCCAAGAGATTCAAGACAGGAGGTTATCGACCGGAGGTTCAGGGTTTCAGGCAGGGCCAATAGGGTCCTAACCAGTAGCAGCAGGTTCCTTGGGTCAACGAGGGCAAACGAAACAATTATGGAGGTCATAAGGGCCAATGCCACCAGGGCCAGCATCAAGGGCAGTCTCGATAAGGCTAGCAGGGTCAGGAGAGGAGAGACTTTGCAGGCTGGTGTTTTACTTATGGATAGATGGGACATGGGAGGAGAGACTGCCCATAGCAGGGCAAAGCATAACATCAGGGTGCCCAACCTGGGCAGTAGGCATCACTACCTCCAGTACCACCATCTCCTCCAGACCAATAGTAACAGGGACAGATGCATTACGAACGTGTGTATAACATTAGCTGCCTCCAGCAGTATAGGGTACGTTTCCTATTAATGGGCATGAGGGTAGGATTATTTTTTATATGGGGGCATCACATTCTGTTATTGCCAGTAAGTTTTCATGACCCGTCGGCCTTTTAGAGTTAATGAGTACTCACCTTATGTGTGTATAGTTACCGTTGGGTAGTGGATCACTAATACACTCAGTATGTAGAGGGGTGGACATTCTTATTGGGAGATTGATCTTAACATCAGACCTTTTGTGTTAGATATGGAGGGGTATCATGTCATTTTGAGCATGGATTGGTATGCGGGTTACAGAGCGATGGTAGACTGTTACGAAAGGACCATGGTGTTCTCCATTCTTGGGCAGGAGGTGTTCTTAGTGGTGATGTCTCTTATTGAGGGAGGGTCGTGCACACACTTATACAAAATTAAGGAGGATACCTTACAGAAGGTATTTATTCCATTAGACTCGATTACGGTTGTGAGAGATTTCGAGGATATACTTTAGGAGATACTAGGATTTCCACCCAGCCGGGAAATCAAGTTTGTTATCGACCTGGCACTAGTTACTAGACCAATTGCCCAATCATCGTATCGCATGGTTCCTTCAGAGATGCGATAATTGAGGGAGCAGCTTCAGTAGCTCTTAAGGAAGGGTTTTATTCAGCGAAGTACATCGTCGTGGGGTGCGGCAGTGTTATTCTTGAAGAAGAGGGATGGTTCGTTTCTCTTATGTGTAGACTATAGGGAGATAAACAAGGCCATGATACGAAATAAGTATTCATTGGTGAGGATTGATGACCTGTTTGAATAGTTGAGAGGTGCGGATACTTCTCTAAGATTGATTTGAGGTCAGGATATCACTAGTTGCACATTCGAGAGGAGGACGTTTTAAAAAATGTTTTTTTGTTACAGTACGGGTCATACGAGTTCAGGGTAATGCCGTTTGGACTCACCAATGGGCCAACAATGTTCATGTATCTCATGAACAGGGTATTTAGGGAGTTTTTGGACCATTTTGTGATCATGTTTATAGACGACATTCTAGTTTACTCTCGCACTGAGGAGGTTCTTACAGAACATCTGCATAGAGTTCTACAGCCACTTTGGGACCACAAGTATGGAGTTTGGCTACGGGAGGTGCAATTTCTAGGCCATATCGTGTTCGACAAGGGAATTTCTATTGATTCGAGTAAGGTATCAGTGGTGAAGGATTGGGGGCTACCCACACCACCGATGGAGATTTATAACTTCTAGGGGATGGTTGGTTATTATTGTCAATTCATTAAGGGGATCACGAAGATTGTAGGTCCATTAACGAATCTGACCCGCACGGGGTACCGTTTGTCTGGAGTGATCACTATCAGTTAGCCTTTGATGAGATGAAGGACAAATTGACATCTCCATTTGTATTCGCATTACCTAGAGGTGGGGTGGAGTACCAAGTTTACACGGATGCTCCTTGCAGGGACTTGGGGGTGTATTGCAGCAGTAGTAGAGGGCTATAGATAATTACCCCACACACGACCTTGAGTTGGCAGCAGTTGTGTTTGTTTTGATGATATGGAGACACTATCTTTTGGGGGAGCAGTTTACTTTATTCACGGACCATAAATCACTTTAGTATCTCTTCACCCAGAAGGATTTGAATATGAGATAAAAGAGGTGGCTTGAGTTCATGAAACACTACTAGTTTGATATTCAATATCATCCTGGTAAGGCTAATGTAGTGGCAGACGAGTTAAGCCAACGATCGACTAGGGAGTTAACGGAGGTACGAAAGGCAAATTGGAGTGAACTTCGACACGATAATGAGATTTCTAGAGTGTGAATGGTAGTCTTAACTATCATTCTTGAGACTATTATGTAGGTAGTGATAACACAGGCAGAGGAACAGTTCTGCCAGGAGAGAGTACGTCAGTAATTAGCTGAGGGTGCAGAGTCCTACTTGATCAGATAAGAGGGAGGCATACGTTTTAATGGGAGACTTGATGTGCCAGAGGATTAGGGCTTGAGGCATGCGATTATGACAAATTCCCACGGGTCTAGATTTGTGATACATTTTAGAGGGGATAAGATGTACCAGTACATAAGAAGACAATATTAGTGGGCAGGAATGAAGCGGGAAATAGCATAGTTAGTCTCGAAATGTGTTACTCGTCAGTTAGTTAAGGTAGATCATCAAAGGATTTCAGGGATGCTACATCCACTGGATATTATCGTGTGGAAGTGAGAGAGTATTTTTATGGATTTTATTATAGGGCTATCGACGTCACAGGGGGACAGGACTCCATTTGGGTGATAGTGGATCGGCTGACGAAGGTAGTCCATTTCTTACCAGTTTGCATCGATTTCAAGATGATGCAGTATGTACAGCTATTCATTTCAAAGATAGATAAGTTGCACGGGGTGCCGATTAACATCGTGTCCAATAAAGATAATATATTTGTCTTTCATTTTTGGTAGAGCTTTCAGGAGGCCATGGGAACAAATTTGCAATTGAGTACCATTCGCAGACAGACGGACAGACTGATAGGGTTAATCAGATGCTCGAAGACATGTTGAGGATGTGTATACTTGATCTTGGAGGATTATGGTAGAGATACCTCCCATTGGTAGAGTTTGCGTATAATAACTCTTACCAATTCACCATCGGTATAGCACCATTTGAGGCACTATATTGGAGACCTTATCATTTTCCCGCTTGCTGGTTAGAGGTGGGGGACAACAAGTTGTTAGGGACAGAGATGATATAGGGATCGAGATGATTCAGGGGCGTATTCAAATATCTCAGGGTAGGTAGAAGAGTTATGCTGATATAGACCGAAGACATGTTGACTTAGAGGTTGGCGATCAAGTATTGGTACCGGTGTTTCTCATGAAGGGGGTCATGAGGTTCCTGAATAAGGGAAAGCTAGTGCCAATCTACGTGGGACCTTTCCTTATTATTGAGAGAGTGATATTAGTTTCATATAGAGTGGGCTTTTCGGATCATCTACAGTGTATACATGATGTGTTCCACGTGGCTTTGTTGAAGAATTATCGTAGGAACGAGAGAGCTTTTTGGTATGTTCAACTCAAGGAGATCGATTTACAACCAAACGTGTCATATGAGGAGAGACCCGTGGCTATTCTGGATTGTAGTGAGCGTAAGCTGTAGTCAAATGTGGTATCATTAGTCAGAGTTTAATCGGGACACCACAGTATTGACGAGTCGACATAGGAGTGGAAGGATGACATGCGAGAACACTATTCAGAGTTATTCATCGCAGGTATGACCTAATTTTGGGGACGAAATTCCTTTGTAAGGGGGAAATATGTAACACCCCATAATTCTGAGCATTAAATATGTAACTAATTCGGGTAATTTAAATTACGATGCGTGTCATAATTTAATTGGATTAATTATTATGCGTGTTTGTAAATTTTAATTTAGAGAGAGAAAGTGATTAAATATCGATGGAATATAATTACTAAGTGAATGGTAATAATTATTTGACGTCATAGCTGGTGATAGTGAGGCGATATTATTTTATCTTAATCGGAAGTCGCATGTGGACTAATTAAGGGTCGAGAAAGGAAATTATTGTAGACAAACTCGGATGGTAATTTTGAGGTCACATTTGTGTCTGGGGAGGCTAAAATAGTCAATATAGTATACCTGGGGGTAGTAATTGGGTCTCAGGATCTTTTTAGACACAACCGGGCCTATATAGGGACATTTTAGTCTTTTTGGTTTGGCCCATACTCTTAATTTTTTGATTTGGGATAATTAACCTAGGTCTGAGAGAGTTGGACATCAGTTACTCATCCCAAATCACAAAAGCTTGAGATAAGAGAGAAAGGAGAAAGAAGAAGAAGGAAAAGAGCATTCGGGAAAAGTTTTCGAGGAAAATTGCCGAATTTATTCCAAAAAGGCAAGATATGAAAATTAGAAGACTCGTGAGTATAAATCCTTATAATATTTATGTTGAAGAAAATTGTTCATACCCATTTGCCTAAATGAACTCTCTGAGAAATCTCCATGTTAGAGATTGGTAGAAATTTTTTGTTCTAGGGGTTAAAGATAAATGAAGAAACCCATTAATGGTGAAATTAATGATTGTTCGTAAAATGGGTTAAAGGTTAAGATTAATTATAAGAAACACTACACCAAATCTGCCCATTTGTCAAGGTCATTGACCTTGACAAATCCACCTTGTCAAGGTCAATGACCGTGACATTTCGAGGCGAGACAACTTTTTTTGTCACGGTCGTGTCACGGTCATTGACCTTGACACAAAACTCGCGTTTTGTGTCACGGTCATGTCAAGGTCAATGACCGTGACACGTTTGTCATGGTTTATAACCGTGACAAAGCCGTGACCTTTTTTCAAAAAAATTGTCACGGTCAATGACCGTGACAAGTCCGTGGCAAGATTTTTCAAGGACTTGTCACGGTCATTGACCGTGACAATTCTGGGCAGAATTTAAAAAAAATCTGCTGGGCAGTATGGCCACTGCCACTGCCCAATAGTATATTTGTACCTGTTATAGCAACGTTGTACCTGTTCCAAACATCATATATCCAACACAAACTAAAGATAATGTAAATATATATTCATGACAGTATAATCCAAATATTCAAAGTAAAAATAATATACATGATGATATAATCCAAATATAATTAAAATGGACAAACTTGAAAATAATGTTACTACATGTCTTGGATAAAACTGAGGAGGTGAGTAGGCCACACGACATACGAATTGACGCACCCACTAATATACGTCGTTCCGCATTGTTCGCGTAACCACAATAGGGACTATTCCACAATGGACTATTCCACAATAGTCGATTGAAGCACACGTCTATGGACTATTCCACCCTCGACTATATTCGGGTCCCTCAACCCCCGCCCTATCCGCTGGCCATCAAATACGTCCAATATGAACACGCTCGGCCAACCAATTGTCGAAAATGGTCTGTTGGAGGGCGTCAAATAGGGAAGTGGATCGTCGAAGTACGAATGTGTCGGTAATGAAGCAGCGAGGTCCACATCCTCGTCATCCTGCGACTCGTCCTCCCGCACCTCCTCCTACACCGCCTTCTCCTTCCCTTTCCCTTTCCCTTTCCCTTTATGGTCTCCACCTAACGTACGCTTCATGAATGTGTACATATCTTGGACCGTCGCCTCCAAACGGGACAGCTTCGCATCGTGTGAATCCACCGTTCGAGCCAACCCGGTGTCGCTCGTCTCCAATCCGATGATCCTAGATTTGGCCACCCGCGAGCTCACTCCCCTTGTCCTCCCCTTGCGATCAGAGCCAAGCACTTGGCTGAGTGCGTCTGTGGACAAAGATGCCTTGTCGGCATCAGACTGCGACTCATGCACTTCCTTAAGCTTTGCCTGAAACGACAAAAAGCACATGATTAGTAAAATAAGTAAACTAAAAAATTATAACGTAATTAACAATAATTAAACTGTCGGATTACTTACAATCGTGGCCGCGACGCTCGGGGACACCTCCTTGTCCTTCCCCTTCTTCGTCCGAAGAGCCACATAAATATCGAGCCTATGTGGCTTACCCACTGGCCCACTCCCTACCCCCTGAAATAAAATAAAGTAAAGTAAAATTAGTATCGGCCCCGCAAAGTAAAATAATATCCAATAATATATTTCTGTAGTTATAGATAAATTAAATCTTATCTGCATCCTATGCTCCACCTCAGCGTAAGAGGTCCGGCCGGAGTAGTGCACGTCCGTCTTTTTAGCCCGATTTTCCCTCCTCGATTGGCGAGAGGCCAATTGTCGATCCTCGATCTCATTGTCAATGAACTTTTGCCATTGTGCCAATGAGATCGGCTCCTTGGGCGGGACGGATCCGCGCCATTGTAAAATGGACTCTCGTGTTTTTTCAAAGTACTGTGTCCGCATATTTTTCTTCCACGTCTTGTGTTGCTCCCTCAACTGCTCCAAGACGGAATCGCGTAGCTTTGGATCGAAGTTGAATTGTTCCTGTCCAACAAATACAATGTTAGTTGCGAATAAATATTAATATACATATATATATAAATATAAATATAAATTGAAATATTCATATAAATATTACCTGTAGTGCCGCCCAAACAGCTAACTTGAGCTCATACGTCACCTCCTTCCAACTCATAAACCCCGGGCCGATGACCGTCTTTAGCAGCTCGAGGGATCTCGCTAAAAGCTCCGACTTGTTTTCGATGGTAATCCCAAATTTTCCATATTTGGGGAGCCTAGGGGCAGAGGAGCCCTCGTCGCCTCCGCTACCACCGAACCCAGACGACATCATCATAAACAGCATCATCATCTTCGCCCTAACATCTGAAGGAGACATTTTTGCTGTAAAAAAAATGTTATTAGTACAGATAAAAAAAAATGCTAATAGTACACATTTCGTTTTACCTAATTGAATTAATAGTACAGATAAAAAAATGTTCCGTCTATATTATAACGTATGTGTAAGTTCCGTCAATACCATTTCGTTTCAATTTTGTAATATTATGTTTTTTCCAAATATTTAAAGAGTTATTAAATGGGTGCCCCACCCCCACCCCCTGCCCCCTCCCCCACCACACACGCACACACACCTACGCACACACACACACACACACACACCCCACCCCTACCCACCCCACCCCCACCCCCTCCCCCCACCACGACCGTGACAACTACATATATTGTTTATCAATAAAATTATGACATGAGATAATTATAATTGTAGCATAAATTTCATTATCATGGGTTTTACCTAATTGAATTAATTTCATGAATAAAATTATTATCAATTTAAATGAAAATATCAATTATTATCCAATATTTTTGAATGAAATATTTATTTTGAATGAAAATATCAATTATTATCCAATTATTATCCAACTATTATCAATTATTTATTTTGAATGTAAATAATATCACCCACCCCCACCCCCTCCCGATGTTTATTATCCAATTATTATCCAACTATTATCAATTATTTATAAAATTGATGTCTACTTTTAGTGTTGTGTATATATGTTAGTTGATGCCATTATATTTTTAGCCTAATTAGATTCTAAGGTTATCTCAATTTATATTTTTCTTTTTCTATCTAATAATTTTCAACGTAAGAGCACAGTACATAACGTATGTGTAAGTTCCGTCAATACCATTTCGTTTCAATTTTGTAATATTATGTTTTTTCCAAATATTTAAAGAGTTATTAAATGGGTGCCCCACCCCCTGCCCCCCTCCCCCCGCCACACACACACGCACCTACTTTTAGCCCTTGTTATTCATCAAATTTGAGGCAAGTTAATTAGAATATTTGTAGGACTGAAATTGATTTAGATTATGCCTATCTATGTAACTCTAAAACCTAATTGTGATTAAAATCTGATTTATATGGATTAATTCTATTACATTTATAATTTAACTAATAGAGTTGAAATTGGTGGCAATTTACTTTGGTTTGGTTTATTTCTAGTTGAATCTGAGTTAGAATTTTTAGATTATGTATAGGAATTGAATTTTAATATTAATCCTTCATAAATTCCTTGAATACATGCATAAATTTGTAGAGATTGAAATTAAATTGCTTGAGATTGAATTTCTATGGTTCTTGATAGAGAATTGGGTGTTATGAGTAAATATTGAATTTATATTAGCTTTTTTATGTTGTAATCATGTTTGAATCATGTTATACTCCCCCACCACACACACCCCACCCCACCCCCTGCCCCCTCCACCACCCCCTCCCCCACCACACACCACACACACACACACCCCACCCCACCCCACCCCACCCACTGCCCCCCTCCACCACCCCCTCCCCCCCTCCACCACCCCCTCCCCCACCACACACCACACACACACACACACACACACACCCCACCCCACCCCACCTCCTGCCCCCCTCCACCACCCCCTGCCCCACCCCGCCCCACCCCCTACCCCCACCCTGCCCCACCCTCCACACACGCACACACATACACACATATATATATACACATACACACATAAATATACACACAAATATATATATATAAATGGAAGAGAGAGAGAGAGAGAGAAAATGGACCTGAAAGTAGAGAGAGAGAGAGAGAGACAGAGAGAGAGAGAGAGAGAGAGAGAGCAGCGTCGAGAGAGAGAGAGAGAGATGGAGGGAACGACGCGGGAGGGAAAAAAGAAGGGGGGTAGGGTTTTAGCTGCGAACATTGTCACGGTCGTGTCAAGGTCTTTAACCGTGACAAGTATTGTCACGGTCAATGACCGTGACAATTAGTTGTCACGGTCGTGCCAAGGTCAATGACCGTGACATAAAACGCGTGTTTTTTTTCACGGTCAATGACCTTGACAAGGCTGGCCGGCTGAAAGGTGACAATTTTCCCATTTTGGTGTAGTGAAAGTGAAATCAGGAAATTTATGAAGATATTTAAGTTATGATCATTAGGAATTAATTTGGTAAAGATTATAAAGGATTAGAGTCATATATAGGGAAAAGGGGGAAAGGAAAAACGAAGAAAAACTCCGGGTCTGTTCAGGTATGCCTGATTGACCGGGGCCCTGGCGTCGGTCGATCGGTGGTCACGATTTTTGCCTATGTTGGAAATAAGAGGGATTTAAAGCAGGGGAGGTCGACGGGGGTCCATGGCCAGTCAACCAGTACCCTATTTTTTAGCGAAGTTGGGATTTTTTTAAAAAAACCTTGAAAGTGAATAACTTTTACATCCAGACTCAGATTGTCATGTTGTTTGCGACCACGCGTAGCTAGTTTAATTCAGTACGCTTTCATGGAAATTAAATTAGTTAGGTTTAGGTTGTGAACGGTCTAAAATACCCTTGAATTCTTAATGAGTAATGGAAATTACCTGAATTTAAATCAAACTTTTTGTGAACAATTGTGAGGCTAATAAGAACCTAACCGAGTATATAGGAGGGGACCCACATAACCCTTTAGTTATAAATAAAAGGAATATAACTATTTAATGTTGGCACGTACGTATTATGAACGGGCTCTGTAATACTTGTAAGATATATATATATATATATATATATATATATATATATATATATATATATATATATATATATGAGTGTCCTAATTATATATATTTATCCATGTGAGTTGAATGCGAATTGTGTGTATATAAATATTACTCGAGGATGCTATCCGTGAGGTTGCGCGTAGTGGGAGGTCCCACCCTGGCGATTCCAACGAGGGTTGGATTGTGCTCCAGGTTAAAGTTCTCGGGTGGATCCTACCGTGATGAGAGAGGGATGTCACGAAGATCTTCAAGGAATGTGTCTTGAAATACTAAGGCATATGTGTATATAACTGCCTCCATTATTTGTTTATGATTTGGGCTCGGTGGTGAGATTCTGACCAAATGACCAGATTTACATCCATACTCAGATTAACGTGCCATTTGCGGCCACATGTAGCTAGTTTAATATAGTACATTGTCATGGAAATTAAATTAGTTGGGTATAGGTTATGAAAGGTCTAAAATACACTTGAAGTCTCTATGACTAACGGAACTTTCTCGAATTTAAATCAAGCTTGATGTGAACAATTGTGAAGCTAATAAGTACCTAACCGAGTTTATATGAGGGGACCCATATGACCCTATAGTTATTAATATATGGCGGAGTGTAGCTATTTACTGTTAGCGCATATGTATTATGAATGGGCTCAGTAATACTTGTAATATATATAAGTGTGCTGATTATATTTATATATGCATGTGAGTTGAATGCAAATTGTGTGTATATCAATTTTACTCGAGCATGCTATCCGGAGGTTGCGCGTAGTGGGAGATCCCCCTAGAAATTCCAACGGGGTTTGAATTGTGCTCTAGGTTATAGTACTAGGGTGGCTCCTATCGTGATGAGAGGGGTATGTCACGCAGGTTTTCAAGAAAGGTGTATTGAAATACAAATGCCTATGTATATATAACCGCCTCCATTATTTGTTTACAATTTGGTATCCATGGTAAGATTATGACCCAGTGACCAGATTGTGCTCCAGGTTATAGTGCTCGGGTGGCTCCTACCATGATGCGAGGGGGATGTCACGAAGATATTCAAGGAATGTGTACTGAAATCCTAAGGCCTATGTATATATAACCGCCTCCATTACTTGTTTATGATGTGTGATCGGTGGTGAGATTCTGATCCGATAACCAGATTTACATCCGTACTCAGATTGACGTGCCATTTGCGGCCACACGTAGCTAGTTGAATATAGTAAGCTATCATGGCAATTAAATTAGTTGGGTATAGGTTATGAAAGGTCTAAAATACCCTTGAAGTCTCTATGACTAATGGAACTTTCTCGAATTTTAATCAATCTTGATGTGACCAATTGTGAGGCTAATAAGTACCTAACCGAGTATATATGAGGGGACCCATATGACCATGTAATTATTAATATATGGTGGAGTGTAGTTATTTAGTGTTGGCACATATGTTTTATGAACGGGATGAGTAATACTTATAATATATATATAAGTGTACTAATTATATATATGTATGCATGTGAGTTGAATGCAAATTGTGTGTATATCAATTTTACTCGAGGATGTTATCCGAGAGGTTGCTCGTAGTGGGCGGTCCCCCTGGAATTTCCAGCGGGGTTTGGATTGTGCTCTAGGTTATAATACTAGGGTGGCTCCTACCGTGATGAAAGGGGTATGTCACGCAGGTCTTCAATAAAGGTGTTTTGAAATCCTAAGGCCTATGATTATATAATCGCCTCCATTATTGATTTACGATTTGGTATCGGTGGTGAGATTATGACCCAGTGACCAGAGGTGACATGAGATGTGTCAGGCACCCGATAACATATATGAGAAATGCATCTAATAGGACCAAGCTATGAAGATGCTATATATATATTTGCATAGTGAGTAATATGTGTGTGTGTGTGTGTGTGTGTGTGTGTGTGTGTGTGTGTGTGTGTATAGAGAGAGAGATAATGTGTGAGTATTTATTGACAGTATCGATATGATATTTAGTATATTCATATAGATGAGGGTTATATGTACTAATCAGGATAGTGTGTTTAACTTACAACATGGTGGTTAGCAGGCAAGTATAGGTAGTTATATTGTCTAGTTGGATCGAGTAATAACTAGATTGTATAAATGAATGCGATCGATGTGCACGGTAAAAGAGAGGTGAGGTTGTCTTCAAGAGAGTGCGATCGTAAAATCAATTATGAACATTATATACTACAAATTTCATTTATTGAAATAAAATGCTTGCTAAACATTTTTTAAAATAATTGGGCTCTGACCCATTTGCAAAATATTTTTTTTAAAACCTTATAGGTGTCCAGCCATAGGGATGCCAGGCTTGAAGCATGTGTGTATGCATGCAGCATTTGGAGTAGACACCTCAGTAGATTCATTCTACTTTAGGATTTCATTATTCCAGTATTCCATCTTTGGGCATGTTGCCCCTACAGTACTTATTCAATTTATTTACTTTAGAATTGTGTTGAGCTTTATTTATTTAGCTGTTAGATTTTTTATTTGGATTTGGACTTTGAGCCAATAGTTTATTTGGCAAGATATTTATTTATTTATTCATATCCTGTAACGATTTGAACTCTAATAATGTGTGAATGGTTTAATTCAGTTTTTCCTTATAGGGTTAACTGTTAAATGAAAAGATAAAATTTGACACCGATTTAATTAACTAATTGGTGATTAGTACTAAATGGTTTTCGATAGCGATGCTAAGAATGAACCATATGTGAATGATGTTTAATTTAATAAAGGAGTGATCACCCGGTATTCGATTAGGCAGGGTGTCACGGGATGTATTGACTACTGATATTAATTAAGGGATAACTAGGACCTTTCGAGTAGTGAGCGATACTTAAGAAAATATGAAAATAATATAAAGTGTGAATTATTATTTCGTTAAGGATTCGAGAGATATAAATACAACGTACTCAACATATTGTGGGTTGGGTGTATACCTATACTAAAGATATATAAATAGGTTGTGTGCATACCTATTTTGTGCCTTGTGACATGTGTGAACATACCTACACTGCTTGCTATCATGGAGGTCCCCGCGGTGGGCGATCTTACCTTGATGATTCCAACGAGGTTTGGATGAGTGCCCCGGAACATAGAACTTAGGGTGAATCACTATTTACATGTACTATAGTGATATCGGCATGTCATTTGGATAAATTAGGTATTTGTGTAGCCCAAAGACTTAGAACTATGTTTGCTTCTAATATGTGATGATATGATTTATGGTTCGAGGTGACATTCTGAACCAATATTCCTTGATATATTACGAGAGGTACATGGATTTAATAGCAGAGTATGCATGCATCACGGTGGCCATTCCGGGGATGTCGTAGTAGTATAATATATATATATATATACACACACACACACACACACGCACTAATGTGATTTATCTACTTTGTGTTATGGTAGAAAAGATAGATAGTGCATATCCAAAGATAACTTAAGTATGATTAACTTAATGAAATGGTTTAATAATAACATACAAGAAATATTAATATGGTAGAGTATTGTATCGGCGGTACTGGGGAGACAAACCTATTGAGCTTAGTTATATACTTATGTCTACTTAGGCTGGGTAGCATAGCTAGGAGGGTTATTAGGAGACATTAGGTGTGCACTTTAATTGAGAGGTGAGTAACTCAAGGGAGAGTGGGGGAAACTAACATATATATATAATAGCTACTCTTAATGCATGTTTAATACTTGTAAATGTTTCTTAAAAGTTTTGGGCTCTGACCCTTGTCAAAAATATTTTCAAAACATTTTAGGTTCCATCCACAGGGACGCTAAATTTGATGATTCATTCCAGGGATGCGTAATTGCAGTACTTATGGAGGCTTGCAAGATGTGTGTAGACGCTTCAGTTATTCATTCCTAAATTAGAATTTATGATCAGTATTTTATTTGGACATGTTGCCCTTTAGTTGATACATTTATTTAATTTTATTTATCTGACTATGTATTTGAATTCGGTTTCCTTTCAGTAAACTTATGGTTTGGATAGTAGTTTTGGAACTTATGATTTATTCTATATTTGTTATTTATCTTTATCCTGTGATGGTGCAGACTTCTCTATATTTGTGTGTATGGTTTAGATTATGTTTTTTTGCTTGATAGTATATATTAATAACATATAAAATTTGGCACCAATTTATTTAACTTAGGTGGTTAGTAATTTAATAAGTTTTCGACAGTGTTGCTAAGAATGAACCAAATGGATTCCTATTTTATTTTAGTAGAGGACTGATCCCTCTATATAGATAAGTGGGGTGTCATATATGGTATAAGAGCATTAGGTTCAAGTGTCCATAGGATCTGTGCGGCTTACTACGATTTCTGGGTAGTATTCTTTGACGTAAAACCTTATTACTAGGATTGTTATATTCACCTTTACGTATTTGAGATTACGATCTTTTGTTATTACGTTTAATTTGGCTGTGAACTCATACAAATTTCATCTGATTCTAGATGTCACCTAGGAGAGAATGACATAATAGTACCACTGGAGGGATTAATGCTGGAAAAGTTCAATGAGTACCTCAAGTATCACAAAGAATAGTGATAGCGACAGATGTGGCTAACATTGTGGCACGGAGAGTTACTGTCGCATTGTTGCACTACCAAAATCATCATTTTTAGATGATAAGGAACAAAAGAACAAGGGAAATTAGTTAATCATGTAGGATAGGAGGTAACGGTAGCGGAGGAACACCAAAGTAGTGAAGGCAAGTCCCTTAGGGCCATCAGGGCCAATAGAACAATGGAAATTGCCATAGAGCAAGGCCACCAGGGCCAATAGAGCCAAAAATTAGGAGAATTAAAAAATAGGTGTTTTAAATGTGAAGAGAAGGGCCACAAACGTCGAGCTTGTCCGTAGCGAGCTAAGGGACAACTTCGATTTGATCAGCATAGTCAAAAGCTAAAGGACTTCGTTGGCCACTATTTTATTATGGGAGGACGAGTCACCGAAAGAAAGATTTTCGATAGTAAGGTAGAGTACCATGGCAAAGTGCCCAGCAGGGGCAGGGGCAGGGGGTGTAGTTACCCCCGGAAACACTAGCTCCACAGTAGGAGGAGCAACTACCATATGGGCGTGCCTATAACGTCCGATATGCAGTCATATGGTGGACATGGCAGGCACCACTAGCATTTGGTTACGTTATGTTGTTAATTACTATATCCACGAGGAAATGGGAAAGTTTTGTGTGGCATAAGTGTAACATTTTATAATTATTAACACTAAAATTCGCTGGAAAGTAGGGTTTAGTAGGTGTGTTGGCAGTATCAGCCTTATTATTATGCATGTATTTATAGTTGGGTAGCGAGACTCTTTGGTGCCTCCTGTAGGGGAACGGGTGTGGACACTAAGGAGATGTTTACATTGCGTGATAGTTTTACTCCTTTTGAAAGTTATGAGGGTAGAGTATATTATTATCACAAGTTTTAACTAGTTAGCGATGGTTTGAGCAATAGTAGAATGTTATAGTAAGACTATTGGGTTCGCTGTCCTAAGGTGGGATGTATTATTACAAGATATCACTTGAGAGAAGGTTGATCCTGTGTAAATATAATTATAAAAGATATGTCAGAGGGTAAGTTTGTCGTGTTATGGTTGATTCCTACAATTAGGGACGATTACTGATGTGTGTCAGGGTATATTGGGTTTACTATCGAGCGAAGAGGTTAAGCACGTTATTAATTTATCGTCGGGGACTTAGTGATAATGGGAGCACCATGTTGTAAGTCACGCTTAGCGACATGAGAGTGGATGAATAGACTTTTATGTTAGGGGACAAGAATTTCGGTGTCCAGGGTCTGTGCTTAGGGCTTACGGATCTCGTTGATCGACAATGTTAGATAGTAGTGTATCGGGGGGTTCCTTGGATTGCGAGACATCCCACGCATGAAGCTTAGCAATTGTCAAAAGTTAGGAGATGCGTGGTCATTAGATCGTGGGTTTAGTACATTAGTTATTACACGTATAAGTGGATATCACTGGGAGATGATAGTTACTAGTTGAGCCAGAAAGTATTGGTGTATGAAACATTATGTAGTCTTTACCCACGAGTGGATCGATGAGGCAACCTCGAAGACAATTTATTTGCACTTAGTAGGGAATTGAGTATACTCTTACTATATAGTCATGCCTAGTATGCAAGGCTTAGTTTAAAACAAGTATATTACAATCAGTGTATTAGTGTAGAGATGCATGGGACCTAGGGTGTATGGGCGCCCTAGTTAGTTGAGTCTTCAGTATCATTCACGATGAGAAGATGTGGAAAGGTATGTGCGGAACGCATATGTATGGGAACGTTAGAGGCAATATTAGGCTAGTAATAGGAACTTAATCTCGGAGAGGAGAAGGATAGTCAGGATATGTGTGCAGCACAGAGAGCTATCGCATGAGAGTGGATGTAAATATTGTAGAGATACCAGAGAGGAGACTTCCTGGCAAAACGGAAGATCTTACAGCTTTGGCATGCCCAGAAAAATGGAGGAATGGATATAAGAAAAAATTAGTCCGAGGTGATCAACCAGAAATTTTGCGAGACCTAAAAACTTCGATGATAAAAAGGAGGAGGCAAACTGATTGAGTTAGTGATGGGTTACCACCATCATGCGAGGGCTAAAGTTTTCCTTTAAGTGGTGAGATAAGTTAACCAAGATGGAATGTATGGAAATTTTGGGATAAATCTATTCAAGCGATTTACCTTATTCACGGATAAAAAATCACTTCAGTATTTGTTCTCATAGAAACATCTGAATATGAGGCAGAGAAGATGGATAAAGTTCACGAAGGATAGCAGTTTGATATGCAATATTATTCTGGAAAGGTTAACATGGTGGCAGACACATTGAGCCGACGACCTTCGAGAAAAATAGCGAAGGTTTGGAAATAGAAGTGGAGTGATCTTCGACACGACGATGAGGTCACCAGAGCTTGCATGTCAGTGTTGGATATCACTGCTGAGAGTGTTATATAGGTAGTGAAAGCTCAGACGGAAGATCAATTTTTCCAGGACAGAGTATGTCAGTTGTTAGCGGATGGGGATAACTCCTATTTGATTAGTTCCAAGGGAGGCTTACGCTTCAATGAGAGACTCGTTATTCCAAAGGAGGAGGATTTGAGACATCCAGTGATGTTAGAGTCTCACGAATTGAGGTTCTCGGTACATCCTGGTGGGAATAAGATGTATCAGGATATGAGGAGGCAATACTAGTGGTCAGGAATGAAGCGGGACATAACAAAGTTTGTCTCGAAGTGTGTTACATGTCAGGTAGTGAAGGTATATAACAAGAAACCTTCTAGTATGTTACAACTACTAGAGATCTCAGTGTGGAAGTGGGAGAGTAAATCTATGAATTTTATTACCGGGTTACCGACATCGCAGAGAGGTCATGACTCCATCTGGGTGATAGTGGATCATTTGACTAAAGGTGGCCCATTTTTTACCGGTTTGTATGGATTATGAGATAAGGCAGTATGCGTAGTTATTCATTGCAGAGATAGTGAGGCTGCACAGGATTTCGATTAATATTGTGTCCAATCGGGATAAGATTTTTTGTGTCCCACTTCTTGTAGAGTTTAAAAGAGACCGTGGGCATAGACTTATGGTTGAGTACTGCATATCATCCACAGAGAGATGGGAAAACTGAGTAAGTTAATCAGATTTTGGAAGATGTGTTGAGGATGTGGATACTCGACTTTGGGGGAGGACGGGAGCAGTACCTTCCTTTGGTGGAGTTTGCGTATAATAACACTTACCGATTCACCATTGGCATGGAACCATTTGTGTCACTATATGGACGGCCTTGTCATTTGACCGCTTGCTAGTTAGAGGTGGGGGATAACAAGTTGTTAGGGCTACAGATGATTCAGGATACTACTGCAAAGATTCAGTTGATTCGGGGACGCATTCATATAGCTCAGAACAAGAAGAAGAGTTATGTCGATGCAAACAAGAGGCATATTGAGCTGGAGATTAGTGACCAAGTTTTAGTACAGGTGTCTCCTATGAAGTGAGTCGTGATATTCGGTAAGAAAGGGAAGCTAACGCTAAGGTATGTGGGGTCATTTTCGATTATTGAGATGGTGGGAGTAATGGCCTATAGTCTGGGCTTACCAGAGCACTTACAGGAGATTCATGATGTGTTCCACGTGACATCATTGAAGAGGTACCAGATGAGCGAAATAGATTTTTGGCACGTTCCATTAGAGGAGATCTAATTATAGCTAGATATATCATATGAGGAGAGACCAATGGCAATACTTGATCGTAGTGAGCGTTAGATGCGGTATAATATGGTACCCTAGGTTAGAGTTTAGTGGGGACACCATAATGTGGACGTGTCGACGTGGGAGAGGGAGGATGACATGTGACAGCAGTATCCAGAGTTATTCACCACAGGTACATCCCTGAGGACGGAATTCCTTTGTAAGGGGAAAGTATGTAACACCCCATATTTTTTAGTATTTAGAATTTAAGTAATTCAGTTATTTTTTAATTACACGCATGATGAATTTAATTAAATTAAATATTATGTATTAAATAAAATATTATTTGGGAGATATATTGATTAATGTTTATAGAATAAGATTACAAATGGATTACTAAATAATACTTATATGTCATAGCGAGTGATATCAACGTGACTATGTTATATCTCAGCCCAGATTCGCGTGTAAACTATATAGAAAATTTGTGTAGAGTGACTTGGATGGTGATTTTGAGGTCATGGTCGATTCCTAATGGGTCGAAATAATCAGAATAGTGTACCCGGGCGTATAGATTGGGTCACCGAGCGATTTTATACCAACCCGGCATCATGTAAGGGCATTTTGATCAGTTGGGAGACTAGGGTTGGAGGAGCTACGAATTTCTAGGTGTTATATTAGCATATAGTTTAAGGATCCTAGGGTTATAATAAGAAAAATAATTGAGGCCATAAGAGAGGAAGAATGGAGGATTCTTGGACCATTCAACACCATTCTTGCACTACTATCACCATCAGGGTGTGGATCGAAAGGAAAAAAAGACACTTTCATCATCTGAAAATAAAATCATGCCACCTTCACAAGAGGCAAGTGTTAATGTTGCATGTTATTGAATAGTTATAACATCCATGGTAGAATTAGATGTAAACTGTAATGAACACATGAGTTTGAGATAATATAATGGGCTTATTTCATAGTAACAATTTGGATTTATATTAGAGATTTGACTTATGGGTTTAATGATACGAAATTTGACTTCTAGGAGTGTCTTGAGGGATTAAGTTATGGGTTTTATGAAGAGCATGCATGCAAAAGTGAAAATAGAGTTTATATAGACAACTCATGACCAAATCTTGTTAAACATGGATTTATTAATGATGGATTAGTAATGAAATTCGTTAGAAACTGGTAATATTAATTAAGGGATAACTAGGACCCTTCGAGTAGTGAGCGATACTCGAGAAAATATGAAAAGAATATAAACTGTGAATTACTATTACGTTGAGTATTCGGGGATATAATGTAAGATATTTTTGTTCGTTATCAATTTGTATGTCGTATACCGCTACACCGTCGAAGAAGTTCAAGATCACATTCACATCAAGACGGATCCGAATAATCAAGGTTCTTCAATAAATAGCCTCCTCAAGGTTAACTTTGGTAAGGTTACGTTTTAGAGTACCTTAATAATGCACATAGAATATTGGGATATTTTTCACAAAATATTTTCTAAGTGTTGGAGCGGAGCTTTAAATATTTTTTTACAAAAAATATATTTTCGGAGTTTTTAAGGTGGTATATTTATTGAAAGGATAAATGAGAAAAAAATAATTTTTAATCATCTGGTTCGAACGACATCGCATCTAGTTCGAACGACATCCCATCTGGTTCGAACGACATCGTTTGTCGCTCAAACGAGACGTGTTGTCGCACGATACTTCAAACGACATCATCTCTCGTTCGAACGACACCACCGCCTTAAGTCTTCTATAAATTTGACTTTCCAACTCCTTTTCTCTCAAGAAGTCTTTTCGTTTTTCTTTTTCCATTCTGCAAACACTTAAAATCGACAGAAAGTTTTTGGCTTCTTCCTTTAAGGTTTAAACACCTTTTTGTTTTCAATTCACAAAATCCCGATATCTTTATGTGAGTTGTTTTGGAACCCAAAGAACATACTTTGATATTGTTCATCCTTTGTTGAGAGATCTCTACAGCCGAGATCTGCTTGTTATTGTGGAGTGAGTCTCTACGGAGTTTATGACTGCGTGTCATTGAGGATCTTCTGCGTGTTGATTCTTTGCTGAAGACTGCGTGTCCTTATGGTATAGATGCGTGTGAACCATTATTGATTTCTAGCCGATGATTTGCAGGTTTGATGAAGACACCGTGCGTTACACTTGTGGACGATTATCAGGTAGTATGTAAGTCAATGGTCTTGTAAACTTGTCAAAGTTCTAGAAATAAAGGTTTTACCCTTCGGGGATTTTTCCTGAATTTTATGGCGCATGCTTACTTTATTTGTTTTTACACGTAATTGCATATTTTAGGGATGAACTAAAATTGGTTTAAAATTAGGGAATTTGTGAAAACCACCAAGGCAATTAATGTTTTGCATTCTCAAATTGGTATCAGAGCCTGTTGCACTAATTTACTATGTAGATCTTGTAGTGCAATTTTTTTGGTGGTTATTTGTGTTCCTCTCCTGATTTGTTTTCTCAATGGATTATCATACTATTGATGTTGTTAGTCGAGATGAGTTTGATAAAGTTTGCGGCCGTGCGGAAAAATTAACTCTTTTGAATTTGAAACTTTGCAAAAGAATTAAAATTTTGGAAGAAGAAAACTCTCTTTTTAAAGATAAGTTTAAATATTTGCAAACGTTTCAAACTGAAAGAGATATTTGTCATAAACACTTTGGTAATTTGTGTATTGACTTTGATTCTTTAAACATTGCAAAAAAGGAGAGTGGTGATAAAGTCCTAGTTTTAGAAAAAGAATTGGAGGACTTAAAAATTTCTAGGGTTCCTGTTTGTGCCGTTGAGGATAAAAAATTAATCGATGATTTTACGACACGTGAAGAGACTCTTAGGGATAAGTTTGTTTTAATTGAGGATGAGAAAAATAAACTGTTAAGTTTAATTGATAACTTGAAAAGGAAATTCCTAACTTTGGAAGAGTCTAATTCTTTGCTTGAGTCTAAAATTTTGAAGTTGGAAAATGATTTTAAAGAATTAAGTAGTTTGTGTAGTGATGGTAATGGTTCATCTTGTTCTAATGCTTCCGTTGCAAAAGACAAAACCATTATTTGTTTTAGAGGGTCAACCGTTCCTAAGGACATTGGAAAAGGTTAACCCATAGGTGTCGTTCCACCCGTTTACATTTGTTCACATTGTGGTAGGAAAAGGTACCTTAGGCATTTCTGTTTTGATCTTCGAAGAGGTCCTAGGAATTTTATGTCTAGTTTTACCGTGATTACCAAAACTCCACACGACGTTTCATATCTATTTGGGTCAAGAAATCACTCTTAGAGGCACTAGATTTTAGACAAGTTGATTCCCGTTATGTCTAGTTTTACTGTGATTACCAAAACCCCACACGACGTTTCATATCTATTTGGGTCAAGAAATCACTCTTAGAGGCACTAGATTTTAGACAAGTTGATTCCCGTTTGCTTGCACATGATTCTTATCTTGTCATATCATATAGATGATTTTGTTTGCATGATTGTCATACGCTATTTGTGCTTCTTGATATATTCTTTCTAGTGTTATGACATGTGTACTTTTTGTATTAGTTTTTTGTTTTTAAAATTTTTTTGGAAAAATACAAAAATATTTTATCTTGATAAAATTTAAAAAATTAAAAAAGATTTTTGTATTTTGTTTAAAACCATATAGGATGAGCGAGTCATAATTTTATTCCATTTATCCATGTGACTATTTGATAGTGTTTTAAGATAATAAGTCATGTCATTCATGTGCAATATAGTATTTGTAGTCATTAAGATGTAATTATTGTTATTATCTACATGATTGACTCATTATTTCCTCTGATGCACACGAGCACGAATTTGTTTAAATATTTTTCTTGTCGAATCACATGTTGGTTACATGTTTTCATCTCAATTCTGTTAATTAAAATCAACCAAATGTGATAAAATAAGATAATAAAAGGTGTGCATGTTTTAAACCGTTTTCCGTGAGTTTCTGTGAATTTTAAAAGCGGTAAAGGGCTACGAAAGATACTCATTTATCCTTTACGATTAAGCCACCATTTAAATGGACCTAAAAAATTGAGGTATTTTAATTATCCAGGGTCTAAAGAGGTTTAAAAGAGCCCAAAAAAATTTTAAAGCAATAAAAAGAAATTTATGCCAAAAAGGGGCCATTAGGTTTATTCACCAATTCTCCAATGTTTGAAAATTTAAATAACCTCAAAAAGAATATGAATATATATATATATATATATATATATATATATATATACACACATATGATGGAGTTTGGTTGGAGAATTAAAACAGATTTTCAAGTCCTTAAAAAGTCATGAAAAAGTGTTAAAAAGTTTTTAGACATTATTGGTATGAAAATCATGTAGACTTTGATTTGTTGATTTTGATTTAAGACGATGTCATTAAAAATCAACACTTTTACACCTAAGGACGATTTTTATGCTCATTCGTTAGGAATACATAATATGCATCGTGCACATATGACGTGATTGAGTTTTATTTCCTGTCGAATATATTCACACCCATTCATAGCATTTCAACGATTTGGTTATCTTAGTGTGAATTCATGGTGTGTGTTTGTAATAATTTTGTATAAAAAATTGAAAAAAAATAAAAATTGTGATGTTTTTTTATCATATCCTGCATTGAGCACGGTTGTCATACTTGTTTTCCTTGTTTACCGTGACACCCGATTTGATTTATTTGGTTTATTATTTTCCTTGTCTATTTCGAACAAATAAAAAGGGGGAGAACGAATTAGGATATTATAGGGAAGTTTAAGTATGTGGGAGATTTGATTATGCTTATATGTTTTATGTTTATATCATTTCAAACATTATATGTCACGAGGTTTTTGCTTTGTCTCATGCGTGTATGTACAATTGAAGATTTTTGGATTGCACACCCTGATGATGACAAACAATGTTTGAAGTTTGTCAAAGATTGAAAAAATTTGAAGACTTGTCATTTACCATTTCAGTTTTGGGTTCATGGGAGGGTAGATTTGTATAGGTAATATTTTGATTGATAATTCAAATGTTTTTATTTTGTACCGGCATAGACATAGGGGGATATTTATAAGGACATTTTTGTCCGTTATCAATTTGTATGTTGTATACCGCTACACCATCGAAGAAGTTCAAGATCACATTCACATCACGACGAATCCGAATAATGAATGTTCTTCAACAAAGAGCGTCCTCAAGGTTAACTTTGGTAAGGTTACGTTTTAGAGTACCTTAATAATGCGCTTAGAGTATTGGGATATTTTTCACAAATTATTTTCGAAGTGTTGGAGAAGAGCTTTAAATGTTTTTTTTCAAAAAATATTTTTTTAGAGTTTTTAAAGTGGTACATTTACTGAAAGGATAAACGAGAAAAAAATAGTTTTTAATCATCTAGTTCGAATGACATCGCATCTGGTTCGAACGGCATCGTTTGTCGCGTGATACTTCCAATGACATCGTCTCTCGTTCGGACGACACCACCACCTTAATTATTCTATATATTTGACTTTCCAACTCCGTTTTTCTCAAGAAGTTTTTTCATTTTTCCATTTTGCAAACACTGAAAATTAGCAGAAAGCTTTTGGCTTCTTCCTTTAAGGTTTAAACACCTTTTTGTTTTAAATTCACAAAATCCCGATATCTTTATGTGAGTTGTTTTGGAACCCAAAGAACAAACTTTGCTATTATTCATCATTTGTGGGGAGATCTCTACAACCGAGAGCTGCGTGCTATTGTGGAGTGACTCTCTACGAAGTTTATGATTGCGTGTCATTGAGGATCTTCTGCGTATTGATTCTTTGTTGAAGACTGTGTATCCTTGTGGTATAGCTGCGTGTGAACCAATACTGATTTCTAGCCGATGCTTTGAAGGTTTAATGAAGACAATGTGCGTTATACTTGTGAGAGATTATCCGATTGTATGTAAGTCAATGGTCTTGTAAACTTGTCAAAGTTCTAGAAATAAAGGTTTTGCCCTTTGTGGATTTTTCCTGAATTTTGTGTCGCATGATTACTTGATTTGTTTTTACACGTAATTGCATATTTTAGGGATGAACTAAAATTGGTTTAAAATTAAGGAATTTATGAAAACCACCGAGGCAATTAATATTTTGTATTCTCATATAAATACTACGTACTCAATATATTATGGGTTGGGTGTATACCTATATTGAAGATACATAAATAGGGTTGTGTGAATATCTATTACGTGCTGTATTAAACGTGTTAACATACTTGCGCTGCTTGCTATCACGGAGGTCCCACGCAGTGAGTGATCCTACCTTAGTGATTCCAGCGAGATTTTGATAATGTCCCCACAACATAGAACTTAGGGAAGATCACTATTTGCATGTACTATAGTGATACTGACATGTCATTTGGATACATTAGGTATGTGTGTAGCCCAAAGACTTAGAACAACGTTTGCCTCCAATATGTGATGATTTGATTTTTTGTTCGAGGCAAATTTCGAACCGATAGTCCTTGATATAGTACGAGAGGTACATGGACTTGATAACAGAGTATGCATGCATCGCGGTGGCTGTTATAGGGATGTCGTAGTATATATATATACACACACACACACACATGCACACGCGCGCACGTATGTGATTTATCTACTTTTTTGTGATGGTAGAAAAGATAGATAGTGCATATCTAAAGATAAATTAAGTATGAGAAACTTAATGAAATGGTTTAACAATAACATACAAGAAATTTTAATACGGTAACGTATTGTATGGGCGGTATGGGAGAGCTAAACCTATTAAGGTTAGTTATATACTTATGTTTAGTTATGCTTGGTAGCGTAACTAGGAGGGTTATTAGGAAACGTTAGGTGTGCACTTTAGTTGATATGTGAGGAGATCAAGGGAGAGCGCATGAAACTAACATGTATATCTAATAATTGCTCTTAATGTCGTTTTAAAGCTTGCAACTGTTTTTCAAAAGTGTTGGGCTCTGACTCTTGTCAAAAATATTTACAAAACATTTTAGGTTGTATCCACAGGAATGCCAAGCTTGATAATTCATTCCAGGGATATGTAGCTACAACACTTGTGGGAGCTCGCAGTATTTGTGTTGACGGTTCAGGTATTCATTCTTAGAATATGCTTTATGATCATTATTTCATTTGGGGATGTTTCCCTTTAGGTTATATATTTATTCAGTTTTATTTATCAAATTATGTATTTGAATTCAGTTTCCTTTCAGTAGACTTATGTTTTGGATAATAGTTTTGGATCCAATGATTTATTCAGTATTTGTTATTTACCTTTATCCTATGATGGTGCAGACTTCTCTATATTTGTGTGTATGGTTTAGATTATGTTTTTTCGCATGTTAGTTAATATTAATGAAAGATAAAATTAGGCAATTGTTTATTTAACTTAAGTGGTTAGTAATTTAAAAAGTTTTCGACAATGATGCGAAGACTGAACCAAATGGTTTCCTGTTTTATTTTATTAGAGGATTAATCACCCTGTATTTAGATAAGTGAGGTGTCACACCTCCCCTATTCCTTGCCTTGCTTGTGGATACATTTTCTATTTTTAATTATTGGCTTTTAGTTATTCTGAAAAACTTTAGCATTGACATTGACTGACTTCCCATTTGAGCTTGAATTTCTCTCTACTTCACTGCTTGGATTGTGATCAGTAGCTTTTTCATTTTTTCCATCATCTATCTCTTTATTTGTATCTTCCACTAAAGCCATATTGTTACTATTAACTTCCTCTTCAGTGTTCAAGGCCTCAAAAGAATTATTCATAGACACTTCAAGGCTATTGGGGCTGCCATTGACTTATACAACATTAATTTCCTTGGTTATATGAGTTTCTTGTTCTAAAGTAACTAGAGAAACTTCTTTATTTACCTCCTTTAACTACTTGTAATTTTCATCAATTGCTCCTTCTTTTTTGTCTTCCAAAGTGTCTTTATCTTTGTCTCTGAAACTAGGCCGCCCAACCTCTTCACTAATACCACTGCCAATTCCTTCATTCACTTTCTTCCATATTTGATTAGTTTTCTTCCCAATTTTACATCCCTCGTCTTTATGCCCAAATATCTTGCATTTAGTGCATATATTGGGAACCATTCATATTCAACTAGTTATTAACTTCATTCCTTCTTGATCATAAATGGTAATATTCTAGCACCTCAATCCACATACCTATTTCAACACAAACTCTAGCAAAAGTTAGCCTCTCCTTTTTTTGCAGTCATTTTATCTATGAATAATGGTTTTCTTATTAAACTGAATACTTTTCTTAAGACTGAATCAGACCACATATGTAATTTCAGTCCTGGAAACCTGACCTAAATTGGTAGTTTTTCCATCCCTTCCTTCTCTAGACTTACGCAGTGTTCCATGGCTTAACAACCAGTGGTCTTTTATCAAAAATATGGTTATGATTCCATAACTTGCTGCTTAGCCTCCATGTTATCAAACACAACTGAACATACCCCTGTTTTGAGTAAAAATATTTATGATTTTTGACATTTATTCTACTTCCTCTGCATATAACCCTTTATTGCTCCCAATGTAACCTTAAGACCAAAAGCATAAATAATAAAAGCATACTTCCATATTTGAATCTCACTTTCAACTTCAAACGGATCAATTTTAACACATTTACTCCCCTAGTCATCTTTACAGTATTGAATAAATTGAAATTTGTTACCTGACTCCTTCTCTCTATTAGAGGTTACTACATTGACCCGTGAATTTAAATATCTAATAATATTTGATCGCATCATGTTATTTCTCTTCTTAGGCTCTGTTTGCGAGTTCTATTTTGGAGAGAAAAGAAAGGAAAGGAAGAAAAAGTGTATTTCCTTTCCTTCGTTTGGGAGTTTAAGTAGGAAGGAAAGTGACTTTCTCTCGTTTGAGAGTTTAAAAGGAGAGAAAAGAAAGAAAACTTTTTAAAAAACTTTCCCTTAATTCTCTCCAAAACTTTCTTTCCAAATCGAAAAGAAATGAAGAGAAAGGAAAGTTTTTTTAATAAATTGTTCATTCTTCCCCTTAAAAAAATTATTTTCCTTCCAAACTCCCAAACTCAAGAAAGAAAATTGTTTTCTTTTCCCTCCCAAACTCCTATCTCTTCTTTTCTTTTCTTTTCTCTCTTATTAACTTTCCCTTATTTTCTTTTTTCTCCGAATAAAATTTTCCTTTCCTTTCTTTTTTCTTCAAAACTCGCAAACGAGCCCTTAGTGTTTTCCTCTTATGATACAATCAATCAAGAGAATTGTACATCCAGAAGGCAATCACTTCTTTAATTGGTTATTTCCCTTCTCTATTAATAAAACCCTCAGATCTATAATTCTCATCCACTGTCATTGTATTATCAACATTGGATTTATGGATATCAACTTTAATGGTAGGTATATCATTAATTGATTCTTTATTTCCTAATATAATACCTTTATCCACCATGGAAACCCCACTAACCTCTTCTATTTTCCATAGGAGAACAACCACGGGGCCAATTGTATCGTCTAAGATATGTGTCTCCTAACTTCTCTGGATGATCTCTACTAATTGTACTCCCGAAATTCTCTATCTTCAAATTATAGCTGGAAACGATAGGTACGAAGAACTTGTCAATCTCTACAACTTGATTAATCTGCTTACTCATTCTATCCTGGATGCCGTAAGGGAACAGAATATAAGGCTAGAAGGAATCGAGCGAGAAAGTTTGAGGGATATAAACTCTTATGTGTTACCTTTCAGCCATACTTATACTTTAGTACACTGATGTAGACTTTTTACTAAATTCTCCTATACAATGATCAATTTTTTAAAATTCTTAAAATTAACAATAATGACTTCATAAACTCTGTCTATGATGATACTCAAAAGTTAACAATATTTAGCCAATAACCAAATCTAAATTTAAAATTTCTTATTTTTGTAGACTTTTTTCAAGTTTTTTTAAACATTTTTTTGTTTTTTAAAATATGCTAATGAAGTTTCATTACCTAAAATGAAAAATTGGAGGGCTAACAATTTGAGGTTGTATTAATGTTTCTTCAAATGGAGGTCTAATCTAAAACTGGTTATAAAAGTGGTGGGAAAATACAAAAAGTCAACAGTACTAACGGTTTGAGTTGATATTTAATAGAACAGGGGTGTATTGTAATTTTTTTTTTAAATGGGAGTGTATTGTAAAATTGATAATAAAAGTGAGAGAAAAACTCAAAATAATCCTTAAATATATTGTGAGGATGGTTGATATCTCCACACTGTAAAATATATATAATCTAATATCTAAATATAATTTTGGTGTCTCCTCTCAGAGGATTGTCACGTGACTACAAGCATTGAATATAGTAAAATCAAATCAAGTTTGCTTATTAACCTTTGACTTTCTCCTCTCATGATAAGTTGCTACTCCCTTGTATGTAAGTTTTGACACTTTCGATTCTCCCTCTTTATATATTCAAATCCCCTCTGCATCTTTCCTCACTTCACCGACCCAAGTTTTCACCTATAAGAATGGATTTGTGTGGCACGATTTGTTAGAAGATGATTTCATATACTCGCACAAGGTCAATAGTACATTTTAAAAGGATCAGACCTTCTTAAAAGCGACACATTCATATCGAAACCACTGCTGTTTAATATAGAGAATGTAGAATAAGGAACAAGTACTCTTTTCATTGATTTAAAAATACACGCATGGAACTATATTTATAAGAGAATGTGTTATGAAATGGTAAACAAAGATTTTTGAGATATTGGTGGATGACTTTGTCAAAGACTTATAATTATTCACATGGGCTTGGCTTAATCACTGTTTTCCGGATACAGAGGAGTAATCTGAGTGATGTCATCCACATCTGGTTCCAATAGACTCTTTCTTGGATATAACTCTTTATTTTCTTCATATAAAAGGAGTGGATCTTTGATATTGGTGTATCTTGCTGCTGAGATAATGGCGTTTGGGAGATCTTTATTTTTGAAGTGTTGGGTATTGTGGATCTTTGTTGGTGATTTGTGGTTTCGTTTTTTTATGTAATCTATGGAGATAATCTGGTGGGTGTGGTGGTTAAGAGAAGTTTTTTGCGGGCTAGTTGAGAAAGAGGTTTTGAAGTTTGTTAATGGTTTGAGGCTGTTGTGACGTTGTTTGTAGATGAATTTGGTTTCCCCTATTTTTGGTTAGTGGTTTTCCCCCTTTGGTTTGACGCGTGGATGGTTTTGTCAGCAGAGATTACGAGGTGTGGTTATTCTTTTATTCTTCTAGTTGTGTTAATAATATATTTTTAAAATCATAAAATATGTGATTATTCTTTTATTCTTCTCGTTTTGTCAATAACATATTTTCAAAATCAGAAAATATGTTATTGACCTTGAAAAGTGTTTGTGTGTGTGTGTGTGTGTGTGTGTGTGTATCACACTTTTGTGTCTTAGAAGGATTCATATAACATTGGCGGTGACCTTATCACTGCTCCATGCGATGTACAATAGAGAGTTGATATGTGTGTGTGAGAGGAAGACAAATGAGGCGAGTTGAGTTGTTCAAAGGGCACAATCTGAATTTTAATTTGTTGAAGGAACAAATTGAATTATAAGCTTACCATTGGAGTTTAATTTTAATTCTTTTAATTATGTCCTAATTTAAAAAAAAGAAGAACATTGACAAAGGATAAATCCCAAAACATCAATTGTTTTCAATTGTCTACTCATTATATATAGCCACACGACTTTATGAATTGTTTTTTTCCCGGTGGTTTTAATATAGAAAATAAAACTAGTCTTCTCAATATCACATTATTCATGTTTTACCATTTCAGGTTACATATTCCTAAGAGATATTCCTAAGATATATGGTGTAGTGAGTTGGTATTTGTTTGTTGTTTGTAGTTGTTTGAGTTTGGGCTTGATAAAATTGTTTTTCGTTTGGGCTTTTGTCTAGCCGATTTGTTCCGGTTCCGGGTCTCTTGTATTCTTGGGCTTTGCCCATTTCTAATATATTCTCAATTCATTAAAAAAAAATTTACTTCTTAAATGTCGATAAATTTTGTTGTCATTGAAATGTTGCACTGGTTACGTCTTAATTGCATCGATATAATGTTATTTCATGCTCTAATTCGTTGTTATATTAATCTTACAAGCACAATAGTTTTTTTAAATCTTAACCGTACATGTAATATGCCTTGATTTAAATCTTGTTTTCCTTACGTTTTAATTTTAATTTTTCTTACTGAGAAAAAAATACATATTCTGGAAACTATAATGTCATAAGTTTATTAATTTGCCAATGTGTATTTTCGTGTTAGTGTTACGGAGACCTCCTTTTTTTGGCCTATTTTTAGTTCAATTCTAGTTGTTTGACAATATGCCCCTACTAAATAAATACATTTTATGTCTAATTTCAAGAATTTTGTGTTTTTTATTATTTGATATACATAGCATTAAATAGTGTGAATTGTAAGAGAATACAAGGAATGGAAGAGGCATGAATATGGATTCCAACTTATATGAAAAATTAAAATTTTATATAAAATAAATTATTTTAAAAAAATAAGTTTTTTATAAATAAAATTATGTTTTTATAAAATTGTACTTTTAAAAAATAACTTTTTTCAATAATAATTTTTTTAATAAAAATAAATTTTTTTTATAAAAATATTAGAACTCGCCCGAGTATCGGGCGGGATTAAAACCTAGTTCATCATAATTGTGGTGGTAATTTAAAGATTGAACAAAGACCATATAAGAAAGAGTGGCAATTAAGGTAATAATTTGGTGAGATACAAATTGCACGAGGAATTAGGGAAGAAAAACAGTAGTTTGCCATTTTAGTGCTACAAGTTAAAATTCATCTTTCAAGGGGCAAACAGGAAGCCATATTCTCCTTGTTTTCATATTTTTGTTCCAAATGCTCATTTTTGTTTTTATTTCTTTCCTTGAAGGGTCATTGTATCATAATTGTATATCCATATGCTATGATTAGTAATTTTGTAATAATAATTAACTATGAGCACTGTCTAAACACTACAAGCTCTCATGTTAGTATTGGTGAAATCGTTGTCACGTCAATATTTTTTACAATTGTTCAATAATATTTCTAAGAAGATCAACTGTAACTATTAATATGTCAATGTCACAATATCATCGTTACTAATATGACCCTATCGCTGTCAATTTTTTATTGTGTTCATTTAGGATTCATTTGATAGGGTACATTAGTCATGCCAAATGATGTTGAATAAAAAATTTGCCTACCATTTTATTTGTTTGATAATGTCCTATTTTAAATGAAAAATTTTCTTAGACACCATGCCTACGTATATGTTATGTCATTCTTTTGATAAATTGGAAGCAAAATTTACAGTACAGAAAGACATTTTTCTAACGCATTGTCATCCCTATGACAATTGTATTTTTCTTAAACTTGTTTTTCTCAATTTTTTTTTTGGTTAAAAACTTTTTTTAAATGTTTTTTATTTTTCGTCATTTTTGGGCTAAAATTTGTTTGTTTTTCTAAACATTTTCACTAAAAACTGTTTTTCTAAAAAAAATAGCTTTTCATTAAAAACTGTTTTATTTTTGTCAAAACTATTTTTTTATTGTCAAAACTTTTTAATTAAATTTTTTTATTTTATTTTTCATTATAATTGTTTTTCGGCTAAAAACTGTTTTTCGTCCAAAACTAGTTTATTTTTGTCAAAATTATTTTTTATTCCCAAAATATTTTTTCATTAAAAACTTTTTTCTGTTAGATTTTTTTTTCATTAAAAGTTTTCCCTTTTGGACTAAAAATTATTTTTTTTGTTGAAACTATTTTTTTATGTTATAATTTTTTTACTTTGGGACTAAAGACTATTTTTTGTTACAAACTATTTTTCTTGAAAAGACTGTATTTTTCTTGTTATAAACTGTTTTTATGTTAAAAACTATTTGTTTGAGGACTGTTTCTTTCGTTGTAAGTTGTTTTTCTTTTCTTAAAATTGGTTTTTAGAAACAAATTTTTTGTTAAGAATTGTTTTTTCCAGGTTAAAAAATATTTATATATATATTAATTTTGTTTACAGTTGCCACTTTAGCCATTAATTCGATCAAACATCTCATTTTTGACACCTGAAAATTGATGTTATTAAATAAATATAACCTTTTTGCCATAAAATTTATCATAAAATTTTTGTTATATTATGAAAAAAAAGTTGTCATTTAGATTATTTGCTCACTTTATAACCAAACGGCCCTTAGTGTCACCATTATATAGTTAATGTGATTGTAAAAATCAATTACTTTCGAAAATATGTTAAATTATTAAATGTTTTATTTAAAAATCATGACCTTTTTGGATACCCCGGTTTTATAACCAAAGAAAAACAATGTAAAAATATAAAAAGAATCATATATATTGAGAGATGCCCAAAAGCAACTGTTTCCTATCTAATTTATTTATTTATTTAAAGAAGTTGGCACGTTTTGCTCACAAGAGAATTGTTTGAGAATATTAAAAGTTCAATACACTTGTGTTAAAGGTCAAGAGTAGGTATATGGTTAGCACATACGGTACGACTGGTATTTGTTAATTTAAGTTATATGTTTGTTGGGTTTGTTTGAGGTACCAAATCAACCTCCAAACCTTTTTAATTTTAATTTTTGTTTTGTTGTTTCATAATTAACATTGAATTGAAAGCATATACTTACGAGGATAGAAGTTGACGATACCATGTTCTTCTCTTCTTACCTTTTTGTGACAGGGCTGGTGGTGGGATCTACGTGTATGATAAGACGGAATCTTTGAGTTTTGTTGGTCTAAAAGAGTTCTCCAATTTATTTCAAGAAAACAGCCTGGAAATTTACCACGTTTTCTTTCTTGACTTTTCATTCTGTTTTTATTATAACCTCAAGTCATACATCTTTATTACTATTTATAATTTTTCCCTCAAAGTATGTAAATAGTAGCAGTTGATACGGTTAAAATACGGTATTAGTATATAAATATTTTTTTGTGAGGATGTTGTCTATTTAATTCAATTTCCGTATTGAATCCCGTGTTCCGCCTTAGGTATAAGTCATATTTTTCTCAAATAAAACACATTGTTTTATATGAGATAAATTCCGAAAAGCAATAGAAATGGAAAGAAATAAATGATGAAATATATAGATCAACATTAATTTAGTGACATGTCAATTTACTGAGCCTCGATTTTCAGTATTAGATGTTAGATATAGTCAATTTTTCTAACGTAATGCATTTTGTTTAATATAATTTTTCAATTAAGTAATGATAATTTATGCTTGTCTTTTATATATCAATAGCATGGAACTCGCGCGATGCGCGGGCGTTTTTATAAAAAAACGTACTTAAAATTTATTTTAAGTACTTTGAATAATATAAATAGATTGGAATCAACTCATCCTTATCCAGTGTGTTATTTGTTGCAAAATGAAAATTAAATTGACAATCATCTTAACCCAATGACAAATAATATTTGGCATATATTTTTTTAATTATCAGTACAAAAATTATAAAGATACAATTATGATAACAAATAATAATGTAAAGAACATAATCATAAAGAAAGAACTAACCAAACTACAATTGAATTTTACCTTAAATAAGGTAATTCATCAAAAAGTGGACTGTCAATATATGAGATGCCAAAAATCTAATAATTTTTAGACAATTACAGTATTTCATTTGATTCATAGGCCATTTGTGTGGAAAGTCTAATTACAAACATAATTAATTGTGTAAATGCTTATGCTTTATGGGAAAAGTTGAATTATTTTTCACAAACACATAAAAAGAAATTTTAAAAAAAAATCTCAACTTGTCCCTAGTGAACTATTAGTTGATTTTATCTGAATTTCTTGTTTAAAAGACCACTTCATTTACATAACATATAATGGTATGACAAATGAATTTATAAATTAAATTATATTTTAATTTCAAATTTAGAATTTTATGTCTTACAGAATTAATTCGATTAATCATAAACGTAAAAAAATTTGTGAAGCTTAATGAAATAATAATATATTTTTGTATTCTAGTTTTTATCGACCAACGGGATGTCGTCTTTAATGCATACTCAAATTCAAAAGAGAGGCATTTAACAAATAAGATAATGTTTTTTATTTATTCAATTTTCAAGCCAACATTTAAAAAAAAATACTCTTAGTCTCTATAACGACATTATCCATAAAGAAGGACATCAAGTTAAAAATAATAATTTTCATTAGTACATTAGTTTTATCTTACTATTAATAGTTTGACTATTTTTATTTTCATGACAAATGTACACAATGAAACTAAAATTTATCTAACATAATTAACCCTACAAAAATATAAATCATCTCCTAGGATGCCAACCCACAATAACAAAAAAAAATACAACTTGTTCATGTAACTGATTAAACCTTTAAATGATATCACAATTTTTTGCTAAAATTAAATGGTAATAAAATTTTACTATTGAGACAGAAAACAAACTTATTGGGTACCCATCTTTCATACAAATATAAAAACAAACATTCATATAGAACATTGGAGATACCTCCTCAACTCGTTAAAATATGCTAAAGCCTCATCATTTTTCATGAACTTGGATGTCAAAGTTAATCCCTCGACCAACCATTTCATCGAAGAGTTTAACCACATCTTTCAACATACCAAAACTACACAACCCTTTAATCGAAGAACCGTAAACAACCACAGTTGGACAAATGCCTGCACCGATCATTTTCGAGAAGGTATCAAATGCCTCGATTATTAACCTTTCTTTACAGAAACACTCGATGATCACGCTATACGTAAGGGCATTGGCCTTACAATTAACCCTCAACATCTTCTCATACAATGTGACACCCTGCCTAATTAATTACCTGGTGATCAGTCCTTAATTAATTAATTTCAGAATATCAAGTTAGTTCAGATAATACATCACTATCGAAACCTCAAATTTTAATTTAATAAAAACTAACCACCTAATATTTAAAAAGGTTGGTGTCAAAATTTTATCTTGTTATTAACCATCATCATTAAAGGGTAATATCTAATCATCACCATACATCACAATAGTATAAGGTAAGAACTAACAGAAGTAAAATAAAGAACAAGAGTAAACACATCCAATCAAAATCCCATATAATAATCCAATAACATGACATCAAAGTCTAATGATAGAATAAAAACAACTCTAAATATCTGAATGTAAAATAGGAGGGATGACATGTCAAACTAAAATAAATGACTGATAGATAAGGAGCAATAGACTCAGAAGCGTCTATTAGCAATATTATGTAGCTTCCACAGCAGCTACAGCTCGACAAATGAATGGAATCTCCTAAGTATGGTGTCCCTGTGGCTGAGCACCTAAAATAATAGAACAAGAAAAGATATTTGCAGAAAAACGGGTCAGAGCCCGAGTAGAAAACAGTTTAAATATAGCAAGTGCTTAAATTGATTTAATTAGCACATATATTATTCATGTTAACTTAGCGTACTCACTTGATATGCTCACCTCTCATCTAATGTGCACACCTAGCGAGTCTAACTACCCATACTAGTCTCATCACTCCGACTATATATAGGATAATCACTATGCCAGATATAATATAAAAATAACCCGAAATTAATATATTACTATTATTTAGGAATAGGTTTAAGGATGTTATAACTCATTCTCATAGTATTCTTTATTCCCAACTTGTGACCCAATAAGTATACACCTTAATAAAATAGCCAACAAGAAACACAGAATAAGAACTCAGTATACATATATAAAATCTCACTATGTATACATACAAATATATCTATACAACACCCATGGTTAAGAAACCCCTGGTGCTAGGCATACTCGACTATCTAGTCCCATTGCAGCGCTCACGCATAAAGAATAACAAGTTCAATCTCTCAAGAACTAATAAAATATATACACATATTGGAGGTGAACATAGTCCCTAGCCGATGGGCTATGCACATACCTACGCACCCATACGACCGTCAACACTATCGTTCTCACAGATAGCCCCGTACCTAGGTTCCATGCTCTAGTGGTACAACTCGAAATCCTTCGAAGGCACACACGATATGGTCGTCCACAACGCGTTAACCCACGTTCGATAGCCAGTAACTACGTATGCCATACACATGATATTCCAAGTAATAAGCACGTACACAACTTATATACGTTGATACGTAATCACATAACCTTAAATACTATAATTCGTAAGTAATATTAACGCTATTACTCTCCACGATATCCATATATATATAGCCTCTCTAGGACCTACATTCTCTCCTAGGTTTTCACACAAATTCAATACCCCGAGGACCATTACACCTTAATACCCTAAAACTTTGGAATTTAAGCCACCCGTTACTCACGTAGGTTAATACACTCGCTTGGATAACCCTAGGATGGTTTTTAACTCGAACGGACCCTAAAAACTCATTCTGGAATCTCGTTAGAAGTTCCAGGATTCTCATTCAAACGAACTCAACAACTCGTTAGAAAGGTCGTTGGAAATATCGTTAAAAGGTTCGTTCGAATGAAGTGGGCAGGTCTTCGAACGAGAATTCTAGGCATACCCAGTTCTTCCAAATTTTGATTTTTCTCAACATTCCAAACCTCAAACTCAATCCAAATTTCGTCCAACATCAGTTTAAATGTTTCTAAGTTAACCCTAATAATTTTAGGGCAATTTCTAACACAAATAAGTATTCAAATATTTATGTTTTCAAAAGGGAAAACAATAATTTCTAAAATCTCCAAGAATCCTCATATAATGAACCGAACACTTTAGTTGTTTCAAATCCTTAAATTCAATTCGTGATTTGTACATAAAATCTCCAAATTTAATAGTCTACAAATGGGGTAAATCCTCTACATGCAACCCATCACCAAAATCTAATGTTCTTCTACGATTAAACCTAATGAAACCCAAATTTCCATCATAGGATGTTTAAATCATTAACAAAGTTTAATAAGAATAATATGTGTTAAATAAACTAGCAAGATAAACACTTGCCTCGGAATGAACTACTGATTCTTGGACTGAAATTGGTATGGAAACCATCCTCTTGACACGATCTACGCGCTGGTGTAATTTTTAGTGCGAAAGCTCGAGTTCTTGGCTTAGGGCTCCAATGGAGTCTTCTTCTTCCTTGGTTCTCTCTTTTTTTTCTCTCTTTCTCACGTAAGTTGAAACTGACAAACCACTAACCTTAATGTTTTTTTTAATTAAACCCAATTTTCGTCCATTTAATTATCCAAAAATTCCAAAATACCCCTCGGGGGTGTCGTTTTGGGCTAAAATGCCTCGAACTCAAAATAAAATACCCGAGTAGTATTTTCTGACTATTTGGACCCTTCCGGACACTCTGGCGCACTCAAAATAGTCATTCGACTTATAAAAATAATTTACCTTTTTAACCCTCAAATACATACCGGTGGCGCGACTCATACGACCGTCCCAAATAATTATATCATGACTGCCGTGTATCTCATCTCGATCATAATATTATTTCGATAACTACTAACTCTCGTCACGCTAGTAATTACTACCATTAAGTCGGATTAATTACAAATTAAATTTTCACCTTTTAAATTAATTAATCCCCATTTTCCACAATTTCATAATAACATAAATATGCGTAAAAATACGGGGTATTACATGCAACTCTAGTGTAAGATCCATTTGTCTAATTTTACAAAAGGCCATGAATAAGAATGCTATAAGTAAAAACCTTCCCTTGAACACCCTTCTGAGTCATTTTATCAAACACCGCAGCTGCACTGAAAACCACACCTTCCATACACCTTCCTTTAACTAAACTATCTACTGTCGCAGCATCAACCTCAAAACCTCTCTTAATAATCTCCCAATACACACCCAAAACCCACACTACTAAAATGATAACAACAATTGATCAAAATGTTCAATATATACAAATCATGCTTAATTCCTAACTGACCCATCTTCTTATACATTGAAAACATGTCCAAATAACATTTAAGTTTTGTGATTGACCCAAATACCTGATTGAATGTATCGACGGGGAGATGCTGAATTTATAGGAGACCTCCCAGTAACCGCTTCGTGATAAAGATATACACCATTAATAACCTAATTTGGATGCAAAGTTACAGTAGTGTTCTCCGACAAATCACGTTGATCTAAGTTGTCGAAGGAGATGTAAAGCCCTTGTCGAGCGTGGATTCAAGGATGCGGAGTAGATGCAAATGAGATTATTTTTTAGGGAGGTTAGTGGGGCATGGACACTTAGTCTATAGGAGACCAAGACCAATAGAGAGACACTAATTTAGGAAGAATACATGATTTTTGTGACACCCCACCTAATTAAATACTGAGCGATCACTCCTTTATTAATTTAAATCAAGGTGAACCGTTGGTTCATTCTTAACATCACTGTCGAAAAATAACTTTTCCAATTTAAACACCCTAATTAATTAAGCTAAGTGTCAAAACCATTTTTTAGACATTACTTTCCAAATTTTATTTTATAAACCAAGATTTAAATCTTTACATAATTCAATGTCAACGAATCACACCACAATTATTCTGGAACATATAATCCAAATAATTTAAACATTCAACAACTAAATCCCAACATTAAAACTTAAAGTAAAACATCCAGATAGTAATAAATCCCAAAGTGACAATACTTGAAATAAATGAATCATAATGTCCAATGAAACAAATGGATAATGGAAACGGGTGACACATGCCCAACTGAATAAATAAGCTAGGAGTGGAATCAAATAAATGAAGTCGTCTAAGCAAGAGGCCTGCAACTCCCACCTAAGCTGCAGCGCGTTCCTTCCAAAGGATCCTATGCAAGACGCCCCTGTGGCTGGGCACCTGTAATATATACATATATATACAAGAGAGAAAGGAAAATAGAAACGGGTCAGAGCCCGATAGTGTAAATGATTTAAAATTTGTTTAGCAAGTATTTAAAATGTTTACAGGCCAATGCAAAACATATTAGTGCGACACTCTCTTGAGAAATTCTCACCTCTCTTCGAATGTGCACGCCTATCGCACTAATCTTCCCAACGGTTCATATTATCTTATATCGCACTAATCTTCCCAATGGTTTAACTTATCTTAGATTACTCGTAAGATTTAAAATTGAACAATATAATTGTTTAAGAGGAAAATTTCATTCAGAACAAAGCTCTCATTTTAACTTTATTTATTAATAAAGTTTCCCAGTGTCATATTATACTTTTCAAAACAAGTATTTCCAATTTGAAGTCATTATTCATTTCTTACTTACCATAACACAATAGGCAGTTCCAAATTTCAGAATTTCATATATATATTAAATACTCGTATAATATATATATATATATATATATATATATATATATATATATATATATATATATATATATATATATATATATATATATATATAAATATATATATATATATATATATTCTAACAACACCCCATATAAAAATTATGGTGCGGGCATACTCTGCTATCCAATCCCCGTATCACTCGTACTAAGGGAAATACATGTTCGGAATCACTCTCGTACTGTATTAATACATACACAAACAATATTGAGGCGAAACATAGTTTTCAAGTCCAAGAGGTCAGCACATACCCTCGCGTCTCTTAGGACCGTGACTATCGATTCGATAGCCTGTACCTAGGATTCTTATCTTCTTGGGTACAAGTCAATATCCCCCATAAAGGTCTCATCGAGATAAGACTGTCCAAGCGCGGTAACCTCAGGGATAGCAAATAGCGCAGGCATGATTTTCACATGTATATAATATATGCATACACACAGTCATATAAATATACTACTTTTATAATATCAATTTAGGTTCATCCCATAACCCATAATCACGACATTTATCCTTATTTCTCATTATTTAGTTATCACGTATAACTGTTCATTTCTTACTTTAATTTGAGGGATCATTCCAATTTATTACGTAACACTCATGGACTCTATCCTCCCAAGTGTAGAATTTAGTAGGTACTCATCTATTTTTCCATCATAACTATTTTATGCGTCTCTCCCTCTAATGCATAATTTCATCATCCCTTATATGTAAATATCCCAAAAATGTACATCTCGTCTTACATTAAAGGTCTCATAATTATTAATAAATCCTACTGGTCATCTTTGTCTCCCAAAATATTTTAATAAGGATTTCTAAGGAGTATTATTCATTTAGAATTAATTCAACTATTTTAAAAAGGGAAATATAAGTCTGCCAGAAGGGGTCGATCGATCGAGAGAAGGGGCTCGATCGATCAACCCTTTGGTCGATCGAAGCTCTTGGCTCGATCGATCGATCAAGCAGGTATGGAGAATTCTGCAGGAAACCAGTTACGGGTTCTATCATACAACCTCATCCAAATCCATATTTTTCATTCCCACTCGCCCAGAAATTTGTATTACTAACAGTATAAACCCATTTTATACATCTTCTACATAAAGCATGCAAATTTTCATCAATAACTATGGATTAATAGGCCAAAAACTCATATTAATCTCAAGAACCCTATAATTTCTTTAACCTTGTTCTAATCAATCTTTTTATAGAATTTCTTCTTCTAAAACATCATAAATCCGTGGTTCAACCTCTACATATGAAGGGGGATTTCCAGATTTCCTTTTATATCATTACTAAATGCAAGTTCCTATCTCCAACTTGGGTTTTCTTCCATGAAATTCATCCTAATCAACCCTAGACTAACATGAGTGATGCATTAACGAAAATAAGCAAGATAAATACTTGCCTGGAAATTTCAGAATTCTGATTTGTGGACGATTTTGGTGTGGTTACGTTCCCCGTCACGCGATCTACGCGTTGGTGGTGGTGGTGGTGTAATCGGGTGACTTTTTGGCCTTGGATTGCTTGGAAAGCTTTCTCCTTCCCTCTCCTATGTCCGTTCTAAAGTTTTGAGTCTGATAACCCTAAAGGACTATTCTAAATGGCTGATATAGCCTAATAATTTTCGTGGGTTTAATTACCCAAAAATGTAAAATGTCCAAAATGCCCTCTCGAGGTGCTAAATAAGACTAAAAACGCCTTGAGACCCAAACTAAACCCCCGGGTATACTTTTCTGACTATCTCGACCCTTCCGGACACTTTGATGCACTCAAAATGACCATACGAGGAACTTATAATTTATTCACTTTTATTAATCAATATTTAGTTCCGACGCGACACGGGCGCGTCCCGACTCAAATTTCCAAAATTGTCATTTTATTCACTCTTGACATTTAATAGAACCAATATTATATTACTTTACTCATTAGTAATATTCAACAACAAGTTTCCCATAATTACTAACTCACATCACGTTAATAATTATAAAGTGAATAATTTCTGGATTTATATTAAATTAATAACTCACATTAAATTTAATAAATCCCCAAATTAATATAGCATAAAAATACAGGGTATTACAATTTGAAGATGAAAGAACAGTGGGGAAATTTAAGAGAGAGAAAATCATGATAGAAGAAAGATAAAGGGACAGTGTGTGACACCCCGTATATTAAAATAAGAGGTGCCTAGCCCACTACTCCAATAAAATAGGAATCTTAAATGGTCCATTCTTAGCGACACTGTCGCATAAAAGAAAATATGATATGACTACCCAACATTTTAAAAATGAATGTCAAAATATTTTCCAATTTAAAATGAAACTATTTCAGTCATCTATTTTTGTAACAAAAGGGTTAATATACAACTAAAAGTTTGATAGCATTTACAAAACATAACCAAATAAGCTGTCGATTAACAAATTGATACAAAACGGTCACATCAAATATAACATTAGCTATGAGATATAAACTTGGGCAACATGCCCGAATACCACTGACGAATCATAACCAGAATATCCAAAAAGAGATTGATGCGTCTATAAAAATCCTATAACATACGCAATATGTCGTAGCTCCTTAACACTGTAAGGGAAGGTCAGAATGTGCGCCCTTGCGACGGGACACCTGAACATAAACAATAACCATACAAAGAGACAAAATATAAATGGGCCAGGGCCCAGTTTGATATGATTTACAAATGAATAAAATGCATAACAGTTATGAATGCCAAATTTCATAAACACGTTAAATTCGCTCTTCGCTTGAAGAATTATACTCATCTCTTTTCTAAAGTGCACATCCTAACGCGTACAATTCATTGTTAAGTTATGCTACCCGAGTACTTAATAGGAATAACCTAACTCTATCCAATACGCCTGCTTTACCAATTTATCATTTATCCTCACAAGTCAATTAATCACTCGTGATCATATAATCAGAGTTGATTCATAATTCCATTTAATCATTTCTGTTAAAACACAATTTGAATGAGAACGGATATATTCATACAATAACATTTCTAAGACCATCCTTTCGGGAATTAACCCACTGGATGCATTCCCTAATTGCTATCATCTTTAAGGGCCTAGTTTCATGACCACTTGGGTACCTGAAATCACAATGTATGAGAAGCAGCCATATACCTTCGACAGTAAGGCATAACCATACCCAGAATTACTTCACTTCGAATAAATAATCACATAATATAACAACTGGTGCTATGGCCTGAGGACTATTGATCGAGTGGAAAAACCAAGCGTCCGTGTAAATACGCTTATCATTGTTATCGGCTTCCAACCACAATACAAAAACCTAAACTTTAACTACACTCTTATGGAGTATAGCGGAGAGTCTGGGTATCGAATCCACAGGGAAAAAGGATGATCTCGTTTTGACGACATAAGGTAGGTTAATTAATCCTAAAGTTGGCTTTAAAAAGGTAGGAAAAGATGATTATGTGAATATGGGATTAAATCTACTAACTAAATGCAAACTAAATTAAACTACTGCATAAACTATGTGACCAAAATTAACTAACTAAGAATGACTTAAAAAGAATGAAGGGAAAACAGGTTGGGAATACAATCCCCCAATCCTTAGTAATTACTTAGTAGAATACTATAATTATAAATTAGAAGTTTGAATGAATCCAGTCTTTATAGATCCTAAGAATTACATATATGAGGTTCAATCTTGCATCATATGAAATCAAAGGGAAATATAAAGCGGTTCTAAATAATTTTACGCACATTATATTCTGAAACATCCCAAGTACCTAGGGAAAGAGAGATTAAAAGACCTATAATGATTCTAGAATGATCTTGCACGACTCTTTCAAAATTTTAATATAAATTCTATTTTCTACATATGTAATTTACATTAGGATGGGTTCATGTATCCCAACCCTAAAAAAACTTTGCTAGACATGATTTTATGAAATTAAAACAAAATTCTAAATGTGCAAGAAATCATAGGTCTATTATGCATTGAAAAGAAACTTGAATTGAGAAACAAAATTAAACTACAAGAGCAATTTAAACTTACAATATGAAAGAAATGGAAAGTAAAAATTAGTAATACTTGAATAAAAGAAGGAAATCTGAACTTGAAACTTGAATCTTTAATAGCTCTTGTTCAACTTACAAACTAGGGTTTCTAAATACTAAGAAAATATGAAATTATATGTCAAAAGAAACTCTCACTATTCCCCTCTTCATTACTCTAGGGCTTGGCTTTTTATAATACCCAAATATGACTTTTCCCATGCCTCTCCACGTTTTAAAACTAATAAAAAGGAATTATACAAGAAATTTCAAGAGTTGAAACTCTTCAACTTCCAGAATTAATTTCAACTTTGACTTTCTGTCTCCAACTTTAACTTGCCATATCTTTTGATCGAGAGCTCCGATTTAACTGTCGTTTCTTCCTACACTCTTATGATTTGATTATCTTCAACTTTCATTTAGGCTTCAAATACGAACTCCGGGTGTAGAGTTATGTTTTCCCCTTTGACTTGTCTTCCTTTGTTTTCTTCCTTTCTTTCGATTTCTTTCTCTCTTTTCTTAGCACTAAATATCTGTAAAATAGTAAGAAATACAAGAAACTCGGGGTACTTGTTAGAAGAAGTCATTTGATATGGGATAAAACAAATCAATTACGTTGTTCGAGGTACTAAAACTACCAACTTAGGAGGATAAATTCAGATGAATTTATGCTTAGTTAACTATACTCTCCCTACATTCATTAGCCATGGGGATTCACCTCTTCCGCGTAACTTCCCTTATGATAGCATTTAGAGAGGTATGTGCATGTATGCTAAAATCACAAAATGTATGTATAATGAATTAAAGCAACAATTCTTATACCCGAACGCATAAATGTATAATAAATTAAGGCTACAATGTATAAACACTTCCATACTATCCCTCGAAAGCCAAAACAACAAAGTCCTATGTGACACCCCGACTAATTAAATACCGGGTAGCTACTCCTTTATAAAATTAATTCAAAATACCAAGTTGGCTCAGTTAATAGCATCACCGTCGAAAACATTTTTTTTATTATTACTAACCACCTAGTATTTAAAAAATCAAGTTGCCAAATTTTTAATTTTTAAGTCCGATTAACATGCAACAAATGTAATGAAGAAATAAATAACACCATTCACCATACTGAAGTAAACTGAATAACCATCACAATAGAGTAAATAAAGTCTGGAGGAAAAACTCCTCACTACAATCCCATAACAGAAATGAATATCCGAAACTGAAATAAAATATGCTAAAGTCTGAAAACTGAAATATAAAAGATGCTCTAAATAGAAATGGGCGACATGCCCTACAACTGATAGATAGTGACTCTGGAATCCAAAAGATAGAAGCGTCTACATGCAAATCCCTGTAGCTTCCACAAGCAGCTACAGCTCGTCACCTGAATGAGTATCCTATGTTTGGTGTCCTTGTGGCTGGGCACCTAAAATGGTTTTACAAAGAAAAAGAGATTTGAAAAGCAATCGGGTCAGAGCCCGAATGTGGAGTTATATTTAAAAAAAAAAAAAACCTGCAAGTGCTTTAAAAACATTTAAAACATTAAATGCAAAGTACATGTTAGGACGTGCACTCACATGATATTCTCACCTCTCGTCTAACTGTGCACTCCTAACGCAAATACCCATCTATAACTACCCATACTACTAGCTAACTGACAACATAACTAGCTAGACTGCCAAAGGTTCTACCCATTTTACTCGGTTCCATTTAACATAACAACGCTCGTAATTAAATAGAGGTTTAACGTAAACTCAGTTACTAAATATGCCAATGATGTAACTATCAGTTAACTCATTATATATCTCGAAACCATACCGTAATATTTTTACAACATTAACATGAGGATTTCCATTAATTTAAGGTATATTATTCACATCATAAATATACGATACAAGCACCCCGCAATCTAAGCTATGGTGCACACATACTCTGCTATCCATCCCGGTACATCACGTACATAAGGATCACACATTCCGAATCTCTCAGGAATAGTTCAGATAACACAAATCACAAATAGTGGTGGCGAACACAGTCACCATCACATGGGTCACGCACATACCTACGCTCCCATGGTCAGCGGACTTATTAATATCACAATAAGTCTTTCTATGACCTATGTTCATCAAGGTACCAGTCTATATCTCCCCCGTAGGCACACAAGGATTAGAGGGTCCTAAGCGAACGCAACCTCCCGTGATAGCAAGTATGGTAGGTATGTCATACACACAATCCATATACCAATACTAAGTAAACACATGTCTTAGTAATACCATATTTTAATCGTAGTACATATTGCACTCTCATACTAACTATAATTATCACAATTCGTAGTATTCCGGTTTGTAATTATACGCGCTATAATTCATCCTCACATCGTAGTAGACACTCACATCTCAACCCAAATGGTTCATTGAATATAGTTCTAGTGTATAATACTCCTCTCAATAACCCAAAAGTCCCAAATCTAACCTCACATCAATAAAGGAAGGTCATCAATATCCTCGAACAAGTTTACGGGACTCCAAAAATCAAAACAGTCCAAAAAGGACCAAACTGTCAACTCGTTAGAAGTCTCGTTCGAACGAGGCTTCGAACGAGTTTGGACTGTCAGGTCGTTAGAAGTCTCGTTCGAACGAGGCTGTTCGAACGAGATCCCGGTTCGTTCGAACGAACTGACCCTTCTAACGATATCTCGTTCGAACGAGATATCGAACGAAAATCCCTACTCGTTAATAACGACTGGTCAACTCGTTAGAAGCTCGTTCGAACGAGTTCGTTCGAACGACCTGGGGGCTGCTTCTAACGAGCTACCAGTTTCGGCCCAGATTTTTCCCAAATCGTTTTTCATCCATTTTTATCACTTCAATCCTTCTCCAAAGTTCGTCCTAACAATGATTTAAGTCCTCTAATCATACTAAAACATGCTTAGGTTATAAACTAACGTCTTTTAAGGCAATAAGGCATCCTAAACATCATTAAATCCCAAGATTTTATACTTTTCCCCAATATCATCAAGAACATGAACCCTAGATATATATATCAACATCAAATCCTGAATTTAATTCGTTTTTCTTTCACCCAAACATGTATTAACATCAGATTAATTGTCTCCAAACTATTCTACATGCAACTGGTCCTCAATAATCAAATTCTAAGTCCAATTAACATGGGTTTTCATTTATCTTCCAAGAACAATTTGTAAAACATCAATTTTCTAACATGGAAAGAACATCCTTTGAAATTAAACATAGTTAAAACACTTGCCTTGTTTGTCTCTGAATTTGGTGTGGATTCGGTGTAGAATTTCTGCAGAATTCCTCTCTCTCTCTCCTTCTCCAAGCTTTCTTCTCCAAAAAGCTATGGTGGCTAGGGTTTGCTTTGGGGAACTTATGAAAACCTAATTTAATAAACCTCCGTAGCTTGTTGGGTTAATAAGGGTTGGTTGGGTCAATTCCTTATCAGATTACAACTCTCAATTTTCGTCACTTTTAATTACCCAAAAATACCAAATTACTAAAATACCCTTTATGGTGCCGGAATGGCCTAAAAATACCCCGGGACCCAAACTATACCCCCGGCTAGTGTTTTCTGACTATCTCGACCCTTCCGGACGCGTTGGCGCACTCAAAACGACCATACGGATTATAGATTTTAAATTCACTTTTATTAACAAAATATTATACCGTGACGCGGCGGTCCCACGCGTCTCAACAAAATTTCTAAAATGCCGTATATAAATCTCACGACAAATTTTATAATACCAAATACATATATAATCATATATGCACTTAATCAAATACCAATTCGCATCTCATTAGTATTTATAACCCGGATTAATTTCCAATTAATACGCATTTAATTAATTAATCCCAAAAATAAATATAGCCAAAAGTACGGGGTATTACATACTTCCCCCCTAATAACTGAATTTCGTCCCGAAATTCGAAACTAGAAAGTACCTGCTAAAAATAGCTCTGGATAACGTTCGTGCATCTCATCCTCGTGCTCCCATGTGGACTCCTCAACATTGTGATGTTGCCACTGAACACGCACTAACGGGACTATCTTTGACCGCAGTTTCCTCTCGCTTCGGTCCAAAATAGCAATTGGCCCCTCCTCGTAGGAGCTATCCGGCTGGCAATCGATGTCCTCCACAGCAATGTGAGAATGAGCCAAATTATCTCTAAGGTATTTTCTCAGCGAGGAAATATGGAACACGTCGTGAATCCGATGCAAGTGCTCCGGTAGTCTAAGTCTATATGCAACCGGTCCTATCCGCTCAATAATAGGAAACGGCCCCACGTACCTCGGTGCCAACTTCCCCTTCTTCCCGAATCGCATAATCCCCTTCATCGGCAAAACCCTGAGCAAAACCTGGTCCCCCACTTGGAACTCCCTAAAAAACCTCTTCGCATCAGCATAACTCTTCTGCCTGTCTTGAGCTACCCGAATGCGACTCCGAATCAACTCAATCCTTGCCGAAGTATCCTGAATCACTTCCGGCCCAAGTAGTTTGTTGTCCCCCACTTCTAGCCAACATGCTGGGGAACGGCAAGGACTACCGTACAATGCCTCAAACGGAGCCATGCCAATCGTGAACTGATAGTAGTTGTTGTAAGCAAACTCCACCAGTGGAAGGTACTACTCCCATCCACCCCCGAAGTCAATAATGCACATGCGTAGCATGTCTTCCAACATCTGATTGGTGCGCTCTGTCTGCCCGTCGGTCTGCGGATGATAAGCCGTACTCAATCGCAATTCCGTGCCCATTGCCTCTTGGAAACTCTCCCAAAACCTCGAAACAAATATCTTGTCTCTGTCAGACACGATATTTAGGGGCACACCGTGAAGTCTCACAATCTCTGAAATGAAGAGCTGGGAATACTGTCCCGAAGTGTAGTCAGTCCTTACGGGTAAGAAGTGAGCGACCTTGGACAACCTATCCACAATTACCCAAACGGAGTCGTGACCCCTCTGCGACGTAGGCAACCCCGTGAAAAAATCCATGGATATGCTCTCCCACATCCACACCGGAACCTCCAACGGCTGTAGCAATCCTGCTGGTCTCTGATGATCCACTTTTACAAGCTGACAAGTGGCGCATTTTGAAACAAACTCAGCGATATCTCTCTTCATACCGCTCCACCAATACTGCCGTCTCATGTCTTGGTACATTTTGTCTCCTTCGGGATGTACCGCGAACCGTGAGCCGTGCGACTCTGCCATCACATCGTGCCGTAATTCTTCCCCTTCTGGAACCACCAATCTCCCATTGAAGCGCAATCCCCCATCTTAGCTAACGGTATAGGACTCGGCTCCCTCTGCTAGCAATCGAACTATCTGCTCCTGACAGAACGAGTCATTAGCCTGTGCCCGTACTACCTTTGTGACAATCTGCGGGGTAACGGTCATCACAGACATGAAAGATCGGGCCACTGCATCCTGGTGTCCCAATTCCTTCCACTTAGCTTTCCACACCTCTACCACCTCATCTGCTGGCCTGCGGCTCAACGCGTCTGCTACCACGTTAGCCTTACCCGGGTGGTACTGGATGTCGAACTGGTAGTCCTTCACAAATTCAAGCCACCTACGCTGCCGCATATTCAATTCCTTTTGCGTGAACAGATACTGTAGTGACTTGTGGTCCGTGAACAGCTGAAACTTCTCCCCCAAAAGATAGTGCCTCCAAATCCGTAAGGCAAATACTACTGCTGCCAACTCCAAATCATGCGTGGGGTAATTATTCTCATGAGGCTTAAGCTTACGGGAAGCATAAGCTATGGCCTGTCTCTCCTGCTGCAATACACCTCCCAGTCCTTGCAAAGACGCATCGGTGTAAACCAAATACTCAACTCCCGGTCTCGGCAATGCTAACACAGGTGCTGAGGTCAATTTGTCCTTCAACTCATCGAATGCCAACTGAAAGGCATAACTCCAGATATATGGCACACCCTTACGAGTAAGATGTGTCAAAGGACCTGCTATCTCCGAGAAACCCCGAATAAACCTCCTGTAGTATCCTGCTAGACCCAAGAAACTACGAATCTCCGTTGGTGTCGTGGGCTGTCCCCACTCCCTCACTACTGACACCTTCCCCGGATCGACAGATATTCCCTTGTCGGAAATAATGTGACCCAAGAACTGGACTTCCTTCAGCCAAAACCCGCACTTCTCATATTTTGCATACAGCTCGTTCTGACGAAGTGTCTGCAAAACCTGCCTCAAATGCTCGGCGTGCTCCTTCTCTGTCTGAGAGTAAACCAGGATATCATCAATGAAGACAATGACAAACTGGTCTAAGAAATCCCTGAACACTCTGTTCATTAAGTCCATAAACACTGCTGGAGCGTTGGTCAAACCGAAAGGCATAACCCGAAACTCGTAAGAACCATATCTCGACAAGAACGCAGTCTTCGAGACATCCTCCTCCCTGATACGCAACTGATGGTATCCCGATCTCAAATCAATCTTCGAGAAGAAAGAAGCTCCTCTCAACTGGTCGAATAAGTCATCGATTCGAGGCAACGGATACTTATTCCGTATCGTGACCTTATTCAACTCTCGGTAGTCCACGCACAATCTCAGTGAACCATCCCTCTTCTTCACAAACAAAACCGGAGCGCCCCAAGGTGAGGTACTCCTGCGAATAAAGCCCTGCCCTAACAGTTTCTCTATCTGATCCCGTAGCTCTCGCATCTGAGCTGGAGCCTTACGGTACGGTGCACGTGCTATAGGTCTCGTACCCGGTAGCAAATCAATAAAGAAATCTATCTCTCGACTGGGTGGTAAGCCTGGTATCTCCTGAAACACATCCGAATACTCCCTGACAACCGGGATCGAATCTAAAGGAATAACAACCTCCTTAGAGGTATCCTCCTCTATGTAATACAGATGAGCGGTCGATCCTCCCTCGGGGCGAGGCATCGCCACTATAAACATCTCTTGCCCCGGAATGGCAAAAACAATGCTCCCGCTGAAGCAATCAATCATGGCCCTATATTCTACGAGCCAATCCATACCGATGATCACATCGTGAACATGCATGTCTAATACTAACATGTCTGCAGGCAACACCAAACCACCAATCTCTACCCCCACTCCCCGGCATATAAAGAAAATAAGTGACCCACTCCCTAATGGTGAGTCAACACACGTCACTGTGCTCTCTGCCATAGCTAACAATCCTAAAGCTTTCGCGAAGTGTGTAGCTATGAAACAATGTGTAGCACCCGTATCAAATAACACCCGACCCATAGTGCCATGGATAGGAAACGTACCCTCGATCGCAGGCGGTGCCTGTGGAACTGCAGCCTGGTGAACGTTGTAGACACGTCCATACTGTAGCTGCCCCTGCTGAGCTGGGACTGCTGGAATGGGTGGCAATGCTGCCATCTGTGGTGGTGCGGGAAGAGCGGCGGGAAATATAGGTCTCTGTGGCTCCTGGCGAGCACCCTGCTGCTGCTGCTGTGGGGCCTTGCCCCTATCAGGACAATCCTGCTTCTTATGGCCAGTCTTGCCACAAGTAAAGCACCTTCCTGGGAAGTTCCCTCCCCTCTGCCCCTGTTGTCCCCGGCCCTGGTGGCCGTTACCATTCCTCCCTTGGCCCTGCTGGCCCTGATGAAACTGCTGCCCATTCTGTCCCTGTTGGCCTTAATGGCCGTTTGGACCCTGATGGCCCTGGCGGAAACCTCCCTGTCCCTGCCTGTAGTTCCCGGACCGGAACCTCTTATTATTCCCCTGCTGGGTACCCTGCTCATTCTGTCTCTGCCCCTGACCGGTTTGTGCCCCGCTGGCACCATGTCCTCCAGTCCTGCCCTGATGGCTAGACTCCCCCGACCGCTTGCCCTCGGCCATATGAAAACGGTGGTCCTGGCAGTGCAATAATGCAGCGTTAACCACATCAGAATACGTGGCCAATGATAGATTCCCTAGCAGATGCTGACGGATCCTCCAATTCAACCCATCAGTGAACTTCTCAATCTTCTTCTTCTCCGTTGGAATCTCGTCTGGGACGATATTCAACAGGTTAGTGAACTCGGCCTCATACTCGGCCACTGTCTTGCCCTCTTGATTCAAACTCATCAGTTTCCTCCTCATCTCTGTATGAACTGCGGACGGAAAGTACTTGCGGTCGAACCGCACCCAGAACTCTTGAATCGTGAGGGTATCCCTCTCCTCCGCGGTGGTGATAGACTCCCACCACTGTAGTGCAGATCCCACTAGCTTGAAAGTAGCTAGCACCTGTTTCTGAACATCAGTGCACTCATGCATCCTCAAATGCCTCTGTATGTCCTTCCTCCATTGGCTCGAGACTACCACGTCTGAGCTACCTGCAAACTCTGGCGGATGCGCTTTCTGAAAAGCATCTCGTACATGCTCCCAAGCCGATGGGAATGCATTAACCTGTGCTGGCGCGGCAACTGGCGCCTGAGGCGGTGCCTGCTGAATCACGGCAATCGCGGCATTTACCGCTTGAGCTACTATAGCAGCAACCTCAGCGGCGTTCATCATGCCTTGAACTGGAGCGGGCTGGGGTTCGGGCATTGCATTCCTGGGAACTCGTCGTGCACGTCGTGGAGGCATCTGAAATAAGAACAAAGTTTATAAGTTCACGGTTTATAAACTTAATATAGCTGAAGAACGAAGCATACACAAAAAGACTACAACAGTCCTAAAATATAGGGCTCTATATCAAAGAAAACGTAGCGGAAACATAATAGCCGTACAGATCCTAAAGGACACTAGAACCTGATGCACTGATACCACCTGTGACACCCCGACTAATTAAATACCGGGTAGCTACTCCTTTATAAAATTAATTCAAAATACCAAGTTGGCTCAGTTAATAGCATCACCGTCGAAAACATTTTTTTTATTATTACTAACCACCTAGTATTTAAAAAATCAAGTTGCCAAATTTTTAATTTTTAAGTCCGATTAACATGCAACAAATGTAATGAAGAAATAAATAACACCATTCACCATACTGAAGTAAACTGAATAACCATCACAATAGAGTAAATAAAGTCTGGAGGAAAAACTCCTCACTACAATCCCATAACAGAAATGAATATCCGAAACTGAAATAAAATATGCTAAAGTCTGAAAACTGAAATATAAAAGATGCTCTAAATAGAAATGGGCGACATGCCCTACAACTGATAGATAGTGACTCTGGAATCCAAAAGATAGAAGCGTCTACATGCAAATCCCTGTAGCTTCCACAAGCAGCTACAGCTCGTCACCTGAATGAGTATCCTATGTTTGGTGTCCTTGTGGCTGGGCACCTAAAATGGTTTTACAAAGAAAAAGAGATTTGAAAAGCAAACGGGTCAGAGCCCGAATGTGGAGTTATATTTAAAAAAAAAAAAAAACCTGCAAGTGCTTTAAAAACATTTAAAACATTAAATGCAAAGTACATGTTAGGACGTGCACTCACATGATATTCTCACCTCTCGTCTAACTGTGCACTCCTAACGCAAATACCCATCTATAACGACCCATACTACTAGCTAACTGACAACATAACTAGCTAGACTGCCAAAGGTTCTACCCATTTTACTCGGTTCCATTTAACATAACAACGCTCGTAATTATATAGAGGTTTAACGTAAACTCAGTTACTAAATATGCCAATGATGTAACTATCAGTTAACTGATTATATATCTCGAAACCATACCGTAATATTTTTACAACATTAACATGAGGATTTCCATTAATTTAAGGTATATTATTCACATCATAAATATACGATACAAGCACCCCGCAATCTAAGCTATGGTACACACATACTCTGCTATCCATCCCGGTACATCACGTACATAAGGATCACACATTCCGAATCTCTCAGGAATAGTTCAGATAACACAAATCACAAATAGTGGAGGCAAACACAGTCACCATCACATGGGTCACGCACATACCTACGCTCCCATGGTCAGCGGGCTTATTAATATCACAATAAGTCTTTCTATGACCTATGTTCATCAAGGTACCAGTCTATATCCCCCCCGTAGGCACACAAGGATTAGAGGGTCCTAAGCGAACGCAACCTCCCGTGATAGCAAGTATGGTAGGTATGTCATACACACAATCCATATACCAATACTAAGTAAACACATGTCTTAGTAATACCATATTTTAATCGTAGTACATATTGCACTCTCGTACTAACTATAATTATCACAATTCGTAGTATTCCGGTTTGTAACTATACGCGCTATAATTCATCCTCACATCGTAGTAGACACTCACATCTCAACCCAAATGGTTCATTGAATATAGTTCTAGTGTATAATACTCCTCTCAATAACCCAAAAGTTCCAAATCTAACCTCACATCAATAAAGGAAGGTCATCTATATCCTCGAACAAGTTTACGGGACTCCAAAAATCAAAACAGTCCAAAAAGGACCAAACTGTCAACTCGTTAGAAGTCTCGTTCGAACGAGGCTTCGAACGAGTTTGGACTGTCAGGTCGTTAGAAGTCTCGTTCGAACGAGGCTATTCGAACGAGATCCCGGTTCGTTCGAACGAACTGACCCTTCTAACGATATCTCGTTCGAACGAGATATCGAACGAAAATCCCTACTCATTAATAACGACTGGTCAACTCGTTAGAAGCTCGTTCGAACGAGTTCGTTCGAACGACCTGGGGGCTGCTTCTAACGAGCTACCAGTTTCGGCCCAGATTTTTCCCAAATCGTTTTTCATCCATTTTTATCACTTCAATCCTTCTCCAAAGTTCGTCCTAACAATGATTTAAGTCCTCTAATCATACTAAAACATGCTTAGGTTATAAACTAACGTCTTTTAAGGCAATAAGGCATCCTAAACATCATTAAATCCCAAGATTTTATACTTTTCCCCAATATCATCAAGAACATGAACCCTAGATATATATATCAACATCAAATCCAGAATTTAATTCGTTTTTCTTTCACCCAAACATGTATTAACATCAGATTAATTGTCTCCAAACTATTCTACATGCAATTGGTCCTCAATAATCAAATTCTAAGTCCAATTAACATGGGTTTTCATTTATCTTCCAAGAACAATTTGTAAAACATCAATTTTCTAACATGGAAAGATCATCCTTTGAAATTAAACATAGTTAAACCACTTGCCTTGTTTGTCTCTGAATTTGGTGTGGATTCGGTGTAGAATTTCTGCAGAAGTCCTCTCTCTCTCTCTCCTTCTCCAAGCTTTCTTCTCCAAAAAGCTATGGTGGCTAGGGTTTGCTTTGGGGAACTTATGAAAACCTAATTTAATAAACCTCCGTAGCTTGTTGGGTTAATAAGGGTTGGTTGGGTCAATTCCTTATCAGATTACAACTCTCAATTTTCGTCACTTTTAATTACCCAAAAATACCAAATTACTAAAATACCCTTTATGGTGCCGGAATGGCCTAAAAATACCCCGGGACCCAAACTATACCCCCGGCTAGTATTTTCTGACTATCTCGACCCTTCCGGATGCGTTGGCGCACTCAAAACGACCATACGGATTATAGATTTTAAATTCACTTTTATTAACAAAATATTATACCGTGACGCGGCGGTCCCACGCGTCTCAACAAAATTTCTAAAATGCCGTATATAAATCTCACGACAAATTTTATAATACCAAATACATATATAATCATATATGCACTTAATCAAATACCAATTCGCATCTCATTAGTATTTATAACCCTGATTAATTTCCAATTAATACGCATTTAATTAATTAATCACAAAAATAAATATAGCCAAAAGTACCGGGTATTACATCCTACCATACACTAATCCTAGTATCATTTTCTTAACCAATTGAGGTATTATACTATCATTTCTAATCCCCAAAATAGGGCCAAAATGCCCCTTATTATCCTAGGGTAATAATTTCCTCATATAAGGTCACATTTATCTATAACACATCCTATAATAAGGTTCCAAATCTTTAGACCCAAGAGAAAAGGAGTTAAAACAAAGTTAGAGAAATTTTGTAAAACAACATTATTTTTTAATCGATCCGCCCTGACCGAATCGATTTTCCCTTGGAAGCGAATCGATTCCCCCCAGCCAAATCGATTCGGCCTACTTGAATTGATTCACTAACTCAAACATGTAGCCTACCATTTTACCCAATCGATTCGCCAGGGTCGAATCGATTCGCCCTAGTCGGACAACTCAGTTTTGGCTATGGGTTTATATGAACCCTAAATCCCAAAAACACTTTTATTCCATCTAAACCCAACTTCATCAACCAACATCATCTACAAATCATTCCTACATAGTAACCCACCATTATGAACCCCTTAAATCATGTTTACATCATATACGTAAGGTAAACATCAAAATCACCAAATGGTTTAAACTTAAGAACCCTAACTATTTATACAATTTATTCACACACAATCATACATTTATGCAATTTAGAAAACTTTATCTCAAGATTGAAGTCTCGGATTTCTCCTCGTTGAAACGATTCCAAGCTCAAATCACCGATTCCTCTTTTTTCTCTTCTTTCTCTCAAGCTCTTCTCCTCTCTCTTTCTTTCTAGGTTTTAAACACAAATGAGCTTTAATTGCTCTTTCTAGAATAAATATCCAAAATATCTCAAATACATATAAGTCTAACATTAAATACTACTACATACTTAAAATTACTCGTAACATCATATTTGAGTCGTAACTAGCCAAAAGTGCCCCGAAACCCAAAAACACACCCGACACTTATTTTGACTATCCTAATCATTCTCGAACTAACTGTACCCTCTAAACTAACATCCGAGATATCATTTATAATTTCCTATCCCAACGTCATATTACCTTTCTTAAATAGTCTGATTGGGATATAAGCCATAACCTTCGCTTTAATGCGCAATGACGCAACATAACATAATATTACACTATTTATATTCATGTAACAATAAATATGCAATACTTATAAATATTAACTCTTAAATAATTCGAATTAATATTTAATTCGATTTTCATTTATTTTAAATGACTAACCCACATGGCAATTTATATAAAAATAATTACCCAAAAGTAAGGGGTATTAAAAACTCCCCCCTTACAAGGAAATTTTATCCTCAAAATTTAGACGTACCTGGTAAAAAGAGGTGTGGGTACTTTTATCGAATATCGTCCTCTCGTTCCCAAGTTTATTCCTCGACATTGTGGTGTCCCCATTGGACTCAAACCAAGGGCACCACTTTCGACCTTAGTCTATGTTCACCGTGGTCTAAGATGGCAATTGGTTATTCCTCATACTAAATGTCGGGATGCAACTCAATATCTTCCAATGGAACATGCCAATGAGCTCCCTCGCATCTTTTATACTTCTTTAAAAATGAAACATAGAATACATCATGAATTCGCTGTAGGTGTTCCAGCAATGCAAGTCGATATGCCACAGGGCCTATCCTTTCAATAATGGTAAAAGGGCCTATATATCTTAGCACAAGTTTACCTTTCTTACATTTCATTGGAGACACACGCAATAAACCTGATCCCCCACTTCCAAATCCATAAGCCTCTGATTTGCGTCGGCATAGTTTTTCTAGCGATCCTGTGCAATTCGTATGTGGTTCTGAATAATATCAATCTTTGAAGATGTATCTTGGATCATTTCAGGTCCAAGGAGATTATTATCTCCTACTTCCAACCAAAAAGTAGTCAATCGACACGGTCGGCCATAAAATGCCTCATACGGTACCATACCTATCGTGAATTGGTACGAATTATTGTATGCAATGTTGGATAATGGAAGGTATTGCTCCCATCCTCCTCTAAAATCAAGTATGCACATTCAAAGCATATCCTCCAATATTTGGTTGACTTTCTCTGTTTGGTCGTCGATTTGCATATGGTATGATGTACTCAATCGTAATTCGGTTCCCGTTGCCTCTTGGAATCTTTGCCAAAAATGGGATACAAAAATTTTATCTCAGTTGGATACTATGTTGATCGACACCCTGTGAAATCTCATAATCTCTGCTATGAAAAGTTGAGCATAACGTGTCGTATTGTAATCCGTCTACACCGATAGAAAGTGTGTCGATTTGGTCAGACGATCGATAATGACCCCAATAGAATCATGCCCATTTTGCGTTGTCGGCAATCCTGTGATAAAATCCATTGAGATACTCTCCCATTTCCACATCGGTATTTACAATGGTTGCAATATTCCACTCGATCGCTGGTGGTCCACCTTCACTAATTGACAAGTGGCGCATTGGGAGAGAAACTCAGAAATATCCCTTTTCATTCCTGCCCACCAATATTGACAGTGCATATCTTGGTACATTTTGTCCCTATCGAGATGTACTCCAAATCTCGAACCATGGGAATATGTCATGACAGCACATCTCAAGTCTTCGTCGTTTGGGACCATAAGTCTTCCATGGAAACGTAACCCATCCTCAGAACCAATAGAGTAAGACTCCGCTCCCTCAGTCAATTGTTATCGTACCCGGTCTTAACATTCTTTATCCGATACTTGTGCTTTTACTCCTCGTATAATTATATTGGGAGTAATGGTTAACACCAAAATGCACGCTCTACTATAGTATCATCCTAGCCAAGTTCCTTCCACTTAGATTTCCACATTTTCACGAATTGCCCCACGGGTCTTCGACTCAGCGCGTCAGCTACCACATTTGCCTTACCATGGTGGTAGTGAATATCAAATTGGCAATCCTTTAAAAACTCTAACCATCGAGGTTGCCTTATATTTAATTTTTTCTGTGTGAACAAATATTACAATGACTTGTGGTCCGTAAAGAGGCTAAATTTCTCATCCAAAAGGTAATGCCTCCATATCTTTAAAGCAAACACTATTGCGACAAGCTCTAAATCATGTATGGGATTATTCTTCTCATGGGTCTTAAGCTTGTGATACGTGTATGCAATGGATCTATGCTTCTGTTGTAACACACCCCCTAATCCCTGTAGAGATGAGTCAGTAAAGACTAAATAATCTACTCCCGATCTTGGGAACGCGAGTACAGGGACGAAAGTCAATTTGTCTTTTAACTCCTCAAAATCTAGCTGACATGAGTCGTCCCAAACAAATCGCACTCCCTTTCGGGTCAAGTTCTTTAAAGGGCTAGAAATATTTGAAAAACCTTAATGAAACGGTGATAATATCTCGCCAAACCCAGAAAGCTACGAATCTCAGTCGGCGTCGTGGGATAACCTCATTCCTTCACCTCTGCAAACTTGTTTGGATCTGCAGAAATACCCTCATCTGTCACGATATGGCCCAAAAATTGCACTTCCTATAACCAGAAACCGCACTTCTAAAACTTTGAATATATCTGATGATCCCGTAGTGTCTGTAGGACCAATCATAAGTGTTCGGCATGATCAAATTCAGTTCGAGAATAGACTAGAATGTCATCGATGAACACTACCATAAACTGGTCTAAAAAGTCTCAAAATACTCAATTCATAAGGTTTATAAATATTGCATGAGCATTGGTTAACCCAAAGGGCATAACCAGAAACTCATAAGACCCATACCTAGTCCAGAATGCAGTTTTGGATACGTCATGCTCCCGAATTTGTAGCTGTTGATACCCAGACCTCTGATCCATTTTAGAGAAGTACGACGCTCCTCTCAATTGATTAAAAAAATCATTGATTTGAGGTAACGGGTATTTATTTCGTATGGTTATTAATATACAGGGTTTCTCCGCGGCGCGAGAGTCACCTATCCGCCGGTCATTTTATATTCGATTCACCGAAACTATACAAAAATCTAAGTTACGACTACACTCAACTGGTGAGTATAGAGGTAAGTCGGGTATCGAATCCACAGATAATGTTTGATAGATCGTAACAGATTATTAATCCATGAATAAAAGTGTAAAAAGGTGATGGTTGGTTGTAAATAAAAGAAAAGAATAAGTTAAGTCTAAATTAAAGGAAAGTGAGGATCGGGATATCATCCAACCATACGACTCGAAACAACTAATAATCAGAATTCTGGCTCAAAAGCAATTTAATCAAGCATTAACAATTAATCATAAACATCACACAATAAGGAATTAAATCCAAAGTTGCGAGATTAAACAATTAATCCTAAAATGGTCGCACACGGGTTAAACTCGGATTATCGCATAAAACACTAACGTTGCATAATAATGAAAGTTAAACGCATAATAGTCTGACTTTAATTCGCGCGGGTTCAATTAAACGCAATTTTACACAAAACCTAATTTTCGGAGCTCGGGGCCCGTTAATGGCGGAACGACATCCCGTCCCTATTTATCTAAGGGCACATAATGAACTAAGCTAATTTATACTAATTAAACTAGGAAAACAATAAATTAAGCAAGTAAACTAATTAAGAAAGCATGAAACTAATTTACAAAGCAAGGTAAATAAAGAACAAAGCGATATTAAAGGAGATGATAGTGAATAGTTCAATCTTACAAAACCAAATGGAGGTCACCCCAAGAAGAGAAGAAGATGAGTTTTAAAAACCAAACCCTGACCTAAAATGTCTTCTAAAACTAAGTATATGAAATATTACAACAAAATTGGGTTATATAGTAAGTTGGGAGAAAAGAAAAGAAGAAAGAAAAAAAGGCAAAAATATTTGCAGAAACAGGGGATCGATCGATCGACCCCTTTGGTCCATCGATCGACTGTTGAAATTGTGGAAAATTTATGAAGGATTGATCGATCGATCCTTTTGATCGATCGATTGATCAAGCAGGAGTGAGCCAAGGCAGCAGCCTGCATTTCATTTCTTCCTCTTCTCCCCTCTTTTGGTTTCATTATTTTCTCCTCCGCTAGAAATGCCGTAACTTCTTCATTAGGGATCGAAATCGTGCATCGTTTGCGGCCACGCGAAGCTTGAGAGGAGGGATAGAACTTTTGTGTAGATGTTGGTCCTGGTTCCCCAACTTTGAAATGACCAAATTGCCGTTGAACGTGCGAATGCGTACGGGACTTGAGCAGAATGCGTCCGCACTCCATTCTTAGTACCTAAATACCTACAAAAGCCCAATTATACCTCATATAGCATGTTAACAATATAAACCGAGGTTGTCTGGTTAACGGGCTTAAATATAGAGATTAAGGCACCCGAGGGGGCTAAAATGCGTAGGTTCGACGGATGAAATACGCAATATTTGCGTATTATCACACTCCCTAAGTTACACATTGCTAGTCCTTAGCAATGAAATAGGATGAAACAACAACAAAAAGTAAACCAAAAGTAGGAGATAGTACAAAAGTATGTTAACAAAGCAATAAAAAGATAAGGCCACTTTCGCGGGAGAACGACTGCATTTAGCATATGCAATAATCCGTTAAACCCCTAGGTTACCCTAGTGGACGAGTGTCGTCTCGTGAGGGTTTTCAGTGATGAAAACAACAAACATCATATAGTTTCCTCAAAATATGACCAATCACATGCGACAAACTCAAGAATACGAACAAGATTTCAACATGTTATTAGCATAGCAAACGAATTCACGTGAAAAGTCCGTAGTTATTAACATTATGGAATGTACCTCAATGAATTGAAACTTTAACATGTGGGAGAGGAGTGAGCACACGCAAAATATGATTTGGCAAAACTTAAATAACTCGGATACCAAATATCAAAGCATGCATAAAAGTCAATCCTCACGGGCATTACACTCATCAAATGAATTCATTTGAAACAGGGAGGTAACACACGGGACATGAGGGCATAAGGAGTAAATGTAAAGGGAAACTAGGCCGTGCACATGTCACAAATGAAGAACGCTATATAGAAAATAAAAACTGTAATCTCAGTGAAAGGATACCATAAACGAGGCGAAATGCATTTTCACAGATTATCAAAACTATTTAAACCTTGAAATTACATCTACTTAAGATCACATAGGACTTTAATAGGGCCGTAATGTAGGCTAGGGTAGGGTACAAAATGAAAGGGATGTATATACGGATTCAAAGGTGTTTGGGGATGAAACTCGGGATAATGGGAAAAAGTGGGAAATTTCAAAATTTGGACATTGATTTCCAAACGAGCATTAGATATAACAATCGAGAGTAATAAAAGCTTATTGAAACACTATAGACAATATATACAAATTTCTCTTTATTTTTCTTTTCTTCTTTTTCTCACTTTTTTTCCTTTTGTTTTCTTCTGTTTTCATCTCTCTTTTCTCTTTTTCTTCTTTTTTTCACTACACTTTCTTCTTTTCTCACTCTTTTCATGCTTAAATTGCAACCACAAAATAACAATATCATTCAATACCAAATTACAATCCAAACAAGGTTATATAAGGTAATATGTATGGTATAAAACTCCAATTTGGAGTTGGTTATGGGAATTTGGGTAATGAAATGAAAGGCTAGTATTTAGGCTCATGTGGGTTGACTAGGGAACATATAAAAGGTGAGGTCAAGGTCATATGGGTGATATACAAAGATGGCCTATGATTATTTCAAAAAGTTTATGCAATTCTCGACTCAAAATAATATATGAAAATCATGCTCAAGTAATAAATTTCAAGAATGAACTCAATTAATGAACGGCCAATGAAAGAATAGAGAGATTACCGACGAATTCAACGTTTTCATAGAGAAAAGAATAGTGTATACACTCACAAATGAAGATAAGTCTCTAATCTCACTCGGTGTAAGTACATACAATGCAACAAAAGATTACCGAGTTATAAAAATCTTAAACCAAATCAATAGAACAAGAAAAATGCATGTGCTCAAGGGATAAAGTTTAATTCATGAAGTTATTCATAATATTAATGATTTGAGGACTAAAGTCTAATAACTTCTAAAATCGAGAACATGCATCATTGAATTGTCTAATGGATCGGGCAATTATTAAAATTTATCATTGGCAACAAGGGCAAAAAGCCCAACAAAGGACAAAAAAGAAAGAAAATATTTTTGAAAATTTTCAATTTTTAACAAAAATATGCTTTGTAAATAAACAGTGAAATGGATAGAATATCCCACACCCCCTAACTTAAATGTTGCATTGTCCCCAATGCTTCCATTAAAGAACACAACACAAAGATAGGAAAAGAATGATATTACCCAAATTTGGACCGATCTCCATAAGTACAGGTCCAAATGAATCTGCAAAATAAGTTAGTAAAAAGCATAGGAAGAATATGTAGCGATGTATTAAGTTAAAAGAATCTATGTCACAAGTCACAACAATATAGAGGGGATGAAGTGCAAATACTAGATAAATTGATGGTGAACTTTTTGATTTTATAAAATGGAAGGTCACACACATCAAAATCCAATAAACAACCACAAACTAAATTTTCATTTCTCATTTCATAAGTTCAATACAAAACTACTTAATACATTACAACTATGAAAAAGAAAGAAATAAAAATAAAATAAAAAAATACAATATAATATCCGCCCCAGAAATGTAAAAAATGACCCAGTACAACAGTAGCCTAGTGGCCGAAACCACTAGGATTAGAAGGATCCTGAAAATGAGGAGGTAGTGTTGTGTCCGGATCATGCCTCTGCAAATAAAGATCTCTCATCATCGCCTGCATCATCCGATACTCATGCCTCTGCTGCGCTCTAGCCCGCCTCTGCTCGGCCCACTCATGCCGCTTCTTGGCCTGCTGTTGGTCCAGGCAGGACTCCCATGTAGCCCACCTGAGTTGGGTCTCCTCCCATCGTTGGTCCTACACGGCCTGAAATGCCTCAAAGTGGGCATCATAATCTATGTGTGGGACGTGATAACCCTCACCCTGCTCCATTCCTCTAATCTCTGCCTCCTCCTCTGCCATATCAGCTGGTTTCGCTGCCCTCTGTCTTTTGTTCCCCGCCTCCCCCCAAGCATAAGTCAACATCTTTGAGATATTGTACGATGTGAGAAGACCTAGTGGCTCACACTTGCGGTCAGCATCGTATTCTGGGCAATCGTGATAAGTACAGATCCTCGTGATGAGGGAAGGAAAAGGAAGGGAATACCTCCAGACGATCTCTGTGGATGTAACCAGCATCGTCTCCAAAAATATTTTGGGCAAACTGATTTCGCCCAAATCATGAAGCATAGTTTAGATCAATGCTGCGTTCTTGTGACGAACCTCTGATCGGTTGTTTGCCACCATAAATGAGTGGACGTTGATGTAGTGTAGAAGTCTCGGTAAGTCTGCCATTGCCACCGAACGGAAGGCACCCTTCTTCCAAATCTCCCCCGGCGCAAGGGCCTCTATCAACGTCGCACTCCAAAATATATCCCCATCGAGAAAGATGATCGGATCCACGGGGAGTGGCACATCCATGAAAACTGCCAAATCTTAAAGGTGAAAAGGTATCCGCACCCCACGTACCATGGCCTCATACATAGTAGGCCCCTGCCCTCTCACCTCCAGCAATGTCACATAGAACACATGGACAAGCTCTTCATTAATGCGCCCATTGGCAATGAGAAAGGTCTCCCATCCCTATCGGTGCAACAAATCATACGCCACCTATGGTAGATGATCCAAGGAGCAGGAAAAATGATAACCAAGCGGTCGCCGGATGTCTGGAAATAGGTCTAGTACCAGTCTCGCTCCTGTTCACAGCAAAACTCCTCGACGCCCCCGTTGGGCAAGCACCGCGTGAACTTGTATTTCTTGATAGCGGCCATTTCAACCCACAAAACAATAATTAATCAATACAAAAAAAAATTGTAAGCACAATTAATGGTTAGTCGGTGTACATGTTGAAATGATGGGTGCACGTGCGCAAAATCGAGGGAAAAATTCAACATTACAATAAAGTTGTCGGAATGCGACAAGGAGTGAAAATCACCCAAGTGTGCGCCAAAATATGGATTGAAAACTATTTGGGGCATTTTAGCGAACTCTTGGCGTGCGCAATGTGCGTCGAGGGTGAGAAATACCACCTTGAACCAACAAAAGTACCCCATTCATGAAGACAACAACAATACAACGATACACACATGTTCATGAATGGATATTAATCAAAAATCGCAAGATAATCAGTTGGAACAACCAAAAGAGGGATAAATCCACACACATTCAAAAATATGTCAAAAAAAAGTGTTAAACATGTAAAACATGACAAAAATGAACCAAAATCTACCAATACATGATAAAGTAGGAAGAATTATACCTTGCAAATGTAGAAAATAGATGAAGATTGAAGGGAAATGTGGTGAGGTAATTTAGGGCACGAAATTAGGAGAAGAGAGATAATAGAAATGAGGAGAAAGTGGGAAAAGAACAAGCAGATCTCGGCCTTTTACCGGTCGATCGATCGATTGATCGACCTTTGGGCTTTGATCGACCGATCAAGCAGTAAAAGGCCCACCGCCTCTAATTTTAAAATGGGGGGGGGGGGATGCAATTAGGGGTACAAAGGGGAGTAGAAATATAAAAATAAATATATATAGTATATATAAGTATTGGAAAATAAAAATACAAAGAAGAAAATAAAAAATATAAATAAAAAAAACAAAGAATTGGGCTAAGTATGCACATACCTACACATATACTAACCAAAAAGAGTCAAAAATATGTACAACGATCGACACACACGCATGTTCACAAAGAAATGAAAAATAAATTAAAAGAAAAAAGAAAAACAAATGAAAATGCAAATGCATGAGGATGAGTGTGTGAAAAATAAGGAAAAAATATTTTTGTGAGTTTTTTAATTGTTTTCTTAACAAGTGTGTGCCGGGGCGCATAGTCTCCGCAAATTTAAGTGTGTTGAACCTACAAAAGAGTTAGAACCAAGCATACAAAAAGAAATAAAAAGAGATTAACTAATTACACTCGGCTAAATTAAGAAAAAATAAAAATGAAGAAGTTAGTATATACAACCTACACATATGATATCTAATTAACTATATACTAAAAGTTGAAATTTTTGAGGCTCCATCCAAAACACAATTTGACTTTGAGGGATCAACGGTGGACCCTCCCGAACATGTATGCCTCCCATAAAATAGGAATTCCGTTCGAACGACGGAAGGCATGTGTAGGGAGGTAAAATTGAACCATCTCCAATTGAAACTTTGGTAGGGAGGATGGGGGATTTGGATAGGAGGGGAGACAAATACACATGTGTGCCAAGAACAATTGAATCATCTCCCAAGTATTTTAAAGTTGGAATGGGAGCCCGTGCACAAGAAGGCAAAGATGCCGTCATGTAAAGCGTCTCGAGCGATTACTCCTCGTCGGTGAAAAGGTTTGGAACTAAAAAGTTTTGTACCGATTCATCGGGTACTAGAATTGGCGTGACAGTATAGAATAAATACGAGGATGAAAGAAATTCAATATCAGGCGATGAATTATCATCGCTTGACTTCAGCAGTCTCGAAAGAAAAGTCGTCATCGGATTCAAATAGTAAATCCAACTCGTGTTCCCAACAACGATTTTCTTCCCGATAACGATTTTCAATCCTCTCATTTTCAAGCATGTGCAAACCCTCTCTGAAAGTCATAGGGCGAGGAGCGGATTCTTGGAACTGAGAGGTTTGAAAATTGTTCTCGGGACTACACTCAAAATCATTAGCATAAGAATTTTGAAAATGATTACAATTTTTTTTCAAAATTCCTATCATAATGATCTTGCGACCCAGAATCAAAATGATCACGCTCAAAATTATTGTATGCCAAACTTTGACTTTTGTAATACTCACCCAATGTCATTTTAGATGTTACAACTTTTTGGGATTGCAAGTATTGACCAAAAGTCAATGGTTTACCAAAATTTTGAGAGTTATCATTAAGATTCCCAGAAAATTTAGAATAAGACATGCTTACCCCAACAAAGGCTCGAGAAGGCGAATTCCACTAAGGAGATGTGCGCGTGGGAAAATTCAAGCATTTCTAGGCGCTCAAATGTAAAAGTCCTGCAAAACAGGTTAAAAGAAAGACTACAAATACAAAGAAAGAATGCTACGAACTAATAAAACAATTACAATCTATAACAAAACAGTCCCCGTCAATGGCGCCATTTTGATAGATAGGTTTTTGTCGCGGCGCGAGAGTCACCTATGCGCCAGTCGTTTTATATTCGGCTCACCTGAACTATACAAAAACCTAAGTTACGACTACACTCAACTGGTGAGTATAGCGGTAAGTCGGGTATCGAATCCATAGAGAATGTTTGATAGATCGTAATAGATTATTAATCCAGGAATAAAAGTGTAAAAGGTGATGGTTGGTTGTAAATAAAAGAAAAGAATAAGTTAAGTCTAAATAAAAGTAAAGTTAGGGTCGGGATATCATCCAACCATACGGATCGAAGCAACTAATAATAAGAATTTTGGCTCGAAAGCAATTTAATCGAGCATTAACAATTAATCATAAACACCACACAATAAGGAATTAAATCTAATGTTGCGAGATTAAACAATTAATCCGAAAATGGTCGCACGCCGGTTAAACTGGGATTATCGCTATAATCACTAATATTGCATGACAATGAAAGTTAAATGCATAATAATCCAACTTTAATTCGCGCGGGTTCAATTAAACGCAATTTTACACAAAACCTAATTTTCGGAGCTCGGGGCCCGTTAATGGCGGAACGACATCCCGAACCTATTTATCTAAGGGCACATAATGAACTAAGGTCATTTATACTAATTAAACTAGGAAAGCAAGAAATAAAGCAATTAAACTAATTAAGAAAGCATGAAACTAATTTACAAAGCAAGGTAAATAACAAAGCTATATTAAAGGAGATGATAGTGAATAGTTCAATCTTACAAAACCAAATGGATGTCACCCCAAGAAGAGAAGAAGATGAGCTCTCAAAACCAAACCCTAACCTAAAATGTCTTCTAAAACTAAGTATATGAAATATTACAACAAAATTGGGTTATATAGTAAGTTGTGAGAAAAGAAAAGAAGGCAAAAATATCTACAGAAACAGGGGATTGATCGATCGACCCCTTTGGTCGATCGATCGACTGTTGAAATCGTGGGAAATTTATGAAGGATTGATCGATCGATCCTTTTGATCAATCGATCGATCAAGCAGGGGTGAGCCAAGGTAGCAGCCTGCATTTCATTTCTTCCTCTTCTCCCCTCTTTTGGTTTCATTATTTTCTCCTCCGCTAGAAATGTCATAACTTCTTCGTTAGGGATCGGAATTACGCACCGTTCATGGTCATGCAAAGCTTGCGAGGAGGGATAAAACTTCCGTGTAGATGTCAGGCCAGGTGCGCAAATTATGAAATGACCGAATTGCCCTTGAACGTGCGAATACGTATGAGACTTGAGCGGAATGCGTCTGCACTCCATTCTTATTACCTAAATACCTACAGAAGCCCAATTATACCTCATATAGCATGTTAACAATATAAACCAAGGTTTTCTGGTTAACGGGCTTAAATATAGAGATTAAGGCACCCGAGGGGGCTAAAATGCGTAGGCTCGACGAATGAAATATAAAATATTTGCATATTATCAGTTATCTTATTCAATTCACGATAGTCATTACATAACCGAAGGGAACCAACTCTCTTCCTCATGAATAATATAGAGGCACCCCATGGTAACGTACTACACCGAATGAACCCTTACCCCAACAACTGTTGAATTTGATCTCATAACTCCCGCATTTGTAAAGGAACCATGTGGTATGGAGTTCGCGCAATCGACCTAGTCCTCGATGCTAAGTCAATTACGAACTCAATCTTACGACTTGAAGGTAAGCTAGGAATTTCATGAAAGACATCCTTAAATTATCTAACAGCAATAATCAAGTCTAAGGAAATAATTATGCCTTACGAAGTCTCCTACTCAACACATTATAAGTGAGTGCTCGAACCTCCTTCCGGAAGAGCCATGGCTACTAAAAACATTTTCTGCCCCGGAATGGCAAAGGCTATACTCCTCCCATAACAATTCACCATGGACCAGTACTTCACTAACCAATCCATGCCCAAAATAACATCATAACCGACCATATCCAGGAAAAGCAAGTCAACTTCAAAGCATAATCTACAAAGGTTTATTCCTACCCCTTTACAAATAAAGAATATAAGTGCGCCATCACCCATAGGAGAATATACACTCATAAGAGTACTATCGGTAGACTCTAAAAATCCCTACGAATGAGCAAAGTATGTAGCTTTAAATGAGTGTGTTGCACCCGTGTCAAATAACACTCGTCCCACAACCCCGTGGATGGGAAACTTACCCTCGATGGCTGACGGTGCTGGAGGCAACAAAACATTTTGGACATTATACATATGACCAAACTGAAGTTGTTCTTATTGTAGTGGGACTACTGGAATAGGTTCTGGAAGTTGTAAAGGTGCTTACTAATTTTGAGGGCCTTCAGGCAATCGCCCCCTGTTCAACTGTGGATAGACTCTCTTCATGTGACCTGTCTCACCACATTAAAAATAATGGCCCGCATAATTCCCCAGATGTCGGTCCCAATTGTTACTTTGAAATTGCCCCGCACCTTGGCCATACTGGAATCGAACTCCATTATTCCCTTGGCCGGCTTGGGCCTGTGGGACTATTTGCTGCTGCTGCTAAGCTCCCTGATTGGTCCTAAAACCTCCTTCACCGAAACTGAAACCCCTAAAGTGTTGTTTCTTAGACGGATCCCGTTGCTGAAGGTCCTGCTCTTTCTGCTTACTCCCCGACTACTGTGGTAGTGATAGTGCTCCACCAACACCATTTCCTCATGGTTTACTAGATTGTCCAGAATCCCCTACTTTCTTACTCACCTTCAAATGAAGGCGGTAATCCTGGAAATGAAGTAAATCTGCATTCATCACGTCGCCAAAGGTTTGTAGGGCAGTGTTCCCCAACAGGTGTTGCCTTATCCTCCAATTCAAACCCCCGAAAAATTTAGAGATTCTCTTCTCTTCCATATTCACCTCGTCTGACAAAAAATTTGCCAAACGGGTAAATTCCTTTTCAAACTCTGCCACTGCTCGATCCCCTTGAGTAACATTTTGAAACTTCCTCCTCGTCTCCTTTTGGATTGCTGTAGGAAAACACTTTTGTTTAAACATAATCCAAAACTCCTAGATAGTCATAGTATCCCTTTGTTCCAGAGTTGCACCGACTCCCACCATTGGAGAGCTACTCCCACTAATTTAAAAGTGGCGAGAATCTATTTACTCTCCTCACTACATTCTTCCATTCGAAGATGGCATTAAATATCCTTCCTCCATTGATTTACCAAGATCACATCAGCATCATCCTGAAATTCTTGAGGGTGACCTTTCTGAAAGGATTCTCTAACTCTTCCCCATGCTGAGGGTCCCGTATGGGCTTGAGCCACCGGTGCTGTCAGTTATTGAGCTTGTGGAAGCTATTTTTCCATAGCGATCATTGAAGCATTGACCGTCTTGGCAATAATATTAGCCACCTCATTCGCATTCATAGTTCCCTATGGTGGTGGGGGCTCTATGTCATATGCAATTCGATTTAATCTTGACGGGTGACCTCGTCTAGGCGGCATCTGAGATAAGAACGATTGAGTCAATATATAATTAAAACAATTCATCCATGCGGAAGATCACATACACACATAAACAAAACAGTCCTAATAATAGGGCCCTATATCAAAGAACGCTATGGTAGAACGTGACAATTCTGACATATCCTAAAGACTCTAGAACCTGATGTTATGATACCATCCGTGACACCCGCTTATTAAAATAAGAGGTGGCCAGCCCGCTACTCCAATAAAATAGGAATCTTAAATGGTCCATTCTTAGTATCACTGTCGCATAAAAGATAATATGATATGACCAACCAACATTTTAAAAACGGATGTCAAAATATTTTCCAATTTAAAATGAAATTATTTCAGTAATCTACTTCTGTAACAAAAGGGTTAATATGCAACAAATAGTTTGATAACATTTACAAAACATAACCGAATAAGTTGTCGGTTAACAGACTGATACAAAAAGGTCACACCAAATATAATAGTAGCTATGAGACATAAACTTGGGGAACATGTCCGACTACCACTAACGAATCATAACTAGAATATCCAAAAAGGGATTGATGCATCTGATACAAAAATCCTATAACATCCGCAATATGTCGTAGCTCCTTAACACTAGAAGGGAAGGTCAGAACGGGCGCCCTTACGGCGGGATGCCTGAATATAAACATTAACCATACTAGGAGATAAAATATAAACGGGTAAAGGCCCTGTTTGATATGATTTGCATGTGAATAAAATGCATAACAATTATGAATGCCAAATTTTATAAACAGGTTAAATTCTCTCTTCGTTTGAAGAATTATACTCACATCTCTTCTAAAGTGCACATCCTAACGCGTACAATTCATTGTTAAGTTAAGCTACTAGACTACTTAATAGGAATAACCCAACTCTATCCAATATGACTACTTTACCAATTTATAATTTATCCTCACAAGTCAATTAATCATTAATGATCACATAATCAGAGTTGATTCATAATTCCATTTAATCATCTGCATTAAAACACAATTTGAATGAGAACAGTTATATTCATATAGTAACATTTCTAAGATCATCCTTCTAGGAATTACCCCACTGGATGCGTTCCCTAACTGTTATCATCTTCCAGGGCCTAGTTTCATGACCACCTGGGCACTCGAAATCATAATGTATGGGAAGCGGCCATATACATTTGACAGTGAGGCGTAGCCATACTTGAAATTATGCCACTTCAAATAAACAATCACACAATATAACAACTGGTGCTATGGCCTGAGGACTATACTCTCACTGCATTCATTATCCAGGGGGATTCACCTCTTGCACGTAACTTCCCTTATGATTGCATTCAGAGAGGTATGTGCATATATGATAGAATCACAAAATGTACGTATAATGAATTAAAATGACAATTCTTATACCCGAACGCATATATGTATAATAAATTAAGGTTACAATGTATAAACACTTCCATACTAGCCCTCGAAAGCCAAAACAACAAAGTCCTACTATCATTTTGTTAACCAATTGAAGTGTTATACTATCATTTCTAATCCCCAAAATAGGCCCGAATGCCCCCTTATCATCCTAGGGTATTAATGTCCTCATATAAGGTTACATTTATCTATAACACATCCTATAATAAGGTTTTAAATCTTTAGACCCAGGAGAAAAGGAGTTAAAACAATGTTAGAGAAATTTTGTAAAACATCACTATTTCTGAATCGATTCGCCCTTGGAAGTGAATCGATTTCCCCCAGCCGAATCGATTAGGTCGAGAGAACAAAACTTTATGGTAACTTGATGAATCGATTCGGCCTACCCGAATCTATTCGCCAACTCAGACCTGTAGCCTACTATTTTATCGAATCGATTTGCTAGGGTCGAACAACCCAGTTTTGCCTACGGGATAAACCCTAAATCCCAAAAACCCTTTTCTTCCATCTAAACCCCACATCATCAACCAAAATCATCTAAAAATAATTCCTACATAGTAACCCACCATTATGAACCCCTCAAATCATGTTTACATCATATACATAAGGGTTTAAACATCAAAATCATCAAATGGTTTAATCTCAAGAACCCTAATAATTTATACAATTTATTCACACACAATCATACATTTATGCAAGTTAGAAAACTTTCCTCAAGATTGAAGTCTCGGATTTATCCTCGTTGAAACGATTCTAAGCTCAAATAACCAATCCTCTATTTTCTCTTCTTTCTCTTAAGCTTTTCTCCTCTCTCTTTCTTTCTAGGTTTTAAACACAAATGAGCTTTAATTGCTCTTTCTAGATTAAATAACCAAAATATATCAAATACATTTAAGTGTAACATTAAATGCTACTATATACTTAAAATGACTCGCAACACTATATTTGAGTCGTAAGTAGCCAAAAGTGCCCCAGAACCCAAAAACACACCCGACACTTATTTTGACTATCTCAACTGTTACCGGACTAACCGTGCCCTCTAAACTAACATCTGAGATATCATTTATAATTTACTATCCCAACATCATATTACCTTTATTAAATAGTTCGATTGGGATATAAGCCATAACCGTCGCTTTAATGCGCAACGACGCAACATAACATAATATTACACTATTTACATTCATGTAATAGTAAATATGCAATACTCATAAATATTAACTCTTAAATCATACAAATTAATATTTAATTTGAGTTTCATTTATTTTAAATGACTAACCCACATGGAAATTTATATAAAAATAAATACTCAAAAGTAAGGGGTATTACACAGTGTACCACGTGACTTTTGGTTTTCAAAGTAGGGACGATGCTTATTTTAAAAATGAAGCATTAAATGTTATTAATACCTCTATACTACTCCTTTAGAGGTATACTATAGATATTACATGACTAAATGTCTTTAATCTTGTGTGTGTGTGTATAACTATGTTTAGGTACATGAGAGAGAGAGAGAGAGAGATTATTGAGTTGGCCAACAAATTTTGTCAAAACACACATTAAAGTTGCAATATGATAAAGTTTGTATTCTAACCTTATATCATACATATTAGTGTACTCTAAGAGCAAAATTTATATATTATAACATTTTGGACCCTAATTTTGTTTTGTAGCATTTTACCCCTTAGCACTAGATAATATTGATGGCCCTTCTGTCAGTTTTTCCAGTCAACTTAAACTACAGATCAATTATTTTTTATTTGAAACATATGTTTTGCATTTTTTTAATACATTGTGTTCTAGATAGCACTATCTATGTAGTTGATGTCATTCATTAATTTTTAGGAGATTTTGAAGATGACGTTCCTTTAGTGAGTGATTATGTGGATGAAAAATTTGTTCATAATAGAAGAAGATGATAATGAGCTGAGTGTGGTATTGGTTTAAGGTTTTATGATAAGAATGTAGGTTAAAACCAAACACTTGATTTATAAACCCTAGTGAGAACCCCCCCCCCCCCAATATTTTCTCTGCTATTGAAAATTTTGAAGAACTTAGGAGCTTACCCCCTTATGATGATGAAAATTATGGACCTACATAAAAAATTCCTTAATTTACACTAGAAAGGGTCTTAAGAGATGCTAAATTTGAACATGGTATGCAATTTTCAAATGAATGGGAGTTTAGGAAGGTTGTTAGGGAGTATGGAATATATATAAGAAGCGAATATTGGTCAGAAATGACGAGAAGTGGAGAGTGAGAGCTAAATTCAAACCCCCCATTTAATTGGACTGTATTTGCCTCATGTTGGATATTTTGATCTAATGTTCAGCTCATTTGGTCAAATTTTGGAGTCAATTTTTTATGGAGCATATATGTCAAAAGTGACGTGTCTTAGTACCAATGTTTTCCTTATTGAGAGGAGATTGATTTGGTATGCTCATTTTTTCAAAATAGTGGAGTAATGAACGAGAAATTTTGACTTAAAGTGACCCATTTGAGTTTAAACTAGTTTGGGTAATTTAGTTAAGTAGGTTTGTTCCACATTGGAAAAGTGGTGAGATGACTTGGGGTTGATATACCCAACTTATAGGATTAAGGATCGGATACCTTTGGTATTCAAACTATTTCAATGGGAGATAACCTACACTATGCATGTATTGGGTGTGGGCGTCAGGACCACATGCATGTGCCACTGCCACCTTTTGTCCGATTTGCCCGGCCCGACCCATGCTCGAGTTCGGGTCATGGGTCATTCTTGAGCAAGTATTAATTTTACAAATTTTGATTAGTACATACTCAAAATGATTTGTCATTTAGAGTTCCAACTACCGGTCCTACTCATTTAACCCGTTGAAGAAAACCGAAAAAGTTTAATGGTACATATTTCAAATGTTGGCAATATAAGACGTTGTTCTATTTCATTACCATTAATCTTACGAGGTTTATCAATGAGAATGCTCCCATGATTAATGAAAATAAAACAAATAAGACAACTTTATTAGTCATATAAGCATGGAAGCATTAAAATTTTCTTTGCAAAAACAATATCCTTAATGGAGTGAAGAATACAATTTATAATGTGTATAGTCCAATCAAAATAGCTAAGTTATGGGAGTCTTTGGATAAAAAAATAAAACTGAGGATGTTGGCAAGAAAAAAATTATGGTCGGTAGATTTCTCATGTATAAAATGGTGGATTCAAAGACTATCATAAGCCAAGTCCAAGAGCTTCAATTATTTTTTTCATGAAATAATTGCTAAAAATATGGCCATAAGTGAAACATTTCAAGTTTCTGTGGTAATTGAAAAAGTACCCCCTTTTTGGAAAGATTCCAAAAATTATTTTAGGCATAAATGAAAAGAAATGGGACTTGAAGATTTAATTGTTCGGTTAAGGATATACGAAGATAACAATAAATGTGAAAAGAGAAATGGTAATCATGTTAAGTCGACAAAAGAAAATATTGTTGAGGATTGGCACAAATTCAACGAAAAGAAGAAGCACAAAAGTGATAGAACAAGTCAATAAGGTGGCGCTAAGAAGTTCAAAGAAAAATATTTTAATGGCAACAAAGGAGGTCAGAGGGCTAAGAATTGTCGCAAGCCAAAAAAATAAGAGAACTTCAAGAAGAAAGCACCACAATCCAACATGACAGAAGTTGATGCATTATCTGAAGTAAATTTGGTGGGTAACACCAAAGAGTGGCAGATTGATACCGGTGCTACATGTCAAGTATGTTCCGATAAAAGTATATTTACAACCTACCAACCAATTGAAAATGGAGAAAAACTATTCATGGGAAACTCCTCTACCTCAAAGGTTGAAGGTCAAGGCAAAGTCGTGTTGAAAATGACTTGGAGAAAGCATCTCATGCTCAATAATGTATTGCATGTGCCTGACATTAGGAAGAGACATGTCTCTAGTTTCGTGCTAAGTAAGAAAGGGTTTAAAATTTTCTTTATTGGAGACAAATTTGTTCTAAGTAAGGATGGAATGTATGTAGAGAAAGGATATATGTGTGAAGGGTTGTTCAAAATGAACGTCATGACTGTTGTACCTGAAGGTAACTAAGATAATAACATGATATCTTCTGCTTATATGCTCGAATCTATGGATACGTGGCATTATAGAGTAGGACATGTTAATTATCATACTTTGGGTAAATTAATTCATTTAGGATTAATTCCAAAATTTAACAATAACTCAAATCATAAATGGGAAACGTGTGTAGAAGCTAAATTAACTAGGTCACCATTTCCTTCTATTGATAGAAACAGTGAACCATTAGAATTAGTTCACACTGTTATATGTGATTTGAAATTTGTTCAAACTAGAGGTGGAAAAAATTACTCTATTACCTTTATAGATAATTGCAGTAGATATTGTTGCATCTACTTATTAAGAAGTAAATATAAAGAAATTGAAGCTTTTAAGCAATACAAGATAGAATTTGAGAATCAACTTAATAAAAAGATTAAAGAATTAAGAAGTGATGAAGGTGGTGAATATGAATCCCCTTTTAAGGATATATGTTTAGAGAATGGCATTATTCACCAAACTATCTCTACTTACTCTCCTCAATCCAATGGGATTTTAGAACGAAAAAACCGAACTTTTAAAAGAAATGATGAATGCAATGTTAATAAGTTCACATTTACCCTAAAACATGTGGGAGGATCATTGGTATCGGTTATCTACATTCGCAACAAGTTAATTCATAAGAAAATGATTAATATATCCTATGAATTATGAAAAGGGCACAAGATTCCTATCAATACTTAAAAGTGTGGGGGTGTTTTGCAAAAGTACTAGTTCCTAAACCTAAAACGGTGAAAATTGGTCCCCAAAACTGTTGATTGCATATTCGTTAGTTATGAAAATAAGAGTAGTGCCCTGAAATTCATGAAAATACTGGTACAGAATCCAGGAATGCATCATTCTTTGAAAATATCTTTCATTGTAAGAATGCAAAGAAGTAAGTTCTAACAAAATAATGGTTGAAGTTAATAATAGTGAACCTCAATGTGACAACCCGCGATCCGAGATAAGGGGTGGCCAGCCCGATACTCAAACGTAACAGGAATCATTAATGGATAACATTCTCAGCATCAACAATAATAAACTGAGTATACGGGAAAACCACCCAATAAATCAGAAGACGGGTTGTCAAAAAGTTTAGAAATTTAAAACCAGTTAAAAATTAAATTTTAAACAACCGAAATCTGATAAGCAGGTGGAATTCCAAAAAAAAGTATATGATACAACTAAAACGAATGTATACAAAAGGACCGAATAAGCTGTCGATCCACAGCAACAAACACCGAGATACAACAATTTAATATCTTATAATATACATTCATTAATCAAATATAAAAGTTTGGGCCACACGCCCGAGCAAAAAAGACCCGATCATATCTAGATCACAAAGGTGAAAGCGTCTAATTCAAGATCCTGTAATAACTTGCAAAATATTACAGCTCGTCGAAGCAAAGGAATGGGAACATCAAAACTAGCGTCCTTGCGGGGGAGCACCTGAGCGGATACAATCATATACACAACAAGGAAAGTAAATCGGTCAAGGCCGGGTTCTATATGATCACCAGAAGAAATAAAAAGCATGAAAGATATGAACCGTTATGTATGAATGATAAGGATGATAAATTTACATTACAATCTAACTAAATGAAGAAATGAAATGTCATTTACATAAAAGAAAGAAAAGTAATAACTTAAATTAAAAACCTTTCCTCATTTATCAAATTTCCTTTACCTTTTGTATTCCTTAATAGGAATAAAACCATTTATTAACTTCCAAAGTTAATTATCTTACCATTTCATCTTTCCATTCCTTAATAGGAATACCATTTATATCAAATGCTCTTTATGGCAAATATCTCATTAATCTCATTTCCCGTGCTCTTTATGGCACATATCATGCTCTTTATGGCATATATCCATCAAGTCCCACTTGATGCAGAAAAGTTATATTCATATACATATAACGATTCTAAGACCGCCCCTCCGAGTTTCCCCACTGGGCGCGCCCCTAAATGACCATGATCTTCCAGGGCCTATCTATACAAGACAACCTGGGATCTTAACGCAATGTCAGGAAGCCGCCATATGCCTGCGGGAAAGTCAGGACCACACCCAGAATCCCCTAACCAGCGCAGAAAAACATATAAAAACCCCGCATATGGCCTAGGACTATATCCACCCTGCATTCACTAGCCAGGGGGCATCACCAAGAGCGCGAACTTCCCTTATGATGTCATTTAGAGAGGTGTGTTTAAGTAAATTAACATTTACCATTTAAATCTAATTTTTATTTTCAATTACCATTACCAAATTCCATTTCAATATCCATGTGTTTGGTTCTTTTTATTCGAACCTATCATCATTAAACAATTGGGTTCATATTATACGAACCTAATTCCCCTCGAACATCATCATTAATATTCCTCAAATTACAAGTCCCGACTAAATCTCCAAATGATCATTATGATCCTACAAGTCCCCAAAGTTCATAAAATCTTGATAAGCCCCTAAGTCTCCAAACATGGGCCTACAACCCCTAACCTCATATTAAGAAGTAACAAAAAGAGTGATGCCTAAACATCACTTTGGAACACCCCCCCCCCTTTGGACTTAACCCCAAGTGAAATCCATTCCACTCTAGGGTGACAAGAAGACTCAATTAGGACTCTAAAAATCCAAAGTTTACTTCATTCAAGAAGGTTCCCAAGTCCCTATGAAAAGGAAAGATTTAAAAGAAAAAGTAAAATTTTGCCAAGAAATAGGGGACCGGTCGACCGGTCCCAAGACCGCGGTCGACCGCGTCTCAAGTTTTTGCCTAAGAAGAAAAGAAGAAAGCTCACATCGGTAGGGCCGGTCGACCGGTAAGGGGACCGCGGTCGACCGCGCCTAAATTTTATGCCTTTTAAAGACAGCAGTGTGCCTTCTCCTGAAGGCCCGGTTGACCGGTCTGAGAACCGCTGTCGACCGGTCATAGCAGACCTAGGCTCCCTATTTCTTCTTCCAACAACCAAAGCCCATATCATTTAATGGAACTAATACACCACAAATAAGTCTAATTACCATCATCAACAACATTTATCATCCAAATCAATTTCTAAGGGTTAATACCCAAATAATTTAACAAAACCCTAACTAAACTAAATCATAACAATCCACAACAAATCATGCTAATTAATCCACTTAAATCATATTATAGCAAGTAAGTTACTTGCCTTGATCTTGCAAATTCAGATTTGATTTGGTGGAGGAAACAATCCAAGCTCCAATCTCTCTTTTTCTCCCATGTTCTCTTCCTCTCTCTCTCTACTCTCTCTAGGGCTCAATTTACAAAGAAAAAGAAGAGTGGAAATGGGGTTGGGGAAAAATAAAATGGGGCTTAAGTCTAAATAGCTCACTTAAATGTCTAATACGCGATATAATAAATCGCAACTACACATTTAAGCTATAACCAGTCAAAAGTGCCCAAAATGCCAAAATGCAATATGGCACATAATTTGACTATCTCACACCTACCGGGACTAACTACACCCTCCAAATTATCATTTGGAAATTTTATAACTCATTCTAAGTTCCGGTTTCTCATTAAACCAAAATGTCATTTTATATATTATGACAAAATAAATCACCACATGGATATTTTTACCTACTCATCAGGTAATCATACAACATTTCAGTAAATATTAACCTTTCTCATATTAAATTAATATTTACTCAACATATATCATTTATAATTAATTACTATACATAGTAAATAAATATAAAATACGCTATCAAACGTGAGGGTTGTTACATACTGCCCCCCTTAAGATGGAATTTTGCCCCCAAAATTCAGGTATACCTTGCAAGAAGAAATGCGGATAATTTTTACCGCAAGTCACCCTCTCGACCCCTTGTCGATTTCTCGACAATGTGCTAACTATCTTGCAACATAACTAAAGGTACTATCTGCAATCTAAATCGCCAGTCTTCACTCTCTTAAATGGCAACCGACTACTCTTCATAAGGAACGTTAAAATGCATCTACTTCGAAAGAAATGTGCCTAAGGGCACCAATCACATCTCTTGTACTACTATACATGAGAGATATGGAACACGTTATGAACTTGCTGCAAATATTTTGGTAAAGCAAGTTAATAGGCCACCGGACCCACCTACCTCAAACTCCACATACCTTCTCCCCGCATCGACATAACTCTTTCGTCGATCGTGGTTATACGAATGCGATTCCGAATGAGCTCAATATTCGAAGAAATACCTCGGATTATTCCAGGTCCGAGAGACTTATCATCTCGCACCTCTAACCAACAAGCGGGAGATCCACAAGTCCTACCATACCAAGTTTTATAAAGCGCCATCCCGGTTGCGAATCGATACAAATCATCATAAGCGAGTTTGACTAGAGAGACACTGTTCCCGACTATTCTTGAATTCAAGCACGCACATAAGGAGTATATCCCCCAACCTAAGGTTTACCCTTTTGGTCTGGCCATCCGTTTAAGGATGATAAGGAGTGCTTAACCTTCATTCGGTTCCCATGGCTTCTTGGAAACCTGACACAAGTGGGAAATGAAAATCTTATCTCAGTCGGAAACTAAAATCAAAGGCACCCCATGCAGTCCAACAACCTCACCATGCCCGACCACTACTACTGGCGGCGCATAACTTGACAAATTTTGTCGTTACCCGGATGTAACACAACCTTAGAACCGCTAGATTCCACCATTTCTGCCTTTCATAAGTCCATTCATTCGGGACAAAAATTCTCTTACCTCAAGGTCATAAGAGCAGAGTTCTGTTTCCTAAATCAGCAGCTTGTATATGTGGTCTTAACCACCCTTGTCTCTCCTACGACATCTTGCAACAAAATTGTTCCTCGAACGAAGGATTAAATTTCTGCCCAGGAAGTAACACTTCCCTTTCCTACACAGCGATCACCCCCACGCTGAACTTTAGTTCAAACAGGGAATACTACTTCTCCCACGTTTAAACTTATGAGGCACATAAACAACAAGTCTATGCTTCAGTATTATTACTTCCCATTCTGGCAGAGACTAGTTAACAGAATTCACCCTCGAGCTTAACAACATGGGCTCAGGAGTGAGAGTCAATTCACCCTTCTTTACGAAATCTGAGTGCCAACATAACATTCTAACTACGAGAGGCCCCATCTCCTTCGGCCTAACCAACCAAATTTCTCGAAATCATCCACTTCTCGTTACTAGGAAACAATCCCTCTTAGAGTTAACACACAACTTATTTGTCGTAAACTCCCAGCAACCCTCCTAAACCAATGTCACATCAACTAAAGGCCTTATGTCCAAACAATCCTAAGGTCTACCTACCTATATTCTATATAAGTCGCATATGCACAGTACTAGGTATATCCCTAGTGTCCAAAACCTTTCTCAACTCTCGACATTTGCCCAGTTTCGTGCGTGGGATGTCTCGCCGAAGCGAAATCCAAACAAGGAACCCTCCCGTTACACTACTACCTTGCGTTGTCGGTCATCAAGATATACCGGTCTAAGACACATGTTCGGGACCGAAAAAATTCTACTTATATTCATTACCATTTAAATGACTGAAGACTTAACAAATCAAACATTCACTTTTCATAAAGCCTTACAATTATATACCCCACACTATATATATATAAATTTCCAAATAGCCTTCTTATCAAGGCATAACCCGAAGTCTTAATTCGACTTCGCATCCCAGGCTCCCTCGCATCGATCAGAGGAGAGAACTGTATACAATGCTTCTATTTCGCACTTTAATAGCCATTAATCACTCTTCTACGTGATTCTCGGCTAAACCTTTCAATCAACAGAATAAAATAAAATGAAATAAAAATGAAATTAACTAAAAGAAGAAAGAACAACATCTCTCCACTTCCAACGTCGTCGAGTTTCACGCATGGAGCGTCCCGCAAAAGCGGAATCCAAACAAGGAACCCCTCCTATACGCTACTACTCAACTGTGTCGGTCGTGGAGATAAGGCATACAAATCACATCATACCCGACCATGTCAAGGACGAGCAAATCGGCCTCAAAGCACAGAATACCACAATAAATCCCTATGTGTAAACAAACAAAGAATCGGGCGAACCGTCACTCGTAGAAAACTCAACACTCGTAAAAATACTCTCAGCAGATCTCATCAAATCTGTAGTCTGAGAAGAGCTCATAACACCACTGAGCGCGTAACACCTGCCTCAAATAATACGTAACTCAAGAACCTCCAAAATAAGACTTACCCATAATCGCAGGCGATGCTAATGAAGCTGGAGAAAATATAACCTCTCGAATTTGATAAACTCTCCCATACCGCAACTGACCCTGCTGCATGGGAACAACCGAATCAGGTACCTGAGGTGGAAACTAAACGTATGGCTGCTGCAAAGCCCTCGGAATCTGACCCCCATTTGCCTTGGTCCAAATGGTCTTTACCTCCATGAACACCCAGGCCTACGTGTCGTGAAGCACCTTTACTATGCCTAATGTTATCGCCACCCGCAATAAATCCTCTAAAACGTTGTCTCTTAGACGAAACCCCTTATCGAGGGTCCCTCTCTTTCTGCTCTACCCGAAGGTTGGGATGAGGTAAATGCTCCTCCTCAAATCCCATGTTCTCCAAGCTTTCCTGCTTGCCCCACGACAGTAGCTTTCTTGCTACTCGGTGTATATTACCGATGCTCATGGCAATGGGGAGAGGCTTCATTCTTAACCTCACCAAAGGTTTGTCAAGCTGGATTACCCAGCAATTACAGCTGGATTCTCCAGTTTAGACCTCACATAAACTTTGAGATCTCCCTATCTTCTGGAGCCACTTCATCCGGTACAAAACTCGCCCACCGGGTGAACTCCACTTCATACTCCACCACTGATATCTCTCTCCTTGCACAACGTCCTGGGGCTTCTTTCTCATCTCCCTTTTGAACTGCGGGAGGAACGTACTCACGATCGAACAAAGCCCAAAACTTAGTGATCGTAATTTTGTCTTTCTGCTCTGGTGTGGTCATCATCACCCACCAGTATAATGCAGATTCGACTAGCTTAGAAGTGGAAAGGACTTGTTTCTTTCCTCGCTACATTCTATCATTTGAAGGTGGCATTGTCTGTTCTCTTCTCATGTATTGGCTTCAATAACATCCATGCCTCCCTCGAGCTCCGGAGAATTGCCCTTTAGAAAGGACTCTCTAACCCTTTCTCACGGAGTAAGTCCCGTGGGAACTTGAACATCGTGAGCCCATAGTTGAGCCTATGGCAAATTGTTGGAACTCTGCGGTCATGGCGGTGTTAACCGCTTGAGCTACTATGTTTGCTACAGCCGCAGCGTTAACGATCCCTTATGGCGGAGGTGGAGAATCTACCTCCTCTCCTACAACTCTATTTCGTCTCGCTGGGTGACCTCTCTAGGCGGCATTTAAGATGAAGTAACAATGGAGTTAAAATATTATCTGAAACTATCTATCTTGCAGAAGATCGCAAACATAGACAACTACACATTCCTAACATTAGGCTCTATATCAAAGAACGCTACGGTAGAACGTGACGAATCCACCTAGATCCTAAAGACTCTAGAACCTGATGCTCTGATACCATCTGTGACAACCCGCGATCCGAGATAAGGGGTGGCCAGCCCAATACTCAAACGTAATAGGAATCATTAATGGATAACATTCTCAGCATCAACAATAATAAACTGAGTATACGGGAAAACCACCCAATAAATCAGAAGACGGGTTGTCAAAAAGTTTAGAAATTTAAAACCAGTTAAAAATTAAATTTTAAACAACCGAAATCTGATAAGCGGGTGGAATTCCAAAAAAAAGTATATGATACAACTAAAACGAATGTATACAAAAGGACCGAATAAGCTGTCGATCCACAACAACAAACACCGAGATACAACAATTTAATATCTTATAATATACATTCATTAATCAAATATAAAAGTTTGGGCCACACGCCCGAGTAAAAAAGACTCGATCATATCTAGAACACAAAGGTGAAAGCATCTAATTCAATATCCTGTAATAACCTGCAAAATCTTACAACTCGTCGAAGCAAAGGAATGGGAACATCAAAACTAGCGTCCTTGCGGGGGAGCACCTGAGGGGATACAATCATATACACAAAAAGGAAAGTAAACCGGTCAGGGCCGAGTTCTATATGATCACCAGAAGAAATAAAAAGCATGAAAGATATGAACAGTTATGTATGAATGATAAGGATGATAAATTTACATTACAATCTAACTAAATGAAGAAATGAAATGTCATTTACATAAAAGAAAGAAAAGTAATAACTTAAATTAAAAACCTTTCCTCATTTATCAAATTTCCTTTACCTTTTGTATTCCTTAATAGGAATAAAACCATTTATTAACTTCCAAAGTTAATTATCTTACCATTTCATCTTTCCATTCCTCAATAGGAATACCATTTATATCAAATGCTCTTTATGGCACATATCTCATTAATCTCATTTCCCGTGCTCTTTATGGCACATATCATGCTCTTTATGGCATATATCCATCAAGTCCCACTTGATGCCGAAAAGTTATATTCGTATACATATAACGATTCTAAGACCGTCCCTCCGAGTTTCCCCACTGGGCGCGCCCCTAATTGACCATCATCTTCTAGGGCCTATCTATACAAGACAACCTGGGATCTTAACGCAACGTCGGGAAGCGGCCATATGCCTGCGGGAAAGTCAGGACCACACCCGGAATCCCCTAACCAGCGCAGAAAAGCATATAAAAACCCCGCATATGGCCTAGGACTATATCCACCCTGCATTCACTAGCCAGGGGGCATCACTAAGAGCGCGAACTTCCCTTATGATGTCATTTAGAGAGGTGTGTTTAAGTAAATTAACATTTACCATTTAAATCTCATTTTTATTTTCAATTACCATTACCAAATTCCATTTCAATATCCATGTGTTTGGTTCTTTTTATTCGAACCTATCATCATTAAACAATTGGGTTCATATTATACGAACCTAATTCCCCTCGAACATCATCATTAATATTCCTCAAATTACAAGTCCCGACTAAATCTCCAAATGATCATTATGATCCTACAAGTCCCCAAAGTTCATAAAATCTTGATAAGCCCATAAGTCTCCAAACATGGGCCTACAACCCCTAACCTCCTATTAAGAAGTAACAAAAAGAGTGATGCCTAAACATCACTTTGGAACACCCCCCCCCCCTTTGGACTTAACCCCAAGTGAAATCCATTCCACTCTAGGGTGACAACCAGACTCAATTAGGACTCTAAAAGCCAAAGTTTACTTCATTCAAGAAGGTTCCTAAGTCCCTATGAAAAGAAAAGATTTAAAAGAAAAAGTAAAATTTTGCCAAGAAACAGGGGACCGGTCGACCGGTCCCAAGACCGCGGTCGAGCGCGTCTCAAGTTTTTGCCTAAAAAGAAAAGAAGAAAGCTCACATCGGCAGGGCCGGTCGACCGGTAAGGGGACCGCGGTCAACCGCGCCTAAATTTTATGCCTTTGAAAGAAAGCAGTGTACCTTCTCCTGAAGGCCCGGTCGACCGGTCTGAGAACCGCGGTCGATCGGTCATAGCAGACCTAGGCTCCCTATTTCTTCTTCCTATAACCAAAGCCCATATCATTTAATGGAACTAATACACCACAAATAAGTCTAATTACCATCATCAACAACATTTATCATCCAAATCAATTTCTAAGGGTTAATACCCAAATAATTTAACAAAACCCTAACTAAACTAAATCATAACAATCCACAACAAATCATGCTAATTAATCCACTTAAATCATATTATAGCAAGTAAGTTACTTGCCTTGATCTTGCAAATTCAGATTTGATTTGGTGGAGGCAACAATCCAAGCTCCAATCTCTCTTTTTCTCCCATGTTCTCTTCCTCTCTCTCTCTACTCTCTCTAGGGCTCAATTTAGAAAGAAAAAGAAGAGTAGAAATGGGGTTGGGGAAAAATAAAACGGGGCTTAAGTCTAAAGATCTCACTTAAATGTCTAATACGCGATATAATAAATCGCAACTACACATTTAAGCTATAACCAGTCAAAAGTGCCCAAAATGCCAAAATGCAATATGGCACATAATTTGACTGTCTCACACCTACCGGGACTAACTACACCCTCCAAATTATCATTTGGAAATTTTATAACTCATTCTAAGTTCCGGTTTCTCATTAAACCAAAATGTCATTTTATATATTATGACACCATAAATCACCACATGGATATTTTTACCTACTCATCAGGTAATCATTCAACATTTCAGTAAATATTAACCTTTCTCATATTAAATTAATATTTACTTAACATATATCATTTATAATTAATTAGTACACGTAGTAAATAAATATAAAATACGCTATCAAATGTGAGGGTTGTTACACTCAAAATGTTATTCAGGAGAAACCTAAACACATCAAAAGAGCAAAGATATCAAAATCTTTCGATTGAAATTTTCTAATATATATGTTAAAAAGTGAACCTCGAACTTTAAAAGAAGCTACATCCACTCAAGAATCTATAAATTAGAAAGAAACTATTAATGGAAAAATTGAATCAATTATGCAAAATCATACATGGGAATTGGTGGACCTACCACTGGGGACAAAACAATTAGGGTGTAAATGGATCTTCAAATGGAAAATGAAAGCTGATGGAACCATTGATAAATATAAGGCTAGACTTGTGGCCTAAGTCTACAATAAAATTGAAGAAATAGATTATTTCTTCACTTATTCAATTATTACAATTATTACATCCATTACAACGTTAACTACAATTGTGATAATACATAAATTGGAAATACGCGAACTAGATGTCAAGGCGACGTTTTTAAGCAGTGAATTAGATGAAAAAGATATATATCGAACAACCAAAAGTCTCTTAGTAATGAAAGGAAAGTATGTAAACTTATGAAGTCACTATATGCATTGAAATAAGGACCTAAGCAATGGCATGAAATATTTGACAATGTTATGAAGTCAATTGGTTTCAAAATAAATGAGTGTCATAAATGTGTTTATGTCAAGCAAATTTAAGGGGGACATGTGATTGTTTTTCTATGTAGATGATATGATAATAATTGGTTATAATAATAACGTTATTAATACTACTAAACAAATATTGATTAGTATTTTTAAAATGAAGGACTTAGGGCTAGCTGATGTAATTCTAGGAATTAAAATCAATAGAACTCCTCAAGGAATTAGCTTATCTCAATCACATTACATCGAAAAGATATTTTAAAAGTATAATAAATATGATTAAACTACAGTGAGAAGACCCATAGATCCAAGTCATCATCTCTTTAGAAATTAAGGTGAAAGTATATGTCAATAAGAGTATTCTCGTATTATTGGAAATTTGATGTATTTATCAAATTCTACTCGACCGGATATAGACTACTCGATTAGTTATCTTAGTCGATATATGTGTAACACCCCGTGCAAAACATGAGGCGCTACTACGATTAAAACTAAAGTAAATCCTCATCAATTAGTATAGAGCATTTATATACCACAAAATAAATATAATGAATAAAAAATTTACACTTCCAAAATAATTACAATTAAATTTCACTCGAAAATAATACTAAGCTCTCCAAATAGGTTACACTGCCAAGCTATACAAAAATAATACCCTCCAAATGTCGTGCTCTAAAATCCTCCAAAAATCCATAGCGTCTAAATCCATGCTAACCTGCCACCAAAAGAAAAATACGGGAAAGTAAACAATATGACAAGAATAGATGCTCAAAACAATAATGGTGAATAAGTGCAACAATATAAATTTGAATTCAAGTTCAATGCGACATCCTAGCTTTATACCAATTTAATTTTTCAATAACACATCAATAGGTCACTGGGCCTCACCTCACCTCACCTAAGCTTCATAAAGTCTTATCCTAGCTATTGGAATTTTGGACTATTGGCGGGTGACCATTCTCCGTGTCATATAAAATTTTTATGACACCATACCCATCAACAAATACAATATCTCAAATGGAATCAATATTTTAGATTCCAATAAACGTCATGATATCAACAATATCAGTACAAATAAACGAGGAACAAAACAACTGCCCTCGAGAGATTCGATGAGAATATTACGTAATCCCCGTACCTTAAAACTATCACAAGAAACTCATAAGATTCTTCCTCAAAATTCTGATCATACCACTGCGTTCCTCTCGCGAAAAGAATCACAACTCGTTCTGGCCCAAACTCAAGAAAATACCAAATAAGCCTTCAAATCTTGGACTGAAATCTTGGTTTAAATGGGGTTAGGGTTTTGTAGATGGAAGAAGATGAAGATAGAGGATACTACTGATTTTTGAGAAGGCTAAAATGTGTTTTAAAAATCCTAAACTCATCACTTTATGCTTATATATCAAAAAGAATTAGATTCCGAATCATATACAAACACTTGAAAATTTATTACGAATGTTCGAACTGTCAGAATTTGCTAAAATTTTAACATGTTGTAGCTGACGGCGAAACAAAGCTTATGTGAAAATTTCAGCTCGATCGGACGGTTAAATTTTTTTATTTGTTTTATTTTTTTATCTTCCTTAGGTTGAATCCTTCCCCGTTTTTTTATAAAAAAATTAAAATTTCTAAATTTAAATCCCGATTTAAATTTAACGTAAAACCTTATTTTTATATATAAAAACTAACATTTTTACATATCAAAATTAAATAGATTCAATTTTTTTTTCCAAAATCCAAGTTAATTTAGTTAAAACCGGTTTAAAAATCACGGGTTGTTACAATATAAGTAATCCCTAAAAGGATCATTGAAAAGCCTTGATAAAAGTTCTTTGATACCTTCTCACGCCCAGAAAAATATTCAAGGGGGGGGGGGGGGGGGGGGGAGGAGGGTGAGAACTGTCCCATTATATCTACATGTTGTGTTAGATGTCAGTTACATATAGACTCATATGTCTGTAATATTTTTTAAAAATAAAAACTGATATCTAGTATAATAGGTCTTTGGGCCACGCGTTCGACGGTGCTATCCCATCGGTATTAAATGTTCTTACTTATTTTTTTTCTATTGAAACAGGTTAAGGAAATTGGTTGAGACTTTGTACAATACCTAGCGTGTAAGAAAATTTCTCGAGGCCCGCGCTAGAAGTGTCATTCAAGAATGGATATATTTGAGATTTCTTGAAAATAATTTTATGGAAATAAATGTTAAAAATATTTTATCTTATGAAAAATATGCACATTATTTGTTATATGCATATATGCTTTTGGAATCTCTTAGGGTGGATAAATGCTCATTAATTTTGATTATTAGAGAAATCGTTTAATCATGATTTTTGATGCATTATTATGAACATTGTCATATGATTTATAATCCTAATATTTTTAAGGTTGTATCTCACAAATGGTAAAAGCATGGACTACACGACAAAATATTATCGCTTTATATACCACTACCTTCTAGACAATTTGTGCGCTTGACATTTTCTCCCTTGATTATTTCTTAAGATGACGAAGAGTTTTTATGTTGTATGGGTTGGAAAACTTCCCAGAATTTATACTTCTTAGGTAGATTGTGAATCTTCTGCTCAAATATTCAAAGGCACACATCATCAAATACTAGTTCAATAAGAAATATTTTTCAAGAAAATCTTCTGCCTCAAATTGTAAAGACTTGAGCCAAATTAGAATCATTTTGGAAGTCTTATTCAAGAATTGATATATTTGGGATTTCTTGAAAATAATTTTATGGAAATAAATGCTTAAAATATTTTATCTCATGAAGAATATGCACGTTATTTGTTATGTGCATATACTCTTTCATTGGTTTCTCTTTGGGGGAGATAAATGCTCATTAATTTTGATTATTAGAGAAATTGCTTGATCATGATTTTTGATGCATTATTATGAACATTGCCAAATGATTGATAATTCTGAGATTTTTAAGCTCGTATCTCGAAAATGGTAAAAGCGTGGACTACATGAAAAAATCTTGTCAATTTATATACCACTACCTTCTAGCCCATTTGTGCGCTTGACATTTTCTCTCTTATCCATTTCTTAAGATGATGAAGATTTTTTATGTTGTATGGGTTGAAAAAATTTCCAGAATTTATACTTCTTGGCTATATTATGAATCATTTGTATGTAATTAAAAGACTAATACATTTTCATTTAATACCTTTGATACTCTTTGAAGAATAGATTGCACTACTAACGATATCTAACTTTACTTGAAGGCTATAGTGATGCAAAGTGGATATCCAATTCAAATGATTCAAAATCCACAAGTGGATATTTATTTAATCTTAGAGGTGAAGTTGTTTCTTGGAAATACTCAAAGAAAACATGCATTACAAGATCCACTATGGAATCTAAATTTATTGATTTAGACAAAGGTGGACAAGAACCAAATGTCTTAAAAAAATCTTAGAGGATATTTCAATTTGTCCAAACCCCGTGCCATCTATCATAACACATTGTGACAGTCAATTGACAATTGTTAGGGATGAAAATAGTAAATATAACATTAGGTCACAACATATACATGGTTGACACCAAACAATTAGACAAATGCTCTGAAATGAAATTATTTATGTTGAATATGTAAAGTCAAACGAAATTATTACGAATCCACTAATTAAAGGTATACCTTGAGAGAAAGTTCCAAGTTCATCATGAGGAATGGGCCTAAAGCATGTTAAGTTCTAAAGAGTCATCTTAATGGAAACTCGACCTAAATGGCTGTAGATACCAAGAAATAGTTTCAAAGGGACAACCTAATTATGATGACTTAATTATCACTGAGAAGTAATATCTTAATTGCTTCCTACCCATTCTAAAGATGAGTTAGTGCACAAACTGTCATGTTTTTAATGATTTTTTTATCTGTAATACAATGTTTAAATGAGGTATTAGAAAGATACTCTTTATAGGAATCACCTATGTGAGTGAAAAAGGGTCACTTCTATGAGAATAACAAAGGCTATTTCTCTAGCACGCTCATGAAACCAAGAGGTGTTCCCGGACAAATTGGGCACAATAATGAGAACCAATAAAGTTAGAAAGACACTTTGTGAATAATATTGTCGCAGTTTACAAAAACAATCGATCAATTCAAGACATAAACTTAATTGATTGGCTAGTAAGCTAGATAGTATTCCGCTAGAGAAGATTCAAAGCCACAAGCTATCTTTTTCAACGTTGTGTTTTTTTTTATAGAAAATCTCTATGTTTGCATCTATATTCGTTTGATACTTCCAAATTTCATTTATGTGGGGGATTTTTGGATACTGTGAAATAATGTTCCGCTCATTTGGTCAAACTTTAGAGTCAATTTTATATGGAGCACATATGTGAAAAATGACGTGTCTCAGTAGAATGTGTTCCTTATCGAAAGGAGATTAATTTGATATACTCATTTGTTCAAAATAGTGTAGTAATGAACGAGAAATATAGACTTAAAGTGACCTATTTGAGTTTAAACTAGTTGGTGTATTTTAGTTAAGTGGTTTTTTCCCACGTTGGAAAACTGGTTGGATAACTTGAGGTTGATATACCCAACTTGGGAGTATCCTCACTCTTTAAGGGGAGATGACATATACTATGCATGTATTAAGGGTGGGCTTTAGGCCCAGCCGCATGTGTGCATGCCGCCGTGGCTGCCCGGTCGTTCGGCCTGGCCCGTGCACAGGTCTAGGTCGTGGGTCTTTCTTGAGCAAGTATTATTTTTTTTGAGAAATTTTAATTGGCCTTAAGGCTTTAAAAAAATTTTGGGCCAAAATTGTTCTCCCAAAATGAATTAATTAATTATTTAAGTGAGCATTAATTAAAAAATGTTATCCTTTTAATTTTATAATAAAAACATTATTCAGTAAACAAAGAGATGTAACTCTTCAAACAGTCACATCATTTTCTAGGAAAAGTTATCAACTTGCTTCCTTAACCAACTATATAATGGACCCATTGCAGTCCATTTAAAAGACCACGAAATCTATCCAAATTCTCTACTCTTGTCTTTTTCTCCCTTCGTACTCTTTGAGAGAAATTCACCATTTTTGGTTTGTGGGACTGTTTCACTGAAGTGCTTCTTTACTATAGTCCATGACCATTTCATCCTGGGAGGCTGATGCCCGTTGAATTTATCGTTAGCACCATAGTAGGGCATATTATGTCTTAAGGAGAGACAATTAAACTTTCGACTCGATCAAATTTCTTCAAGTGATTTTTTCTATCATAAACTTCATGTTATATGTTCTGTACGTACTGTAACCCTGTTTCAATTTTTATTATTTCATTACTCTTTATTTAGTGAACTTAATTTTTTTTAATCCTATAAACAAACCCTCAAAAGTTCAAGGTGACACTAGATTTAGGATAAAAATTGTCATGGACAAGCATAACAATTGTGGTCCATCTTTTTCTAACAAAAATGTCAACTTTGCATTATTGTCCAAAAGGTAAGGGAAAATCCCAATTAGCCTTTGGAGGTATTCAAAGAACAAGTTAAACAAGATAATATTATAAGTGTAACTAGGATGCAATGTTGAAAACCAAAAAAGGTAAAGATGATGATTGAATGAAATCATGAGGAGTAATATGGTTTTATTTGGAACTATTACAAAGAAATTAGAAGAGCTGTGCTAAGTTTTACCATGATTGTTGATAAAAAAATGAACTAGTGATGATGGAGAGGAAATTTTTAGAACGTTTTATTTTTTACTATCCCCACTGAAGAAAGGGTTTTTAGAGCGTCGTGGACCAGTTATTTGTGTTGATGGATGTTTTCTTAAAGGGTCATTCCATGGTCAGTTAATTACAGTTTTAGGTCTTGATGCAAATAATGGGATGTGGATTTTTGCAAGTGTTTTGAACCATTAGAAATGCCATTTGCAAGTGTTTAAAATATTTTTTGTTTTCCTATTTTGGTGTAGTGATGGTTTCTTCAATTGTTCAACAATGACATTAGACATGTGATGTAACAACCCGCCCTTTTGGAGACAATTAAATTCCATAATTAAGTATAAATTGGAATTTGGAGAATTTCTCAAAATAGTAATTTTTGAGATTTTCGAGGATTGAATGATTTTCGATGGGTGCTGTAATTATTTTTGGGACTAAATAGGTCGAAGTATTTTAATTGAATGATGTCATTGAGTAAAGCGACAAAAAGGTAAGGTTTTGATTGGAAAACTCGCATTTATTTATTTTGGGTTGAAATAGTGATTTGCGGTCAAGTACCTCGGATGTGAATTTTGACTGCACCATGATTCCCGGAATGGCCGAGATAGTCGAAAAAGAGTGTCCGATTGTCGAAATTGAGTTTCGGGTAATTTTAGAGGTAAAAGTAACTCGTAATTGGGTAAACGAGTCGTTTTGGGGTTTTAAGGGTTTAAACCCTTTTTCTTTCTTTATAAAGAGGGAGAGAGGGAGAGAATAGAAAGAAAAGAGAGAAAAGAGAGAGGAAGGAAGAAAGTGGATAGAAAAAGGGATATTCGGGCTAAACTCCGCCGGATTCGACTCGAGGTCGTCGGATTTCATCCTCCAGGCAAGTGTTTACTTGCTTTATTTCATTTTGTGCAATCCTCTCATATCACATTTGGTATAAACATGATTTTAGGGTTAGAACTCTTAAAATAAATTGGGAAAAAGTTATATGTGAGTTTATAAATTGATGTAATGTAAACTCTTAATGATTTCTAGTATTAAAACCATGTAAATGGGATGTAAGATTGAATTTAATTGGGAGAAATTCCCAAATCTAGGTTTCATGGATTTTAGGGTTCAAATCCAAGAGAAATGGTTTAATAACCCAAAATAATTGATGTGTTAGTTGTAAAACATATATTAGATGTTTATTGAGTTGTTGGATGAGGTTAGAAACAATAAAAATGGAGAAAATGGAGTTTGGGATTTTGGGAAGATAATGAATAGTAAACCCGTATCTTGTGGGGCTATTTTGGCTAGGAAGATAAATGAATTAGCTCTTGTCCAAAACACAAAAGTTGTAGATATTTTCGATACGGTCGCGTGGGCATCGACCGCGTATTTTTTTGATTTTTCTACGATTTGATATGATTTTTACAAGATGGCAGCTCCGGGTTGAAATCATCAACTCGGAAATCAAATCGGGAATTGGAACAATTATGGCTAGAATTAATTGCGTAGATGTTTGGGATAATTTTTGGGGTAGTTTAGAAACCCCGATAATGAAGTCGAGTTGTGGGATGAAGGATTTGAGGAGATTAGTGTTGAGGACCTGGTGTGATCGGTCGACCGCGCCCCTAAGACTGGTCGACCGGGTCAAGGAGAAAGGGCCTACTGCTTTGTTTCGTAGGCTTATTCGCAACCCGCGATCGACCGGGGGTCTAGGAACGGTCGACCGGTGCCCTATTTTCAGCCCAAGATTTTAGAGATTATTATTATTTCTCCTCTTTGAGATTAAAGTTTAAGGGCCTTCTAATTAAAGTATATTAGAGGGTTATGTCCTAAGGGACTTGTGGATTTGGGAATATATATATATATATATATTCACTTAGAGTGAATTAGTATAGTTGGAGATATCCAATAAATCCTTAAGTGATGATTAAGGTAATTATTATTTGTCGAAGTAAGAAAATACTTTGGGTTTAGTATCATGCTTATATGAAAGCATGATTATGATTCTTTGAGAGAATCCTTGGGATTAATGGTCATCGCTATATGTAATTGGAAAATAGGGCCATTATATATATATATATATATATATATATATATATTCTAGGAGGAATATATGGTATATGTATATACTATGTGATTAAAGTATATATATATGATATGATGTAAATGATTTTGAAAATATAAAAATGAATATTTTCAAAATGGAAAGATAAATGATTTTCATAATTGATAAATTATGGATTACACACCTCCCTAAATCGCTATCATAAGGGAAGTTGCGCGCGTTGTGGTGAAGCCCCCTCGCTATTGATCAGGGTGGATATAGTCCCTAGGCTATATGGGCAATTATATATGTTTACTGCGCTGGTTAGGTGATTCTGGGTGTGGTCATGACTATCCCGCAGGCATATGGCCACTTCCCGACGTTGGTAGGTTCCCAGGTTGCCTTGTATAGATAGGCCCTGGAAGATGATAGCCATTTAGGGGCGCGTCCAGTGGGGAAACCCGGAGGGACGGTCTTAGATATGTTAAAGCAATTTATGATAATAAATTGGCTTTAAATACAGTTCCCGGATGGAAGAAGGGAAATGGGATAGATGGTTGGCTTTGGTAACACTCCCGGATGGAAGAAGGGATGTGGAAGCATATGATATGATCAAAGCATTTTCATGATAATGAAAATGGCTTTGGGTACATTTTCTGAGTATAAAAAGGGAAATGGGATGATATAAAACGGAAAAGCATTTTTATGATAATAAAATTGGCTTTTACAAAGTATATGATTTGTTAAAGCAATTCATGATAATGAATTGGCTTTTATATTTACATATCCTAAGTATAAAAAGTGAAATGGGAAGTTTTGAGAAAAATGATAGTATTGATAAATACTTGATATATGAACCCTCAGTCCGGGAGATATTATCCGGACGTATATTATAGATATATATATATATATGTATTTATACATTTGTGCGTGCTACGGGCCTAATGGATCTCTACCATTAACCCTGCCAAGTAGTAGTGTATCGGGGGGGGGGGGGGTTCCTTGTTTGGATTTAGCTTTGCGAGACACCCCACGCACGAAGTTGGTGCAGTGTTGAGAATAGAGGGAAGTTTAGCCCTTAACACTTGGACTATCTAGGGTAGATAGTGGTTGGGTGATAGACTAGTTTAGCAGGGTAGTTTGACTAGGATATGTTGTTAAGGTGCGTTAGGTGTGAACTATTAGAGGAGAGGTGAGGGGTATCTCATGGGAATGCGATACCAAACTTAAATATGAGATAAAACTATTTTTATAAAAATAAAGCATTTATGCACTTGCAAAATATTTTCAAACTCGGGCTCTGACCCGTTTATCTACTTTTTCCTTTCTTGCTATATTATATATATATATAGGTGTCCAGACACAGGGACGCCTGGATTACACTTCCTTCGAGTCAGACGTGAGTTGCAGCAGTTGTGGATGCGTGCAGGTTCTTGATAGACGCCTCTATCCTTGCACTCTAGATAGGAGGTATTACATAAATATTCGGGCCAATGGTCCAATTGTATATATTTATTTACTCTTTTGCACGACATTCGATATGGTTGTACATTTTGAACCGAGTGTTCGGTTATTTTCATTTCATTTAATTTTCATTTCAGTTCATTTATGCATTAACTTGTGGATGTTTTATTTTAATGGTTTAAAAAGAGTAGTTAAGTAATAGTTTTTAACGCTCGCCTAATAGGATATTAGTAATTAAATGGATTTTCGACAGTGATGCTAAGAATGATCCATATGTGACTCCTGTTTTAATTTGATATAGGAGTGATCGCCCGGTATCCCATTAAGAGGGTTGTTACAGATGGTATCAGAGCATCAGGTTCTAGTGTCCTTAGGAATCTGTGCGGACGTACTACGCTTTCAGCGTTGCTCTCGATTTGTTATAGAGCCTCAGGATTAGGATTGTTAATTTCTCTTGAGAGATCTCGTTCTCCTGCCATATTATAAGATTATAGTAATCTTTTGCACGCTCATTTGAGATTCGTGTGCGAGGCTTGGATGGCAGCAGGAGGTGAGGCTTAACGGGAGCAGCTGGTAGAAGTCGGGGGATTAGGACCGCCGTAGAGGTCACTCCCCTTATGGCAATTATTAGGGATCGTTGCAACGACTACTAAAGTATAGTAGTTATGAGCATCCAAGTACTGCTATGGTAGAAAGTGGTACTCAAGTTGAACTACCCCGTGGAGATAAGGGTTCAAAAAAGGGGCTTGGATAAGGACCATACATTAAAGTTGGGGTTGTGCAATGTGAGCGTGGCACTACCTAGTGGACGTAGAGGGCTCGGGAGCCTTAGCTTAGAGCAGGGTATGGAAATACCCGGATGTGAAAATTTAAGGAAAGTTTTCACTTGTAGGGAGAATATGGGTGTGTTCATGTGCCCCATGGGGGACATCCACGTGGGGCGATTTGTTGAAATAGGATTGTTGGAACCGGTGGTGGAGTTTCCTTTTCACGAAGAAGTTAAGAGGATTAGTAAGGTGATTGTAAGGAGTGAGGTTATAGAGTCAGATGGTGTTGACAACTTTATCATGGTCAGGAAGGCCAGTGATGAAAATAGTAAGGTGGAGTGCAGAGCCACACGATTAGTCCTTTCCCGGTGGGAATAAAGGGCAAGGTTATGATGCCCGGATAGGGCTTAGAGTTAAGAAATTTTGGTAAGAGGTGTGGCTAGATCAAGTTGTGGTGTTCGATAGCCCTAGACTCGTGTGTGTGATTTGAGTTTTGTTTCGGTCTCGATAACATAATAATGTAGGCCTATGTATTTATCCGCGATAGCGGAATTTTGTTTTCTTTCACTCGTCATATAGGTGGGTGTTTATATTTTGTATATATTGTATACGATTATGGTATTATCGGAGCGATATCCGACTAATGATGGCAAGACTATTGTGTCCATGGTTCCTGGAGGGAACAGGTTGTTGTTGCGATATCTTGCCTGGATACAGGTTGAGTTCGCCTTTATTATTATGGGTAGATGGAACTTCAATGAGTAGAGGTTTCATTATCGTGATTCGTATATGTGGCAACCTTATAGATATAATTTAAGGCCCACAGGATTATTGTTGAGCTGTAAGATTAAGATCAGTGCTGGTTTGCGCAAGGACTTAGAATTAGTGCGAGCGCTGGGTGGTGTGACTCTAAGTTAGAGATAGGAGTTCAGACCACCTTTTGTTGATAAGGGATGTGATTATCCCGGTTGCATGTTTGAAATAACGGGACTCCGTGACCGACGAAGTCAAGTGTCAATGTGTGGAGGGGTTCCTTGTTTGGATTTCTCTTTGCGAGATGCTCCACACATGACTCTTAACGACGCCGGGCGTGGAGAGTTGTTATAGGATGCAAGGATGTGGGTTAGTCTTATAGTGTGGATGAACCACTATAGACTATGAACCCTGTGATGATGGTACGTTTATGAAAATATTGTGCTATGGAAAAGAACTAAAGTGGTCCTCTCACCACAAGTAGTTGGGTGGAGTAGGACCTAGATAAATTGATTTGAGGATAACAGTCAGGCCTTAATGAAAAGGCAAATTTTGAGGAAATATGATTTGGGTATGATGTACGTAGTGCTTTTCAGAGAGTAGGCACTATGATCGGTTAGGTTTCCTTCCGTATGGTCGGAAGGATAAGATAGTAGAAATGCGTTTGTAGGATTAGAGTGGGCAGGATTTAGGATGTCCCGCTTGTGTGCCTTAGGTCGTTATATCTCGATGACCGACAACGCAAGGGAGTAGTGTAACGGGAGGGTTCCTTATCTGGATTTCGCTTTGCAAGACGTCCCACGCATGAAACCAAGCAAATGTCGGGAGTTGAGAGAGGCCTTGGGCACTATGGATATATTTAGGATACTCGTTTCTCTTAGGTAGGGTAACGCATAGATCGTATCATTTTTAGGATGTAGGTTCGATAGAGTTAGTGGCACCGAGGTTAGGAGGATTGAAATTTCGTGGGTCGGGAGGACCCATGGATGAGTATTACACCGAGGAAAGGATACCCTCATTTAGAGAGAGTGTTGCGTGTCGAACGTTCGCTATGGTTGTGCAGATGTGCACAAGTTAGAAAGGTGTATGGGCACCTTGGTGAGAAAGTTTATATACCGCCTGAAATAGAATGGGCGTAGTATATAAATTTGAAGTTTATATCGTTAGGCACTATAAATGATGGGTGCGATGTGACGTATTAGAGTCATTTTATGATCGTGGTAGTCATATAGCATATGGTTAGGAACCATTGGGTTAGTATCTTTCCCGTGAGGTTTTAGGATTTGTAGTGATCCTAGTTAGATGGTGTAGGTTATATGCGAATTTCAAGGACGAAATTCCGTTGTAAGGGGGGGAGTATGTAACAACCCGCCCTTTTGGAGACAATTAAATTCCATAATTAAGTATAAATTGGAATTTGGAGAATTTCTCAAAATAGTAATTTTTGAGATTTTCGAGGATTGAATGATTTTCGATGGGTGCTGTAATTATTTTTGGGACTAAATAGGTCGAAGTATTTTAATTGAATGACGTCATTGAGTAAAGCGACAAAAAGGTAAGGTTTTGATTGGAAAACTCACATTTATTTATTTTGGGTTGAAATAGTGATTTGCGGTCAAGTACCTCGGACGGAAATTTTGACTGCGCCATGATTCTCGGAATGGCCGAGATAGTCGAAAAAGAGTGTCCGATTGTCGAAATTGAGTTTCGGGTAATTTTAGAGGTAAAAGTAACTCGTAATTGGGTAAACGAGTCGTTTTGGGGTTTTAAGGGTTTAAACCCTTTTTCTTTCTTTATAAAGAGGGAGAGAGGGAGAGAATAGAAAGAAAAGAGAGAAAAGAGAGAGGAAGGAAGAAAGTGGATAGAAAAAGGGATATTCGGGCTAAACTCCGTCGGATTCGACTCGAGGTCGTCGGATTTCATCCTCCAGGCAAGTGTTTACTTGCTTTATTTCATTTTGTGTAATCCTCTCATATCACATTTGGTATAAACATGATTTTAGGGTTGGAACCCTTAAAATAAATTGTGTAAAAGTTGTATGTGAGTTTACAAATTGATGTAATGTAAACTCTTAATGATTTCTAGTATTAAAACCATGTTAATGGGATGTAAAATTGAATTTAATTGGGAGAAATGCCCAAATCTAGGTTTCATGGATTTTAGGGTTCAAATCCAAGAGAAATGGCTTAATACCCCAAAATAATTGATGTGTTAGTTGTAAAACATAGATTAGATGTTTATTGAGTTGTTGGATGAGGTTAGAAACAACAAAAATGGAGAAAAATGGAGTTTGGGATTTTGGGAAGACAATGAATAGTAAACTCGTATCTTATGGGGCTATTTTGGCCAGGAAGATAAATGACTTAGCTCTTGTCCAAAACACAAAAGTTGTAGATTTTTTCGATACGGTCACGTGGGCATCGACCGCGTATTTTTCTGATTTTTCTACGATTTGATATGATTTTTACAAGATGGAAGCTCCGGGTTGAAATCATCAACTCGGAAATCAAATCGGGAATTGGAACAATTACGGCTAGAATTAATTGTGTAGATGTTTGGGATAATTTTTGGGGTAGTTTAGAAACCCCGATAATGAAGTCGAGTTGTGGGATGAAGGATTTGAGGAGATTAGTGTTGAGGACCTGGTGTGACCGGTCGACCGCGCCCCTAAGACCGGTCGACCGCATCAAGGAGAAAGGGCTTACTGCTTTGTTTCGTAGGCTTATTTGCAACCCGCGATCGACCGTCGGTCTAAAAACGGTCGACCGGTGCCCTGTTTTCAGCCCAAGATTTTGGAGATTATTATTATTTCTCCTCTTTGAGATTAAAGTTTAAGGGCCTTCTAATTAAAGTATATTAGAGGGTTATGTCCTAAGGGACTTGTGGATTTGGGAATATATATATATATATATATATATGTATTCACTTAGAGTGAATTAGTATAGTTGGAGATATCCAATAAATCCTTAAGAGATGATTAAGGTAATTATTATTTGTCGAAGTAAGAAAATACTTTGGGTTTAGTATCATGCTTATATGAAAGCATATTATGATTCTTTGAGAGAATCCTTGGGATTAATGGTCATCGCTATATGTAATTGGCAAATAGGGCCATTATATATATATATATATATATATATATATATATATATATATATATATATATATATTCTAGGAGGAATATATGGTATATGTATATACTATGTGATTAAAGTATATATATATGATATGATGTAAATGATTTTGAAAATATAAATATGAATATTTTCAAAATGGAAAGATAAATGATTTTCATAATTGATAAATTATGGATTACACACCTCCCTAAATCGCTATCATAAGGGAAGTTGCGCGCGTTGTGGTGAAGCCCCCTGGCTATTGATCAGGGTGGATATAGTCCCTAGGCTATATGGGCGATTATATATGTTTACTGCGCTGGTTAGGTGATTCTGGGTGTGGTCATGACTATCCCGTAGGCATATGGACGCTTCCCGACGTTGGTAGGTTCCCAGGTTGTCTTGTATAGATAGGTCCTGGAAGATGATAGCCATTTAGGGGCACGTCCAGTGAGGAAACCCGGAGGGACGGTCTTAGATATGTTAAAGAAATTTATGATAATAAATTGGCTTTTAATACATTTTCCGGATGTAAGAAGGGAAATGGGATAAATGGTTGGCTTCGGTAACACTCCCGGATGGAAGAAGGGATGTGGAAGCATATGATATGATCAAAGCATTTTCATGATAATGAAAATGGCTTTGGGTACATTTTCTGAGTATAAAAAGGGAAATGGGATGATATAAAACGGAAAAGCATTTTTATGATAATAAAATTGGCTTTTAAAAAGTATATGATTTGTTAAAGCAATTCATGATAATGAATTGGATTTTATATTTTTGCATTTCCTGAGTATAAAAAGGGAAATGGGAAGTTTTGAGAAAAATGATAGTATTGATAAATACTTGATATATGAACCCTCAGTCCGGGAGATATTATCCGGACGTATATTATAGATGTATATATATATGTATTTATACATTTGTGCGTGCTACGGGCCTAATGGATCTCTACCATTAACCCTGCCAAGTAGTAGTGTATCGGGGGGGGGGGGTTCCTTGTTTGGATTTCGCTTTGCGAGACACCCCACGCACGAAGTTGGTGTAGTGTTGAGAATGGAGGGAAGTTTAGCCCTTAGCACTTGGACTATCTAGGGTAGATAGTTGTTGGGTGATAGACTAGTTTAGAAGGATAGTTTGACTAGGATATGTTGTTAAGGTGCGTTAGGTGTGCACTATTATAGGAGAGGTGAGGGGTATCTCATGGGAATGCGATACCAAACTTAAATATGAGATAAAACTATTTTTCTAAAAATAAAGCATTTATGCACTTGCAAAATATTTTCAAACTCGGGCTCTGACCCGTTTATCTACTTTTTCCTTTCTTGCTATATATATATATATATATATATATATATATATATATATATATAGGTGTCCAGACACAGGGACGCCTGGATTACACTTCCTTCGAGTCAGACGTCAGTTGCAGCAGTTGTGGATGCGTGCAGGTTCTCGTTAGACGCCTCTATCCTTGCACTCTAGATAGGAGGTATTACATAAATATTCGGGCCAATGGTCCAATTGTATATATTTATTTACTCTTTTGTACGACATTCGATATGGTTGTACATTTTGAACCGTGTGTTCGGTTATTTTCATTTCATTTCATTTTCATTTCAGTTCATTTACGCATTAACTTGTGGATGTTTTATTTTAATGGTTTAAAAAGAGTAGTTAAGTAATAGTTTTTAACGCTCGCCTAATAGGATATTAGTAATTAAATGGATTTTCGACAGTGATGCTAAGAATGATCCATATGTGACTCCTGTTTTAATTTGATATAGGAGTGATCGCCCGGTATCCCATTAGGCGGGCTGTTACATGTGAATTGGACTTTGACGAGTGGCCAACAAAAGATAATATACATATTTACTCTTATTTTCTCTATTCATTTATTATTATACATATTTAGTTAGTCTTATGTAACTAATTCACATTACCAGCCCTTATTGGAAATGTATAGTTGACCTAAAAGAAAGAACTTGTAGTTGTAGGTTATTCCAAATCACGCATAGGCATTCGATGACCCTGTACAGTCTCCGCTATTCATTACAAGGGAGAAACACCAACCAATTACATGTAAGATTGTTATTTAGTTGGCTTGTACCTCAAGGAATATAATAATATCATAATGGCTATAAATGGTCACGTTTTATGACATATATTAGGAAAAAAAAACTTTGAGTGCGCCTTTTATTAAGCACGACCTTGTAAACTAAGTAAAAAGAGAAGGAATTTGGGGAGGGTAAAAAAGAATGGAAGTTAGGAGAACGGATGACAAGGATATCTTGCAGCAAGTGTAATAATGTTTGGCATAACCAAAGAGGGTGCAAGGGTAAAAAAGAGGATTAAGGAACAAGCATAAAACAAAATGAAAAAGGAAAAAAATTAAAAGTATTGCCAACATTATTACTTCAATTACTTAATTATCTTTAATCTATTATTTTAAATATTTTCTCATTTTCTACAGGTTTGGAGGAAATCAAGACAATCACAAGCCATACAAAGCATGACATATACAACTCAATCCCAGTCATAAGCCACACTAAGCAGGCCAACTACTACATAAAACACCTCATATTTATTCGATGTATATTGGGTGCAGCTCTTAGGGAAGTTTACTCATATTTTTACGTTTTTTTTACTTTTTTTTTTATTTTGAAGTTGAGAATGAGGGATGTGATACCAATTTATGATTTCGCAAATTTTCAACAAATTAAAGTTATTTAATTAGATATCAATCTCAAACAAACCAAATTCCAATTTTATTAAACCATAATCATGCATCTATGTTATTGAAAGCATTAAATCAATAAGCATGCAATCCAAATAATTTCAGGAAAAATTCGGTAAGGGAAAAAGCATTTATTTCACCAATAAAATGTAAATTGTAACTTACAAAATTAGAAGTGAAAACACTACAATGAATTTCTTCAGAAACCCACAAAGACCACAACCTTCAGATCAACAATGACTCCCTCGAGAATCACAAGAGCCGCAGCTCCTCCTTTAGCAGTGAATACCCTTGAGTATCCCCAAGTCCAGCAGTAGAGATAGCTTTCCACAAGCATAAATTCGACACAAAGTGTTTGGCGTCCAAAGACGATTCTCAAAAGTAATTAGGATGTGTTTGTGTGAATCAAAAAGGTTTGTAGCCCTCAAAAGTTAAGAACTTTAGTATTAGATATACAAATACATTTTCGCAAAAGTCTTATTGAAATGCTTCACAAAACAAGTATTTATAGGCTAACAAAAAACTTTGAGGTGCGAAGGTCATTTGAACGACTTTAACATGTCGTTCGAATGATAGTGATAAGTCATTTGAATGACCCAAAAAATGACCTATTAAAAGTCAAAACAGTATATGGTCGTTTGATGCACAGAAGAAACGAGGCATCTTGCGACCTTCGAACGACATGTTGATATCGTTTGAACGACATGTCCTAGTCCTTTGAACGACTAGATAGAATTTTTTTTATTTTAAAAGTCCACCTACGGGTATTTCAAAAACATTTTAATTTTGAATAATGCCTCATTTTCATTAAAAAAACATTTTTTAAAAGAATCCCAATACTAAGTAAAAAATCTAATCAACTCAAAACAAAATCTATACCAAAGTATACCTAATGTCTTGTAGATGTTAAAGATGTGTGATATTCAGATTCGTCTTCTTGAACATGTGAACGTGAACTTCCTTTGATGATTGTAATGGGAAACGACATACTCAATGTAAACTAGAGAGTATAAAAAACATGTCCTTACAGAAGTCAGTATGTATGGATGTTACCCTTTTTTGGATGGACAATTTAAGTTAGTATATTTGTATGGAACTTATGTTTGAATAAGTGAGTAGTAGTTTGATACTAGTGCAGTGCATCATAAACCACGAGTGTAATACATTTCATAACTTCCAAAAAGCATGCATTACATCAGAGTATAAGTTTCATCATTTTGACTACATTTTTGTCCTTTTCACTCGTATTCAACAAAACTCAAATGACGAAAACATAAATACTCAATGCTACAGATAATATTTTTGCACTTTTCTTCATTCTTACTTGTCCAGTGGCTAATGGGATAGCATTGTAGGTTTTATTTTCATAGTTATGCTTATATATATAGTCACGATATATATTGTACTTTTGTTTATGGGGTAGATGTGTGTAGGATTGGGTATATGGGTGCCCAATCGTGGTATTCTAAGGGTAGGCATATGGGGGCCTTATTTTATTTGCATGACTTTACGTTTTACGTTTACGCTTTGTCGAATTTTGAGGAAGAAATTCTTGTATTAGTGGGGGAAGAATGTAATACCCAATGATTTTGTATCGAAAATATAATTTTATAATTTGAAAATAAAAAAAAATATTTAATTATTTTTTCTATTTAAAAATGTTGCTTTTGATATATGAGAAATAAGGTTTTAATCTTATTTGAAATTGAGAACAAAATTGGATTTTTTTCAACTTTTCTTATCTGTTGGCTGAAAAGGGAGGGAACATATTCACCCATGGGGGGGAACAGATTCGCCCAGGAGGAATCAATTTGGCCCTATGGGGAATTGATTCGGTTTGGGAAAAATTTAGCAAATTTTCTTATTTTTAGGTATTTGTGTTGTTTCAAACTCGTTTGTTTTCCTTTATTGAAATCGCTCAGGTTTAGACTTTTTCCAACTCTTTTAACTCATTTCAGAAAGCAGTAGCCTTCCAATTATTCTTTCCTCTCTTATAGAAACCTAAACCCTTTTAAAAATTAGTTTGAACTCAAGTTTTAAAGATTCAAATCAATTTTGCTCAAGAATAACTAAGAACGAATCCTTATCATTTTTCTGAGAGGATCACAACTATTTAATCAGAATTTCAAAGTGACTTATTATCAAGCATGAATACTTATATTGTTCCCTTTAAGTTTTATATGTTTTAAATATTGCCTAAACCTTAATTAATCACGTTTTCTTAAAATTAATTAGGAAGATTAATTAGGGAAAGTGAAAAAAAATTGGGGTTGCTTTTATTCGATCTAAAAATATTATTTAAGACCTGGAACGACACATGCTTAGCTTATGTTTGGGGTTATGGTGGATTTGTGGGTCGAAACACATGTTAGAATTAAAATATGAACTTGGAATAATGTTTCAACTCATAGAATTGCGATATTAAACATACATGTTATAGAACGAGTTTATTATTGTGTTGGATTGTTGATACGCATATTTGATTTGGATTGTGTGTTAAATTGTTAAAGTATCACTTGTATTGAAATTATGGAATTTGATAACTTGTGTAACTATTTAGTAAAATTTATTTATTAAATAATTAGTTGGATGTAATTTGAATGGAATTGAAATCATAAGATTAATTAGAGGATTGTAGTGTTATATTAAAATATAATTTTTGTGGAGAATATTCATGTGTATATTTTGATATCATGGGAACATTGGGATTTTTAGTGTAGTTGTACTTTCACTTGTTTTATAGGTTTCTTGCTAGGTATGAGACTAGTAGATAGACTTTACTATTGTTGGCACTTTTTAGGTATATAACTAGTGAGTGCGTGCTTGTATGGTTTGGTATTCCCTATATGGGCTAGGTAGTATTCCATTCCGTTACTCCTTTAGCTTGTGTGCGAGACTAGTTGGTAATGTTTTGTAGGTATTGTTCCTAGGTAATAGACAAGGTAATAAATGGGAATGAGTGACTTTTGGTATGAGACTAGGGGTGACTTTCGATTTTGTTACCAGAATTATGATTGGGGATAATTGTGAATAAAGATAATTAATTGAGATATTAATAATTAATTCCTAAGGTAATAAATGAGAATTAAAATGAATTTACATCACAATTATGTGCAGGGATAACGATAATTTGGTTAACATACTATAGTGACGTGGGTGTGTGTTGGTGTCACAAGAATGATAATTGGGTTGACTGTCTATAGTAACGTGTCGTACGTGGAACATCAAGACTATGTGCAGAACTACTGAAATTGGGATGACTAACTATAATAATGGGAATGGGTGTTATGTGTTGAAACTTAAGTGCGCTAGGAGTATTTACATGACCAATAGAAAGGTTAATTCACTATAGTGGCATCGCACTAATAAGAATAATTAATTTGAGTAAGATAAAGGGATAATTTTATTTCATTGTTAAAATCACATAATTGAAATTGAATAATGGGGTGGTTTAGTTATGAGGGTAGTTAGCGTTGATTTACTTTAATCGCTTGTTTTATATCTCTTAATTTAAAATACTCTATTATAATATTTATTTCATATGATAATTATACCTAGATTCACGGATCCTAATTGGGAGGAGTAGCTAGTATTCATGCGGTGGGCTATGATCCATTGTGTTGACTAGCATTTCAAACATAGTTGCTGGAGTAGCTACATAGGATTAATTAGATATTAGTGGAGTGCGGTTGGAGTTATTTTATTTCTTTAGTAGTTTAGATTTTTTCGTTCCATTATTTTATTTATGAGATAGTTGTAAGTGAATTTGGTGGGCCATTCGGCTCCACAGTTATTTTTGGTTTCTTTTTAGTTGGAGTTACCATCAGATGATTTCATTTAAGTATTTTTTTTATCTTTTATAGTTGAGTTTTATTCCGTAGTTAGCATGGTGATAGAATTTATTGCGTGGATATTTATATCCGTTGGATTAAATTGGGATTATATCTTGTGGAAAAAAATTTAATCTCTGATATTTCAGTCACATGTTAAGAACAATGTTTTAATTATGAAGCACAACATAGTTTGACAGCGGGGACTGGCCACTTCCAATGTCAAAATTCTGTGGGTGTCACACCATGACTATAATTTACTCATATAATCATTTATGAGAAATAGTTTCTTTAAAAAAAATTGGGCATAACATAATAAATTTGAGTCTTAGGTCTCTTATTAATTTGGATCCTAATACGTATGCACTAAACTAAAATTTTGAGATCTTAATAAATAATTAAAAATATAAGGCCTTAAGGCAGTGGATTTTCTTAAGCTTAAAATTATCAATGCGTGAGTATGGTCCATATATTCCTTCACCAATCTCGTCTCATATATTCCTTTACCAATCTCACCCCTCCCCCTCCCCTTCCCCAAGACTTGAAAAAAAAAACATGATGTACAATCATTTCTAATCATACCACAGTGGAAAGATTAATTTTCGTGTTGCCTTACACAACCACCAATTTATAATAAATTATTTTACTATTAAATAAAGATATTCCCATAATCACAAATTGAGAACCATGTTTTCTTTTTTATTTTGTACTAAATCAAGGGCCATCTTTCTAAAAATGGTATATAAAATTATGTGAAGGTCTAAAATATATCATCCTAAGAGTACCCATGAAAAAGTTGTGACTCAATCATATCTCTATATGTGACGCATTTTAATTGTATTCATAATTCTTATAAGGATAGATTTATGACGTAAGACTTTCCTTAAGATATTTATATATTTTTTTAAATTGTAAAATCGTTTTTTAAAATGACTCCATCTCATAACCTATATAATATTCTAAAATGCTATACAACCATTTAGTCCTCAAACACACCCACCTACTCCTCGTGGAAATCCAACTTTAGTTTTGCCGCTTAGCTAGAAAATAGAGAGGTTTTAATTATAGCTCTTGCAACAAAAGGCCTATGTAATACCTCGTATTTTTAAAAGATTTCATTTTAATTTCGGGATTAATTAATTTAAATGGGAAATTGATTTATAATTAATCCAGATTTAATAATAATTACTAGCATGATGAGAGTTAGTATTTATTGGTGAGAATTATGATGAATATTACTTAGTGAGTAAAGTATTATATGATTATGAAAATATTAAAGTTGTCGTGAGTGAAAAATACGACAGTTATGGAAATTGGATGCGCGTGTTAGTCGTGTCGGGATTTAATTAATGAAAATAAAAGAAAATTATTTACAATTCGCTCAAATGGTCTTTTCGAGGGCGCCATTGTGTCCAAAAAGGTTGAGATAGTAAAAAAATTCTACCCGAGAGTATAGTTAAGGTTTCGGGGCAGTTTTAGGCCGAACTGGCATCCTGGAAGGGCGTTTTGGTAATTTGTAGTTTTGGAGTAAAATAAAGGATGAAAATTAAAGAAATAAAAGGTCTCCTACGTGGGTTAGAATAGATTATCATCTGTGGATAACAGTGAGACACAGAGAGAGGCCAAAAAGGGGAGAAGAGGAAGATAAGTTTTGAGGAAGAGCCACCACGAGTGTACCTTTTCCACCATTGAGACCACCAACGTGTAGATCGGAGAATGAGGGTCGCAACCATACCAACAACAACAAAGGACCATACCATCATTCGTAAGGCAAGTGCTTCAATCTTGCTTTCTTTTAGCATTAAATATGTTCATGTTAGGGTAGGTAGTGACCCCCCTTGAATTACCTGTAAATTGATAAACATCTATGATTAAAAGTTATATTATGGCTGATTTGACATATAGATTAATTGTTCATGTAGTGAGTAGAATAAGCTCGAATTTATGATGATAATAGATGATTAAATCTGGGATTAGAAGGTTTAATTTGAAATGTTATAAATTAGGGTTCTATGAATCTGAATTTGAGGATTTTGGAATGTAGGGTTAATTATTCAAGATTTAATGCTTTTAGGACAGTGGAATTCACCCCCTCATGTGGAAATATAGATTAGAATCGACTGGTGGGATTTTGGGACTGAACCGTAGATGTTTTTAGGGTGTTAATGGATGGAAAATGCAACAGGTAGAGGTTGGTGATGATACAGTGTAATCTCATTCGAACGAGATTGGATCTCATTCTAACGACATGGCATATCGCGCGATGACGATGTTCTAACAACGTGATATCTCGTTCAAACGAGATAACTTCTGGTTCGAACGACATTCTCAGTTTCTGGCAATTTTCTTCTATTTCAAATCTGGGCAGCATGTTTATCTAGAGTGATGATTAGCAGTATGAACTAGATATCAGGTTAGTGCGGGATTATTGGTAAATAAAATGGGTATAATACTTTATGATAATTGGAGCGAAGAGCTATCCATGGAAATTACGATCTAGAGAGTATTCGTAATTTAGCAAGTAAAATGCAAGTAGTAACGAGAGTAATATTATATATAAATTAAATATTTGGGTTGTGTGTATACCTAATGAACTTGGTAGGTTGCGTGAATGCCTATAGTGATATTTATTGAGCGTATGACATACCTACCATACTTGTTATCATGGGAGGTTTTAAAAAGGGGACAATCCTATCTTGAGGAGCCTTCTGTGGGATATTTGACTTGTGCCTCATAGCATGGAACCTAGGTATGGGCTATCTTTGATAATGATAGTGATGACGGTCATATGGGTGCATAGGTATTTACGTAGCCCATATGTTCGCTTCCAATATGTGTGTTTTGTAATTTATGGTTCATGGGAGATTCCGAACCTATTGTCCTTATTCAGTGTGAGATGTACCGGGACTTGATTGCAGAGTATGAGGGATCAATAGCTGAGCTTAGAGGTGCCTTTTTAGTATATATATATATATATAAAATAAAGTAGAAAACTTATGTATGTCATAAGATTAAGAGATTATGTCATCTAAATGAGTTTTTGGTGCACTATCTCTTTTGCCCTCAACTTTTTGGTTTCCCCTCTTTTTTTACTTACCAAATATACACATCAATTCAAAATTAGGGGTACTTTGGTCCAAACGACTTTATTCTCTACTTCTCTCATTTCTCACACAAACAAGACATTTCTCTCATTCTATACTTCTGTCCCGTTCACTCATCAGCAACCTCAAAAAAACCCTACCTAAAACATCCCATGCTTCAGCCACCGCCCCTCCTCTCTACACGTCATTGCTCCTCTATCCACGCCGCCAATTCTCTCTCTGTACACTGCTCCACTTACTTAAGTTTCATTTTTGATTTTAGCTTTTGTTTGCTTAATATTGCTGCGTATTGTGCTATAAGAAATTAGACGGATTGTTGTAAGATATTAGGCATATTACTATAAGAAATTAGGTGTATTGGTTTAGATTTTAGCTTTGATTTTTAGGTGTATTCATTTCGTTCATTTTAGCTTAGGTTTAGTTTCTGCAACAAATTACGTTTTGATTACATTTTCTGTTTGATTACATTTTTTGTCAGTTAGGCGTATTGCTATCAGTATGTTTAATTACATTTTTTGTTTACTTCCACAATTACTCTTGCTATTTTGTTTTTTGACGAACATATTTTTTTTAAAGAATTATTTTCATATTTATCAATGGGTAAGCCACCTAAGGTCAAATGGTTTTACAATGAGACTAATCAATTTTTTTTTCTTTCTATCAGTAGACGAATCAAAGTGACAGTGGTTGGTTGGGTGATGTTGCTACATCCATGAACTTGAAGATTGTTTTAGGTAAGAGATAATCTTTGTTGTAGGTAACATGTAATAGTTAAAGTAATAAAAATCCTCTGAGTTGTGTTATTGTAAGCTATGTTTTTATTACATTTTGAGAATGGTTTACAGTAATTACTTATAGGTATATTTTTACAATTATGAGTTACTACATTTTGATCAGTATGTTGAAGTTTTAAACTTTCATATGTTTTCTCTCTAAGCTTATTCATACCCATATACTTCATACTAAGTAGGTAGGTAAAATTTGTATATTGCAGAATAGTCATCCCAGTTTATTTGTGTTACTTCCATAAGGTAATTGAGTGTGGACTACATTAAAGAAACAATTATATCGTATGAGTTAGGGTGACAATTGAGTAGATAATTGAGGGTTCCAATATGTATGAGTGGGAACTGTTTTATAAAACTATTGGATTGTTGTACGTACGAGTGACAACTGTCTGTACAAGGTTATATATAATAGATACCAAAGATATGACGGGCTATTAGGAGTCTATTGGATTTCATGTACTTTGAGCTAATTTTTTACCCAGTAAATGCATTTAATATCCTTTATTTTGCAAATTGTTTTTCTTCAGCTATGGTGGAAGGTGTTCTCATTGATGCACTTGTGTGGGGATCGTTCAAAGAAATTCACTTATGAGGTAACTTATGTATAAAAAACAAATGTTGATTTCAATTGAATATATTTGCAACACACAATCACTTACCATTTATTTAAGGTAATGATATCCCTCTTACTTACTACACCTTAATATCAATGAGATGGATTAAGAGAGGATTCCTTTGTTGATTGTGTATTTCATGACATTCTACGCTTGATTGTGTATTTCGTTACTTACTACACTTGATTGTGTATTCCTTTGCTTGATTGTGTATTCAAAACCTGAATATATTTTTTCATACAGTTTCCACCCTATTTTTCAATTTCAAACACAACTTACAGTTTTTCAATCATGATTTTTCTTCCATTATAGAATGTAATTACTAATCAAATTATTGTATACTTAACTAAGATACTGATGAATTATGCAGATGATCTTTGAAAAACAGAGTGGACGAGATCAACCCTTCAACACATTTCAAACTTGAATGATGATATGTTTCTATTTTCGGGAGACTTATCATATGTCAATACAATGCAGTCACCGTGGGACTTATTTGGACAACTAACACCATTGAAAATTCGAAAGGTGAACTATCAGCATAGTCTGTGAATCTCTTAAATCCTTCTTTTTTATGTTTTCGATTCGTAACTGACATGAGTTTACAATATAATTGGACTCAACTTTTATCACTCAAAGTGAGTTGGGTTTACATTGTACTTGCTTTGTATTACATACAAGGTATTTGTATATTTTGTAGCATCCCAAAATTCTTATTGTGTTATGTTTTGTTTGTTGAGGTTAAATTCTTGAAAGGAGGGAACAAAAAGCACAGTGGAAGCTCTAGAGGCAATCGCCAGAACGCAGTAGCTGACGTTTACGGTACTTTCTAAATCATTGTTGATTGAGTATGCTTTATGGGCATTTTAATTCTCTTATATGTGTAGGCAATTATAAAATACATAAAATTTGTTCTCACTTGAGCCTTTTAACCTGTGTTTATTTACATTTGTTAAACTTGAAGTTTTCTCTTATTAAACTAAAATTACGCATCTTAATCTATTAATATTTAATTTTATAGGGATTCGAACATGGAAGGGTGCTCATGTATATGACATTTCTTTTTTTTTTTGTTCTTAAAATCTCAAGTAATGGATTGAATATTTAATTCATGATTTTAAATAATTTCTTTTTGATATACAGTGTAATGCATAACGATTGAATTAAATTCGAATAAGGTTACATAATGGCCTGTGTGAATGCAGCTTAGAACATGCTTTTGGTTATTAAGATTGATATCGAGCAAAACTTTGAATGAGAATCAATGTTTTGTTTGTTAATTTTGTGCATAACTGAATGGACATCTGTCCAACAGAACAAAATTATAAACATAAGTAATCTTAGTTATTGAATTATTTTTAAGAGATTCAATGTGATTATAGTTATTGCAGTATTTTTCAAGAAGTAAAGAACATGAAATATTACTACTTTTTTATTATAGTTATTACACGTGTGATAACTCATCATTGAAGCCTATCAACGGTGACAATGCAACCTTTTAAGGAAATGGATCCAGCGGTTCAGCTCCCATAAAGGAAAATGCAGTTGCGTTCGAAGATAATTATTTGAGCAATAATGGTAGTTCTGAGGTTGAACTTCATGGTGAGTTTAGGACATATTTCGTAGGCAGGATGTGCCCCAGTTGTTTCGTTCTTCACTCAATGGGGATGATGGCTGGATACAGTGAACTAAAAGGTAAATTCCTGCTGTATTATCTAGACAGATGCTGGGGAAATCAAAACAACGAAATGATAGTATGGCCCATGTCAAGGTGATGTAAGTATTGCATTGATAATGCACTACTTTTTTTTTTTTTTACTTTGGTTGATTTTGGAGGGGTGAGACAAGGGTAGATTTGGTGGTTTGTGAAATTTTAACAAACAAAATTGATGTCTGTAAATGGCATCTCATATATATTTACTAAAGTATGCCTCTATGGTATATATTTTTCTCCAAGACTCTCAACTAAATACTTTGTTATGTTTGGAAAAGTTCAAAAGTGGTGGAAGATCAAATTGGACCATTGTGAGAGAATTGCAGAGTTTCAACGTGGAGCCTTGCTCATCTATAACCAACCAACCATTCTGGAATTTTTTTTTTCCTAATAGTTGTCAACATGGTGTACAGGTTTTATGTTTTTATTTAATGCGTTTAAATGAAATCAACACTATTTTTTGTTGCATTAATTGTTACATATCATATCTAACTCTTTTTGTTTTTATTTGCAGCACTAGGATTGTCTATACAGAATTGCTCATCGTCCCGAAGATCAAGTTTTGTCCCAACAAGAACTATTGGGATGTAAGGGGCATAATGCTTCAATTAGGGAATCCACTTCTTCGAAACATTCTCAAAGTTAGTCTAGCTAATGAGAGAGAATGCCAAAATGAATACATTTGTCCCACAATAAAGGTCTTAATCTATTGTAATACTTCTGCCCAGCTCTATCCCACAAGCCTAAATTAAAAGTTCTCCCATTGAAGACCACACTTGCACTTAAATTATCGAACACAGTTGAGTACATAGTCCGTAGGGAAGGTGTTGGCACAGGAAATTAAGAGATAGGTTTTACGGATGGCGCCGTCACCAACTGTGATGCACTTTATGAATTTGGAAGCACTCATTTCATATCTTCTTATGAAAATCTAATCACAGACGTTAATTTACATTTGTTCATTTAATTGCACTTCCATAAAATACTAGCTGTTGTGGGAGTGGGGAAATAATGCAGTTGAAGCGTACGCCATTCGCTGGAGGAGGTTTGCTTTCTGCTGAATTATTTAGACTTTTGGGTAAATTTCCTTTCTGCTGAATGTTTTGGATAGGGCGTCATGCTGAATTATAAACTTTTTGATAAGTTTTCTTCCTACTGAATTATTTAGAATTTTATGTATTAGTTACATATCATTGCGTTGAAACATTTGTATTTTCCCCTAATCTTCATAACATATTTCAACTGTCAGTAGGACAATCTGTTATGTACTTTCAGAGTTATATCATTCTACTTATCATCTTCTTCACCCTTATGAATTAATTCATCGAACACCCCATTATCTCCATTTTCCTTTTCGCATAAGCTTGGTCTCCCCTTTTTTTCACAGCCATCGTTTTCGTATAGAATGACATTAAAACATGAAGAACCATCGTACCTAAAAACTAAAAAGTCTCTAAACTCTAAAGCATTGTCTTCAGCAAATGCCTTGCACTCCTTCTGAAAAACAACATTATCACCCTCCGGGTGCACGTGTGTTATGTTGGAAACCCACCGACTGTTTTCAATTGGTTAAAGGTATATTTTGGAATATACTGGTTAAGATTAATTTAGGACTTTGAATTCATTTCTATGTTTAGTTTATAGCTTAGAAACTTATTCACGATAATAGTTTTTCTATGCTTAGATAATAGTGGAAAATGCTCTCCACTCTACACCAGTTTATCAAATAATTTCCTTCATTGTGAAGACTATTCTACAGTGTGATTTGTTGGTCAGTTTACTGAAACG